>CM066035.1:200096767-201432573 GCA_033557465.1 Ichthyophis bannanicus | reverse complement strand
TATAGAAAAACATTTCATTGGTCCCGGTAACCTCCCGTACCTCCCGTACCTCTTCTATTGGTCCCGGTACTGATAAGTTTATCCAGTTATGTCCCTCCAGTGGGCATGACACCTGCATACCCCCCCTTCTAGTCCCAATTACAATGGTCAGTTCATCAACTTGTTACTTTCACACTCTCAAGGTTATAGAACCAATTTGTACGTGCAGAGGAGCTGGGCTCTGCAACTCATCTGTCAGCACTCCCAATTATTTCTTTGCAGATGTACTTTTTCTTATCAGTAACTTTTAAACATGTATTTTCTGTATTTTTCCATTTCTCAGTTCTGCAGTTCTGCTTACCTAAGCTAATTCAATACTTCTACTGAGTTCTATCTTACAATAGCAGCATATTGGGGGATGTGCAATCCTATATGCCTCTCCACAGGCCTCATTTACAGGTCAAGCTAGCCATGCTGGCCTGCCTATGTCAGACACCGTGGATCACAGGCCTGCACCTGCCACATCACCACTAAAATTAGCCCCAGGGACTAGATTTTAGGAGGGTATCATCCAGCGAACTAGCTCACAGGACTAGTGCTGGGGAGCCTTCTCATCAGCGATCACCACTGTGAACAGGGGATCAACTGGAAAACCTCTCCCTGGTGCCTAGAAATTAATCTGGCAACAACAGGGGGCAGAAGGAATCAAAGGAAATCCCAGATGTAAAGCAGATGAATTTTGAAGGAGTAAAACAAAAAAGCATCCAGATCTGCTGGAGACAGAGAAATACTGACAGGGACCCCTAGGGGTAGCTGTATATCACCAGATTCCACCCAATCAGAGCTCTGGTGGAATTCTCTGTCTCCAAGATCTGCTGGCAGGGGTGCATAACCCGTTTGTCTGGACTGGTCTAGCAGTATGACTTGGAACAGGCAATTAATGAGCCCCGAGATATGAACCATCTATAACAATAAACTACATATAATGCCGACATTGTGCAGTAATGAATGAATAAATAATTAAAATGCATGATCGCCTATAAACAAACATACCAAGGCTTGTGTAAAATAAAAAATAGCCAGTGTAACCAGGGGCCGATTATCATAAAACAATAAAAAAATAAAAATTATATAATAAAATAAAAGTGCCATGGGAGAACATATGAACTTTAAATACACTATAGACCATATGTAAAATGTAATTGTGAAGATCATACAGCCAGGGGACCATACCGCGAGGAGAAAGGACGAGACTTGAAACAAATGATGTTAAGGTAGAAGTAATGCATGAGAGAAACATAAAGCCTTTAGGTTACCCAGGAGGGGGTACCATAAACAAATGGAATAGTAGGTCAGAGAAAAACTGACAAATCTGTATCTAAATTCAAACCTGCTGGAGCCAAAGAAGCCAAGCGAAAGATGAACCTTTGCTCAAGCCTCATGATGGTCTTGTTAATGTCTCCGCCCCTCCAATTAGCCTTCACTTTTTTAATGACAAAAAACTTAAGGTCCATAATTTTATGGCAAGCATCTAGCCAGTGTTGGACCAGGGGCTTATCAACTAATTGGCGCTTGATTCAGCTTTTGTGTTCCACTATTCTGGTTCTTATGGGGCGGGTTGTTTTGCCTACATACAATTTTTTACATGGGCATTGAATGACGTAAATAACATTGCTAGTTTCACAATTAGAAAAATTGTCGATGTAAAATATCTGGTTGGTGAAAGGGTGGACAAAAGAGTTGCGTATAGGAAGTGAATTTAAACACACTGAGCATTTACCACATTGGAATTGCCCTTTAAATTTCGACTCAAAAAAATCACCAAAGTAAACCCCCAAGATACAAAAATATTTTTTTGTCGGATGTTTTCAGGAAAGGAACATGGTATCCAACTATGTCCACCACACAGTCACATCCATTTTATTATAATACTAAGAATTTTTTCACTTAGCTGAATCGTAGATTAGTGAGGCACACTCAAACACGACGTGCACATTTCAGGGAAAACCCTGTATCAAGTGCCGCCATTAACAATGTCATCTATCTTCTGTAACACCGAAACCAGCTGTTACCTTCAAAAAGGGTCTGATACTTTCCTGAATGGCCAACAAGCGCTGTCCATCAACTCAGCCTACCAATGAAAACTCCGGGAGCACCCCACCAATCAGGGGAATCCCGGGATCACCGGTGGCGTCAACAAACACTGAGCCAATCAATCTCTTTGTTGAGACCGTCTGGAGATACTGTATGTAGATGAAAGATCCAACGTTGCTCACAACTTTGCAATCTATCGACACGATTTCCACCGCGTGGATCTGGGGGTATATGGTCAATGACCGTCCATTGCAAATCCGTAAATGCATGACCCGCAGTCAGGCAATGTTCAACCAAAGGAGCCGTCAGCACTTCTTGGCGAAGACGAGAAGCATGTTCACTTAGTCTAAGCTTGACTTTCCGAGTTGTTCTGCCCACATAAACCAAAAGGCATGGGCAATAGATGAGATAGACAACAAAACTCGAATCACAATTAGTCTCCCAACGACGATGAAATTGCTGATCCTTTCCTGGGCAAGTCCATTCCACCCCTGTCATTGCCAAAGAACAATAGGTGCAATTACTCAACGTGTAATCAAACTCTGGAATCTGTTACCGGAGGATGTAGTAAGGGCTGTTAGTATAGCTGGGTTTAAAAAAGGTTTGGACAAGTTCCTGGAGGAAAGGTCCATAAACCACTATTAAAAAGGGACCCAGGATATCAATGCTTGACCCAGTACAAGCATTGTGGAACCTGTGGTCTTTTGGGGATATTGCTAGGTGCGTAGGACCTAGATTGGCCACTGTTGGAAACAGGATACTGGGCTTGATGGACCTCGGTCTGACCCAGTTTGGCATGTCTTATGTTCTTATGTTCTTACCGCATTCTCTATGACCCCCATGGGAAAGAACAGGTGCAGGGGGGCGATCTCCCATCACAGTAGTGCGTGCCAACAAATCCCCTAAGTTGGCTCCCCGCATAAAGGCTATCAAAAGGGGTGTCTGAAAGCAAGGATGTAAATTCAAAATAGGCCAATGTTTCCGGAGGATAGTAGCCACTCCTAAGCTGGAGTCCATATAAGGCAATATGCCCACCGTCCGTGAAGGGGCTTGGTCTTCATTTCCCCCTGGCCGATGGTCCGACAATAGCCATTCCCGGTGCGTATACAATGCACGGCAATAACAGATTTAATCACTTTGGAGGGATAGCCTCTCTCAGACAGCCGAGTACATAATTCGGTAGCATGTACTTTAAAATCCTTAATCGAGGAACATATCCTCCGCAGCCGGAGAAACTGACCATACGGCAAACCCCGTTTTAATGACATAGGATGGAAACTGTGGTATTGTAATAAACTATTACGTTGAATGGGTTTCCGATATAGTGAGGTACGAAAATGGCCTTCTTCCCAAAAAACTGTAATATCCAAAAAAACTATCTGATGTTTGTCAGTCTGAGCTGTAAACTTCAAATTCGGTTTCAAACCATTCAACCAAACCAAAAATTGTTGTAATTCTTCTAAAGTGCCCCTCCACAAAAAGAATACATCGTCCAGGAAACGTTTCCAAAAAATAATATAATGAAAATACTCTGAAGGATACAGATGCTGTTCTTCAAAGGCTGCCATATAGAGGGTGGCAATAGACGGCGCCGCCGAAGCCCCCATGGCTATCCCATAAATCTGCATATAGAACTGTCCCTGTGACATAAAATAATTTTTGGTCAACACCATTGAAATTAGCTCAACCAAGAATTGTCGTGGCAGACGGGGAGGAGCCGTTGTAAATTTTGACTGTAGAAGTTGTAAAGCCTCAGCTTGATCAATATTTGTATACAACGCGGTAACATCCAGCGTTACCATATGGAGAGGACATGAAGGAATTTCCAAAGCTTCCAATTGTTGAAGGAATTGTGTGGTATCTCGTATATAAGAAGTAACCTGATTAGCCTCTGCTTTAAGGAAAACATCACAAAATTGAGATAGAGGTTCCAATATTGAACCTCTACAGGAGACAATATTCAATACCAAGTGCCACTCTTTCTGTAGAATCTTAACGATGGTTTTAGATTGTGAAGAATATATGAGAGGGCAAACTATACCTGTATCTTCATTGCGCTTCTTGATCTTAAGCAATTCCTCTCGGGAGGTGTCACAAGCCCTGGTGTATGCCTTACGAAGATACCTAGCAGGATAATTTCTTGCCAAGAATCTTTCTGTCATATCATGGGCTTGTTTTTCAAAGTCCTGAGACTTGGTGCATATCCGTTTGGCTCTCAAAAACGGACTAACTGGCAGATTGTTTTTGAGTGAAGGGTTATGGAAACTTGTGTAATGCAATAAAGTATTTCTATCGGTTGGGTTCCTGAATAACGTGGTGGAAAAAGAATCTTGTTCTTTCCTAATCAGCAAATCCAGATAGGAGATGTGTTCCAAATCATAAGTCATTTGGAATCGTAAGTTATCATCCAATTGATTAATCCATGCATGAAACTGGGAAAGAGTATCTATGGATACTTTCCAGAGGATAAGGATATCGTCAATATACCGTATCCACAGGACAACATGAGATTTAAATGGATGGGATTTTAAGAAAGTTTCTTCAAAATGAAACATGTAAAGATTGGCTATGTCCGGGGCCATTGAAGACCCCATCGCGACACCCTTAACCTGCTTATAAAACAGTTCTCTGAAACAGAAGAAATTCTCACAAAGAGCAAAGCGTGCTAAGGCAATAAGAAAGGCAGTGGGCAGGCGTTTGTGATCAGATCTTTAAAGAAGAAATTGTTCTATTATATGTAAGGCAGCTACTTGGGGGACATTAGTATAAAGGGACTCTACGTCAAGAGTAACCAAAATAATATCAGAGCTGAATTGATTAAAATTAGACAAAATCTGTATAACGTGAGAGGAATCCCTGACATAAGACCACATCTGCCGGACAACATATACCCCCCAGACAACAACAAAACGTACAATGCATACAGGGGACGTGGCCGTGGCAGAGGAGGGAGGGGAGGTTGGAACTCGGAAAGATCGGAAGAAAGATGGCATCGTCAATAGAGCCACCCAATAATGTTATTAATATATCAAAATATACTCTCACCTCTGATGAGTTATCCTTATTACCCCCCATTTCCTCCTCTCAGTCTCTCCCCTCTCCGCCCCACCCATTCCCTACCCCACTACCCTCTACCTCCTCCCCCCCTCACCTCTTCCCATCACTACCCCTCCCCCCTCTTTGCTGCAAATGCTATAGGTTAGAGGGACTTTTATCAACCTAACACCACGGGAAAAGAAGAAGTGCCACAATGGGGAGCTCCCACCATACACCGCCAACTTACTGACAATGTGACCAATCATGAACCATATTTCGAAATAAAGGCCTCCCAAGTCCACTCAAATTGGGGCAGACGCAGCCTCTTGACCACCACCCCCCTCTCCATAGTATATAGGTCCCACATCCGTTCCAACCATCATGACAATGCCGGAGACGAGGGCTGCCTCCAGGCGACCGCCAGGGTCAGCCTAGCTGCATTCAAACTGTATTGAATCAGTTCCAACTGAGGGCATCGTCCACCAGGGACTTTCCTCCCAAAAAGAAAGATACCCGGGTCCCAAGGGACATCTAGTCCAACCATTTGCTTCAGGCCATACTGTAGCCCCTTCCAAAAAACTTGGACTAGTGGGCAAAGCCACCACACATGTGCTAAGGTTCCTTTCTCGCCACAGTTCCACCAGCACCTATCGGATACCCCCGGGAATGCTAGAGCCACTCGCACCGGCGTCATATACCACCCATAGATTAGCTTATAATTCATTTTTTGAGCATTCACAGCCACTGAATTTCTCCAAAGCCTACCCTCAACCTTCTCCCACTGCTGCTCTGTGTATGAGAGATGCAATTCCTGTGCCCACTGGGGCCCTGTGTTTGCCCTCTTCAAAATGCTGTTTCTGCAAAGCATGCATACAGGGCTGCGATGAGGCCCTTAGTATTTGTGCGTTCCTCACATAAGCTTTCAACCTCTGTCAGCTCGCAAGCAACTTGCTGTTCAACACCTCGATTCCCCACCCAGTGTGCCACTTGTGCATACTGGTATGCATGGTGGGCTGGGATACCAAATTCCTCTTTCAATTCAGAAAAAGAACGGAGTGCTTCATCCTCAAATAGCTGGCCTATTCTGCTAAGTCCCTTATGCCGCCATGGTCGAAAAATTAAATCACTCATACCTGGAGGGAATGAAGTGTTATTAACTATGGGCGCCAACGGTATCAGCAGCGCCCCTCGTGGCCAAAAACATCGGTCCCAGCAATGAAGAGTATGAGCTATATATGGATTGAAAGCTCTCGCACCTCCCCACAACTTGTAGCAGAGCCAGAGGCAGTCTCCCAACCCAGTTCCGCCTGCCAAATCCATTTCCATTTGCACCCAACATTTAGTTCTAGTAAAGTTCATCCACTCCACCCCTGCCTGACTCTGCACTGCTGCATAGTACCAACTAAGATTAGAATTTCCATATGAACTTCATAATACCATGATCTCTGGAAGAGGCGGTATAGAAAAATGTATAAATAAATAAAATAATAAATAATCAGCACTTGCCAGGACTCCAAGGCCCCATGTGGCAAGGGTATAGGGAACACCTGGAAAAGATACAAAAACCGTGGCACTACTACCATTTTTATTACAGCAATGCACCCAAACCATGACATCAGGCCCGTTCAAGATTCCAAATCCTGTTTAACATGCTGGATTAAGGGTCCGTAGTTCGCCCCATATAGTGCAGCCCTATCTACCGTTAGATTCACGCCCAAATAACAAAGGGCTTTGCCTACCCACCAAAAAGGGAAGCACATCTTCAATGGTGCACATATCGCTTCTGGGACTCCCACATTCAAAATCTCCAACTTAGCATAGTTAATTTTAAACCCCGAGACCTGCAAGAAGGCCGCAAAGAGCTGCATGGCACTGGGGAGGGAGGACTCAGGATTAGTCAACGATAGTATTATATCATCTGCAAAGAGTGTTATTTTGTATTCACGAGCACCCACCCTTACTCCAGCGACATCTGGGTGCTCGCGGAAACTTTGCGCCAGAGGCTCCATCACCAGTGCGAACAGTAGCGGTGACAGTGGGCACCCCTGCCGAGTTCCCCTCTCCAGTTCAAAACTCTTCGATTAGCCCCCATTAACTTGTACACTAGCTCTGAGCCCCTGATAAAGACTTTGCACCCATCTCGTAAAGTTAGGTCCAAACCTCATCTTGTCCAAAACCTGCCACAAGAAGCCCCAGCCGACCTGGTCAAATGCCTTCTCGGCATCCATGCCCACCAGTAGTGCCAGTTGAGAACCCTGGCGCACAGCATGTATCACTTGTAACATCCATTGAACGTTATCCACAGCCTGACAACCAGGCATGAATCCGACCTGGTCAGGGTGCACCAGCTCAGGAAGAACCCGATTTAATCTGGCTGCCAGGACAGAAGCCAATATTTTAACATCAGTATTTAACAAAGAGATGGGTCGATAAGAAGCTGCCTCTTGAGCTGGCTTACCTGGCTTAGGTATGACTGCTATGACAGCTTCCCTTTGTGTGGCAGGTAACGACACCCCTCGCAACACCTCATTGAAGAGCACTGCCAAGGTTGGGGATAATTGAGCACTGTACCTTTTATAGTACTCCAAGGGGAACCAGTCACCACCCGGCGCCCTCCCAGCCTTCAAGCGCCGAACAGCCCCATCTACTTCCTGCTCTGTAATTTCAGCCTCTAGCTGTTCTTTACCCAGATCAGTCAGTTGCGGCAAAGAGATATCACGTAAATAATCATTCACTTGTGTTGCATCAAAGGGCTCAGCCTTGTACAGGTGTGCCAAATAATCTGTTAATCCTTCTCATATCTCCCGGGACGCCACCCGCAGGCCTCCCCCTGGATCCCAAATCTCACACACCACTCACATAGTATGTTGCTGGCGGAGCCGAATAGCAAGATATTATCCCACCTTATTCCCCTGCTCATAAAAAGTCTGTCTCAGCTTACGGCACATATTATCCAACTCCCTCGGCGCATAGGCATCCAATCGGGCCCTTGTCTCCCACCAGATCCACTTAGAGCCAGAACATGCATGCTATAATTGTAGACATCTGGATTCCTCTTCCAAATGTTGGGACTCCTGCACCCAAGCTTTCTTAGTTCAAGCCACCTCGGCCAACAGGCGACCTCTCACCGTGGCCTTAAAAGTATCCCACACCACCGGCAATGCAACTTCCCCGGAATCATTTAACTCAAAAAATTCTTGTAGAAATCATCTATGTTCTTGCACAACAGGGGCTTGTGGAAAAATCTCCCATCCAATCTCCACAGCCTCCTCCGTTCCCCACTCAAATCCCCAGGCAAGGAGACCCAACAGGGAGCATGGTCCAACCACGTCAAGGCCCCATGTCCTGCCTCCACTCCCCCATCCATCAGTCGTTGGTCCAGTAGAATCAATACGTGTGTGTATCTGGTGAACAGGCAGGTAGTATGTATTTTATTTATTTATTTACATTTTCTTATATACCGCGCTATTCTGCATCAGTGCGGTTTACATTGAACGAACTGAAATTACATTGAACAGGGCATTATAACTTGGAGATAACTATTTTACAGGGAACATGGGCTATGGAGGGTTAAGTGGCTTTCCCAAGACCACAAGGAGCATAACTTTTCTCACCCCGGTGTGTATCCCTCCAGACATCCCGCAGGCCCAAATCAATCATGAACTTCCGTAGTGTTCGGCTATTCCCACTTCCTTCCCCTATATTCTTCCCCGTAGAGTCCAAGTGGGGCACCATACGAGCATTGCAGTCTCCTCCCAAAATAAGAGGCCCCTTCGCAAACTCTGCCAAGGTGACCTTCAGCTGTGCAAAAAGTTTTACCTGGCCCTCATCAGGCGCATATATATTAGCCAAAGTAAGGGGGTGCCCATCCAAGCGCGCATTCATAATAAGCCAACGCCCCAGCCCATCCTTCCTCACCTCCTCCACCTTTAGGGATAGGGCCTGATGGAAAAGCATGGCAACTCCACATTTCTTCCAGCCCTTCTCATTGGATGCTACCCACACCTCAGAATAGGGTTTACATTTTAGCCAGCCTTGATTATTGCTACGAAGGTGTGTCTCTTGCAAAAACACTATCTCCCCCTTCAGGGTCCTCAGCTCCTTAAACAACAGGGATCGCTTTCTAGGAGAGTTGAGGCCCTTTACATTGAAGGAAACAACCTTCAGCATACCCTATTTTCATCCCCCCCACACTCCCCTCTCTCAATGGCACCTTCCCCCTGCGCTGTCAGGCCCTCAACCCCTATCATCCATCCACCCATGCCTTGCACCAACTGCTCCCCCCCCCCAACCTCCCCTGAGAAAAAAATCTAAACTGAACCTCCTTTCTCCCTTCTTCCTCTGCTATGGTTCTCAGACCCCCTCCCAAACCCTCTCCCCCCACCCCCTTCCAACCCTCTCTTTGTCCCTCCTCCCCCCATAGATCTCCACCCACCCTCCCCATCCTCCCCATTTGCTTGCCAGCTTGACAGGTCATGGAATAGATGACCCACAGCTGAAACCCCTTGGGTCCCTCTTCCCCCCCCCCCCACTCTCTTACAGCAGTAATCATCACCCCCAAACATTTCCAAGAGTTACCTAGTGCCACAACAGGTATAAGAGAACACCAACCATAGAAAAAAAACTCCAGAATATTTAGTCATTACACTGAGTCCTTATGTTCACCCATTACTGGGTTTATCCACTTTGTAGCTCCATGTCCACGCCATCTTCGTTCAGCTCTTGCATCCAGGTCCATCTCTCTCCCACCTGTCAATCACATAGGATCATTCCACCTCTGAAGTCAGTGAGTGTTTCTTCCCACCTGCTTCCATTTCAGGTGTTGGGTCTTAGGAGCTGCAGGCGCAGGCGCCGGCTGTGCATTATCCTCCACGAGGCCAGCCTGACGAAGAGATCGCCATGCCACGGTGTGGTCCTTTGCAGAAATTTTTTTATTCCCTAACACAAAGTTCATTTGAAAGGGAAAGGACCATGAATAGTGAATCCCTTCTTTATTCAACACTTCTATGATCGGCTTCATCTCTCGCCTACATATCAGTGTGAAAGTTGAGAGGTCCTGGTACAAAGACACAGCCGCACCCCGATACTGGACTGTTTTCTTCCCCCGACATCTCCGCAGCAAAAGTTCCGCATCAGTATATCTCAAAAAGTGGGCTACGACATCCCTCGGTTGATTATTAGGAGGCTTTCCCAGTGCCCGGTGCACTCGTTTGATCTCCATGCTAATCCCCCGGGACACAAACTCCTCCGCTGTTAGAAAGCCGCTGGCCAATGCTCGTATCACCTCCACCAGGTCCTCTGTCCCACCCGCTGTCTCTGGTATGCCTCTAAAATGCACATTGTTTCTGCATTCCCAATTTTCTATATCGTCAATCGTATATGTAAGTTCCAGCAACTGGGAATGCTGCCTGTCTGTGCACTGTAAGCCCACCAGAGTTTCAGTGTGGTCCTCCAATTTGGTTTCTACTTCCTCCACTCGATGACCCAGCTCCTTAATGTCCCCTCGGAGCTCCACAATCATGGTCATCACCTCCTCTCGCATAGACCGGAACTCAGCAGCTAATTCCTTGAATCACAGCCAGAGCTCGCGCTGTATTAGCGATTGTGAAGAATTTGTAGCTTGTCCCTGCTCCAATTCACTTAATGTTTCCTCCCCGGACTCTTCCGACATCGGTCTCCTTGGGGAGCTTCCATGTGATCCAGCCTTACCCATCAGTCTTTGTGATGCACGTGGCTTCTCTTTCGCCTCCAGCCCCTTAGATTTCGTAGCCATTTCTTTCCAGCTTCTTCCGGCTGCACGCCGTTCAGCTTTCTAGCGCCCCTCCAGCTCAAATGAACACTTTCGTGAAGGAGTACTTTTCCCCTCTTTGTCCTGTTTTGCCTCCTCATGATGGCAGGAAGAGATATTTAGGCCTCCTTTTACCTCAATAGTTATGCCAGAGCGCTCTCAGAACTGTGAGCAATCTGTAGTTATTTCACTAAGAATTAAGCCAAGGAGAGCCAGAAGCATTCAGTATCTGATAGCAGAAATTCCTCTCTCTGCCTCTAGATGGAGCTCCAACCCCACTGAATACACAGAATTCTACCCAGTCATTTCAGGCAACAAAACTATAACAGCAGCCCAGAATTACTTAACTTCTTGCAGATCCTCATTCAGGCAGCAGGGAGAAAGAGTAGTTACTCACCTGTAACAGGTGTTCTCCAGGAGCAGCAGGAATCAGTCCTCACTTATGGGTGACGTCGCCGACGGAGCCCTCGCGGAGCAATTTCCCCAGCTTTCGCAGAAAGCCTTTGGGAATTGAAGCGCGCATGCGCGGTCCCCTTCCCGCCCAGGGATGCCATCTTGCTCAGTCTGATGACATAGCGGAAAGACAGCAAAAGTTAGCAAAAATATGCAATAAGAATGACTGCAACTCCAAGGGGAGGAGGGAGGGTAGTGAGGACTGATTCCTGCTGCTCCTGGAGAACACCTGTTACAGGTGAGTAACTACTCTTTCTCCAGGACCAAGCAGGAAGTCAGTCCTCACTTATGGGACTCCCAAGCTTAAGGCTACCGGAGACCTCAAGCCTAAAGAGCTCCCTCAAGCTCAACAGTACAGAGGGAAGGAGGCCAGTAGCCCAACACTAGGGCCGGAGGGAGGAGTTGCCTAAACCTCAAAGAGGTTGTGGAGAACTGCCTGACCGAAAGCGCTGTCCCTGCGGGACTCCCTTTCAAGGCAGTAATGAGCCGCGAAGGTCTGGCCTGAAGACCAAGTAGCGGCCCGGCAAATGTCTGCCAATGGAACAGAGCGGAGATGAGCAACAGACGCGGCCTTCGCCCTGACCCGATGAGCCGTGACACGACTTTCCAAGGAGAGGCCGGCTGCCCCGTAAGTCCAGGCGATACAGTCGGCTACCCAGGAGGACAGAGTATGCTTAGAGACAGATACCCCCAACCGATTGGGGTCAAAAGATACGAAAAGCTGGACGGCCTTTCTATACCCTCGCGTACGGTCAAGGTAGAAGGATAAGGTTCTTCTACAGTCCAGGGTGTGCAGCACAGTTTCTGCTCGGCTGGCGTGCGGCCTGGGAAAGAAGGTCGGAAGAACCACCTCCTGGTTGATGTGAAAGGGGGAGACCACCTTTGGAAGAAACTTGGGGTGGGTCCGCCGCAGTACCACCCTATTCTTGTAGAACCTAGTGTACGGAGGCTCCGACACTAGGGCTTGTAGCTCACTCACGGGCCTCGCGGAAGTGAGGGCCACCAAGAAGAGAGTTTTCCAGGAGAGAAAACGGAGAGGGCAGGTAGCCATGGGCTCAAAAGGTGGACAGGTAAGCCTTTGCAGAACCACGTTGAGGTCCCAGTCAGGGGCTGGGGGGGCGCAACGGAGGTTTAAGCAGAAGGAGGCCTCTGAGGAAACGCGCCACCAAGGGATGCGAGAGAGGCCGGCCTTCGACCGGAGAATGATGTGCAGAGAGAGCACTGAGGTGGACTCTGACAGAGTTGGATTTGAGACCGAGATCGGAGAGGTGAAGCAAATATTGCAGCACCACCGATACTAAACAGGCAAAGGGGTCCTCAGATCGCTGAGAACACCAGACCGAGAAGCGACGCCATTTGAGGGCGTACGACTTCCGGGTGGAGGGACGCCGAGAAGCTAGGACGACGGCTTCCATCTCCGGGGCTAGCCGTAGCGGAGCTAGGACTACTCTTTCAGCAGCCAGGCCGTCAGGTGTAGGGCCCGGAGGTTGGGGTGCAGAAGAGTGCCCCGATCCTGGGTCAGGAGGTCGGGCTAGAACCCCAGAGGAAGAGGGGTGTCCACCGCTAGCTGTAGTAGTAGAGGGAACCATGGCTGTCTCGGCCACCGATGCGCCACCAGGATCACGGAGGCCCTGTCCTGGACAACTTTGAACAATGTCCGGGCCACCAGTGGTGTAGGAGGGAATGCATACAACAGACCCGTGGACCATGGGATGAGGAAAGCATCCGGCGCCTCCCGAGAAGGATGGGGGTGCCGGGAGCAAAATCTGGGGAGCTGCCTGTTCAGGGGACTGGCAAAAAGATCCACAGTGGGAGAGCCCCACCGGCGGAAGATCTGCTGGACCACCTCGGGGTTCAATTTCCACTTGTGCGGTAGCAGCATCCGACTCAGCTTGTCCGCCAGGCAGTTGTCCTGCCCTGGCAGGTAAACCGCTTTGAGGAGGATGTCGTGATCGACAGCCCAAGAGCACAGCCTCCGGGCTTCCCGACATAGAAGGAGGGAGCCCGTGCCTCCCTGTTTGTTCACGTAGAACATTGCAACCTGAATGTCCGTCTGTACCAGTACGGACTGGCCGAACGTCAGGTGAGAGAAGGCCCGCAGAGCTAGGCGGATCGCCCAGAGCTCCAGGAAGTTTATCTGCTGGGCGGCCTCCCAAGGCGTCCAAAGGCCCTGAGTGCATGTCCCTCGACAGTGCGCCCCCCATCCCAGGAGGGAGGCATCTGTCGTGAGCACCCGGGACGGTGGGGGAGACTGAAAAGGCATGCCGAGCACTAGGTTGGGCAGGTGAAGCCACCAGTGCAGGGAGGAGACCAGACGGTCGGAAATCTGTATCAGGTCCGACAGCCTCCCTGTGGCCTGACGCCACTGAGTGCGAAGGCTCCACTGAGCAGGCCGCATACGTAGACGGGCATTCAGAGTGACATGGACCGTGGAGGCCATGTGTCCGAGTAGCTGCAGGAACTGTCTGGCCGAGGCCGGCGACCTGCCGCTGAACCTGCCGGCTAGAGCCGTGAGCCTGTTGGCCCTTTCCAGAGGCAAGAAGGCACGAGCCTGCCGAGTGTCCAGCCGTGCCCCTATGAACTCGAGGTCCTGGGAGGGGAGCAAAGTGGACTTCTCGAAGTTTATGACGAAGCCCAAGTGCTGAAGCAGGGCCACCGTACGCTGGGTGGCTTGGGCGACCCCTGGAGCAGACGATGCCCGGATGAGCCAATCGTCCAGGTATGGGAAGACGAAGAGGCCCTGAAGCCTTAGGAAGGCGGCTATCACCGCCAGGCACTTCGTGAACACCCTGGGCGCGGAGGACAGGCCAAAGGGCAGTACCCGGTACTGATAATGATTCCCCGCCACCACAAACCTTAGGTATTGTCGGTGGTCCGGATGAATAAGGATGTGGGTATAAGCATCCTTTAGATCCAAGGAGCATAGCCAATCTCCTTGCTGAAGGTAGGGCAGCAGGGTTCCAAGGGTAAGCATCTTGAACTTTTCCCGCTGCAGGAACTTGTTGAGGTTGCGTAGGTCTAGAATGGGCCTGAGGCCTCCTGTTCTCTTTGGAACCAGGAAGTACCTCGAGTAAAACCCGTGGCCCCACAAGTGTTGGGGCACGGGCTCCACCGCCCGTTCCTGAAGCAGACTTTGCAGCTCCTGAAGGAGTAAGTCCCTGTGCAGAGGGGGTCTCGGAGGCTCCCCTGGGAAGTAGGGGAGAGGCACCTGGTGAAAATGCAGGAGGTAGCCCTCTCGAACTACCTGCAATACCCAGGCCTCGGATGTTATGGCTGACCACCTGTGAGCAAAGTGGGTCAGCCGACCCCCCGTACCGGACGAAGGCCCCTGAGGGGGAGGGGCTATGCTGGCATAGTCAAAAAACCCCGCCCTGCTGGGCCGGGGCCTGCGTGGCGGGTTTGGGGGCTTTCTGCTTCCGGGATCCGTTACCCTGTCCCCTAGGCCGCTGCCCCTGAAGGGGGGTTGTGGCCGGGTATTGTGGTTGGTGATGCGTATAAGCAAACACCTTCCTCGGGTAAAAAGACTTTTTCCCCGAGATCTTCTTCTTCTGTGAAGGGGTAGAGGACTTTCTAGAAAGGCGAGTCCTGGTGAGAGTCTCCGACTCGAGCTCCGCCGCCTTTTCGGCCATGGGTTTGCCGAAGAGGTTTTCACCTCTGCAAGGGAGATCGACCAACTTGTCCTGCACCCAGGGCTCGAGGTCGGAGGACTGAAGCCAAGCCTGGCGGCGAGCCCCGATGCCGGCTCCGGCTACTCGAGCCGAGGCCTCGAAGCCATCATAGGCCGCTCGAGAAATGAACTTCGAACACTCTCGAATCCCGGAGGACAAGGCTAGGAACCGCTGCAGGGGTTCCTCGGAGAGACCGGCAGAGAAACCCTGAAGTTCTTTCGCCAGGTCTCGGAGGTACATACCCATGTACAGCTGATATGTCTGGACCCGACAAGCAAGCATAGAGCCCTGGAAGCACTTCCTACCGAGGGCATCCAGGCTCCGGGCCTCCTTCCCCAGGGGCATCGAGGAGTGCATCTTTTGACTCTTAAGTCGATGCATGGCCGACTCCACCACCATGGAGTGGTGTGGAAGTTGCGCCTTCTGGAACCCGGGGCTCTTGCGGACTCGATACATGGAATCGATCCGCTTGCTCAACACTGGCGTCGAGGCTGGGCTCTCCCACATGCGGAAGAGAAGCCGCTCCAGCATCGGAGGAACCGGTACAGTGAAGGCCTCCCTCGGGGGGAAGTCCTATTGGAGGGCCTCGAGCTCTTCGGCTCGGGGCTCCTCCTCCGGATCCGCAGGGAAGGCCAAAGCCTTGGCCATATCCCTCACGAAATCGGAGAACCGGGTATCCTCCGGGGGGGACCGCCTCCGAGTCGGAGGGAACGCACCGAGTCTGAAAAGAACCGGGTGACTCGTCCTCCTCCGTGTCCCAGCCCGACTCCTCCGAGGAGGAATCGAGCGGCTCCGTGCGGGCAGGGCCCGGGGACCTCCGCCCCGAACGGGAAGCCGAGGGAGACCTAGGTCAAGGATCGACTCGAGCTCGTATGGACTCGAGGATCGGCTCAGCCTCCGGGGTCGACTTGAGCGTCGATGTCCCGGTGGTCGGGGCAGATGCACTGGCGAGGCCAGTGATCCATGCCCGCTGCTGGTCCATGAAGGCAGATATACTGCGCTCCAAGGTCGTCAGTCTGAGATCAAGCTCAGAGGACCCAGCAGCTGTCGACTCGGGGCCCGACGTCGGCTCATCCGTGGGGGAGTCCAGGAGGACTATATCACTCACGTGTCCAGGCGACTCCACTCCGAGACGAGGAATCTTCGAAGGCCTCTCCTCCTCCGAGGGCCCGGGTTGTCGGACCGGGCTAAGCGACCTGGCCCTAGAAGGACCAGGCTCGCCGCCCGGTTCCGCCCTCGCGGGCCGCTTCACCCGCCGGTGCTTCTGGCTGGGGGAGCCCTGTTCAGAAGAACTCCTACGATGCTCCGAACCGGAGCCACGAGGTGTAGAGGCCTCTGACGAGGTCCGCGCGGAGTCAGAGAAGATCCGTTCCCTCTGCGACTGCCGACTCCGCAGCGCCTTCGAGGACATCTTGCTGCACGGGCCGCAGCTCATAGGGTCATGCTCGGCCCCAAGGCAGCGGAGGCAGCAGTCATGCGTGTCAGTAAGAAACATGAGCCTGACACAGCGATCACACTTTTTAAAACCGCTGGCAGCCATCGAGGGGAAAAGGGCTCCTGCAAGGTCGAAAGACCGTGCTGCCAGGGATGAAGGGAAAAGTGGCGGGAACGCCAGTTGGGAAAAAACAAAACGTAAACGGGCCCAATAGGGATATCGAGGCCCGGCGGGAAGAGGAACACACGAACCGAGAAAAAAAATTTTGTAACGAAACAAATCAAAGAAATCAACTTTTCAGCGGCGTTAACAGACAGGTCTGTAGGGCTCCGCAGAAAAAAGAAGACTGAGCAAGATGGCATCCCTGGGCGGGAAGGGGACCGCGCATGCGCGCTGCAATTCCCAAAGGCTTTCTGTGAAAGCTGGGGAAATTGCTCCGCAAGGGCTCCGTCGGCGACGTCACCCATAAGTGAGGACTGACTTCCTGCTTGGTCCTGGAGAAACGCTGAATCAAGCACATCTAGTATGTCCACAGAAAGTCCAGAGATGTTTTTTTCAAAATGCTATCCAACAGTGCCCTGCATCCACCAGCAGCACTCTCTTCCCGCTCAGGAGCTTCAGCCCTGCGTTCCACCACTGCATTCCAGGACCGCGTTGCAATGGTTACAGCCACACAGGGCTCCGCATACACCAGAATTCAGCCAGACAGCCAAGCAAGGGCATCCCCAGCTCCTCCCTGGCTCGTCCAACTTCAGTTGCACTACCCGATCAGCCGATCACCACAGCACAGCACTTCCGATCCTCCACACAGGCATTCGCGGCAGGGCTCCAACTCACCCCCTCTCTGCAGTCCGATCAGGCGAACAAATTGCTGACAAGGGAGCATCTTAGAAGATCCGCGGCCACATAATTAAGGGTAGCACAGGAGGGCACCAAACAGCCAGGATCAGCAGGACACAAGAGTTTCTCAGCGGCGAACAGCTCACTCGGTTTCTGGCAGGAGCCGTGGCAGCACATTGAAGACTGGATGTGTTCTCCCCCACCACGATTCACAGGGAGCACGGGGCTGCTGATCGGCATTAGCTGAGGGGCTAGGAGCACCAACCATGATCCTCAGAGTTAGCGACAGCAGAATTCAATATGGGCAATCATTTCTGACACTGCTCTGATCGCATCAGGGGGACCCAGGACCGGAGCTTTGCTAATCTGCTGCCATCTCGCCAAGGGCTCACCGGCGCCCCCCCCCCCCTCACTTGGTACATTTTTTAAGCCACTATTGTTTTTTTCTATCGTGGTGGGAAAAGATAGGCCTAGGCCTAAATTGGCAGTAGAAATCACCAAAACTAGAAAAAATTAAAAAATAAGAGAAGATAGTAAAACAAAAAGAAAATATTGAGGCCGGTATCAGGGAAGAATGCAAAATGTTCATGCTCGTTTTCATCGACATATCAGCCGCCTTTGATACCGTACATCACCCCACGCTCCTAAACAGACTCGCTTCCATAGGCATTAGAGGTGCCCCTCTGAAATGGTTCGCCTCCTACATAAACAACAGAATGCAGCAAGTCCACTTCAACAACGAGAAGGCCGCAACTTTCCCCCAAACCCAAGGCATACCTCAAGGCTCGGCCCTGTCTTCCCTCCTCTTCAACCTTTATCTATGGCCAGTTTGTAAAACATTCCAGGAACACCAGATCAGTTATCACATCTATGCTGATGACCTAATGCTCTACACTCAATTTGATGTAGACAACCCGAACATCAGTCAACTGGAAAAATGCCTCAGTGAGCTACAATTCTGGCTGCAACAGAATAACATGGCCATTAATCACAAAAAGACCAAAGTGATGTTCATTTCCAAAAAAACAGATTTCAACCCACCACCTACAGTCACCATGAACAATAACGTCTATGCCACAAAGAGCGAGCTAAAATACCTGGGAATGACACTGGATTGCAACCTAAAGATGGAAAAGCATCTCCGAATTACCAATCGAGCCATTTTCCACAAAATAAAAGTCTTGCACCCACTACGTAGCATCATAGAGCACTCAGATTTTAAGACCGTTGCACAAGCCCTCATCATTCCTCACCTGGACTACTGCAACGCCATACTACAAGGGTTGCCTAAAAAAACCCTCAACATCCTCCAAATGGCGCAAAATGTGGCAGCTAGATTAATCATGAGGAAAGGCCTGAAGGAGCATATCACACCAATTCTAATGGACCTACATTGGCTCCCCATCACTGCACGCATACAATACAAAATCGTAATCACCACATTCAAGCTCATTCATAATATAGCACCCTCGTTTCTCAACGCCCTTATCACATCGCAGCCAAATAACAGAAGCAGAAGAACCACACACCTCAATACCCTCATTGTTCCGGCTAGCCTGAGAGCTGTCACTGCAACCACCAGCAACCGAGCATTCTCATTCATAGCGCCACTGCTATGGAACCAACTACCATGCAAACTGAGAGCAATCAGTGACCTGTTGGTATTCAGAAAAAAGCTAAAGACGCATCTTTTCCAGACACACTTCAATCCCACATAAACTCTTTCACCATGCACAAGGAAAGAGCACTACACGTCAAACACCTATAGACTCCAACAACCGGTAAATATGTACATACATGTGTAATCAATGTCTTGCAATCAAGTGTAAACCTGTAATCTGAATGTTTGTGTCCTGTACTGAATCATTATGTATGTTTTAATCCATGGCCTGTACAACCATACTGTTATGTATAGCAAACCGCTGCTGATCGCTGGAAGTAGCGGGATATAAGTGTACACTAAATAAATAAATAAATAATAAATAAATAAATGCATTCCTCCTTGTTCCCGAAGATAAGCAGAAACCAGACCCAGGGACAGACAAGATTATAAAATAAAAAAAAGAAAATGGCCAGAAAACAAGGTATTTTTTTATTTAATGATTGGAATATGTAAGTTTTTGAAATGTACATCTGCTAGCACCGATGTAGATTTAATAACAACAAAAAAAAAAAAAGGAGGGAGTCCTTAAAATCTACACAGGCTGTGCTTTCCTCAGCTTCAGACACACACACACACACACACATACACAGGCCCCGTTCACTTAGCCTCCACAACCATGCACATACCGTGCTACCTGTCAGTCAGCGACCATGCATAACACACACACCCAAGACATTCAACCCCTCCACACACACATATACTGCCCCCAGATACTTAAAACCCAGCACACATTGCCCCAGAGTCATTCAGCTCCCACACTGCATATGTTTAAGAAGTTGTGCCATAACTTCCAAGCCTGTGTCAGGTGAGTTGAGTACATCAGAAAATTACTTTAAAAAGCATAGATTTATATATGTATATGTTTATAATTATGTTATTTCAGTGATAATTTGCATGAACAGACTATGCTGACACTCAGCATCATGTTGAGCAAAGAACTGCTCTTTCCAGTCATCAAATCTCCTCATGAGCTACTCTTCAAAGATGCCATCAATAAAGATGCTGGGATTACATTAAGAGTGGCCACATTCTCTTGACATACTTGTGGAGTACTGGTGCTTGGTCTTGGGCCCTTGGAAGATGACTGGTTCTCTCAGCAGGGGTTCTTTGAGGACACCAGCTCACTTGGTACATTAATGCTCTAGTTGTCAAGCTCTGATGAGGAGCAATGTTGATGTACCCTGGCCTCCACCCGGTGGTTAGCATCATGAGCCCTCTTCTTTGGGCAGGATTTGAAGGATATCTGATGACAATATTGAGGGTGACAACTTCTAATATATCCCCTGTATTTGATGCAGCTACTAGGTCCATGGAGAATGATGCTTCTAATACCGAAGTTGATGGACTGGACTTCTCTGGGCCAAAAATTCACTTTGTTTCTGTCATGCCTTCAGCCCACCCTCTTTGACCGCTGAACACAAATTATATAATGAAGGATCATGACTGGGCCCCAGACACTGCAAGCACCAATTATGAGTATCCATCACCGATAAGGTCTTGCTGCATCAGGTGCACATTTTTTAAACCCCCTAGCAAGTTTATTCTGGGACATATTGCCAAGAAAGACAGCCACAGCAAAATCAAACTTGATTTTGAAAGAGTTCCTGAATGGGGATGTCCAAGACTGAGGCCTGCTCAGGGTAGAACATGAAAAAAAAATTAAGAGAAATTTGTAAATGCCCAAAAATCTACCTAAGATGCCACTGGGAATTGGAAACTACAGAACACTGACAAACTTAAAAATTTTTTTTTAAAAAGTGGAAAAAATACAAATTAAAAAAAACAACAACCCAAAATTGAGTGTACCCTCTGAGAAGTAGGAGGTTACCAGTGGTGTGCCGCAGGGATCTGTCCTTGGTCCGATTCTGTTTTCATCTTTGCTACATCTTTTGTTGGGTAAGGTTTGTTTGCAGACGATACCAAAATCTGCAATAGCGTAGACACACAGGAAGAAGTCGACAACATGAGGAGGGATCTAGCTAAACATGAAGAATGGTCTAGAATATGTCAGCTAAAATTTAATGCAAAAAAATGCAGGGTCATGCATTTGGGCTGCAAAAATCAAAAGGAGCTGTACAGTGTAGGGGGTGAGGTACTTCTGTCCACAAAAGAAGAGCAGGACCTGGGCGTAATTGTGTCTGACAATCTTAAAGTAGCTAAACAAGTAGAAAAGGCAACTGCAAAAGACAGAAGAATGCTTGGGTGTATAGGGAGAGGCATGGCCAGCAGAAAAAAGGAGGTGAAAAAGCCTCTGAATCTGATGCGACCTCATTTGAAGTATTGAGTGCAATTCTGGAGAATGCACCTTCAGAAGGATATAGGCAGGTTGGAGTCTGTGCAGAGGGTGGCTACTAAAATGGTTAGTGGTCTTCTTTAAGAAGCATATGATGACAAAGATCTTAATATGCATACTTTAGAGGAAAGGCGGGATAGGAGCGATATTGATAGTGACATTTGTGAGGCCCTATTACTCACAAGAGACCGATTACTAATTATCACTAATTTCCTGTATAGTCCAGATCCAAAAGTCAGTACAGGTGCAATCAGAATCTCTGTTTATTAGATAACTGATGGACAAATACAGGCAAGGGAGAGGAGAATTTCTGTCAATCATCAGACACCAGACACCTCCAGAATTCCTCCTCCCCCTGAGTATAATAGTCATGTTACATATGCAGAAATTAGACCTTACCTGCTAATTGTCTTTCCTTTAGTTCTCTCTGGGCCAGTCCAGAACAGATGGGTAGTCAAATCTCCCTCCTCTAGCAGCTGAGGACTGAATACTAATTCTTGTTGCTAGGATACCTAGTTCCCCCCTGGCGACAGGAGGCAGTCTTAACGTAATAAGCAGAGAAAAAATAACAAAGTGGAACAGTAGAACCGAGGAAGAGTTACACAGAAGGTTTCGGAGCGTGCCCCGTGCGTTGCTAACGACCACGGCGGCACTGATAAGAACACACAGGCGCTCTGACGTAGAGCCACGCCCCTTTTTTTTCTTCTATTAATTTATTTTCCGTTTTCTTGTGTTACCAAAACACCAGCCAACCCGAAGATGGCTAATAACTCTTATATCACTGAAGATACAGAAGACACAGAAGGGCGGGTTCTGGACTGGCCCGGAGAGAACTCAAGGAAAGACAATTAGCAGGTAAGGTCTAATTTCTGCTTCCTTATCGTCTCTCCGGGCCAGTCCAGAACAGATGGGTAGTACCAAAGCAGTAACTAACCCTGGGAGGGACCTGTGAGCCCCGCTATGACGGCGGAAGCCCCCACAGAAGCATCCTGACGCGCAAGCACATCCAAACGATAATGACGCGAAAAGGCATGAAGCGAAGACCAGGCCGCTGCTCGACAAATATCCACAGGAGGAACCAAAGCCGATTCCGCCCACGAGGTCGCTTGCCCTCTGGTAGAATGAGCACGAAGCCCGACCGGTGCGGGCTTACCGCTGATCTCATACGCGACCCGAATGGCGTGCTTCACCCAACGCGCAATGGAAGCCTTGGAGGCCGCTTTACCCTTGGACGGCCCTCCAAACAGAACAAACAACCTGTCGGACTTACGAAATGATTCGGTCTCTCTAAGGTACCAAAGTAGCACGCGACCCATATCCAACCGTCACAGCGAACGATCAATAGAAAGCCCGGCTCCGGAAGCCACGAAGGTGGGTAGTGAAACGGGCTGGTTCAAATGGAATGCTGACACCACCTTAGGCAGAAAGGAGGGAACCGGACGCAAAACCACTTTTTCCTCAGAAAACTGAAGAAAGGGCGGCCGTCACGAAAGCGCCTGCAAATCGGAAATGCGGCGAGCGGAACATAAGGCTACCAAAAAAGCCGTCTTCCATGACACATCCCGGATAGAACCGGAGAAGCGTGGCTCAAACGGAGCGCCAGTCAAAGCCTCCAGCACTAGATTTAAATCCCAAGGAGGAATAACCTGCCGGACAGGAGGTCTAATATGCCTGGCCGCCCTAAGGAACCGCAAAATATCCAGATGCGATAAAAGCCGAGACCCTCGAATCGGACCCCGAAAAACGGATAGCGCCGCCAACTGTACCTTCAAGGTGCTCAGAGCAAGCCCCTTTTCCAGACCGCCCTGAAGGAATGCAAGAATATCCGGAATGGAAGACAAACGGGCTCGCAAGGAGAGCTCGGCGCACCATGCTTCAAAAACGCGCCACACTCGGATGTATGCTAACGACGTGGAGCACCGGCGAGACTGCAACAAAGTGGCGATCACCGATGATGAATAACCTTTGCGGCGCAACCGTTCCCGCTCAATAGCCAGGCCGTAAGCAAGAACCGATCCGCCTGGGGCATCGGAACGGGCCCTTGATGCAGCAAGTCCGCCCGAGCGGGCAACCGCCATGGCGGCTCCACGAGAAGCCGCATCAGATCGGCATACCAAGGGCGTCGGGGCCAATCTGGAGCAATAAGAATCACAGGACCCCTGTGAGTGGCTGCTCTTTGAACTACTCGACCTACTAACGGCCACGGAGGAAACACATAAAGCAGCTGTCCCGGACGGCCAGGGCTGAACGAGACCGTCGAGACCCTCCGACATATGCTCCCTGCGCCTGCTGAAAAAACGCTCCGTCTTGGCATTGCGCAGAGTCGCCATCAGGTCCATGACCGGCCGACCCCAATGCAGAGTGATATCGTGAAAAACCTCTGCATGGCGCTCCCACTCTCCCGGATCCAGCCGATGACGACTGAGATAGTCGGCCTGCACATTGTGCTTGCCTGCCACATGAGACGCCGAAAGCGCCTCCAGGTGCACTTCCGCCCAGTGAAACAAGCGTTGACTCTCTTCCAGGAGAGGGAAACTTCCCGTTCCGCCTTGGCGATTTATATAGGACACTGTCACTAGGTTGTCGGAAAAGACGCGCACTGGCTTGCCCTCCAGAAACTCGGCAAACGCTAGCAGCGCTAGACAGACA
Organism: Ichthyophis bannanicus; assembly: GCA_033557465.1. Lineage (NCBI taxonomy): Eukaryota > Metazoa > Chordata > Amphibia > Gymnophiona > Ichthyophiidae > Ichthyophis > Ichthyophis bannanicus. The sequence goes on along the minus strand of CM066035.1, from coordinate 201,408,675 downwards.
GTTTTGAGTTCCAGTCGATTGATGGACCACAGCGTCTCTTCCGGCGACCAGGAGCCCTGTGCTATGTGAGCCAAACAATGCGCCCCCCAACCGGTCAGACTGGCATCCGTAGTGACCAAAATCCAATCCGGTAGAGCTAGGGGAACGCCTGCTAGAAGATGATCCGGAACCAACCACCACCGAAGACTGAGCTGCACCTGCTCGGGACAGCTCAAGCGCCGAGAAAGCGGATGACGCTGCGGAGACCACCTCAAAAGAAGCACCTGCTGGAGTGGTCGCATGTGCGCTCGGGCCCAAGGCACCAGATCTAAGGCTGCCGCCATCAGCCCCAGCAACTGTAAGTACTTCCAAGCTGTGGGAGCCCGAAGACGCAAGAAACCGGACACGTACGAGAGAAGCTTCCGAACACGTTCCAAGGGCAAGGAGACTAGCCCTCTGTCCGTGTCGAAAAACGCCCCCAGATAAACAAGCTGCCGAATCGGCTGCAGACGACTCTTTGCCTGGTTCACTATCCATCCGAGGCCCACGAGACAAGAAACCACTCGAGCGGTTGCCGCGATCGCCTCTTCGCGCGACGCCGCTCGAATCAACCAGTCGTCCAGATAAGGATGCACCTGGACGCCCTCCTTGCGAAGAGCCGCCGCCACCACCACCATCACTTTGGTGAAAGTGTGCGGCGCCGTCGCCAGACCGAACGGCAAGCCCCGAAACTGAAAATGACCCATGGGAACCGCAAAACGAAGGAACCGCTGATGTTCCGGCTTGATAGGAATGTGGAGGTAAGCCTCTGTCAAATCTATGGAAGAGAGAAACTCCCCCAGATGCACGGAACGGATCACTGACCGTAAGGTTTCCATCCGGAAATGTGAGATCCGCAGACAGCGGTTTACGTGCTTCAAATCTAAAATTGGCCTGAAGGAGTCTTCCTTTTTGGGGACCACAAAATAAATCGAGTATCGACCGAAGCCGCACTGGTCTCGAGGGACTGGGACCATGGCCCGGAGCTGCAACAAGCGCTGCAATGTGTCATGAATCACCCTTCGCTTGAAAAGCGGACCGCAAGGAGAAAAAACGAAGGCATCTGACAGATGACAAGCGAATTCGAGCGCATAACCCTCTCGGATAATTTGTAGCACCCACCGATCGGTGGTGATGGCGGCCCAAGCGGAGACAAATGCCTGCAATCGACCTCCTACGGGAATCTCCGCCTGGACCTGCTGCGTTTCATTGAGGTTTCTTAATGGAAGTTGGAGAGGTTCCAAAATAGCCTCTACTGGAACCTCTAGCGCCTCGAAAGGACTGACCTCGGGACGGAAAGCGACCCCGCAGATACGGAGCAAAGCAGGCCCCCCGAAATCGACGAAAATCACGTCCCTGGCCCCCTAGCGAAGGAGCTCTGCTTACCCGCCCGAGGACGGTCCTCGGGAAGGCGACCCCCTTTGGAGTCCCCCAAATCCTTGACAATTTTCTCCAGCGCTTCTCCAAAAAGAAGCTTACCTTTATACGGCAACTTACTGAGCCGAGCCTTGGAAGCAGCATCCGCCGCCCAATTGCGCAACCAGAGAAAACGACGGGCGGCAATAACGGAAGCCATCGCTTTCGCGGTAATGCGAATCAAATCATAAAAGGCATTCGCTAGTTAAGACGCCGCAGACTCTAACTTAGCCCCTTCCCCGGAAGGAGAAGAGTCCCCCTCTGGACTAGACGCCAGTTGACTCCACCTAATAGAAGCTCTGGAGGCGAAAGCTCCACAGACAGACGCCTGAAGCGCCAGTGCGCTGGCATCAAAGGCTTGCTTCAAGAGACCCTCTAACCGACGATCCTGAACATCCTTAAGGGCCGCAGCCCCTTCCACTGGGATTGTGGTTTTCTTGGTGACAACCGAAACCAACGCATCCACATTAGGCATGCGCAGAAGCTCACTCTCCTCATGGGGCACAGGATACAAACGAGCCATGGTCCTAGCCCCTCTCAAGGAAGCCTCTGGAAATTCCCACTCCGACTCTATCATCTGTTTGATGACTCTATGGAAGGGAAAACATTTCTTTTCGGACTGTAACCCCTGCAACAAGGGATCTTCTAAGGGCTCCTGCTGCACCACCGGAGGAAGAATATTGAGAGCTAATAGAGACTGCGCAATCAGAGCAGGCAACTCATCCTTTCTAAAGACCCTAAACATATTAGGGTCCTCCCCTGGCCCTAATTCACCTTCTTCTAAATCCGCAGGCCAGGCGTCCAAACCCGGGTCGTCTAGGAGCTCTCCCCCTCCTCTGGCCCCAGCGCCCCTGCAGCCAGAGAAATGTCATCCCCTTGAGAATCTTTAAAGGCTGACAAAGAAGAAACCCCTTCCCCGGGTTCTGACCGACCAGAGACCACAGCCTGAGGCATCTGCAGAGAGTCTGTCACCACTGGCACAGGAGACTGAGATTTCTTAATTAGGTAAGCTCTGTGAAATGCTAAAATGAATTCCAGAGAAAGAAGAGGATCAATTACCTCGGGCAGAGCTGGAGCCACCGGCCGCTCCTGCTCCACAGTAACATGCCGCGATTTAGCCTTTCGTTTAGCCGGCTTAGCAAGCTTGCCAGAAGAAACGGACGGCCCTGCCAAAATGGCCGCCGCTCCCGCGCTTTCACCGGATGCCTGAAATTTATCAACGCGCTCCATTTGAGAACCGGACTGCTCGGGCATCGCAGGCTCAAGTTGCTCCCAACGGATACCAGCAAACGAGACCGAAAGTACCGGGAATCCCCAGACCCCGACTCAAAACGCCCGCGGGCAGCAAAGTTGAAAAAAACCGCGAGCGGGAAGGGAAACGCCACGCGCTGAAGAAATACTTGCAAATATGCCGGCTTGTCTGAAGAACTCCTGACCAAACAGGGCACCGCTGCTAGCGGCTCAGGAGCTAGAAAAGGTACCTTCGAATCAGGACAGCTACTGGGGCCCCCAGGTCTGTTCCCAATCACCACACGGTACAGAGTAGAGGAGACAGGCTCTGTCCCATACTCCGATCTAACAAAGGTAGTTATAAATAGGAGGTCAGGCACCATGAATTACAGTGAAGTGCTAAAAATACCCTGCTAGGGCAAAGCACCCCCCCCCCCCCCAATGTGAAACTCTTCCAAAAAAAAAATAAAAGAAGGCCATAGAAATAAACCTAAGAGAACTCTGGTGGGGAGTCAAATCTCCACACATCCAGCTCAGCTGCTGAGGACAATAAGACTTCCTCCTGTCGCCAGGGGGGAACTAGGTATCCTAGCAACAAGAATTAGTATTCAGTCCTCAGCTGCTAGAGGGGGGAGATTTGACTACCCATCTGTTCTGGACTGGCCCGGAGAGACGATAAGGAAATACATTTTTTGCTTTCGTGTATTACTTCTGTATATGCATACAGTCTCCAAATCCATCCCTCTGTGAGGCCCCCTCTCCTCCCTCCTTCTGTTTCCTGTCATTGACCTTTCTGTCCCCTCTGTATTCCTGTTTCAACATTCCTCAGGCCTCTGTCTTGCTTATACTCACCAACTGTCAAAATCCGTCTACTGTCTTCAGGACTAACGACTCAGCTTATGCTTTTTGCATGGTTTCCTGTGTACGTGCTCTCTGCACAAAGCCTCTGCATGTCTATGTCTGGACCCTTCAGTTCGGACATATGCATTGCTAAGGCCTGTGATATCCTTATGCTGGCCTGGGGTTTTTTCCTTGTCTTGTCCACAATATAGTAGTTTGGTTGACATATTTTTATTAGAGCAGAACAGAATAAAGGCCATTGAGTGATTATGAACCAGGAACATATCCCTAAACCTTATAATCCCTACACATTTAAATACCTCCGTGGCATAAATGCACAGGAGGGTCTCTTTCAATTGAAGGCAAGCTCTTCTATAAGGGGACATAGGATGAGAGTGAAAGAGCAAAGACTCAGGAATATGTGGAAATTTTTCTTTACGGAAAGAGTGGTAGATGCGTGGAATAGTCTCCCGGTGAAGGTGGTGGAAACGAGGCCAGTATTTGAATTCAAACAAGCATGGGACAAACACAGAGGATCTCTAAAGGTAAAAAGGGGACTATTGTAGTTGATATGGAAGGGCAGACTAGATAGACCATGTGGTCTTTTTCTGCCGTCATGTTTCTATGTTTCTAAGTGAACCATCTTCATGCAAGCTGTGGTGGTATGACCTCTCAGCTCCATGGAAAGACAAAGAATGAAGTGGTCCTATGAGACAGCAGCAGGCAGCGAGTGGCACGCATGCACAGTGAAGCTGCTCTAAAGTTTCCAAATTGATAGGAGTTGGAATAGCAGTCCCACACCGGGCTCCGTTAGCAACATCATCCATGTTTGCAAGTACTTGCTATCCTGCTTGTCCTCATAGAAAAGAGGAGATACAAGTCAAAATGATAGAAAAGAAAGCCCTGCAGAGCTAGACTGCCCTCAATGCTTGATTATTTTTTCTACTGCTTTCCTAAGCTACGAAGGAATTAGCTCCTAGCAGAGCAGCTGGTCCTTCTCTAAAACGCTGCTATCTGCTGCACTGCAAAACACTGTCCCGCAAGCTTGGGGCCCATAAAAACTCACTGGAGTTGGGAAGTCTATTTTCACCATCTAGCATGACCAAGAAACATGGAACAATATTTCAGCCTTTTATAACACAGCATTTGCGGAATTTATACTTACATTAAACTAGGAAGGAGCAGTACATATCTAAATTGTCAGAAAGTTGTTTACAGGAAAAAATATAATTTTTATATTCCCTAAGAGGAAAATAAGAGCAGTTTTATTCTTTGATGTTCAACCCTTATTTTCCCAACACAAGAAAACATGACAGAAAATAAATCCTAAATATTAATGGATGGTATAGTCTGGAAATCTCTCTTCCCCTCGTATTTGCCCAAAGAAAATCATACACTTTTATAGGTGTGTTGCATACTATTAATAATTTAATCCTAGGGGCGGAGCTAGCCACTGAACAGAATGGACGCCTGAATTTTTGCTCCCGTTGCTGCCCAAGAATCCTGAACATATCCCGGTATTCCATTGAAGTTTGTACCCCCTACCTACATCAATAACACCGCAATACAGCTGGATGGCATCCCTGAAGCCTGCCCGGCTGGAATTTCCACAGGGATCCGGCTCAGCAGCGAAACGATCCAAACCCGAAGTGGGTTCCCCGCAGAAAATGGCCGCGGGAGAGAAGGAGGGAGTGACTGCCGGTGGCCTACGTGAAGTGCTACAGGAATTGAAATGCGTTAAAGAAATGATTGCAGCCAATTCTAGTTCACTGAACATGATTCAAGACGACTTGCTGGAGGTAAAAGAGAAACTCCTCACCATCACCACTCGACTTAATGCAGTTGAATTACAAACCCAGAAGCATGGCGTTGCATTAGAACAGCTGGGCCCTTTGGCCAAACGAGTCCGGCACATAGAAAATCTGATTGAAGATCAAAATAACCATTCCCGTAGAAATAATATCCGCCTTGTTGGAGTCCCTGAAGGCGCTGAAGGTACCGATCCGATTGGATTTCTGGAAAAAACCATACCGGAGATGCTGCAGCTTGTCTTTGCAAGGCCTTTTGAACTAGAACGGGCCCATCGAATCCCAGCACACAAAGCTGAAAACACACGATACCCGCGCCCACTCATAATGAAGGTGCTGAGATACCCACAGGTCCTACAGATCTTTCAAGCTGCACGGAAGGCCGGATCACTGCAAATCCAGGGACACAAAGTAACACTTTATCCGGATTTGAGCAAGCAAACGGTAGATCGGAGAAAAGCGTTGCTGGCCTGTAGACCCATGCTACAAAGTGCACAGGCAAGATACGGGCTATACTACCCAGGAACCATGCGGGTCACGCTACATAATGAAACGAGGAATTTTGTTGATGCTGAAAAACTGAAAACTTTCCTACAAGAAAAATGCGGTATGGAAACCTGAGGTCAATATTCTGATCTCTCACGCAGTGTAGAGAACTCAGCATATACTCAGGGGGTGCGGCCGTGCGTTCTCACAAATTTTAGAACGCCTTAAGCCTTGTTAAACACCTCATTGATTGTATTTCTGTTGTTCTAAATAGTTTTAATTAAACAGATATTTCTGCTTGAAATGTAGGGGTGGCAACGGGAGGTCGGGGTTGGTTACTGTTTCAGTGGATTGTGTTCACCTTAGCGATACAATGTTTGCCAGTTATGCAGTTGTTTGTGTCAGTCCAGTCCAGTACAAAACCCTCCACATACACGCAAATGCAAGTACGCGGCAGGCCTATCCATAGGATAGCTTTCACCTATAAGACAGCTTATCCCAACGTTGATGTCTAGTGATCTTTTAATGCTTTCGTTAAATGTAAAAGGTATTACTGGCCCTGTCAAGCGAAAGAAGATTTTAGCGTACTGCCAGCAAAAAAAAACAGATATTGCCCTCTTACAAGAGACACATTTAACAGATACTGAATCGCAGAAAGTAACCTCTAAATACTTCCTGGTGGCGGCCTCGGCCTCTGCCACTCAACGCAAAGGGGGGGTAATAATATTAGTGCGCAAATTCCTGCAATCCGCCATTACCGACACACGGATTGATCCGCTAGGTCGATGGGCCAGAGTGACGATGAAAATAAATCAACAGCTTTACACATTCTTCAATATTTACGCGCCCAACCTCGATGACCCTAACTTTTTCAAACTGATAGCTAAAGAAGTTACAGCCGCGGCTCACACCAATATCATATTAGGGGGCGATTTCAATGTCATCTTGGATCCACTGTTAGATCGCACGCCCTATCGGGCTGTAGACAAAGTCAAATCGCAGGCGATTCTTAAAGGCATCATAACAGAGCTACACTTGGTAGACCCCTGGCGCCTACTTCATCCCCAAGAAAGAGACTACACATTTTATTCCATCCCACATAATACCCAAACAAGGATCGATTTCTTCCTACTGTCCACAGAGCTGATGCCCCAAGTGTTGTCCGCAGAGATATATGCTACAACGGTATCGGACCACGCCGCTGTCTCCCTAGTGTTGAATACCAACGTTACACAGCATGTTCCACCAAGATGGACATTTGATAAATCCCTACTAGCAGATGACTCCTTTGTACAGCTACTGTCAGGGGAAATTGAGACCTATTTTAAATATAATACACCCACTGATACCTCCATCTGGAGCTGGTGGGAAGGTTTTAAAGCCACCATACGAGCTCATATTACCACCTACACCATTAGACGGCGTAAAGCCAGGAACAAAGAAAAAGATGAATTGGAACTCCAAATAAAAGCTGGGGAAAGGTTACTAGCCAAAAGAGCTGACTCAATGATATTGATTAGACTCCAAAAATTGCGATACCAATATAATGCTCTCCTCAACAAAGAAGCACTGAGTAGCATCCAGCTACAACGTAGTATATACTACTATGACAGCAACCGCTCAGGATCCCTCTTAGCTCGGCAGCTCAGACCAAAAACCAGCAAGACCGCTATAGCGGCGTTGCAGGACAATTCCGGGGGCCTTCTCCTGAGATCTGACAAAATACTAGACCGCTGCAAAGAATTCTATGAGGAACTATATCGCTCAGATACCCAATGTAGTGACAGAGCCTTTGAAGATTTTGTCTCCAAGATAGTAGGACCCACATTAACCAGTCATCAAAGTCGAACGCTGGAACAAGAGATATCAGTAACTGAAATACAAGATGCGATCAAACAGATGGCTCGTGGCAAAGCCGCCGGTCCAGATGGTATCCCGTTGGAATTCTATAATAAATACTGCATTCAATTGGCTCCCATGCTACAGATCTACTACAGTGGCCTGCAAGATGAATCTCCAGAGATTGGAGCCCTGGCAGAGGCTGTGGTGGTAATTCACCCGAAACCGGGCAGGGATACACAAAAGATAGAGAATTACAGACCCATCTCTCTCCTAAACTCTGATTATAAAATCTATGCTAAAGTGCTTGCTAACCGATTAGGACGGATCTTAAAAGATTTGATACATGAGGATCAATGTGGATTTATAAAAAACAGATCCACTACAGATAATGGAAGATTATTGGCACATGTACTGGCATCTGCCAAGACCAAGGCCGAGCCCCTGATAGGGCTAGCATTGGATGCCGAAAAAGCCTTCGATCGACTGGAATGGTCCTTTCTATTTCGATCCCTACGGTGGTTTGGGATAGGAGAAAAGTTCCTAAAACGCGTTGAATTGTTATATACCAAACCCACAGCTCGAATAGCGGTCAACTCACACCTCTCAGCCCCTTTTTAGTTGCAAAGAGGGACCAGACAGGGTTGCCCCCTGTCACCGATGCTTTTTAATTTAGCCCTGGAACCCTTATTAATAGCGCTCCGACAGAAGGAAAACATAAAAGGAATTGAGTTAGCTGATGGTCCCTGTAAATTGTCAGCATATGCCGATGACCTGCTCATTTTTCTACAACCATCAGACCTTCCTGAAACACTGCAACTCATAGATGCATACTCAGCGATATCCGGATATAAAGTAAATTTGAATAAAACAACAATTATTCCTCTGAATGAACAGGTCAGCGAAGAAATGATGCGTGGATACCCCTTTCAATATGAGAAGTCATCCTTTAGATACCTGGGCGTGACCTATGGCACCACCTTGGAAGAGACTGTCGCAATCAACATTAAGATGTGTCAAGAAATTGTACATGATAACATCTGCAAGTGGACCCCCCTTCATTTGAGCTGGTGGGGCAGGCTAGAAACGATAAAAATGATGTTGGTACCAAAACTCAGCTATATATTAAGTATGATACCCTTACGTTTCCCGACAGCCTTCTATAAGAAAATGAATAGTCAACTGATAGCCTTTCTATGGAACAACCGAGTACCCCGAATAGCTGCCTGGAAACTGAAGTTACCTAATACACAAGGAGGTGTCCATTTCCCAGATCTCGGCTGGCTACACACTGCCTCTCTTTTAAAGCAGGGTGCTCAATGGGTCGACTCTGACGACACGGATAAAGGACCTAGATGGCTGAGTGTGGAGCGGGCCCTACATTCCCCCCTGCCCACATGGCTACTGGTAGGCACAGTAGTAGACCAGACTGCACCACATAATGCTATTATCCGAGAAACACAGCATGCCTGTCGATTATTGGCATCATGTATCGATGGAGGGGATGACTTTGCCGCAGATATGCCCATATGGCTGAACCCGCGCCTTATCATCGGAGGGAAGCCTGTCTTATGGAAAAAATGGGTGGAACATGATCTTATCACCATTGGACAACTGATCAATGGAAGTGCATTTAAAACCTTTGACAGATTAAGAACGGAATTCCGATTGCCTAATACATGCTATTTCCAATGGTGTCAGCTCCGATCCTGCATGAGCAAAGCGGGTGTGTCACCTGTCTTGATACGTACAGGATGGCCACTGCGACAGAAACTTCAAGAATTACAAACAGATGCTAAAGCTGTTTCAAGATGTGTTGCGATTCTCCGATCCAAAAGTGACAAGACATGTTCTAAGATACAGTCGGTGTGGGCTACTGAAACCGGTCAAGATCTACCTCCGGAAAATTGGGACACTTTTTGGGGAACTCAAATACGTGCCACGAGAGCAGCGTCTCTCACACAATCTATGTACTTTATTGCACATCGAGTGCATATTACACCGGCTAAGAAAATGAAATGGACACTACAGGAGGGAAATCGATGTTGGTCCTGTAACATGGAAATTGGGACACTGGCACATATGTTGTTCCATTGTAAATCCCTGGAAATATATTGGAACAGAGTTTGGGAACGCATATCACAGATCCTCAACTTACAAACTCCTATCACTTATCGGATAGTGATATATAAATCCATAGCTCTGGAACCTACTCTGATGAAATGGGATGGTAAACTGCTGGACTTAATGCTCGGGATAGCGCTTAAAATAGTTCTAATACACTGGAAGAATCTCGACAAAGCTTGTTTCGAGCATTGGTGGAGTCTCTTAATCCTACATAAGACCTACGAAGAGATCTATATAGCCAAGAACCCATGGTCTGGTAAACTAAGTAAGAAATGGTCAGCTTTACAAAATTATGTTTGATGAAAATGATTGCTGGAGGCTGCCTTGTGGAATGGTCTCTGCTGTAACCACATTGAACGGAGAGAGGGAGGGTGGCGTGCTGGCATGGACTGATACTAGTTCTTGTTAACGTTATTGTACTGTCTTGTTCAAGTTATTATATTCTTTTGCTATTTTGATCAATAACATCTGCTTGTATCCTGCTATATCACGATCGTTTGTATTGTTATTTTATATGTTAAAACTGAATAAAAACTACTATTAAAAAAAAAAAATAATTTAATCCTAACCACAAATATATTACACTTAAAAATGTGCTCCCAAGCTATATAAAATATTAAATGTTCTCATTACAAACCTCAACAACCATGTTAACCACAGCTCCATTAAGGTAATGTGAGAGAAAATCGCAAGCTGTTGCTGTCCATTTTTCACTTCCTCCAGCTGGTCTGAAATTAAGAAATATATACTATTAATCTCAACTTAAAAAGACACCCAAAGTATTAGGTTAGATTCTTGAGAAGAAAACAAGTAGCATAATATATTCTGATATTATAATAGGTATATATTTCTGATTTGGAGATTAGTAAAAATGTGTCAAAAATAGAAGGATTGGTAAGATTTTGCCAAATTCATTCAGTATTTTGCCATTCAAACATGTGTATGGATGGACTGTATTGAAAACCCCCCCAGCTCAACAGGACTGTGTAGAAAAAGACAAAAAAAGTTGAGCGGTTGTACTGTAGAGTCTATTCAGATATGTAGTAATAAAGAAGAATAGAAATGATTGACAATACTTATATATTTATTTATTTAACATTTCTTATATACCGCCTTTCATGATATCAAGGCGGTTTACATTGAACAAACTGAAATTACATTGAACAGGGCATTATAACTTGGAGATAACTATTTTACAGGGAATATGGGCAATGGAGGGTTAAGTGGCTTGCCCAAGACCACAAGGAGCACCTGTGGGACTAGAAACCCCAGTCCTTCCAGCCCAAGGTTGCTGTCTTCTAGTGGGATTTGAACCCCCAACCTTTAGGCCACTCCTCCCTCTATTATTGGACTAAATATACTTGTGAGTCACAGGCAAAGGATCAGCTGCTGAAGTTGGTGGTGCAAGACAAAAATACGCTGCTCCCCTATGGCTTGAAAACAAATTAATAACTAATCATTTCAATGACAGGGAAAATTAGCTTCTAGGCTCATAGCTCTGTTTGCACGAAAATGTTAATGTTTCCTACAGCTACATTTCTCAGAAAGCTAACCCCACTAGGAGGAAGGTGAAGAAAAAGGATAGCATGCCAACCTATCTTCACAAGGTCAACATACCATCAGACTCGCATACCAGATAATAAAAATGTTTTACGGACTGAGACACCTGCTAAGTTCCCATAACTTCCATACAGCCTTCCAAGCACTAGAATTCAGGGGCGGCCCAAGGGCGATGCGGGGCCATGTGTGGAGACTTATTTGCATAGCCAAAGGACCTCATTTGCATAAATTTAATTTAATTTAATTTTAAAATGTATATGCTGCCCATCTAAATTTTAGGTGGCTTTCAAAGGAGACCTTCACAAGCCTCTTTTTTATCCTGGCAATGACTTAGGGGCATGTTTACTAAATACTAAATGTGTGTTAAGTGTCACTGCGCCAACAGAAATAAATGGGTGTTGCTGCACTTAGCGCACATTAACATTTGTGAATGCACATTAACTTTTAGTAGACATGCCTCTTAATGAGTGTCTCAATATCATTTCCATGAGTAGTGAGGATAAAGAGACAACCAGATTTCTACATTACTATACTCCAGTGTCAACTGTTAGGCACATTATTTATTTATTTAGACATATTTGTATGCCACCTTTTCCTTCAATCAAGGTGGTCACATCACATCTTAATTGGAGGGTTACATTTAACATTAGGGTACGTGTAAACATTTAGACAGTACAATTACTTAACAGTATTTAGACAGTACAACTGAGGTAACATTTAACATGAAGGTATTTAGTAACATGACATGATAGATTTGTGTGTGAGGGTAGGATGGGTGTGCGTTTAGTTGGTGGAGGTAGTAGTGTTATTGTTTGGGTAGGGAATGTTGCCTAAGTGCTCATAGGTTTCTATAAATAAGAAAGTTTTGAGGTCTTTGCGGAAGTCTATGAGGTCATCTAACGCCCTCAGGCTTGATGGGAGGGAGTTCCATAGTGTGGATGCCAGCAATGATGGTGCTCTTTTTGAGGTTGGTTGTTTGTTTTTTTGATAGCCTGCAGGTGTGCCAATCATGTTGACATTATTGGTTCTTCTTGGTCTGTTGTTGATGTCCCTTATTATTATGTTTTGGAGACAGTGAATGATTTTGATGATGATCATGATTGTTTTGTATTTAGCTCTTGCCACCATTGGGAGCCAGTGTAGTTGCTGTAGGACGGGAGTGATGTGCTCGGTCCTTGGTGTGTCTGTAATGATGCGTGCTGTGGTGTTTTGTACCATCTGTAGTGGGTGGAGTGTCTGCTGGAGAAGGCCTTGACAAAGTGAGCTTCCATCATCAAGCAGTGGTGTAATGAGTGCTTGGCACACTGTGCGGAAGTGGTCTTAACGGAGCACTGGTTTGATTTGTCTGATTGTTTTCAATCAATGATATGCCATGTTTGCGGTTTTGGTGACGTGGGATTTTAGGTTCAGAGCTCTGTCTAGTGTGATGCCCAGATACTTGACTTCTTCTTTGACTACTATGTGTTTGTCTTTTCTGAATATGATCAAGTTGTTAGTGGATTTAGTTTAACTGGGAGGGAATTCCATATAATTGGTGTGGTAAAGGAGAAAGCTCTATTAGTTGTTGAGCAGTTGGACTTATGATAATCTATGGGAACAAGTGTATTTTGTGTGCACTGTCATCTTTGTCTTTCATTTGAGATAGACCAGGTGACGTCACAGGAATGGAACACAGATTTGCCACAAAAACAGCCATGGCCCTGACCCACTGGTATAGTGAGATCCCTGCCTGCTCATAGGCAAGGGTAATGCAGTCTGCCACCCAAGTGGACAGAGTTCACTTAGTCAATGGAAGCACCAGTCGACTGGTGTCATAGGATATGAAAAGCTGAGGTGCTTTGCAGTGGCCCCGAGTCTGTTGCAGATAGAAAGACAGGGCACTTTTACAATCCAAGGTATCGAGGATAGTCTCCGTCTTGCCAGCATAAGGCCTCGGAGAGAATAGGAAGAAGCACCACCTCCTGATTGAGGTGGAAGGGGGACACCACCTTCGGCAGAAACTTGGGGTGTGTGCAGAGCACCACCCTGTTCTTGTAGAACCTCGTGTAGGGAGACTCTACCATCAGAGCCTTGAGCTCGCTGACACTGTGAGCTGATGTGAGTGCCATGAGGAAAACGACAATCCAGGAGAGGTACCTCAAAGGGCAGGTAGCCAAGGGCTCAAACGGCAGCTTAGTGAGCTGTGAGAGCACCACATTGAGAACCCACACCACCAGTGACAGGAGGACAGGGGTTTTGACAGCATGAGACCCCACAAGAACAGAGTACAAGGAGCTGAGCTGAAAGGGGTTTAACCTCAATGGAGTGGTGGTGCGCTGCGATAGCGCTCATGTGCACTCTGTTGAACTTTAGTCCCACCTGTGACAGGTGGCGTAGGCACTGGAGTGCCACCTGTACTGAGTAGGAGAATGGGTTTGCCTGTCTTTCAGTGCACCACACAGAGAATTGATGCCACTTGAAGGTGTATGCCCTTCTCGTAGAAGCCTTGCGAGAGGCCAGAAGAACCTCCTGCACTTCCCATGGGAAGTTGAAGGGAGCTAGAGCTACCCTTTCAGCAGCCAAGCCATGAGTGACAGGAACCCCAGGTTGGGGTGAAGGAGAGAGCCCTGCTCTTGTGAGAGTAGTCCTGGGGTTTGGCACAGGGGAATTGGCAATGGCACTGACAGTAAGAGGATCAACGGGAACCAGGGTTGGATGGGCCACCGGGGAGTTATCAGTATTATTGCTGCCCCATCGTGCTGGACCTTGAAGACGGTCTTAGCAACCAGTGGCGTCAGCGGAAAGGCAGAAAGGAGGCCTTTCATCCATGGAATGAGGAACACATCCATTGCCACCTGGGACAGGTGCGGCTGGCAGCAGTAGAAGCAGGGCAACTGCATGCTGTCTGGGCTGAAAAACAGGTCCACCAGGGGGATGACACAGACTCAAAACAACCAGAAGGCCACTTTGGGATGCAAGCACCACTCGTGAGGCTGCAGAACTCTGCTCAATTGTCTGCCAGAGCATTGTCTTTGCACAGGAGGTAGATCGCTCTTAGGAGCATCCCTCTGCGTGTCGCATAGGAGCAGAGGCTAACGCCTCCTGGCAGAGGGAATATGACCCAGTGCCCAATTGTTTGTTTGCGTAGAACATTGCGACTTGGTTGTTGGTCTGGTACATCCTGGTGATACAGCTGGTGGCAGAAGGCTCAGAGAGCCAGAAATATCTCCCGGAGCTCCAGCAGATTGAATTGCATCTGGGATGAGCTACCTTGTGTATGGAGGCCTTCACAATCTGCTCCCCAGCCCAGTAAGGAAGCATCTGTGGTGAGGACCTTTTGGGGGGTGAGTGCCTGGAAGGGCATCCTGACCTGAAGGTGACAAGAGATCTGCCATCATCCAAGGGAGTCCGCAAGCTGGCAGGTCACTCCCACACTTTCCCAGAACTTGCCTGTGGCTTTTGTCCATTGAGTGCAGAGGCACCACTGGGCCGCTCTCAAATGCAATCTGGAGTAAGGGGTCACGTGAACTGTGGAGGCCGTGTGGCCCACCAGGTGGAGGAGAAGCTGGGCAGGTAGCGCACATCATCAGTGCACCTCTGAGGCTAGCCCCCTGAGGTGTTCTGACCTCTCGAGGGAGGAAGGCCTTGTCCTAGAGAGTGTCCAGCTGTGCCCCTATAAACTCTAGGCATTAAGCAGGAGCAAGATGGGACTTGGGGTAGCTGGTGATGAACTCCAGATGCTGAAGGACATTGATGGTGCACCCAGCGGCGCATTGTGCCTCTGCAGATGTGCCTCCCCCTTATGAGCCAATTGACCAGGTAAGAGAACATGAAGGCCCCTTGGAGCTGGAGGTGGTCTGCGACTGTCACGAGGCACTTGGTGAATACCCTTAGCAATGATGCCAGTCCAAAGGGAAGCACCCTGTTTGGGTAGTGTTCTCCTTCCACCACGAACTTTACTAGAAACCTGTTCAACTCCCGTAGGTTCAGGATGGACCGGAAGCCTCCTGTCCTCCTAGGGATGAGGAAATATCTGGAGTAGAAGCCGGTGCCCCAGAGATGTTTCGGCACTGGCTCCGCTGCTTTGTCCTGGAGTAGTCCTATGAGCTCGGTGAGGAGCAGGGTCGGTGAAAGAGAGGTCTGATGGGCTCTCCTTGAAAATATATTGGTGGCGACTGCTGTAGGTGGAGGAGGTAGCCCTCCCTGACCACTTGTAGCACCCCAGGTATTGGTGGTGATGGAAGACCACCTGTGGACAAACAGGGCTAGATGCCCCCCCTGTAGGCTGCAGAGTCAAAAGCTCCCCCCAGGCAGGGACGGGGCCGGCACCTGGGACTTCAGGGTATTTTGCTTATGGGGGCCATGTCCCTGTCCTTTGTGCTGTTGGCCTTGCTGAGAGGCTGAAAAGGCCTGAAATTGTGAGGTATTGCCAAATCCACCCTTCTTTCCCGGGGCCTTCTTACGGGGCTGCACAGAGGTCTTCTTCAAGAGTCTGGTTCTCTTTAGGAACTTGGTCTCTATCTCTGCGGCTTTGTTTGCGTTGGGTTTCCCAAAGAGGTTCTCTCCAATGCATCAATAAGCTTGTTCTGAACCCATTGTTCTAGGTCAGATGACTGCAGCCATGCTTGGTGTCGTGCCCTGATGCCTGCAGCAGGCACCCTGGCCAAAGACTCGAAACCATCGTCGACTGCTCAAGACAAAAACTTTGAGAACTCTTTGACCATCAAGGCCAGAGACTTAAATCTCTGCAAGAGTTCCCCGACAACGCCTCCCGAGAATCTACTGAGCTCTCTCGACAGCTCCTTAAGGTACAGCCAATATAGAGCTGATAGGACTGGATATGGCAAATAAGCATAGAGCCCTGAAAGGCCTTTCGGCTGAGGTTGTCGAGAGTCCGGGACTCCTTACTGGGTGGCACCGATGAATGAGTCTTTGGTTCTTGAACCAGCACATGGTTGACTCAACGACCATCGAGTTGTGGGGAAGTTGGGTCTTCTGGAACCCAGGGCTTCGGTGCAATCAGTACATGGAGGTGAGATGCCTGCTGACAATAGGTACCGACACCTGTGGCTCCCACATCCAGAGGCGGCGGCGCTCCAGGATCGGAGGCACCGATACCATTAAGGGTTTCCTTAGGAGGGGCCTCATACTGGAATATCTCCAATTCCTCCATGCACGGGTCCTCTTCAGTCTCGATAGTGAAAGCCTTAGCCATGTCCCATACAAAGTCGAGAAAGGTGACATCCTCGGGCAGGGAAAGGCATTGGGACACCAGCGGAGATGGGTCCGAAGGCACGTGTTGATGTCGCAGAATGTCCAGCGACTCCTCGTCCTCGTTCTCCTATTTGGACTCGAAGCCAGAGTATGAGTCTGAGGGAGACCGTAACCTCTGGAGAATCTGCAATCCAAGCCGCAGGCGCTCACTGGAGAGGAACGGAGTCCCGAGGAATGGGACCGATACCTCATCTAGAGCCACTGGGTCTCTCAAGGCGGGTGGCGCTCAAGGATTGGATCAACATCCAGGGAAGTCCTCGATGTCGAGGGTCCTGTCATCGGGGCAGATGAACCAGAAGAACGGGACATAAACGTCTGCTGAATGGCCATGAAAGCAGAGATACTGCTCTCTAAGGCTGCCATCTTGGTCTCCATACAAGTTGGCTCCGCAGCCTTCGACACAGGCACAAAGGATTTTGGGCGTGGCGTAAGCACTGTTGAGGAGTCCTCAATGAGAATGGCTTCAAGTGTCAGAGGCCGGTTGGCGTGAGCTGACAACTCCTTGCAGGGCAGCTTGTGAGGCCGCTCCCGCTCTGATTCCTCAGACTCACGCCAGGGACTACGGGGCCAGGTGTGGGATTTCACCTTCTTCCTGGACCCATCCTCCGAGGCAGTCTTCGAGAGTTTCAACATCGTGTTCAACTTCCAGAGATTTCTCCTCTTGGAGGAACCGCCGCCATGGGACTCCAAGGAAGCTTGGGCTTCACAGGGCAACGAGATTGCGGAAAGAGCCATGGAGCATGGTGTAGCCAGAGATTCCAAAGCGGAGTCAGACTTTTGGAAGAATTTTTCCTGTTGCTGATGATGGCTCTTTAAGGCTTTTGAGGTCCTGGTTCTGCAAAGTTCGCAGGCCAAGTCGGGTTCCGAGCCGAGGCACCGGAGGCAGCAGCAGTCATGCGGATCAGTGAAGGAAATCATTTTACTGCACCGATCGCAATTCTTGAAGCTGCTGGAGGCCATTGGAAAAAAGGGGTCCCTGTCGCCCAGCAGCGGTCCGAAGCCTTCGGCCAAAAATGGGTGCGAATGCCAGTAAAGGGGCACCTCAAGATAAAAAAGGGAAAAAACAAGGAATAAATCCGAGGAGCAATGCCGAGGCGAGCTGGCTCGGGGGCAGGAAGGAACCGGCATGCAAACTGGACAGAAACGTATAAAATCACACTTTTTTCAGAGGAACTCAGCAGATATCCGGAGGGCTGCGTGGAAAGAAGCAAAGTGAGGTGAGATGGCACTCTTTGGCGGGAAGGGGACCACGCATGCGTGATGCATCTCCCAAAGGCTTTCTTTGAAAGCTAGGGAGATGCTTCTGCGTGGGCTCTGTTGGCGCCGTCACCCATATGTGAGGGCTGACTTCCTTCTTGTTCCCGGAGAAATGACATTTTTCGGCACTGACAGGAAGAAAAAAACCTGCTAGCTCCACAGAAAACCAAGAACTGAGAAGAGGACTTTGGAAGGAAGATGCATAGGCACAGTGGAGTGCTGCCAAAAGCTTTCCAATTGGACACTGGGTAGCATTCCCGCAAGGGCTCCAGCGGTACACATGATACCCGCATGTGAAGACTACATTTCTGCTTCTTCCAGGAGATTACATTGAAACCCTCTGCCCAGTGTGCAGCGATGGCCAAGAAAGCAAATAGAATGCTAGGAATCATAAGGAAAGAAATGGAGAATAAAACAAAGGATATTATAATGCCTCTATATCATTCCATGGTGCGACCGCACCTTGAATATTGTGTACAATTCTGGTCGCCATATCTTAAAAAGGATATAGCTGAATACGAAAAGGTAGAAAGAAGAGTGACAAAAATGGTAAACGGAATGGATGGATACCCCTATGAAGAGAGGCTTAAAAGGTTGGGGCTCTTCAACTTGGAAAAGAGACAGAAGAGGGAGGATATGATAGAGGTTTATAAATTAATGAATGGAATGGAACGAGTAAATGCAGATCGGTGATTAACGCCATCAAAAAGTAGAAAGACTAGAGGACACACAATGAAGCTACAATGCAACCCATTTAAGACTAATAAGAGAGATTTTTTTTTACTCAACGCGTAATCAAACTCTGGAATTAGTTACCAGAAGATGTAGTAAAGGCTGGGTTTAAAAAAAGGTTTGGACAAGTTCCTGGAGTAAAGGTACCTGGTAAATCTACTGCTTGCCCAGGGACAAACATTGTGGAACCTCTGTCTCTTTGGTAACCCCTCAGGTACTTGTGGAATGGATTGGCCACTGTTGGAAACAGGATACTGAGCTTGATGGATCTTGGTCTGACCCAGTAAGACATTTCTTATGTAACCCCATTTTCCCATCTCTTCTCTTATCCCCACCCTATCCATCCTTAGCCTTCATAAATTTAATTAGGAATGCTTGGAAGAACAGAACCCCAACAAGGCTTAGCAAAGTAACATTTCTTTAGCACTACTACTGAACTGCAAAAAAGGTAGAGAAAGAACCCATGTTCACTTGGAAAAAGGTGGAAGCATCCAGGTACTCCTCTGTCAGCTGAGATCATGCCAGTGGGAAAGACATACATGGTGCCAATGAAGCAGAGAAAGCTTAGTTACTCACCTGTAACAGGTGATCTACGGGAAAAGCAGGAATTTAGTCTTCACAAATGGGTATCGTCGGTACCGACGGAGCCTGCGCGGGAACGCTCCCCAGCGTCCAATTAGGAAGCTTTTGGGAGCATCCCACAGCGCCTGCGTGCTGCCTTCCCGCCTTTCCCAACTGCCTCTCTCCAGTTGAGTTTAAAGCTGAGACAAAGAGAGAGAGAGGGAAAGAGATAGATAGAGAGATACAACTCCTAGGGGAGGTGGGTGGGTTGTGAAGACTAAATTCCTGCTGTTACCGGAGATCACCTGTTACAGGTGAGTAACTATGCTATCTCCAGGAACAAGCAGGAATGTAGTCTTCACATATGGGGACTCCCTAGCTTTAGATGCCAGGGAGAGACCCCAGAAGTTGTGTGTTCCTGTGAAGGGCTCTATTTCCCCCCATGGATCTCTGGCATCCAACCAGGGATGGTGGGTAGGAGTTGATTAGGTATGGAACAGGTGTTGAAGAACAGCCTGACCAAACAAGGCATCCCGGCGGGAGTCCTTGTCCAAGCAGTAATGGGCTGTGAAGGTATGAACCGAGGCCCAAGTGGCTGCTCAACAGATGCCCTCGATAGACACAGAGTGTAGATGAGCCATTCAAGCTGCCATGGCTCTCAAATTGTGAGCTGTGACATGGCCCTCCAGAGGAAGGTTCTTACTCTGATAGGCAAAAGAAATACACTGTGCAATCCACTTGGACAGTGTTCTCTTGGAGACTGGAAGTCCCAAATGAGAAGGATCAAAAGCAACAAAGAGTTGAGAGGACTTTCTATGTTGCTGTGTTCTTTGCAAGTAAAAGGCCAAAGCTCTTTTACAGTCCAAAGTATGAAGATTCCTTTCTGCATTTGATGCATGAGGTCTTGGAAAGAACACAGGCAGGTAGACTGCTTGATTAAGATGAAAAGGGGAAACCACCTTTGGCATAAAGTGTGGATGAGTCCTAAGGACTACCATGTCATGATGAAATCTTGTATAAGGTGGATCAGCTACTAGTGCCTGCAACTCACTG
Organism: Ichthyophis bannanicus; assembly: GCA_033557465.1. Lineage (NCBI taxonomy): Eukaryota > Metazoa > Chordata > Amphibia > Gymnophiona > Ichthyophiidae > Ichthyophis > Ichthyophis bannanicus. Next base: position 201,388,495 of record CM066035.1, on the reverse strand, counting down.
ATGCGGCGTGCTGATGTGATTGCAATGAGAAAGATAACTTTCCAAGAAAGGAATTTCAATGAGGTAGTAGCTAAGGGTTCGAAAGGTGGCTTCATGAGCTGACCAAGAACCAGGTGGTGGCCTAATGGGAGGCTTAGTTAGAAGAAGGCCTCTCATAATTCTTGCTATAAGAGGATGGGAGGAGATAGGTTGTCCATTTAGAGGCATGAGAGAAGCTGCAATAGCACTCAAATGGACTCTTACTGAGTTAGTTTTAAGTTCTGCATTGGATAACTGAAGGAGATACTCCAGTAATGATTCCAGAGGTATCGCAAGGGGGTTAAGACCCTTCTTCAAACACCATATGGTAAACCTTTTCCACTTGAAAGCATAAGAGTGTCTTGTGGAAGGCTTCCTGGAAGCAAGAAGGACATCCTTTACTTGCTGAGGGAGGTTAACATCTTGAAGATCTAGGCCTTCAGCAACCAAGCTCTGAGGTGCAGAGATTGGGGATTGGGATGCCATAACATTCCGTCCTCCTGAGAGAGGAGATTTGGAGCAGATCCTAACTCCAGGGAGGGAGCTTGAGAGAGATGTAGAAGCAGAGGGTACCACACTTGCCGTGGCCAATGTGGAGCTATGAAAATCATATGCCCTCTGTCTCTCTGAAGCTTGAATAGGGTTTTGGGAATTAGGGGAATGGGTGGAAAGGCATAAAAGAAGTCTTGACCCCAGTGAAGGAGGAAAGCATCCCTGGGCTGAGAGCCCTGAGCCGGAATTCTGGAACAGAACCGGGGAAGTTTGGCATTCAATGGACTTGCAAAGAGGTCTATGTCCGGGGTTCCCCAAATTTAAAAGATCTTGGCCACCTGGTCTGCATGTAGAGACCATTCGTGTGGAAGCAGAACTCGACTGAGTCTGTCTGTCCAAGAGTTTTGTATGCCTGGGAGGTACACTACCAGGAGATGAATCTGATGCTCTCTGGCGAGGGCCCATAGTCGCAAAGCTTCGTTGCAAAGTGACAGAGAGCCTGTTCCCCCATGCCTGTTCACATAGAACATCTCTACCTGATTGTCCGTATGAATGAGGACTGTCTTGTAGCTGAGCAGGATACGGAACACTCGAAGAGCAAGGAAGATTGCTCTGAGCTCTAAGAGATTGATATGTAGATGAGTCTCCTGTGGAGTCCAGGTGCCTTGGGTGGAGAGGTCTTGTAGATGAGCTCCCCATCCCATTGGTGAAGCATCTGTTGTGAGAGTTGTCTGGGGTAAGGATTGTTGAAAAGGGGACCACAGCAACAGGTTCTGAGTGGACTGCCACCATTGGAGGGACAAAATAAGGCGACTTGTGTTTACTATATTGTCTGACAGCCACCCTGATGCCTGGGTCCATTGGGTGGATAAAGTCCACTGGGCTGCTCTCATATGGAGGCGAGCATAAGGAACCACATGCACTGTGGATGCCATGTGGCCTAGTAGTTCTAGCATTTCTCGGGCAGTGAGAAGAGGTTTTAGCACTGCTTGAGAAGCTAACTGCACCATGCGAAGGCAACGGGCCTGGGGGAGATAGGCCCTTGCCTTTTTGGTATCCAGCAAAGCTCCTATGAATTCTAGAGACTGAGTGGGAGTTAGACTGGATTTTGGGATGTTTATGACCAGACCCAAATACTGAAGGATATGCATTGTGCAAGATAGAGAAGCTCTGGCCTCTGGCTCTGATGGGGCTCGAATGAGCCAGTCGTCTAAGTAGCGGAAGACGAATATGCCTAGAGTGCGGAGAAATGCTGCTACCACAGCCATGCATTTCGTGAACACTCTTCGAGCTGAGGCCAGGCCAAAAGGAAGCACCCTGTATTGGTAGTGCTTTCCTTGAAAAAGGAACAGAAGGCACCTTTTGTGAGTTGGATGGATGAGAACATGGGTGTATGCATCCTTGAGATCTAGAGAACAAAGCCAATCCTGACTCTGAAGGTATGGCAGCAGAGTTCCTAGAGAAATCATCTTGAATTTCTCTTTGAACAGGAATTTGTTCAATTCTCTGAGGTCCAAAATAGGTCTGTATCCCCCTGTTTTCTTTGGGATAAGGAAATAGGAGGAGTAAAACCCTGTACCCTGTTGATGAATGTGTACTTCTTCTATTGCCCCTTGGGCAAGAAGTATGGTGAACTCTTGATCTAACAGGTTGATGAGAGAGGTCTGAGAATTGAACTGTTTTACTATTGTGGGAGGGGGCATGCTCAAGAAATGAAGCCTGTACCCCTCTTTTACGATGGAGCATGTCCAATGCTCTGCTGTTATCTGCCCCCATCTTGGGGCAAAGTGACATAACCTTCTTGGAATGGTGGAAAGCTCTGGTCCATTTAGAGCCAGGAAGGCTAGGTTCTCTAGATGCAAGTCAAAGGCCTTGTGGAGGCTGAGACTGCTGAGGCGGTTGAGGCTTAGCAGTCTTTGCTTTTCTTTGCTTGGATGGTTGCTGACCCTTCCGGACAGGTTGACCTGCAGAGCGTCCCTGCTAGGAATAAGCAGGATAAAACCTTTTCTTTTTGGAAAAGAATGTTTTTTTGAAAGATTTCTTTCTTGCAGGATCAGCTGTGCCCTTGGATAATCTGTCCAAGGTGGAGTTGTCAGCATCCAACTCATTGGCCTTTTCCTGCCAATCTTTACCAAACAGGTTCTCACCAGTACAAGGAATATTGCTCAATTTGTCTTGTACCCAGAGCTCCAAATCAGATGCCTGGAGCCAGGCAATTCTATGTGCACCTATGGCAATAGCAGAGGTTCTGCTTACGCACTCAAAACAGTCAAAAGCTGCACGGTTGACAAATTTGGAAACATCCTGGGCATGTTTGACCAATATGAGAAAATCCTGCCTTCTATCCTCAGGAAGAAGAGGACTCAAAACCTCTAAATCTCCTGTGATTTCCTTCAGGAACATTCCCATATATAAAATATAGGAACTGATCCTGGCAGAAAGCATGAAAGCTTGGAAGGTCCAAAAGCATCCAAAGTTCTGCACTCACGTCCTGGGGGATTAGAGGCATGCCTCTTTGCACTCCTGATCCTTCTCATAGCTGACTCCACCACAATGGAGTGGTGAGGGAGCTGAGTTTTCTGGAAACCAGGACAAGGAGGGACTCGATACATAGTGTCAAGTCTACGAGAATGAGGAGAGGTGGTAAGAGGGGTCTCGCACATTCTGAGCATTAGATCATGCAAGATTTCATAGATGGGCAAAGTAGCTGCCTCCTTAGGAGCTTTGGGATATTGCAAAATTTCCAGCTCCTTTGCTCTGGGCTCTCTTTCAGGAGCCACAGTATTGGAGAGACCCCGAGCCACCTCCCTGATGAAATCCTGGAAGGAGATATCCTCTGGAGGAGACAACCTGCGTTTAGGGAAGGAGGGCTCCTCTGGAAGAAGTGCTCCGGTATTGACAGAACTATCAGAATCCTCAGATTCCTCTGAGGACTCGAAGTACCTTCTGTCCGGATGCTCTTGTAGAGCCCGATACCCGTACCGACCAAAGTCGGTACCGGGGGGAATCGGTACCGGTGTATTGGTACTGGAGGGCATCGAGTGATTGAGTGCCGGTAATGCAGACACAGATGTCGATGCTATCAGTACCGGCACCGGCTGGACTGTGACGCGATTCCGAGGGTGTAGATGCCGCAAGGAGAGCCGCCAGACTGCGTTCAATAGCCAGGAACCTCTAGTCTATCGATGCTGCCGATGCCTGGATGTCGGTACTGGAGAAGGCATCCGGTACCCCAGTAGTTCTTCCGAGGTCGAGGCCTCGAGAACGTCCTGGAGCCCCGATAATGCTTTGGAAGCCGAAGCCTCCTGCCGGGACAATTTTGCCGGTGCAGAATCCTCAAGGGCAACGCCAGAGGCATCTCGGTGCTTAGAGGGAGATCTACCCTTTGAGGACCGGCTGGACTTATGTTTAGTTACCTGAGATCCACGGGAGGAAGAGGAAGCCCTGGAAGACGTCAATGCCACCGAAGCTGCATCAGAGGGAAACAGGGTACTGAGCTTAGCAGCTCGGTTCTGCCAATCTCTTTTAGACATCATGGCACAGGACATACAATCCGTGATGGAGTGGTCAGGACCTAAACATTTCAGACACCATTCATGGGTGTCGGTGACGGAGATGGTACCGCCACACTTGATGCACTTTTTGAAACCTGAAGCAGATTTCTCCATTGTAGGAAATATTTTGGGCCTAAGGGCCAAAATGGCACTTGCACCTGGGAAAAAACACGAAATATATATATATATATATATATATTTTAGAACAGAAATAAAGAAAGAAAAACCGGCGGTACCGGTAAAGCGTCGAGGAAGGCAGACGCGACCACAAAAAAAGAAAGTAAAAAGGAAGAATTTTCTGCGGTGACAGGAACGACGACCTGCTGGCTCCACGGAAAACGAAGAACTGGAAAGAGGCAGTTGGGAAAGACGGGAAGGCAACACGCAGGCGCTGTGGGATGCTCCCAAAAGCTTCCTAATTGGACGCTGGGGAGCGTTCCTGCACCGGCTCCGTCGGTACCGACGATACCCATATGTGAAGACTACATTCCTGCTTGTTCCTGGAGATAATGGTGGCAGTAAGCACTGAACCAGAGGAAAAGTGAATGGAAATGAAGGCTATGCTGCATTGGTGGCTTACATGCCAAGAAAGATGGCAGTTGCTGGCAAAGCTTAAAAAGAGATAATAGTAGTTTAAAAAAATGAAATCAAAAGTTACCACTGCTGACTAAAAGCAGATGCAAGTGATGTAAGTGAGCATTTGGAGGATATCGAATAAAAAATGGAGATGGAGGATGAAGCTATATTTGAACTGCAAAGGCAGACTGTCAAGCTGCAGGTGGTACAAACATTAGTATTAGAGAAACTTGAGGACGCTGACAATTAGTCCCATAGAAAAAAATAAAAGAATCTGCATGTTCAAGACTGGGGCCTTCTTAAACTGTATAGATACTGTGCAAGAATTTTGCAAGGACGGGGTGGAAATATCTTGGCAGGTGAAGAGAAGTGTGGACTTATAAAGATGGCCATGCAATGGAAGCCAAGGAATGAGCAGGGACAACCAACCCCAAGACATTATAGCCTGTATACATGACTGTATGATCAAAGATAAGCTAATGCTTAAAGCTGAAAGATGGGAGTAACTGCCTGGAAGGACTGCAAAATACTTTTTGAGAGCTACAAGAGGTAAGCTGCTTCATTGAGAATGAAAATCAGATATCACTACCTATTTTCATTTGTGCTGTTATTCATAATAAAAAAGGGTCTCAAAGAAGGTAAAAACAGCTGATGCGGCATGGAGAACCAAGGAGGTAGGACTGAATAATCTCTGGGAGAAAACAATTAAACAGAACAGATGCCAGTGAGAGGAGGAGACTTGGAAGCGGCATAGGGTCTTCAAAGGAGGGAAAAGATTGGAAATGTTCTCTCCTAGCTCACTGAAGATGATGGCAGAGCAGGAGGAGAGTAGCAAGCGTAGTTACTCACCTGTAACAGGTGTTCCCGGTAACAGCAGGAATCAGTCCTCATATATGGGTGACATTGGTGCTGACGGAACCCGTGCGGAGCACTTCCCCAGTTTTCAAAGCTTTTGGGGCATGCTACAATGCATGAGTGTTCTCCTTCCCACCCAAGGGTGTCATCTTGCTCAGTCAGATGACATAGCTAGGACGGCACTAAATTAAAATAATGTAGAGAGTCAACTCCCAGGGGAGGAGGGAGGGTTATGAGGACTGATTCCTGCTGCTCCTAGAGAACATCTGTTACAGGTGAGTAACTACGCTTTATCCAGGAACAAGCAGGAAGTCAGTCCTCACATAAGGGACTCCCTAGCTCCAGGCCGCCTAGGACCGAACCAAGACAGCACCAATGGCAATCAATCAGGTAGCCGTGAGTTACAGAAGGTGAATCCCCACTGAGAGACTCTGCAAGACCCTAGCATACAGCGACACTATCACTCCAGTAATCTGAACACAGACAGGTCGGAGAGCAGGAGTTGCCTACACTCCAAAAATATTACGGAGTACTGCCTGGCCAAAGGCACTGTCCCTGTGGGACTCGATCTCCTGGGAGTGGGACTTGCTCTCCTGGGAGTGGGATATGAACGTATGAATTGAAGACCATTTGGCAGTCTTGCAGATTTCTGTCACCAGAACTGAGTGGAGGTTGCCACCGACATGGCCATTGCCCTTACACGATGCATGTGATCTGGTGCTCAGGGGAGAGACAGATTGCTCATAAGCGAGGGCAATACAGTCCACCACCCAAGTGGACAGAGTTTGCATAGTCACAGGGAGTCCTAGTCTGCTGGGGTCATAAGACACGAAAAGCTGAGGAGCTTTTCGATGAGCCTGAGTCCGCTGTAAGGAGGACAGGGCCCATTTGCAGTCTAGTGTATGAAGTACTAGTTCTTTTCTGCTAGGGTGAGGCCGTGGGAAGTAGGTGGGGAGGACCACCTCTTGGTTGAGGTGGAAAGATACCTTCGGGAAGAATTTAGGGTGTGTGCGAAGCACCACCCTGTACTTGTAGAACCTCATATATGAAGGGTCCACCATCAGGGCCTGGAGTTTACTTACTCTTTGAGTGGATGCGAGGGCAACAAGGAAGTCCACTTTCCAAGACAGGTATCTCAGGCGGCAAGTGGGTTGGAGCTCAAATGGCAGTTTAGTGAGCTGGGAGAATGCCACATTTGAGGTACCGTTGCACCACAGGAGGGTGGCTTGAACAACAGGAGGTCCCAGAGGAATCTAGAGACCAGGGACTGGCTAGAGAGGGATTTTTCCTCGATAGAGTGGTGGTGCACAGCTATGGCACTCAGATGCACCCTAACGGAGTTGGATTTCAGTCCAGTGTGTGATAGGTGCAGCAGATACTGAAGGACCAGTTGCACTTGAGAGGGGAAGGGGTTCTCCTTCCTCTCCCCACATCAGACAGAGAACTTTCTCCACTTAAAGACGTAGGCCCTCCTGGTGGAGGGTTTTCGAGAGGCAAGTAAGAACTCCTCAACCTCCCCTGGAAGATTGAAGGCGGCCAATGCTACCCTTTCAGCAGCCACGCAGTCAGCGTTAGCATCCCCCAGGATGGGATGCAGAGGGGAGCCCACCTCCTGGGAAAAGAGATCCAGGACCCAGCCCAGTGGGACTGGGAGTGCCACTGATAGGAATAGCAGCAGAGGGAACCAGGGATGCCTGGGCCAGCGGGGTGCAATCAGAATAACTGATGCCCCCTCGCTCTGGACCTTGAAGACAATCCTGGCAACTAGGGGAGTTGGTGGGAATGCATATAGCGGGCCCTCAGCAGACCTGCGAGCTCTGAGAGCAGAAGAGTCTGGTGGAGGAGAGGTTGCACTAGCTCTCCTGGGAAGAACCTGGGTGGTATATTTTGCAGGTGGACAAGGTATCACTCCTTCACCACCTGCAGCACCCACTGGTCTGGGTCCACTTGTGGACAAAGAGTGCCAGATGACCCCCTGTGGGCTGGTGAAAGTGCCGGGGGGGGGGGGTGAGACCTTGCCCTGGAGTCAAAAGCTCCTCCCTTGGTTGGGCTAGAGCTGGGGTTTCTGAGCTTTGGATTTATGGGCTCCTTGGCCCTGCCTCTTATAGGGGGGAGTACCCTGTTGTTGGCTCGAGAAGGATGGGTATCGTTGAACCTGCTGGAAGTGTCCCTTTTTTCCAGGGAATAGGGGCCATTTCCCTGAGGGTTTCTTGTGGGGAAAGGAAGAGGTCTTCTTTGAGAACCTCTGGTGGGTCAGCACCTCGGCCTCTATCTTGGCCGCCTTGTTGGCCATGGGTTTGCCAAAGATGTTCTCGCCAGTGCAGGGGACATTGAGCAACTTGTCCTGGACTCACTGCTCGAGGTCCAAGGACTGTAGCCAGGCTTGCTGTTGAGCCCCGATGCCAGCCACTGCCATTCGAGCCGCTGACTCAAATCCATCGTAGGCCACCCGGAAGAGGAACATTGAACAGTCCTTGATCCCCGAGGTCAGAGCCTGGAACCAATGGAGAGGTTCCCCGGCTAGCTCAGACAAGAAACCCAATAACTCCTGGGTCAGGGCCTTTAAATACATGCCTATGTATAGCTCATAGGCCTGGATTCAGCACCCCAGCATCGAATCCTTGTAGCACTTGCACCTGAGGGCGTTGAGGGCTCGAGCTTCCCTGCCAGGGGAAAAAGAAGAGTAAGTCTTCTGGATTTTTAGTTTTTGTATGGTTGACTCGACAACCATGGAGTTATGCAGGAGTTGGGGCTTATGGAACCCCGGCCCTTTCTGACATGGTACATGGCATCGAGGTGCCAGCTCACCACCGGCACAGACACCGGGGTGTCCCACATCCGCAACAAGTCTCATAAGGATCGGCTGGACCGGCACCATAAGGGTTTCTTTAGAAGGAGACTCGAACTGGAGGATCTCCAGTTCCCCGGTGCGCAGGTCCTCCTCCAACTCGGTTTGCACCAAGAGGGTTTTGGTCATATCCCTGACAAAGTTGTGGAAGGCCACATCCTTTGGAGGAGAATGGCACCAGGGTGCCAGGGAGACTGGTCCAAGGGGACATCTCGGTGCCGTCTGGTTTCTGGGGAGGTCTGATTGTCGGTCTCCCACTCGGAGTTGAGGGGGGATGACGAGTCCGAGGCCTTGTGACTCCGTGCCTCCAGGCCGACACTTTAGTGTCGGGGCTTTCCCGAGGATCTGGAGTCAGAGTCCTGGAAACTGGCCAGGGAGGAACGGATGCCTGAGGAATGGGACCAGGACCTCGACTGGGGCTGAGGACTTACCCAAGACCGGTCTTTCTCAGAGCTCGGCTCGACAACCAAGGACTCCCCCGGAGTCGGGGGTCTGGTCATCAGGGCAGATGATGCAGACAAACTTGCCAACATCGCCTGCTGCATGGCCAGGAAAGCAGTAATGTTCTGCTCCATGGCTGCCATTCTGGATTCCAAGACAGAAGGCTCAGCAGCTTTCAGCACAGACACCAAGGATCTCGGGCCCGGAACCGGGACTCTCACGAGTGCATCCTCAATGAGGACTATGGTCTTGAGGAGCCTCACATGGTCTCTGCCAGCCGAGGCATACTTTCTGTGAACCAAGGTGGGCCGTTTCTCGGGGTCGTCAGGGTTTCTCTGATGGAGCCTTGACGGATTTCATGGCTTTTTTATTTTTCCGCTTGGGGTCCGAGATCTTCTCAGAGGAGCCGCCGCCACAGGACTCCAAGGTTGCATGGCCCTCTCGGGACATGCTGGGCTTGGAGCTCAGTGTCAGGGAGGCCGGTGCAGACTCTGACCTGGGGAACATTTTCCCCTGCAACTCCAACTGCTTCTTACTGGTTTTAGGTGTCATGGTCTGGCACAGGTTGCAGGAGGTGCTATCATGGTCCAGTCCCAGACACGTAGGCAGCAGTCATGGCTGTCGGTGACTGACAGTTTGACTGCAGCGGTCACATTTTTTTGAACCCACTGGGAGACATGGTGGGGGACACCTGGCTGGGGTTGATGACCCCGAGGTGAAAAAGGGGGCAAACATCGGCCGAGGTGAACCTCGATCCAAAAAATATTTTGAAAGGAGCCGAGAACAGGGTGCAGTGCCCGGCACCAACTCAAGGTGGGAGAGGAACCAGTAGGCAAACAGGGAAATCTGAATTACTGAGGATATAGAAAGGATTTTTTTCCGGGGAAATTGGACTGACATCCGTTGGGCTCTGCGGAAAAAAAGGAGACTGAGCAAGATAGCACCCTTAGGCAGGAAGGGGACCATGCATGCATGGTAGCATGTCCCAAAGGCTTTCTTTGAAAGCTGGGGAAATGCTCTGCACGGGCGTCACCCATATGTGAAGACAGACTTCCTGTTTGTTCCTGGAGAAGAACGTGATTAATGAATCCCCATGTGCTTGGAGAGGATAGATATAAACCTGTCATTGAAAGAGGATGATGGAGCCTACATAAAAATGTTGTACATTTATTTACTATGAACTGAATACTTGGAGGCAGAGAGCATATAGTTAATGTATCTAAGTGTATATCCATTTAATATATGAGTGTTCTAATTGTTTCAGAATGAGGACCTGGTAAAGGGAGTATGGGAGGAGTGCACTAGTGCTAAGAAATGATCACAAAATTGGAAATTAAGAAGGTTTCAATGGTGAGTTATTTCTTCTAAGTGGGAGTATGGCTCCCTCTGCCAGGAGGACATGGGAAGGGATCTAGCAAAGTGAGTGAAGGCTAGAGTTAGGGATAACAGGGCAGGATGGGGTTGGTGAGAACAAGAAGTTGAATTGTAGTGGGGGAGGAGTTTATTTAAGGATGAATTCTGGATGGATAATATGAATGTTGGGAGGTGGAAAGGGATTTTAACAGTGAGTGCTGGGTGGGGGAGGCACAGGTGTAACTAACAATGGGTATAGTGAGAACTGCTTATTAACGTCAAAAGGGTTGAATAGCCCTTTTAAGGGACAATTTCTGTTTGAAGAAGTGCTGCATTTGAATTTGGCAATAGATTTTGTGCAAGAAAACTCATCTGTGGAAAAGGGATGATAAGTTATGATGGAAAAAACTATTCACAGGGGATATGGCGCTCTAAAACAGGGAAGAAGGCAGCGGAGTGGCAACATTAATAACTAAAAATCTGCCATTCAGAATTGACTACATTTGAGAAGATCAAAAAGTGTGGTTACTCACCTGTAACAGGTGTTCTCCAGGGACAGCAAGAATCAGTCCTCATTTATGGGTGACGTCGGCACCGACGGAGCCCGCATGGAGCAATTCCCCAACTTTCAAAGAAAGCCTTTAGGATTGCTGCCATGCATGCGTGTCCTGACTGAGCAAGATGGCACCTTTGGGTGGGAAGGGATTGCTGCCATGCATGCATGACCTGGCTGAGCAAGATAGCACCTTTGGGCGGAAAGAGGACCACACATACGTGGCAGTAATCCCAAAGGCTTTCTTTGAAAGCTGGGGAATTGCTCCGCACGGGCTCCGTTGGTGCCGATGTCACCCATAAGTGAGGACTGACTTCCTGCTTGTTCCTGGAGAAGGGAAGATACTTGTCTGTAAGCATGTGCAGGATGAAATACACTTACAATCAGAGATTTGTAATATTGGTAAAGTGAAACTAGGGATGATCAGACTGTCTCAAGGCAGTGGCTGGGGACTATTTTCAATGTGAGCAGCTATGAAAAAAAAAAAGGCAACAAAATTAGGGTTGTTTTTTTTACAAGAAACTAAATTAGATCACTGCGAGCTAAACAAAGTTCAACATACCATAAGTTTGGGAGTAAGACTGGTTAACTGCTGTCACAGAAAATTAAAGAGAAAGCACAACATTCAGTCAGGGAACTCAAAGAGGAGGGAGGGTTGTGCGTGTATGGTGAAGAGTAAATCAAAGACTGCTTTGTAAAATTTTATAAAGCTTTGTATGAACAGGATCAATCAGTACAAGAAGCGGACACGGTGACATTTTACTTACTAGATAATGTCCTTTCCTTGAGAACTGTTAGACCAGTCCAGAAAAGTGGGTTGTGTTTCCCTACCAGCAGACTGGTGAAAACAAAGACCGATGAAAAGCCCAGGTTTCAATGCTGTCACTCCATGCCTCTATCAGTCTCAGCCAACAGAGGTCCCCTTTGGTATTTGTCCCAAAGCATACAGGAGACACACAGCAAGCCTCACACAATCTCAATGTGGGCAATAATGAGTACTAAACAGCAGTGAACTATGTACAGGAAGTAGAACAGAAGACTGTCAGTAGAAAATGAGCCTGCAGAGCCAAGTACAATTAAAGCAGAGCCAAGGGTACCACAGCAGAAAGAACAGAGCAATGCATTTACAGGGGCGGGCCCTGGACTAGTCTAGCAGGTCTCAAGGAAAGGACATTATCTGTTATCTGTTAAGCAAAACGTCACCTTCCATATTGAACTGCTAGACTAATCTAGATAAGTGGGATTTACCAAAGCTACAACAGTAGGCGGGAAGAAGACACGGCAGCTCACAAAACTCTTGAGCCAAAGGCCGTATCCATGTGGACATCCAAGTGATAATGCTTGACAGAAGAGGAACGTGATGCCTGCATTGCTGCCTGACAAATGACCTCAGGGGTCACTGAGCCCTGCTCTGCCGAGGATGCTTATGCTCGGGTAGAAGGGGCATATAACCCCTCCGAAACCAGACAGTTCCATAACAGATATGCAGAGGCAATAGCTTCCTTAGTCCAGCGCTTTAAGGCCGCCGCCTCACCCTTGTGCAGACCAGCAAACACCACAAAACCATGGTCAGACTTACGAAAGGTATTTGTAATCTCCAGGTACAGAAGCAGCACCCTTCAAACATCCAAAAGGCGAAGATTCTTATCCTCCCCCCCCCCCCAGCACTGCTCCTTAGAGAATGAGGGCAGACCTGGTTTATGTGAAAGGGAGACATCACTTTAGGCAAAGTAGGAAGGTACAGCCCAAATGGAAACTGCCTCAAATGAAAATGACAGATAAGGATCTTGGCAAGACAGAGCCTGCAACTTGGAGATCCAACTTGCAGAACAAATTGCGATGAAGACGACAGTCTTGAGCGTCAAATCCTTTAAGGTAACATGCTTCAATGGATGAAATGGGGCCACCATCAGGGCCCTGAACACCAGAGACAAATCACAGGAAGGAATCACCAACCGAAGGGAAGGACACAGATGCTGAAGCCCTTGGAGAACATGGAAGACATCCGGGTGCAAGGTCAAGGACTATGGACCACGTAAACAGGCCAATGCTGCCACCTGAACCTTCAGGGAGCTAAGAGAGAGTCCCTTCTTGAGGCCATCTGGCAGAAAGGCCAACAAGGACGACACCTTGGCCGCCTCAGGAGTAAAATGCCACGTGCCACATCAGCATTCAGAAAGGCGCCATATTCATACGTATGCTAGCTTGGTAGACCTCCTCCAGACAGCAAGTAGAGACGAGATAACAGCTGGAGAGTAGCCCTTACTCATCAGGCATCTCCTTTCAAGAACCATGCCATAAGCGAGAAGGGTGCAGGTTCCTCCAGGATGATCAGTTCCTGCCGCAACATCTCCCGAGATGGAGGCAGTCGAATGGGAGGCACTTGAAGAAGCCGCTTCAGGTCCCCGAACCATGCTCTCCGCAGCCAATCTGGTGCCACCAAAACAATTCTACAAGTGGCACTCTATATGCCAAATCACATGCCCCACCAGGGGGCAAAGAGGAAATACGTACAAGCAGCCGCTGACTGGACTAAGGTTGGGTCAGGCACAGATGCCCTCAGACCCCCATCTCCGTGTGGCGACTGAAGCAGCAGCACACAGTGGCATAGAAGTGGCTCGCCATCAGATTCATTATGGGGCGATCCCAACAGCAAACAATCAACTGAAGGCTTTGTGGCTGAACTCCCACTTGCCGGGAGAATCAGGGCATGCCGGCTGAGGAAGTCCACTTCCACCCTGTCCACTCCAGCAATTTGTTGAGCTGACAAGGCTAGGTGGTTATTCTCTGCCCAGGCAAACAGGAGAGCCATCTCCAGGGCCATTCTGGTGTTTCTTTTGCCGATTTGCCAAATGACGCAAGTCACTGCCGTGGCATTGTCTGAAAACACTCGAACCGCTTGGCCATCAACCAGGGACAGGAAGTACAGAAGAGCCTCGCCTCCAGGTGGTAGATGGAAAACACCACCTAGCTGTGCTTCCAATGGCCCTGGGCTGTATGGTCTCGGCAATTGGCTCCCCAGCCCAAGAGACTGACATCCATTATCTGCAGGATCCAGGAGAAACCATCTAGTGAAACGCCCTTTCAAAGATTACAGAGCTGCCACCACCACCATCACAGGCTGGACTTCACCATCAATGGGAGTGGGAGCCTGCTCTCGAACTCCTGAGAACTTGGGGACCATCAAGTCAACAAGGACAGCTGGAGAGGCCGCATGTCAACACATGCCCATGGACCCATTTCTATAGTTGCTGTCATCAATCCGAGGAGCTGAAGATAATCCCAGATTCTGGGGGCCTGCTGTGCAAGAACACTGCTAGTCAATTCAATAGTCTTTTGACTTTGTCCTCTGGCAGGAAAACTCTGCCCACTCAAGTGTTGAAACGTGTTTCCAGAAACTCAAAGGACTGGGAAGGCAAAAACTGGCTCTTTTCCTGATTGATTCACCCAGGGACACCACTCAGGACATTATCCGAGATGCTTCTGACAGAGAACTGGCATGATGAGTCAGTTGTCCAGATAGGGATGGACATAGATCCCTTGGCGCCACAGCTGCCACCATCATGACTTTAGAGAATGTTTGTGACTTGGTGGGGAGCCCAAAAGGAAGGGCGGCAAACTGACTGTGAGAGCTAAGCATGGCAAACTGCAGATACTTCTGCCAATCCGCCCGGATTGAGATATGAAAATATGCCTCAGCCAGATCCAGAGAAGTCAAAAATTCTCCTCTGCGCACTGCTTGAATCACAGAGTGCAAAGTTTCCATCCGAAAGCACAGGATGTACAAATGCTTGTTGACCCCCTTTGAGATCCAAGACGGGTCGGAAGGAACAGTCCTTCTTTGGCACCACAAAGTAGATGGAGTATCTGCACTTGCACCACTCGCCTGGGGGAAAGGCACCACTGCCCTCAGGCAAAGCAGCTTATCCAAGGTGAACCACACCATGGCACATTTGAACACAGATCCATAGAGGGAGACTATGAAGGCATCGGTAATCAGCTCCTTGTATTCCAGATCATAGCTGAAATGAACGGTGTCTAGCATCCAGCGATCACTGGTAACCCGAGCCCATTCCTGAAAGAAAAAGTGAAGCCCGTCGCCCAACAGAGGTACCAGGGAATAGGCTCCCAAACCTTTATTGCGTAGCCCAGAAGGATCCTCCTTTGGAAAGGGCCACGTACCTAGGTCCACGTTCTCCATGAAAGGACTGAAAACTATCTCAAAGCCCTGAAGCAGAGGGGAACAAAGGCTTACCTGGTCAATAGTGATGATAGCCCCGAGACAGCTGGTAATCTGGCCAGCAGGCCCTTGGTGTTCAGGTGGAGGCTGATGAGAAAGGGGCACTCACCTGCTTCACTGTCCCCCTGGACCAGTCTTCTGGGAGGTAGTATGATTTTGACCTCTGAAACCACATAGGGAATGTTAAAACACTCATTGAGCTCCTCCTCTGTTAAAGCACAGTTACTCAACCTGATCTCCAGGAACAGCAGGAATTTAGTCTTCACATATGGGTACGTCGGTACCGACGGAGCCTGCGTGGGAACGCTCCC
The DNA here is from genome assembly GCA_033557465.1 of Ichthyophis bannanicus. Classification (NCBI taxonomy): domain Eukaryota; kingdom Metazoa; phylum Chordata; class Amphibia; order Gymnophiona; family Ichthyophiidae; genus Ichthyophis; species Ichthyophis bannanicus. Next base: position 201,373,254 of record CM066035.1, on the reverse strand, counting down.
CAGCGTCCAACCAGGAAGCTTTTGGGAGCATCCCACAGCGCCTGAGTGCTGCCTTCCCGCCTTTCCCAACTGCCTCTCTCCAGTTGAGTTTAAAGCTGAGACAAAGAGAGAGAGAGGGAAAGGGAAAGAGATAGAGAGATACAACTCCTAGGGGAGGTGGGTGGATTGTGAAGACTAAATTCCTGCTGTTCCCGGAGATCACCTGTTACAGGTGAGTAACTATGCTATCTACAGGAACAAGCAGGAATGTAGTCTTCACATATGGGAACTCCCTAGCTTTAGATGCCAGGGAGAGACCCCAGTAGTTGTGTGCCCCTGTGAAGGGCTCCACTTCCCCCCATGGATCTCTGGCATCCAACCAGGGATGGCGGGTAGGAGATGATTAGGTATGGAACAGGTGTTGAAGAACAGCTTGACTAAACAAGGCATCCCGGCGGGAGTCCTTGTCCAAGCAGTAATGGGCTGTGAAGGTATGAACTGAGGCCCAAGTAGCTGCTCGACAGATGTCGTCGATAGACACAGAGTGTAGATGAGCCATTGAGGCTGCCATGGCTCTCACATTGTGAGCTGTGACATGGCCCTCCAGAGGAAGGTTCTTACTCTAATAGGCAAAGGAAATGCACTGTGCAATCCAGTTGGACAGTGTTCTCTTGGAGACTGGAAGTCCCAAATGAGAAGGATCAAAAGCAACAAAGAGTTGAGAGGACTTTCTATGTTGCTGTGTTCTTTGCAACTAAAAGGTTAAAGCTCTTTTACAGTCTAAAGTATGAAGATTCCTTTCTGCATTAGATTCATGAGGCCTTGGAAAAAAGACAGGCAGGTAAACCGCTTGGTTTAAATGGAAAGGCGAGACCAGATGAGTCCTAAGGACTACCTTGTCATGATGGAACCTTTGTAAGGTGGATCAGCTACTAGTGCTTGCAACTCACTGATGCGGCGTGCTGATGTGATTGCAATGAGAAAGATAACTTTCCAAGAAATGAATTTCAATGATGTAGTAGCCAGAGGTTCAAAAGGCGGCTTCATGAGCTGACCAAGAACTAGGTTTGAGTCCCATGCCACTGGAGGTGGCCTAATGGGAGGCTTGGTTAGAAGAAGACCTCTCATAAATCTTGCTACAAGAGGATGGGAGGAAATGGGTTGCCCATTCAGAGGCTTGAAAGAAGCTGAAATGGCACTCAAATGGACTCTTACTGAGTTAGTCTTAAGTCCCGCATTGGATAAATGAAGGAGCTACTCCAGTAATGATTCCAGAGGTATCGCACGGGGTTAAGACCCTTTTGCGAACAGCATATGGTAAACCTTTTCCACTTGAAAGCATAAGAGTGTCTTGTGGAAGGTTACCTGGAAGCATAAAGGATATCCCTTTTTGGCTGAGGAAGGTTAAGATCATGAAGATCTAGGCCATCAGCAATCAAGACCCTGAGATGCAGGGATTGTGGATTAGGATGCCATAACATTCCGTCCTCCTGAGACAGGAGATCTGGAGCAGACCCTACCTCTAGGGAGGGAGCTTGAGAGAGTTGTAGAAGCAGAGGGTACCACACTTGCCGTGGCCAATGTGGTGCTATGAGAATCATATGGCCTCTGTCTCTCTGAAGCTTGAATAGGGTTTTGGGAATTAGGGGAATGAACGGAAAGGCATAAAGGAAGTCCTGACCCCAGTGAAGGAGGAAGGCATCCCTGGCCTGAGAGCCCTGAGCCGGAATTCTGAAACAGAACTGGGGAAGTTTGGCATTCAACGGACTTGCAAAGAGGTCTATGTCCGGGGTTCCCCAAATTTGAAAAATCGTAGCCACCTGGTCTGCATGGAGAGACCATTCGTGTGGACGCAGAACTCGACTGAGTCTGTCTGCCCAAGAGTTTTGTATGCCTGGGAGGTACACTGCCAGGAGATGAATTTGATGCTCTCTGGCGAGGGCCCATAGTCGCAAAGCTTCGTTGCAAAGCGACAGAGAGCCTGTTCCCCCCCTGCTTGTTCACATAGAACATGGCTACCTGATTGTCCATATGAATGAGGACTGTCTAGTAGCTGAGCAGGGTATGAAACACTCGTAGAGCAAGGAAGATTGCTCTGAGCTCCAAGAGATTGATATGCAGATGAGTCTCCTGTGGAGTCCAGGTGCCTTGGGTGGAGAGGTCTTGTAGATGAGCTCCCGAACCCACTGGTGAAGCATCTGTTGTGAGTTTTGCCTGGGGTAAGGGTTGTTGAAAAGGGGACCCCAGCAACAGGTTTTGAGTGGACTGCCACCATTGGAGAGACAAAACAAGACGACTTGTGTTTGCTATTTTGTCTGACAGGCACCCTGATGCCTGGGTCCATTGGGTGGATAAAGTCCACTGGGCTGCTCTTATATGGAGGTGAGCATAAGGAACCACATGCACTGTGGATGCCATGTGGCCTAGTAGTTGTAGCATTTCTCGGGCAGTGAGATGAGGTTTTAGCACTGCTTGAGAAGCTAACTGCACCATGCGAAGGCAATGGGCCTGGGGGAGATAGGCCCTTGCCCTTTTGGTATCCAGCAAAGCTCCTTAGAACTCTAGAGACTGAGTGGGAGTTAGACTAGATTTTGGGATGTTTATGACTAGAACCAAATACTGAAGGATACGCATTGTGCAAGATAGGGAATTTCTGGCCTCTGACTCTGATGGGTCTCGAATGAGCCAGTCGTCTAAGCAGGGGAAGACGAATATGCCTAGAGTGCGGAGAAATGCTGCTACTACAGCCATGCATTTCGTAAACACTCTTGAAGCTGAGGCCAGACCAAAAGGAAGCACCCTGTATTGGAAGTGCTCTCCCTGGAAAAGGAACCGAAGGAACCTTCTGTGAGTTGGATGGATGAGAACTTGGGTGTACGCATCCTTGAGATCTAGAGAACAAAGCCAATCCTGACTCTGAAGGTATGGCAGCAGAGTTCCTAGAGAAATCATTTTGAATTTCTCTTTGAACAGGAATTTGTTCAATTCTCTGAGGTCCAAGATAGTTCTGTATCCCCCTGTTTTCTTTGGGATAAGGAAATAGGGGGAGTAGAACCCTGTACCCTGCTGATGAATGGGTACTTCTTCTATTGCCCCTTGGGCAAGAAGTGTAGAGACCTCTTGATCTAACAGATTGATGAGAGAGGTCTGAGAATTGAACTGTCTTACCACTGTGGGAGGGGGCATGCACAGAAAGTGCAGCTTGTACCCCTTTCTGATAATGGAGAGTGTCCAATGCTCTGCTGTCATCTGCTCCCACCTGGGGGCAAAATGGCATAACCTTCCTGGAATGGTGGAAGGCTCTGGTCCATTGAGGGCCAGGAAGGCTAAGTTCTCTAGATGAAAGTCAAAGACCTTGTGGAGGCTGAGACTGCTGAGACGGTTGAGGCTTAACAGTCTTCGCCTTCCTTTGTTTGGGTGGTTGCTGAGTTTTCCGGACAGGTTGACCTGCAGAACGTGCCTGCTGAGAATAAGCTGGATATTTTTTTTTTCTTTTTAGAAAAGAATGGTTTCTTAAAAGATTTCTTTCTTGCTGGATCAGTTGTAGACTTGGACAGTCTGTCCAAGGTAGAGTTTTCAGCATCCATCTCGTTGACTTTCTCTTGCCAATCTCTACCAAACAGGTTCTCACCAGTACAAGGAATATTTACCAGTTTGTCTTGTACCCAGAGCTCCAGATCAGATGCCTGGAGCCAAGCAATTCTACGTGCACCTATGGCAATGGCTGAGGTTCTGCTTATGCACTCAAAGCAGTCAAAAGCTGCACGGTTGACAAATTTCGAAACATCTTGGGCATGTTTGACCAACATGAGAAAATCCTGTCTTCTATCGTCAGGAAGAATAGGACTCAAAGCCTGTAAGTCATCTGTGACTTCCTTCAGGAACATTCCCATGTACAGACTATAGGAACTGATCCTGGCAGAAAGCATGGAAGCTTGGAAGACACGACGTCCAAAAGCATCCAGAGTTCTGCACTCACGTCCTAGAGGATTAGAGGCATGTCTCTTTGCACTCTTGATCCTTCTCATAGCTGATTCCACTACAATAGAGTGGTGAGGAAGCTGAGGTTTTTGGAATCCAGGACAAGGAGGGACTTGATACAGAGTCTCCAGTCTACGAGAATGAGGAGAGGTGGTAAGAGGTGTCTCCCACATTCTCAACATGAGATCATACAAGATCTCATGGATGGGCAAGGTAGCTGCCTCCTTAGGAGTTTTAGGATATTGTAAAATTTCCAACTCATTTGCTCTGGTCTCTGTTTAAAGTGCCACAGTAATGGACAGACCTCGAGCCACCTCCCTGATGAAATCCTGAAAGGACATGTCCTCTGGAGGGGACATCCTACGTTATTTATTTTTATTTATTTATTACAGCTTCTTATATACCGCGCTATTTAGTATCAGCGCGGTTTACATCATAACATAACGACCATAACGACAAGCTGTCAGGTTTTACATCGAACAGGGGTACAAACTTGGATAACAGGGTTAACTATATACATAAGCTATTTACACTGCAAGGATAGGTAAAACTCAGATAATGCATGTAAGGGCCTTTCTAGATTGGGTCATTTCTTGGGAGGGATATCTAGGTTCAATTGCTGTCTGGGAAGTATTGGAGGAAAAGGTGGGTTTTGAGAGCCTTCCTGAACTGATATAGATTGGTAATGGCCCTAATGTCAGGGGGTAGAGCATTCCAGCATTTGGGGACATAAAAACTGAATGCCCTGTTTGTGGTTGTCGTGTTGGACTTTGTCGATGCCTTTGGTGTTGCTAGCAAGTTTACAGCTGTTGCTCTTCTGGATCTGTTGGGGGGGGACAATGTGGATAAGATGCGTGAGTGAGGAGGATGAAATACCTTTGATTGCCTTGAATGCTAATAGAAGGGATTTAAAGGTGATCCTCCCATGGATCGGTAGCCAGTGCAGCTGTTTGAGAATGGGGGTCACGTGGTCGTATCTGGATGCTCCGTAAAGGACCCTAGCTGCGGCATTCATGGCCAACTGTAAGGGGGTTAGTGTGGATTGGGGGAGACCTTGTAAGATGGCATTTGCAAAGTCAAAATGCGGCAGGATCAGCGCTTGATATATGGTTCGGAAATCGTCTAAGTCCAACAGGGAGCGTAGGTGCTTGAGTGAACGGATTTTGAAATAGACGGCTTTGACTATGTTGTTTATGTGGCGTTTCATATCTAGACGTTGGTACAAAGTAACTCCCAGGTATTTTATTGCATCTTTAGTTTGCAAATCAGCTTCCTTGACACTGACGTGGGACGGGGGAGTAAAGTTGGAGTCTCTGGTGATGAATAGCACCTCTGTTTTTTTATGTTGAATGCGTAGGTTCTGTGTCTGGAGCCATGTTGAAACTGCATTGAAGCAATCTGTGAGTGGCGTCAGGTCCATGTGAGTTGTGGAGAAAGGCATGTATAAGAGAATGTCATCTGCATATATCAAGCAGTTCACATTGAATGATCTTATGATATTGCAGATGGGCTGCATGTAGATATTGAAGAGTAAAGAGGATAACGAGGAGCCTTGAGGTACCCCTTGCTTTTGATGGAAATGTATAGACTCTTCTGATCCAGACTTCACATATTGCCGTTTAGGGGAGGAAGGCTCCTCTGGGAGAAGAATTCCCGCATCAACAGAACTGTCAGAATCTTCAGACTCTTCTGAGGACTCGAAGTATCTTCTGCCAGGATACTCTTGAAAAGCCCGATACGCGTACCGACCGAAGTCGGTACCGGGAGTAATAGGTACCGGAGTATCGGTATCGGAGGGCATCGGATGACTGGGTGCCAGCAATGCAGCCACTTAAGTCGATGCTATCGGTACCGGTACCGATACCGGGGTCAGTGCCAGTAGCGGTTGAAAAGTCTGACGCGGTTCCAAGGGCGTCGACGCCGCAAGGAGAGCCGCCAGACTGCGCTCAATAGCCAGGACTCTCTGGTCTATCGACGCTGCCGATGCCTGGGTGTCGGTACCGGAGAAGACCGCCGGTACCCCAGAGCATGGCACCGGTTGTTCTGCCGAGGTCGAGGCCTCGAGAATATCCTGGAGCCCCGATAATGCTTTGGAAGCCAAAGCCTACCGCCGGGGCAATTTTGCCGGTGTGAAATCCTCGAGGGCAACGCCAGAGGCATCTCGATGCTTAGAAGGAGATCTACCCTTTGAGGACCGGCTAGACTTATGTTTAGTTACCTGAGATCCACGGGAGGAAGACGAAGCCCTGGAAGACGTTGATGCCACCGAAGCTGCATCAGAGGGAAACAGGGTACTGAGCTTGGCGTCTCGGTTATGTTGACATCTCTTGGACATCATGGCACAGGCCATACACTCAGAGATGGAATGGTCAGGACCTAAACATTTCAGACACCACTCATGGGTGTCGATGACAGATATGGTGCCGCCACACTTGGTGCACTTTTTAAAACCGGAGGAGGGTTTTTCCATTATGGAAAAATATCTTGGGCCTAAGGCCCAAAATGGCGTGTGCACCTAAAAAAAAAATTGGGAAAAACTAAAGATTCTTTTTTTTTTTTTAGAAAAGAAATACAGAAGTAAAGAAAAGAACCGGCGGTACCGGTAAAGCGTCGAGGAAGGCAGACGCGACCACAAAAAGAAGGAAACATTTTCTGCGGTGACAGGAACACGACCTGCTGGCTCCACGGAAAACAAAGAACTGGAGAGAGGCAGTTGGGAAAGGCGGGAAGGCAGCACGCAGGCGCTGTGGGATGCTCCCAAAAGCTTCCTGGTTGGACGCTGGGGAGCGTTCCCGTGCAGGCTCCGTCGGTACCGACGTACCCATATGTGAAGACTACATTCCTGCTTGTTCCTGGAGATAGCAAAGATCTTCTTATAAATCTTTAACCCTTTAGGAAGGAGAGAAAGGCGAGTCCCAATTGGACCGGATCATATCTTTGATCACCTCTGGGAATGGGAAGACAGTAGTGTATTTATGCACCCCTTGATGAAGCGGGTGTACTTTTGGCTCCTGCTCCATGCCGGAAGCATCCAACAAGTTCAAGGAAGATGAGACCCTGGAAATCAATGCTGCCAGCTCCTCTTTACAGAACAGGAAGATCATACTGGCCTCTTCACAGTATTCTGAAGGTGATAGGAGGTCCTCCTCCACATCAGAGACCACATCAGAGACCAATGATGAATCATCAGGATCTGAGGCACAGTCAATATCTTGGACAGCTCCCAAGTGTTACTCATCTTCAGGGAGTATCCCGTGGCAGGGATGCTTTGCCAAAGGTAATCGAGTAGGGCTTCTGCTTCGAGCCTGCTCAGTTCGAGACTGCATCCAGGGGCATGCCAAAAGGACCAAGTTGGCTGCAGAAAGAAAAGAATTCCGGGGAGAACAACCTGACTCCAGAAGCTCTCCTCTTGGAAAAGGCTCCCCATACCCACACCAGGGGGTACAGCAGCCACAGACACCCTAGAGCAGGGGTCTCAAACACGCGGCCCGCGAGAGAACTTTGTGCGGCCCGCGACGAAGAGGAAACAAAAAAAACCAAAACCCTGGCTTCCGCTGCTGCGGCAGCAGCAGAATCAACTGTCAATTAAAAAAAAAAAAAAAAACTGGCTTCTGCAGCAGCGGCAGAATCAGCTGTCCCACGGCCCCTTCCCATCTGCCCGGCAGAGCCCTCAGTCAGCTCCATCAGTGGCGGGCTTTTCAAGCCACGAAGAGAGTATTTCCCTCTCGCGCAGCTTAAGCCGCGCGAGAGGGAAATACATTCTTCGCAGGCGTCCCTGAAAGCTGCCGCTGATGGAGCTGAGCTGAGGGCTCTACCGGGCAGATGGGAAGGGGCCGCGGGACAGCTGATTCTGCTGCTGCCACAGCGGCAGCAGCAGAAGCCAGTTTTTTTTTTTTAATAATTGACAGTTGATTCTGTCGCTGCCATGGAGGCAGCGGCAGCAACAGAAGCCAGGTTTGTTTGTTTTTTTAAATTTACCTGGGCTGATGGGGGTTAGGACTAGAAACGGGCTGATGGGGGTTAGGACTGGAGGTGGGCTGATGGGGGGAGTTAGGACTGGTAATGGGCTACGGGGGGCTAAGATTGAAAATGGGGTGATGGGAGGGTTAGGACTGGAAGTGGGCTGTTGGGGGGCTTAGGACTGGTAATAGGCTATGGGGGGGCTAGAACTAGTAATGGACTGGGGGGTTGTTAGGACTGGAAATGGGCTGAGTAGAAGGGGGGCTTGAACTGCAAATAGCTGATGGGGACGGGGTTTTGGAATGGAAATGGGCTGAGTGGAAGGGGGGGCTTGAACTGCAAATAGTTGATGGGGAGGGGGACTTGGAATGGAAATGGGCTGTGAGGGGAGGGAGCTAGGAATGGAAATGGGCTTAGTGGGGGGGAGCTAGGACAGGAAATGGGCTGATGGTGAGGCTAGGATAGGACTAGAAATAGGCTGATGCGGGGGCTAGAAGGGAGCGGTTGCTGGGTGGGGCTGGAACTAGAAGGGAGCTGATGTTGGGGGAGGATTAGAATGAGAGGGGGTTGGGAGAGTGAAATGGAGAGGGGAAAAATATTTTGTGTGGGAGGGAAGAAAAATCTACAATTGGCCGGGTATTGGGAGAGTAAGTGGGGATTGAGGATGGAGGGGTAAAATTTGAGTGGATGAAATAGGAATGAGGAAAGAGCAAAAGGAGAAAGATTAGTATGTTAAAGCAGATATAGAGAGAGAATGGAAAAAAAACTAGAAGAGAGAAGAAAGGACAAATGGACAGCAGACGATGGAGAGTTAGCAGAAGACACGAAAAAAACAGAAGAAAGTGGCTGGAACAATTGCAACTGAAAAAAAATGCACAAAAGGTAGAAAAATATCTCTTTATTTTGAATTTATTAACTGGAATATGTCAACTCTGGGAAATGTGCATCATTAACGTCTGTGCTTTGTATGGTATCATGCAAATATTTATGCAAATGAGGCCCCTTATGCAAAGGAGTCCCTGCATCTTATGCGGCCCGCGGGTTACTTTACATGTCCTCATTTGGCCCTCAAAGCAATTTGAGTTTGAGACCCCTGCCCTAGAGGATGAAGAGCAATTCACAGCACAGTCACCAGAGCCTCCAACCGGCTGAGCATCCTTAGCGTCATCCTGCAACTCCTGCCCTGAGGCAGGAAGGGCCAGATTAACTGTGTCCCCTAGCTGAGAGGGGAAAAACATGCCCTCCAGGGGTGACTCAGAAGCTGCCACATAAAGGAAAGGCGAAGTCTAGAAGCCAAGGATGAGGCTCCTCACTTGCCACAGGGCCAACAGGCCAAACAATGTTTCCTGGAAGACAGAATAAGGGTATAACAGAGCATGCGTTAAGGCTGCATCAGCCCGCAAGCGCACGTTAAATGAACTTTTACACAAAAAGCGTTAAAGGCACTAGGGAAAAGGAATGCATTGGAGATGCTTGGGCGGAATGTGCATTAGGACTGTGCTGCAGGAGCATAATAGGCAAAAAAGTTATTAATGCATGCATAAAACGGCAGAAAACCCCCTACCAAGTGCCAATTGTCGCTAGCAGTCCACCCTGAATTGCCTACCTCAGAGACAGATCCAGAAGCCTCCAACAAGGACAAGCCTTGGTACTCACCCCCCGAGAGCCCTGGGCAGAGGATCCATGCCGGGCTCAGATCTACTCCTCTGAAACAGCTTCCCTGGCTGGGTTTAGATTTCAGAAGCACTGTATGAAAGGCGGTTGGCAGGCAGATCCCTCTGAGAGCCTTCTGCAATCTCTGGGAGAGAGCAGGAGGGAAGAGGTGCAGAAGTTGTGTGAGGCTGCTGTACTCCAAGATTCTTCCAAACCCTTCCAAATTGTGGCTGCTCAACAGGCCCTTATCATAAAGGGCATGGAGCTGAACCAATTTTGCCTCCTCCTATGACTACCAAAAAGACCAGTCTAGTGAAGCCTCCCATGTCACGCTCAAGTGAGAGAGTCACCCCTTTAGGGCTTGAGGTGGTTGTTCATGAACATTCTATCAATCTCTTTTCCTCTCAATCTTCAGATTTTCTAAAGAAAGTAGAAGATGCATCCACTATTTGCTAGAGGCAAAGAAATACTGAAGGCATCTTTGGTAGCTGAGACTGATACAGGCATGGAGTGACATCATTCAAATCTGGGCTTTCCATTGGTTTTTGTCTCCAACAATCTGCTGGTACAGGAACACAATCCACTTGTCTGGACTGGTCTAGCAAGACAATATGGAAACTTCTATTTAGTATCTGTAGCAACACCAAAAGTGTCATCTGAAGGATAGAAGAAATTTCTGAAGCAGTAGATTTCTCAGTTAAATCCAGAAGACAACTGGCAACTTGGGCTGTGGACAAGTTGTCTAGTTAGCAAGACTTTATGGTCAAATTTTATGTCACTCTACAGGCTGTTGGTGAGGACTCACATGGAGTACTGTGTTCAGTTTTTGAAGCCGTATCTCACTAAGGATAAAAAAAGCAGCGGTTCAGGGGAGAGTGGCCAAAATGATACGAGGTTTGTGCCAGAAGCCACCTAAGAAGAGAATAGAAGATCTGAATAGGTATGGCTTTAGAGGAAAAGAGGGGCAGGGGAGATAAGATACAGATGTTTAAATGTTTGAAAGGTATTAATGAGCAAACATTTTCCAAAGATTGGAAAATTATAAAACTAGAGGAAATGAAATAACACTGAGTAGAGGAAAATTTAAATGCATCAATACTTTTTCATGGAAAGGGTGGTGGATGTACTACTACTACTAATCATTAGTATAGCACTACAAGGCACACGCAGTGCTGTACATATAGATGTAAGACACAGACCCTGCTCATCAGAGCTTACAGTCTAATCAACATGAAAAAACATCACAAAATTAGGGACTAGAGTATGTGAGGAGCATCAGGATCCAAAAGCAGCCTCAAGAGGTGGGTCTTCAGCCTTGACTTGAATAGCGATAGAGAAAGAATCTGATGCACCAACTCAGGTAGTTTGTCCCAGGCATATGGAGCAGCAAGGTGGAATGGATGAAGTCTGGAGAAAAGGGCACAGATAGAAGAGATCGGCCAGAAGAGTGGAGTTCCTGAGGAGGAGTGGAGAGTGAGATAAGAGGAAAGATAGTGAAGAGCCACAGAATGAATGCACTTGTAGGTAAGTAGGAGAAGTTTGAACCAGATGCAGAAATGGATAAGGGAGCCAGTGAAGTGACTTGAAAAGAGGAGTTACATGAGCATAGCAACACTGGCAGAAGGTAAGCCGTACAGCTGAGGTTGAACCGATTGAAGAGAAGAAAGATGATTCAGAGGGAGACCAGTGAGGAGCAGGTCACAATAGTCAAGACGGAAGGTGACTAGTGAGTGGATGAGGGTCTCAGTAGTGTCAGTAGAAAGGAAAGGGCAAATTTTGCCAATGTTATAGAGAAAGAAGCGACAGGTTTTAACTATCTATTGGATGTGTGCAGAGAGAGTAGAGTCAAAGATGACCCCAAAGGAAACAGGGAGTAGTGTTATCCACAGAAATAGAGAAGGGAGGAAGAGGGGAGGGGGGAGGTGGGTTTAGGAGAAAGATAAGCAGCTCAGTTTTGGCCATGTTCAGTTTCAGATGGCGGTGAGACATCCAGGCAGCAATGTCAGATAAGCAAGCAGAGATCTGGGCCTGGATTCCTGGAGAGATTTCAGACACAGAAAGGTAGATCTGAGAGTCATCAGCATAAAGATGATACTGAAAACCGTGGGAGGAAATAAGAGTACCAAGGGACTGAGTGTAGAGAGAGAAATAGAGGTCCCAAGAAAGAACCCTGATGTACACTAACTGAAAGCGGGATGGCAGTAGAGGAAGATCCACCCAAACATATGCTAAAAGTGCACTGGGAGAGATAAGAGGAAAACAAGGACAGAATAGAGCCCCTAAATTGTTTATTGATTATTCCATTTGATATACCCACCATTTATCCAAGCGGAGGACAGGGTATTGAGGAGAAAGTGGTGATCAACAGTATCAAAGGCAGCAGAAAGGTCAAGGAGGATGAGAATTGAGTAGAGTCAGTCCTTTGGATTTGGCTGGAACAAGTTACAGGAGACTTTGGCAAGAGCCATTTTTGTGGACTGTAGAAAATGAAAACCAGATTGCAGTGTCTGCAGAAGGGCTTGAGTTGAAAGAAAGACAGGGCCGCAGCAGTGCACCGCTCATTCAAGCAATTTTGAAGCAAAGGGGAGAGACAGGCTGATAACTGAAGGACAGGTAGGATCTAGTGATTGCTTTTGAGGAGAGATGTAACCACACCATATTTGAAGGCCACAGGAACAGTTCCAGTGAAAAGCAATAGGTTAAGGATATGACAGATGGAAGGGATGATGGATCTCTGGAATGCCTTCCCACTCAATGTTGTAGGGAGCAATGATGGAATTTAAAAAGGCATGGGATGTTCCGGTGATGTCATCGGGCCGCATGGCGGCGAAGTGATCAAGCTCCACCACCAACGCCTGGAAAAATAGAGGAAATACCCCTAGATGGAGGGAGATAAGGGAGGAATGAAGGGCAATAAATAAATGAAGTACCCCCAAGAAACAGTGATAAGTTTGAGTGAGCCAAAGAGCCTCCGGGGGCTGCAAGCACAGGCAGAGGGGAAAGCCGACAAGGGTGACCTGTGTGTTGCTGAGAAGCGGACGAGGGAATCCCAGAGCGAGTATTCCTGGCAGGAGAGTGAGTGAGAGCAGGAAGAAAGGCAAAAGGGAGCTGGCAGAACACGGGACTTACAGCAGACAATCTGGCGAGAGCGCAGGAAGGCAGAGCGGGCTGGGATCTCCTCTCCTATCATCTCACCGAAAATACAAGTAAAAGCGGAGTGAGTAGGCCAGCGGAGGAAACACGTGGAAGGAGAGTCTGTCGGGGGAACGGTGGAGAGCGAAGCCATGGCTGCCGAGCTGGACAGCGAAGGAAATACAGCCAGGTACAGAAGCGGCAGCGGTGGAGAGATCCGATGGCAGCAAAGCGGGAGGAGGTGAGAGAGGTGAAGATCACAGGCTGTGAGGAGTGCGAGTGCAGCCAAGGAGCCTGGGGAGCGGAGGACGTGGCGGTGGAGAGGAGGTCCGGTCACTGCGGGGTATTAAGAACCTGGCAAAGAGGCCGGTGAATAAAAGCAGTGAAGGATCGGAGAGGCAGCAGAGGGGGAGCAGAAGCTGGGGGATGGAGGTGCAAACGGAGCATTTGACAGGAAAAGGTTGATGTCGGCAAGCCAGGTGGGAGGAAGAATCAGAGCACAACAGCAGGGCCCATCATAATAAAGATATAGAAGCTAAGTACTGGCTAACTCACTCCTGTGGGAAAAAATAACTGTGAGCCCTGTAGCAGTGTATAAAGGGAAGAAATAACACCTGTAATCTGAAAAGCAGGTTACACCGGGAGACAGAAGCAAAGACCCCAGCGGACAGAATACATAAGGAGGCCTTGGGGTACCTAAGGGGGGTGGAACAGAAGATGGAAAAAATTCAAAGGTGGACTATCCGCGAAGAAAAAATTAGCGGAATTTAGATCCTCCTACGCCCTAGCGAAAGGAGGGAAAGGGGGGGGGGGAGAAGGAAGGGAAACAGCCAGAGGAGCAGGAGACTGATCCAATGGAGGAGATGGAGGGTTCCTAGAGTAAACGTAGATCGACTGTTTACGTTATCAGAATATAGAAAGACTAGGGGACATGCAATGAAGCTACAGGGTAAACTATTTAAGACTAATAAAAAAATATATTTTTCACTCAACGTGTAATCAAACTCTGGAATTTGTTACTGGAGGATGTAGTAAAGGCTGTTAGTGTAGCTGGGTTTAAAAAAAGGTTTGGACAAGTTCCTGGAGGAAAGATCCATAAACCATTATTAAGAAGGGACCCAGGATATCAATGCTTGACCTAGTACAAGCATTGCAGAACCTGTCTCTTTTGGGGAAACTGCTAGGTACGTATGACCTAGATTGGCCACTGTTGGAAACAGGATACTGGGCTTGATGGACCTTGGTCTGACCCAGTATGGCATATCTTATGTTCTTATGTTCTTAGGGGTTGTCAACATGATTAAGATGTGGCTGAATGAGCTAAAAGAAGAACTTATAGTGGAAATTAGCGGAGTCACAACTGAATTAAGAGAGACATTGCAATCCCTGAGACAGGATATAGTGGATCTAGGAATTCGGGTTGAAGAAGCAGAAAATCAGATGGAACAGCAGGGGGAAGCAATGGAGGAGATACAAAAAGGATGGGATGAGTTAAAGCAAGCGCAAGAAGAATTGAAAGAGAAGGTGGAGGATCTGGAAGATAGATCAAGGAGAAGTAATTATGAGTGAGAGGTATACCAGAGGGTCCTCAATATAAAATTTGCAAAGAAGTTATTACAAAAGTGTTTGGAGCATTGCTACAAGCAGCGGCCATACAGTAGATAAGAGCAGGGTTTTGGGGGGGGGGGGGAGTCTCTGCAACTTGAGAGAGCCCACAGAGGGCTGGGACCCATAAGAGATAATCGACCAAGAGACATTGTGGTGTGTTTGAAATCATTCAAAACTAAAGAGAACCTCTTGAAAGCTACACGGAAACAGGGACATTTTCAGTGGGAAGGACATGTGGTGGAACTGTTTCAAGACCTGTCCCTGGGCACATTGCAGCGTCGGAGAGAGATGAAGGAGGTGACAGCCTACTTGAGGAGGGAGGGGGTGCGATATAAATGACTATACCCCTTCGGCCTACTCATGACAGTAAATGGAATGTTGAGAAGGGCAAAGACCAGCAAGGAAGCTTGGGGAGCACTCAGAGACTTGAGACTGACTAATCTTCCAGTGGGACATGGAGGCCAAGACAGAACAAAGACTCCTACATCTGTGAGGGCTGGGGAGGCCAGTACGAGTTGGCACAGAGCCCCAGCCAACAGTCGGAGACCAGCGAGGCTGACCAAGGGAAGCCGGGGAGAGAAAGCGGCAGCAAAGGACATCGGCTGAGCCGGAAGACCCCGAGCAGCTTGGCACAAGAAGCATCCACAGTTTAACAGCATTGTGGGACATTGATAAGTGACTGGAATGAAAAGTGGTTGGAAGGGTACAGGAGGAGGGAGGGAGGGGGGTAGGAGGTGGAGATGGGGTGGGAGAAGTGGAGAAGGGGAGAGGAGGGTGCTGGGCACATTCATGAGGTGGTATCTCAGTCCTTTGGGAAAGGGATGAGGGGGGCGAAAATAGAGGGGGTAAGGAGGAGGAGGTGTAGAGTAAGATTTGAAGGTGGGAATAGGGACTGGGGGGGAAGATGGTAATAGAAGGGCAAGGACAGGTGGTGGTTTGATAGTACATCACTAATTAGGGAGGAATATGGGATGGCTACAAGGCAGTAGTGAGAGGAATTTTAATTAAATGGGGGGTGCGTATAAAGAAAGAAAGGGAGGGAAGAGAGAGGGACTTGAGAGAAAGATTAATGAAACTGGAAGAATTGAATGCGGAAGGAAAACAAGGGGTCTATAGAGGTCAGGTGCTGGCGGTAAGAGCGCAGCTCAACGAAATCCAGGCGGAAAGGATAACATACCATATGCAGTTACTGAAACAGGAATTCTTTGAGGGAGGCAATAAAGCTGGGAGATATATGGCGCAGAAATTGAAGCAAACAGAGCGCATATAATGAGGGTACCGAACCAGGGAGGGGGATAAAGATGGGGAGATTAGGGAAGCATTTAGGGGATTCTACCAGGGGTTATATAAAGCAAGAACCTCTCCTCCGACAGAGCTATATGGACTCCCTAAAGATGCCAAAACTGGAAGAGGGGGACCAAAAAGAGTTAAATAAGGCCATTACAGCAGAGGAGGTACAGAGAGCTATACAGCAGCTGAAAGTGGATAAGGCGCCCGGGTTAGATGGGCTCACAGCGAGATTCTATAGATGTTTTGGAGCATTATTGACCTTACCGCTAGTGCAGTTGTTTAACCTGCCAAGAGAGGGAGGCGCATTAGCAGCCACTATGGAGTGGACGGGAATAACTAATACCTAAATAGGGGGAAAAGACCCACAAAAGTGTGCATCATACCGGTCCATCTCTCTTATTAACTTAGATGCCAAATTATTGGCTAAAATATTAGCTACGCGTCTGAATAAGATAATAGGGAAATTGATTCACCAGGATCAGGCGGGTTTTATCCCAGGTTGACAGGTAGCAGACAATGTCAGAAAGATTTTAAATATGATATGGTCAATTGAACAAAGTAAGGAAGAGGTACTGCTGTTGTCCTTGGACGCGGAAAGCACAGTTACTTACCTGTAACAGGTGATCTCTGGGAACAGCAGGAATAAGTCTTCACATATGGGTACGTCGGTACCGACGGAGTCTGCACGGGAACGCTTCCCAGCGTCCAATCAAGAGCTTTTGGAAGCATCCCAGCACTCCTGTGCGCTGCCTTCCCGCCTTTCCCAACTGCCTCTCCTCAGTTAAGTTTTAAAGCTGAGACAAAGAGAGAGAGAGAAAGGAAAGGAAAGATAGAGATACAACTCCTGGGGAGGTGGGAGGGTTGTGAAGACTTATTCCTGCTGTTCCCAGAGATCACCTGTTACAGGTAAGTAACTGTGCTATCTCCAGGAACAAGCAGGAATGAGTCTTCACATATGGGGACTCCCAAGCTGAGATGCCTGGAGTCTCAGCATGTCATAGGTTGGAACATGCTATCTTCCAGAACACCAGGCATCCTGAGGATGGAGGGTAGGAGTTGAAGAAAAAAGAAAAAAATGCTGTGGAACAGCTAACCTAGCATAGGACTGCAGGGAAGGAGTCCATGCGTGGATGATGATTGTCATCAATGATGTTGCAGAAGATTGCAATAGAGACCTCCCCTAACAGGATTTCACAGAGTAAGGAGGTTCATAAATCTACTGGGAACCTTGAAAAGGACCTCACTATAAGTGGAGGTAATAAAGCTGTAGGAAAATATGTGGAGGTCAGAACCTGAAAAGAATAGGTAACCCCAGTAGAAAAAACTGGGGTAGTGCAAAAAACGGTGGACCTTCAGAGGAAGGGTTTATGGCAAAAACCTAACTCTTTTGGCAGGAGCGTGGCTCACTTTTAGGAGCAAAAAGAGAAAGGCTAACCAATTTGGACAAACAGGCATAGTCCTTGTGGAGAGAAAGGGTATGGGGACCCCTTGTATCCCCGAGGAGAGAGGACAAATGCCAGAGGCGTTAAAGCCTGTGATTAACTGAAGATCCACAATGTCTCTCCTAACTGGGATAAGCTAGGAGAGATATTGAGTATGGAGAGCTTCAGAGGTACCTAAACCATTAGGTTATGGTATAAAAATTGTTGAATACCATAGGAGTGTGTGTGTGTGTAAAACCCCAAACCTGCTAGATAAACCCTCTGTCAGAATCATATAGGTATATGAGATAGACAGGGAGATAGATACGTATGTGGATACATATCTATCTATAAGAAAACATCTCAACAGATACATATATATATAGACAGACATATAAGAATATATCTATAGTGAGATATGGCAGGGCATAAAATATACACAAAAATAAATATGGATATGTAGGCTTACATATAGGGGTCTGCAGGTAAACAGACAGAGATATGCCTACAGTACAGTGATCATATAGGCTATGTGGAGAGGAAAGATTCATCTAATAACAAGGAGGTGGAACCTACTTGAGAAGAGATATAGAGAATCTATTCCTCCTGGTTATAATCTGCAAGAATGCTAGTTAGTGCAAAAGAACCAGGATTGTTACATGAAAAACCAAGGATAATGTCAATGTGCAGCCAGGAAGTCCCGCGTCTTCCAGGACCCTGGCATGGTAAGTAGACAGAATACGCCTAGAGATGAGATACCATATTGACCTGCTTAAGGGCAAAGGTATCATGCGTTCTTACCATGAGGACGAGCATATCCCTGATTGGGAATACTATGGACCAAAGCAGGGAACTGGCAACTCCTTGAGTCTTCACGTAAGAGAAGGCCTATGTCCTTTATATCAAAAAGGGAGATAGAAACGAAGGGGGACCCTTCTAGTCATGGGAGACATGACTGAAAAGCCTTTTCTAACCAGCTAGAATAGCTGTTGGAGAAAAAAAAACCCATGCTCTCTAGCAAGAGCCCATAGTGGAAAGCTTCTCTGTAGATTGCAGAGAGCATGGAACTGGCTGGTAGAGAGCCAGTATCTCAGTTAACTATGCTGCCAACTCAGGAAATGAGGATGGCAGAATAGAAAACAATCTAGAAAGCTTGTAGTGAGATGATCTCCAAGAGAGATGGAGTACTGACTTGGAGCCACTACAAAGACTAGACAGAATGTTAGTGGAGGACAAATCTGGTAGTTTGTGGATAAGAACCAGTGGTCCAAACATTAAAGCTCCCTGATGGGTAGCTGTTGGCAAGACAGCAGAAGAATCTTACTGTTCAGAAACAGAAAGAACAGACAGAACAGGAGTAGGAACTCTGGACATGCCTGATAAGCTGCCCCAAACAAAATTAAAACAGAGGAGGTGACTCAGAGAGGAAAACTCCGCACTGGAAAGTGAGAAAACTAGAGAGGCTAAAGAGAAAACCTCCCAGTAAGTAATTCCACTCTTACAGAGGAAAAACTTGGTAAGAGGGTGAAAAGAATGGAGCTGAAGACGACTTACGGGTAGTAAGTCTATAGAAAGGAAAAATACATGCTGGCACAGGAACTATCATCTGATAGTGGTTAGACCTCTTTCCCTAGCAGGGAAAAAAGGAGAAACCTGTGACTTATAGGCATGAACAACCTGACAGCTCATAGAAATATAGAAAAAATGGATATCTTTTGGAAAGAGATCCCTGTGTAGGGGTTAGAATAAAGTGATGGATTGCCTCTATTGAGAAGACGCAACTGTAGATTCTAACTCCAAGGGTCACAAGCATCTGATGATGAATGATCAGAAACCCTGTAGGTGCTGGGTTTGCTGAGCCTGGTGAGAGGTTGGATTCTTTAGACCAGGACGATGCTTTCCCTGTTGGGGAACATCTGTATGATGGGCAAGTGATGAATAAAACGTTCTTCTCCTGTGGGAAGAAAGTTTGGTAGGACATTTCCTACGTACTGGGACAGAGGAAGGGGTAGAACAACCCTTAGGAACAGGTAAATCAGTGGACAACTGAGTAACCTGACGTAAAGACTCCTTGTTGAAAAGATTTTCTCCAGTGCAAGGAGTATGTCCCAGCCTTTGTTGTGCCCATTTGTCCAAGTCTGAAGCTTGGAGCCAGGCTCTTCGTCGTGCCCCTATAGCTATAGCAGAAGTCCTGCTAACAGACTCAAAAGAGTCTAGGGAAGCACGAGAAAGAAACCAAGAGATATTCTGGATATGCTTAAGCAGTGAGGAATAGTCTGTACTCCTGGAATCTGAAAGAAAAGGAGACAAAAGATGTAATTGCTTTGTGAACTCCTCAAGAGAAAGACTCATATAAAATATATATGAGAGAATTCTTGCAGAAAGCATAGATGTCTGGAAGGTTTGACGTCCAAAGTCATCTAGTGTTTTAGACTCACGACCTGGCGGATAGGAGGAGTGCTTTTTCTTACTCTTTACCCGCCTCATTGCTGATTCCACTACTAGGGAATGATGAGGAAGTTGAGTCTTTTGAAACCCTGGAGAGGGGGGCACCTGATATAACAGATCAGTTGCCCTGGGAGGTGGGGGTACCCGGAAAGGTGTTTCCCACATTCCTAGAAGGAGATCCTGCAAGGAATGATGCAAAGGAAGCATTATGTTCCCCTTTGCTTTGGTAGAAAAAGAGCCTTGTGCAGGATCATGTCCCGGGATAGGAATGGCAAGAGATCTTGCTATATCCCAGAGGAAACTCTGAAAAGAGGGATCCCTAACAGAAATCTCTCTTGGACAGGCTAGATTTACAGAACTAGCCTGAGCATCCACAGAGGTATCCAAATATATAGGAATAGAAGATCCTGCACAGTGCAGTGTGGAATGTTTAAGAGATGGTTGCTGGTACTGGGTATCATGAGCAGCAATCATCCTTACAACATTGTCCATGCCAGGTATAGACTCCAAGCTTAGTATAGAATGGAGCGATCCTGTTGAAAAAAGAATGGTAGGAGTTGGCCACGATGCTACTGTGGATACCGGTACCGATGTCAATACCGATACCGATGTCGGAGTCGAGTCCGACAAAGACATCGAAGTAGTCATCTGTGACAGTGCAATTGGTACAGAGGTGACCCAACCCATCCGGCCAGTATCCTCGGTACCAAAGCACCGGTATCGATCGATGTCGGTACCAAAAGCTATTGGTACCAAGTCTTCTAGACTAGAGATCGATTCCAAACTCGGCATCAAGGGCAGAGAGCCTGATAAGCGAAGCATGGAAGGCACCAACCGCAAAGGTAATGAGGTCATCGGTACTGATTTCGGTACTGTGCTGGACACTGGTGAAGGAAGGTCAACCAGTGGCAACTCAATGGGCCTCAAGAGAACCGAGAGCTGTGGATCGGGATCATCGGAACCGAGCCTTTGGTACCGCCGAGAGCCGGTACCAAGGCGAGTTGGTACCCAGTCCTCCAGACTGGAGATCGATTCCAGACTCGGCATCGAAGGAAGCGAGTCTATCGATGCACGTCTGGAGGGTACCGACAGCAGTGGTGGTATCGGTGCTGGTACCGATAATGGAAAGTCAGTCTGGGGTGTATCCACCGGTCCCGAAGATACCGAGGACGCCAGATGACGATCCCTGGTGAGGAGTGTTTCATCCAACACCAGTGCCGATGCCGGAGTACCGGTACCGCTCGAAGCGGATGCCACCACCGGACACGGCTGAGGTATGTTCTGTGAGGGGTGAACCTCAGGAATAACCCGAAACCCCTTATTTGCTTTGGAGACCGAAGACTCCCGCCGGGGTTTTGAAGCCAGTGGGCCCTCGAGGGCAAGGCCGGAGCCGTCTCCATGCTGTGCATGAGACCTACCACTCGAGGACTGGCTAGTCTTAACAGACTGTTTGTGGGTTACCTATCTTGTGTGGAAGAAGAAGGGGACAGTGCCCCGAAGTTGGAGGGCAACCGTGTATTGAGGGATTCTCGATGTTGAAAACCTCTTCTCACCAAACTGTTGTCAGGACCCAAGCAGGTTAGACACCGACTTTTGAGGGTCTAAAAATAAAGTTGTACCGCCATAGGATAACATTTCTTGGAGAAAGTGCCTAGCGGCTCCATGAAGGAAAAAGAAGAGGCCTAAAAGGCCTAAGACCATGGGATGCTATGAGGAAAAAATATATCCCGCGGAAAAAGAAAAATATTTCAAGAAAAGAAAACTAAAAAATAAAAACAAGAATTTTCTGCAGTGACAGGACGTCCTGCCGGCTCCGCGGAAAAACGAAAACTGAGGAGAGGCAGTTGGGAAAGGCAGGAAGGCAGCGCGCAGGCGTGCTGGGATGCTTCCAAAAGCTCTTGATTGGACGATGGGAAGCGTTCCCGCGCAGACTCCGTCGGTACCGACGTACCCATATGTGAAGACTCATTCCTGCTTGTTCCTGGAGATAAGACTTTCGACCAGGTGTCCTAGCCTTTCCTCTTCCAGGTAATAGAGAGAGTGGGCTTGGGGGAGGAATTTATAGGATGGGTAAGAGCGTTATATCAAAATCCGAAAGCATGTGTTAGGGTCAATGGTGCTTACTCTACATTTTTTGAGCAAGGGAGGGGAACGAGACAGGGATGCCCCCTGTCGCCGCTATTATTTTCTCTGTCTGAGGAGCCGTTTGCGGCACGGGTGAGAGAAAGGGCAGAGTTGAAGGGAATAAAAGTAGGAAAGACCGAATATAGAATATCTTTGTTCGAAGATATCGTGTTGGGTGTCACTAGGGCTAGCTTCTCGATTCCAATATTGATGTGGGAAATAGAAGAATTTGGAAGATTGTTGGGCTTTACTATAAATTGGACAAAATCAGAAATCTTCAACCTCTTCTTAAATAGGGAGGCACAGGGTATACTACAAAAGAAATACCCCTTTAAATGGGCCCGGGAGAATATTAGATACCTTGGAATTCAAATAAGTAATAGGACTGAATCCCTCTATAGGCTCAATTATCTGAAATTATTTGGGCGGGTTGAGAGCATGTTGCATGAGTGGGGACAGGGATATTTATCCTGGTTCGGACGTATAGCAACAATTAAAATGATGCTACTGCCACATTTCCTGTTCTTGTTTCAGGCGTTGCCGATAAAGGTGCTGCACAGAAAGTTAACGCTCTTGCAAAGAACTGTTAATAGAGTCATATGGCAGAACAGACAGCCTAGAGTGGCTATAGCAGTTATGCAAGGAGCCAAAGGAGAGGGAGGGCTAGCGGTGCCCAATTTTAGAAAATACTATGAAGCAGCACAACTGAAAACGATATATGAGTGGCAAAGCAGTAAACAGAAACAGTGGGCCCAAATGGAAGAAGACTCGGTAAGGGGAGTGGGACTGGAAAAGCTAGTGTGGAGGGGAAGTAAGGTACCAGGAGGTAGAACGCTGAACCCTATAATTGCACACATACTGAGTGTTCGGAAACATAATAGAAAACAAGTAGTACAAGACAAAGGTTATATACAGGGAATGACACTGGAGGCATGTTTTGATAGGGGACAGGGGCCAGGGGTGAGTATAGTGCGAAGATGGGCAAAGGTGGGGCTCACACACATCTCACAAATAGTGAGCAAAGAGGGAGTGCAAGAGCTTGAGGGCATCAAGGACCTATATGGGTTGAGGGAGGGTGATTACTATTCTTCTCTACAGGTTAGTCATTTCCTGAGACAGCAGAAGGTATGGAAGGATTTAGGGGGACATAGGGGGTGGTTCGAGGCACTCTGTTCAGGGAACCTAGGTCATAAGGGGGCTTTGTCCAAAATTTACAAGGGACTAATAGAGAGAGAGGAGAGCAAATTTGGGAATATGATAAAATGGGAAGATTTGTGGGTGCAATGAAATGACGAGATGTGGGATAAGTTAATACAGACAGTAGCACGAATATCAATAGCCACACAAGTAAAAGAAAATGCATATAAAGTGCTATATAGATGGTATTGGACACCAGCCCGTCAAAGGCGAGTGGGAATGGGACAAACTGATCAATGCTGGAGGGGATATCAGGAGAAAGGTGATTGGTTACAGATGTGGTGGAGGTGTGAACCGAGTCAAGAGTACTGGGTGAAGGTATTGGATATGATTGCAGAAATGACAGGAAATCGATTGCAAAAGAAACCGGAGGTATGTTTATTGCATCAACTCGGGGAGGAGATCTCAAAATGGGATGGTGCTACATCATTGTATAGTGGCTGCAAGATGTGAGATAGCACAGCATTGGAGGGGATCGGGTATACCACAATGTGCAGGGTTTGTTAGAAGGGTGGCTGAAGTGAGCTTGATGCAACGATCGACGGGGTTGCGACACGAGAATGGAGAGAAGAGTGCGAACAATGGAAGGGTGTGTGGAGGTGGTTGGCAACATGGAAGGAGGGTGTGAGGAGAAGAAGGTAGGAGAAGCATACTAATTAAGTAAGAGTAGGGCATGCAATATAGGTAAAGAGCTAAATGGTGACGGTGGGTAAGGATTGATGATACATAGGAGTGGATGGATGATAGAACTGAATGAATAAAAACTGAGGGCTAGAGGGAAGGGGTGGGTGGGACGGGGGTGATAAGGACTGGGGTGATAGTAGGTTAGACACTATGTAAGGCTGTACAAGCAAGAAGGGGATAAAGTAAGTTGGCATGTATAACTGGTGTGCAAAATGTAAGTAATAGTGTAACAAGATGTTTGTGCTTATTATTGAAAGCATTAATAAAAAGTTAAAATGGAAAAAAAGGCATGGGAAAAGCACACAGGACCCCTATATAGGAAGACCAGCTTTACTGCTCCAAGCCACACTTCAAAAAACACACAGAGCATTGATAGCTGTCACAAAGGTGACATTTTATTTATCAGATAAAGCGAAGTCACTCAACTGTAACAGGCGATCTGGAACAGCAGGAATTTTATCTTTACATATGGGTAACATCGGTACCGACGGAGCCCACGCAGAAATGTTCCCAGGCGTCCAATACGAACGCTTTTGGGCGCATCCCATTGCACCTGCTTAGCTGCCTTCCTGCCGTTCCAGCTCTCCCTCCTCAGTTGAGTTTGTAGCTGAGATAAAAGGAGAGAAGGAGAAGTAGTACAACTCCTAGGGGAGAAGGGTGGGTTGTGAAGACTAAATTCCTGTTCCCGGAGATCACCTGTTACAGGTGAGTAACTACGCTATCTCCAGGAACAAGCAGGAATGTAGTCTTCACATATGGGACCCTCCCTAACTCTGAGATGCCAGAGAGATGACCTCAGAGTGAGCGGTGGATCACAGGCATAACTAAGTAGGTCATATATCCTCCAAGGATGTCTGGTATCAAAACCCAGGACGGAAGGTAGGAGATGATATAAGTTTGAAAGAGATGCTGGAGGGCAGCTTGGCCAAACAAGGCATCCCGGCAGGAGTCCTTATCCAGGCAATAGTGAGCAGCAAAAGTGTGGACAGAAGACCAAGTTGCTGCATTGCATATCTCACCAATCGCTTCAGAGCGTAGATTTGCCATAGAGGTAGCTATGGCCTAAACATTATGTGCAGTGACGTAACCTTTGCAAGAGAGTCCTGCACTTTCGTAAGCAAAGGAGATACAATCTGCTATCCATCTGGAGAGAGTTCACTTGCATACTGGCAATCCCAGGTGACTCAAGTCAAAAGTGATGAAAAGCTGGGAAGCTTTTCTGTGCTCTCGAGTCCTCTGGAGATAAAAAGCAAAGGCACATTTGTAATCCAGAGTGTGAAGAGTTGCTTCTGCCCTAGAGGAATGAGGTCTAGGGAAAAAGACAGGGAGGTAGACTGACTGGTTTAAATGGAACGGCAAGACCACCTTTGGCATAAAGTAAGGATGAGTCCTAAGGACTACCTTATCATGATGGAATCATACATAAGGAGGGTCAGCCACCAAAGCCTGGAGCTCACTAATGTGTCTTGCTGAAGTGAGGGCAATAAGGAAGTTGACTTTCCAAGTGAGAAACTTCAGAGAGGTAGTGGCTAGAGGTTAAAAGAGCGGCTTGAGAAGCTGTCCTAAGAAAACATTAAGATCTCATACCACTGGAGGGGGCTTAAAAGGAAGTTTGGTTAATAGAAGACTCCTCATGAAGAGTGCTACAAGCGGTTGAGAAGAGATGGGCTGACCATCTAAGGGCATGTGAGAGGCCGCAATTGCACTTAGGTGTACTCTTACCGAATTGGTTTTGAGTCCAGAAGACGACAGGTGGAGAAGATATTCAAGTAATGCATCCACCGGAGCTGAGAAGGGGTTAAGCGCCCTCGGCGAACACCAGAGAGAAAATCTACGTCACTTGAAGGCGTAGGAGGGTCTGGTGGAAAGTTTCCTAGAAGCTAAAAGGACATCCTTAACCTGTTGAGAGCAGTTAATGTCCTGGAAGGCTATGCCTTCAGCAGCCATCCTGTAAGATGGAGGGACTGCAGACTGGGATGGAGTAGTGTGTCTTTCTCCTGAGAGAGGAGATCTGGAGCAGACTCCAGATCTACGGGTTGAGCCCGAGACAGACGTAGAAGGAGAGGATATCAAGGTTGTTGTGGCCAGCGTGGGGCTATGAGTATCATGTAGCCCCTGTCTCTCTGGAGTTTGAAAAGAGTCTTGGGAATGAGGGGAATGGGAGGGAAGGCATATAGGAAGCCTTGACCCCAGTGGCGGTGAAAAACATTTACCTGCTGGCTGTCCGGTGCAGAAGTCCTGGAGCAGAAGTGACGAAGCTTGGAATTCTGAGGACTTGCGAACAGGTTTATCTCTGGGGTTCCCCAGATCTAGAAAATGAGAGCGACTTGTCTGCATAGAGAGACCACTTGTGGGGTAGAAGGACTCGACTCAGTTTGTCGGCCAAGACATTGTGTTTGCCTGGAAGATACATCGCAAGTAGGTGAATGTGATGCCGTATGGCAAAAGACCACATATGCAGGGTCCACTGCAGAGGGTCCAAGAGCCTGTTCTGCTCTGCTTGTTCAAGTAGAACATGGCTACTTGATTGTCCGTCTGGACTAGAACTGTGCGGAATCAAAGATGGTCCTGGAACACTTTGAGAACATTGTGAATGGCTCTGAGTTCCAGCAGATTTATGAAGAGTTGTGACTCCTGATGAGACCAAAGCTCCTGAGTGGACAGATTGTCCAGATGAGCTTCCCAGCCCAATTTTGACACATCCGTCATCAGGGTACATTGATGTGCTCGCATCTGAAAAGGTGACCCTACCAGGAGGTTTTCTGGGAATTGTCACCACTGGAGAGACGAGATTAGGTGGGTAGAGACCATTATTTTGTCTCCCAGGTGACCCGATGCCTGAGACCACTGGGAAGCCAGTGTCCATTGAACTGCGCACATATGTAGACGAGCATATGGAACATGCACTGTTGATGGCATATCACCCAGAAGTTGTAGCCATTCTTGAGCAGTGAAAAAGTTCTTGAAGCATGCCTGAGATGCTAACTGATTGAGTCGAGCACAGCAGGGCTGGGGCAGAAATGTCTTTGATTGTTGAATGTCTAGGAGAGCCCCTATGAGTTTGAGAAGGAATGAGTTGGGACTTTGAAAGATTTATTACAAATCCAAAGTGTTGCAGTACTTGCATGGTGTGCAAGAGGGAAAGATTGGCCTCTAAAGAGGTGTTTGCTCGAATGAGCCAGTTATCTAAACAAGGGAAGACAAATATTCAAAGAGTCCTTAGCGATGCGGCTACTACCGCCATGCACTTTGTGAAGACACTTGGGGCAGAGGTGAGGCCGAAAGGAAGGACTGTATAGATAATGTCTCCCTTGAAACATGAAGCACGGGAACTTTCTGTGCCGTAAGTGAATAAGTGAGTGAGTATATGCCTCCTTTAGATCTAGAGAACAGAGCCAATCCTGACTCTGGAGATAGGGGAGAAGGGTGCCTAGGGAGATCATTTTGAATTTCTCCCATAGTAGGAACTTGATCAGTTCTCTGGAATGAGGAAGAATGGAGAATAAAAGCCCATTCCCTGCTGGGATGGTGGAACTCTGGAATTTGTTACCAGAGGATGTAGTAAAAGCTGTTGTGCAGCTGGGTTTAAAAAAAGGTTTGGACAAGTTCCTGGAGGAAAGGTCAATAAACCATTATTAAAAGGGACCCAGAATATCACTGCTTGACCTGATACAAGTATTGAGGAACCTGTGTCTTTTGGGGAAACTGCTAGGTACTTATGACCTAGATTGGCCACTGTTGGAAACAGGATACTGGGCTTGATGGACCTTGGTCTGACCCAGTATGGCATATCTCATGTTCTTAACCTCCTCTACTGTGCCCTGAAAGAGAAGGGAGGTGACCTCTTGCAACAACAGAGCAGTGAGAGGGGGCTGAGAGCATAACTCTCTTGGAGGAGTCGGGGGGGGGGGGGTAAACTTCATAGATGAAGCTTGTACCCCCTCCTGTACTATGGATAGTGTCCACTGCTCTGATGAGATAAGATGCCACCTGTGGGCAAAGTGACAGAGTCTGCCAGGAATGTGGACGGGATCTGGAATCTACAGAGGCAGAATGGCTATGTTCTCCAGAAAGGAGTCCAAGACCCTGAAGAGGCTGGGTCTGCTGAGGTGGCTATGACTTAGGAGTCTGGAGCCTTCTTTTGCTGTTTTGATGGCTGCTGCCCATTCTGAGGAGCAAGGTGTTGACACTGTACAGCAGGGGTGCAAGAAGGATAGTACTTCTTATTGAAAAAATAATTATTGGCTGCCTTTTTCCTAGCTGGGTTGGCAGTAGATCTAGATAGTCTATTAAAATTGGTGTTCTCAGATTCTGACAGAGGGCTTGCCCTGCCAAGCATGCCTAAACGTTTTCACCGGTGCAAGGGATATTACCCAGCTTATCTTGAATCCACTGTTCAAGATCCGATGCTTGGAGCCAAGCAATCCTGCGTGCACCGATGCAGATAGATGAAGTTCTGTTGATGCACTCAAAACAGTCAAAAGTGCCCTGTTAAACTTTGAAACATTTTGAGCATGCTTTACAAGGGTGAGATAATCTTCTCTCTTGTCATCAGGGAGAAGAGGAGCCATTAATTCCAAATCCCTAGCCACCTCTCTAAGGAACATTCCCAAATAGAGTATGTAGGAACTGATCCTGGCCGATAACATGGAGGTCTGAAAACAACGCCGACCAAAGGCGCTGAGGATTCCCTATCTGGAGGGCTCGAGGGAAGGTGTCTTAGCACTCTTTATTCGATGCATTGCCAATTCCACGACCATGGAATTGTGCTGTAATTGCGTCTTTTAAAAACCGTGACACTCCGGTACATGGTATCGAGTTGTCGGGTATGTGGAGAGATGGTAAGGGGTGTCTCCCACATACGAAGCATAAGGTCATTAAGTATGTGATAAATAGGGAGAGTAGCAGCTTCCTTCGAGGCTGTAGGATATTGAAGAATTTCAAGTTCTTCAGCCCTAGGTTCTTTCTCCAAAATCATCGTTATGGACAGACTCCGAGAAACATCGTGAATAAAGTCTTGGAAAGACATGTCCTCCGGAGGGAACATGCAACGTTGGGGAGACGGAGATGGGTCTTCTGGGAGAGTTCTCATGTCACGGGTATTGGCTGATTCATCATCCAACGAATCAGAGTCCAAAGACTCAAAGTATCGACAGGCAGGGTGTTCCCACTCTGCATGTACTCGATACCAATCAAAACCGGTAGCTGAAGCTTGCGGTGCCGGAACCTCTGTACCGGAAATGGATTTGAGGGCCAGCATGGGCGGTAGCGTGATAAGCAGCAAAAATGTCGATGCAGATTGTGTTGGTACAGGAGCCGGTACCGATGCCTGCAGAATTAACTGCAGAGGCTGCCAGTAAGGCCACTAAGCTCCACTCCATGGTCAGGATACATCGATCCATGGAGCTTGCCGATGCTTGGGTATCGGTATCGGA
Source organism: Ichthyophis bannanicus (assembly GCA_033557465.1). Lineage (NCBI taxonomy): Eukaryota > Metazoa > Chordata > Amphibia > Gymnophiona > Ichthyophiidae > Ichthyophis > Ichthyophis bannanicus. Next base: position 201,344,342 of record CM066035.1, on the reverse strand, counting down.
ATTGCGGGCCACAATCCCTGAGCATGGCACCAGGAGCTTTCTGGAGGTGGAGGCCTCGGGAGCATCCTGGGACCCCATTAAGGCTTTGGAGGGAAGATCTTCTTGCTGGGGTTGTTTGGCCAATGTGTCCCCCTATAGGGCAACACCCGAGGCATCTCGATGCTTAGGAGATCTACCCTTGGAGGGCCGGCCAGCCTTCCATGAAGACTTAGGTTTCAATACCTGAGATCCTTGGGAGGAAGATGAAGCTCTCAATGACGTTGATGCTAAAGACAATGCATCCGAGGCAAAGAGGGTGCCCAGCTTTGCAGATCGATTCTGTAGGCATCTCTTTATCATCTTCCTACAAAGAGGACTTTCTGATGGCTGATGATCCAGCCCTAAGCTGTCTGTGGCCGAAATGATACTGCCACATTTGGAAGACGTCTTAAAACCACTGGGTAGTTTTTCCATTTTGTCTGTGACAGAAAGGAAGGCCTAAGCCTACGATGGCGTCAATGTGCCTGAAGGAAAGAATAATTCTTTCCCTCACAGAATTTTTTTTTTTTTTAAAGAAAGCAAGCACCGACTGAGCTCGACAGCATCGACAGGAAGGCAGATGTGACCACAAAAAAATATGAAAGACAAATTTTCTGCAGTGACAGGAATTGCTTCTTGTTGGCTACGCAGAAAACGAAGAACTGAGGAAGAGCTGGAAAGGCGGGAAGGCAGTTATGCAGGTGCAGTGGGATGCTCCCAAAGGCTTTCCTATTGGACGCTGGGGAGCATTCCCATGCTGGCTCAGTCTGTACCAACATCACCCATATGTGAAGACTACATTCATGCTTGTTCCTGGAGAAAGAACAGTTACTTACCTGTAACAGGTGATCTCTGGGAACAGCAGGAATAAGTCTTCACATATGGGTATCGTCGGTACCGACGGAGCCTGCATGGGAACGCTCCCCAGCGTCCAATAAGAAAGCTTTTGGGAGCATCCCACGGTGCCTGCGTGCTGCCTTCCCGCCTTTCCCAACCGCCTCTCTCCAGTTCGAGTTTTAAAGCTGAGACAAAGAGAGCGAGAGAGGGGGAAAGAGAGATAGAGAGATACAACTCCTAGGGTAGGTGGGTGGGTTGTGAAGACTTATTCCTGCTGTTCCCAGAGATCACCTGTTACAGGTAAGTAACTGTGCTATCTCCAGGAACAAGCAGGAATGAGTCTTCGCATATGGGGACTCCCTAGCTGCAGATGCCAGGGAGAGACCCCAGAGTTGTGCGTCCTTGAAAAGGGTTCTACCTCCCCCCATGGATCTCTGGCATCCAACCAGGGTAGGTGGGTAGGAGTTGATTAGGAATGGAACAGGTATTTGAGAACAGCCTGACCAAACGAGGCATCCCGGCGGGAGTCCTTGTCCAAACAGCAATGGGCTGTGAAGGTATGAACCGAGGCCCAGGTGGCAGCTCGACAGATCTGGTCGATGGACACAGAGTCTAGATGAGCCATTGAGGCTGCCATGGCCCTCACATTGTGAGCTGTGACATGGCCCTCCAGAGACAGTTTCCTACTCTGGTAGGCGAAAGAAATACACTGAGCAATCCAGTTGGACAGTGTTCTCTTAGAAACTGGAAGTCCTAAATGAGAAGGATCAAAAGCAACAAAGAGTTGAGAAGACTTTCTATGTTGCTGTGTTCTTTGTAAGTAAAAGGCGAGAGCTGTTTTACAATCCAAAGTATGAAGATTCCTCTCTGCACTTGATGCATGAGGTCCTGGAAAAAAAGACAGGTAAATAAACCTCTTGGTTCAGATGAAAAGGCGAGACCACTTTGGGCATAAAGTGTGGATTGGTCCTGTGACCCCTTTGGTCCATCTTTTCTTTATTTTAATGGATTTCTTTTCTTTTCAATGCTTTTCTTTATATTATTTTATTGTAAACCGCTCTCACGTTTCGACAAGGGCGGTATATTAAATCTAAATAAAGATAAAAATAAAGGACTACCTTATCATGATGGAACCTTGTATAAGGTGGATTAGCCACCAAGGCTTGCAATTCACTGATGCGGCGTGCTGAGGTGACAGCAATGAGAAAGATAACCTTCCAAGAAAGAAATTTCAAGGAGGTGGTGGCTAAAGATTCAAAGGGGGGCTTCATAAGCTGGCCAAGAACCAGATTTAAATCCCATGCCACTGGAGGTGCTCTAATGGGAGGTTTAGTTAAAAGAAGGCCTCTCATGAATCTTGCTATAAGAGGATGAGAGGAAATAGGTTGTCCATTGAGAGGTTTAAGGGATGCTGCAATAGCACTCAAATGGACTCTTACCGAATTCGTTTTGAGGCTTGCATGGGAAAGATGCAGAAGATACTCTAGTAAAGAATTCAAAGGTATTGCAAGAGGGTTAAGACCCTTCTCTGAACACCAAATGGTAAATCTTTTCCATTTGAAAGCATAGGAACGTCTAGTGGAAGGCTTTATAGAAGCATGAATAATATCTCTGACTTGCTGAGAGAGATGGAAAACTTGAAGGTCTAGGCCTTCAGCAACCAGGCCCTGAGATGGAGAGAGTGGGGGTTTGGATGCCACAACGTTCCGTCTTCCTGGGAGAGAAGATCTGGAGCAGAGCCCAACTCCAGGGACGGAGCTTGAGAGAGATGCAGAAGTAGAGGGTACCACACTTGGCGTGGCCAATGTGGTGCTATGAGGATCATAGAACCTCGGTCTCTCTGAAGCTTGAATAGTGTTTTGGGAATTAGGGAAATGGGTGGAAAGGCATAAAGGAAGTCTTGACCCCAGTGAAGGAGGAAGGCATCCTTGGCCTGAACTCCCTGACACAGAATCCTGGAACAGAACTGGAGAAGTTTGGCATTCCACGGACTTGCAAATAGGTCTATGTCCGGGGTTCCCCAAATTCGAAAAATCCTGGCTACCTGGTCCCTGTGGAGGGACCATTCGTGTGGAAGCAGAACTCGACTGAGTCTGTCTGTCCAAGAGTTTTGAACACCTGGAAGATATACTGCCAGAAGATGAATGTGATGCTCTCTGGCGAAGGCCCACAGTCGCAAAGCTTCGTTGCAAAGCTACAGAGAGCCAGTTCCCCCCTGCTTGTTTACATAGAACATGGCTACTTGGTTGTCCGTGTGAATGAGGACTGTCCTGTAGCTGAGCAGGGAATGGAACACTCTGAGAGCTAAGAAAATTGCTCTGAGCTCCAAGAGATTGATGTGGAAAGACGTCTCCTGTGGAGACCAGATGCCCTGGGTGGAGAGATCTTGCAGATGAGCTCCCCAACCCATTGGAGAAGCATCTGTTGTGAGGGTTGCTTGGGGTGGTGACGGTTGAAAAGGGGACCCCAACAACAGGTTTGGAGAGGACTTCCACCACTGGAGACCAAAAGAGGCGACTGGAGTTTGCTATTTTGTCTGACAGCCAACCTGATGCCTGAGTCCATTGGGTGGACAAAGTCCATTGAGCTGCCCTCATGTGAAGGCGAGCATATGGAACCACATGCACAGTGGATGCCATGTGGCCTAAGAGTTGTAACATTTCTTGAGCAGTTAAATGGGGCTTTAACTGTATTTGGGAGGCTAACTGCACCAAGCGTAGGCAACGGGCCTGAGGAAGATAGGCCCTTGCAGTTGTGGTATCCAACCAAGCCCCTATAAACTCAAGGGACTGAGTAGGAGTGAGATTGGATTTTGGGATGTTTATTACTAATCCCAAATACTGAAGGACACACATTGTGCAGGTTAGACAAGTCTTGGCCTCTGCTTGAGATGGAGCTCGAATGAGCCAGTCGTCCAGATATGGGAAGACGAATATTCCTAGAGTGCGTAGAAATGCAGCTACTACCGCCATGCATTTCTTGAACACCCTTGGTGCAGAGGCCAGACCAAAAGGAAGTACCCTGTATTGGTAGTGCTTTCCTTGAAAAAGGAACCGAAGGAACCTTCTGTGAGTTGGATGGATGAGGACATGGGTGTACGCATCCTTGAGATCTAGAGAACAAAGCCAGTCCTGACTCTGAAGGTATGGAAGCAGAGCACCAAGAGAAATCATCTTGAATTTCTCCTTGAATAGAAATTTGTTCAACTCTCTGAGATCTAAGATGGGTCTGTAGCCCCCTGTTTTCTTTGGGATAAGAAAATAAGGGGAGTAGAAACCTGTGCCTTGTTGAAGAAGAGGTACTTCTTCTATTGCCCCTTGGGCAAGAAGGATGGCAATCTCCTGACCTAGAAGGTTGAGGAGAGATGTTGGAGAATTGAACTGTTTCACCATGGTGTGAGGGGGAAGGCTTAAGAAATGAAGCTTGTACCCTTCCCTTATGATGGAGAGTGTCCATTGCTCTGCTGTGATTTGCTCCCATCTGGGAGCAAAGGAAGTCAACCTTCCTGGGATGGTAAGGGGCTCTGGTCCTTCCAGAGCTAGAAAGGGATACGTTCTCTAGTTGTAAGTCAAAGACCCTGAGGAGGCTGAGGCTGCTGGGCCGTGGAAGGCCTAGCAGCCTTTAACTTGGCCTGTTTAGGTGGTTGTTGACGCTTTGCAGCAAAACGACCCGCAGAAGATGCCTGCTGACCATAAGCAGGATAGTATCTTCCCTTTTTGGAAAAAGATGTCTTTTTGAACAATCTTTTCTTAACAGGGGCAGAGGTAGACTTTGAAAGTCGATCCAAAGCAGAGTTTTCGGCATCCATCTGAGTGGCCTTTGCTTGCCAATCCTTACCAAAAAGGTTTTCACCTGTACACGGGAGATTTCCCAATTCATCTTGGACCCAGAGCTCCAAATCAGAAGCTTGCAGCCAAGCAATTCTGCGTGCCCCTATGGCAACAGCTGAAGCTCTGCTTACACACTCAAAAGAGTCAAAGGCTGCATGGTTGGAAAATTTGGAGACATCTTGGACATGTTTGAGCCAAGTGAGAAACTCCTGTCTTTTATCCTCTGAAATGAAAGGGGTTAAAGTCTGCAGATGATCTGTGACTTCTTTTAGAAACATTCCTGTATAGAGACTATAGCAATTGATCCTAGCAGCTAGCATAGCAGCTTGGAAAACCCTTCGGCCAAAAGCATCCAGGGTCCTGCATTCACGCCCTGGAGGATTAGATGAGTGTCTTTTTGCACTCTTTATCTTCCTCATGGCAGACTCTACCACAATAGAGTGGTGAGGAAGCTGAGTCTTGTGGAAGCCAGGACAAGGAGGGACATGATACATGGTGTCTAACCTGCGAGAATGAGGAGAGGTGGTGAGAGTTGTCTCCCACATCCTCAAAATGAGATCATACAGAATCTCATGAACAGGTAAAGTAGCTGCCTCCTTAGGAGTTTTAGGATATTGTAAAATATCCAACTCCTTGGCTCTGGGTTCTGACTCAGGGGCCACTGTGATAGAGAGGCCCCTAGCCACTTCCCTAACAAAGTCTTGAAAAGACAAGTCTTCTGGAGGAAACATTCTTCGTTTAGGTGAAGACGACTCCTGAGGAAGAAGTATCGATGCTTCTACAGAACCCTCAGACTCATCAGAGTCCTCTGTGGTATCGAAGTATCGCCTGTCTGGATGCTCCTGTAAAGCCCGATAACCGTATCGAGTGGGATCGACTTCGGGAGTAATCGGTACCGGTTCAGTACCGATGGGCATCATACGACAGGGTACCGTTGCAGTCGACACCGAAGCTGATGTCGATGCAATCGGTACCGGTAGTGATGCCGGTACCGGAGCCAGTACCAGCAATGGGGATTGTTGCGGTACCGGAGGCGTCGCAGCCTGTATGAAAGCCGTTAAGGTGCGCTGCATGGTCAGAATCTTCTGATCCATCGACGCCACCAAAGTCTGGATGTCAGTACCAGTGGGAGCCACCGGTACCCCAGAACACGGCAACAGGTGATCTGTCGAGGCCGAGCCATCAATGTCAACCTGTGACCCCATAGATAATGCTTTGGAAGCTGGAGCTTCCCGCCGGGGTAATTTTGCCGGTGCGGAATCCTCGAGGGCAAGCCCGGAGGCATCTCGATGCTTGGAGGGAAATCTGCCCTTCGAGGACCGGCCAGATTTATGCTTGGTTACCTGAGATCCATGGGAGGAAGAAGCAGCCCTGGAAGACGTCGATGCCACCGAAGCTGCATCAGGCTACTGAGCTTGGCTGCTCGGTTCTGCCGACCTCTTTTAGACATCATGGTACAGGACATACAATCCGTGATGGAATGGTCAGGTCCCAAACACTTTAGACACCAGTCATGGGTGTCGGTGACAGAAATAGTACCGCCAGATTTTGTGCATTTTTTAAACCCAGAAGCGGGCTTCTCCATGAGGAAAATATTTTTAGGCCTAGGGCCCAAAAACTAAAAATGCACAGTAAGATAAAGCATTTTTTTTTTTTTGAAAGAAAGAAAAGAAAGACCGGCGGTACTGGTCCGACGTCGAAGAAGGCAGACGCGACACAAAAGAATAAAGAAAAAATAAAGAACTTCTTCTGCGGTGACAGGAACACGACCTGCTGGCTCCGCGGAAAAGAAGAACTGGAGAGAGGCGGTTGGGAAAGGTGGGAAGGCAGCACGCAGGCGCCGTGGGATGCTCCCAAAAGCTTTCTTATTGGACGCTGGGGAGCGTTCCCGCGCAGGCTCCGTCAGTACCGACGATACCCATATGTGAAGACTCATTTCTGCTTGTTCCTGGAGATAACTGTTAATGTGACACTCAATGCAAAAGACTGGATAGCCACTTTCTCACTGCTGTACTGCTGTCTGCATCTTACTTTTAAGGTTTTGTTTAGTTATTTGTCTATTTATTTATTTATTTGGTTACATTTTTATACTGCTCCTTCCAGAGATTAGGAGCGGTTTACACTATAATAATGAATTTTAACACTAACAGTAACAACTTTAACAGTAAAGTTGCTAGGGATACTTGTACTAATACAACTGTACCTAATACGTTTAAGGGACTTAGTTCACCTCAAGATTAATCAATCTATTCCTGCTGAGGATAACTAGCTGAACCTGAAGTGAATTTGACTACCTCCTCCCCTTTAATTCTCGTAGGTTTAAGAGCCTATAAAGCTAAGATTATGCCTAGGATGGGTAGGAGGCAAAGAACACCTAGTAAAAGCTGGCAATCAGGAAAGTGCTGTTTTACTTAACACTGCTGTTTCTTTCAAAGTTACTTCTAGACCAAAAATATACAAGAGTCACAACATGCAATCAAATCAAAACCATACTATAGTTACAATGATCAGCATTAATAGGTTATTTGAGTTTCAGAAGTTAAAAGATTACCTTATATCCATCAAGGAGCAGTCCACAGACAGTTTACCAATCATATTCAGACTATCCTTCAGAAATCTCAAATGGCATACATTCACTATTTCGTGAATACCATAATCATAGCATAGTACCTGCAAAATCAATGATATATGTTATGGTAATTTGGTAAGAGATGCCTAAACAAAGCAGAGGAGGGTGAAGGCATCAATACGAGATTTGTGTTCGACTAGTTTTCTGGTTATAGAAGAACATTTAGATCCAGCTTAAGGTTTATTCCACCCCCCCCCCCCCCCCACCCATTGTGTTGCTCTGGGAACAGACATTGATGAAACAAGATATATAGTCATCACCTATGGGAAACAACAAAGTCCACAATAGAAAAATAATTGTAAGTTCTCAAAGTTTGGGTTTTCTAGGACAGTGGACCACACATGTATCATGGTTCTTTAGACATTCATCACACAAGGTCAACCCAATTCTAGCTTCTGGGGAGGAGAATGGATTCTGAGAGATCATAAACCCTGCTGTTCCCTGAAAACACCCGTTACACATATGCGACTTAGACCATTCTTCAAGCCTAGAACCCTCCTCATGTTATTGACTTTATACTCACTGAGGACAAGCAGGAATACACCTCATGAATGGGAGCTACAGATTGCCTTTAACAAAAATTGGAATTGTTCTAAGTCTGAAAGAGATGCTGGAGAACAGCCTGGCCAAACGAGGCATCCCGATGGGTGTCCTTGTCTAAGCAGTAATGGGCCGCAAAAGTGTGGACCGAGGACCAAGTGGCTGCTTTGCAGATGTCATCGAGAGAAAGTCCCTTACTCTCATAGGTAAAGGATATGCAGTCTGCAATCCACCTGGAGAGTGTTCTATTGGAGACTGGTAACCCCATGTGGCTGGAATCAAAGGCAAAGAAAAGCTGTGAAGCCTTTCTATGCTGCTTGGTTCTCTTTGTCCATTTAAATTTTTATTAATATTGCAGGAAGTAATACAATCAATCTCAAAAGCCAGCATTATACATATTATGCAGCTCTATTAACATCAAACAGCCTTTGATGGCCCTCAAGCTTGTTTTTTAGCATCCTTTAACTATATCATTTCCCCCCCCAGCATAAATTATTAACCATGTCAATGAACATCATACTTCTCTACATTCATAACTTTGTACACTTTCCAGATCATTTTCATATGCCCACATATACATTCTCGCGTTACTTTATATCCCTTCCTTAGTACCCTCTTCCTAATAACGTCCCTCCCATCCCTCCCCCTCTCCCCCCCACTCTTCATTCATATATCCTTCTCCCGCTCCTCCCGCCCGATATCTGTACCCCCTCCCTTTTTTACCTAATCACCTTTCAATTTTCCTAATGGGCTATATCGAAAACCCTGCCCCCCCTCTCTGCCTTCCATGCGTCCAGCCACGCACACACTCTCTTCCAGATTGGTACACTCGTCCCCCCTTTCCCCCGCCTCAACTCCGTCAATCTGTGCATCAAGCACATCTCAGCCATCCTTCTAACCCAGTGCTGTGCTATCTCACATCGAGCTGCTACTATACAGTGATGTAGCACCACACTATCCCTTTTTGGAATGTCCTCTTCTAACTGATGCAGTAGGCAGATCTCTGGTTTCCTTTGCAATCGATATCCTCTCATGTTATATATCATTTCCAAAATCTCTATCCAGTAAGCTTGCAGCCATTCACACTTCCCCCACATATGCATCCAATCTCCTCTCACTTGACATCCCCTCCAGCATTGGTCAGTTTATCCCCCTCCAGCTCTCTTTTTACGTACTGGGGTCCAATACCAGCATAGCAATACTTTATATGCATTTTCTTTTACCTGTGTGGCAATAGATACGCTTGCCACCGTCCGTATTTTCTCCCATATCTCATCGGTCCAGCGCAACCCCAAGTCTTCCTCCCATTTTAGCATATATCCCAATTTACTATCTCCACCCTCCATTAACCCTCTGTGAATCCTGGACAAAACTCCTTTGTGTCCTAAATTCCCGGAACACAACACCTCGAACCACCCCCTATTTTCCCAAAAGTCCTTCCAGACTTTCTGCTGTCTCACGAAGTGGCTCAATTGTAGATATGCATATTGATCACTGCCCTCCAACCCATATAAATCCCTCAAGCCCTCAAACTCCAGAGGTCCCTCCTTATTCACTATTTGAGCGAGATGTGTTAGTCCTGCCTGTGCCCATCTGTGCAGAATAGCTACCCCGGGTCCCTGTCCCCTATCAAAACAAGCCTCCAATGTCATGCCCTGTATGTATCCTTTATCTTGTACTAATAGTTTTCTATTGTGTTTCCACACTTTCAAACTATGTTATTAGAGGGTGTTGGCATTTATGTTCTAGGATATTACCCCCACTCCACACTAATTTAACCAGGCTTGCTCCCTTTATGGACACTTCTTCCATTTTAACCCATTGTTTCGCCGTGCCTCGATGCCACTCATATATCATTTTCAGTTGCGCTGCCTCATAATATTTGTGAAAGTTAGGTACCCCTAACCCTCCCTCACATTTAGCTCTTTGCATGACGGTCGTGGCTACTCTCGGCCGTCTATTTTGCCAAATAAATCGATTCACGATTCTTTGTAACTGTTTGAGCTTACTATGTGGAACCTTTATTGGCAGCATCTGAAACAGAAACAAGAATCTGGGCAAAAACATCTTTATTGTGGCAATCCGTCCAAACCAGGAGAGGTAGCCCCGCCCCCACCCATCCAGCAAACTCTCTACCTGCCTAAAAAGCTTCGGATAGTTAAGCTCATATAGAGTTTCTATCTTATTACCTATCCGACCGCCAAGATATCGAATACTTTCTCTGGCCCACTTAAAGGGATATTTCTCTTTTTAAAGTCTCGAGTGTCCCCCTGTATCGTTAAATTTAATATTTCTGATTTAGTCCAATTAATGGTAAACCCCAATAACCCGCCAAATTCCTCTAGTTCCCACATTAATATGGGGAGAGAAAACCTAGGTCTGCCCACGCTCAATATTATGTCATCAGCGAAGAGAGATATTTTATACTCACTCCGACCTATTTTTATTCCCTGTACATCTTCCCGCTCCCTCACTCTCTCCGCAAACGGTTCCAAGGAAATAGCAAAAAGTAGCGGGAATAGGGGGCATCCCTGTCTCGTCTCTCTCCCCTTTCGGGTTATAATATAGCGCTTTTACCAAGCTTAAATATTCTGCCCCCAGGCCCATTCTTTCCATTACCTGGAAAAGAAATGGCCAAGACACCTGGTCAAAGGCCTTTGCTGCATCTAGAGACAGCAAGATAACCTCTTCCCTATTTTGCTCAGTATACCAAATCATGTTCAAGATCTTCCTAATACTGTCAGCTACTTGTCTGCCAGGAATAAATCCCGCTTGATCCTGATGAATTAACTTCCCTATCACCTTATTTAAGCGCAGAGCTAATACCTTAGCCAGCAATTTGGCGTCCAAATTAAGCAACTATATAGGTCTATACGATGCACAATCTTGTGGGTCCTTTCCTTCTTTATGTATAAGGGTTATTCCCACCCACCCCATAGTGCCCGTTAATCTCCCTCCCTCCCTTGGCAGATTGAAGAGCCGCACAAGCGGTGCTATTAATATATCTCCAAATTGTCTATAAAATCTCGCTGTGAGCCCGTCTAACCCTGGAGCCTTGTCTACGTTTAACTGATTTATAGCGCTCTGTAATTCTTCTGCTCTGATGGTCTTATTTAACTCTAATTGTTCCCCCTCGTCTAACTTCGGCAGCTTCAGAGAATCTAAATAGCTTTGTATTCGCTCCCTCTGTGGAATGTCTGGCTTTATATAACTCCTGATAGTATCCCCTAAATGCTTCCCTAATCTCCCCCATCTTTATGTACCAGCCCCCCTTCCTTATTCCAAATTTTCATTATGTGTGATCGCAGTTTCCTCTGCTTTAGTTTCTGCACCATGTATCGCCCCGCTTTGTTTCCTCCCTCAAAGAAATCCTGCCTCAAAAGCTGCATTTGGTATCTGATCTGGTCGGCCTGCATTTCATTTAATTGGACTCTTACTGCTAGCACCTGACCTCGGTAAGCTCCTGGCTGCCCCCGCGCATCTAATTCTTCCAATTCCATCAATTTTTCTCGCAAGGCCTTCTCTCTCCCCTCCCTTTCCTTCCTCTTTCGCGCCCCCCATTTAATTAAAATGCCTCTCACTACTGCCTTATAACTGTCCCATACTCCTCCCCATGCTACCTCTCCATTATCATTCCATTGGAAGTATTCTTTGGTTTCCCTTTCTATATCCTTTCGAACCTTCCTGTCTTTCAATAAGGATTCATTAAGTCTCCAAAACCGTCTACCTTTCCCCTCCCACCTTTATTGTCAATCTAACTTGCACAGGCGCATGGTCTGATCATGTAATAGACTCCATATCCGCCCCCTTGATCCTTCCCCCCATTTCTTTCGAAACCCATATGGCATCTATTTGGGAATATGAGCCATGGACATGTGAATAATAAGAAAATTGCCTCCTCCCTGGATTATGGAATCTCCATGCATCGATCAAACAATGTTGATTTACAAAACTATGGTACCTCCTCCTATCCACCAGCTTACCCTCTCTTTTCCCTGTGGCATCTCTGGCGGGATTCCACGTTAAATTGAAATCTCCTTCACAAATTAGATTCCCCTCCCCCAATTTCCCCACATCCTCATTCAGTTTTGTCCAAAATTCACTTTGCACCCCTGTTGGCGCATATACATTTACTATGCAATACCATTCATTCCCCACTTTTAACCGCATCAATACATAGCGCCCCACTTTATCCCTTACCACAGTATGCACCAACAGCTTCAATTTGTTATCAATCAGAATGGCCACCCCTCCTTTTTTCTTTTCTACCATGTTGGAGGCAAACACATATACACCATATCCCCTGGGTTTAACAAGGTATTCTGTCACTCTTGTCAAGTGCGTTTCTTGGATGAGCACTACCGCTGTCTTTTGGCATATTATTTCTTTATACAATTTCTGTCTTTTAAATGGGGAAGTAAGCCCTTTTACATTTAAGGATACAATTAATAACTCACCTTTAAGTTATACAGTCCCCCCCTTCTCCCCCCCCCCCATCTCTCTTCCCCTCTGGATCCCTTCCTCCCCCCTCCCCTTCCCTTCCTCCTGTCTCGTCCTTTCAGACTCGACTTCCATAGATTGTGACTAACACTCAAACCACCCCCTGCCTTAACCCTACTAATACTCCTCTCCCCAACCCTTACCCCCTTTCCCTTAACTTTTGCTACCCTCGGTCATACTCCCCTCCTCCCCTTATAACCCCCCTCCTCCTCTTCTCTTGAGTTAGCTGATCCTTATGATCCCCGCACTACCACCCCTCCCCTTACTCACCCCCTCCTCCCCTCCCCCTTACACACTGTCCCATTAAATCATATGACTTAACAATTCACTTAGCATTATCCATCTCCAAGTCTTTGGTGATATCAAATAAAGCTCAGCATCTCGATCTCATCTTCTTCAGCTTGCTTCCTTCGTCACTGCTGTCCCTCCGTGACTTCCTTTGGGGAGACACATTAGCCTCTGCCCGCTGGCCGAAACTCTATGCCATCTCGAGCTTTACCCCCTGGATGTAAATTTTGTGGTTTTTGTAGTAGTTGCTGCCCCCTCCACCTCGTGTGGAATATTAGTTAGTCCCAAATTACGTAATGCAGTCCATGCTTTCTCGCTGGTCTTCATCTTCCTGGATACCAATTTTACCGTTAGCAATAGTCTAAGGGGTATAGCCATCGGTGTCTCAGCCTTTCTCTCCTCAATAGGGCCGTTACTTCCTTCAGCTCTCTCTGGCGTTGTAGCCAAGGTATATTAGAGGTATTACATACACTTTTATTAGTATAAGCATCTACACCAACCCTTAGTAAATACAGAATTTAAAGACCTAAACACAAGCTTTAAACTAAGATGCAGACAACAGTCCAGCAGCGAGATGGGGGCTTTCCAGTCTTTTGCATTGAGTGTCACATGTATGATTTTCTCCACCTCCCCTCCATCCCCCTCAATCTGCGGTGTCCCCCAGGGCTCTATTCTTGCCCCCCTACTTTTCAATGCTTTCCTTGCTCCCCTAGCCCTGCTCATCCAACAGACCGGTATTTCCACCTACATTTACGCCAACGACATCCTTTTGGTTCATCACACTTCCTCCTTCGCCCCTGACCTTGCTCCACTCAACCATTGTCTATCCTCCGTCGCTTCATGGTTCGATTCTAACTTTATGCATGCTAACCCCGCCAAATCCTCCGCAATTTGGTTCTCCCCTTTGGGCTTCCCTCTCCCAGCTTGTCTCCTGTTATGTCCTCTCGCTCCATTCCACTGGTCCCAACCCTTCGTTATCTAGGCGTCACTCTAGACTCCTCCCTTTCGTTTCACCATCACATCTCTTCTGTCGTACGTACCTCTTTCTTCCATCTGCGTCGGATTCGGGCTGTCCGATCGTCTCTTCCCCCTTCCTCTGTTGTCACCCTCGTCTTGTCTCTGGTAATGACCCGGTTAGATTATTGCAATGCCATCTACGCAGGCCTCCCCTCTTCCCAGCTACGGCGTCTCCAATTAGTACAAAATGCCGCTGCCCGTCTCATCACTTGTTCCCCAGTTCGCTCTCACGTGTCTCCCTGCCTTCTTATTCTACACTGGCTTCCGGTTAAGTTTCGATTCATCTTTAAATTGCTTATTCTCACACACAAGGCTCTTTACACCAGCACTCCACAATACCTGTCGGACATTATTCACCTCCAGCCCTCCCCGCGTCTTCTCCGATCAGCTCATGGTAACCGTCTCTTTCTCCCTCCCCCTGCCCAGGCCCATCTAGAACTTACCCGTCACTCCAACTTTTTCTTTTTAGGTCCCGCTCTCTGGAATTCGCTCCCTTTATCTCTTCATACGGAATAGTCCTATCCTCGCTTTAAATCCCTCCTTAAGACTCATCTTTTCTGTCAGGCTTTCGACCTCCCCTCCTCTGCTGATGGTGCCTCATCCCCAAGTCGCGCTCCTCACCCCTCATAATTACCCCTCGCTGACCCGCTTCCCCATTTTTCCTTTCTTTCTCCCCTCCTCCCGTCCTCTTGCCCCTCTGGGGCCTTTTCTGCTCTCTGTCTTTTAATCTGTCTCTCCCTGTCCTGTCGGTTTTTGGCATTCCTTCTATCAAATTGTGAAAATAAAGATAAAGAGTTGGTGAGAGGTCTTACATATGCACTAAGTGCGAGGAGCTCTTTGCTCTCAGGGAACAAGTCCGTTCTCTAGAGGCTAGAGTAGCAGACCTGGAAGACATAAGACAGACAGAGAAGTACATGGACGAGACCTACAGGGATATAGTCCTGAAGTCCCACCTCCAGTCTGGCAGCATCCCTGTTGCCATGGAGGAGAGAGGTCACGTGATAGGAGAGCATCACCCTGGTGTAGCAGGACCTGATCCTGTAACTAGGACCTGTCCTCCAGGTGATGTAAAACACTCTCGCACCGAGGATGTTTCTCCAGGGCCATGTGACAATGAGGGGAGGGTTAGGACAGCTGCTATAGTTGGTGATTTGATCATTAGGCATGTAGATAGCTGGGTGGCTGGTGGACGTGAGGATCGCCTGGTAACATGCCTGCCTGGTGCGAAGGTAGGGGACCTCACGCACCGCCTAGATAGGATCTTAGATAGTGCTGGGGAGGAGTCTGCTGTCTTGGTACATGTCGGTACCAATGACATAGGAAAATGTGGTAGGGAGGTTCTGGAGGCTAAATTTAAGCTTTTAGGTAGAAAGTTGAAATCCAGAACTTCCAGGGTAGCGTTCTCCGAAATGCTTCCTGTTTCACGTGCAGGACCCAAAAGGCAGGCAGAGCTCTGGAGTTTTCAATGTGTGGATGAGACGATGGTGCAAGGATGAGGGTTTTGGATTTGTTAGGAACTGGGGAACATTCTGGGGAAAGGAGAGGCTCTTCCGAAGGGATGGGCTTCACCTTAACCGGGATGGAACCAGACTGCTGGCATTAACCTTTAAAAAGGAGATAGAGAAGCTTTTAAACTAGATAATAGGGGAAAGCCGACAGTCGCCCAAGAGCGCATGGTTCGGAAGAAGGTATCCTTGAAGGATACTACCGAAAGCAGTGAGGTTCCAAAAAAGAGTAAAGTAGCCCAAATGCCCTTGAGTATGGTGCAGACAGAGCGTAAAGATTCCAAATTACCCATGCCTACCAATAGCCAGATTAATATTAATAAAATACAGTTTCTGAAATGCTTGTATGCAAATGCTAGAAGTCTAAACAATAAGATGGGAGAGTTAGAATATATAGCACTAAATGAGAGGTTAGATATGATTGCAATCTCAGAGACATGGTGGAAGGAGGATAACCAGTGGGACACTGATACCTGGGTACAAACTATATGGTAATGATAGAACTGATCAAATTGGTGGAGGGGTTGCGCTCTATGCTAGAGAGGGCATTGAGTCAGAAAGGATTAAAGTTTTGCAGGAAACAAAATTTGCTGTAGAATCTCTATGGATTGAAATTCCATGTATGAAGGGGAAGGTGATGGCAGTGGGGGTGTACTATCAACCGCCTGGCCAGAATGAACAAATGGATGATGAAATGCTCAAAGAAATCAAGGAAGCTAACAAAAGTCACAGCAGAGTAGTAATAATGGGTGATTTCAATTACCCCGGTATTGACTGGGTCAGTGTCACGGCAGGACATGCTAGGGAGATAAAGTTTCTAGATGAAATAAATGACTGCTTCTTGGAACAGCTGTTTCATGAACCGAACAGAGGGGAAGCCATACTGGACCTAGTCCTTAGTGGAACGCCAGATCTGGTGCAAGAAATAAGGGTGTTGGGACCACTTGGCAATAGTGATCATAGCATGATCGTGTTTGATTTAATTAGTGGAGGAGGGACAGTAAAGAAATCCACAGTACTACCTTTTAACTTTTGAAAGAGAGACTATGATAAAATGAGGAAAATAGTTAAGAATAAACTAAAAGGAGCAGTTGCACAGGTGAAAGACTTACATCAAACTTGGGTGTTGTTTAAAAATACTATCCTGGAAGCCCAGACCAGCTGTATTCCACGCATTAAGAAAAGTGGAAGAATGTCCAAAAAACTGCCAGCATAGTTTAAAGGTGAAGTCAGAGAGGCTGTTGCTGCCAAAAAAGCATCTTTCAGGAAATGGAAAAAAGAGCCAAACGACGAAAATTGGAAACAGCACAAGCACTGGCAAGTTAAATGCAAAGCATTGATAAGGCAGGCAAAGCGAAAATTTGAGAAGGAACTTGCTACGGAAGCAAAAACATGAAATAAAGACTTTTTCAAGTACATTCGTAGCAAAAGGCCTGTGAGAGAGGCAATTGGACCATTAGATGATAGAGGGGTAAAAGGGGCAGTAAGAGGAGACAAGGCTATAGCGGAGAGACTGAATGAATTCTTTGCTTCGGTCTTTACTGAGGAAGATGTAGGGATGTTACCCAAGACTGAAGTGGTATTTAAAGGTGATACTGCAGAGGAATTGAGAGAAATATTGCTACACCGGGAAGATGTATTACAACTATTTGATAAACTGAAAAGTAGCAAATCACCTGGACCGGATGGTATACATTCAAGAGTGTTGAAAGAACTGAAATATGAGATTGCAGACCTGCTATTAGTAATCTGTGAACTTTCATTAAAATCATCTCTAATAACTGAAGATTGGAGGATCGCCAATGTAACACCAATTTTTAAAAAGGGCTCCGGGGTGATCCGGGAAATTACAGACCGGTGAGCCTGACGTCAGTACATCGGGGAAAATGGCAGAAACCATCATAAAGAACAAAATTACACAGCATGTAGATAGTCATGGCCTAATGGGGGACAGCCAACATGGCTTTAGACAAGGAAGATCTTGTCTTACTAATCTGATATGTTTTTTTGAAGGTGTGAATAAACAGGTAGACAAAGGTGAGTCGGTTGATCTAGTGTATCAGGACTTTCAGAAAGCCTTTGACAAGGTCCCTCATCAGAGACTTTTGGCGAAACTAAAAAGTCATGGGATAGGAGGCAGTGTACTATTTTGGATCGGGAACTGGCTAAAAGTTAGAAAGCAGAGGGTAGGGCTAAATGGCCAATTTTGCCAATGGAAAAAGGTGAATAGTGGAGTTCCCCAGGGATCTGTACTGGGTCCACTACTTTTTGACATATTCATAAATGACCTGGAAAAGGGAACAACTAGTGAGGTTATCAAATTTGCAGACGACACAAAACTGTTTAAAGTGGTTAAAACCCAAGAGGACTGTGGAAAACTGCAGGAGGATCTTGATAAATTGGAAGACTGGGCATCCAAATGGCAGATGAAATTTAATGTGGACAGTGCAAAGTTATGCACCTAGGAAAGAACAAACCACACTATAGTTACACGATGCAAGGTTCCACATTGGGAACCATCACCCAGGAAAAAGATTTAGGAGTCATTGTGGATAACATGTTAAACCCCTCCGCCCAGTGTGCAGCGGCGGCCAAGAAAGCAAATAGAATGCTAGGTATCATAAGGAAAGGAATGGAAAATAAAACAAAGGATATTATAATGCCTCTGTATCGTTCCATGGTACGACCGCACCTTGAATATTGTGTGCAATTCTGGTCACCGTATCTTAAAAAGGATATAGCGTTATTAGAAAAGGTACAGAGAAGAGCCACCAAAATGGTAAAGGGGATGGAAGGCTACTCCTATGAAGAGAGGCTACAAAGGTTAGGGCTCTTTAACCTGGAAAAGAGACGGCTGAGGGGAGATATGATAGAGGTCTATAAATTAATGAATGGAGTGGAACGGGTAAACGTAGATCAATTGTTTACGCTATCAGAATATAGAAAGACTAGGGGACATGTAATGAAGCTACAGGGTAAACTATTTAAGACAAATAAGAGAAAATATTTTTTCACTCAACGTGTAATCAAACTCTGGAATTTGTTACCGGAGGATGTAGTAAGAGCTGTTAGGGTAGCTGGGTTTAAAAAAGGTTTAGACAAGTTCCTGGAGGAAAGGTCCATAAGCCATTATTAAAAAGGGACCCAGGATATCAATGCATGACCCAATGCAAGCATTGTGGAACCTGTGTCTTTTGGGGATACTGCTAGGTACATAAAACCTAGATTGGCCACTGTTGGAAACAGGATACTGGGCTTGATGGACCTTGGTCTGACCCAGTATGGCATATCTTATGTTCTTATGTTCCAAGGGACAAATCCTGAAACAGTCCCATCGTGTTTTCCGCCCACTTGAAATGCCCCAAATTCCTGGCTGCCCGCAAGATGCGCTCTTTAACTTTAATTTACTTCATGCATACCACAATATCTCTTGGTCGGTTGTCCCTTATGGGCCCTAAGCCCCTATGCGCACGCTCTATTTGTAGAGATTCATCCGCTGTTCCCTCCTCTAGAGCTGCAGCGTGTAGCATGTATCCAAAAACTTTAGTAATGACTTCTTCACAGTTTTTATATTTATCGTCCTCAGGTATGCCTCGCACTTTTAAATTACAACGCCTGGAGCAGTCTTCCAGGTCCTCCATCTTGACTTTCACTTCTTCCTGGGCTTGCTTTAACTCATTCCATCCTTTTTATAGACTCTCCATTACTTCCCCTTGCTGCTCCACCTGCTGTTTCTTCCACCCGGGTTCCCAGATCCACAAGGTCTTGTCTTAGAGACTGTAAAGTCTCTTTTAGCTCATTTTTAACTCCACTTATTTCCGCTTTGAGGTCCTCTTTCAACTCCTCTAACCACATCTTAATCATGTCGGCTACTCCTGGAGTCCCTGGTCCCTCCATCTCATCTTCCTGTTCTTCCACATGTTCAGCCACCATTTTGTTTTCCTTCTCCCCCTCTTTTCTTCCTTTTGGGATCGCATAAGAGGATCGAAATTCCGCCAATATTTTCTTGGCTGACATCCCACCTCTTGCTTTGTCCATACAACTTCTCTCCCCCTACCCCAAAGGCTCAGGGGTGTCCACAATCGTCAGCTGATGCTCAGCTCTTTGTGACTAATCGTATCTGTTGATTTATGCCCTCTTCAATATTGCTTTCCTCCCCGAGCTCTCTGGGAACCGTTGCCAGTTGTTGCCTTTATTCAGGGCTGTACTGAGCCCCGGTGGGCCTCCCTGCACTTTTACCGAGCTCTTCTTAGCTTAGCTGCTCAAGTTCCACTGCTGCAATTCTCTCCCCCCCCCCCCCCCGGCACCAGCTTTTGCCCCTCTCTTCCACAGCGTTCGGCTTTTCAGAACGTCCCTTGCTCTGTGCCCTTGTCAGATTTCCTGGGCTACACTTCCATTGCTCTCTGGGTTATTTACCTCAATATCAGCTACCTTCACTCTGGTCTCCCTCTCACTAGGCTGTCACGTGGTCCCCGATAGCAGGCTCTCCCTCTGCTTCAACCTCTACAGCTCCTGTTCAGCACCGGATGACGTTTTGCTGCTCTGCTCGCTCCTGTCCAACTCTATGAACTTCGTGAGGCTCCATCGCTCTCCGATCCGTCTGCCGCTCTCAGCTCACCCCTGCCCCTCCGATCTCCTCTCTCTCGATCTCTTCTACAGCCCAGCACTCAGCCTCATGCTCCTCCAGATCACTTCAATTCCGGTAAGGACACACAGCACTTTCCCACCGGCGACCCAGTTCCCGCCGCGATCACCTCTCGGGTTACTGTCTCCACAGCCTGCACTCTCTGCGTTCTTCACGCCACGTGGTGCCTCTCACCGCTCCCGCACTCCGCCAACCTGTGCTTCACTTTTGGTAGCTATGGCCCACCTGATCTCTCGACGGTCAACTTTGCAAAGTATTGTGCTCACTTCCCCTGCATCGCGTCACTACCTCCCTATTATTTGGGGTGCTTTTTCCACCTTTTTGCAGGGTGCGGTGGCGGAGCCTGTCAATGGCACCGCCATGTAATCTGGTGACATCACCGGAAGTCAACCTGCTTGGTTCTCTGAAGGTAAAAGGCCAAAGCTCTTTTAAAATCCAGAGTGTGAAGATTCCTTTCTGCATTTGAGGCATTAGGCCTAGGGAAGAAGACAGGAAGATAAACCGAATGGTTTAAATGAAAGGGCAAAACCACCTTTGGCATAAAGTGAGGATGAGTCCTAAGGACTACTTTATCATGGTGGAACCTTGTGTAAAGTGGATTAGCCACTAAAGCTTGTAGCTCACTGATGCGTCTTGCAGAAGTGAGGGCAATTAAGAAGATTACCTTCCAAGAAAGAAGCTTCAGGGATGTAGTGGCTAAGGGATTGAAGGGCGGCTTCATGAGCTATCCGAGAACAAGATTTAAGTGCCATGCCATGGCTGATGGCTTAATGGGAGGCTTAGTTAAGAGTAGACCCCTCATAATCCGTGCTACAAGCAGCTGAGAGGAGACAGGTAGTCCATCAAAGGGCTTGTGGAAAGCAGAAATGGCACTAAGGTGGACTCTTACTGACTTAGTCTTGAGAACAGAAGATGAAAGATGGAGGAGATACTCCAGTAACGCCTCTACGGGAACTGAAAAAGGATTAAGTTCCTTCTTTGAACACCAGATAGAGAACCTTTTCCACTTAAAGGCATAAGCCTGCCTTGTGAAGGTTTCCTTGAGGTCAAAAGGATATCCTTAACCTGCTGAGAGAGGTTGACATCCTGGAATTCTAAGCTGTCAGCAACCATGTCATGAGGTGTAAAAACTGAGGATTTGGGTGCAAAAGCCTCCCTTTCTCCTGGGATAGAAGATATGGAGCACATCCCAAGTCCAGAGGCCTGGCTTGAGAGAGACGTAGAAGCAGTGGATACCACGTCTGTCGTGGCCAGTGTGGGGCTATGAGGATAATATGGCCCCTGTCTCTCTGGAGTTTGAACAGAGCCTTGGGAATGAGGGGAATAGGTGGGTAGGCATACAGGAAATCCGGACCCCAGTGGAGGTGGAAAGCATCCCTTGTCTGACTGTTCCGAGCTGGAATTCTGGAACAGAAACAGGAAAGTTTGGCATTCTGAGGACTTGCAAATAGGTCTATATCTGGGGTTCCCCAGATTCGAAAGGTTTGAGCAATCATTTCTGAATGACGAGACCACTCGTGTGGCAGCAGCACGTGACTGAGTCTGCCAGGAGATTCTGTGTGTCTGGGAGATAAACCGCCATTAGGTGAATCTGAAGGCCTCTTGCGAAGGACCAGAGGTGTAGAGCTTTGTTGCACAATGCTTGAGAGCCTGTTCCACCCTGTTTGTTCACGTAGAACATGGCTACCTGATTGTCCGTCTGGACAAGGACTGTCTTATAGTGCAGATAGTCCTGAAATACTTGAAGAGCATAGAAAATGGCTCTGAGTTCCAGTAGATTTATGTGAATTCAAGTCTCCTGTTGGGTCCAGAGACCTTGAGTGGAGAGATTGTCCGTATGAGCCTCCCAACCTGACTTGGATGCATCCGTCGTCAAGGTAGCTTGGTGCAGTGGCTGCTGAAAAGGTGACCCTAAGAGAAGATTTTCTAGTGTTTGCCATCACTGAAGGGACGAGATGAGAAGTGCAGAGTTTCTGATCTTGTCCCTCAGACAACCTGATGCCTGCGTCCACTGAGAGGATAGGGTCCACTGGGCTGCTCGCTTATGTAGGCGAGCATAGGGGACCACATGTACAGTGGACACCATATGCCCCGGCAACTGAAGCATTTCTCGAGCAGTCAGGAAAGTTTTCATAGCTACTTGAAATGCCAGTTGAACTATTCGAGCGCAGCGGCGTTGTGGCAGGAAAGCCCTTGACTGCCTTATGTCTAGAAGGGTCCCTATGAACTCTAGAGACTGAGAAGAGGTGAGATGGGATTTTGGGAGATTTATGACCAATCCCAAATATTGCAGGATTTGCATCGTGCAGGAAAGAGCTGAGCTGGCTTCTGGAGCTGTTGGTGCTGGGATCAGCCAGTCATCTTAAGTAGGGGAAGACAAATATCCCTAGAGTCCTTAAAAATGCTGCTACTACTGCCATGCATTTCGTGAAGACTCTTGGGGCTGAAGCCAGGCCAAAGGGTAGAACTCTGTACTGGTAATGTCTTCCCTGAAAGAGGACTCGAAGAAACCGCCTGTGTTCTGCATGAATAAGGATATGTGTATAGGCGTCTTTTAGGTCTAGAGAACATAGTCAATCCTGACTCTGAATGTAAGGGAGGAGTGTTCCGAGAGAGATCATTTAGAATTTTTCTCGGAAGAGATACTTGTTTAACTCCCTGAGGTCCAGGATGGGGCTGTACCCTCCTGTTTTCTTTGGAATAAGGAAGTAGTGGGGTTAGAAGCCAAGGTCTTGTTGAGAAAAAGGTACCTCCTCTATCGCTCCCTGAGCAAGGAGTGAGGTAACCTCTTGATACAAGAGAGTGGTGAGGGGGAGGGCGAGAACTGAACTCTCTTGGAGTAGAGAGAGGGAGGCATACTGTGGAAGTGGAGTTTGTGCCCTTCTGCCACTATGGAGAGAGTCCAATGCTCTGATGTTATCTGCTGCCCTCTCTTGGCAAAGTAACACAGTCTGCCTGGAATGTTGAGAGGCTCTGATATTTCTAGAGGAAGGATGACTAGGTTCTCTAGGAAGGAGTCAGACCTTGAGGAGGCTGTGACTGCTGAGCTGGTTGAGCTCTGGGGACTTGAGTCTTCCTTTGTTGTTTCAGCTGCTGCTGTCCCTTCTGAGGAGCATGGATTGGACAGTGGCCAGTTTGGGTGTAAGGAGGATAGAATTTCTTTTTCTTGTTGAAAAAAGGGTTTCTTAACTGTCTTTTTCTTAGCTGGGTCGGCAGTGGTCCTGGATAATCTATTTAAGATAGTGTTCTTGAACTCAAGCTGAGAAGCTTTATCCAGCCAGTCGTTGCCAAAAAGGTTTTCTCCTGTGCAAGGAAAATTCCCCAGCTTATCTTGCACCCACTACTCTAAATCGGATGCTTGTAACCAAGCAATCCGAAGTGCACCAATAGAAATAGCATAGGTTCTACTAATGCATTCGAAACAATCAAAGATTGCCCTGTTCATGAACTTAGAAACATTTTGGACATGCTTAACCAGAGTAAGGAAATCGGCCCTCTTGTCATCGGGGAGAAGAGGGGCCATGAGTTCCAAATTTTTAGCAACCTCTCGAAGAAGCATACCCATGTAGAGTATGTAAGAACTTATTCTGGCCGACAGCATAGAGGCCTGAAAACATAGATGACCAAAGGCATCGAGAGTCCTCGCCTCATGGCCCGGAGGATTAGAGGAATGCATCTTGGCACTTTTGATCCGGCGCATCGCTGATTCTACAACCATGAAATGGTGTGGTAACTGCGTTTTTTGGAACCCGGGACACTGCGGTACCCGGTACATTCTATCGAGTCTTTGAGAATATGGAGACACTGTTAAAGGTGTTTCCCACATTCTAAGCATGAGATCATGTAAAATCCGGTGTAAGGGAAGGGTTGCAGCCTCCTTGTGGGCTGTTGGATACTGAAGAATTTCAAGTTCTTCAGCTCTCAGTTCGTTCTTGGGGGTCACGGTGATCGAGAGGTCCCGAGCCACATCCCATATAAAGACTTGAAAAAACATGTCCTCCGGAGGAGACATCCAACACTGCGGCGAAGGAGAGGGATCCTCCGGAAGAACCGCTCTGGTATCGATGGATTCATCAGACTCATCGGATTCGGAAGACTCGATGTATCGATGGGCCGGGTGCTCTCGTACTGCCTGTCGCCGGTACCGATCAAAGTCAGCATCGGAATGCCTTGATACTGGATCCTCTATACCGGACACCAATTCTAGGGCTGGCATGGGTGGTAGCATGGAGAGCGGCGCAACAGTACCTGCAGATACATCCGGTACCGGTATCGATGGCTGCGGAACCAACTGTAGTGCCTTTAGCAGTACGGAGGCTGCTAACAAGGCCGCTAAGGCTGCGCTCAATGGCTTGGATGCATTGATCCATGGAGCCTGATGTATGGGTGTCAGTACCGGCAGAGCAGGCCACGACCCCATAACATGGCACCAAGATTTCTCAGCAGGTGGACGCCTCAGGAACATTGTGGGACCCCGTTAATGCTTTGGAGGCAAGGACCTCCCGCCAGGGTTGTTTGGTCAGTGTATTCTCCTCAAGAGCAATGCTGGAAGCGTCTTGATGCTTAGAAGGAGATCTACCTCTTGAGGACTGACTGGTCTTCGAAGAACACCTGGGTTTGGTTACCTGAAATCCAAGAGAGGAAGATGCAGCCCTGAACGACGTCGATGCAACGGACATTGCATCCAAGGCAAAAAGGGTGCCTAGTTTTGCAGCTCTATTTTGCAGGCCCCTCTTAGTCATCTTTCTGCAGAGGAGACACTCCGATGGAGAATGGTCTGGGCCCACAAACATTTAAGACAGCAGTCATGGGTGTTGGTAGCAGAAATGGTACTGCCACATTTTGAACATTTTTTGAAACCACTAGTTGATTTCTCCATTTTGAAGAAAACAGGGTCTAGTGCCCAAAATGGCACAGAAGCACCAAGAGGGGACAGACCCTCAAGAAAAAGCTTTTTTTTTTTAAGAAGAAGAAAACAATAAAGACGACACCGGTGGTACCGGTATAGGCATCGACGGGAAGGCAGACGCAACCACAAAAAAGAAAACGTTTTGCAGTGACAGGAGTTGCTGCCTGTCGGCTCCGCAGAAAACAAAAAACTGAAGAGGGAGAGTTGGAGAGGCAGGAAGGCGGCAACGCAGGCGCAGTGGGATGCTCCCAAAAGTTTTCCTATAGGACGCTGGGGAGCGTTCCCGAGCGGACTCCTTCGGTGCCGATGATACCCATATGTGAAGATTACATTTCTGCTTGTTCCTGGAGATCAATCCTCACTCCTGAACCAGGGTATATGAAATATTATCTTAGTCTCTGAAATTTACTGCTATACTCAGCACACTAATTGCATTGTGCCAAAGACAGTCTCTTTCTGTAGTTCATAAGATATAACATGTATAGGCAATTTATCTAGGTGCTCGTTGAAATGCCTCAATCAAGGAACACACAACATAAGAAATATATTTCTCTTTCTGCCATATTTTCTTGGTCTCTGCATTCCTTGAAAGCTGTAGATCTTCTCCCTTTCAATGCAATTTACAGAATAATCGCTTGGAACTGACACATCTATAATCAATTCTGTTTTAGTGTTTTTCTCCTTTACCACTATGTCCGGTTTCCTTAAGTTCAACTTTTAAATCAATGAGAATGGGTGTATTCTAAGGCAATCATATTCTCTCCATTCTCCATAATTATCAGAGTCATTATGCCAGTGTTTTTCTGCAGTGCTTACAAACTTTCCAATGTATAAGATGTGCCACCTTGCTAGACCTTTCTGTATAGAAATGATCTGCCATCAGAACTTTGTAACCAACTATGAGATGAATAGCCATTTCCAGCTCTTTCTTACAGAATCTATATTTTTCTGCTTTGTCAGTTTTTTCGATGCTTGCCGTGAACTCTCTCATCCGTAATCCACTGTCCTGGGCTGCAACTATCAATCTTTCACCCTTCAATTTCAGTTCACCTCTCCTTAATCATTCATGTGTCTGTTTTGATCAACAAATAGTTAATGGAGTAATAACATTTATTGTTTATCATTTATTCCATTTGATATACTGCCCTTTGTTTTGGAAATGCAGAGTGATTTACAGAGGTTCAAGCAATCAATTAAAAAAGGAATAGAACTTCAGTAGTTACAGGAAAGTAACAAAACAAACAGTTACTGTATAAAGACAAATATTTTCCACTATATTTGAGTATTTGCAACTTGTTTTTCTTACTCTGCTAATCTAATACTTTAAAAAGTTGTTTCTCGTTTTGCAAATTCTATTGCTTTCTTCCCCATGTTTGCTGGTGGATGTCCACATATGTCCCTTCTACTCGTCAAAATGCTTGCCCAAGTTTAATGATGGAGACAGATTCTGGACGTTTACTATCATATTGTAGCACTTTATATGCATTTGGATCTGACGATGGAATTAAGTAGGTCTGGAGACCTATGCTGGTAGGGGTATATGTATAAATCTATTTTTATGAGGGCCAGTCCTCCTCTGGCACTAAATTCTTATCAAGCCAACACATAACAAAGGAAGCATCCTCGATCTAGTTTTCATCCCTGACAATCTCATAGCAGACCTCAAGCAAATTCCTCATACAGTGCTTCCAATACCCTGATCCAACCATGCATCAGTACCATTCTCCAACCCTAGTAATCATAACCGCACAGCTTTCACCAACAACCCACCAGTTAATCTGAGATTTCCGCAGTTTAGCAACTAAGGTTTTTTCAAAACAGTCATCCCACAATTATAGAACTTCAAATCTGAAGATGACCTAGAATGCAAAGTCAAAGGGTGGAATGAAATCCTAATTGCTGCAGCCCTAACCCCAGCAAGAAAATATGCCAACAAGTGTCTCAAGATAGCCCCTTGATTTTCAACCTCTCTACAAAAACAGAAGAGTGACCTGTGACATCTTGAATGGAAATGGAGATGCTCCAAAGACCCACTAGTACATACCACCTATATGGAGAAACTCAAAATATATTCTGACGAAACCCTAAGATGCAAGAAGGAACATCACCATAACGCAATCATGCACACAATAAATAAACCAAAAGAACTTTTCTCTATTGCAAAATCCTTCTTAAGAGAACCATCCAAACAGAAAACATAGGACAGCATCTGCCCTGAAGATATGGCAAACCACCTCCAATTTAAACAAAAAAACACTCCCCTTTGCCAACAACCAACTAAATACCCCAAAACCTCAACACAGCCCTCTGAATACCTAGTCGTAATTTGATCTATTATCCCTTGAAAATATTGAAACCACAATTAAGAACCTCAACACAACCACCTCAGCTTTCAAACCCTGTCCTGTGTCTTAGATCAAGATCGCCAGAGCCCATCTCTGCCTCTATATACTGAACACAGTGCACACGTCTCTATCCCAAGGCAAAATGCCCACAATTCTAAAGCAAAGCTCAATCTGACCAATACTAAAAGACACAAACCTTAACAATGCATTGTTTTCTTATGGACCAATATCCAGCATTCCTTTTATTGCAAAAATAATTATTGAGAAAACAGTACAAATCATACAAATCAAACTTCAAAACTACGTCAATGACCACATTCCCCATGACCCCTACCAACATGGGTTCAGATAAAATCACAGTGTAGAAACCCTTATCACATCCCTGCTGAACACACTCCTCACTTCCACTAAAAACACTCAAGGCTTCCTCCTTATATTCCTTGACATCTCATCTGCCTTTGAGTCCCTCCCTTATCACTGACTCCTACAAAGGCTCTACGACATTGGATTCCAGGGCACTACAATAACCTTGTTCCGCTCCTACCTCCAAGGCCAGAGCCAACAAGTAAAGACTGGCCAAAAATACTTCACTTCCATTCATCCAGCAACAAGGAGTACCTCAGGGTTCAAGCTTCTCAGCCCTATTATTCAACATATTTCTCCAGCCCCTATGCATGATACTCAACCACAAAATACACTACCAGATACATGCGAATGATATGTTCTACACATCATTCAACAGTAACACCTGACTTTTCTGGCATACATAAATGTTTCTTAGACGTAAGGAACTGGTCAAGTCTCCACAACCTCTTCATCAACCAAGGAAAAGACAGAGGCCCTATACATATTCTCAGACTCATCCTTCTCTCCCCCACAAGTCCTAAAACTGGAAAATTTTACCATAAGAGCAAAATCCGAAGTCAAATACCTAGGCCTAATAATAGACCAAAGACTACATTTTCAAGCCCACATAAAGAGATCAATCAAATCTGTTTACCACAAACTAAAGACACTTAAGAACCTTTGTTCCCTCCTAACACCAGAGTTATTACGGACTGTATGGCAGGCTATAATTGCACCCATTGTATATTGTAACACTGTTTATCGTAGTCTTCCCAAGAATGCACGACTTCCACTTCAAATGTCACAGAACACCACGGCAAGAATAATCCAAGGAGCTTCTCGTTGAATGCACAACACCCCAGTACTACTGCAACGCCATTGGCTCCCTATCCCGGCAAGAATAAAATACGAAGCCCTCATCACAATATTCAAGGTCATACACAAAGAATCAGCAGATTGTCTCCATCCCGCTCTCAAAACCTAACAACAACAGACTTCGCAGACACACCTCGGTTAATCTCCTATCCATTCCTACTCAAAATCCACGACCAAACTACAGAAAGTCCCCAACTTGCATTCTGCAAGCTTATGCGTAACTCGGACTATGTTACGTATGTGTGGAACAAATGCATCGATACTTCTGAAAAGGACTCAGGGGAACAAGGAGCCCCACGAGAACCAAGGAGGCGGCCCTATGTCTGGGCAACCATGGATGCATGGTCCCCTAGAGTGTGCGGTCCCATGCAGGCCCTAATTGGGTGGAACCTCACTGCACTGTCCACCCAAAACTCAGGACACCACCAGAACCAGGGGAATATTGGCGGCTCCTGTTGGACTCCTGGAACTCGGCCTCGAACGCGAGCAGCAAACATGACCTCATCGGGACTTCAAATGAGGAGTCCAGGGGCACGGGGAGCCTCACAAGAACCAAGGAGGCAGCCCTGTGGCTTGGCAACCATGAGCACATAGTCCCCCTTTTTGTTCGAGGTGAAATGCACAGGGAGAGTTGCCTTTGTGATGCCTTTAAATGCACGAGGATTCTCAGAGATGTGGATGATTAGTGGCTTTAACTTGTAAGTTCCTGATGCATTACCACCCAGCAGAAGTGTGACCCTCTTCTTGGAAGCTTTGTGCCCAGGCTCGGACTCTTCTTCTTTGGAAATGGAAGTCCTCAAGGGCGCTTTGTGATAGAAGAGTCTTGTCTCGACGTTGAAAATCTGTCCTCGAAGATAGGGTACGTCATCAATGATTTTCTTCAGGCACTCTGGCTATTGTTCATTGTGTGAAACATCACCAGCACAAGGGGAAAGCTTATGCGTAACTCAGAGCCATGCTATGTATGTGCGGAACTAATGCATCTGGACTTCCGAAGAGGGATCCAAGGGGTTTGGGGTGCCCCACAAGACCCAAGGATGAGACCCTGTGACTGGGTGACCATGGATGCATGGTCCCCTGCAGCATGGTGTCTCATGCAGGCCCTAGACATTGGATGGAACTTCACCGCACCGTCCACCCAAAAATGCAGGATACCACCAGCACCGGGAGAATGCTGGCAGCTCCTGCCGGACCCCTAGAAACCTTCCTCGAACATGAGCAACAAACACAACTTCATCAGGACTTCCTAATAGGGGTCTAGGGGCACGGAGAGCCCCACAAGGACCAAGGAAGAAGCCCTGTGGCTGGGCAACCATGGACGCACTGTCCCCTGGAGCATGCGATCTCGTGCAGGCCTCAGTTGGGTGGAACTTCACTGCACCATCAACCAAAAATATCAGGACATCACCAGCACCGGGGGAAACTGGTGGCTCTTGTCAAACAACTGGTACTCTGCCTTGGACTCAAGCAGCAAACACGACCTCATCAAGACTTCCAACAAGGGGTCAGTGACACAGACAGACCGACCAGACCAAAGGAGGAGGTCCAGAGGCTGGACAGCCATCAAAGCACAGTCCTCTGGAGCATGGAGCCAACTCTCATGCTAGCCGGAGATGTGCAAAGAGTGGAACCTCACCGTCCACACAAATAATCAGGAGACTACCAGCACCAGGGGAAAGCTGGTGGCTCCTGCCGAACCCCTGGTTGTCTGCCTTGGACACAAGCAGCAAATACGACCTCATCAGGGCTTCCGAAGAGAGCTCCAGGAGCAGGGGACGCGCGCCTTACCTCTTATGAGTGCACGAAGGGGCGAGCCTGAGGAACCCAACCCCCATGGAACCTTGCGTACCATTCTCACAAGATGTCTAAGTCAGGCACTCTCAACATCTGTCCTTCCCCTGAAATCTGCTGGCTTGTGTGGGACTCAGTGTCCTAGCTGTCATCCCTGAACCTTGTACTCACTCATAGGATCTTAAGGCATACCAGCAGAACCTCACTAGCCCATGCACCCAAAAAATCAGGACACTACTAGCACCAGGGGATCCCTTCTGAGTCCCTGGAACTGTGATCTGGACTGGACGAGCAAACTTGACCTCATTGGGACTTTCATAGTCACTGTAACCCCACTTCGCGCCATAACAGGGAGTTGTCAACTGTGGGGTATCGTGCGCCTTCTCACGTGCAAGCGGAACACTGATTTGGGGGTAAAAAGACCTCACGGTGCACCTGTAGCAGACCCTAGGGTCCACCGGGAGGTGGCACTCGGCAGATCCATGCATGAAGAGGGGGTCGGCGGACACTGCCACGGCTTAGTGTTGGTTGGAGCTGTGGAGGAGGGAAGGCCTCCTTCTGGGGCCTGTATCTCCATTCCCCTTGGGGCCACGCAGATGGACACAGGCTTCTTTGGTAGCCCTCGGTCTGGGCCTCCTGCATACCGAGCTTGGCCCATCTAGGACTTTCCGTCTCCAGCCCAGAACTGTGGAACTCCACCGTGTCAAGGTGCTCAGGGTACCCAACTTCCTGAAACTCTCACGGTCACAACTTGGTCCTGGTCAGAACTCCGGAGGGGGTCCTCCTTTTGAGGCCTGTATCTCCATTTCCCTTGGGGCCATGCAGATGGGCCCAGGCTTGTTCAGTAGCCCTTGGTCCAGGCCTGCTCCACACCAAGCTTGGCCCAGAGCCGCAGAAGACCACCAGGTCAGTATCACTCAGACCTTTGGAAGGGGGAGGATACTTTCTGGGACCTGTATCTCAGCTCATCTAGGGTCCATGAGGATGGGACAGGTTGCCTTTGGTAGCCCTCGCCGAGTTTGAGCTATCTGGTTTATTCCATCTCCGACTGCCACAAGGACCAAGGAGGAGACCCTGTGGTTGGGCAAACATTGAAGCACAGTCCCTCAGTGTAGAGCCAGGTCTCATGCAAGCTAGAGATGTAAAACAGTGGAACCTCATCCCCCCTCCCCCCAACAAATAAAGGATTCCACCAGCACCGGGGGAAACAGAAGGGTTCAGGCCCACCTCATTGAACCCTGACAGAGGCAGGCAGCAAACACCTGTAATAATTCTGCATATCTTTATTAACAGCCAGCAGCAAACAATAAAACTGAATACTGTACAGATATGAAAAATTGGAGTCACTTATTTGCCCTTTTCTGGAAAGAAGCAGAGAGAGTGAGTAGCACAACGGTTCTCCTCCAAATGAAGGGTCACTGCTGGTGCTTAGTGGTTCTTCTCATCTCAAAACAAATGGTAAAGAACACTTGCCATTTTCTTCGCTTTGTATACCTCTTTGTAATATGAGAAGGAATCATTAACTGTTCGTTGAAACAGCAGAAACCGGGATACATTAGGATCCTGTCTTTCAACTGCTTCAGAGGTTATTCAGTGATTGAAAAGCTATGCACATATCCTTCAATGTAAAATGTTTAGACTGCACGTCCTGCTCTTCAGTGTCATCCTGCTCATTATCAGCTACTTCTGCTGCCTCAAGCTCGATTAACTCCTCGTTTGATAACCCTTCTGCAAGAGACTCCACCAACTCGTGCACATCATCTCTGATCACTTTGGGTTGAAGCTTTTCTACAAGCTGAACATGTGCTGGCAGCCATCTGTTCAAATGTCTCATTCTCCTCAAAACCCCGACAATCAAGCACAAGATGGGGTGTTAATCACTTCCAGACTACTTTCATACATGTCTCTGTCACTTCAGCCCAGGCCCAAGTGATATATTTTATTATCTCATAAATGTTAAACTTTTGCCAGAATTCTCGCAGTGTCAGTTCAGGGTTGGAATCTAGTGCATCAATGGCTTGAGAAAATGTTTGTCTCAGATAGTAGGCCGTAACATCTTTGTTAGTAATATAGCGGAAGGGCTGTCGGGAAAGGTTTGCCTCTTTGCAGATGATACCAAAATCTGCAATAGAGTAGACACCCAGGAAGGTGTAGATAACATGAGGAGGGATCTAGCTAAGCTTGAAGAATGGTCTAGAATTTGGCAGCTGGGATTTAATGTTAAAAAATGTAAGGTCATGCATTTGGGCTGCAGCAATCCAAGGGAGCAATACAGTATAGGTGGTGAAGTACTTTTGTCCACTAAAGAAGAGCGGTACCTAGGCGTGGTTGTGTCTGATGATCTTAAAGTAGCTAAACAGGTAGAAAAGGCGACGGCAAAAGCTAGAAGGATGCTTGGGTGCATACGGAGAGGAATGGCTAGCAGAAAAAAGGAGGTGATAATGCCTCTGTATAAGTCTTTGGTGCGACCTCATTTGGAGTATAGTGTGCAATTCTGGAGACCGCACCTTCAAAAGGATGTGAACAGGATGGAGTCGGTGCAGAGGGTGGCTACTAAAATGATTAGTGGGCTTCATTATAAAGCATATGAGGACAGACTTAAGGATCTTAATATGTACACCTTAGAGGAAAGGTGGGATAGAGGTGATATGATCGAGATGTTTAAATACCTCCGTGGTATA
The DNA here is from genome assembly GCA_033557465.1 of Ichthyophis bannanicus. NCBI lineage: Eukaryota > Metazoa > Chordata > Amphibia > Gymnophiona > Ichthyophiidae > Ichthyophis > Ichthyophis bannanicus. The sequence goes on along the minus strand of CM066035.1, from coordinate 201,311,586 downwards.
AATGTTCAGGGAGAGAGCCTCTTTCAATTGAAAGCAAGTTCTGCTATGAGGGGACATGGGATGAGGGTGAAGGGAGATAGATTCAGGAGTGATATGCGGAAATATTTCTTTACGGAAAGAGTAGTGGATCCGTGGAATAGTATCCCAGTGGAGGTGGTAGAGATGAGGACAGTAACTGAATTCAAAAAAGCATGGGACCAACACAGAGGATCTCTAAAGGTAAAAAGTGGACTGTTGTAGTTGTTGATATGGAAGGACAGACTAGATAGGCCATGTGGTCTTTTTCTGTCATCATGTTTCTATGTTTAAAGTTGGAGATCACAACCTGGTTCATTGGTTGCAGTAAGGAGGTAGTGTACGGGGGGAGGCAGACCATTTTCACGTTTGGAGAGATGTTACCCAGATGTATGAGATGGCATGGTGTATTGTCTATGATGAGCAGAATTTGGAAAGGGAGAATGTTTTCTTGAAAGTACCTGCCTACTTCTGGCAAAAAGCCATTGACAAACCAGTCCTCAAATAGGTGCAGGGTTACCCATGCCTTTTTGTTTGAGCGGAAATGCACAGGAAGAGTTGCCTTTGTGATACTTTTAAATGCACAAGGATTCTCAGAGATGTGGAAGAGTAGTGGCTTTAACTTCTAAGTTCCTGATGCATTACCACCTAGCAGAAGTGTGATCCTCTTCTTGGAAACTTTGTGCTCAGGCATGGACTTTTCCTCTATTGAAATGCAAGACCTCAAGGGCATTTTGTAATAGAAGAAGCCTGGTCTCATCAATGTTGAAAATCTGTTCTGGAAGATAGGGCCCTTCATCAATGATTTTCTTAAGCCACTTTGGGTACTACTTTGCAGCCTCAGTATCACCACATGCAGCCTCTCCAGAAACTTTGACGTTGAGCAACCCTGCACAATTCCTGAAATGATGGAACCAACCTCTGCTGGCAGTAAAGGTTTGCGTGCCATCAGGATAATAGGCCTTGGTGACATAAAAAAGGCTTTTGGCTTTGTCCTGAACCAGTTGAGGGCTTAGGGGAACATGCTTTTGAGCTTGGTCTTCCATCCAAACAGCGTAGTTACTCACCTGTAACAGGTGTTCTCCAGAGACAGCAGGAATCAGTCCTAACTTATCCGTGACGTTGGCACCAACGGAGCCCACGTGGAGCAATTCCCCAGCCTTCAAAGAAAGCCTTTGGGATTGCTGCCATGCATGCGTAGTCTTCTTCCTGCCCAAACGTGCCATCTTGCTCAGTCAGGTCCCTTAGCTCGAGCCCTACCAAGCAGATGGCAAGGGAAGGATAAAAATCCAGCAACTCATCAGGGGAGGCGGGACGGTAGTGAGGAATGATTCCTGCTATCCCTGGAGAACACCTGTTACAGGTGAGTAACTATGCTTTCTCCAGGAACAAGCAAGAAGTCAGTCCTCACTAAAGGGACTACCCAGCTACAGGCTACCCAACCTGTAACCAAAAAACACCTCTGCGAGGTCGTGAGCAGAAGCCGATGCCAGAAGGAGCCCAAGCCCGAGTCCCCAGGGCGAAACCCTCGGTAGGGTAGGAGTGCTAATACCCCGAACAGATTACGGAGTACAGCCTGGCCAAAGGCGCTGTCCCAACGGGACTCCTTCTTCAGGAAGTAGTGTGAAGCGAAGGTATTCGATGAAGACCAGGTTGCAGCCCGGCATATACCATCAGCAGCACCAAGCGCAGTGAAGCTATCAAAGCCATCTTGGCTCAGACGCCATGTGTGGTCACCTGATTATCCAGCAAAGGCGATGCAGTCCGCCACCCAGATGGAGAACATGCATTTTGTGATTGCCTGCCCCAGGCGATTGGGATCGTAGGACACGAAAAGCCAGCCAGACTTGCGATGAGGCTGGGCATGCTGCAGATAGAAGGCAAGAACCCCCTAGCAGTTGAGTGTATGTAGAACTGCTGATGCCTGGTCAGCATGTGGTCTTGGGAAGAATGTCGGCAAGACTATCTCTTGATTGATATGAAAATCTGAGACAACCTTCAGCAGGAACTTGGGGTGGGTACGGAGGACCACCCTGTTGCTGTAGAACCTGGTGTAAGGGGCATCAGCCATGAGAGCCTGGAGCTCACTGATTCGGCAGGCCGAGGTCAAATCCACCAGGAAGACCACCTTCCAGGAGAGGTGCCAAAGCGGGAACATTGTCATCGGCTTGAAGGACGAATGCGTAAGCTGTATGAGCACTATGTTCAGGTCACACTCCGCCAGGGGAGGTTGGATGGGAGGCTTGGAAAGCAATAGAACTTGCGAGAGACCAAGGGTTGCCCCAAGAGGGGTTTACCCTCGACAAGAAAGTGATTTGCCGAGATGGCGCTCAAGTGCACCCTGACAAAGTTAGACTTCAGCCCCAATTTCGAGAGGTGGAGGAGGTACTAGAGGACCCATCGGATAGGACAAGAGAATGGGTCGATCTGGAGCCCAGAGCACCAGACCGAGAAGCGTCGCCACTTGAAGGCATAAGCTCGTCTCGTCGAGTCCTTCCTTGCCATGAGGATCACCTCCTCGACATCCTCTGGGATGTCAAGTGGGGCTAGGGATACCCATTCAGCCGCCAGGCTGTGAGGGACAAGGACAGGTTCGGGTGGAACACAAGCTCCTCCTTCTGCTTTAGCAGGCCTGGGGCAGAGTCCAGGGGAACTGAGGGCTTGGACAGAAGCCGTAGCAGAAGTGGGAACCATGGCTATCGAGGCCTCTAGGGAGCGACGAGGATCACCGAAGCTCGCTCCCGCTGAACCTTGTGGAGGGTCCACACAATAATAGCAATAGGAGAGGAATGCGTAAAGGAGCCCGAAGGTCCAACTCAAGAGGAACGCATCCGGGACCTCCCTGCTAGGGTGCGGGATTGGTCCACAGAAGCGAGGGAGCTGCGTGTTCGTCAGGCTGGCGAACAGGTCCATTGTCGGGGTCCCCCACCGATAGAACATGACGCCAGCGACCTCCAGATGCAAGTGCCGCTCGTGTGGGCAGAGGATCCAGCTGAGTTTGTCCGTGAGAATGTTCTTGTGGCCTGGAAGGTAGACTGCTTGTAGGGTCATCCCCCGACGGAAGGCAAAGGAGCAGAGGAGGACCGCCTCTCGGCAAAGGAGGCGAGAGCCTGTGTCCCCCTCCTTGTAAATGTAAAACATCACTACTCGGTTGTTGGTCTGCAGGAGTACCCGACTTCCCCTTCAGATGGCCTTCTAAGGCCTTCAGTGCCCATCAGACCACAGTAAAACATCACTACTCGGTTGTTGGTCTGCACGAGTACCGACTTCACCTTCAAATGGTCCTCGAAGGCCTTCAGTGCCCATCAGACCACCCAAAGCTCCAGCAAGTTTATTTGCTGTTGGGAATCTTCGGGCGAAAACTGCCCCCGAGTGCACAGCGCACCACGGTGGGCTCCCCACCCCAGCACGGAGGCATCCATAATCAGGACGAACTCGTGCTGTGGGGTTTGGATGGGCAGCCCCTGAAGGAGGTTGCAGGGGTCCTGCCACCAGTCCAGGGACCTGCAAAGGTTGTGAAAGATCCGAATGGGATCTCTGAGGTGACCTGTGGCCGGGCTCCACTGAGCACTGAGGCACCACTGGGCCGTCTGCATATGCATGCGGTTGTGGGGAAGCACATGGACAGTGGAGACGCAGCATAGTCTGGGCCGTGACCCGAGTGTTGCTCTGAACCTGGGCCACCAGGGCTCAGAGGTGGACTGCTCACTGAGTGTCAAGGCGTGCGTCGATAAATTCCAAGGCCTGCACCAGCTTGAGGTGAGACAGAATAGTTGACCAGGAACCCCAGGCATTCGAGGAGGAGGATCGTTCGCGATGTCGCCAATCAAGCTCCTCCGGCCAAGGGTCCGTGACGAGCCAGTCGTCGAGGTAAGGGAAGACTGGTACACCCTGCCATCTGAGGGAGGTGACCGCCGTGGAAAGGCACTTTTTGAAAACCCATGGGGCAAACGCAAGCCCAAAGAGGAGCACCCTGTATTGGTAGTGCTCTCCCTGCACCCTGAAGCGCAGGTACTGCCTGTGCTGGGGGTGGACCAGGATGTGGGCGTAAGCGTCCTTGAGATCCAAGGTGCATAGCCAATCGCCCTGCTGGAGGAAGGGCAGCAGGATGCCAAGTGATAGCATTTTGAACTTTTCAGCACCAAAATCTTGTTCAACTTTCTGAGCTCAAGGATAGGCTGTAGGCCTCCCGTCTTTTTCGGGACGAGGAAGTACCGAGAATAGAAGCCCCGACCTTGGAGGTGCATCAGTACCCTCTCAGCCACCTGCTGGGCGAGGAGGTTGTCCAGCTCCTGCTGCAGAAAAGTCTGGTGTGTGGATAGTCGAGAAGGCTCTGCTAGAGAGAAGGGAGGGGAAAGCCTGTCCAGTTGGAGGTGATACCCTTCTCGGATTACTCGGAGAACCCAGGTATCCGACGTGATGGATGCCCACCAAGGGGCGAAGAGGGACAGGCGTCCCCCCCACCAGCTGTGAAGCTGCCGAGGGGTGATAGGCTATGCTGCTGGCATCAAAAATCCTGAGCGGGCTGAGGTGACGTCGGGGTTTGGTTCTTGGGCCCTTTAGGCCTGCGGTGACCATGGGGGGCCTTTCCGTGCAACGTTGTGGTTGGCGCGGGGGTGGGTGGGTAGGGTGGGTATCCCCAGTAAGGCAGTCCCTTTTCGGGAAGAACAGCTTCTTAGATTGCGGTTTCTTCTGAGGAAAGGAGGAAGTCTTGCACGAGAGGCGGATTCGGGTGACGAACTCCGTTTCAATCTCGGCAGCCTTATCCTCCCCATAGGCTTACCAAAAAGTTGCTCGCCAAGGCAGGGGACGTCCAGGAGATTTTCCTGGACCCACTGCTACAAGTCCGAGGACTGGAGCCATGTCTGGCATCGGGCACCGATGCTGGCAGCCACCAGAAGGGCTGAGAATTCAAATCCGTTGTAGGCGGCACGGGAGAGCTACTTCGAGCAATCTGCGATAGACCTCAGGAGGATCTGGAACCTAAGGAGGCGTTCGCTCATGAGGCCCGCAGAGAAACCCCCGAGATCCTTGGCAATATCGCGTAAGAACATGCCCATGTACAATTGGTAAGCCTGAATACGGCATGTGAGCATGGACCCCTGGTAAGCCTTGCGTCCCAAGGTGTCGAGGGCTCTTGACTCTCTACCTGGCAGAACCGAAGAGTGTGACTTTGAGTTCTTTTGCTTCAGCATCGCTGATTCCACCACTTTGGAGGTGTGGGGGAAACTGTGTCTTCCTAAGACTGGGGTCACGCTGGACCTTGTACATCGTGTTGAGGCACTTACTCACAATGGGGACCGAGGCAGGTGTCTCCCACATGCAGAGTAGTAGCCTGGACAGAATGGAGGAACTGGGACAGTGAGAGACTCCTGGGGCAGGGACTCGTACTGCAAGATATCGAGCTATTCAGCTCGAGGTTCCTCCTTGGCCTAGGTAGCCAGGTTGAGGGCCTGCGCCATGTCCTGCACGAATACTAGAAAAGGTGTGTCCTCCGGCAGCAAACACCTCTGAAAGGCGGTCGGGGATGGGTCCGACGGGAGGTGTCTGTGGGTGCAGCTCTCCGGGGAAGTGCCCCCATCTGACTCCCAACCCTAGATATCAGAAGAGGAATCAGATTCGGGTTGGTCACCCCGTCCGGAGGCCGAGGCCCGCTTAGAGCCAGAGGACCTGAAGAATCTCGCCCCCAAATGGGAAGGCGAGCGAGACCGACGCCGAGGACCCTCACGAGGCCCACGACTCTCGGGGGTTTCCAGGGCGGGTTTAGACATCCCTCTCAAGGGAATCTCGGTCTCTAGGCGTGAGCTAGCAGTGCTGGGTGTGAGCACCTGCTGGGCAGCTAAAAAGGCAGAAACTCTGCACTCTAGTGCCAGCATACGGGACTCCCACACGGGCGTAGGGCCCTGTGACGCTGACCCCGGGGTCACTGGGTCAGGCATAGAGAGGGAGAGGGTATCCTCGCCGGGACGGCCCTCAGGAGACCGAGAGCCATCGCTGGAGGCCTCCGTATCTGTACAAGGTACTTTATGAGGCCGCTCCTCGGGAACGCTGAGGGGGGCTGAATGACCGAGCGAAGGAGAGCTCATGCTTGTCTGGCGCCCCCAACAGCGACTTTGAGGCCTTCTTCTTACACCGCTCTACTTCAGGAGGCCCCTGATAGGAGTGCCGCTTTGAGCACAGGGCCAAGGCGAGGGATCCCACCTGCAGAGAGATGACTGGGGGCGCCACTGGGGATTCTGAGGTGGCCTTGCGGAAAATGTCATCCGACTTCTGCTTACGACTTAGCAGGGCCTTGGAGGACATTTTCTTACAAAGCAAGCAGAGCTCTGGATCATGGTCGGCCTCGAGACACCACAGACAGCATTCATGGGTATCCATAAGCGACATGTTCTTGAGTACCTGCCACAATTTTTTAATCCGGTGGACATCAGGGCAAAAAGGGTCCCTGCGAGGTCGAAGACCCACACAGCCAGCGGTTGGAGGAAAAAAGAGCACGAAGCCCGCAAAAGGGAAAAATGCTACAAACCCCCCCCCCCTTTTTACTCAAAAAGAGGAAGAGCAGGGGAGGACGGGTAGAGGACCAGTGCAACTGGAAAAATAGCAGGACAGAGGCCGAAAAAGAAACGCCTTCTGAGGGATGAGGTTGTGCATCCGAAGGGCTCCGTGTAAAAAGGCAGACTGAGCAAGATGGCACCTTTGGGCGGAAAGAGGACCACACATACGTGGCAGCAATCCCAAAGGCTTGCTTTGAAAAGCTGGGGAATTGCTCCGTGCAGGCTCCGTCAGTGCCGACATCACCCATAAGTCAGGACTGACTTCCTGCTTGTTCCTGGATAATGACAATATTTTTTCCATCTCACCAAAGACCCCTTCACATTGTTTAGTAATTATTGTGGACTTCAATGTAACAGTATCTTTAGCATGCTCTCTTATGCACGTAGCCTCTTTCACTATGATGCTGACTACAGATGGTGCGTAGCCCAGTACATGAGCTATGGAGGTTAAGCCTTGTTCATCTTCATGCTTACGGATAATTTTCATTTTGGTCTCCAGGCGGATGGCATGATGCTTGTGAGAGGGCTCACACTTTCCACCGGACATCAACAACGGGAATTAGCTTTGAGTTGTGTGCCTAAAAGCCTTTCTTCAATGTTTTTTCAAATGCATAACCAGGGTTACTGCGCATGTTGGAAACATCCTACATAAGCACATGTCAACATATGATCTATCACCACAAGTCAGGGAGCTTCTATACGTAGGCCGGAGCCAATGCATGTTGGAGATTCTTATGTATTTATAACAGTGCACTCTCCCTCGTCGCCCCAACCATATGGAATTCGCTAAGACTAGATCTACGAGGATGCACAGACCATTCAGAATTCTGGAAGAAGCTGAAAACTTATCTTTTTCAAGAATGCAACAATGCACCCACAGGATCAACATTCCAAAGTAATGTGCCCAAGCCCATCTATCGAAATCTCAGGGTCAAATAGCCCATACCTTTAACACTGTAAATTTGAGCTTTTGTTAACAGCTCATGTACATAGTTTACATAGTTTACTCAAATGTTAAACTTAATTACTATGTGCCATTATTCATGCCCTGCTAAGCAGAAAGGCAGTATAGAATTAGTTTTAGATAAATAAAATATATAGTTTCGGCATACAGTTGTTTTCTTGTTAATATAGTTGGTTTTTCAAGATCTTTAAGAGGTCAGTCAATAATCACAAAGCTGTATGAGAGTACCAGAAATGCTAGCTGATTAATGGTTTGTATCTCATTCTGTGATGTTAAAACACTTTTCAATAATGATTTTAATCTACTGTAATATTCTTTACTGATCGTTTCTTTCAATAATTTTTGGTCAATTGTCGCTCCTCCTCTGCTTCTACATATTTATTTATGCCTTTCTGTTTAAATTACATAATGTCACAGTCCTCATATCAGCAAGATGTTTTCAGTTTTGTTCAATTTTCCTCTTAGGAAGGTTGCCTCCGCATATTTGTAACAAGTTAATTATAGCCAAGTCATATGGCCTTGTTGTTATACCAGATACTGTAAAATGATGCCTTGTGAAAGCAGTATTTGTGTTGGGAATATTTCTGTTTCTTTCAAAATAAAAATGCATTATCTTGGTAGGACTTTGGACCCTTCTCTGTTGATGCAAACACAGTTTAAGGGTGTCCAAAAATCAGTTTTTTATAAGCTGGCTTTGTTAAAGCACTTGAAACCCTTGCTGCTGCAGGATGATCTACATTTAGATGTCCAAATGCTCATCCTTCCATCATTTGATTATTGTAATTTGTTGTATTTAGGTTTGCCCAAAAAAACAAACAAACCTGTGGCCATTACAGCTTTCCCCAATTTCCAAGTTTCAATAAGTGTCTCTTTTTTTTCTTTTCAAATGCAATTGTATTCATTATCCATAGACTTCCAGATTAGTTTTAAACTTTTGGTGATTATTTTTAAGGGCCTTAATAGCCCTGAATATGGAACTCCTCTGCATCAGCCCCATCATTTCAGTCTGAACACATCCATGATAAAGACAATTTCAGCTGAAGAAATTTGGAAGGCAATTTCCTTAGCCAGATCTAACTGATTTTATTTATTTATTTAACTGTTTCTCTATACCGCATAGTCAATAAATCAAAGAGGTTCAATTAGAAGGTGTGTGCAAGAAAGTGTAGTTAATCACCTGTAATAGGTGTACTCCGGGGACAGCAGGAATCAGTCCTCACATATGGGTGATGTCGGTGCTGACGGAGCCCTCACAGAAGCATCCCCCCAGTTTTCAAAGAAAGCCTTTGGGAGATGCCATTACGCATGCATGGTCCCCTTCCTGCCCAAGGGTGCCATCTAGTTTAGAGGACATAGCTAAAAAATGGCAAAAGAATAAAAAATGGCAAAAAAGCATGGAGGGAGGGTTGTGAGGACTGATTTCTGTTGTCCCCGGAGAACACCTGTTACAGGTGAGTAACTACTCTTTCTCCAGGAACAAGCAGGGAATCAATCCTCACATATGGGACTCCCTAGCTACAGGCTACCAAAAGCCCATAGAGAAAAATCACGGTTACCCTCAAAGGAAGCCATGAGCAGCAGCAATTGAGTCCGTAGATGCAGACTGCAGTAGGACTCGTGTGTCTGATGGGAACCAGTATTCCGATAGCCCGAACACAGAAGGACTGAAGGGTAGGAGTTGCCTAGACTCAGAAAAGATTACGACGCACAGCCTGGCTGAAGGCACTGTCCCATTGAGACTCCCAAGGTATGGACAGAAGACCAGGTGGCGGCCTGGCAGATGTCCACCAACAGGATGGAGCGTAGGTTTGCCACAGAGGCCTCCATGGCCCTTGCAAAGTGTGCTGTGACCCAGCCGTCCAGCGAAAGCCCTGCCTGCTCAAAGGCAAGGGTGATACATTCCGCCACTCAGGTAGATATCATACACTTGGTCACTGTTTCCCCCAGTCTACTGGGGTCATACGAGACAAAAAGCTTTACGGTGGCCCTGGGTACGATGAATGTAAAGGACCGCGCCCTCTTACAGTCCAAGGTGTGAAGAACATCTCCCCCCTACTGGGCTGAGGCCTCAGGAAGAAGGTGGGCAGCAACACTTCCTGGTTGAGGTAAAAAGGCAATACCAACTTTGAAAGGAATTTGGGGTGTATGCGGAGCACAATCTGTTCTTGTAGAACCTAGTTTAAGGTGCCTCCGCCACCAAGGCTTGGAGCTCGCTGACCCTGGGAGTGGAAGTGACTACAACCAGGAACACCACCTTCCACGAAAGGTATCGCAGATAGCAGGTAGTCAGGGGCTCAAAAGTAAGCTGCGCCAGTATGACACTGAGGTCCCACTGGGTCATCAGGAGGCATACCGAGGGTTTCAATAAAAGGAGTCCTCTCATGAAGCGGGTCACCAACGGCTGGGCAAGAGGGATTTGCCATCCACCGGGTAATGTGCCGCCAAGGCACTGAGATGCACTCTGATGGAGTTTGATTTGAGTTTGGAATGTGAGAGATGGAGAAGGTACTGCAGCACCGACTGCACCAGACAGGAGAATGGCTAATCCCGTGCTCTGTGCACCAGAGTGAAAATCTGCGCCACTTGAAGGTGTATGCTTTCCTAGTGGAGGACTTACGGAAAACCAGCAGAATCTCCTCCATTTCTTCCGAGAGGTTGAAAGGAGTTAGGGTCACCCTTTCAGCAGCCATGTTGTCAGTGACAGGGACTCCAGGTTGGAGTGCAAGAGAGAGCCCCCCTCCCTCTGAAAGGAGCCCTGGGGAGCTCCCCAATGGGATGGAAGTCTCCATCGACAGCTGGAGAAGTAGTGGGAACCACAGCTGCCTGGGCTATCAAATGACTATCAGGATCAGTGAGGTCTTGCTGCGGAGGGTCCTGAATAATGTTTTGGCAATTAGTAGTATGGGTGGGAAGGCGTACATGAGACCTTCCGAACCACGAGATGAGAAACGCATCTGCCGCCACCCAGGAAGGGTGGGTTTTCCAAAAGCAGAAGCGAGGCAAATGGTAGTTGTCTGGGCTGGCCACTCTGGGGTCCAGTTGTCACTCATGCAGCTGGAGGACTCTGCTTATTCTGTCAGCCAGTGCGTTATCCTGGCCTGGCAGGTATACTGCCCATAAGAGTATGCCCTGCAGGACTGTGTAGGAGCAGAGGGCCATCGCCTTGCGGCAGAGGGCGCAGGACCACGTGCCCCTCAGCCTGTTCATATAGAACATAACCACCTGATTGTCTGTTTCAACCAACACTATTTGGTGCCATAGGCAGAGGCAAAAGGCTCGGAGGGCTAGGTTTATCGACCACAATTCCAGGAGGTTGATCTGCTGGTTGCTCTCACACTGTGACTAGCTGCCCTGGATGCGGAGGTCCTCACAACGAGCTCCACATCCAGCAGGGAGGCATCCGTCGTAAGAACCCTTAAGGGGCAGGAAGTATGGAAAAGCATCCATGCCTTGAGGTACTGAGGATTTTGCCACCAGGTAAGGAATTCCGCCAACTGGCGGTTCACTAAACTCTGTCACAGAGTTGGCCTGTGGCCTGGGTCCACTGGTCCCGAAGGCACCACTGTGCGGCCTAAATGTCGAGGCTGGCATCTGGGGTGACCTGGACCATGAAGGCCAAGTGTCCGAGGAGGCATAGTAGGAGCTGAGTGGACACTGAGGGACGGTGTTGTATGTCCAGGGACAGAGCCCTGAGATAGGCGACTTGGTCCCCCGGAAAGTATGGGGTACCATATACTATTAGACTGAATAAATCTGAGAAAGAGTTAATTTTGTTCAGAACCTTGCTTAGAAATAAAACTTTATATATCAGCTTACTAGGTGAAGGTTTACATAAATAAAGAAAGGGCAGGTTGTACCCCAGCCTCTCTGACTCAGGGATACCAGATAGCAGTCTCAGAGTTATTAACTAAAATACTCTCAGGGTTAGTAATTAGTAGATATCAAGAGGTATTAGCAGTAAACAATGATGTCAATTAGGTCATTCTATATCTTGGATTCCTGTATGTCTCCTTATAATGGCCATGTAACAGTAAACAATTATGTCTTGGACTCCATTTATGGCTCCACATTGACCCACACCGAATAAGTTGACCTACAATATGATAAACATACATGACATATAATGATAAAGTGAAATTATGCTGTATCATCTACAAAAGCCTTATAAATAAAGTGAACCATGGCTGAGAAGTTAGAGTAAACAGGGAGAACGTGCTTCTCTCAGTTTCTCTCCACAAAGCTTTGGTGTATTTTCTATAGAACTGTGTGTATTTTATTGCTGTATTTGATAACCTTCCCATTGTTTGTGAATGTAGTTATTTGTAGCTTCAAGAACCCAGTGAGGTTACTGGTGAGGAGGGAGTTAAGTAAGCTCTTCAGTTGGTGCCATGACTCATCTACAGATTTCAACATTCCTGGCAAGGAGGGAAGGTGTTTGTGAGTATTATTTGGTGCCAGCAATGAGCAATCTGTTAGGTGAACAGGAGTTGACTCAATTGTGTGAATGGCATGTTGAGGCTATGAGTTTAGCTCTCCAGAAAGGTAGCCCTTCTTATTGTATGCGTGAAAAATATGGGAATAGGGCTACCACTTATGTTGTGCACTGGCATGCAGTAACTATTAATAATGTGCTGTTACAAGTTTCCTTTGGAAGGAACATTTTCTGTAGATAAGCTTTGTTATCTGAAATGTGCTTTGCAGACTAGACACAGAAATATGCGATGCTCATGAAGGGCTAGTGTTTAGTTGGTGGCAGCGAATGGCACATAAATTGAAAAATGAATTGTTTGTATTAGTGAATGTTGATACAATGAGTGAACCACTGGAGAAAGCAGAGGTGGCTGCATTTGAAGATGTTCCAGGTGTATTTCCGTTGTCTTCCCCTGTCTGTTCTGAGAATTATGTAGTTTCAGAAGGGAAGATAGTCACTCGTTTAGTGAAATTAAAATATGAGATAAGAGATAAGTTAAGAATATTGGGAAATACACAGATCACGAATTTTGGGACTTGCAATGTGTCCCAACTCAGAGAAATGAATGATCTTCTTAGTCGTGAAACAAAATGTATTGTACGTGTTAAAGATTCCTTAGAGGAAACATTAAGAAATAGTATTTCTGCTACAAAGGAATTAGGAATTTCTAGTAAACTTGTTGATGATATTGAAAAGGGTCTGAATAAGCATTTTATGAACTATAGAGAGAAATGTATTCAACTACATAGTGCTATAAGTTTTTTTTTCTCAAACCGTGTTGCGTATAATAGTTCATGTCCTACTTGGGCTGCTTTAGATAATTTGCTTAGAACTGCGTTCTATAACCCAGCTGATTTTTATTCAGTTTGTGACATACCTTGTGATAGATTTCCAAGAGAAAACTCGAAGGGATAATTTTGTTTTAGTGGTTAAAAAAATGATTTTCTGTTAAAATCACTTACAGTAGTAGTAGTACACTTATAGCAAACCTGTGAAAAGGACTGGTTGAGGTTAAACATCTTTAAGGCAGGATTCACTAATTGTTTTTGTAAATGATTTAATCCCGTGAGTAAAGGTATTTTACAACTTTAATAATAGATTGGCCAGCTAAAACAGCTGCTGTAAGTCTGAAAAAGTGCTTATGTAAGTCTGAAAAAGTGCCGGGTGCAGTGAACTGACATTTGATGTGAAATGACTGAGTCGCTCAAGCTGACGATTGCTCAACCTCCCAAGAGCAAGGGTAGGGGTAAGACTGGAGCGCGAGAAAGTCATAGGAATCTTCAGCGAGACAGTTCAGATAAGCCTGTCATTGAGCTTTTGAAAGCAAAAACTGTCTCTGGAATCAGAGCAGGGGGATGGTCAGAAGAGATGCTTTCCCTGCTATTCTTTGCAGATGTCACAACTATTCACCCTGATCCTGGAAGACCTCTATTTGCTCTGTGGGCTGCCCCGGGATAAAATGTCGCACATTGTCAGTTGTGTTTCTTTCCTCTGAAGTGCCGTTTTCTGCAGATGAAGTGCTGTTTTCCTGCAGATGCAAGCATCGTTATCTTGGAAAACTTTCATCTACAGTGCTGGGATCAGATATCGGATGCCTTTCATCTCGCCTGTACGGGTCGCCGTGAGACCTGAAGTTTCGTTTCTTAGACTGTCAGCTGTGTCCATTGCCAGCAGCCGCTGGTGAATTTCCAGACACGTGTATCCTGCAACATCATTATGTGAGACTTCAACTCTTTCTGTGCTACAAGTGAGACTGTCTGTGGAAGGCTGTACGGTAAGACACTGATAAACTTGTACAAGAACCTGTACGCAGTTCATAATGTGATTTTGCCAACTTCTCCCTGGATTTTCAGTATGACTTGGCAAAGAAGAAAGAAAAAAAATGCAGTTTTGTATTTTATCTACTCTTTTTGAAGGTTAGTCTTGCATATTTGCAAAGGCCCTAGAACCTGCATTATCTGATAAGAAACTCAACCATTTCTTTTTAGTTTATTATGTGAATAATTTGTTTTTACTGTAAATTGAATTACATATATTACTGGTCAGATTTCTTTATTATATTGCTAAGTTAGGTTTAAGGGTTAAATCTGTTTAAACTGTGGGTTGTATTGTAAACATGTAACTTTCTGGGAATTGTCTTAACACTCTCTGGTCAGAAAGATTTGAAAGTCTCTCTGTCTCTCCGTTATCGCAGTTGAAGGTTTGTTTTTTTTAATGCTACAATGTACTGGGCAATGCGCCATGTTTTAGATGTAAACATGTACTGGGAAGAGTGCCATGATTATTGTAAACTATTCAAATGGTTTGTAGTTTTTTTTTTTCTGATGTTTCTATTATCTGTGTGCTTTGCAAGTCTTCACGATTGGTTGTAAACCAGAGCAAACTAATGAAATAACTTTGGGGCTCCCGCAATGGCTATATTGTTTAATAGCAGTATTTTTTCCACTTGAAACTTCCTGGTTTCTAGTTCTGCAGCGACGGCTAGCAGACAAACTTGCCAATGAACAACCCTTTTGCAGACACGTGAACAGAAAACCGGCAAGCGGTTTTTCACGTATCAGTGTTACTGACATTGCAGTATGTAGCGCTATTACAGATGACTTTATTTTCTCTTTTATCTCCTTTTGAAGATATCTCTTTTGAAACCCCGTTTTGAACTTCGTGACGTTTCGGGCAGCTGGGAAACGGAATCATCTGTTTATTTTGCCCTGCTCATTTTTTGTTTTTTATTTGCCTTGTTTTTGCAGGAGACGTTTTACCACTGTGGTTATGCAATTTGTGTGTAGTTTAGATTAGTATTTTCCTGATATGTATGTAATGACCTTTAGGTACTGAACCTCTACTTAATAAAGTAATTGTGATTTAGAGGGCCGGTATAGCAATAGTATATCTCCTCATCATCTTAAGAAGAGTATTAAGAAGAATAAATATATATTTAGTTTGTCTTAGAATATTTTTGAGAATGTTTTTATTGCTATGCATATTGGCTATGCATATTTCCTAATCTGGTCCTAGATGTGCTGTGGCAATTTATTAATGAAGCAGTATTGTATTCAGAATCCTGAGGATGTTAGAAGGAATATCCAAATATTTTTGAGGCACATTTATACTTGATGGGAAAAATATTGTAAGTTATCAAAGTTTGTTGCTTGTCTTCCAACAGTGACAGCTCCTCAGCATGGAAGTTTTACCAGGAGTTAGGCCTAAGACCTTTAAGGAGTTTTGTGACATATAGTCATATACAAACACAAATACAAACACAGAACCTAGAATAATTAAAGATATAGGTATGAAGATCCTATGTACAGGTTCTTATATTTCAGTAATTTACAAGTAATGTCAGTTAATGGGAACCAAGTGTGTAGTTCTAGCTACCCTTTTTGGATGCCTCTAGTTCAGACCTAGGCATACCTAACCAAAGTTGAAGTGAAATAATTTAATGGTCATGCCTCAGAGGGTTTTGAGTAATTGTATACAGAATATATCTTGTCCTCAGTGAATTTCTGAATCTCACATCTTAAGCAGTTAAGCATTTTTGCTGCGGCTCATTGTATTTGTTTTGCAAGCCAGCCATTGCTGGTATCTGCCTCTCTTCAATATTGTCTGCTTGGTAATTTAGTTTTTTGTGGTTTGGCAAAGTAGAGCACCTTTTGAATGTTCAGCTCCTTCAATCTTTTGTTCTCCTGCTGTAGTTCTTGTAGGCTCGCCCCACGACAGCCATGTTTCTTTTTCTAATTGCAAGAAGGGCTACAGATGTTTCTTCAAGTTGTCCACGTTCTTTTTGCATTGTTAATTTTGGATTGTGCATTTAGGGTTTTTCATGTGCAGAATGATCACAAATACTTTGAGGTTCTTGCATGTTTCCCCAAACCTGTGAACGTTTCTCTCTGCACTTCTGATTCTCTTTCTTAACTTCTCCAAACACTGGTTTACCGTTTGGTATACTGTGAAACATAGTCTTCTGGTAATTTATTTTTGTTAAGCTGGTTTTTGTAATCTCCAATTTGAGAATTGATGTTTCGGTTAGTATTTTTATAGTGCAGAGTTTCTCAGAGGTTGGTTAGGTGCTTGATATATAGCCCTGGTGGATACCCCATAGTGAATTGAACTTTACTATATTAATTTGTTATCCATCCTGAATAAATCTTTAAGAAGAAAAAGGGATGTTTCCCCTCAGGATGCAGTCATAGTGACTGCTCTGTTGTTTCTTTTTAGGCAATTAGTGTGAATTGCAAGGTCCAGTAAACATAGTGTCAGCTTATGCAGTCAGGAACTGAATGGTTTTTAGATTTTCTCCCAGCAAAGAAAATGCTGTATGCAGAGTACTAGTTGATTTTTGTTATAGTATGCTTGATAATAATGGAAAAATAGTGAAAGGCCAATTAGATAAAGTTAGTAACTGTACTTTAATTTCAAGTGAGAGTTGTGTAAATTCCTTTTCAGCTTTCACTGATTCTTGTTCCTTCATTCTGGAATTCAGTATTCAGGCCTTTGCAAGGTGTGTTAGCATTTTTGTTTGGTATTTTGGGATGTTTCATTTTAGAAGTATTACTCCTCTATGTACTGACAATTGTTTCTCTATGTCAGCACTGGTGTCTTTTTACCTCTTTACCTTTCACAGTTTTCTAAATCAGAAATCAGTAGGATCACTGACCCCTGCAATAGTGTTACGAATTGGCCCAGAATCCAGTTGTATTTCCACTTCAATGGCAATATATGAGTTTCCTTACTTAGAAATGATTCTTTCCAGAATCAGAGGAGGGACTGAAAGCATATATATTAGTATGGGGTACCATATACTATTAGACTGAATAAATCTGAGAAAGAGTTAATTTTGTTCAGAACCTTGCTTAGAAATAAAACTTCATATATCAGCTTACTACGTGAAGGTTTACATAAATAAAGAAAGGGCAGGTTGTACCCCAGCCTCTCTGACTCAGGGATACCAGATAGCAGTCTCAGAGTTATTAACTAAAATACTCTCAGGGTTAGTAATTAGTAGATATCAAGAGGTATTAGCAGTAAACAATTATGTCAATTAGGTCATTCTATATCTTGGATTCCTGTATGTCTCCTTATAATGGCCATGTAACAGTAAACAATTATGTCTTGGACTCCATTTATGGCTCCACATTGACCCACACCGAATAAGTTGACCTACAATATGATAAACATACATGACGTATAATGATAAAGTGAAATTATGCTGTATCATCTACAAAAGCCTTATAAATAAAGTGAACCATGGCTGAGAAGTTAGAGTAAACAGGGAGAACGTGCTTCTCTCAGTTTCTCTCCACAAAGCTTTGGTGTATTTTCTATAGAACTGTGTGTATTTTATTGCTGTATTTGATAACCTTCCCATTGTTTGTGAATGTAGTTATTTGTAGCTTCAAGAACCCAGTGAGGTTACTGGTGAGGAGGGAGTTAAGTAAGCTCTTCACTTATCTGTTCCTCAAGTGAGCCCAGCACCTAGGCTCACTATGTCCTCCTGCTGCATGGAGACTGGACACACTGGGGCTGATGGGAGAGACCAGCAGATTACATCCAGTGATGCCACGTTTTTGACATGCCGTGTCTCCAAGCTGCAGGAGGAGGAGGTACACTACCCAGAGGTGGAGGACTAAACTGGAGGAACGATGAGGAAAGAGGTAAATCAGAGTCATCAGCATAAAGACAGTAAAGACAGGACTGAAAACCATGGATGGAGATCACAGCACCAAGAGAACAAGAATAGAGAGAGTAGGGGTCCCCAGAGAGAGAGACCTGAGCTACACTGACAGAAGTGAATTGGAGCGGAGAATTCACTACAGCATACACTAAGTGGAATAGGAGAGATAAAAATAGAACCAAGACAGAACAGAAATCCAAAATGCAAATAAGAACAGGTTGAGATGGTGGTGATTAACAGTGTGAAAAGCAGCAGATAAATCAAGAAGGATAAGGATAGAGTAAAAGCCCATAGATTTGGCCAGGAACATGTCACTGGAGACTTTGGCAAGGGCCATTTCTAAAGAATGTAGAAAACTAAACCCACATTACAGTGGATGCAAGATGGCTTGAGAGGAAAGAAAGTCAAGGCAGCAGCTGTGAACAGCACATTCAAGTAGTTTGGATGCAAAAAGAGAGGGGAGTTGAGCCGATAATTGTAAGAGCAAGTAGAGTCCAGTGAAGGCTTTTTGAGGAGTGGTGTAACCACAGAATGTTTGAAGACAGCAGAAACAGCTCCAGTGGAAAGTGGCAGGTTGAGGATAAGACAGATGGAAGGGACAACAGCCAAGCTCAGTGGAGAGGATGGGATGGGAGAGAAGAGCAGGTAGTGAATCTGAAAAGGAGTAATGATGTGCAATTTCCTACTCAGTTAACTTTAGAATAGAGAAGGAAAAATGCGTGTCAGGGAATTAAGTTTATTTATTTAATGGGGGTTTTTATACCGCTTTATCATTTTTAGTCAAAGCGGTTTACATTGTAACAAACTTGGTAATGTACATTAAACGGTGACATTGATAACTTGGATTATACATTAACTTTCTTCTGAGGCAATAGAGGGTTAAGTGACTTGCCAAAGACCACAAGGAGGTGCCAGTGAGAATTGAACTCTGGTCTCTTTGTTACCAAGCCAGTGCTCTAACTATTAGGTTACTACTGAAAATGAAATGGGCAAAGAAAAGATGGTGGTGACCCAGCAGAAAACTCCAGACTAATCTTGTGAACGTCATCGTGGAAGTAGTCAGCCAAGGTTTGCACAGAAAAGCAAAGAAGGGGTCAGAAGCACTTTAAGCAATGTTGAGTGTGGCAAAGAGACAATGAGGGTCAGGAGGACATAATACTCTTGCTTGGCGAATGCTAAAGCAGACTGGTAGGTTAGCAAGAATTTGAAATTAAGTCAGTCAATGTGGACATGAGATTTTAGCTAGATGTGCTCAGCAGACTGGGTACAGGAATATAGACAGTGGATTTTGACGGTACAGTATGCCTCACAGGTAATGGAATGGAAAAAGCGAAAGCATCGACAGCAGAAGAACATATAGTGTTATAGGAGGAGACTGTCTCATTGACAGACTCAGATGATAGAGGGGATGAGAGTCTAATGGAAAGAGCTGAAGATTCCTAATGTTTTGTGGAAAATAGGACAACACTGTGATAGGTGTAGTTAAGAATGAAAGCTAATAGGAGGATAAACAAGGGTAACAAGTTTGAAGGCAAGTAGTGGAAAAAAAAGACAAGGTTGAGGTAGTGGCCATACTGGGGAGAAGGGGTGGTAGAACACAGCTGGAGATTGAATGAAAAGGTTAAAGCAAGGAGCTGTGAGGAATAAGAGTGACCAAGTGAGAGGAGTCATTAACATGGATGTTAAAATCCTCAAGGATGAGGGAAGGGGACGATGGTTCCAGAAGGAAAGATAGTAGTCAAAATCTGTGAGAAAGGAAGAGGCAGACTTGTTAGGGGTGGGGGCGTGGTGAATAAATCAATATAGAAAAACAGATAAAGCAAAAACTGAGGTCGACCACAGCCTTAGAGACACAAATGTTCTTCAAATAAAATTTATTGTGGGATCCAACTTGGCCAAGTTTTGGCGAACATGCCTGCGTTAGGGCTTCATAATAATACAAACAGAATAATAAAAAAGATAAATTGAATTGACGTACCAAATAGTAAAAAACAGAAAACCACAGAATACATATAAAAAGCCATATATAAAAAACTATACATAAAAATCATATTCATTAAACATACATAAGTAAAGAAAAGGTAGAAAATTAAAAATGTGACCAACCTGAATGTTATAACTGTTATAAAGAGGTTTGACAACATAATATATCAATGATCCAGTAACCTGTACACTCATATGTGTCGTTTCCAGAAGAGACAATAAACCTAAATATATTATTAATATACTTTATAACCACTACAGAAGACCTCATTTGATAGCTCTTTGTAACCCAGTTTTGGTCCAGGTGTCAGTTATGCGGAGTAGTGGTTATAAGACTTTTGATTTGTACCTGTTTAATATTATATTAAGTTTGAGTTGCCTGCTTAATTTCTATAATTATGGGAAACTAAGGACAAGCCTGTCCCCTTCCCCCTACAAAACTAAACTGCTCACGAGACTTGTCTCTTAAAATGAAAGGTTTTGTATTAGGGTTTAAGGCTCTTACAATACTATCATTTCTATTTATACCAGTGGTCCCTGCCCTTAATTGTCACTTATTAATTCACCATTGAGACTTTAAATTTAATCCTTGGTTTATTTGTTTTTATTAATTGTTTAGAATGGCAAAGAACTGCCTTTAGCTTTAAATGTTATCTGGTCTAAGTGTCATTTTGGGTTATCTGAATACAGTATCACTCAAACATCTTGCTCAAGGTATAATCACACCTATGCTGTGGCAGGTGCAGGCCTGTGATCCACGGTGTCTGACGTAAGCAGGCAGGCCTAACTAGCTTGACCTGTAAATGAAGCATGTGGAGAGGCACATAGGAATTGCACATCCCCCAATATGTTGCTATTGTAGGATAGAACTCTGTAAGAGAACTAAACTAACTTAGGTAAGCAAAACTGAGAAATGGAAAATACAGAAAAATGTGTTTGAAAGTTACTGATAAGAAAAAGTACATCTGCAAGGAATATAATTGGGAGTGCTGACAGATGAGTTGCAGAGCCCTGCTCCCCTGCATGCACAAATTGGCTATATGGCCTTGAGAGTGTGAAAGTAACAAGTTGATGAACTGACCATTGTAATTGGGACTAGAAGGGGGGTATGCAGGTGCCATGCCCACTGAAGGAACATAATTGGATAATCTTATCAGTACCGGGACCAATGGAAGGGGTACGGGAGGTACGGGAGAGTACCGGGACCAATGAAATGTTTTTCTATACCTAGAATGGAACAGAAGTCTATAAAAGTTGTTGTAATGCTTGAAAACTTTGCTCAGCCATTTTGAAATTGACTTGCTTGAGACTTGTGCACAAATAAATGATTTGGACCTTCTGAACAGACTCCTGGTATCATTGGTTTGTCTGCGCTTTGCTGCTACAATGCCATCTTACTGGCTATTTCTATATAAACTATTAAGAATCCTCATTCCTTCAAGTTTTACTCATTTTTAGTTCCTCCTTCTTTAATTTTCACCTATAATCAGTGGTGGGATTCAAAACCTCCTAGGAACCAGTTCAGTCAGTGGTGGGATTCAGCCAATCACACAGGATCACGGGAACCGGTTCCTAGCATTTCCCATGTTCGCCGAACCGGTCCCTGCAGGCAGGATTCAAAACAGCCGACAGTATTTTGATGGCATCGGGGGCTTCTCCTGATGTCACTTTCCTCCCCGATGCCAACATAATACTGTCGGGCGTTTTGAATTCCGCCAGTGCAGATGCAGCAGTGATGCAGCCTGTTCGGACCGGATCAGTGAATGCGGGAAACACTAGGAACTGATTCCCAAGAACCGGCTGAATTCCACCACTGCCTATAACCCAGTTTATTTTCGCCCCCTCCCCCCAATAGTCACCAGTCAACTCAAAGTCTGTGTTTTGTGTCCATGCATCTTGACTGAACTAGACTAAGTTCCAAGGAAAAAGGAGAAGGGATCATTTCGTGTTTCTCTCTATACGGTGGTGAACTATGCAAACAATTAATAACCCTCTGAAATGCACTTCAATTTGGTCAGTTTCAAACAATGGCGGAAATACAGTCTCCTCAGTTATAGATTCAAAAGGTAAATACTGGGAAAATTAAATAAAAATGGAATTGAAAAATACCTCAACAAAAGTTTCAGAAACAATTTTGATGATTTGTCCTCGTCGCCACTGTTTCAGGATGGGTATCTCAACAGCACAATACATTTCTATTTTCCACTCGATGGTTTCGGGCTTTGATTTTTTATATGTGTCGACCATTTTGTCTTGCAAACTAGAATTCAGTGAACCAAAATTACTATTGAATTTCTAGGAAATAACACTCTATGCATATCAATTAGGTAAGAGTAATACCCGTGTACCCTACACTACAAAGTCAGTTGGCTATACCCCTTCTGCCAGGTAATGTAATAAAGGGATGGAAATGAACCTGAATAAAGAAGAGAAGACCCCTTCAATCAGCTCAGCTAGGGAAGCTGCTCCTTTCTCAGTGATGAAGCAAATTTAAACAAAATACCCATTGGAAAGAATAGAATATTACTTATTTCTATAGGTAATTAGACATATGCAGTGTTCTGCTTTATACAAGAAAAGCTAGGGTGATGGGAATAACTAAAGATAGAAGTCACAGTTTAGTTAACGCAAAACAAAAATAAACAGAACTGTCTTTGCCAAATAAAATATCACAAAGCTACAGCTTGTATTGTTCCAATAATATTGCTACAGAACCTAATTACAACAGATATACAAAAGGATGGTGAGAAGTTGAAGTCTTTTATAATGGCAATACAGCTCAGAAGTTTCAAATCTGTGCTAATTCAGCTACCCATTAAGTACTACTATTTCTTCAATGTCCAATTTAGAGTCATCAAGCAGAGTGCCACCAACTAAATGAAGCAATTTCTCTAGTGCAGGAGTGGCCTAGTGGTTGGGGCAAGGTACTTCAGGCCGGAAGGTCGGGGGTTCAAATCCCACTAGAGGACAGCAACCTTGGGCTGGAAGGACTGGGGTTTCTAGTCCCACAGGTGCTCCTTGTGGTCTTGGGCAAGCCACTTAACCCTCCATAGCCCATGTTCCCTGTAAAAATAGTTATCTCCAAGTTATAATGCCCTGTTCAATGTAATTTCAGTTTGTTCAATGTAAACCGCACTGATGCAGAATAGCGCAGTATATAAGAGAATGTAAATAAAATAAAATAAATAATAAAATAGGTGAGTTAGGAGACATTTATCATAGTAGTTAAATTTCTTAAACTTAGTACACTAACAGGATATACATTTTACAGCTGAAACCTTATCACTTTAAAATATTCTCTGCAGCTAAGAAAAACACACTGCGTATATTCAACATTAAAAAAATATATATACAGAGAAAGCTTTTCTCATACCTTTTAAGCAGATGTCCCGATGACAACCACTGAACAGAGATTCTGGAGGGGGATGATACACAACTAACTCGCACTTGTAGCTCTTCTTTGCTGTGTGTGAAATCCATATCCTCTT
The DNA here is from genome assembly GCA_033557465.1 of Ichthyophis bannanicus. Lineage (NCBI taxonomy): Eukaryota > Metazoa > Chordata > Amphibia > Gymnophiona > Ichthyophiidae > Ichthyophis > Ichthyophis bannanicus. The sequence goes on along the minus strand of CM066035.1, from coordinate 201,288,440 downwards.
CAAAGCTCAAAGCTGAGAAATCAGGTGTTCGGTCCACTGTCATGTCTAGAGCTGGATCCCATATTTCATTGTAAGGCAAACATGGTGCCTCTCTTACAAAATTGAAAATACACATGCAATGATATTATTACTGATAAATTTGAAAGATTTCCAACAAAGAACATTTGTGAACAGAAAAGGCAACAATTTAAAATCATGAAATTAATAAGATGAAAGAAAAAAAAGATGTTAACAAGAAATATAAAAAAAAGCTCTATTTACTAAATTGCAGTTCTACATTAATTGCATAAAATCAATGCATCGTAATGGCAAAATCTGTGTTAACTACTGGATGCATCCCCAACAGTTCTCAGTTAAACCAAAATAAATTTTATCATCATTTGTTAACTGCTTTGCAGAAAACATGATGCTGTTAGCTACGCTGAATTGTCTTCCGTGATCTGTAAAATGCACACTACCCACCAATTCTATACCTTTTTTGACACTAACTGAAGCTACAGAACAGTTAGCATGCAATAACTGCCACCATTTAGAGCTAATGAAGCTTAATAAATAAGTTCCTAAAGGAAATGAGCATTCTCATTATTTGACACATTTCTTACTCCTGGGGGAATTCTGCACAAAAATTGTGAAAATTCTGCATGCTTTATTAGTAATTTTTTGCGCAGAATTTTTATTTTTAAGGCCTCCACCAAAAGACTTGAAATTCCCTGTTTCGTTTCTTTCTTCAGCACTCTCTCACTCCAACCACAGTTCTCTCCCCAATGGGACTGTAGCTACACATCGAGCCATGGCCTTCTCCCTCTGCCATCCTAGGCCCAATTGATCATTTGAACCAAGTGGACCTCCAAAGAGCCATTTAGATCAAACGAACAATGGTGCTCAGAAGAGCAGGACACAACCGTATGTGTAGGTATTCATCACCATGTCTCAGCACACGATCTCTGCAGGGAAGGGGAGAGGGATCAGGAGTCGCCGGTGTCAATGCCTGTGCAGAATTCTGCACTGGGAAATTCTACACAAATTTTACATTACATAGAATTCCCCCAGGTGAAGAAGATGTATGCTTATCAGACATCTTTATGTAAAATTACAGTTTGTCTTTAACCAGCTTTGAATGGAAGTAAAATTTAAAAAAATTTAAATTCTTAAGTCCCCAAATAGTTCCTCAATATAATTTAAATGGCTGTTCTTTCTGTTCTAATATATATTATGATGTAAAAGAAATCTTAAGTTAAAAGAGAAACTCAGACTTTTGTCATTTGAAAGTGTGGTGCAGCGTAACCCTATATAAAGTTAAAAAAATCATTTATAAAGAAACAAAGGAACCGTTAGTCCTGTTTTAAAGTTTTAAAAAACTGGTATTTACAGATTTTATCCAGATATACCAGAAAATTCAAATTTGTCCCTCAGTCTTAGAATCTTTATAGAAAAAGAAAAAAATTGGATGAAATTGAATTTGCCTGAATTTGGTAATTATCTGGAAAAACCCCCACTATGAATCTGAATCACATTTTGTGACAACCTACAGAGTGATTTATACCTTTCTATTAACCTTACCTAACTTAGAAAATAAGCATCTCATTCTGTAAGGTCCAATAAATTACCATTTTCTAACAAATCTACAAATTTACAATTTTAAGAGTACAACTGTCAAAGGCATTTACCTCAGTAAATGACCTGTATTAAAAACTGGTCCTTATCTAAAGTACATGTCAACTTCCATAGAATATGTACTTTTAATCAGATTAAATAGATGTGCATTGTGTGTATGTAAACTGAAAGAGAAAAACAAAGTTACTCACCTGTAGCAGATGTTCTCTATGAAAGGAAACAAAACAACAGGTGCGTGGACAAGTGGTGCTCAGAGGTCAGCTCGATGAATGGGGACGTCACTGCAGTCAGGGGCCAGGTCATCAGGGCAGATGATGCAGACAAACCTGCCATCATTGCCTGCTGCACGGCTAGGATAGCAGAGATGTTCTGCTCCATGGCTGCCATTCTGGATTCCAAGTCAGAAGGCTCCGCAACTTTCAGCGCAGACACCAAGGATCTCGGGACTAGCACCGGCACTCTTGCGAGTGAATCGTTGACAAGGACTACAACCTCGAGGACCATCGCATGGTCTCCGCTGGCCGAGGCATCCTTCCTGAGGACCTTGATGGGACGTTTCTAGGAGTCGTCTGAATCCCTCCGGGTGGTCTTCACAGGTTTCTCCGACGGAACCTTGACGGACTTTGAGGATTTTATTTCTTTTTTTTCACTCAGTATCAGAGGTCTGTTCAGAGAAGCCGCCACCGCGGGACTCAGAGGATGCTCGGCCCTCTCGGGAAGTGCTGGGTTTGAAGCTCAGCACTGGGAAGGCAAGTGCTGAGTTGGACCTGGGGAACACTTTCTCCTGCAACTGACCTCTTCTTATTCGTTTTCGGCGTCATAGCCTGACACAGGTCATAGGTGGTGCTATCATGGTCTGGTCCCAGGCAGTGTAGGCAACAGTCATGAGTGTCGGTGACAGACAGTTTGACTGCAGCAGTCACATTTTTTGAACCCACCGAGGGACATGGTGGGGAAAAAACCTGGCTGGGGTCGACAACCCCCAGGCAAAAAAAAAGGCGTGAACGCCAGTCAAGGCAAACCTTGATCAAAAAAAGGGGGAAAGGAGCAGAGCACAGCACTGGGGCCAGTGCTGGCTTGAGGCAGGAAGAGGAACCAGTATGAAAACTGGGAACAGCTGTTTTTTTTAAGAATATAGAAATGGATTTTTTCAGGGGAAATTGGAACTACATCCATTAGGCTTCGCGGAAAAAAGGACACTGAGCAAAATGGCACCCTTGGGCAGGAAGGGGGACCATGCATGCATGGTAGCATATCCCAAAGGTTTTCTTTAAAAGCTGGGGAAATGCTCCGCGTGGGGCTCCGCCTGCGCCTTCACCCATATGTGAGGACTGACTTCCTGCTTGTTCCTGGAGAAGGACGGCTCTTTCGATTGAAAGCAAGCTCTGCTATGAGGGGACATAGGATGAGGGTGAAAGGGTATAGACTCAGGAGTAATATGTGGAAATATTTCTTTACAGAATGAATGGTAGATGAGTGGAATAGTCTCTCAGTGGAGTTGGTAGAAATGAGGACGGTATCTGAATTCAAAAAAGCATGGGACAAACACAGAGGCTCTCTAAAGGTAAAAAGGGGACTCTTGTAGTTGTTGATATGGAAGGGCAGATAGGCCATGTGTCTTTTTCTGCCATCATGCTTCTATGTTTCTACAATACCACCAGGATGATTTACCAGAAGATAAAAACCCTCCAGTACCTACGATCTCTGCTCAAAACCAATAACTTCTACAGTCTTTCAAGCTATCATATTCCCACACATAGACTACTGCAATATCATTTTACAGGGCCTTCCAAAATATGCGCTACAACCATTACTAATTGCACAGCACACAGCAGCCAGACTTCTGGAAAGAGCATCAAGAATGGAAGATATAATCCCCATCCTAAAAAAGTTATACTGACTTCCCCTTACATGCCGCATAAGATACAAGGTAATGATGACTGTTTTCAAAGCACTACACAACATGACCGCCACACACCTGCACAGCATGCTAAAAAGACATCCACAGAATAGAAGCGGGAGACTAGGTGCGCAAAACACGATAAGCATACCCATAGGAAAACTGAAATATAATCAAACAACCTGTGCAAGGGCCCTCTCACTGTACATACCCGGAATCTGGAATAATCTTCCCACAAAACCATGAGACATAGAAGACATCTTTACCTATTCAGAAAGGAACTAAAAATACTGTTATTCAAAGAGCATTTTGAGGACAAAACATAAACAAACTCCTTCCGAGTCCATCCTCCACTCATGCACTTTGATACGCATATACTGAACTCTGGACAATCAGAATCTATACCCATTATGATTCATACGAACTTCTAAGCATCTATTTTCAATTACCTGCAACTATCCCCCTCAAACATCACTGTACATTATATACAAAACTATTATTACAGCACTTGTAAAAAGCTCATTTTATGTTAATATTCCCTGTTCTATGTAACATCAACTTTAAATTGTTCCATGTAAACCTCACTGACCTTTGGAAATGCGATATATTAAAAAAAAAATACTAAATAAATGATAGATAGTTCAGAGACTACTAAAAGTAGGGGTCTGCAATCTCATTATTTCAGTTCTTTCAATACGCTCAGATGTATATCATCTGGTCCAGGTGATTTGCTACTCTTCAATTTATCAAACAGTTCTAATACATCTTCCTGGTTTATCGATATTTCCTTCAATTCTTCCAATACATCATCTTTTATATACCATTTCAGGCACAGGCAAATTCCCTACATCATGTTCAATAAAAACCTTAACAAAGAATTCATTCAGTCTCTCTGCTATGGCCTTTTCCCCTCTTAAATACCTTTCACACCTCTATCATCTAATGCTCCAACTGACTCTCTCACAGGTTTTTTTTAGCTATTAATGCACTTAAAGTTTTTTATTATGCATTGTAACTTCCATGGGTAGCTTTTTTTTCAAATTCTCTCTTTGCCAGCCTTGTCAATGTCTTGCATCTAACTTGGCAATATTTACGTTTTTTTTTATCATTTTCATCATTTGGCTCCTTTTTCCATATCCTAAAAGATGCTTTTTTGGTAGCAACAGCCTCTCTGACCTTGCCTTTAACCATGCTAGCAGTCTTTTGGCATTTCTTCAACTTTTCTTACAGCGTGGAACACATCTATTCTGGGCTTCCAAGACAGTACATTTAAATAATGCCCACACTTTATGTAAATCTTTAACCTTTGCAGCTGCTCTTTTAAGTCTTTTCTTAAATGTTTTCCTCATTTTATCATAGCCTCCCCTTTTGAAAGTTAAAAGATAGTACTGTGGATTTCCTTGCCATCCTTCTTTCATTTATTAAATCAAATATGATCATGCTATGATCACTACTGTCAGGAGGCCCCAACACCCTTATCTCTTGCACCAAATCCTTCATGCCACTAAGGACTAGGTCCAAAATAGTTTCCCCTCTTGTCGGATCATGAAACAGCTGCTATAAGAAGCGGTCATTTATTTCATCTAGAAACTTTATCTCCCTAGCATGTTCTGCTGTGACACTGACCCATTCAATACCCGGGTAATTGAGATCACCCATTATTATTGTGTTGTAACTTTTCTTAACTTCTCTGATTTCTTTCAGCATTCCATTATCCATCTATTCATTCTGGCCAGGCGGCTGGTAGTACATCCCCACTTCCATTGCCTTCCCTTTTTTCACGTGGAATTTCTATACATAGAGATTCTACAGTGTATTTTTTTCCTGAAAACTTTAATCCGATATGATTCAATGACCTCTCTAACAGAGTGCAATCACTCCATCAATTTGATCTACTCTATCATTACGATATAGTTTATATCCAGGTATCAGTGTCCCACTGGTTGTCCTCCTTCCACCATGTCTCTGAGATACCAATCATATCTAACTCTCGTTTAGTATTATATATTCTAATGCACCCATCTTATTTTTTTAGAATTCTAGCATTTGCATACAGGTATTTTAGAGGTTGTATTTAATTTATATTAATCTGGTTATCAGTTGAATAGACTAATTTGTAATCTTTATGCTCTGTACGTAAGGGCAAATGGGTAACTTATCTTTATTGGAACCTCTCTGTTAGGATGTCCTAACTTCCTTCTTTTGCTAGTATCCTTCAAAGACGACATAAGGAAGACAGAGAGGTATATAGACGAGATAGTACTGAAGTCCCACCTCCAGTCTGGCAGCCTCCCTGTTGCCATGGAGGAGAGAGGTCACGTAACAGGAGAGCATCACCCTGGTTGTCAGGAAGTGATCCTGTAGCAAGGATCTGTCCGGGTGACGTAAAACACTCTTGTATTGAGGTTTCTCCAGGGCCATGTGCCCATGAGGGGAGGGGGTTAGGACGGCCGTTATATTGGTAATTCAATCATCAAGCATGTAGATAGCTGGGTGGCTGGTGGACCTGGGGATCACTTGGTAACATGCCTGCCTGGTGCTCAGGTAGCGGACCTCACGCACCACCTAGACAAGGTCTTAAATAACACTGGGGAGGAGTATGTTCTCTTGGTACATATTAGTATCAGTGACATAGGAAAGTGTCGCAGTGAGTTTCTGGAGGCCAAATTTAGACTTTTAGGAAGGGAGTTGAAATCCAGAACTTCCAGGGTAGCATTCTCAGAAATGCTTCCAGTTCCACGCGCAAAACCCAAAAGGCAGGCAGAGCTCCAGAGTCTCAATGTGTGGATGAGACAGTGCAAAGAAGAGGATTTTGGATTTGTTAGGAACTGGGGAACATTCTAGTGAAAGGAGGGGCTTTTCCAAAGGGATGGACTCCACCTTAACCAGTATGAAACCAGGTTGCTCGCATTAACCTTTATAAAGCAGACAGAGCACTACTAGCAAAATATTGAAGTTGGTGCATATCGACAAAGACGTTACAATAAAGACAGAAGTATCCCAAATACCCTTAAGTTCAGAACATACAGATCTTAAAGATTCCAAATTACCCCTGCCTTCCGATAACCAGACTAATATGAATAAAATACGACCTCAAATGCTTGTATGCAAATGCTAGAAGTCTAAAAAATAAAATGGGAGAATTAGAATACATAGCACTAAATGAGAGGTTAGACACGATTGGTATCTCAGAGACCTGGTGGAAGGAGAACAAACAGTGAGACACTGAGATACCCGAGTACAAATTATATCGCAATGATAAAGCAGATCAAATTGGTTGAGGGGTTGCACTCTATGTTAGAAGGGGCATTGAATAACACAGTATTAAAGTTTTGCAGGAAACAAAATACATGGTAGAATCTCTATGGATTGAAATTCCATGTAAAAAGTGGAAGATGATGGCAGTGGGGCTGTACTACAGCCGCCTGGCCAGAATGAACAAATGGATGATGAAATACTCAAAGAAGGAAATGGCAGCATTTCCCTGAGGCTCTGTGCTGGGAATCTCACATCTGCCGGTGGGAGGACATTAAACCTTGAATTTGTGGCTAATTTTAGTGGCTGAGTGCGGCAGAATAGGTGGTGAAGTGGAATCGGGAGTGACAGCCGGTATGTGATCACCGCCTATTAATTATGCCTCCCCTACATGCCGACGATGGATGCCCGACCCCGTACAGCTCCGGTAGGCGAATCGGCAGTACATTGTTGATTTGAAAGGTTCCCGATCACTGCAACTGATGTTTTGTCTTCCTCTTTGTGCTACCAACCTGGTATAACTGATGTGTGCGAGAGCCGGATCAGCGGTGTGACGCCGAGGACCAAGGGTTGCTGTGCCTTCTGTCAGTGCTTCCCACAAGTAAACGCTGTTGTGTGTGGTGAGCTGATCTGAGCTGATGTGGCTCTGTGGCGTCTGTCAGTGGAGGGAGACGTTCTTTGCGGCGGCATTTGAGTGTGAGAGGAATCAATTTCAGTGCCGATCCTGTCCCGGAGACCCCAGTGGTGGCCATTACTGCATGGAGTTGAACAGCAAGTGATGAATGTGGCCAGCGGCGGGAAAATTGACTACCGAGTGATTTTGGCTGCCAGTCTACTCTCTCCCTGTATACTCAGTTGTGGGGGCTTTTGATCTGAGAAAATACAGGTGGGATAGTTTGGGCATGGACTGCTGTTGAATATATATATGGACTTGTGTATGTTAAATGTCTGCTGAGATTTAAAGATCGGATATTTATTACAATGAGCACATGGTTCAGCACTGAATGAGGAGCTCCATCTGGTGGCCAGTGGTGCAGCAGCCTATCTTTGCAATAGAAGGAGAGATCTGTCCAGGAAGTTATTCGGAGAGGTGGGGGAAAGCAGTGGATGGGCTATGGCATCCACCCGAAAGAAAACAGCCGACCTGCGGGAATTTGCATATGGAAATGCACGAGTAGAGCACCAAGAAAGAGACAAGCAGATGACGGAGGGGCAGTCAGAGTGTGGCAGTAAATGGCCAAGGTAAAAAGGACTCTGAAAATGCAGCGGGTGCTCTAGTGTCTATTACAAAGGAAGAACTCAAATCGTGGTTCAATAAGATTAAAACAGACATTGCTGGTTTCAAAGGGGAAGTGGAAGGTATGTTCTCACAGTTGAGAGCTGATATAACAGAAGTTGGATGCAGGGCTGCAGAGGCTGAAGGGTGTATTGAGGCAATAGAGGTGCGCACCGAATCATTAGAAAAAGTGCTGAAGAGTTTGGAAGAAGACAAGGAGAGTATGGCCTTAAAGCTGGAGGATTTGGAGAATAGAGCCCGATGCCAGAATTTGCGCATCAAAGGCGTCCCTGAGATAGATGAGTTATCGAGATTGTATGAAAACAGCAAAGGATATCTGTGAGGCGTGTTGAAGGATGCCGGGGAAGGTGAGGTGGAGGTGGTATTGGACAGAGCACATAGATCGCTTGGAGCAGTGCGACGGGAGCAGCCTAGGGACATTATCATTTGTTTCCATGACTATCAGCTTAAGGATAAAATAGCCAGCAAGATGAGATCCCTGGGAAAGTTTAAATGGCAAGGATCTGAAGTTGCTATATATGTGGACCTTGCCACAGCTACGCTACAGCGAAGGAGGTCGTGGAGAGAGTTTACTAATCGGCTGGGAGAGGACAATATACGATATAAGTGGCTGTTCCCTGTGGGTCTCGCCTTCACCATTAATGGGACTCCTCGACGAGCGGAGACATTGCAGGCACTGACGAAGGCCATGAAAGAGGGAGGCATTCAGCGGATCCCAGGGACGGTGGGGCCGGGCAGCACACAGCAGTGAGTCCCTGACAAGTGGTGGCATCGGGTGGAAAGGCAGGAGAGGAAGTCTGCATGAGTGGAGTTGACTACATCTTTACGCAGCTGAGGGACTGATTTGCCTACATGATCATAACGTGAGGAATGTTGTTGGGGAAATATTAAGAGGAGGAGGAGTGGATGTTAATGTATTAGGGATTATATATGTTGTTAAATGATGTGGGGGAGGGAGTTCTGGAAAAGTAGGCTGGAGGGGAGTGGGAGGGCAGGATGGTGGGGAAAGCAGTAGAATTTGGGTTCTGAAATGTAAATGCTGATGTGGATGTGGGAGAGGCGGACACGGTAGAGGGCTATAAGAATGGGTGTTGAAGGGGAGGGTAGGGAGGGGGAGATGGGAGGGGGAGGAGGGAGTTCATAAACAGTCATATGTACAGGAGTGGGGAGTAGCGAGGGGGGGGGGTTCTTTGGAACGGTACACACTGGGGAAAGGAGAGACTTTTGAAAATGGAACGTGAATTAAAGATTCTAACGCTCAATGTGCATGGTCTTAATACCTGGCAAAAGAGAAGAACGGTGGTAAGAAAGGGTGCCCGGGCCCAGGCTGATGTCCTCATGATACAGGAGACTCATCTAAAGGGTTCCCCGGGGGGATGGGGGGAGGGGATTCTATCAGGGCAAATACGATAGAGGTTTTTTAGCTGCCAATCAAAGTTTCTATTAAAAGAGGGGAGTGGGGATACTGTTTTCTAAAGATCTGCTGGTGGATACTAAGGAAATTATAAAAGATCGGGAAGGGAGGTTTGTTCTATGGTCTGGGGTATTGGAAGGGAAAGAGGTTACCATTTGTTGTGTGTACGCGCCTAACACAGCTCAAGGTAGTTTTTTCGACCATATTCTCCCAATTATAGAAGAGCATAAAAGGGGGAGTTTAGTCGTGGGTGGAGATTTCAACGCAGTAATGAATCCGCAAATGGACTCCTCAAGAGGGGGAAGGAGGTGGGATAAATCGGGAAGAAGGAAGTTAGAGAAAATGATGTCCGCCTTGGGATTGGTAGATGTATGGAGGTATCACCATGTTGGGGAAAAAGCTTACACCTTTTTCTCGCATCCTCAGCAAACGTATAGTAGAATTGATATGCTGTGGATAGGTTGGGCGATATTGAAAATGGTGCTTTGTCGTGGTCAGACCATGCTCCAGTTATTCTTGCTCTTGAGTTCTATAAAGAAAGTACCGGACTCCGGTTCTGGCGATTGAATGAATCGCTTTTGGCGGACCCAGAGAGGGTGGCAAGATTGAAAGAATACATTACAGAATATTTTCAACTAAACGGAGGGGCGGAGGTGCCCCAGGAGATAGTGTGGGATGGGATGAAAGCAGTGGTTCGGGGAAGTTTAATAGCACTTGCGGCAAAAAAGCAGCAGCAAGCGGGTGAGGTGGACGAAGGGTTGAGAGCTCAGTTAATAAAGTTACTTAGGGAGCACCAGTTGACCAGGAGTAGGGCGGTGTTACAAAGGGTATCTAGAGTGCGTGAGGAATTGGAGACATTAAGATTAGGAGAGATGGCATTTCAAATGAAACGGCTACAAGCATGGATATTTTGTTGATGGTAATAAACCGGGTCGTTATTTAGCTAGGCAACTTAAACAAGCGCTAGTCAAGCAGCAGTTATATAAGCTGAAAAATGAAAAGGGCGAGTGGGAACATGGTACCGTCAAAATACAGGAGATTTTCTGCAAGTACTACAGAACTCTCTATGCGTCGGAGCAAGAAGGGTCGGAGGTGGAAATTAGACAATATTTAGAGAATATTATTCTTCAGAAATTAGCGGAGACTGAACAACAATGGATGGATAGAGAGATTAAGGAAGGGGAGGTACGGTTGGTAATAAATGGCCTTAAGGAGGGCAAAGCCCCGGGTTTGGATGGTCTCACTGCCAGGTTTTACAAGACTTTCTGTACCAAAATTTGTAGCGAACTTACAAAGGTCTTTAATGGTGTTCTTCAGGGTGGTGTACTTCCGCGGTCAATGGCAGTAGCGGGTATAGCATAGGGGTATGTTTACTAAGCAGTCTTAACATGCGCTCTTCCACGTTATCGCGCGATAAGATACCTTATCGCGCAATAATGGCGCTTTATCAGGCGCAGAGGTACCTTAGCACACGATAACACGCGCAGTGGCGTAAATGAGTGCTGAGGGAGGAGAAAGGCTCCCAGAGGGCGGAGGAAGGCTCCCCAGGGGCGGAGAGAGAGGTCAATGGGCGGAGAGTGGGAGGGGAGATGCTCCCTGCACACTAATGCTGTGAAATTCGAGGCTGAAAACTAACGCCAGTGAAAAACTGGCGTTAGAGCTGATTTAAACGGAAAAGAAACCATTTCCGTCAGCAATGTACAGCAAAACCAGGGAAACCTACAAAAGGTGATAAGTGTGATACATGTGCACGGAACAAAAGGGCAAATAAACATTGAAAATGACCTGAACAAAATGGAAACAAAACATAACCACGCTGGCCAATAGTGATATTAATGGGAAACATCAACCCCCTCCCCCCGAGAAAGCTCCAAATAAAAGATATGAATTTTTGAAGGGTCTCTGCTCCGTCCCCATATAAGGTGAATGAGCCCACAGTGAAATTGTGCTGAGCAGGGTTTTCCTCTCTCCATTGGGCAGGTGTCCTATGGTGTGCACATGTTCCGCAACAGCAGGGCGGGCATGTCAGAACGGGCAACTGGACAGATGCTGGAAAAGGGGACACAGAGGGCTGCAGGCGGCACATGCTGTGGTGCAGCTGGGCCACAGTGCAGACTAGTGTGATGCCTAGGTGGCCCATAGGATAGTGCAGCCAGACAGCAACTGATGAGGGCCCAACATGGGCACGAGTGTGCTTTCCACAGTGTCACAGGGGATAGTACCCAGCAGGTACCCCCAAAGGCACAGAACATTGCCAGGTGGTGCTGGGGGGAAGCGTGGACAGCTATGCAGGCACCCCTACCCCAGAAACCACACCATAGGCAGCCGCCTACCCGCACACTGGATAGCCTGAGACTGCGCTCCACCAGCACCACCAGCAGAAGGGCATGTCAGCAGGGTGGCAGAGGGGTACTGGTGGTGGAGGGGGCAGTGGCAGCTGCCCAGAGCAGACCGTGGCCTAGCCCTGTGTAGGTGGGTGCCATGCACTGCAACAGACAGGCCCTGTCTGAAGAACAGTCATGGTATCCCCAGGGAATGCACTGTCTCTGTGGCAACACGGTGGTGCAGTGCACACAGCCAGTGTGCTCAGGAGCAGGTGGTCACAGGTTCAAGTCCCAGCTGCGGTTCCTGCCAACCCGGCCCCCATATTTTACCCACTATTAAAACATGCTAATACAGACAGTATCTTTATTGCAGATGATGCAGACATGCCCAAAACACCTACATTTTACCCTACAGAGCACAGACACCATAAACATGTGCATTACCTAGAGCAGAGTCTCCCAAATGCAATCCTGGAGGGCCAAACACCATTCAGGTTCCATGCTGCTTCTAATAAATATGGCTGTGCTGCATTTCTATGCACCGCCCCCATGGTATGCAGATGTATCTCATGCATATTCATTAGGGAGAGCATGAAAACCCGAACAGTGTTTGGCCCTCCAGGACTGGAGTTGGGAACCTCTGCCCTAGAGCAGCGGCCAACAGGGGCAGACACACCCGCACCCACAGGCTCCATTATCCGAAGCCTCCTGGAGAGGCAGGATGTTGGGCCCTGCGTGCATCTCCCAATACTAGCACTTGCATACCTTAGCAATGCCACCCTAAACCTGGGAAAACTGTACACAGCTATCAAAAGGTTGCTATGATAACTGGCAGATAGCAATTCCTACGTTAAGCACAATTGGCTGATTGAGCTGCATCAGAGCAACCTTTCTGATGTCTGTGGAGTGTGCCTCAGGTCTGGTGTCTGACAGAGTGACCCCCAACAGTATTGCGTACCATAGCCATGCCTGCACTGTGCCCAGGGCTGCCAAACACCTCTATAGTTGCACAATGCTGGCATAGGTGTGGGGAGTGTGTGTCTGGCTATCCAGTGTGTGCTGGCTGCTAACACCTTCCTCAGCCCACACTGCTAGCACTGTTCTCAGTATTGGCCTACCATTGTGCATAATGAGGAGCAAGGTACTGTGGGTATAGCCTGGACAGGGTGGCCTGACCTGGATGCATCAGCACAGGGCATAGGGCAATGGCTTGGACATTGTAGTGCCCGGCCACGACCTGCACTGACAGGGTGGCCACAGCATGTCCTGCTGGGAGGTCACCCTCACCCTGACTGAGCAGTGACCACGGCATGGCTAGGGTCCCCCATAGTGCTATATTGTATTTCTCTTCAGTGAAATATATGGGTTCTCTTCTCTGGGGCCTAATCACTGACTTATCTGCTTGGTGGGTGTGCTCACATCCCAACGTTTGGGTGCACACATCTCTTCCAGGATCATGCACTGTGGACTAGCTAGCAGACTTTATATGTGAATGGCTGGAACACCTTGCAGGGTGCAGCGGCTGGTGACTCACTGTGCTTGCTGCTGGTGAATGTCAGATGGTGGTGGGGGCAGCTGAGCATTTAAAGGCCTACTGTCTCCCTGCCATTGCCCTAGGGATGTGTACAGCTCTGCCCTGTAGGGTGTCTGTTCCCCAGCATGACTGGGGCTGATGGCCCCCTCTACTGCCACCGTTGCAGGGAGGTAGAATGTGGATCTGTTGGTGGGGGACTCCTGTCTTCCACTGTGAGCCACAGAGGGTGGGTTGGGTGGTGGTACAGAATCCGCCTATGGGTCCAAACACCCCCCTTCACCTACATCATGTTACCATGCACCAACACAGGATATGCACTATTCTGGGTGCATCATAGCCCATAAGGACTAGACCTGAGTGACACCTACAGATGGACACGAATGTATCCTAGGTGGGTCTGCAGGAACTGCCTAAGACAGACAGACAGACACACACAGGTACCTGCGATATGGCCTCATTCAGCCATGGAAGGTGCTGCGGACCTGGTGCTGTCTGCCCCACCTCATCATCAGGGTGTGCGGAATACCCACACAATGTGACAGTCTGTAGCTACTCTGTGCTACTAACACACACTGTCTGACCCCCTACCAGGCTGAGGTGCTGTGGGGGTGCACTCGGTCAGTTCCCCCTACCAGGCATGGCGCTGTGGGGTGCATACCCCATCTTGTGATCATCTGTAGAACGCTGCTTTGCATGTGTTGTGCATCATGGGTATGGGTGGGTTGACCCTATTCTGGTAACCACAGCAGAATGGTTATGTGGTGACGTGCAGTCCTTTTGTACCCAGCCAGGGGGTTCTAAGCAGCTAGAGAGCTGTAGCCCACTGGATACTGCACTGCCTATGGAGCCAGCGGTCATGGGTTTGATCCCACAGTGGGGTTATTTGACAGGGCTGTCTGAGTCATTGACTATTTTTACTGTACATTGGTGCTGCCAGCAAAAACACCCTCAGAGTACTGTAACCTTGGCAGCAGAGTTCCTAGAGAAATCATCTTGAATTTCTCTTTGAACAGGAATTTGTTCAATTCTCTGAGGTCTAAGATAGGTCTGTATCCCCCTGTTTTCTTTGGGATAAGGAAGTAGGGGGGAGTAAAACCCTGCACCCTGTTGATGAATGGGTACCTCTTCTATTGCCCTTTGGGCAAGAAGCATAGTGACCTCTTGATCTAACAGGTTGATAAGAGAGGTCTGAGAATTGAACTGTCTTACCATTGTGTGAGGGGGCATGCACAGAAAGTGAAGCTTGTACCCCTCTTTTATAATGGAGAGTGTCCAATGCTCTGCTGTTATCTGCCCCCATCTGGGGGCAAAGTGGCATAACCTTCCTGGAATGGTGGAAGGCTCTGGACCATTGAGGGCCAGGAAGGCTAAGTTCTCTAGATGAAAGTCAAAGGCCTTGTGGAGGCTGAGACTGCTGAGACGGTTGAGGCTTTGCAGTCTTTGATTTCCTCTGTTTGGGTGGTTGCTGACCCTTTTGGACAAGCTGACCTGCAGAACGTCCCTGCTGGGAATAAGAGGGATAAAACCTCTTCTTTTTTGAGGCTTCTTGAAAGATTTATTTCTGGCAGGATCAGCTGTAAGTGAATCGTATTGGCCTATTTCTTTAATAAATTTGGACGCAAAGATTTTGGCTAGCCGTTTGTAGAATTATCTCCTTAAGCTGATAAGTAACGATCAAACGGGTTTTATACCAGGCAGGCAAGCCAGTGATAATATCCGGAAGCTATTAAATGTTATATGGGCAGCCCAGAAGGCGAGATTGGATTCTTTAGTGATGTCGGTGGACGCGGAGAAAGCATTTGATAGAGTCGAAGGGCCATTTATGTTTGCAGTGTTGCAGAGAATGGGGATAGGGGCATGTTTCACTCTATGGCCCCTCAATACCTCATATTTCTTCTCTCTCCCTACGTTCCCTCTCGAAATTTGCGCTCCGCTAACAAATCGCTTCTTTCAATGCCTTTCACCCGCACCGCGAACTCCCGACTGCACTCCTTTCACCTTGCTACCTTCCTGTGTCTGTGCGCCAGGCGCCCTCCCTGGCCCTCTTCAAATCCAGGTTGAAGACCCATCTCTTCACCGTTGCATTCAGATCCTGACTTCCATCCTCATCCTACCCTAACCCCTATTAACATTTATGACCAAACTTTAGACCGAGCTGTACCAAACTGTACCACGCCGTACCTTCGCAGAACTGACTAATGCTCTGTACTATTCTAACTAGATTGTAAGCTCCGATGAGCATGACTCTGACGGGCAGGGACTGTATCTTCTCTGTTAGCCACCTCTTGTAGGCTAACTGTGCAGCGCTGCATGCGTGGCGCTTTATAAGTGCTAAATAGTAGTAGTAGTAGTAGTAGTGTTTTCGAAAATGGATTAGCACGCTCTATGACCAGCCGAGAGCTCGGATCCGAGTGAACGGTACGTATTCTGAAGAGTTTGAACTGGAGCGGGGAACTCAGCAGGGATGTCCCTTGTCGTCTCTGCTATTTGCGTTGGTGATTGAGCCTTTAGCACAGCGGATTAGAGAACATGGCATAATTGGTTGTATACAAGTGGGATATGGAGAATATAAAATTTCTCTTTTTGCTGATGATATTATTTACACTGTCAGCAGACCTTTAGAGTCATTACCAGCATTACTGGAGGAAATAAGGAGATATAGCATGGTATTGGGATATAAAATTAATTTGAGGAAAACTGAGATTTTAAAGATTCGGATGTGTCCCGACATGGAGGATCAGTTGAGGCAGGCATATCCATTTAGGTGGGCAAAGCAGAAGTTAAAATACTTGGGTGTTTGGATTTGCTGTGATTGGAGGCAATTGAGAAGATTAAATTACGACTCTCTAGTTACCGATCTCTTAAATGATTTGGTGAGATGGGATAAAACCAGCTTTTCTTGGGTCGGGCGAATTGCCATAGTTAAAATGAATGTGTTGCCCAGGATACTTTATCTGTTCTTGGCATTGCCCATTGAGGTGTCAGTGACTCAACTGAAACTTTTGCAGGATAGAATTTTCTCTTTCATTTGGAGGAGACGCCCTCCGCGGTTAAATAGAAGGGTGATGTTTAGGCATAGGAGAGAGGGGGGATTCGGGGTCCCGGATTTGATGAGATACTATAAGGTGGCACAGTTGTGGGCGCTTGTCTATTGGAGGATAGGGCCTGAAGCCCGAGGGTGGGTGCGGGTAGAAGAGGAATTAAGTGAGCATGGAACGTTGGTGGATAGTATGTGGATTAATGAAAAGGGGAGGGGGGGAAAGAGGTCGTGGGGAATCTGAGCAGAGTCCCTTTACGGCAGTTACCTTATAAGTCTGGAAGCAGGAAAAGGCAAAAATGGTGGGGGATAGAGTATCTATTCAACTTCAGAAAATTCAACAGTGTAGTGGCTTTCATGAGGGGGAGAAATGGGAGGAAAGGGGATTGGTGTGGATGGGGCAGCTGTTCACTAAAAGTGGACAGTTGTCTATCTTTGAGCGTCTCCAAGAGGACTATGCCCTGGGGAGGGATGATTGGTTTGGATATCGTCAAATAGAGCACTTTGTACAGCTGAGCTTGAAGGGGGTGGAAAGTAGTACAGTACAATCCCCATTCGAGAAGTTGTTGCTTAAGGTGGGGGAATCTCATGGGCTTGTATCGCAGATCTATAGGGGATTGGGGGGGGGAGGTCAAGAGGCTTATCAGGTGGCGTGGATGAGGGAGCTGGGTGGTTACTGGGATGAGGAAAGGTGGGCGTCTGTACATGAGGAAGCTAAGATTGCGTCCAGTTCTGCGGCGGTACAGAAGCACTGTTATAAAATGCTTTATCGCATGTATCTCACGCCAAAACGAATGGCTGAGATTGATAAAAATAAAAAGCCATTATTGTTGGAAAGGGTGTGGGGCTCTAGGCATGTATTTACATGTGTGGTGGGAGTGCCCAGTGATTCAGGGAGTTTGAAAATGGATGCAAGGAGTAGTACGAAATATGTTGGGATGGAAGGGGGAGTAAAGACCGGAGCAGGTATTATTAGGGGAGTGGGGGAGACAGGTAATGAACTGGGTTATTTGTTAAAGATGGTCTCCATAGCGGTCAGGATGGAAATAGCCTATAAATGGAAAGACACTGGAGGTCCGGAAGTGGAACGGGTGTTGAAAAGATTAGTATTTATCTGTCAAATGGCAAAGTTGCAAGCGCGCTTGACCAATAAATTGCATGTGTATCATTCAATGGAGGCAGGGGGCGGAAGTTTGGGGGGGGGGGTAAATAGGTGGGGGATCATGCTCTGGAGCGTATTGGGGCCCTGATCTGACACAGTGGGGATTCTGTTTAGGAGGTGGGTTTGATGATGGTGTCAAGTAATGGGGGAGGAGTACTGTTTCATAGATTGGGATAGGGGGTGATAGTGGCAAGGTGGGGGAGGGGAGGGGTGGAGGTTGGGGAGGTTGACACTTTTGCACTGGTAATGGGGTGTTTCTATGTATTGCTCTCTGGATTTATATATATATATATATATATATATATATATATATATATATATATATATATTGTGATACAGTAAGCTATAGAGAATCTGTGGAAACTAGCAAAAAGGAAGAACTCACCTCAAACTTCCCTAGGCAGGAGGATTCAGCATGTTTCAGAAGGGCTGAGCACCCGGTACCATCAGCACAAATAGAGCAGAAGAGGTTTAAAATGAGGTTTCCTTTCCTTAGCAGTGACGCAGATAGAATTGAGGGATCTCATCAAAAACACCTGTCCCCAGAAGCTGACGTAATGTGCAGAGGGGGGAGGTACAAAAAGCCCTGGTTAGAACCAGGAAGAGGAGGAAGTGGCAGAAGTAGCGTTGGTACCAGAAGCACCAGAGGCACCCAGGAAGGTATCAAGGGAAGTCGGTGTTTGAAAGGAAACCAGAGAGAAAGCCAAACTGACTCTGAGGAGGAGAGTGGCAGTCAGATGCAGGTGGAGTTCCAGCATCAGACAAGCAAGGCTCAGAGGCAGAGAGAGACACAGAATCCCAGGAGACGTTCTAACTCCAGAGGAGGCTTTGGAGGTCTGGGAGGACCCAGAACTCTCCAGGAAAGGGAACTGGAGCAGTAGAGAAACTGATCTCTGGAGGGATAGTCCCGGAGAGGTTTTTCACACAAGCAGGAAGTGGTGCACTGCCTCAGAAGGTTTACCCAAATCACGGAGAAACTTTCTTCAAGCCAGAGAAGCTTTGCCAGGGGAGAGAAACTCCACAGCTGACACCAGACCCGTTTATAAGGTAACAGGTTTAAAGCCTTGTGTTTGGGAGAGGAGAGAAGCTGAGAGTTTTAATAAGCCCTGCACTGAGCAAAGTTTTAATACAGGAAGGTGTGCAGACTTCCAAGCAAGGGAGCCAGGGGAGGCTTATCACAAAGAGACTTTCTATACAAAAGGGTTCTACAATCCTGATTTAGATAAGTGCCGGGGAGAAGAGAGAATTTATCTACCCCCAGTAAGTGAACCCAGCTCCAGCACATGTACTGAATGTGACCCAGGGAGTAACAGACGCAGTCCAGGTTTAACACAATGGGAAAGCAGTAACATTTACCCTGAGCCTGAACCGACGGATTGCACGATCTGTTTGTCAGATGAAATAACATCTTTATGCTGAAGTCTTGTGAAAGGAACAAGGAAGAAAGAAAGATTATTCCAGCTGTTTTTGTTTAGTTTGTTTCTTCGTTCTGTATGTTTGCAAAGTAATGATATCCGCCAGGGAACGGGAATAAAACCCCACTTTTACTTTACCACTCTGACTGACTGACTCTGTGTATAGAGGAGGAGGCAGTTAAGTATATCCACAATACCCTAGGCAGTCGCCTAGTGGACACACGGAGTCTCTTACCTGGACGACCCGTGACAATATATATATATATATATATGTTTTTTGGTTAGGGACGCAAAAGCTGTTATTTGTGATTAGATCAGCCACAGTTTCCATGCTCGCATGTGAGGGAAGTTGTTAGATGTAATTTGTGTTTGTTGGAAGCTGTTTAAATATTGGTGTACTGACATGTTACATTGATCATGCATTAATAAAAATACTTTAATATAAAAAAAAGAGCTACTCAAAGAAATCAGGGAAGCTAACATAAGTTATTATATAGTAATAATAATGGGTGATTTCAATTACCCCGGTATCCCGGTATTTTTTCACTCAATGTGTAATCAAACTCTGGAATTTGTTACTGGAGGATGTAGTAAAAGCTGTTAGTGTAGCTGGCTTTAAAAAAGGTTTGGACAAGTTCCTAGAGGAAAGGTCCATAAACCATTATTAAAAGGGACCCGGGATATCACTGCTTGACCCAATAGAAGCATTGAGGAACCTGTGTCTTTTGGTGAAACTGCTAGGTACTTATGACCTAGATTGGCCACTGTTGGAAACAGTCTTAAATAGTTTACCCTGTAGCTTCATTGCATGTCCCCTAGTCTTTCTATATTCTGATGACGTAAACAATTAATCTACATTTACCCATTCCACTACATTCATTAATTTATAGATCTCTATCATATCTCCCCCTCAGCCGTCTCTTATCCAGGTTGAAGAGCCCTAACCTTTTTAGCCTCTCTTCATAGGGGTATCCTTCCATCCCCTTTACCATTTTGGTGGCTCTTCTCTGTATCCTTTCTAATAATGCTATAACATGCTAGGGAGATAAGGTTTCTAGATAAAATAAATGACTGTTTCTTGGAGCAGCTGGTTCATGAACCGACAAGAGGGGGAAGCCATTTTGGACTTAGTTTTTAGTGGTACATAAGATCTGGTGCAAGAAATAAGGGTGTTGGAGCCATTTGGCAATAGTGACCAAAGCATGATCGCGTTTGATTTCATAAATGGAGGAATGATGGCAAGGAAATCCACAGTACTGCCTTTTAACTTTCAAACGGGAGACTATGATAAAATGAGGAAAATCCTTCAGAAAAAACTAAAATGAGCTGCTGCAAAAGTTAAAGATTTACATCAAACATGGGAGTTCCTTAAAAATACTATCTCAGAAACCCAGACCAGCTGTATTCCATGCTTTAGGAAAGGTGGAAGGACGTCCAAAAACTGCCAGCATGGTTTAAAGGTGAGGTCAGAAAGGCTGCAGCAGCCAAAAAAACATTTCTCAGGAAATGGAAAAAGAAGCCAAATGATGAAAACAAGAAACAAGCATTGGCAGAGTCCACTTGGCGAAAAAGCCTTGGTGACATATGACTAGGGTCGTATGAGACAAAAAGCTGTGAGGCTTTGTGGTGGCTCCAAGTGCACTGTAAATAAAAGGACAGGGCCTTTTTGCAGTCCAGGAGAACAAAAGACAATTTGTCGGTGTGGAGCTGTGGAAAAAAGGTAGGGAGTACCATCTCCTGGTTGAGGTGAAAATCAGACACCACTTTCGGAAGAAACTTTGGGTGAGTGCAGAGCACAACCCTGTTCTTGTAGAAAATGGTGTAGGGTGGCTCGGCCACTAGGGCCTGGAGCTCGCTGACTCTGCATTAAGAGGTGAGTGCCACCAGGAAGGCCACCTTCTAGGACAGGTATCTCAGGTGAGAGGTGGCCAAGGGTTCAAAGGGCAGCTTGTTGAGCTGCGCCAGGACCACATTGAGATCCTATTCTGACGGGGGCGGATGGACGGGAGGTTTCAAGAGCAGTAAGACCTGCATGAATTGGGTGATGAAGGGCTGCACAGAAAGAGGCTTGCTCTCTATGGAGTGGTGGTTCGCAGAGTGCACTCAGATGCACCATGACGGAGTTGGACTTAAGTCCAGACTGTGAAAGGCGGAGCAAGAATTGTAGCACCGCGTGCACTGGGCAGGAGAACGGGTTCACCAGTTGCTACGTGCACCTTAAGGAGAACCTGTGCCACTTAAAGGCGTAGGCCTGTCTTGTGGAGTCCTTGCAAGAGGCCAGGAGAACCTCTTCCACCTCCTTGGGGAGGTTGAGGGGTGCTAAAGAAATCCGTTCAGCAGCCATGCTGCGAGGGTCAAGGATTCCAAGTTGGGATGGAGGATCGAGCCTTCCTTCTAGGTCAAAAGTCTCGGTGAGCTCCTGAGAGGGATCGGGGACTCTGTCGAGACACAAAGTAATAGAGGAAACTGAGGATGCCTGGGCCACCTCGGAGCCACTAGGATCAGTGAAGCCTTGACTCGCTGGACCTAGAAGAGGGTCCGTTCTATCAGAGGTGTGGGAGGGAATGTATACAACAGACCCTCCGATCACGAGATGAGGGAGACATCCACTGCTACCCGGGCTGGGTGTGGCTGTGGTCAGCAGAAACGCGGTAGCTGAGTGTTGGTTGGGCTGACAAAGAGGTCGAGGTTTGGGGTGCCCCACAACCTGAAGAGCCACTATGCAGCCCCAAGGTCTAGGCATCACACGTGTGGTTGGAGGACCCTGCTCAGCCTATCCATCAGGGCATTGTCCCTGAGGAGCATACCCTGTATGGTCGCGTACGAGCAGAGAGCTATTGCCTCCTGGCAGAGGTGGTAGGAGCCTGTGCCACCTTGCTCATTTAGGCAGAACATCGTGACCTGGTTGTCCGTCTGGACAAGCACCGACTGATGCTGCAGGTGGTGCTGGAAAGCCTTGAGCACAAGGAAGATGGCCCTGAGTTCCAGCAGGTGGATCTGCTGCTGACTGTCCTCAAAGGACCAGACGTCCTAGGTGTGCAATTCCTCACAGTGGGCACCCCAGCCCAGCAGGGAAGCATTTGTCATGAGGACCCTATGGTGTTGGATGGGCTTGCCCTTCTGCAGGTTTTGCAGATCCTGCCACCAACTGAGGGGCTCTGCCAGCTGACGGGACAACAAGACTCTGTCCCTGAGCCTGCCCATGGCTTGGGTCCACTGTGAGCAGACACCACTGAGCTGCCCGCATGTGGAAGCAGGTGTTGGGGAAGAAATGGACCATGGAGGCCATGTGGCTGAGGCGGCAAAGCATTGCACTTCGGTCACCAGTGCTATGAGGCGATCTGCATTCCAGGGGGAGGAAAGCCACGGCTTGGAGGGTGTCCAGGTGAGCCCCTATGAACTTCAAGTCCTGAGTTGGGGTGAGATGGGATTTTGGGCGATTTATCACGAATTCCAGGTGTTGTAGAACCTTGATGGTGCAGCCTGTGGCCTTCAGCATCTGAGGCTGTGCCTCCTTTTGCGAGCAAGTCATCTAGGTAAGGGAAGACGAAGGCCCCTTGGAGACGGAGGTAGGCAGCCACCACTGCCAAGCATTTGGTGAAGACCCTTAGTATGGAGGCAAGGCTGAAGGGAAGTACCCTGTACTTGTAATGGTTGCCCCCAACAATGAATCTTAAATATTGCCTATGACTGGGATGGATAAGAATGTGGGCATAAGCATCCTTGAGGTCCAAGAAGCATAGCCAATCTCCATGCTGGAGGTAGGGCAGCAGTATGCAAGGGAGAGCAGTTTGAACTTCTCCTGCACCAGGAATTTGTTCAGATTTATCAGGTCCAGGATGGGTCTTAGTCCTCCTGTTCTTTTTGGGACCAGTAAGTACCTGGGGTAAAATCCCTTTCCTTTCAGGTGGTGTGGTACAGGCTCCACAGCCCTGTCCCTGAAAAGGCCTGCGAGTTCTTGCATTGGCAGAGTCTGGTGCATGGGAGACCAAGGTGGTTTCCCAGGAAAGAAGGGTGGAGGCAGCTGGTCCAGGTGGAAGAGGTAACCCTCCCTGACCACCTGAAATGACGATGAGTCGGTGGTGATGGAAGCCCACTGGAGGGCAAAAATGGACCAGGTGCGCCCCCCCCCCCCCCCATTGGTAGCTGATCCTCCAGGCTGGGTTGGGACTGGAGTCTGGGGCTTGGGGACCTTGAGCTTGCGTGGGCCTTGTCCCGGTGACCATGCTGAGGAGTCTGGGTGGCCGGGTATGAAGTATAGTCTCGATAGGGTTGGCTCTTCCTATGGAAAGGAGGCTTCTTTCCTGGAGACTTCTCCCTTGGAAGAGTCAAAGTCTTCCTCGAGAGTAGAGTCCGAGTCACATATTCAGTCTTGATCTCGGCAGTCTTGTCCGCCATGGACTTGACTTAGAGCTGCTCCCCGAGGCATGGGGCATCAAGGAGCATCCTGCACCCACTGCTCAAGGTTGGATGTCTGGAGCTGGCAGCAGCCACACTCGCACTGGACATGAAGCCATCGGAGGCTGCTCAAGATAAATACTTGGAGTATTCTCCGACAGACTTCGTAAGTGTCTGGAAGCGCCAGAGGTGGTCTCCATCAAGGCTAGCAGTGAAGCCTCCAAGTTCCTTCGCCAGGTCTCGGAGGAACAGGCTGTTGTAATTGGTAAGTTTGAATGCAGCATGTTAGCATCAAGCCCTGGTAGCATTTCCGCCTGAAGGAGTCAAAGGCACAGGACTCTCTGCCTGGGAGCACCGATAAGTGCGTATTCGGCTCTTCTGCCGGCGCATGGCCAACTCCACTACCATGGAGGTGTGGGGGAGTTGGGTCTTCCAGAAGTCCAGCCCGAGCTGGACCCAGTACATGGTGTCCAGGTGGCAGCTAACAATTAGCACTGAAGCCGAAGCTTCCCACATCTTGAGAAAGAGTCGGTTAAGGAAGGAGGGGACCAGGACTGAGGGTCTCTTTAGGGGTGCCTCGTACCAGAGATGTCTAACTCCTCCATACAGGGGTCCTCCTCCAACTCCGTAGTGAGGGAGAGGGCTCACACCATGTCCCAGAAGAACTTGAGGAACGAGGTATCCTTGGGTGGGGATTGACACCTAACTACCAGCGGAGATGGATCCAAAGGGAGGTTTCGGTGGGCCCGGGACTCCGGAGATGTCTCAGTGTCAGACTCCCAAGCCAAGTAGTCCATGGAAGACTCGAGGTCCGAAGGCTCCAGGGGCATCATTGGCTCCAGTCTTCGATGCTTCGATGCAGAGGCATGGCCAGAGCCAAAGATATCGCCTCCTGAGGAGTGGAAGCGAGATAGAGACCCTCGCCGAGGATATACCCGAAGCGTCTGGCTCTCAGGGATTGCTTCGGCAGCCCGGGAAATCCTCGGCATTGAGGTCCCTGCGGTATCGGCATGAGCGCTGACAGGGCCGAGCATCGATGCCTGTTGGGATGGGATGAAGGCAGAAACGCTGCATTCAAGCACCAACATACGAGTTTACCACTTGGAGATGGCTGTCAATGACACAGACGCCAGGATTACTGGGACTGATGTTGAAGAGGAGAGGGGTCCTCAACAGGATGGCCTTCGGGAGATCAGGTCCATTGCTGGAGGCCTCAACTTCTGTCCTGAGTACCTTCCAGGGCCGTACCCACTTCGACTCCTCAGAGGCCCATCGGGGGCTGAGGGACCACGCACAGAATTTCCCATGTTTGCCCACCTCCCAGAACGAGGCCCTCGGGGTCTTCTTTTTCCTCTTGCACTCTCGCTCTGGGGACCCTTATTCGGAATTTCTGCGAGCCTGCTCTGGAACCACAAGGGCATTACACAACTCTGAGGATCTGTGTGGGACCTTTGAGCGCGAGGCTACTGGGGAAACCGGGGTAGAGTCTGCACTGTGGAAGTCAATGGGGCCGCAGTTCCGATATCACATGGAAGCCACTACCGCTGATTAGTAAATATACCCCTAAGTTTTGAGATCCGATGCCGGGGCAGCAGAACTTGAAGGTGTGAAAAGGACCAGCGGGAGCCTGAAAGGTGTACAACAATGTACGAGAAATCAACTTTTTTCCAGGGGGGAACAAGACAGACATCTGTAGGGGTCCATGAAAAACGGGAGACTGACCAAGATGGCACCCTTGGGTGGGAAGGGGACCACACATGTGTGGTGGCATGTGTGGTGACATGTGTGGTGGCATCTTCCAAAGACTTTCTTTGAAACTGGGGAGATGCTTCCACGAGGGAACAATCGGTGTCGCCCATGTGTGAGGACTAAATTCCTGCTTGTTCCTGGAGAATGCATATTTTGGAAAACCCTGGTATATAATGTTACAGTAGTCCAGGTATGGGAATATTATAGCTTGAAATACCACAGCAAATGTTGGAGGATTCTTATTTTGTTGCAGATTATTCTGGTAGTTTTGCTAATGTGTTTGCAGTGAAAGGCGCTAATAGTGTAGCTACTCACCTGTTAACAGGTGTTCTCCGGGGACAGCAGGAATCAGTCCTCACAAATGGGTGACGTTGGCACTGATGGAGCCCACGAGGAGCAAATCCCCAGCTTTCAAAGAAAGCCTTTGGGATTGCTACCATGCATGCGTAGTCCCCTTCCCGCCCAGGGGTGTCAACTTGCTCAGTCAGGTGACGTAACTAAAAGACGGCAAAAACAAATTAAAGGAGATCACGTGAGCGCATGAGCGGGTGAGGACGTGTCCTTGCCGAGCTCCCAGGCCTCCCTAAGAATCGGCAGCTAAATTGGCGGCATACGGGGCCGGTCGGGCAGACAGATTGCACTACTAGGGCACCGAGCACGAGAAACTCACTCCGGAGCCCTAAACACAGCACTAGCGAGAACCAGAGGATGAAATCTGCGACGAGGAGGGAGAAGGCTCCGGGAGCACGGGACCCTAAGATGGCGGCGGCGGCGAAACCCTTAGCGGGGCCCGACTCTCCAAGCAAGGAGAGCGTAGAGTCGGGGTCAGAAGAGCTTGCCTATGAGGTAGCTAAGTTACTGGAGCCTAAATTCGCAGCAGTATTGCAGAAGCTTGCAGAAATGACAGATACCTTTGGGGAGCTCACCAAAAGAGTGGAGGAGGTTGAGCAGCGGGTAACCGGTCTGGAAGAAGGGGAGTTAACGGCACAGCGGACCCAGCAGCAACACCAGAAACAGATTGACGCCCTGATTCTTAAGGTGGATGACCTGGAGAACCGGTCTCGTCGCAACAACTTGCGGCTGATAGGAATCCCGGAGTCCTGGGCGGGGGAGCAGCTCTTCTCCCTGTTTGTCACGTGGTTGCCGAAGGAACTGGGCCTAACAGATCTGCAAGGCCGGATCCGCGTGGAGAGAGCGCACGGCTAGGGCAGAGGCAGGAGGGCCGTGTGAGACCTCGACCGGTGTTAGCGCGTCTCCTAGATTTTCATCAGAAGACCCTAATTCTTCAAGCATACCGAAAAAAAAGGGATCTGAAACTGGACAATGTGCCTGTTTATATGTTCCAGGATTACTCGGCTTCACTGGCTGCCAAGCGGAAGGAGTTTTCGCCCATTTGCTCTGAACTTATCCAAGGGGGAATCCGTTTTGCCTTAAGCTACCCCGCCACTCTAAAAATTTTTCATAAGGGCGCAACGCACATCTTTGAGCAAGCCCCTGCTGCCAGAAAGTTTTTGGCGGGCCTGACGACATCTCCTGCCATGGCTGCGGACCAATCCTGATGGACTACTTGAGTGAGACTGTGTCTGACATGGAGTTAACATGTATATTGTTTTGGAAGTTTACCCCCCAGTTGGTGTCTTGAATTTGGGTGGTGCAGAGGGGTTCTATGCGGCCCTTAGTAATATTTGCTGGGTGGAGGCCTGGAGGCGTGTGAAGGTAGATAGTGATCTTGCCCCCAAGTAGTGGGGTGTATACGGTGTAGGGTTAAGAAGTGATTGAGAGGGTAGGGGTGAGTGCTCATGGGGCGTCAGGTGTATGCTTGTGAGAGTGAATGGGGAAATGAGTGTGAGAGTGCCTGGAGGGAGGAGTTGGAGACTTGGAATGGTGAATGCGGGTGGAAATGCGGGTGGGGGGGGGTTGGGGGGTGCATGAAGAATGATGGAAGGGGGGGGGAGAAGGTGGAGGGGAGGCAGGCCGGGGTAGGGGGGGGGGAGGGAGGCGAAGGGGGGGGGGAGGGATATGTTTGGTCTTTTGAGGAGGGGAAAGGGTCTGTCTTTTGTCCACTCAGCGAGGTCTGTTCTGGGAGCCGAGGCTGGGCGACTCCTAGGACCTTTATTTGTGATGCTGAAGCAGAGTCCACTTCATTTAGCCATGCATGTCTAACTTAAAAATTGCCTCGTGGAATGTGGGTGGCATCGGCTCCCCAGTAAAGCGCACAAAAATACTGCAGTTCCTGAAGCGGCAGGGGACCCACATTGCCTTGTTGCAAGAGACGCACCTTAGCGCTGCGGAACATCAGAAGCTGGCTCGTGACTGGGTGGGAAGTGCCTATGGCGCATCCTCCGGGACTAGAAAAGCTGGGGTAGTGGTCCTGGTAAAGCGGGGCATACCTTTTGAGGTCCAACAGATGACGGTAGACCCCGGGGGGAGGTATCTGATGCTACATGCCAAAATTTATAATGAAGAAATTTGGTTGATTAATGTTTATGCCCCTAATATCTATGACCACACCTTTTTTCGTAAACTGCTGGGCTTTGTCCAGGGAGCGAACAGAACTAGGCTGCTTCTGGCTGGAGATTTTAATTGCCCGCATGATCCGCTCCTGGACAAATCCGCACCTGGTGATGGGAGGGCTTGGCGGAATAGGGGTGTGGGATATTTGTGTCGGATGGGGGACTTGGTAGACATCTGGCGCCTTCTCAATCCAGGATCCCGTGAATATACACACCAGTCCAGAGCGCATCATTCCTGGTCCCGTATCGACTATATTCTGGTGAGTGAAGGAGCCGTGTCGAAAGTGGTACAGGCCGGCATGGAGCCGATAGTAATTCGGACCATGGCCTAGTGTGGGTAACATGGGAATGTGCGGGGTTCTCGCGTTCGGGTTGGCGCTTTCCCGCCTATTTGTGGGAGGATCAGGATTTTCGGAAATTTCTCGAAGGGCAATGGGATGAATTTCTCTGTTTCAATGATACCTCGGACTGCTCACCTGTTTTGCTTTGGGAAACCAGTAAGGCGGTCCTGTGCGGAGCGATCATCGCTTATTGTATAAAGCGTCGCAAGCATATGGACCGCAGTCTCTTGGTATTAGAACGCAAAGTGCGTGACTTGCAACGTAGGACTGGCAGGGCAGGGGGGGAAGCCTTGCGACTAGAATACGTTGGGGCGCAGGCGGCCCTCCATGAGCTTCTACAGCGCAGAGCTCAATATTCTATGCAATGCTATAAACATCAGTTCTTCCGCTATGGTAATAGATCTGGCAGATGGTTGGCTAAATTGGTCAAGGCCCCGGGAGGCACGCGCGGTTCATACCTGTGCTTCGTGATGCCAGGGGAGCATTGCAACACCAACCTCTCCAGTTGGCCGAAATTTTCCGTAAGTTCTACGCGCAGCTGTACACTGAAGAGGAGCGGGACTATGAGAGCGGGAAGCGATTTTTGCGAGACATGGCCCTTCCCCGACTGTCGGAGCTGGATGTGCAACAACTTAATGCCCCCTTAACGGTAGGGGAAATACAGCGGGCGATTCAAGCGGGGAAATAACCACAAAGCTCCAGGCCCGGACGGGTTTACTTATGAATACTACAAAATTTTGTCGGCACGCCTCGCCCCAACTATGGTGGTTATGTATGATGAAGCCTGTCGTTTGGGGCAATTCCCTCGGGACATGCGTTGTGCGGATATAACTGTGCTCCCCAAGCCAGGAAAAGACCTATTAGATCCAGCCTCATATAGACCCATCTCTCTTATCAATTGTGATATGAAGCTTTTGGCTTCAGTGTTGGCAAAAAGGTTGAATCCCATTTTGCCGTCTCTTATCGATCCCCGCCAGGTGGGCTTTGTGCAGGGTAGGGAGGCCTCCAAGAATATTGCTAAGTTACTTTTGGGGATGGATTTCTCTTTGCGTCAGGAAACGCCCCTATTGCTGGTGAGCCTGGATGCCGAAAAGGCGTTTGATCGAGTCGCATGGGCTTTTCTTTGGGATGTTTTGGGTACCATGGGTTTTGCTGGGGCATATATCAGTTGGCTACGGCTTCTCTACACTCAACCGATGGCTCGAGTGGGTGTTAATGGTACCTTTTCAGAACCGTTTATCCTCGAGAGGGGCACCCGACAGGGATGCCCTTTGTCTCCCTTATTGTTTGTTCTAGCCCTTGAGCCTTTGTTACATGCTATACAGCGGGACCCGCAGATCAGGGGGGTGGTGATGGGAGGGGAGGAAACCAAACTCAGCGCGTTTGCAGATGATATGCTTCTATGTCTTACGCACCCCACACAGTCTCTACCGGGGGCCCTGCAGCTGATAGAACATTATGGTAGTTTCTCAGGTCTCAAAATAAATACTTCCAAGTCCATGGTGTTGGATGTAGGTGGGCGGGTGCGGCCGACATGGGAAGGGCCCTTCCCTCTGGTTTGGGCCGAACACTCCTTGAAATACTTGTGAAATCAGCCTTCCCGACCGCCCTGACTCTTTGTACCAGGCTAACATCCCGGGCTTGCTGAACAAAACCAGAGCCGTGTTCTCTGGGTGGAAAGGGCTCCCTCTGTCTCTGAAGGGGAAGGTGGCTTTATTCACGATGGTCGAGTTTCCTCGCTGGCTCTATGCCCTGCGCCTCTTGCCCCTTTGGGTCTTGGCGAAGGATTGGAAGAAATTGGATAGCCTCCTCAGGGGCTTCTTATGGGGTGGGCGGCGCGTGCCCGGATTCCTTTGAAAGCCTTGATGAGGGGGGTGGAGGAGGGGGGTTTAGGTTTGCCCTCCCTACGACTCTACAACCTTCGCTACATGGTTCGCCACCTCTGGGGCCTGGTAGGCGATGGGGCGGGGTGCGCCCCATTGACTCAACTGAATGGGTTGTGTGCCCCCTACCATTGTCTCTACGTGCTCCACATGGAGCGTCCCTTAATGGAGAAGGTGGGAGGGAGTGGGGCCTACATGAGGGCCCTTAGAGCTGCATGGCGCGCGCTGAGCACTAGACTTGGTTGGCGTTCAGGGATTTCCCTCCTGCTCCCCTTGGTGGGTAATCCGGCGTTCCCCCGGGGATGGCTCCCCGAAATATATTCCACTCCTGGTTGGCGCAGGGTTTGGTCTGCCTGGGGGATTTGTTTATGCCGGGGGGAGAGAGCCTTGAGACTTATCAGGACCTCACTACACGCTTCCATCTGTCCCCACGTCAATTCTATGGGTATCTGCAGATCCGCCATTTCTAGAGAGTTTGCGGGGGCGGCTGTCAACTGGAGAGAGGGCTGTACGGGGGACACCCCGGGAAATTCTCCAACTCTTAGTGGAACGAGACCGAGGGAACCCGAGTTATCATCAGCTTCTGAGCTTCCTCGTGGCTGGCCCCCCTCTCACTGCGCTGGCGAATCGGTGGTGTAGGGATGGGGTGGAGACGATGACAGTAGACTCTTTGCGCGCTGCGTTCGGCCGTATCCCGAAGGGGTCCTTTTGGGTTTACTTACAGGAATTGCAGTACAAATTTTTGTGGAGAGCCTATGCTACTGACCAATGGGCCTTTCAGGTTGGATTGCGCCCCACATCTGCTTGCACCTGGTGTTCCCAGCATGTGGGCTCCTTCCTACATCGCTTCTGGGATTGCCCTGTAGTGCGAGAGGTGTGGCGCCCGGTATGTGCTAAATTGGCGGAGTGGTTGGACACTGGAGATGTTTACCAGCGTGAGGTTTGTCTTTTCCATGATTGGACTATTATGAGCGGGTCCCGGCCGCGTCGCACAGAGAGCTCCTGGAGCGTGGTTTTTTGCTAGTCAAGAAAGCTCTCTTGACCCGATGGCTGGACCCTACGCCTCCGGGGTGTTGTTTCTGTGGGAAACGGCTTTGCGGGAACTGCTGTATTTGGAGAAACTCACAGCCAAACAACAGGGTGGGAAGCACTGGGACGCTTTCCTGGTGCGCTGGCTACCTGTTATCCAGTCCCTGGCCCCCAGTGAAAGAAGTGTGATTCTGAATATCTGAGACGGGACCGGTTGTAGGTACATGGTGTAGGTCCATGGTGGGGGAAGGGGGGGATGTAGCTATAGCAGCCATTGCGACCTGGTGGTGGCTGTGGGCACCTATTGTTTTTTTTTTTTTCTTTTCCCCCACTTCCATGTTAGCCGACTGGACTTGGACACTCATACTCATCGAATGAGATTATATTTTTGTTAATTGTTTTCTTCAATTGTTGCTCCCCATACGGGTGGGCTTAGGCAGACTTGCCCGACTTTTAGTTTTGGCAAATGATTACCTCCTATCCCTATATGAATGAGGATTGAACATAATGGGTGGGAAATGGGTGGGGGGGAGAAAGGGGGGCGAGGGAGGGGCGGGAAAGGAGGGTTGGGGGTGGATGGGGGAAGGAGGGGGGTGGGAAAAGGGAGAGACTCGGGGATGACAATCATTGGATGTACGGGGTCTAGCTTTCCTGGGAATACCAGGCTTTTTTGTATACTGTATAGTGTATTCATGTTATTTTACGCACAGGTGTGTATTTGCTTTCATTGTGAGATTGTATCATATAATATTTCCTATAATACTGTTTAGTAGTTGTACCTGTAACACTGTGTGGATGTACGTCTCCCAGGATCGACATGGTAGGCTGTGAACCGGATTTTCTCATTTCCAAAAATTAATAAAAATGATTTGAACTAAACAAATTAAAAATGGTACAGATGCAACTCCAAGGGGAGGAGGGAGGGTTGTGAGGACTGATTCCTGCCGTCCCCGGAGAATACCTGTTACAGGTGAGTAACTACGCTTTCTCCGGGAACAAGCAGGAAGTCAGTCCTCACATACAGGACTTCCCAGCTGCAGAATACCAAGAACCCATAGCAAAAATAGAGCTCCCTCAGGGACAGCCACAAGCAGCAGCAATTGTGTCTGTATAGGCAGGCCAATAGGATCCCTGAGTCTGATGAAACCAGCACTCCGGTAGCCTGAAAACAGAAGGGTCTGAGGGTAGGAGTTGCCTAGACCCTGAAAAGGTTATGGAGCACAGCTTGGTTGAAAGTACTGTCCCGTTGGGACTCTGTCCAGGCAGTAATGGGCTGCGAAAGTATGGTCTGAAGACCAGGTGGCAGCCCGGCAGATGACTGCCAGCGGGAGCGAGCACAGGTTAGCTAATGAGGTTGCTATAGCCCTGACCCGGTGCACCGTGACCCGGCCTTCCAACGGAAGCCTCGCCTCCTCGTAGGCAAGGGCAAAACAGTCCGCCACCCATGTGACAGCGTATGCTTGGTCACCGCCAACCCCAGCTTACTGGGGTCGTAGGAAACAAAAAGCTGAGACACCTTTCGGTGGCACTGAGTGCGCTGTATGTAGGACAAGGCCCTCTTACAGTCCAAGGTATGGAGGATCGTCTATTCCCGACTGGCGTGTGGTCTGGGAAAGAAGGTAGGGAGAACCACCTCCTGGTTGAGATGGAAGGAGGACACTACCTTCGGAAGGAATTTAGGGTGAGTGCGGAGCAGCACCCTATTCTTGTAAAACCTGGTGTAGGGCGTTTCCGCCACCAGGGCCTGGAGCTCACCTACCCTTCGTGCAAAAGTGAGCGCGACCAGGAAAACCACGTTCCAGGAGAGGTAGTGAAGGTAGCAAGTAGCCAATGTCTCGAATGGTTGGCGAGTGAGTTGCCCTAACACCACATTGAGATCCCATTCGGTTTCCGGAGGGCAAACCGGAGGCTTAGACAGGAGCAGGCCCCGCAAGAAGCGGGACACCACTGGATGGGCCGAGAGGGGCTTCCCATCCTCCTAGCAGTGGTTTGCTGTTAGGGCACTAAGGTGTACCCTAACAGAATTAGACTTGAGCCCCGAATGAGAGAGGTGGAGCAGGTACTCCAGTATCATGACCACCGGGCAAGAAAAAGGGTCAGCCCCCCGCTTAGTGCACCAAAGTGAGAATCTGCACCATTTAAAGGCGTAGGCCCGTCTGGTAGATGCCTTGCACGAGGACAGCAAAACATCCTCCAACTTTCTAGGGAGGTGGAGTGGGGCTAGAGTTACCCTCTCAGCAGCCAAGCTGTCAGCAAGAGAGATCCCAGGATGGGATGCAGAAGAGACCCCCCCCTCCTCCTAGGAAAGGAGTCAGGGGACCTGAGGGGTATGGGATCTGCCACCGCCAACTGCAGAAGCAATGGAAACCACGGCTGCCTGGGCCACCGTGGAGCCACCAAGATGATCGAGGCCCTGTTGCGGAGGGTCTTGAACAGAGTCCTGGCAATCAGTGGTGTTGGAGGGAAGACATACAGAAAACCCTCCGACCGTGAGACCAGGAAGGCATCGGCGGCCACCCTGGCGGGGTAAAGCTGCCGGGAACAGAAGCGGGGCAACTGATGATTGTCTGGGCTTGCAAACAGGTCCATCACTGGTTCCACCCAGGTTTGGAAAAGCCTGTTGGCTACTCCGGGGTAAAACTGCCACGCATGCGGCTTGAGAAGCCTGCTGAGTCTGTCGGCCAGCAAGTTGTCCTGGCCCGGCAGGTACACCGCCCTGAGGAGGACATCCTGCTGGATTGCAAAAGAGCACAGGGCTAACGCCTCTTGACAGAGAGCACGGGATCCCGTTCCTACCTGTTTGTTCACAAAGAACAACGTCACCTGGCTGTCCGTCTGGACCAGGACTGACCGGTGGCCTAGGTGATGGAGAAAGGCCTTCAGG
Source organism: Ichthyophis bannanicus (assembly GCA_033557465.1). Classification (NCBI taxonomy): domain Eukaryota; kingdom Metazoa; phylum Chordata; class Amphibia; order Gymnophiona; family Ichthyophiidae; genus Ichthyophis; species Ichthyophis bannanicus. The sequence continues at coordinate 201,254,691 of CM066035.1, read as the reverse complement.
GTGAGGTGAATGGCCCGCAGTTCCAGAAGGTTGATCTGTTGGGCACTCTCGGCCAGGGACGAAGTGCCCTAGGTGGGGAAGCCCTCGCAATGTGCTCCCCAGCCCAGCAGGGAGGCGTTCGTGGGTGGTTGAGCTTGACAAAGTAATTTGCTCTAGGTCATTGTAACCCTCTGCACTCCTGGATGTAGTCTAATTGCAGTATATTTTTTGGTAATCCTTTGGGGATATGGTCCTTGTTTTCCTTCTTTTGATGTATTTTGCATATTTCTTTGTATATGTTTCTGTTGTATTAAATAGATATTCTTAATAAAAAACAAAACAAAATGGCACCAGGAACACCGTTCTCAGAGTCCAATCCTTCTAGGAAGCTTGAATCAATGGCTCAAAGGATACCCCAGACAGAACAGTCAGCCATAGGTTGAGATCCCAAGGCGGTACCACTACCCTATTCAGTGGACAGAAGTGGGATACCGCCCTTAGAAATCTCAGCATGTCCCGGTGTGCACCCAACACATCCATGGCTTTCCTCCGTGATGAGAAAAATCGCCACCAGTTGCACCCTCCAGGAACTGGTCAGTAGGCCCTTATCAAACCCGGACTGCAAGACCATCAAGATATCTAGAACCAAGGCTGAGGAAGGGCTCGCCTGCATTTCTCTGCACCACGCTCCAAAGCTGTGCCACCCACGGGTGTATGCCAGGCTTGTAGACCTCCTCCGGGCCTGTAGCAATGTCTCTCCTGAATATATTTTCTACTTCAACCTTGCTCTTTCCACAGCCATGCCCTAAATCATGAATGGATCCACCTGGGAAATGCAAAGTGGCCCCTGCGTCCAGAGGCCCTTCCAAACCGGAAAGCGCCATGGTCGATCCACCAGCATCCAAATCCGGTGGGCATAACACGGGCACCTTGGCCAGTCTTTTGTCACCAGAAGTAGTATTCCCCAGAGTGCCTCTATCCGTTGTACTACCCGGCCTATGAGCGCCCATGGGGGAAAAACATAGAGGAGACCCCCCTTGAACAAACTGCTGAATAGAGCCTCTAGACCAGAGGTTCCCAACTCCAGTCCTAGAGGGCAAAACAGATTTCAGGTTTTCAGGCTGTCCCTAATGAATATGCATGAGATACATTTGAATACAATGGGGCAGTGCATGCAAATGCATCTCATGCATATTTATTAGGGACAGCCTGAAAACCTGAATGGTGTTTGGCCCTCAAGGACTGGAGTTGGGAACCTCTGCTCTAGACCCTCAAACATCCTCTCTCTACTTCTGCGGAAAAGCACGGCAGGCCTTGGAAGACTCAAATGTTGCCATTTTTTCCATGCTGGAGTGCTCCATCGACAAACCGCCTACTCAAACATCCCCTGGTTGAGCTGCCACTCTCCAGGGGCCAGGGGTAGTTGGTTTAGTTAGTCTACTGTCACATAATCAACTCCTGCTACAAGTGCCACCGATAGAGCTCCAAGACGAATCTCCAGTCAGCCTTTCGGCCTCCTCCTCCAGGGCTGCACTGCCAATGCCTCCTTGCCATGTGCTATAAGCCACAAAGGTTGCATTGTCCGAGAGGACGCAGACTGCCTTCCCCTGTAACCAAGGTTTGGAAATCCTCAGCGCCAAGGACACCACTCGCATCTCGAGCCTGTTGATCGACCACAGGGCCTGCTGTAGATTCCACAGTCCCTGAATCAAGCGACCGTCACAAATTTGACAGACTGGCACCATACCGGGGACTCGAGTGGTACGCCCCTCTTCCAGGCTCCCCGGATGCAGCAACCATCAGAGGGCTCCATTGGTGATCCGCGGGCAGGGGAGTACTCGGGACAGGGGTTGACACTGATGGGACCACCGCCGGTGCAGAGCCGTCTGCAGTGGTTGCATATGTGCTCACGCCCAAGGGACTAGCTTGAGAGTGGCCACCATGGTCCACCAAACTTGCAGCTAATGCCACGCCAACGGTCTCGCTAACTGCAGGGACTGCCATATCACCTGCCGCAGCTCCTGTGCCCGGCGATCCGGCAGGAAAACACGGCCCACAGACCCTGAGATGCTGCTGCCACCAAACACCCCCCATGTACTGCGGGGAGGGGGATATCTGGCAGACCTCGAAGCATGCTCCCAACTACCCCAGCTCCAGGGCCGGCCTTAACTGACTCTTGGCCAGGATGACCACCTGACCGAGACTGAAAAGGAACTCCAGCCCTCGCGTTGTAGTTTCACTGTCGTTCCTGGACTTTGCCTGGATCAGCCAATTGTCTAGGTACGGGAAGGCAAAAACCCTTTCCTTGTGGAGAGCTGCCACTGCCACCCCACACCAAGACCTTACGGAAGGTACAGGGGACAGTCATCAGACCGCAGGACAACGTTCGAAAATGAAAATGGCCCCTTGGCCCCGCCAAAACAGAGAAACCGCTGATGTTCTGGATGGAAAGGAATGTGCAAATACACCCCAATGATGGTCAAGAGATGACAAGAACTCTCCGCTCTTTACCGCCACTATTACTGATCTGAGGTTTTCCAGTGGAAACGCGATACCCGGCAGCAGAGTAGCATGCCCTTGAGGTCAAGAATCAAGTGAAAGGAACCTTCCCTTTTTGGGTATCACCAACTGGAGTACTGACTGAAGTCCTACCGGTCTCGCAGAACCGGAACCACAGCTCTTAGCTGCATGAGACGAGAGAGGTCTCACTCTACTGCCGCCGACACCACCACGTCCACTGCAGGCAATCAAAGGAGCTCTCATTCTTGCTCCGGTAACAGCTACAGGCACGTCATGGATCACACCCCTTTTAAGACAGGCCTCATCCTGGATCACCAGCCATATAACTATGTGCTGGGAAGAGATTCCACGATTCCCGCACCGCCTGGAGCAGCAGATCCCTCCGAGCCTGTTCCTCTGCAGGGAGATTGGCGGGCGTGTTCAGAGCCTTGAAGGACTCTACAATGAACACTGGCAGCTCTTTCCGGTGGAGCACCCGAACAATCCCAGCCTGATCTAAACCTCTGCTGTTTTGTTTTGTTTTTTCCCTCCTCATAGACAGATATGGTCTCAAACCAATATCCTTTGGATTGGAAGGCAGGCATCTTGCAGATGAGCCACACTTCTGCATTTCTCTTCCAACTCCTCCTGCAGACCTGGCCACATGTCGAGGTCTTCCCCATCCAGCCCCTCTGACAATGGCAATTGTTGCCACTCCTCTGGGCCTCTAGCCTGCTTGGTCACCACTGTCCCTGACACGGGCTCTTTTGTATCCGATGCCCTCCTAGCCCCACATTCCGGGGATAAGGAGCCGCTTGTCAAGCCCTGCTGACTTAGCCAAACGCCTTATGCAAACGTAAGATAAACTCCAGTGAGAACTCCCCCAGAAACCTTGCTCCCTGGGCTTGAGGGGTGGATGGTCCAGGCCTCACGCAGGGACCAGGGGCAGGGTCCACTAAAGGTATCCGGTACCCCGCCCCCCACCTCCAGGGTCTCTTGCAACTGGGAGGGACTCCTGACTCGTCATGTCCTGCAGGCACTGATCCAATGACCTAGCCTTTTGTGTGCAGTCTAGGCCGACACCTGTCTCTGAGACCGTTCCCCGTCGGGTCCTGTAAATCTGGAGGATTTCTAGACCCCTAAGATAGGCAATGAAACCTACATTGACCCAATCAGAATGATCCCATCTTCAAGAAAGGTTTATGTTTTTATTATAAGAAATACCTATGGCCATAAGCCCTGACAAGCCATATCACAACTTTAGTAAGTACCGAGTCTATGAAAAAGACAAAGGATGATCATGTCAGGTTACTCACTGACCATAGACAGATGGAAGGATTTCATTTGTCTCCTAATCACCAACTGTCACTGTCTCTCTAGTCAAATACATTTCTTGCATGCAGGTGCTTCCTGTTTCACAGAACCAAACTGCAGCTATAAAGCACTTTTTTAATCCTTCCCAGGAAAAAGACAATGTCTCAGCAAACTGTCACTTACCTCTCCAGAACCACCTGACCAGGCACAACGGACCTAAGAAATCCGCCCAGCACCAAGACAATGGGCCCATGTTCCCCGGTGTCTGTGAGGGAGGGGGGGGGGGTCCTGGGATGGTTAAAGGCCCAGCAGCCGACCCCACAGATTCCTGCACGGTCCGCTCTCTATGATACATGCCTCCCACAACAGCAAGGGACTTGCCTGTCGCTGAGACCGCCCCTCCACCCCGGTGGGTTGGGCATAGAAAACACCGTAGGGTTTGGACAGCATGGCGGTAAGGGCTGTAGATTGCTTGTTATGCACCCAGCCTGAGCCCTGCATCCTCAAAGACTTAATAAACGGAAACTACATTAAAGAAAATGAAAATGAAATTAAAGAAACTGAAAACCCTTCAACTAAAATAATGCAGGCAGCCTTGATCTCCCCTGTGAAAGAAAAATCTCGGCAGGGAACGCCAACTAAGCCACAGCCTCTGAGGGGAGTTCGAGAAAAGAAAAGGCATGCCTCTACCTTTCCTGCGGTGCTACTGCAGGCCCTGAACATGGCTGCAGGCAGCGCAACAAATCAGCATGTTCTGCCTGTTCCTGCTGCAAGATTCTGATGTCCGGCCCCTCTTAGTGCCACTCGCCCCTATTCCAGTGCTCTAGACTGCAGAAAATTGCAGCTATCTTCCCCCTCACGCTCAGCCACTAGTCGTTGGCTTTGGCGCTGAGGGAGGGGCCTGTCTGGGAAGCTGTTGCACAGTGCCATTCTCTGGCTGCTCGGTGGCTCCTCACCCATGCCAGGATTGGGAGCCACCTCAAGACCCCGGAAAACTGCCATTACCAAACACCCCCTCCCCCCATGCTGCAGGGAGGGGAGAAGGGGGATATTCGTCATTGCTGCCTCTCTCACAGCCTCAAGCCTCCCCTTTGGGTTGTTGTTTTATTTACCAAAGCTGGCCAAAAGCAAAAATAATCAAGGCCAAAAAAAATAAACCTGCAACAACAGGAAAATCCTAACGCAGCCTAAGTGTAGTTACTCACCTGTAACAGATGGTTCTCTGGGGACAGCAGAAATCAGTCCTCACATATGGGTGACAGCACCACCAACGGAGTCCTCGCGGAAGCATCCCCCCAGCTTTCAAAGAAAGCCTTTGGGAGGTGCCACCACGCATGCATGGTCCCCTTCACGCCCAAGGATGCCATCGTGCTCAGTCAGATGACATAGCTAAAAGACAGCAAAAAAAAAAAAGATGGTAAAGGAGCAACTCCCAGGGGAGGAGGGAGGATTGTGAGGACCGAATCCTGCTGTCCCGGAGAACACCTGTTACAGGTGAGTAACTACACTTTCTCCCGGAACAAGCAGGAAGTCAGTCCTCACATATGGGACTCCCCAGCTACAGGCTACCAAAAGCCCATAGCAAAAATAGGTCTCCCTCAAGGAGAGCCGCAAGCAGCAGCAATTGAGTCTGTGTCCACAGACCACAGTAGCACCCCTTTGTCCGATGAAACCAGCACTCTGGTAATCTGAACACAGAAGGGTCGGAGAGTACTAGTTGCCTAAACCCCGAAAAGGTTATGGAGCACAGCTTGGCCGAAGGCACCGTCCCATCGGGACTTCCTTTACAGGCAGTAATGGGCTGTGAAGGTATGGACTGAAGACCATGTGGCAGCCCGGCAGATGTCCACCACTGGGTCAGTGCAAATTTTCCACCGAGGCCGCCATGGCCCTGACACGGTGTGCTGTGACATGGCCTTCCAGCGGGAGCCTCGCCTGCTCATAAGCCAGGGCGATACAGTCCGCCACCCATGTGGACAACGTATGCTTGGTCACCACCTCCCCCAGCCTACTGGTGTCGTGGAGATGAAAAGCTGAACAGCTTTGAGGTGGCCCTGAGTGCATTAGATATGGAAGGACAAAAGCCCTCTTACAGTCCAAGGTGTGAAGGACAGTCTCCACCCGACTGGAGTGAGGTCTTGGAAAGAAGGTAGGGAGCACCACTTCCTGGTTGAGATGGAAGGGTGACACTACCTTTGGCAGGAATTTGGGGTGTGTGCAAAGCACCACTCTGTTCTTGTAGAACCTGGTATAGGGTGGCTCCGCCACAAGGGCCTGGAGCTCACTGACTGTACGAACAGAGGTAAGTGCGACTAGGAAAACACCTTCCAAGTGAGGCAGCAGAGGTGGCAGGTAGCCAGAGGTTCGAAGGGCAGGCGTGTGGGCTGCCCCAACACCATGTTGAGGTCCCATTTGGTTGCCGGAGGTCGAACCAGAGGATTCAATAAGATCAGGGCCCGAAGAAAACGAATTACCAACGGCTGGACCAAGAGGGGCTTACCATCCACTGGATGGTGGTGTGCCGCCAAGGCACTGAGGTGCACCTGGACAGAGTGTGAATTCAGCCCAGAGAGGTTGGGAGGAACTGTAACAGAGCCACTGGACAGGAGAAAGGGTCAGCCCCGTGATCGGCGCACCAAAGAGAGAGCCTGCGCCATTTGATGATGTAAGCCTTCCTAGTAGAGGCCTTGCTAGAAACCAGCAGGATATCTACCACCTCAACCGGAAGGTTGAAGGGGGCCAGAGTCACCCTCTCAGCAGCCACACTGTCAGACAGGGACCCCAGACTGGGGTGCAAGAGAGAGCCCCCATCCTGAGAAAGGAGTCCCAGGGTGGTCCCCAAGGGGATGGCAGTGTCCACCGTCAACTGTAGAAGCAATGAGAACCACGGCTGCCTAGGCCACCGAGAAGCTATCAGGATGAGATAAGCCCTGTCATGGAGGGTCCTGAACAAGGTCTTGACGATTAGCGGGGTAGGAGGGAAGACATACATGAGGCCTCCTGACCATGAGACCAGAAACGCGTCCGCTGACACCCTGGAGGGGTGGGCCTGACAGGCGCAGAAGCGGGGCAACTGAAAGTTGTCTGGGCTGGCAAACAGGTCCATCACGGATTCTCCCCAGAGCTGAAAAGGCCGACTGGCTACTCTGGGGTCCAGCTGCAACTCATATGGCTGGAGAACTCTGTTGAGCCTGTCGGCCAGCTGGTTGTCCTGACCGGGCAGGTACACTGCCCGCAGGAGGATACCCTGTCGGATTACATACGAGCAGAGGCCTAGGGTCTCCCAACAAAGGTTATGCAACCCCGTGCCCCCTTGCTTGTTCATGTAGAACATTGCCACCTGATTGTCCGTCTGGACCTGCACAGGCTGGTGATGCAGGTGATGACAAAAGGCTCTCAGGGCTAGGTGTATTGCCTGGAGTTCCAGGAGATTGATCTGCTGGGTGCTCTCGTCTGGTGACCAGTTATCCTGAGTGCGGAGATCCCCACAGTGGGCTCCCTAGCCAAACAGGGAGGCGTCCATGAGGACCCTGGAGGGGCTTGGGGCTTGAAAAGGCATGTCCGCCTCAAGATGCTGGGGAGACTGCCACCAGACCAGACAATCCGCCAAATAACGGGTCATGGAAACCCTGTCCGGTAGATAGCTGGTGGCCTGAGATCAGTGGTCCTGGAGACACCACTGCGCCTTTCTCATGTGGAGATGAGCATCTGGGGTGATGGGGCCCGAGGAGGCACAGTAGAAGCCAAGCCGGCAATGAAGGACGGCACCGTACGCCCTGAGCTACAGCCCCAAGACAGTTGGCTCGGTCTCTGGGCAAAAAGGCCTTTGACTGGAGAGGGTCGATCTTTTCCCCAAGGAACTCCAGACACTGTATCAGAAGGAGGTGAGACTTGGGAAGTTTATGGCAAAGCCCAAGTGCTGAAGGAGCTGGATGGTGTGTGCTGTGGCCTGCTGTACCTCTAAAGCCATGCCTCCCCTTTATGAGCCAGTCGTCCACACAGGGAAAGACGAAGACCCCCTGGAGCTGGAAAAAGGCAGCCATGACCGGCAGGCATTTTGTGAAAACTCTTGGGGCAGAGGCTAGGACGAAGGGGAGCACCCTGTACTGAAAATGCCTGCACCCCTCCACTACAAACCGCAGGACTGTGGTTGGGGTGGATAAGGATGTGAGTATAAGTATCCTTGAGGTCTAAGGAGCATTACCAGTCTCCCTGCTGGAGGTATGGCAGCAATGTTCCAAGGGAGAGCATCTTGAACTTCTCCTCACCAGGAATTTTTTGAGGTTGCACAGGTCGAAGATGGGCCTTAGGACCCCTGTTCTTTTTCGCAAGAGGAAGTACCTGGAGTAGAATCCCTTGCCTTTGAGATAGTGGGGCCCAGTTCCACCGCTTTGTCCTTGAGAAGACCTGACAACTTCTTCAGAAGGTGGTCTCGGAGGAGGGGAGAACTGAGGGGCTCTCCTGGGAAATAAGGGGGAGGTCTCTGAGTCAGATGGAGGAGGTAACCCTCCCTGATAACCCACAGTGCTCAGGAATCGGTGGTAATGGACATGCACCTCTGGGCATAGAGGGTCAGACGTCCCCCTGTGTGCTGCTGATCTCCTTGGGGTAAAGAGGCTATGCTCAAGGAGACAAAAGTCCCCCCCTGGCTGGGCCAGGGCCAGTGCCTGGTGTTTTGGAGCCTTCTGCTTACACAGACCATGCCCATGTTCCTTGGCCTGCTGACCCTGTTGGGGAGTCCTGGTAAGGTGGGTAGTTTTGTTAAGCAGCTCCCTTCCTTGGGTAAAAGGAATTCTTACCCGAGCCCTTCCGTCGGGGAGCGGCAGCGGTCTTTTTAGAGAGCCTGGTCCTCGTCATGAACTCTGTCGCCAGCTCAGCAGCCTTGTCGGTCATGGGTTTGCAAAAAAGTGCTCTCCTTGGCATGGGACATCGATCAATTTGTCTTGAACCCAACTACTCGAGGTCAGACGACTGAAGCCAAGTTTGGCGGCATGCACCGATGCTCACCATGGCTGCCCGGGCCGCAGACTCAAACCCATCATAGGCCACTCGAGACAAGAATTTGAAGAACTCACAGAATGCCTTGAGAAGGTTCCTGAACCGTTGCAAAGGTTCCTCGGAAAGATCAGCCGAGAACTCGGCGAGTTTCTTCACCATTCTCTCAGGTAGATGCCCATGTACAGCTGGAAGGCCTGGATGCAGCAGATGAGCATTGAGCCCTGGTAGCACTTTCTGACGAGGGCATCCAAGGTGTGGGCCTTCCTGCCGGGGGGCACCGAGGAGTGCGTTTGTTGGCTTTTCAGCCGATGCATGGCCGACTCCACCATCATGGAGTTATGCGGCAGCTGTGACTTCTGGAAGTCCAGGCTCCGGCTGACTCAATACATCGAGACGAGCCATTTGCTCATCACCAGCAAAGACTCTGGTGTCTCCCACATTCAGAGCATGAGTCATTCCAGGATGGGAGGAATAGGCACCGTGAGTGATTACCGCGAAGAGGCATCGTACTGGAGGATTGCCAACTCATCCGCCCGAGGGTCCTCCTCTGACTCTGTCAAGAATGCCAGCACCTTAGACATGTCCTTGACAAAATCGAGGAAGCCCATGTCCTCAGGCAAGGACCACCGCCGAAGCTCCGAGTCGTGAGAGTCAGAAGGGACGTCGCGGTGATGATGGGTATCAAGAGGACTCCTCGTCCTCCGTCTCCCACTCAGTCGAAGACTCGTAGGATGGCTGCTCCAGGAGCCCCGATGCAAAGTTGCCAGGGATGACCACGGTCCCGTCAAGAAGGGCTCAGAGCGTGACCTCTGCCAAGGATCAACTCGAGCCCAAAGGACCTCGAGGATTGGCTCAGCCTCCGGGGACATCTTGGATGTCAAGGGCCCGAAGGTCGGGGTGGATGAACCGGTCGTGCTAGATAACAGCGTCTGCTGCTGGTCCATGAAGGCAGACAAACTGCGCTCCTGGGCCACCATTCTGGGCTCCAGACCAGAAGGCTCCGTAGCCTTCGGCGCAGGCACCAAGGGACTCGGGCCCTAAGCCGGCTCCCCTGAAAGGGAATCCTCAATTAGGATGCTGTCTAGGGATCGAGGCCAGTCCGCAGTCTATTCTTCTTGGGGACCTTCGTAGGCCGTTCCTTCTCTGACACCTTGGACGAGCATCTCAAACTGTGGGACTGGGCCCAGGGAGCCCCCAGCTGGTCGGAACCTGGGTTCCCCTCAAGGGAGACCCCATTTCTGAGGACCCACGATGAGGCTCAGGTTCGGAGGATTCTGCCCAAGATGTCAGGGCCTCACACGAGGCACTGGCTTGAGGCATCAGGGACTCAGGGAAAAACTTATCATGCTGCTGCTGGCGGCTCTTGAGGGATTTGCTGGACATCCTCTTCCAGAGACTGCAGGCTGCCGGGTCGTGGTCTGGCCCAAAGCAGCAAAGACAGCAGTCGTGTCTGTTGGTCAAAGACATGATTTTAGAGCACCGATCACACTTTTAAAAGCCACTTGGTAGCCATGGGGGAAAAAAGTACCCCTGCAAGGTCGAAGACTCTCTGGGCTGCAAGTGGGAGCAAAAAAGGTGCAAAGACATCAGAAAAAGAAAACAAAAGACTACAAAATAATAAATCAAACCCGACGCCGAGGCACTGGGGTCGGTAGGTGGGAAGAGTACTGGTGCAATACCGGAAGCGAGTGTGAAATTCGGAGAGAGAGAAAAAAAAATCAACTTTTTCTGGTGACAAACCACACAATATCTGAAGGGCTCCACAGAAAAAGGGAGACTGAGCAAGATGGCACCCTTGGGCGGGAAGGGGACCACGTATGTGTGGTGGCATCTCCCAAAGGTTTTCTTTGAAAGCTGGGGGGATGCTTCCACGAGGGCTCAGTCGGTGCCGTCACCCATATGTGAGGACTGACTTCTTGCTTGTTCCCAAGTAAAGCATAGTTACTCACCTGTAACAGATGATCTCTGGGAATAGCAAGAATTTAGTCTTCACATATGGGTATCGTCGGTACCGATGGAGCCCGCGCGGGAATGCTCCCCAGCGTCCATTAGGAAGGCTTTTGGGAGCATCCCACAGTGCATGCTTGCTGCCTTCCCGCCTCTGTACCTCTCTCACTTCAGTTGCATTTATAGCTGAGACCAAAGGCGAGAAGCAGAGAAAGAGAGAGATAGAGACAACTCCTAGGGGAGGTGGGTGGATTGTGAAGACTACATTCCTGCTGTTCCCGGAGATCACCTGTTACAGGTGAGTAACTACACTACCTCCAGGAACAAGCAGGAATGTAGTCTTCACATATTTATTTATTTTTATTTTATTTATCGCTTTTATATAATGCGCTCTTTAAAATCAGTGTGGTTTACATATAACATTTTGTACAAAACAGGGGCCTGTTATGTACTTACATTGAAAGGGTAAGTCAACATATGGGGACTCCCCAGCTGAAAGATGCCAAAGGGTGACCCCAGCTAGCTGCGAACCCAGGCGCTCTTTAAAATCAGTGCAGTTCACATATAAAGAGTAGTTACTCACCTGTAACAGGTGTTCTCCAGGATCAGCAGGAATCAGTCCTCACATATGGGTGACGTTGGCGCCGACGGAGCCCCCATGCGGAGCATTTCCCCAGCTTTCAAAAAAAGCCTTTGGGAATGCAGCGGTCCCCTTCCCGCCTAAGGGTGCCATTTTGCTCAGTCTGATGACATAGCTAAAAGACAGCAAAAAACAAAATGAATTATATGACTGCAACTCCCAGGGGAGGAGGGAGGGTTGTGAGGACTGATTCCTGCTGCTCCTGGAGAACACCTGTTACAGGTGAGTAACTACTCTTTCTCCAGGACCAAGCAGGAAGTCAGTCCTCACATATGGGACTCCCCAGCTCTAGTCTACCGAGAACCCCAAAGCTGAAAAATAAGCTCCCTCTAGAGTCTCAGCATGCGTGATAAGAATCTTCTCTGAGAACGCCCCCGAACAGTAGCCCAACACAAGGGCCGGAGGGTAGGAGTTAGCTAAATCTCAAAGAGATTACGGAGTACCGCCTGTTCGAAAGCACTGTCCCTGCGGGACTCCCTCTCGAGGCAGTAGTGGGCCGCAAAAGTCTGGCTTGAAGACCAAGTAGTGGCCCAGCAGATGTCTGCCAACAGAACAAAGCGGAGATGAGCTACTGATGCGGCTTTCGCCCTGACACGGTGGGCCGTGACTCGACCCTGCAAGGAGAGGCCGGCTGCTCTGTACACCCAGGCGATACAGTCTGCCACCCAGATGGACAAGGTATGCTTGGAGACAAGTAACCCCAGCTTATTAGGGTCAAAAGATACGAAGAGCTGAACAGCCCTTCGATGTCCCTGCGTACGGTCAAGGTAGAAGGACAACGCCCTCCTACAGTCCAGGGTATGCAAGACCATTTCAGCCTGGCTGGCATGCGGCCTGGGAAAGAAAGTCGGAAGAACCAACTCCTGATTGAGATGGAAGGAGGAGACAACCTTTGGAAGGAACTTTGGGTGAGTCCGTATAACCACCCTGTTCCTATAGAACCTTGTGTATGGTGCCTCTGAGACCAGAGCTTGTAGCTCACTGACTCGCCTGGCTGAGGTAAGAGCTACCAAAAATAACGCCTTCCAGGAAAGAAAGCGTAAAGGACAAGTAGCCATAGGCTCAAATGGTGGGCAAGTAAGTTGTTGCAAGACCACATTCAAATCCCACTCAGGTGCAGGTGGACGAATCGGAGGCTTAAGCAAAAGGAGGCCTCTGAGGAAGCGGGCCACTAAAGGGTGGCCTGACAGAGACTGACCTTCCACCGGTGAGTGGTGCGCTGACAGAGCATTGAGGTGGACCCGAACAGAGTTGGATTTAAGGCCCAGGTCAGACAGGTGAAGCAAATATTGCAGCACCACTGGCACCAGGCACAAAAACGGATCCTCCTTGTGCTGAGCACACCAGGTGGAGAACCTACGCCACTTGAGGGCATAAGATTTTCTAGTGGAGTGCCTCCTAGAGGTCAAGACCACCTCTTCCACTTCCCAAGGTAGCTGTAAGGGAGCTAGAACTACCCTTTCAGCATCCAGGCCATCAATTGAGGGACTGGAGGTTGGGGTGCAAGAGATCCCTGATCCTGAGATAGGAGATCGGGTTGCACCCCTAGAGGGAGTGGAGTGTCCACATCCAACTGCAGAAGGAGTGGAAACCACGGTTGCCTTGGCCATCTGGGGTCTACCAGGATCACAGAGGCCTTGTCCCGAAGCACCTTGAAAAGGGTCCGCGCCACTAGAGGTGTGGGAAACGCATACAGTAGGCTCGTAGACCAAGAGATTAGAAAAGCATCTGCTGCTATTCTCAGAGGATGCGGTTGTCTGGAGCAGAACCTGGGTAGTTGACGGTTGAATGGACTGGCAAAGAGATCGATGGCTGGAAGACCCCACCTTAGGAAGATTCGCTGGACCACCAGAGGATTCAACTGCCATTCGTGTGGCTGCAGAATCCTGTTCAACCTGTCTGCCAGGTAATTCTCTTGGCCGGGCAGATAAACTGCCTTGAGAAGCATGCCCTGTTTGACTGCCCATGAGCACAGGGCTTGAGCCTCCTGACACAGAAGTCAGGACCCTGTGCCTCCTTTTTGTTCACATAGAACATGGCGACTTGATTGTCTGTCTGAACCAGAACAGACTGGTGAGAGAGGGCATGAGAGAAAGTTTGGAGAGACAAACAGATAGCTCTCAGCTCCAAGAGGTTGATCTGCTGTGTGGCCTCCCAAGGGGACCAGAGGCCTTGGGTGCATGCCCCCTGGCAATGTGCACCCCAACCCTGAAGAGAAGCATCCGTTGTCAGCATTTGTGTTTGTGGCGGTGGCTGAAAAGGCACTCCTCGCACTAGATTCGGGAGATGCAGCTACCATTGCAGGGAGGCCGCCAGCAGTTTGGACACCCTACTTTGTCTCCCAAGTGTCCTGTGGCTTGCAGCCACTGAGTTCTGAGGCCCCACTGAGCAGGCCTCATGTGCAGACGGGCATTTGGAGTAACATGGACCGTGGATGCCATGTGGTCTTGGGCAAGCCACTTAACCCTCCATAGCCCATGTTCCCTGTAAAAAAGTTATCTCCAAGTTATAATGCCCTGTTCAATGTAATTTCAGTTTGTTCAAAGTAAACCGCCTTGATATCATGAAAGGTGGTATATAAGAAATGCTAAATAAAATTAATAAATAAAATAAAAATGTGGCCTAATAGTCTCAGGAACTGCCTGGCGGAAACCAGAGAATTGCTGTGGAACTGTCTGGCCAAGTCCATCAGTCTGTGGGCCCTGTCTACAGGCAGATAAGCCTTTGCCTGAAGGGTATCCAGCCTTGCTCCTATGAACTCTGTGTTTTGTGAAGGGTGCAAAGTGGACTTTGCGACGTTTATGACAAACCCCAGATGCTGTAGAAGGGAGACAGTGCGGAGGGTGGCCCGTCTGGTTTCCTGTGGAGACTGACCCCTGATGAGCCAGTCATCCAGGTATGGAAAGACAAATATGCCCTGGTGTCCGAGATAAGCCGCTACCACTACCAGGCATTTGGTGAAAACCCTGGGTGCGGAGGTTAGGCCAAATGGAAGTACTCTGTACTGAAAATGATTTCCTCCCACTACAAATCTGAGATATTGTGTGTGGTCTGGATGAATGAGGATGTGAGTATAAGCATCCTTTAGGTCTAAGGAGCATAGCCAATCTCCCTGCTGGAGGTAGGGCAGCAGTATCCCAAGGGTAAGCATCTTGAACTTTTCCCTCTCCAGGAACTTGTTGAGATTAATCAAGTTGAGGTTGGGCCTGAGGCCTCCTATCCTTTTTGGTACTAGAAAGTACCTGGAATAGAAGCCTTGCCCTCTCAGGTGGTGGGGCACCGGTTCCACCACCTGCTCCTTTAGAAGACTTGTCAACTCCTGAAGGAGTAAGTTCCTGTGCAGAGGGAGTCTTGGAAGCTCCCCTGGAAAGTAGGAGGGGGTAACTGGTTGAAGTGCAGCAAATAGCTCTTCTGGACTATGCTGAGCACCCAGATATCCCCGTTATGGCTGACCACCTGTGGGCGTACAGGGTCCGCCGGCCTCCTGTGCTGAGAGGGGCCAGCTGAGGAGGAGAGGCTATAGCACTGGAGTCAAAGCCCCGCTCCCTGCTGTGCAGGAGCCGGAGCTGGTGGCTTGGGGGTCTTCTGCCTACGGGCCAATGTCCCTGCTGACCCTGTTGGGGAGCTGTGGAGGCCTGGTATTGAGGGTAAGATTTGTAGGCAGAGGACTTCCTCGGGTAAAAGGACTTTTTCCCCCAAGCCCTTCTTCTTTTGAGAAGGGGCAGAGGTCTTTCTGGCAGCCTTGTCCTGGTGAAAGTCTCGGACTCGAGCTCTGCAGCCTTTTCAGCCATGGGCTTGCGAAAGAGGTTTTCACCTCGGCAAGGGACATCGACCAACTTGTCCTGCACCCATGGCTCGAGGTCCGATGACTGCAGCCAGGCCTGACGGCATGCACTGATGCCGGCTGTGGCTACTCAGGCCGAAGCCTCGAAGCCATCATAGGCTGCTCGAGATATAAACTTCAAGCATTCCCGGATCCCAGATGACAAGGCTTTGAAACTCTGCAAAGGTTCCTCGGAGAGAACAGCAGAGAACCCAGCAATCTCCTTTTCCAGGTCTCGTAGGTACATGCCCATGTACAGCTGGTAAGTCTGGACACGGCAAGCAAGCATAGAGCCCTGGAAGCACTTTCTACCGAGGGCATCCAGGTTCCGGGCCTCCCTGCCCGGGAGGCATCAAGGAGTACATCTTCTGACTCTTCAGACGATGCATGGCCGATTCAACAACCATGGAGTGGTGCGGCAGCTGTGCCTTCTGGAACCCAGGGCTCTTGCGGACTCAATAAATGGAATCGACCCGCTTGCTAAGAACCAGTGTCGAGGTGGCCAGCGCCTCCCACATGCAGAAGAGCAACCGTTCCAGCATCGGAGGAACCGGTACAGTAAAGGCCTCCTTGGGGGGAGGAGTCATACTGCAGGGCCTCGAGCTCCTCAGCTCGAGGCTCCTCCTCGGGGTCCGCGGGGAAGGCCAAGGCCTTGGCCATGTCCCTCACGAAGTCCGAGAACCGGGTATCCTCTGGGGGGGACCTTCTCCGAGGTTCAGACTCCGGTGAGTCCGAAGGGACGCACCGGGTCCGAAAAGTGTCCGGGGACCCCTCCGAGGAGTCGTCGAGCTGCTCCGGTCAGGCGAGCACCGATGCCATCTGTCCAGACGCCAAGGGTACCGGTGTTGACGACCTCGCTCCCGCACGGGAGATCGAGGGGGACCTCGGCCAAGGATCGACTCGAGATTGCATGGACTCGAGGATCGGCTCGGCCTCCGGGGTCGACTTGGATGTCGATGTCCCGGTGGTCGGGGCAGATGCACCGGTGAGACCGGCGATCAGTACCCACTGCTGTTCCATGAAGGCAGCCAAGCTGCTCTCCAAGGCCGTCAACCTGAGTCTGAGCTCAGGAGACCCAGCAGCCTCCTTCTCGGGGCTCGATGTCGGCTCCCCCAGAGGAGAGTCCACGAGGAATACAGTACTCACGTGACTTGGGGCCTCCGTCTCTAAACGAGGTTGTTTAGCAGGCCTCTCCAACTCCGAAGACCCGGGACGGCGGTCGGGGCTATGCGACCTGGCCCTTGAGGAGTCAAGAGCGTCCACCGACGCTGCCCTTAAGGGTTTCTTCTTCCAGCGGTGCTCCCGCGAAGGAGACCCCCTCTCAGAGGAGCCACGACGATGCTCGGGGTCGGACTCCCGAGACGTCGAGGCCTCTAACGAAGTCCAGGCTCGGCCTGATGCGGAATCAGAAAAGATCCTTTTGTGTTGATGCTGCGGCTCCTCAATGCCTTGGAGGACATTTTGCCACACGGGACACAGACCAGCGGGTTATGGTCGGACCAAGGGCACCGGAGGCAGCAGTCGTGTGTGTCGGTGAGAGACATCAGTTTCTTACACCAATCACACTTCTTAAACCCGCTGACAGCCATCGGGGGAAAAAGAGCCCCTGCAAGGTCAAAGGCTGGGCTGCCAGGGAAAAATGAAAAAATGGCACGAACGCTAGTCTCTAAGGACAAAAACTGAAAAATGAAGTCCGGGCTCGATACCGGTGTACCGGGCCCAGGCGGGAAAGGGAACCGGTGTCGAACCGAGTAATTACACGGATCCACACCGAAAAATCAACTTTTTCACGGGTGACCACGATACACGTCCGTTGGGCTCTGCGGAAAAAAGAAGACTGAGCAAGATGGCACCCTTGGGTGGGAAGGGGACCGCGCATGCACTGCATTCCCAAAGGCTTTCTTTGAAAGCAGGGGAAATGCTCCGTATGGAAGCTCCGTCGGCGCTGTCACCCATATGTGAGGACTGACTTCCTGCTTGGTCCTGGAGAACATTTTGTAAAAAACAGGGGCCTGTTATGTACTTACATTGAACGGGTAAGTTAACATATGGGGGACTCCCCAGCTGAAAGATGCCAAGGGGTGACCCCAGCTAGCTGCAAACCCAGGAGCTCTTTAAAATCAGTGTGGTTTACATATAACATTTTGTACAAAACAAGGGCCTGTTATGTACTTACATTGAACGGCTAAGTCAACATATGGGGGACTCCCCAGTTGAAAGATGCCAATGGGTGACCCCAGCTAGCTGCGAACCCAGGTGAGGTGAGTCATGTTTCCTCCCATGGACCTTAGGCATCCAAACTGTGGATGGTGGGTACGAGTTGTATTAAGTATGGAAGAGATGCTGTAGAACAGCCTGGCCAAACGAGGCATTCCGATGGGAGTCCTTGTCTAAGCAATAGTGGGCTGTGAAGGTATGTACAGAAGTCCAAGTGGCTGCTTTGCAAATGTCATCAATGGAGACAGAACGAAGGTTAGCCATTGAGGTTGCCATTGCTCTTACATTGTGAGCAGTGACATGGCCTTCGAGAGAAAGTCCCTTACTCTGATACGTATAGAATATGCTATCTGCAATCCAATTTGACAGAGTTCTTTTAGAAACTGGAAGTCCCAAATGACTAGAGTCAAAAGACACAAAAAGCTGAGAAGATTTTCTATGTGGCTTAGTTCTTTGGAGATAAAAAGCCAAGGCTCATTTACAATCCAATGTGTGAAGATTCCTTTCCGCACTGGAGGCATGAGGCCTAGGGAAGAATATAGGAAGATAAACTGACTGGTTTAAATGAAAAGGCGAAACCACCTTTGGCAGAAAGTGAGGATAAGTCCTGAGGACTACTTTATCATGGTGAAATCTTGTATAAGGAGGATCAGCTACTAACGCCTATAGTTCACTAATGCGTCTTGCAGAAGTGATGGCAATTAGAAAAATAACTTTCCATGAAAGAAACTTTAGGTCTGAAGTGGCTAAAGGTTCAAAGGGTGGTTTCATAAGTTGACCAAGAACAAGATTTAGATCCCATGCCACCGGTGGTGGTTTAATGGGAAGTTTTGTAAAGAGTAGGCCTCTCATAAATCTTGATATAAGTGAATGAGAGGAAATAGGTTGTCCATCGTAAGGTTTATGAAAAGCAGCAATAGCACTAAGATGGACCCTAACTGAATTGGTTCACAGACCAGAAGTTGATAACTGTAGTAGTAGCAACTCTATAGGTACTAAAAGGGGGTTAAGTCCCTTCTGTGAACACCAGATAGAGAACCTTTTCCACTTCAAAGCGTAGGAACATCTTCTGGAGGGTTTTCTGGAAGCCAGGAGGATATCCTTTACTTGTTGAGAAAGGTTAACAACCTGGAATTCTAGGCTTTCAGTTACCAGGCCCTGAGATGTAGGGACTGGGGATTGGGATGCAGTAAAGATCCGTCCTCCTGCGACAGGAGATCTGGAGCATAACCCAACTCCAGAGGAGTGGTTTGAGAGAGACATAGAAGATGATACCATGTCTGCCGTGGTCAACGTGGAGCTATGAGTATCATATGACCTCTGTCTCTCTGAAGTTTGAATAAAGTTTTGGGAATGAGTGGGAAGGCATAGAGAAAGTCCTGTCTCCAGTGGAGTAGGAAAGCATCTCTTGCCTGACAGTTGTGAGCCGGGATTCTGGAACAGAATCAGGGAAGTTTGGCATTCTGTGGACTTGCAAAGAGGTCTATATCTGGTGTTTCCCAGATTCGAAACTCACGAGCAAGCTGGTATGAGTGGAGGGACCATTCGTGTGGCAGCAGTATTCGACTGAGTGTCTGCCCACAAGTTTTGAATGCCAGGAAGGTATACCGCAAAAAGGTGAATTTGTAACTTTCTGGCGAGGGCCCACAGTCGCAAAGCTTCGTTGCATAGCGACAGAGAGCCTGTTCCGCCTTGCCACCCACCCACTCCCTGGACCTTGAGGGTTAAGGGAGGGGCTGGCCTTGGTTGCCCTTGAGGGTTAAGATTGTAGTTGTGTAGGTGCTCAAGTAGTAAGGCAAGGCAAAGAAAATTTCTTTTGTGAGGTTTATTTCTCCCGCTCCGGAGTTCAAATGCAGCAGACGTAAATGAAATAATGTAGCACAAAACAAGGCTGAGAAACTTAACTAAACAAGGCTTCTTACTGCTAGGCTAAATGTCCATTCTGGATCACATTCATTTGTCATGTGACCTCCTTTCAGTAACGTAACAGAAACTCTGGTAACAGCAATGCTCCTGAATTGCACACAATATGCTTTCACTTATTCTCTTCACATAAGCTTCTTTGGCATAGCAATCAGTGAGGTAAGCGTAGTTACTCACCTGTAACAGGTGTTCTCCAGGAGCAGCAGGAATCAGTCCTCACTTATGGGTGACGTCGGCGCCGACGGAGCCCTCGCGGAGCAATTTTCCCCAGCTTTCAAAGAAAGCCTTTGGGAATTGCAGCGCGCATGCGCGGTCGTCTTCCCGCCCGAGGGTGCCATCTTAGCCAGTCAGATGACATAGCTAAAAAAGACAGCATAAAAATTTGCAAAAAGAACATAAGCAGACGATTGCAACTCCAAGGGGAGGAGGGAGGGTAGTGAGGACTGATTCCTGCTGCTCCTGGAGAACACCTGTTACAGGTGAGTAACTACGCTTTCTCCAGGACCAAGCAGGAAGTCAGTCCTCACTTATGGGACTCCCAAGCTCAAGGCTACCGGAGACCCTAAGCACAAAAATGAGCTCCCTCTAGCTCAGCAGCACAGAAGGATAGAATCTTCGCTGAATTATCACCCACCGGTAGCCCACATCCGGGATGGAGGGTAGGAGTTGCTCAGACCTCAAAGAGATTACGGAGGACTGCCTGTCCGAAAGCACTGTCCCTACGGGACTCCCTCTCGAGACAGTAATGGACCGCAAAAGTCTGGCTCGAAGACCAAGTAGCGGCCCGGCAGATGTCTGCCAGCGGAACAGAGCGGAGGTAAGCCACTGACGTGGCCTTTGCCCGAACGCAATGAGCCGTGACTCGACTTTCTAAGGAGAGTCCGGCTGCCCCATAAGCCCAAGAGATACAGTCCGCAACCCAGATGGACAGAGTACGCTTGGAGACCGGGAGCCCCAATTTATTGGGGTCAAAAGACACAAAAAGCTGAGCAGCTTTACGGTGCTCCCGCGTACGGTCAAGGTAGAAGTTCAATGCCCTTCTACAGTCCAGGGTATGGAGGACCGTTTCAGCTCGGCTGGAGTGTGGTCTGGGAAAGAAGGTTGGAAGTACCACCTCCTGATTGATGTGAAAAGGGGAGACCACTTTAGGCAGAAATTTTGGGTGAGTCCGTAGGACTACCCTATTCTTGTAGAACCTAGTGTAAGGGGGATCAGACACGAGGGCCTGCAATTCACTTACGCGCCTAGCGGAAGTGAGGGCTATCAAGAACAGTGTTTTCCAAGACAGAAAACGTAGAGAACAGGTAGCCATAGGTTCAAAAGGCGGACAGGTGATCCGCTGCAAAACCACATTCAGGTCCCAGTCAGGCGCTGGCGGGCGCAGAGGTGGTTTAAGTAGAAGGAGACCTCGGAGAAACCTCGCTACGAGAGGGTCATTGGAGAGAGGTCTGCCGTCCACTGGCACATGATGTGCTGAAAGAGCACTGAGGTGAACTTTGACGGAGTTGGACTTAAGTCCCAGATTAGAGAGGTGCAGCAAGTACTGCAAGATCACCGACACCGGGCAGGAGAAGGGATCCTGAGACTGTTGGGTACACCAGACTGCAAAGCGACGCCATTTAAGGGCGTAGCATTTGCGGGTAGAAGGCCGTCGCGAAGCTAAGACGACCTCCTCCACCTCCGCCGGCAGGAGAAGGGGAGCAAGGACTACCCTCTCAGCAGCCAGGCCATAAGATTGAGAGACCTGAGGTTGGGGTGCAGAAGGGACCCCTGATCCTGAGTGAGGAGATCCGGTTGTATCCCCAGAGGGATTGGGCCCTCCACCGCCAGTTGCAGCAGGAGTGGAAACCACGGCTGCCTGGGCCAGCGAGGGGCCACCAGGATCATGAAGGCTTTGTCTCGGAGAACCTTGAAAAGAGTCCGAGAGACCAGCGGGATGGGAGGGAAAGCGTACAGAAGGCTCCCCGACCACGAGATCAGAAAGGCGTCCGCCGCAACCCGAAGGGGGTGTGGCTGACGAGAGCAGAAGCGAGGAAGTTGCCGGTTGTGAGGACTGGCAAAGAGATCCACCGTGGGGAGACCCCACTTGAGGAAGAGCTTCTGAACTACCAAGGGATCCAGACGCCACTCGTGCGGCTGGAGGACCCTGCTGAGTTTGTCTGCAAGGCAATTTTCTTGGCCCGGGAGATAAACTGCCTTGAGGAGAATGCCGTGACTGACGGCCCAAGAGCAGAGCTTCTGTGCCTCCCGGCAGAGGAGGAAGGAGCCCGTGCCCCCCTGCTTGTTCACGTAGAACATGGCAACCTGATTGTCCGTCTGGACAAGGACGGACTGTTGGGAAGTCAGGTGGGAGAAGGCCTTGAGAGCGAGGCGGATCGCCCTGAGCTCCAGGAAGTTGATCTGCTGAGCAGACTCCCACGTGGTCCAGAGGCCCTGAGTACGTGCCTCTTGGCAATGTGCTCCCCAGCCCAGGAGGGATGCATCGGTGGTCAGCACCCGGGTCGGCTGAGGTGACTGGAAAGGCATTCCGAATATCAGGTTCGGCTGCCGGAGCCACCACCGGAGAGACGAGAGCAGCGGCTCGGAGACGCGCACTAGGTCTGCCAGGCCGCCTGTGGCTTGTCGCCACTGCTGGCGGAGACACCATTGAGCAGACCGCATGTTCAGGCGGGCATTGGGGGTCACATGGACAGTGGAAGCCATATGGCCGAGCAGTCTCAGGAAGCGCCTGGCGGAGACCAGGGGCTGGCTGCGAAAGCGGTCGGCTAGGTCCATGAGCCGTTGAGCCCTGTCGAGCGGTAGGTACGCTCGTGCCCGAGGAGTGTGCAGCCTTGCGCCGATGAACTCGAGATCCTGTGAGGGGAGCAAAGTGGACTTTGCGAAGTTTATGACAAAGCCCAAGTGCTGCAGCAGAGTCACCGTGCGGCACGTGGCGTTGGTGACCTCCTGAGCGGACGGTGCTCTGATGAGCCAGTCGTCGAGGTACGGAAAGACATAGAGGCCGTGAAGCCGGAGATGGGCCGCCACGACCGCGAGACATTTTGTGAAGACTCGCGGTGCGGAGGATAGGCCAAAGGGCAGTACTCTGTACTGGTAATGATTTCCTGCCACCACAAACCTTAGGTATTGGCGGTGGCTTGGGTGGATGAGGATGTGCGTGTAGGCATCCTTTAGATCCAAGGAGCATAGCCAATCTCCCTGCTGGAGGTAGGGCAGAAGGATTCCAAGGGTAAGCATCTTGAACTTCTCCCGCACAAGGAACTTGTTGAGGTTGCGCAAGTCCAGGATGGGTCTGAGGCCCCCTGTTCTCTTTGGTATCAGAAAATACCTTGAATAAAAGCCTTGACCTCTCAGGTGGTGGGGCACCGGTTCCACCGCCTGTTCCTGCAGAAGACCTGCTAACTCCTGAAGGAGCAACTCCCTGTGCAGAGGGGGGCGCGAAGGTTCTCCCGGAAAATAGGAGGGAGGGACCTGATGGAAGTGGAGAAGGTAGCCCTCTCGCACGACCTGAAGCACCCAGGCATCTGCGGTGATGCTGGACCACCTGTGGGCGAAGTGAACCAGCCGGCCTCCGGTGCTGGGAGGGACCAGCGGGGGGGGAGAGGCTATGCTGAGCGAGTCAAAAACCCCCTCCCTGCTGAGCAGGGGCTGGTGGTGCAGGCTTGGGGGCTTGCTGCCTACGGGACCCGTTACCCCGTCCCTTGGCCTGCTGGCCCTGTTGGGGAGCTGCAGGGGCCTGATAATGGGGGTACTGTTTGTAGGCAGCCGCCTTCCTCGGGTAAAAGGACTTTTTTCCCGAGCCCTTCTTTTTCTGGGAAGGGGCGGAGGTCTTCCTAGAAAGCCTGGTCCTGGTGAGAGTCTCAGTCTCAATTTGTGCAGCCTTTTCCGCCATGGGCTTGCCAAAGAGGTTTTCGCCTCGGCAGGGGACATCGACCAACTTGTCCTGTACCCAGGGCTCAAGGTCCGACGACTGAAGCCAAGCCTGTCGGCGGGCACCGATGCCGGCTGCGGCCACTCTAGCCGAGGCCTCAAAGCCATCATAGGCTGCTCGGGACATGAACTTTGAGCATTCCCGAATGCCCGTAGACAAGGCTAGGAACCTCCGCAAGGGCTCCTCGGAGAGACCAGCGGAGAATCCGGCTAGCTCTTTAGCCAGATCCCGGAGATACATGCCCATGTAGAGCTGGTAAGTCTGGACACGACATGCGAGCATAGAGCCCTGGAAGCACTTCTTGCCAAGGCCATCCAGGTTACGGGCCTCCCTTCCAGGAGGCACCGAGGAGTGCATCTTCTGGCTCTTAAGACGATGCATGGCCGATTCCACTACCATGGAATGGTGTGGCAGCTGTGCCTTCTGAAAGCCAGGGCTCTTGCGGACCCGATAGATAGAATTGACCCGCTTGCTCAGGACCGGCGCGGAGGCCGGACTCTCCCACATGCGGAAGAGTAGTCGTTCCAGCATAGGAGGAACCGGCACAGTAAAGTGCTCCCTCGCGGGAGAGTCATACTGGAGGGCGTCGAGCTCTTCGGCTCGAGGCTCCTCCTCGGGATCCGCAGGGAAGGCCAAAGCCTTGGCCATATCCCTAACGAAGTCCGAGAACCGGGCATCCTCCGGGGGGGACTGCTTCCGAGGCTCGGACCCCGGTGAGTCCGATGGGACACACCGAGTCCGGAAAGAATCAGGTGACTCTTCCTCCTCAGACTCCCAGACCGACTCCGACGAGGACTCGGTGGGGTCGGCCCGGGCAGGGTGCGGCGCCAGCCGCCCCGACGTCGAGGGAGTCGGCGTCGGCGACCTCGGTCCCGAACGGGAGGCCGAGGGTGACCTCGACCGAGGATCGACTCGAGTTCTCATTGACTCGAGGATCGGCTCGGTCTCCGGGGTCGACTTGGACGTCGACGTCCCGGCGGTCGGGGCAGCGGCGCCAGCGAGGCCAGCGAGCAGTGCCCGCTGCTGGTCCATGAAGGCAGACAGTCTGCTCTCCAAGGCCGTCAACCTGAGTCCGAGCTCAGGTGACCCAGCAGCCCCCGACTCGGGCCCCGACGGCGTCGGGCCCGACGTCGGCTGTCGCGGAGGCGAGTCCAGAAGGACTACAGGACTTACCCGGGCAGGCATCTCCGACTCCAGGCGAGGTCGCTTCGGGAGATGTTCCTTCTCCAAGGACCCGGGGCGGCTGTCGGGGCTATGCGACCTGGCCCTCGCGGAGCCAGGAGCGTCCACCGACGCCGCCCTCGGGGGTTTTTCCTTCCGACGATGGTCCCCGGAGGGAGAACCCCGGTCGGAGGAGCTCCGGCGACGGTCCGAGCTGGAGCCCTTTGACACGGAGGCCTCCGACGAGGTCCGGGTACGGCTGGGGTCAGCGAAGATTCTCTCGTGCTGATGCCGCCGACTTCTCAACGCCTTCGAGGACAGTTTGCTGCAGGGCCCACAGATCAGTTCCTCATGATCCGGGCCCAAGCAGCGGAGGCAAAAGTCGTGTGTGTCGGTTAGTGACATATTTCGGTCACACCGACCACACCGCTTAAAGCCACTGGCAGCCATCGGGGGAAAAAGGGCCCCTGCGAGGTCAAAGGACCGGGCTGCCAGGGAAAACGAAAATGAAAGCTGACTAAGTCAGAAAAACCGAAAAAACGCTAGAGGACTCGAGACCGGCGTCGCGAGTCCGGGCGGGAAAACGATCGGCGTCGAACCGAAAGAAAAAAGTATAAAATAAAGAGGAAAATCAACTTTTTCGCGGGGACAAGACGGGGACGTCTGCAGGGCTCCGCGGAAAAAAGAAGACTGGCTAAGATGGCACCCTCGGGCGGGAAGACGACCGCGCATGCGCGCTGCAATTCCCAAAGGCTTTCTTTGAAAGCTGGGGAAAATTGCTCCGCGAGGGCTCCGTCGGCGCCGACGTCACCCATAAGTGAGGACTGACTTCCTGCTTGGTCCTGGAGAAACTTTGTTATATTCTTTCATAAAACATTGGCAAGCATATCACTTATATATCCTTATGGTTCACACAAGTAGAGCAGTCCATCGGGACTTCCTGCTCTGTAGATGGCAGAGAAATTAGAGGCATTTCTTCGTCACGGCTGCTCATAGGCTTTGTTACGTTATGAGGAGAAACTGCTCTGCTCTTAAGGAATTCCCTGAATTCAGTGAGAAGCAATTCAGCCTGTGTGTTTTCTGAGCTAGGCTGAGAATATCCTCCTTCAGGTAAATGCTTGTTTAAAGTTCTTATCTCTTGGCAATTATCAGTGCTTTTACTTGGACAACAGTTCAGCATGTAAGCATTTCCCTTCCCCCACCTATCTCCAAATGAAAGTGCAGGGTAAAACGCTTCAGCTGTGCTTGGAGAGTCTCTCAGAGTGTTAAATGGAAAACATTCAGGCTTCTCTTGGCTTAACCAATTACTATCAAACTTTCTGCCTTTGTCCTGTCTTTCACAATTAAAGTTCACTCTTTCTGGCTTTCCACTGTTAAGCTTGCTAGCCGTTCCAAACCCACCAGATACCTTGTGCTGGGGCTTCTTCCAGGGTAATTCTCTATCCTTCTGCCTCCTGTTCCAAGGTTCTGCTTGGTCCTTTAAACTCCTGAGCTGTAGCCTTGGGTCTCTCAGTGCCTTTGAATTCTTCTGGTTACAGAAGCCTTTCAGTGCCCGAGTCTCCCAGGTCCTGTCTGCTCCTTCGTGGATCACAGCTGCTCAGTGGTTCTCACTCCAACGGTTCCTGTTCCTGGTCATCTGACCTGTCCTCGTCCAGGTGCTTGTGTCCTGACTCCTCCTCTTCGTCTTCCTCTTGCTGATCTGCTTCTAACTGTTTCTGGGATCTTAACAAGCTGCCTGAGTACTGCACTGCCCGCCTCCTGCTTGGGCGTGCCCAATCATGGACTTGACTTCTCTCCTGCCTTGAGGTGAGGTGTGGTTCCTGATTAGCTCTGTGTTTTTTTCTCTCAGAAGAGAAAATCCTGCATTCCCTTGCAGTACTGGTTCTCTCCACCGGATCACTATCAGTTTCCATTGCTTCATAAGAGTCTCCTACGTCACAGCCTTGCTTGTTCATAGAACATAGCTACCTGATTGTCGGTTTGGACCAGAACTGTTTTGTTGCTGAGATGGCCCTGAAAGACTTGAATAGCATTGAAAATGCCTCTCAGCTCTAGGAGGTTTATGTGAAGGGAAACCTCCTATGAGGTCCAAAGACCATGAGTGGAGAGATCGTGCAAGTGGGTCCCCCAACCCATCTTGGACGCATCTGTCGTCAGAGTGGTTTGGCATAGAGGCTGCTGGAAAGGGGAGCCTAGAAGGTGGTTTTCCAAGGATTGCCACCATTACAGGGACAAAATCAGACGTGTGGTAGTTCTGATTTTGTCTGTTAGTCGACCCGAGCTTGTGACCACTGAGAGGAAAGGGTCCACTGGGCTGCTCACATGTGGACGCGAGCATATGGAACCACATGGACAGTGGATGCAATGTGTCCCAGCAGTTGAAGCATCTCCCAAGCAGTAAGGAACACCTTCATAGATGCTTGAGATGCTAGTTGTATTATCTTTAGACAACGTGGCTGTGGCAGGAAAGCCTTTGACTGCCGTGTGTCTAGACGAGCCCCTATGAATTCTAGAGATTGAGAGGGGGTAAGATGAGATTTTGGGAGGTTTATGACCAGCCCCAAGTATTGAAGAATTCTCATTGCTCGAGAGAGAGTGAAGCTGGCCTCTGGAGCCGTCGATGCTCGAATGAGCCAATCGTCTAAGTAAGGAAAGACAAATATTCCCAGAGTCCTCATAAATGCTGCTACCACTGCCATGCATTTTGTGAAGACTAGTCCGAAGGGAAGAACTCTGTACTGGAAGTGTCTTCCTTGGACCAGGAATCAAGGGAACTTCCTGTGATCTGAGTGGATGAGAATATGCGTGTACGCATCTCTTAGATCTAGAGAACATAGTCAGTCTTGACTTTGGAGGTATGGTAAAAGTATTCCAAGGGAGATCATTTTGAACTTTTCTTGGAACAAATATTTGTTTAATTCTCTGAGGTCCAATATAGGTCTGTGTCCCCCTGTCTTCTTTGGAATAAGAAAGCAGGGAGTAAAACCCTGTCCCTTGTTGGGGAATGGGTACTTCTTTGATTGCTCCTTGAGCTAGAAGTGATGGCAGGCCCCTGAGAATTGAACTGTTTTGTTATTGTAGGTGGGGCAAGTTGAGAAAATGAAGCTTGTACCCCAGTTGTACAATGGACAGAGTCCAATTTTCTGATGTTATTTGTTGCCATCTTTTGGCAAAAAAGCAGTCTTCCTGGAATGCTCAAGGATTCTGGACCTTTTAGGGGCAGAATGACTAAGTTCTCTAGATAGATGTCAAAGCCCCTGAGGGGGCTGGGTCTGTTGAGTCAGTTGAGCTTTTTGAGCTTGCGGCTTTCTTTGCTGTCTGTTCTGTTGTTGCCCCTTCTGGGGAACATGGAGCGGACAGTGAGTTTGATGGGTGTAGGATTAGTAAGGCTTCTTTTTCTTACTGAAAAAGTTTTTTTTTTTTTTTTCTATTTTCTTCTTTGCTGGGTTGGCTGTAGACTTTGACAATCTGTTTAAAGTAGTATTGTCAGATTCAAGCTGATTAGCCTTGTCCTGCCAGTCCTTGTCAAAGAGATTTTCTCCTGTGCAAGGAATGTTTCCCAGCTTTTCTTGCACCCACTGTTCTAAGTCTGATGCTTGAAGCCAAGCAATACGACGTGCTCCTATGGATATAGCAGAGGTTCTGCTAATACATTCAAAGCAATCAAAGGTAGCACGGTTCATGAATTTTGAGACATTTTGGGCATGCTTGACCAGAATAGGGTAAGTCTGCTCTTTTTTCCTCTGAAACACAAGGACTAAGGAGCTCTAAGTCCTTTGTGACTTCTTCCAGGAACATTCCCATATAAAGAATGTAGGAACTGATCATGGCTCCTAGCATGGAGGATTGAAAGCATCGACAGCCAAAGGCATCGAGAGTCCTGGATTCACAACCTGGAGGATTAGAAGAATGTTTTAGTACTCCTGATCCTTCGCTTGGCCGATTCCACTACCATTGAATGGTGTGGTAAATGATAATTACACTTACCTGGTAAATGTAGTTCCTTGAGTGATGACAGTTCAGTCCTCTACCTCTGGGTTGTAAACCTCCTCCTGCAGCTTGGAGACTGGGCATGTCAAAATCGTGACATCACTGGATATAGTCTGCTGACCCATCAGCCCCAGTGAACTATTAACAAAGCACACTCAAAAGGAGCAACAAATAAGTAGCTATCATATAACTCCAACTTTACCCTGAAACCTGACCATATAACACACTAGATACAAATAACCTTCTTGTTTTTGTTTTGTTTTTTAATTGAAAATTGAAAGGATCTTCTTCTTGCACCTCACCCTTTCGCCTTATTCAGAAGTAGAAAGAATGCCAGAGAAAGGAACAGGACAGTAAAGCATGAGAAGCATTTATAGACCTTGAATACTCATACCTACCGGTAGTGCTACTATTGCTCTCTCGGACTACCCCCTGCCAACAAATAACACCCCGAGCAGGATTGAGGACTGAACTGTCGTCACTCAAGGAACTACAATTACCAGGTAAGTGTAATTATCATTTCCTTATCTTTCCTCCAGTTCAGTCCTCTACCTCTGGGATGTAACAGAACAGTATTCATTGGGAGGGACCTTTCCAGCCGGCCTTTAACACGACCGAACCGAAACAGGCGTCCTTTGCCGCCAACACATCCAGACAGTAGTGCTTACTGAAAGTATGAAGTGACGACCAAGTGGCTGCCCTACAGATCTCCCCTGGCGGAACCAACCCATGTTCCACCCAGGAAGTGGCTTGTGCCCTGGTAGAATGCACTCGAAACCCCCTTGGGACAAACGCCCTTGCAGTAGATAAGCTGATGCAATCGCCTCTCTAATCCATCTGGCAATAGACGCCTTCGCTGCCACCTCACCTTTGCGGATACCTCCAAACACCACAAATAGCCGGTCCGACTTGTGAAAGGCCTCAGATACTTTCAAATATTGCCGCAGAACCCGTTTAACGTCCAAACGACGTAAAGTATGATCCGAATCGCTGCCCTATAGTGACCCTAGTACTGGAATAACCACCGCTTGTTTTAGGTGAAAAGGAGACACCACCTTTGGCAGAAAAAAACGGAACTGGTCGCAACACCACTTTTCCTCTTGAAAAAGACAAAAACGTCTCTCTACAGGACAACACTTGCAGCTCTGAAATGCATCTCGCTGAACAAATGGCCAACAGAAAAACTGTCTTCAAAGTCAAATCCTTAACAGACGCCTGGTTAACGGCTCAAAAGGTGCTTTGGTTAACGCCCCTAAGACCAAATTGAGGTCCCATGGCGGAACCAAAACTCTCCGCGAGGGCCGCAGCCTGGCTACAGCCTTCAGAAAACGCAATACATCAGAATGAGCGCCGAGTGCAACTCCTTGCACTTTGCCCAATAACAGGAAAGTGCCACCAACTGCACCCTGTAGGAGCTGGCTGCCAGCCCCTTCTCAAACCCATCTTGCAGAAAACTTAAGACGAAGGGGACGGAAACCGTAGCCGCCCTAACTCACCACCGCGAACACCAGTCCTCAAAAATACGCCATATCTGGACATAGGCCAGTGATGTGGACTGCTTTCGCGCTCTAAGCAAAGTTGCAACCACCACCGCCGAAAGCTTAAGATTATAGATTATTTCGCAAAAAACCCTTCTCTAACCGTTGATCCCTCTATAGTTAAGAAACCGTCGACTTGGGTCCCTCCGTCCAATTCAGATCCCATGATCACTGCATATGAGAATATAGTTCTCTCTAGAGTTAATACAATGTATAACACCAAACAAAAGAATCCATACTACAACCTCACAGCCTTACAGAAATCGGCACTAAAGGGCCTTCAGTCTAATCAAAACATAATAATAAAGCCCGTTGATAAAGGCAGGGCCATTGTGGTACAGGATAGGACCGCGTATATAGAAGAAGTCAACCGCCAGCTGAATGACACCACATTTTATTTAAAGATCTTTAATGATCCCACGAGTATGTTACAATAGAAAGTAGACGGTCTACTATATATTGGCAAAGAGGCTGGGTATTTAACCTCCAAGGAAATTACCTTTCTTACTGTCACCCATCCCATAATACCTACTATTTACATGCTTCCGAAAGTACATAAGTCCATGCAAAATCCCCCCGGTAGACCAATTGTTTCAGCCAATGGTTCACTTTTTGAACCTCTTTCCAAATTTCTAGATCAGTTTTTGCGTCCATTTGTTTCCCAAGCACCCTCCTTTGTCAGAGATTCTACTCACATTATAAATATCCTCAATGAATTTCAAGGTTACCATGAAGGTCTTATTTTATTAACATTAGACATTAATTCTCTTTATACAAACATCCCTCAACAAGCAGCAATAGAAGTTCTTGCCAACGTGTTAATCCAAAGACCAAAACCGGTTCGCACTCCCACATTTTTTCTTACTCAGTTGGCTTCTCTAGTTATGTCAGAAAATTATTTCATCTTTAGAGGTATTTTTTATAAACAGGTAAAAGGGGTTGCCATGGGTTCGCCCATGGCACCTGATATTGCTAATCTTTACGTATCCGATTTTGAGAATAAATTTCTAACTTTTCATCCATACAAAAAATATATTTGTCTTTGGAAACGTTATATAGACGACGTGCTTGTAATTTGGGATGGCCCTGAAGATATTTTACACTCCTTTTATGCTTGGCTTAATACACTAGATCCCAATCTGCAATTTGAGGGCACTTACAGCTTGTAATCTATTCCATACCTTGACATTATGATTAAAAAATCAGATAAGGGTTTTATCACTGATCTATATAGAAAATCTACTGACAGAAACACCTTTCTCACGTATGATAGCTGTCACAATACTGCCTTTAAACAGAATCTCCCTGTTAGCCAATTCCTCAGAATTAAACGATTATGCACTAACAATATTGATTTTGAAAAACATGCCACAGACTTACATCATCGGTTTGAACAGCGCAGCTACCCTAAAGACTGTATCCTTAGAGCATACAAGAGAGCATCTGCCACAAATCGCCCAACACTTCTACAGAATATAGTACGTCCACAAATTGATAGTGTCACTTGTCCTCTCACTTTCACATCATACTCTAAGACCATCACGGACATTCTTAAACAAGAATGGAGTCTTCTCTCCGTTTTACCTGCCTTTCAATCCAAACGATTAATGATATCTTACAAACGATCATTCAATTTGAGTCATTTTTTAGTTCCCTCTGCTCTGACTGTTTCTCGTCCCACTCTCAAGGTAAAAGGTCATTATAGTTGTGGTAATTGTTCTGTCTGTCTTCATGCCATTATTACTAAAGATTGCTTCACACATCAATCTACGGGCCACAAGCTTTTCATGAATCATTACTCTAATTGTAGAACTACCAATGTTGTTTATCTCATTTTATGTCCATGTGACAGGATTTATATTGGCAAAACTTTATGACAAGTACGGACACGTATAATTGAACACAGAAGTAACATCCAGAGACAACTTGTTGAAAAGTCACTCGTCTCACATTGGTTGGAGAAGGGCCATAAGATCAGCGATATTAAATTCCTGGTCATTAAGACCGTTGTCCCGCATTGGCGTGGAGGTGACGTCAACAATATTCTCCTCAAATTGGAACAACGATTCATTTTCGAACTCAATAGCTTAGAACCTGCGGGCCTTAACCAAGAAAGTGACCTCTCTGTCTTTTTATGAAACACTTTTTTTATGTAATATATGTGATTATTTATTTATGATTTATCTCCATTTTTATCATATATTATATTTTTCATTTTATTTTTATTAATATGGTTTCACATTTACGGATTTTTTATTATAAGTTTGTTGTATTTATTCTTATTATTTTATTTTTTTACTTTTTATTTGGTATTCGGATTGCGTGTATTTTATAATTATTGTATTCTTATTTCTTTTTTTATTTTTATTTTAATTATTATTAATTTTTATGTTTAAATTAATTTATTATTTTAATTATTTAATTAATCTCTTATTTTTATTATTTATTTATTTATTTATTTATTTAACATGTTTTGTATCCCGCCTTTTCCTTCAATCAAAGCGGTTAATACAGCACAAAGTTAAACAAAGGTGAGGGAAACATACATTGCATTATCATTACATCACAACAAAACACTAGGAGTACAAACAGGGAACACAGTACATAACTTACATTACATTACCTTACATTAACTACAAACAGCATATCGCTGAACAGAATGAGCATATAGCAGCAGATAGTGGGTCCCGCACGGTCCACCGCCTAAGGGCCACGCCAAAGGGCCCTCTTGCGAGGCCCTCAGGCACGGGCCCGCAAGGCACGGGCGCGCCATTGCTGAAGGGATTTTAAATGATTTGAAAAGTGCTCAGATTGGCTGCAGTTTTCTCTCACACACAGTTCCCAACTAAGTAGGCACAGCTGATTCTCACTCACTGCTCACAGGATCGTTGGAGCCTTTGCTGAAGGGATTCTAAATGATTTGAAAAGTGCTCAGATTGGCTGCAGTTTTCTCTCACACACAGTTCCCAACTAAGTAGGCACAGCTGATTCTCACTCACTGCTCACAGGATCGTTGGAGCCTTTGCTGAAGGGATTCTAAATGATTTGAAAAGTGCTCAGATTGGCTGCAGTTTTCTCTCACACACAGTTCCCAACTAAGTAGGCACAGCTGATTCTCACTCACTGCTCACAGGATCGTTGGAGCCTTTGCTGAAGGGATTCTAAATGATTTGAAAAGTGCTCAGATTGGCTGCAGTTTTCTCTCACACACAGTTCCCAACTAAGTAGGCACAGCTGATTCTCACTCACTGCTCACAGGATCGTTGGAGCCTTTGCTGAAGGGATTCTAAATGATTTGAAAAGTGCTCAGATTGGCTGCAGTTTTCTCTCACACACAGTTCCCAACTAAGTAGGCACAGCTGATTCTCACTCACTGCTCACAGGATCGTTGGAGCCTTTGCTGAAGGGATTCTAAGTGATTTGAAAAGTGCTCAGATTGGCTGCAGTTTTCTCTCACACACAGTTCCCAACTAAGTAGGCACAGCTGATTCTCACTCACTGCTCACAGGATCGTTGGAGCCTTTCCTGAAGGGATTCTAAATGATTTGAAAAGTGCTCAGATTGGCTGCAGTTTTCTCTCACACACAGTTCCCAACTAAGTAGGCACAGCTGATTCTCACTCACTGCTCACAGGATCGTTGGAGCCTTTGCTGAAGGGATTCTAAATGATTTGAAAAGTGCTCAGATTGGCTGCAGTTTTCTCTCACACACAGTTCCCAACTAAGTAGGCACAGCTGATTCTCACTCACTGCTCACAGGATCGTTGGAGCCTTTGCTGAAGGGATTCTAAATGATTTGAAAAGTGCTCAGATTGGCTGCAGTTTTCTCTCACACACAGTTCCCAACTAAGTAGGCACAGCTGATTCTCACTCACTGCGCACAGGATCGTTGGAGCCTTTGCTGAAGGGATTCTAAATGATTTGAAAAGTGCTCAGATTGGCTGCAGTTTTCTCTCACACACAGTTCCCAACTAAGTAGGCACAGCTGATTCTCACTCACTGCTCACAGGATCGTTGGAGCCTTTGCTGAAGGGATTCTAAATGATTTGAAAAGTGCTCAGATTGGCTGCAGTTTTCTCTCACACACAGTTCCCAACTAAGTAGGCACAGCTGATTCTCACTCACTGCTCACAGGATCGTTGGAGCCTTTGCTGAAGGGATTCTAAATGATTTGAAAAGTGCTCAGATTGGCTGCAGTTTTCTCTCACACACAGTTCCCAACTAAGTAGGCACAGCTGATTCTCACTCACTGCTCACAGGATCGTTGGAGCCTTTGCTGAAGGGATTCTAAGTGATTTGAAAAGTGCTCAGATTGGCTGCAGTTTTCTCTCACACACAGTTCCCAACTAAGTAGGCACAGCTGATTCTCACTCACTGCTCACAGGATCGTTGGAGCCTTTGCTGAAGGGATTCTAAATGATTTGAAAAGTGCTCAGATTGGCTGCAGTTTTCTCTCACACACAGTTCCCAACTAAGTAGGCACAGCTGATTCTCACTCACTGCTCACAGGATCGTTGGAGCCTTTGCTGAAGGGATTCTAAGTGATTTGAAAAGTGCTCAGATTGGCTGCAGTTTTCTCTCACACACAGTTCCCAACTAAGTAGGCACAGCTGATTCTCACTCACTGCTCACAGGATCATTGGAGCCTTTGCTGAAGGGATTCTAAATGATTTGAAAAGTGCTCAGATTGGCTGCAGTTTTCTCTCACACACAGTTCCCAACTAAGTAGGCACAGCTGATTCTCACTCACTGCTCACAGGATCGTTGGAGCCTTTGCTGAAGGGATTCTAAATGATTTGAAAAGTGCTCAGATTGGCTGCAGTTTTCTCTCACACACAGTTCCCAACTAAGTAGGCACAGCTGATTCTCACTCACTGCTCACAGGATCGTTGGAGCCTTTGCTGAAGGGATTCTAAATGATTTGAAAAGTGCTCAGATTGGCTGCAGTTTTCTCTCACACACAGTTCCCAACTAAGTAGGCACAGCTGATTCTCACTCACTGCTCACAGGATCGTTGGAGCCTTTGCTGAAGGGATTCTAAATGATTTGAAAAGTGCTCAGATTGGCTGCAGTTTTCTCTCACACACAGTTCCCAACTAAGTAGGCACAGCTGATTCTCACTCACTGCTCACAGGATCGTTGGAGCCTTTGCTGAAGGGATTCTAAGTGATTTGAAAAGTGCTCAGATTGGCTGCAGTTTTCTCTCACACACAGTTCCCAACTAAGTAGGCACAGCTGATTCTCACTCACTGCTCACAGGAACGTTGGAGCCTTTGCTGAAGGGATTCTAAATGATTTGAAAAGTGCTCAGATTGGCTGCAGTTTTCTCTCACACACAGTTCCCAACTAAGTAGGCACAGCTGATTCTCACTCACTGCTCACAGGATCGTTGGAGCCTTTGCTGAAGGGATTCTAAATGATTTGAAAAGTGCTCAGATTAGCTGCAGTTTTCTCTCACACACAGTTCCCAACTAAGTAGGCACAGCTGATTCTCACTCACTGCTCACAGGATCGTTGGAGCCTTTGCTGAAGGGATTCTAAGTGATTTGAAAAGTGCTCAGATTGGCTGCAGTTTTCTCTCACACACAGTTCCCAACTAAGTAGGCACAGCTGATTCTCACTCACTGCTCACAGGATCGTTGGAGCCTTTGCTGAAGGGATTCTAAATGATTTGAAAAGTGCTCAGATTGGCTGCAGTTTTCTCTCACACACAGTTCCCAACTAAGTAGGCACAGCTGATTCCCACTCACTGCTCACAGGATCGTTGGAGCCTTTGCTGAAGGGATTCTAAATGATTTGAAAAGTGCTCAGATTTATTCATTTATTTATTTTTTAATAATTCATGTTGTGATTTATTATTATTTTTATTATTTTTTAATATTTTAAGTGTTTGATTTTGTTCTCATAATTTATGTATTCCAGTAATTTTATATTTACATTAACAGAAATGTACACATTGACATATTACTTATATATTATTATTTTATTATTCTCATTTTTATTATTCATTTTTATCACCATTATTATTATTATTCTTATGGTGTATATACATATGCTTATTTTTTATTTTTCATTATTACCACGATATTTTATAATATGGATAGATTTTATATGGTCAGCATAATACATTTTGTCTACTAATGTCCAAATAGTTTTAAATTGGTTACATCACTTGACACCCCTTGAGACAGAATCCCCAGAGGCTTCCTTCACACTTCGTGTTATTCTTTTCTCTATGTCGAAGTCATTAACAATATATTTCCCTTCTTCATTGGTTGCTGTCAGACGGCTGCCTAGGGTGAGAACTTACACAATCTTGACGATGCATATATTCATATGATTCTTGCAAGGTATTGTGGGTATTGTAGTTCATTCACTCCCAAACACAGCTGATGACAATAATTTGAGTTGTGAAACCAAGTGGTAAGATCAATAAAATACTTCTTTTATTGATGGGGTTTAATTCACCCAGCACATGTATGCTTGATAGCACTATAAATGAGGTTACTTGCTTGCAGTGTTTAAAATGGATAACAAAAAGTCACAAAGTAAACCAGAAAACAACCTTCAGCTTGTCAGGCAATTAGCTAATGTTTTCTTAGCAAATAATTACCAAATACAAAGGCACAAAGTAAAGAATAAACTTTGCTGGTTAGGTTAACTTCTGCTTATTTTCCACGCCGATCTCAGCAGTGATTCTCCCTTGCTCATACACACAATCAGGTGCAGCCCTAATTACTATCAATGGACCAGCTGAAAGCCTTTAGCTGGCTGGCTGCTACTGTGTGAGCCCAAATCCTGCTTTAAGAGCTGTTTGCAGTGGAAATAAAGAACAAAGTTAGGTTTCTTTGTGATGGCTGATGTGTTTGCTCAGAGAAAACTAGCAATAGCATTTAGATAGAGAACAGTCCATATAAATAGTTTCATTTGCTGTATCTCCCTCTTCATCAATCAGCATATGGTCACTATCATACATTGGCACAGACGAGTCTTTCATTAAGGCACTATCATGAGAATGCTTATTCCCTGGCTGCCATTCTCTGTTATAGATAGGGTCTGGATCAGTGTTCATACCTGAGCCTCTCCTGCTATCATTATTCCTCTCTGTATAGCCTGGCCAATATGTAACCCAATTCTGATGTCCAGCCTTCCAATCTTGATCCCTGGACACTGGATCTTCTCTCACATACCTTCTGGCCTTGGTCTGAAAGTCCCTTCCACATGCAGTCTTCTCTCTTCCAGGTAGCCACTGGTGATTCCTATCTCTGCCACTCCATTCCTCTGGCTGAATCCAGTCCAATGGACTCTGCTGGCTTTTGGAATACCTCCCAGTATGAGTACTGCCTTGGAATCTCCCAGACCTTCCAATGGCCTTTCTTCTCTTCCTTCCAGAGAGTTTCCTTCTCTCTCTATCTGCTTGGCTTTTGCTGAAGCTGTTCTTCAAACTCTCCTTGAAGCTGGGCTGGAGCTTGTAGTAACTGTTATCTGAAGAATAAGCTCTATTCTTATCCTGTTCTAATGTGTGCTGCTCCCTAACACAGCGCAGCTGTGTTGAATCAAGCCCTGCCCTTTGAGATGAGTGCTTAGGGATTACCTCATAGCTCTCTTGATTGCACACACATTCTCTCACTTCAGCCCCCCTCATGGCTGCTGGAAACCTGGTGCATTCTGGGACTGGTAGTCTTTTATGTGAAAACTCTGTTTTCTTGCTTCTACCAGAACTGACAGGTTGCTTGTTCAGAGTCACATCATCTTTTCTATAGCTCCTACCTGAGCTATGATAAGCTTCCTTATCACAGTTGCTCATCCTTTTTGCCATTTAGATTTGGTCCATTGTGATTGACTTTCCCTTCTTCGTTACGTTTATAACTCCGCCCACTTTTTTGACGACATCAAAAAAAGGCGCGAAAAACAGCGTTATATAGACTATAGGTCATTTTGTGTTCTCTCTTTTAACTGATGATACGTCGCGCCTTCACTTAGCACACAAGTCTTCGCATACGTCGGATCCACGATTAAAAGTGAGTTTATTTTCAGTTTTGTATATTTTACACTTCTTTGGTGTTTCGTCAAAATATTAGCTTTATTCGTAACCTTGAATGTATCTCTTCCCCTCTGTCTTGCACTACTTCATTTGACCTCGATTGTCTGCAGCTATTCTTTTATATTCAGTGAGATTTGTATACCGTTTCTTTAATATTAGAACTTACCCACAATATCACATGTTGCATCTCCTTTCCCATGCACTTTGTTCAACAGAATTCACTTATCCTATTATGTTACCTTCAGTCTCCTACACTCCTGACACATGGGCCAAGTAGTGGTTTCATTTTCATTTTTAACATCGGGGCAATGGTCCGGTTTGACTATCAGTATTTATTCCAACAACTGGGTTGAGTTTCACTGTTGTCATCGTTTCACTGAATTGTGTCTATTACTTAGGATGAGCACACCATTCCTTTTACAATGTTGGTCCGTTATAAACATTTTTTATATATAAATTTTTTTTTTTTATATTCAATATATATTGAAATTAGTGCCGTTGTTTATCATTTGTCCTTTTTTATGACTTACATATAACATCATCTCTCTCAAGTTTTTATTTCTTTTACATATCTTAACATGTATCTAAAATCAGATTATAGCTTGTTTTAGCCTCCTATATAGATGCACTGCCTTTTTGATAATATTCATGTCCAGACTAGAATATGCTACTTGATGTCATATATACACACGTTAACATGCATCTTTTATTTCAGTCCAGAATTGCATTTCTATGCACTGTTTAACTTCAGATTATTTATCATCAGTTGCATAACTCACTCTAAAGTGTTCAGCTTTTCTTTCTTCAGCTATCATTATAGTGATTCGAAAAACTGTCTTAATGAGACACTCCCTTTGACACAGCACTGGTATGTTTCTGTTTATAATTTTCTTGCAACTGTTTTTACTTTTTAATTATATTTATATCTATTTATAATCATGTTAATCACCTCTTTTAATATGATTTGGTTTTATGGATTTAGTTTCATTTATTTTATTATTTATTATGTTATTTTATTTATTTATTTATGCTTTTATTTGTATTTGTATTTTTATTTATTGTTTTTATTTGTTTATTAGATTTATACATGATCGACATTTCTGGAGTAATTTAAATATTTTAATTCATTTTCGTTCGATCTTAGCTAGGGATACATGATTGTCATACATTTATTTCTTAATTGTTTTTACTTTTGTTCTTTATTCTTTTTATATTTATATGTATAATATATGTTGATCAGTTTCTCTCCATAGTCCATAAATGTTCAATGCGATTGTTTGTTTTTGTCTCGGCCCTTCTGTTTTTAATTTATTTTTAATTTATTTTTAATATGGTTTCCAAAATATATATTTTTATTCATATATTTGTTAATATATAGTTGATAATGCTGTTTGATGTTGTTTTTGATTTATTTATATATACATATATGTGTTTGTATTTATTTTTATATTAATTACTAATTGAGATATATGTTATTCTCCTTTTTATTTTAACATTTGTTTACTTGTTTTTGGTAGCTGTATGTCCCCCGAAGAAGGCGTAAGCCGAAACGCGTAGGGACTAATTTCTAATAAAGCAGTCTGGTTCCAACCCACACTCTTGCTCTCATTGTTCTTCCAACCGTAAGCGAGAACTGATCCACCTGAGGCATTTGCAACGGCCCTTATATCAACAGATCTACTGACACCGGTAACCTCCAGGGATCCCCATCGAGAAGCCGAATGAGATCGGCGGTACCATGGCCGCCTTGGCCAGTCCGGAGCCAGCAGCAATACTCTGCCCCGGTGAGCTTCGATGTGCTGAATCACCCAGCCAATGAGTGCCCATGGCTGTGATATCTTTAAAAAATTCGGAGTATACTATCATCTATATGCAGATGATATTATGCTGTACATCCCATTTACAATCCCTAACTTACCAATAAAACTACTATCTGATTGCTTCAATGAAATTACAACATGGCTAAAAGCTCAAAACCTTCACATTAACCATGCAAAAACAGAAGTTCTAATTGTAACAAAAAATCAATCATATATCCCCCCAACCCACATAACATTGCAAAACTACGACATTAAAATAAAAAACGAAATAAGATACCTAGGTGTTATCCTAGATACTCATCTGACGATGAACACTCACATCAGAAACACCATAAAGAAAATATACTTTAAACTTAAAATCCTTAAACAATTACGACCGTTAGTACACCAACTAGACTTCATTAATATAATACAGGCTACAATAACACCGCACTTTGATTTTGCCAACCTAATTCTCTTAGGTATAACGAAACAAAACATAAAAAGAATCCAATTAGCACAAAACGCAGCAGCTAGAATTATCACGAAAGCACACTCAATTCAGCACATAACACCAATACTAGCTTCCCTACACTGGTTGCCAATTCAAAGTAGGATAATATAAAACCACAATAACTACATATAAAGCTTTAAATAACATGGCCCCAATCCCATTAAGCAAACTAATTAGCATGGAATCTCAAAAAACCACACAGAAAAGGATACTCAAATAAACTAAATACTCCTATTGATTTCATAAAAGCAAATAAATTAACTAACAACAGAGCTTTTTCCCATGCTGCCCCAACTATTTGGAATTCCCTTCCGGAGGACCTACGAACTATAACCGAAATTATGGAACTCCGTAAAAAACTAAAACCTACTTATTCTCCATGCACTACGGCAACATAGATAACCCCTTGATACACTCAGATAAAGGTTAAAAATCATGACTGAGTAATACTATTTCCAACAACTTAACAGACAATACACTATTATAAAAACACCATGATTCAATTCTAAAGTACCCACAACATATATTTGTATATAGTTTATTGTATATAATTTACCAGCCAATTTTGCTATTATGCATAAGTTCATGCTGTTTACATTTACTTTTATTGTTACAAAATGTTCAATGTAAAACTAAGCTTTTGCTTTGTGGATTGTTGTTTTATTGTAAACCGCAACTGAACTCTGGAAGTTGCGGGTTATAAATGTATGCTAAATAAATAAATAAAATAAATTGAGTAGGCCTGTCGACGGCCAGCGTTGCATCAGGGTGTCAATCCCTTCCGACATTCTTTTGCGCCTTCTGCTGAAGAAACAACTTGCTTTTGCCGACTGAAAGGTCGCCATTAAGTCCATTACTGGAGGCCCCCATCTGTGGACTCTTTGCGCAAACATGTCCGGATGCAGCTCCCACTCTCCGGCATCCACCCGGACCCTGCTGAGAAAATCCGCTGTCACATTGTCCTTCCCTGCAATGGGTGCTGCCGAGATAGACGTCAGCCGATGCTCCACCCAAGTGAACAGCGCATCTGCTTCCTCTTCCATGGCTGCACTTCCTGTGCCGCCCTGTCGATTGATGTATGCAACTGTTGCGGAGTTGTCCGACAGCACGCGGATCGCTCGGCCCGTCACCGCATCCTCGAACCGTTACGCCAGCGACACCGCTCTCAACTCTAGCTGGTTCATCGACCACGTGCCTTGTGCGAACCGAGCTCTGCAATGTGCTCCCCACATCCCGCGAGACTCGCGTCCGTCAGTAATGGGAGCCACTCTGGCTGCTCCAGAGGCATTCCGGCTGAGAAGGAACCCGGAAGCAGCCACCATTGGAAAGCTTGCCTGACCCTGAATGGACAGGGAAGCCGCTTGTGTAATGAATCCGTCTGATGCGACCACTGACGGAGCAGTGCCCTCTGGAGCGGTCGCATGTGAAATCATGCCCAAAGCACCGCCTCCAGGGTCGCTGCCATGGTCCCCAGCACCCGAAGATAATTCCACGCTGTGGGAGCCAGAGCGGCTCGGAACTGATGAACCAGTTGTCAAAGGGCCCGAACTCGATGATCCGGAAGAAACACCGCTCCTTCCTGCGTATTGAAGCATACCCCCAGATACTCGAGATTCTGGGAAGGTATCAAGCGGCTCTTGATCAGATTGACCACCCAGCCGAGACTTTGCAACAACTTTACCACCTTGTCTGTCACCCGAATGCTCTCAGCCTCGGACTTGGCTCAAATTAGACAATCGTCAAGATATGGATGAACCAAAACACCTTCTTTCCGTAGCGCTGCCGCTACCACCACCTTAATTTTGGTGAACGTCCATGGCGCTGTTGCCAGACTGAACGGCAAGGCCTGGAATTGATAATGTCCCCAGGGCAGCACGAACCGCAGTAACCTTTGATGGGCCGCCCTGATAGGGATGTGCAGGTACACCTCCGTCAGATCGAGGGAAGTCAAGTACTCCCCCTGCCGCACTGCTACAATAACTGAACACAACGTTTCCATTCTGAAGTGGGGCACACGAAGACACCGATTCACCCCTTTCAGGTCTAAGATAGGGCACAGAGCTCCGTCTTTCTTTGGCAGCACAAAATAAATGGAGTATCGACCCGCACCATAGTCTGCTAACGGCACTGGACCGACCACTCCCATCTGCAAAAGATGCACCGCCAGGGTTCTCTTTGACCTCTGCAGGGAGACATCACGAAAGAATCCCGCACAGGTCTTGCCAGTTCCATAGCGTAACCCTCGCGGATGATTTCCAGCACCCACTGGTCGGTGGTTATTTGGGTCCAAGCAGGAAGAAATTCCCGTAGTCGCCAGCCTATCGGTTGACTTCCCACCGGGACCCACCTCCTTTCATTGTGGCTTTCGCCCTGTCGCTGAGGAAGCAGCTGCGAAACTCCTATTTGCTCCGCGGAAGCCACGAAACCCCTGGGGGCCTGGAAGCAAATCTTCCTCTTTGGAAACCGCCCAACCGGGAAGCATGGAATCTTCAGAAATCCCCAAATTGTCCTCTAAAGCCTTGAAAGGCATTCCCTTACTTGGGCTTATCCTCCGGGAGTCTCCCACCCTTGGACTCCCCGAGGTCTTTAACCAGCTTGTCCAAATCCTCACCGAACAGCAACCTCCCTTTA
Organism: Ichthyophis bannanicus; assembly: GCA_033557465.1. Taxonomy (NCBI): domain Eukaryota; kingdom Metazoa; phylum Chordata; class Amphibia; order Gymnophiona; family Ichthyophiidae; genus Ichthyophis; species Ichthyophis bannanicus. The sequence goes on along the minus strand of CM066035.1, from coordinate 201,211,744 downwards.
AACGGAAGCTTACTGAGCCGTGACTTGGACGAACCATCGGCCGCCCAATTCCTCAACCACAGAGACCACTGGGCAGCCACCACGGAAGCCATACTATTGGCTAGCGCCCGAATTAAGTCATAATGCACATCTGCCAAATATGCTGTCCCTGACTCATGCCGATCCAACTCCCGCACCTCTTCCTGCTCCAGGCGCGTGGACTGCCGTAAGCACTGGGTCCATCTGAGACATGCCCTCGCTAACCAGGCCCCACAAATGGAAGCCTGTAGGGACAGAGCGTCTGCTTCAAACGATTGCCTCAATAAATCATCTACCTTCCTATCCTGCGCATCCTTTAACGCTGCGCTGCCTTCCACCAGAATAGTGGTCTTTTTTGTGAGTCGACCCGAGGAGATCTGAATTTCTCCCTGACCTCATCTGCCAAGGAATAGAGCCTATTCATAGTCCTGATTCCTCTCAAACCAGCCTCCGGCTGATCCCACTCCTCCTGGATCATCCGGTCCACCACACGGTGAACAGGGACCACCACCTGTGTCTGCCTCACAGCTTGAATGATAGGGTCTTCCACGCTGTCTTCTTTGTCACCTGGTTGTGTTGTAGCCAGATTGAGCATTTGAAGAGATTCCGTGATGAGCGCCGCTAGCTCATCCTTCCGGAATACTCTGATAATCTTCGCCTGATCTTCCGTCTCTTGTATCTCGCCTTCTTCCAAGTCTTCCGTGACGGTAGCCTGCTCATTAGTTTCCTCTGCCTCTGGCCACTCGCTATCCGTGTCCGAGAAGTCGCTCGGCCTGGGCCTCTTAGGGGCTCTCTGGGCCAAACCGTCAACGCCACCTACCGTGGGAAGTTGCCCCTGGCTAACTAGCGCCCCGGCCTCTGGAGGTTTTCCCTGACGCCACAGGCAAAAAGCCTTATGCATCAGTAAAACGAAGTCAGGGCAAAAGTCCCCTAGCTGGGGCTCCGCCCCTAAGGCCGATGGCGCACTAGACATGCCAGCGACCACCTCCTGGTAAGCCCCCGGCGCCGTGGCCCTCAAGGCCCCGTGGGACTCTTGTGCAACTTTGATCTCCATCTGTTGTTCTACACTTGTAAAGACGAGCACGCAACCCCGGCAGATCCCAGAGTCTGCGTCCGTACCTCTGCGAGTACCGCAGATGACACACTGTGGGCGCGTAGCCATAGAGTAGAGTAGAGTAGGGCACTGCCTAATTCCTTTTTTTTTTTTTTTAAGAAATGAAGCAAAGCAAAATAAAGGAAAATTTCCGTTGGAAAAACTAAACTCCCCTTCCGAAATAAAACTATGACCTGTCACTGCACTCCTTAAGGCAATCCCTCCAGGACAGGAATCGCGATAAAACTTGCTTTAAAATCAAACAAAATAAATAAATAAGAAGAGGGGATGACGCTCCTAACAAGCCCACAGGGCTTATTTTGGACCCCGGGCCCCAAAACTCGACATCCCGAATCTTTAACTGCGAGCGCCGGCCAGGCCGTGCACAAGCAGTTTCAAAATGGCCGCCGTTCAGCGTGCCAGAGAAATGGCGCCAAACCCCGCTCCCAATGTGAGCCACGAGGTATCTCCCAATGCCGGCCCTCTCCCCCTGCGCTCGGCGCTAAGCGCGGTCACCTGCTTGCACAGCCGAAGCAGTGCTGCCGTCAAGATTGAGAGCCTCCAGCCTGCGCGACTCCGCTCAATGGAACTCTGAGGGGGCCACTGCCAGCAAGCTAATCTCCGTCTGCCCTCCGCTCCAGCGGGTCTGCTGCCTCTGAGGAAGACCGCCGAGGGAGGCTGCTTGCCGTCAAGCTCTCCTCCGAACAGTCAGGGAGGAGAGATCTGGCATGGCACACTTCACAGTAATATAAACAAAGTAAGGCAGAGAGGGGCCGGTGCAAGTAGAAATGCTTTTACTCTGTTTCCCTTATTTATTTATTTATTTTTTTAAAGTGACAGGCTCCGGGTCCAATATATAAAATAGAACTTAATTAATCAAAACCTAGCTACCCTAACAGCTCCTTATCTACCCTCAAGTGAGTCCAGCTGGGGCTCACACGTCCTCCTGCTGCATGGAGACTGGACACACTGGGGCTGATGGGAGAGATCAGCAGACTATATCCAGTGATGTTACGATTTTGACATGCCCAGTCTCCAAGCTGCAGGAGGAGGTTCACAACCCAGAGGTAGAGGACTGAACTGGAGGAACGATAAGGAACCGAGTTTTTTGAAAGCCAGGACAACTTGGCACTCGGTACATAGTGTCAAGGCGTCGGGAATGTGAAGATATTGTTAAAGGAGTTTCCCACATTCTCAGCATTAGATCAAGTAAGATCTTGTGAATGAGAAGCATAGCTGCTTCCTTGGGAGCCATAGGGTATTGTAGAATTCTTAATTCTTCTGCCCTAGGTTCCTTTTCTGGAATTACAGTGATTGCAAGACCCTTTGCTAAATCACATATGAAATCCTGGAAGGACATATCCTCTGGAGAAGACATTCTGCGTTGAGTAGAAGGAACTGAATTTTCTAATAGATTCGCTCTGGTACCGGCAGAATCGTCAGAGTCATCGGAATCCGAAGACTCAAGCACTGGGTGCTCCTGTAACGCTCGAAGTCGGTACCGAAATGTCTCGGTTCCTGATCCCCAATATCGGAGATCGGCATGGGGGGAAGCAGTTCTGTCGAAGCAGGTACTGTCGGTACCGATACATGTTGAACCGTCTGTTGTGGTCTTAGCGGTACGGAAGCTGCTAAGAGGGCCGCTAGACTGCGTTCGATAGCGAGGATTCTGTGATCCATTACTCCTGCCGATGCCTGGGTGCCGGTACCTGTGGAATCGGCTATGACCCCAGAACATGGCACCAGTAGTTCCACAGAGGTGGAGGCCTCTGGAACATCCTGGAGCCCCATTAGTGATTTGGAGCCCAAAGACTCCCGCCGGGGCTGTTTTGCCGGTGAAGTATCCGAGGGAAACGCCAGTGGCATCTCGATACTTTGAAGGAGATTTACCCTTCGAGAACCAGCTAGTCTTAGAAGACTTCAATTTGGTTACCTGAGATCCATGGGAGGAAGATGAAGCCCTGGATGACGTCGATGCAACTGACATCATGTCGGTGGCAAAAAGGGTACCGAGTTTTGTAGCTCTATTCTGCAGGCCACTTTTGGTTATCCTCGTGCAGGAGAGACACTCCGTTGAACAATGTTCAGGACCCAAACATTTTAGACACCAATCATGGGTGTCGGTGACGGAAACGGTACCGCCACATTTTGAGCATTTTTTTTTTAAAACCACTAGCTCGTTTCTCCATGCTTGAAGAAAAATGGGCCTAGTGCCCAAAATGGCGCCTAGCACCAGAAGCAGGGAAAGATCCCTGAAGAAATATTAGGGTTTTTTTTTTATTTGTTTTTTTAAGGAAAGAAGAAGAGGAGAACCGGCGATACCGGTAGGAGTCGAATGAAGGCAGACACGACCACAAAAAATAAGAAATAAAGATAAATTTTCTGTGGTGACAGGGTACCACATCCTGTCGGCTCCGCGGAAAATGAAGAACTGAAGTGAGAGAGGTACAGAGGCAGGAAGGCAGCACGCATGCACTGTGGGATGCTCCCAAAAGCTTTCCTATTGGACGCTGGGGAGCGTTCCCGCACGGGCTCCGTCAGTACCAATGATACCCATATGTGAAGACTACATTCCTGCTTGTTCCTGGAGATAGCACAGTTACTTACCTGTAACAGGTGATCTCTGGGAACAGCAGGAATAAGTCTTCACATATGGGTACGTCGGTACCGACGGAGTCTGCGCGGGAACGCTTCCCAGCGTCCAATCAAAGAGCTTTTGGAAGCATCCCACCACGCCTGTGTGCTGCCTTCCCGCCTTTCCCAACTGCCTCTCCTCAGTTAAGTTTTAAAGCTGAGACAAAGAGAGAGAGAGAGGAAAGGAAAGATAGATAGAGATACAAATCCTGGGGAGGTGGGTGGGCTGTGAAGACTTATTCCTGCTGTTCCCAGAGATCACCTGTTACAGGTAAGTAACTGTGCTATCTCCAGGGACAAGCAGGAATGAGTCTTCACATATGGGGACTCCCAAGCTGAGATGCCTGGAGTCCGAGCATGGCATAGGTTGGAACATGCTATCCCCCACAACACCAGGCATCCTGAGGATGGAGGGTAGGAGTTGAAGAAAGAAGATGCTGTGGAACAGCTATGTCCATGTGTGGACAATGATTGTTGTCAATGATATTGCAAAGAATATTGCAATATGGACCTCTGCCAACAGGATTTCATAGAAGTATGGAGGTTCATGGATCTACTGGAAAGCCAGTAGAGGAACCGTGAAGAGGACCTCACTGAAAAGTGGAGGTAATAAACCTGTAGGAAAAACAGAGGAGGTCAGAATCCTGAAAGGTAACAGGCACCCCTGGTAGGAAAAACTGGGGTAGTACAAAAACGGTGGGCCTTCAGCGAAAGCTGTATGGTAAAAACCAAACTCTTTTGGCGGCAGAGTATCTCACTCTTGGGAGGAAAAAGAGAAAGGCTAACCGATTTGGACAAACAAGCACAGTCCTTGTGGGGAGAAAGGGTATGGGAACCCCTTATATCCCAGGGTGAAGACAAATGCCTGAGGCGTTAAGCCTGTGAGTAACTGAAGATCCACAATATCTCTCCTAACTGGGGTAAGCTAGGAGAGATATTAGGTACGGAGAGCTTCAGAGGTACCTAAACCTGTTAGGTTATGGTATAAGAATTGTTGACTACCACAGGAGTGGTTGTGTGTGTAGAATCCCAAACCTGCTGAATAGCAGAGGTATGGACAAAATCCCTCTGTCAGAAACAGATAGCTATATGAGCATAGACAGTGAGATAGATAAGTATGTGGAGACAGATCTATCTATAATAAAATATCTCATCAGATACATATATATATATATATATATATAGATAGATAGATAGATAGATAGATAGATAGATATATGAGTAACATATAAGAATATATCTATAGTGAGATATGGAAGGGCATAAAATACACACAAAGATAAATATGAATATGTAGGCCTAATTATGGGTGTCTGTATTTAAACAGACAGATATATGCCTACAGCATGGTATTCACATAGGACATGTGGAGAGGAAAGATTCATCTAATAACAAGGAGGTGCACAACCTACTTGAGAAGATATATAGAGAATCTATTCCCCTTGGTTATGATCCGCAAGGATGCTAGCTAGTAAAATAACCAGGATGGTTATATGAAAACAGAGGATGATATCAATCTGTAGCCAGCAAGTCCTTAGTCGTCCAAGACTCTAGCATGGTAAGTAGACAGAAGACAGATAAGGATGAGGTATCATGTTGACCTGCTTAAGGGCAAAAAGTATCATACGTTCTTACCATAAGGACGAGCTGCAAGGAGAAAGAGCATATCCCCGATTGGGAATGCTATGGACCAAAGCAGGGAATTGGCAACTCCTTAAGCCCTTAGGTAAGAGAAGGCCTATGTCCTTTATGGCAAAAGGAGATAGTAAAAGAAGGGAGAACCTTCTAGTCATGGGAGACATGACTGAAAAGCCTTTTCTAACCATCTAAGATAGCTGTTGGAGAAAAAAAACCCATGCTCTCTAGCAAGGGCCCATAGTGGAAAGCTTCTCTGTAGAATTGCAGAGAGCATGATGCAGGAGAATGAGGAGATAGAACTGGCTGCTAGAGAGCCAGTATCTCTGCCAACTGTGCTGCCAAACCCAGGAGAATGGAGATGGCAGCAATAGAAGACCATCTAGAAAGCTTGTAGTGAGATAATCTCCAAGATAGATGGAAGCACTGACTTGGAGCCACTACTAAGACTAGACAGAATGTTAGTGGAGGACAAATCTGGTTGTTTGTGGACAAGAACCAGTGGTCGAAACATTAAGGCTCCTGCATAGGCAGCTGCTAGCAAGATAGCAGAAAGAATCTTACTGTTGAAAAACAGAAAGAACAGACAGAACAGGAGTAGAAACTCTGAACATGTCTGATAAGCTGCCCCAAAGTAAGATTGAAACAGAGGAGGTAACTCAGAGAGGAAAACTCCACAATGGAAAGTGAGAAAACTAGAGAGGCTGAAGAAAAAAGCCCTCTGTAATTAATTCCGCTCTTACAGAGGAAAAAGCTTGGTAAGAGGGTGAAGAGAATGGAGCTGAAGAAAACTTACCAAGTAGTAAGTCTATAGAAAGGAAAAATACATGCTGGCACAGGAACTACCATTTAATAGTGGTCAGACCTCTTTCCTTAGCAGGAAAAGAGGAGAAACCTGTGAACTATAGGCATGAACATTCTGACAGCTCATAGAAATATAGAAAAAATGGATGTCTTTTGGAAAGAGATCCATGTGTAGGGGTTAGAATGAAGCAGTGGATTGCCTCTGTTGAGAAGAAACAACTGTAGATTCTAACCCCAAGAGTCACAAGCATTTGATGATGACTGATCAGAAACCCTGCAGAGGCCGGGTTTGCTGAGCCTGGTGAGAGGTTGGATTCTTCAGACCAGGACGATGGCTCCCCTGTAGGGGAACATCTGTATGATGGGCAAGTGAGGAATAAAACCTTCTTCTCCTGTGGGAAGAAAGTTTGGTAGGACATTTCCTACTTACTGGGACAGAAGAAGGTGTAGAAGAACCCTTAGGAACAGGTAAATCAGTGGATAACTGAGTAACCTGACGTAAAGACTCCTTGTTGAAAAGATTTTCTCCAGTGCAAGGAGTATGTCCCAGTCGTTGCTGTTCCCACTTGGCCAAATCTGAAGTTTGAAGCCAGGTTCTACGTCGTGCCCCTATAGCTATAGCAGAAGTCCTGCTAACAGACTCAAAAGAGTCTAGGGAAGCACGAGAAAGAAACCAAGAGATATTCTGGATATGCTTAAGCAGTGAGGAATAGTCTGTACTCCTGGAAACTGGAAGGAAAGGAGTCAAAAGATGTAATTGCTTTGTGACCTCCTCAAGAGAAAGACTCATATAAAATATATATGAGAGAATTCTTGCAGAAAGCATAGATTCTGGAAGGTTTGACGTCCAAAGGCATCTAGTGTCTTAGACTCACGACCTGGCGGATAAGAAGAGTGCTTTTTCTTACTCTTTATCCGCCTCATTGCTGATTCCACTACTATGCAATGATGAGGAACCCTGGAGAGGGGGGCACCTGATATAAGAGATCAGTTGCTCTGGGAGGTGGGGGTACCCTTAAAGGTGTTTCCCACATTCCTAGAAGGAGATCCTGCAAGGAATGATGCAAAGGAAGCATTATGTTGTCCTTTGCTTTGGTGGAAACAGAACCTGGTGCAGGATCATGTCCTGGAATAGGAATGGCAAGGGATCTTGCTATATCCAGGAGGAAACTCTGAAAAGAGGAATCCCCAACAGGAATCTCCCTTGGACAGGTTAGATCCTAAGAACTAGCCTGAGCACCCACAGAGTTATCCAGAGATATAGAAATAGAAGATCCTGCAGGGTGCAGTGTGGAATGTTTAAGGGATGGTTGCTTGGACTGGTTGTCAGGAACAGCAACCGTCCTTACCACATTGCCCATGCCAGGTATCGACTCCAAGCTTGGTATAGAATGGAGCGATGCTGTTGTAAAAAGCATGGTAGGAGTTTGCCACGATGCTACTGTGGATACCGGTACTGAAGTCAATACCGGTACCGATGTCGGAGTCGGGCTCGACAAAGACATCGGAGTAGTCATCGGTGATACTTCAATCGGTACCGAGGGAACCGAAAACCTCAGGCTGCTATCCTCGGTACCGAGCCACCGGTATCGATCGGTGTCGGTACCAAAATCTATTGGTACCCAGTCTTCCAGACTAGAAATGGATTCCAAACTCGGCATCGAGGGTAAGGAGCCTGAGAAGCGAAGCATGGAAGGCACCGACTGTGAGGGTAATGAAGACATCGGTACCGATTTCGGTACCGTGTCCGATACCGGTGAATGAAGGTCTACCAGTGGCAACTCAAGCGGCCTCAGGGGAACCGAGCGTTGCGGATCCGAGTCATCGGAACCGAGCCTTTGGTACCACCGCGAGACGGTACCAAGGCGAGTCGGTATCCAGTCCTCCAAACTGGAGATCGATTCCAGACTCGGCATCGAAGCAAGCGAGGCTGTCAATGCACATCTGGAGGGTACTGACGTCGGTGGCAGTATCGGTGTTGGAACCAATAAGGGAAAGACAATCTGGGACGTATCAATCGGTCCCAAAGGCACTGAGGAGGCCAGATGACGATCCCTGGTGAGGAGTGTTTCAGCCAACACCAGTGCCAATGCAGGGGTATCGGTACCGCTCAAGGCGGATGCCACCACCGTGCACGGCTCAGGTATGTTCTGTGGGGGGTGAACCCCAGGAACAACCTGAAACCCCTTATCCGCTTTGGAGACCAAAGACTCCCGCCAGGGTTTTGAAGCCAGGAGGCCATCGAGGGCAAAGCCGGAGCTGTCTACATGCTGTGCATGAGACGTACCACTCAAGGACTGGCTAGTCTTAACAGACTGTTTGTGGGTTACCTGAATCAAAGTGGAAGAAGAAGGGGACGGTCCCCCGAAGTTGGAGGGCAACCGTGTATCGAGGGATTCTCGATGTTGAAGATGTCTTCTCACCAAACTGTTGGCAGGACCCAAACAGGTTAGACACCGACTTCGAGGGTCTAAACAAAGTTGTACCGCCACAAACTGAACATTTTGTGGCCATGAAGGAAAAACAGGGGAGGCCTGAAAGGCCTAAGACCCCGTGACACTATGAAGAAAAAATATTCCGTTGAAAAGGAAAATCTTACAAGAAAGAAAAGAAAAACACCGGCGGTACCGGTGGTGTCGAGAACACAGCCGCGACCACAAGAAAAATAAAAATAAAAAATAAGAATTTTCTGCGGTGACAGGAGGACGTCCTGCCGGCTCCGCGGAAAAACGAAAACTGAGGAGAGGCAGTTGGGAAAGGCGGGAAGGCAGCACGCAGGCGTGGTGGGATGCTTCCAAAAGCTCTTTGATTGGACGCTGGGAAGCGTTCCCGCGCAGACTCCGTCAGTCCCGACGTACCCATATGTGAAGACTCATTCCTGCTTGTTCCTGGAGATACCTATTTCTCCTCAGTGAGTCCAGCACCTTGGCTCACTACCTCCTCCAGCTGCTTGGGGACTGAGCTTACTGGGGCTGGTAGGTGGTGCCAGCTGCTTAAGTACACTGGTGTCATCAAAAGGATGACATGCTCAGTCTCCAAGCTGCTGGAAGAGGTACACTACTCAGATATGTGGGACTGGACTGGACAATAAGGAAAAAGAGGTTTCATGTTTTGGACTGGTTATGGCAAAATACAGATCTTAGCCTTATTGGAATTTGACAAGATCTGAATCAAGCCTGTTTAGACAGAAGACTTCATGTTACAGAATTAACAGTTCTGCGTGGAAGAATGGGCTAAAATCCCCCAAGGACAAAGAGAGTGACTAATCAACAGTTTATGTTTACGTTTATTCTATTTGAAAGACCACCCTTCATAACATCAAGGAGGTGTACAATAATGAAAAATACAGATTACAAGAATCATTTAGCTGAAGTAACTGCTGCTCAATCAAGTGCAACTACAAGTCCGGCGTTACCATCAGATGAACTACGCAATTGCCTAGCATGCTGGACTGGGAGGGGGAGAGCACCCATTGCCACTGCTGCTGCCCCTTACGTCAATATTCCAGCACTGCCTCATGGTTTCTGTCTTCTACTATCTGTTACTTCTGCCCCCCTCCAATGCAAACCTGGCTTCCGGAAATCCGGGGAGAGGGGAGTGGGTGTAGAGGGTAGAAGTGTCAGATAGTAAAAGGCAGAAACTACGATGCAGCATCAGAGTGTTTGCATCATGGTTTCCAAACCATGTTTGATTTTCATGTGGTTTTATTCGGTACATTTTACATACTTAAGTAAAATAAATACATCAGAACTCGCTTACAGGGGTTTTTTTTACCTTTGTTATACATTTTAAAATCAGACTTACCCTGGAATATAGCATGCCATGTTTTCTTTTACTAGCTTTGTATTAATGCTTGGTGTCAATTTTCCACTTATTCCTTCAGAATCAAATAGCTCAATTGATAGCATACTGTCCTGCAAAATACCTAGATAAAAATAAAGCAGTACTTTTATAGTGAACTGAAAAAGAATTGCAATTAGAACACTAGAAAAAACAAGACAGAATTCATAAGTGGAGATCACAGTAATGTATCCTCTATATAGAAAGAGAGGAACATTCTGGATCCTTGGCTCCAAGGTTTAGCCCTATGAATTGTGTAGTTATGGAAGTTGGACCTACCTGTCACATGTGGTAGAGCATGTCTCTCAATTTTAAAGGGAAGTTATAAGAGGCTTTGGTATTCAGGAGTCAGGGGGTCTTTATTCCTAGATATCTGCCAATGAAGGAGTCCAGAGATAGATAGGAGAGGCTATAGTAGCCTATTAAGGAGTACTTTTTGGTGGGGAGGAATTTGGAAGAGCAGTCCTTTGGCCAGATTGGAATGTACTGCCTACCAGGACGGGGAATCCCAAAGCATAAGAACATAAGAACATAAGAAATGCCATACTGGGTCAGACCGAGGTCCATCAAGCCCAGTATCCTGTTTCCAACAGTGGCCAATCTAGGTCATACGTACCTAGCAGTTTCCCCAAAAGACACAGGTTCTGCAGTGCTTGTACTAGGTCAAGCATTGATATCCTGGGTCCCTTTTTAATAGCGGTTTATGGACCTTTCCTCCAGGAACTTGTCCAAACCTTTTTTAAACCCAGCTATACTAACAGCCCTTACTACATCCTCCGGTAACAGATTCCAGAGTTTGATTACACGTTGAGTGAAGAAATATTTTCTCTTATTTGTCTTAAATAGTTTACCCCGTAGCTTCATTACATGTCCCCTAGTCCTTCTATATTCTGATAGCGTAAACAATTGATCCACGTTTATCCGTTCCACTCCATTCATTAATTTATAGACCTCTATCATATCTCCCCTCAGCCGTCTCTTTTCCAGGTTAAAGAGCCCTAACCTTTTTAGCCTCTCTTCATAGGAGTAGCCTTCCATCCCCTTCACCAATTTGGTGGCTCTTCTCTGTACTTTTTCTAATAACTCTATGTCCTTTTTAAGATACGGTGACCAGAATTGCACACAATATTCAAGGTGCGGTCGTACCATGGAGCGATACAGAGGCATTATAATATCCTTTGTTTTATTCTCCATCCCTTTCCTTATGATACCTAGCATTCTATTTGCTTTCTTGGCCGCCGCTGCACACTGGGCGGAGGGTTTAACATGTTATCCACGATGACTCCTAAATCTTTTTCCTGGGTGGTGGTTTCTAATGTGGAGTCTTGCATCGTGTAACTATAGTGTGGGTTGTTCTTTCCTAGGTGCATAACTTTGCACTTGTCCACATTAAATTTCATCTGCCATTTGGATGCCCAGTCTTCCAATTTATCCAGATCCTCCTGCAGTTTTCCACAATCCTCTTGGGTTTTAACAACTTTAAACAGTTTTGTGTCATCTGCAAATTTGATAACCTCACTAGTTATTCCCTTTTCCAGGTCATTTATGAATATGTCAAAAAGTAGCAGACCCAGTACAGATCCCTGGGGTACTCCACTATTCACCTTTTTCCATTGGGAATATTGGCCCTTTAGCCCTACCCTCTGCTTTCTATTTTTTAACCAGTTCCCGATCCACAATAGTACACTGCCTCCTATCCCATGACTTTTTAGCTTTGCCAAAAGTCTCTGATGGGGGACCTTGTCAAAAGCTTTCTGAAAGTCCAGATACACTATATCAACCGACTCACCTTTGTCTACCTGTTTATGCACACCTTCAAAAAAACAGATCAGATTAGTAAGACAAGATCTTCCTTGTCTAAAGCCATGTTGGCTGTCTCCCATTAGGCCATGACTATCTACATGCTGTGTAATTTTGTTCTTTATGATGGTTTCTACCATTTTCCCTGGTACTGACGTCAGGCTCACCGGTCTGTAATTTCCCGGGTCACCCCTGGAACCCTTTTTAAAAATTGGTGTTACGTTGGCGACCCTCCAATCTTCAGGTATTACAGATGATTTTAATGAAAGTTCACAGATTACCAATAGCAGGTCTGCAATCTCATATTTCAGTTCTTCCAACACTCTGGGATGTATACCATCCGGTCCAGGTGATTTGCTACTATTCAGTTTATCAAATAGTTGTAATATATCTTCCCGGTGTAGCGATATTTCTCTCAATTCCTCTGCAGTATCACCTTTAAATACCACTTCAGTCTTGGGTAACATCCCTACATCTTCCTCAGTAAAGACCGAAGCAAAGAATTCATTCAGTCTCTCTGCTATAGCCTTGTCTCCTCTTACTGCCCCTTTTACCCCTCTATCATCTAATGGTCCAATTGACTCTCTCACAGGCCTTTTGCTACGAATGTACTTGAAAAAGTCTTTATTTCGTGTTTTTGCTTCCGTAGCAAGTTTCTTCTCAAATTCCCGCTTTGCCTGCCTTATCAATGCTTTGCATTTAACTTGCCAGTGCTTGTGCTGTTTCCAGTTTTCATCATTTGGCTCTTTTTTCCATTTCCTGAAGGTTGCTCTTTTGGCAGCAACAGCCTCTCTGACCTCACCTTTAAACCATGCTGGCAGTTTTTTGGACTTTCTTCCACTTTTCTTAATGCGTGGAATACAGCTGGTCTGGGCTTCGAGGATAGTATTTTTAAATAACACCCAAGCTTGCTGTAAGTCTTTAACCTTTGGAACCGCTCCTTTTAGTTTTTTCCGAACTATATTCCTCATTCTATCATAGTCTCCCTTTTGAAAGTTAAAAGGTAGTACTGTGGATTCCTTTACTATCTGTCCTCCACTGATTAAATCAAACATGATCATACTATGATCACTATTGCCAAGTGGTCCCAACACCCTTATTTCTTGCACCAGATCTGGCGTTCCACTAAGGACTAGGTCCAGTATGGCTTCCCCTCTGGTTGGTTCATGAATCAGCTGCTCCAAGAAACAGTCATTTATTTCATCTAGAAACTTTATCTCTTTAGCTTGTCCTGCTGTGACACTGTCCCAGTCGATACCGGGGTAATTGAAATCACCCATTATTACTACTCTGTTGTGGCTTTTGTTAGCTTCCTTGATTTCTTTGAGCATTTCATCATCCATTTGTTCATTCTGGCCAGGCGGTCGATAGTATACTCCCACTGCCATCACCTTCCCCTTCATAAATGGAATTTCAATCCATAGAGATTCTACAGCAAATTTTGTTCCCTGCAAAACTTTAATCCTTTCTGACTCAATGCCCTCTCTAACATAGAGCGCAACCCCTCCACCAATTTGTTCAGCTCTATCATTACGATATAGTTTGTATCCAGGTATCACAGTGTCCCACTGATTATCCTCCTTCCACCATGTCTCTGAGAGTACAATCATATCTAACCTCTCATTTAGTGCTATATATTCTAATTCTCCCAATAGTTTAGACTTCTAGCATTGGCATACAAGCATTTTAGAGACTGTATTTTATTAATATTAATCTGGCTATTGGTAGGCATGGGTAATTGGGAATCTTTATGCTCTGTCTGCTCCTTACTCAAGGGCATTTGGGCTACTATACTACCTTTTGGAACCTCACTGCTTTTGGTAGTATCCTTCAAGGATACCTTTGTCCGAACCATGCGCTCTTGGGTGACTGTCGGCTTTCCCCTATTTTCTAGTTTAAAAGCAGACCCATGACAAAGATCATGTCCTGGAGCTTTCTAATGGCCGGGCCCAGTATATGCTTAAGGTCCACAGATCTATCTCATTCTGAGATGTGCCAAGAGTGTTAGGCCACATGTACTGTTGAGGCCATGTGGTTCAACATTTAAAATTGCTCTCCCTGACATCTGACTTTTTTATATATCTTCCATGACGACCATTTTGGTGGCTTTTACCCAAGTTGTATCTAGCAGGACTCATATAAATTCTTATTGATGTGACAAGCTCAAATTGATTCAATTTATTATGGAACCCTAGTAATTCCAAAACCCGGATGATAGTGTGCATGAACTTGAACGCCTTCCGAGATGTGCTCTTTATCAATCATCAAAAAAGAGAAACACGTGCATGCCCAGCCTGTGTAGCCATGCTGCAACAGCAGCAAGGTGAAAACCCAAGGAGCGGAAAAAAAGGCTAAAAGGCACTACTTAATAGTGGTATATCTCTAATGAATCACCAATGCTTCCTGTAAGTGGGATGTATCTAAATGTGGGAATATGCATCCTTTAAATTCTAGGGAACAAAGCCATTCTTACTTATGGCGACGGGTTTCTCATACTTCTCTCAAACCTGGCATTTGATCTGATCTTGGATGGCACAGAATCCCCCAATCGTTTTAGTGAACAGAAAATACCTGGAGTAAAATCACTTTCGCCCCCTTCCCCTGGGGGAATGGGTTCAACTGCATTGGTTTCTAGAAGGATGGAAAACTCTTGGATGAGTATTTCCTGGTGCTGAGAGTGTTTTGCGGTTATTCTCTGTGGAGATTTGAACTACAATATATGCATAAACTGTAGCCAAGAAGACCTTTTTTTCATCTCTTTATTGTTTAGTCAATATAGTAGCATAGTATATGATGGCTGATAAAGACCAGAATGGTCAATCTAGTCTGCCCAGTAAGGTGGCTAGAGTGGTGGTAATCAAGTAAAAAATCAGATCAGAAAACAGGACAAACAAAGACAACACTTGTAACACAAAACATATACAATTATGATTAAATGTAGGAACATCCGTCAAGTCGGGGGACAGAAACACCCCTTCGTATGAACGGACTTCTCCCTTTAATCTTTTTTATTATTTATCTATATCTGCAACAGTCTTAATGAAAACAAAGCAGACCCAAAGAGTCACAATGCCAAGAGTTCAAATTCTCAAATGACCAAAAAGTCAAAACTTAGCTGGCAATGGGGTCCTGAAGCACTTCAGGGAAAACTCCCAAGACATTTCACAGGAAAGCATCCTCCGAGAAATTCTGTAAAGTTGACACATAGAGAAAAAATTTCTTCAGAATTCCATAACCCAGCGCTGTGTTTCGGGTCCAACGACCCTGCCTCAGATGGCTTTAAAGATAGTCGTCTTCAAGTTGTTAGCCATTATACTCTCCAAAAGAACATCCTTCCAAAAAATGGCGTCTGACGTCAGTGCTCATAATCAGCTGTTATATACCCTAAGCCAAAGCATAAAAGGCACAAACGCCCTATCAGGTGGGTAAAATGCTCCACCAATCAAGTTCTTGGTTAAGTCCATTAGGAAACACTGATTTGAGAGAGAATATCCAACGCTGTTCTAGGATTTGCAATTGCTGTTCTCGGTCCCCCCTACGGGGGCCGTCAGGTACATAATCCAAAACACACCAAACAAAGTCAGTAAAAACATGATTCATTTGAAGACAGTGAGCTACTAAAGGAGCTGTAAGTGTTCTTGTATGAATCCGAGACTTATGCTCCGACAAACGTTTCTTGACAGGACGTATTGTGCGACCTACATAATGCAAACCACAGGGACAGGTAAGAACATAGACTACAAAAGAAGACATACAGTCAGTGTGCCACTTTAAATGAACAATTCGTCCCGTGGAAATGTGCGTCCATGTAGTACCAGTCTGAGATTTTAAACACTGACAACGAGCCGAAGCACAAGAAAAATGCCCTACAGCCATCCCCAAATTCTCTGGATGCTGAGAATTTGTCATAGAGTGTACCACAAAGTCCCGAATATTTGCACCCCGTTGGTATGCAATCATAAAATCTTGTTGAAAAACAGGATCAAGTTGCAGAATATGCCAGTGTTTTCGTAGAAGGGCTACTGTCTGTGATGATCCTATCATATATGGCAGAACCCCAATAATTTTCTTATCAGCAGATTGAATCGGGGATACAGAAGAAACCTGAGTCTCTCCTGTAGGTGAAACTTGCTTATGAGTAGCAGAATGTAATAACCAATCACGATGCACATTTTTCGCTATCTTAAAGGCTCGGTGAACCACCTGTTCTGGATAGCCACGATACAATAAGCGTTGACATAAATCTTTTGCATGTCTCAAAAATTCTTCCTTCGTGGTACAATTACGTTTTATACGAAAAAATTGTCCAAGTGGAACAGCCCTTCTTAAAAGGCCCGGGTGAAAACTCTGATATTGCAATAAAGTATTGCGTTGTACAGATTTGCGATACAATGTAGAAGAAATAGTATGACCCGATTTATATAAACGAACATCTAGAAAAAAATTGGAATTGTAATCATATTTTGCTGTAAAATGAAGATTCACCTTCCTGGTGTTTAACCAGTCCAAAAATAATAACAATGATGATTGGCCGGCTGTCCAGACGAAAAAAACATCGTCCAGAAAGCGAACCCAAAATGGTATATTCTTAAATCAATCAGAAGTATAGCACAGTTACTTACCTGTAACAGGTGATCTCTGGGAACAGCAGGAATAAGTCTTCACATATGGGTATCGTCGGTACCGACGGAGCCTGCGCGGGAACGCTCCCCAGCGTCCAAAAGGAAAGCTTTTGGGAGCATCCCACAGCGCCTGCGCGCTGCCTTCCCGCCTATCCTAACCACCTCTCTCCAGTTCGACTTTTAAAGCTGAGACAAAAGAGAGAGAGGAAAGGAAAGATAGATACAACTCCTAGGGGAGGTGGGTGGGTTGTGAAGACTTATTCCTGCTGTTCCCAGAGATCACCTGTTACAGCTAAGTAACTGTGCCATCTCCAGGAACAAGCAGGAATGAGTCTTCACATATGGAGACTCCCCAGCTAGAGATGCCTGGGAGATCACCCAGATTGTGAGACCCTGGGAAGGGCTCTACCTGCATCCATGAATCTCAGGCATCCAGTCAGGGATGGAGGGTAGGAGTTGATTAGGTATGGAACAGGTGTTTGAGAACAGCCTGACCAAACAAGGCATCCCGGCGGGAGTCCTTGTCCAAGCAGTAATGGGCTGTGAAGGTATGAACCGATGCCCAGGTGGCTGCTCGACAGATTTGGTCGATGGACACAAAGTTAAGATGAGCCATAGAGGCTGCCATGGCCCTCACATTGTGAGCAGTGACATGGCCCTCCAGAGAAAGATTCTTGCTCTGGTAGGCGAAGGAAATACACTGAGCAATCCAATTAGACAGAGTTCTCTTGGAGACTGGAAGTCCTAAATGAGAAGGATCAAAAGCAACAAAAAGTTGAGAGGACTTTCTATGTTGCTGTGTCCTTTGTAAGTAGAAAGCAAGTGCTCTTTTACAATCCAGGGTATGAAGATTCCTCTCTGCACTTGATGCATGAGGTCCTGGAAAAAAGACAGGTAAATACACCTCCTGGTTCAGATGAAAAGGCGAGACCACTTTAGGCATAAAGTGTGGATTAGTTATGAGGACTACCTTGTCATGATGGAACCTTGTATAAGGAGGATTAGCCACTAAAGCTTGCAACTCACTGATACGGCGAGCTGAGGTGACTGCAATGAGAAAAATAACTTTCCAGGAAAGGAATTTCAAGGAGGTAGTGGCTAAGGGTTCAAAGGGTGGCTTCATAAGCTGGCCAAGAACCAGATTCAAGTCCCATGCCACTGGAGGTGGTCTAATGGGAGGTTTAGTCAAAAGAAGGCCTCTCATGAATCTTGCTATAAGAGGATGAGAGGAAATAGGTTGTCCATTGAGAGGCTTAAGGGATGCTGCAATAGCACTCAAATGGACTCTGACTGAATTTGTTTTAAGGCCTGCATGGGATAAATGCAGCAAATAGTCTAGTAAAGAATTCAAAGGTATTGCAAGAGGGTTGAGCCCCTTCTCTGCACACCAAATGGAAAACCTTTTTCATTTAAAAGCATATGAACGTCTGGTGGAAGGCTTTCTGGAAGCATGAAGGATATCCTTCACCTGCTGAGAAAGGTGTAAATCTTGAAGGTCTAGGCCTTCAGCAACCAGGCCCTGAGATGAAGAGACTGAGGATTTGGGTGCCACAAGGTTCCCTCCTCCTGGGAGAGGAGATCTGGAGCAGACCCCAGGTCTAGGGAGGGAGCTTGAGAGAGATGCAGAAGTAGAGGGTACCACACTTGGAGTGGCCAAAGTGGTGCTATGAGGATCATAGACCCCTTGTCTCTCTGAAGCTTGAAAAGAGTTTTGGGGATGAGGGGAATAGGTGGAAAGGCATAGAGGAAGTCTTGCCCCCAATGAAGGAGGAAGGCATCCCTGGCCTGAACTCCCTGACATGGAATCCTGGAACAGAACCGGGGAAGTTTGGCATTTCACGGACTTGCAAACAGGTCTATGTCTGGGGTACCCCAAATCCGAAAAATCCTGGCTATCTGGTCCCCATGGAGGGACCATTCGTGTGGAAGCAGAACTCGACTGAGTCTGTCTGCCCTAGAGTTTTGAACCCCTGGAAGATATACTGCCATGAGATGGATTTGATGCTCTCTGGCGAAGGCCCACAATCTCAGAGCTTCGTTGCAAAGCAACAGAGAGCCAGTCCCTCCTTGCTTGTTCACGTAGAACATGGCTACCTGGTTGTCCGTGTGGATGAGGACTGTCTTGTAGCTGAGCAGGGTGTGGAAGACTCTGAGAGCCAGAAAGATTGCTCTGAGCTCTAAGAAGTTGATATGAAGAGATGTCTCCTGTGGAGACCAGATGCCCTGAGTCGAGAGATCTCGTAGATGAGCCCCCCAACCCTTTGGAGAGGCATCTGTTGTAAGGGTTGTTTGGGGTAACACCTGTTGAAAGGGGGACCCCAGTAACAGATTCTGAGTGGACTTCCACCAGTGGAGGGACCAAAATAGGCGAGTGGAGGTTGCTATTTTGTCTGACAGGCAACCTGATGCCTGGGTCCATTGGGTGAATAGGGTCCACTGAGCTGCTCTCATGTGAAGGCGAGCATAGGGAACCACATGCACCGTGGATGCCATGTGGCCTAAAGGTTGCAACATCTCTCGAGCAGTTAAATGGGATTTTAACTGAATCTGGGAGGCTAACTGCACCAAGCGTTGGCAACGGGCCTGGGGAAGATAGGCCCTTGCAGTTGTGGTATCCAGTAAGGCCCCTATGAACTCTAGAGACTGAGTAGGGGTAAGAAGGGATTTTGGAACGTTGATTACCAGTCCCAGATACTGAAGAACACGCCTTGTGCAGGCTAGGGAAGTCTGGGCCTCTGACTGGGATGGAGCTCGGATGAGCCAGTCGTCCAGATATGGGAATACGAATATTCCTAGAGTGCGTAGGAATGCAGCTACTACTGCCATGCATTTTGTGAACACTCTTGGAGCAGAGGCCAGACCGAAAGGAAGCACTTTGTATTGGTAGTGCTTTCCTTGGTAAAGGAACCGAAGGAAACTTCTGTGTGTTGGATGGATGAGAACATGGGTGTACGCATCCTTGAGATCTAGAGAACAAAGACAGTCTTGACTCTGGAGGTACGGAAGGAGAGTTCCGAGAGAAGTCATCTTGAATTTCTCCTTGCATAGAAACTTATTCAATTCTCTGAGATCTAATATGGGTCTGTAGCCCCCTGTTTTCTTTGTAATGAGCCCTGTTGAAGAAGGGGTACTTCTTCTATTGCCCCTTGGGCAAGAAGGGTAGCAATCTCTTGACCTAGAAGGTTGAGGAGAGATGTTGGAGAATTGAACTGTTTCACCATGGTGTGAGGAGGAAGGTTTAAAACATGAAGTTTGTACCCTTCCCTTATGATGGAGAGGGTCCACTGCTCTGCTGTGATTTGTTCCCATCTGGGAGCAAAGTGAGCTAACCTTCCTGAGATGGTGAGAGGCTCTGGATTTTCTAGAGCCAGAAAGGCTAAGTTCTCTAGTGGAAAGTCAAAGGCCCTGAGGAGGCTGAAGCTGTTGGGCCGTAGCAGTCCTCGCAGCCTGGGTTTTGGCCTGTTTTGGTTGTTGCTGCCTCTTTGTAGCAAAACGACCTTGAGAAGAGGCCTGACCATAAGAAGAAAATTTCCCTTTCTTTGGGAAAGATCCCTTTTTGAACAACCTCTTTTTAAAAGGAGCAGTAGTAGACTTTGAAAGTCTATCTAAAGCAGAGTTTTCAGCATCCATTTGGTTGGCCTTTGCTTGCCAATCTTTGCCAAACAGGTTTTCGCCTGTACAGGGAAGGTTACCTAGACCATCCTGTACCCAGGATTCCAAATCAGAGGCTTGCAACCAAGCAACTCTGCGTGCACCAATGGCAATAGCCGAGGCTCTACTGGCCCCCTCAAAAGAGTCAAAGGCTGCACGGTTGGAAAACTTGGATACATCCTGTGCATGTTTAAGCCAGGTGATATATTCTTCTCTCTTATCTTCTGACATAAAAGG
Organism: Ichthyophis bannanicus; assembly: GCA_033557465.1. Taxonomy (NCBI): domain Eukaryota; kingdom Metazoa; phylum Chordata; class Amphibia; order Gymnophiona; family Ichthyophiidae; genus Ichthyophis; species Ichthyophis bannanicus. The sequence continues at coordinate 201,191,410 of CM066035.1, read as the reverse complement.
AGATAAGGTTTGCAGATCTGTAACTTCTTTCAGACACATCCCCATATAGAGACTGTAGGAGTTGATTCTGGCTACAAGCATACTGGCCTGGAAGATTTTCCTGCCAAAGGCATCTAGGGTTCTGCATTCTCTTCCTGGAGGAGCAGAGGAGTGCCTTTTTGTACTCTTGATCTTTTTCATAGCAGACTCTACCACAATGGAGTGGTGAGGAAGCCGAGTCTTATGAAATCCAGGACAAGGAGGAAAACGATACATGGTGTCCAACCTTCTGGAATGAGGGGAGGTGGAAAGAGGAGTCTCCCATATGCCCAACATGTGATCATAAAGAATCTCATGTATTGATAAGGTGACTGCCTCTTTAGGATCCTTAGGATATTGAAGGATATCTAATTTTTTGGCTCTAGGTTCAGTTTCAGAGGTCACTGAGATGGACAGGCCTTTGGCCACCTCCCTAATGAAGTCCTGAAAAGACAAATCTTCAGGAGGAGACATTCTCCTTTTTGGAGAAGAGGGTTCCTGAGGAAGGATCCCCGATGCTTCAATTGAGGCCTCTGAAGAATCAGAGTCTTCAGAGCAATCGAAGTATCGACTGTCTGGATGCTCTCGCAGAGCCCGATACGGGTACCGGGAGGTATCGACATCGGGAGTAATCGGTACCGTGTCGGTACTGATGGGCATCACTGGATAGCGTACCACTGCCGTCGATGCTGATGTCGATGGAAGCGGTGTTGTTATCGGAACTGGAATCCGATCCTGTACCGGAATCGGTATGGGTACCGACAACAGGGTTTGTTGCGGTACCGTAAGCGTCGCAGCTTGTATGAATGCCGTGATGGCACGCTGCATGGTCAGGATATTCTGATCCATTGACGCCACCAATGTCTGGATGTTGGTACTGGTGGAGACCACCGGTACCCCAGAACATTGTAACAGGTGATCGGTCGAGGCCGAGCCATCGATGTCAACCTGTGACCCCATAGGTAGTGCTTTGGAAGCCGGAGCCTCCCGCCGGGGTAATTTTGCTGGTGTGGGTTCCTCAAGAGTAAGCCCGGGGGCATCTCGATACTTGGAGGGAGATGAACTCTTTGAGGACCGGCCAGATTTAAGTTTGGTTACCTGAGATCCATGGGATGAAGAAGCAGCCCTGGAAGACGTCGATGCCACAGAAGCTGCATCGCAGGGAAACAGGACACTGAGCTTGGCTGCCCGATTCGGTAACCCTCTTTTAGACATCATGGAACAGGACTCACAATCCGCAATGGAGTGGTCAGGACCTAAACATTTTAGACACCAGTCATGGGTGTCGGTGACAGAAATAGTACTACTGCACTTCGTGCACTTTTTAAACCCGAAGGCGGGTTTTTCCATGAGGAAAAATATATCTGTAGGCCTAAGGCCCCAGAAGAAAAAAATGCACTGAAGAGATTAAAAGTTTTTTTTTTTTTTTTAAAGAAAGAAAAAAGACCGGTAGTACTGGTCCGGAATCGAGAAGGCAGACACGCGACTAAAGAAAAATAAAAGAAAATAAGAAATTCTTCAGCGGTGACAGGAAACACGACCTGCTGGCTCCGTGGAAAAGAAGAACTGGAGAGAGGCGGTTAGGAAAGGCAGCGCGCAGGCGCTGTGGGATGCTCCCAAAAGCTTTCCTTTTGGACGCTGGGGAGCGTTCCCACGCAGGCTCCGTCGGTACCGACGATACCCATATGTTAAGACTCATTCCTGCTTGTTCCTGGAGATAAAGAAAATCCTCCTCAAAAGCTGCTAAGTATATGGTAGCAATGGACGGTGCAACAGTAGCGCCCATTGCTATACCATAAATTTGCTGGTAAAAGCTATTTTCATATAAAAAATAATTACGAAGCAGTACCAAGGACAAAAACTCCAAAAATAACACTTTAGGAATCCGATCAGGCAATGATTACGAAGATAACTGTATGATGCGCAGTGCCTCAGTCTGGTCTATATTGGTGTAAAGAGCCGTGACATCGACCGTGACCAGCCATGCTGAAGAAAATGAAAACGTACATTGGGACAGCAAGGTCAAAAAATGTGAAGTGTCCCGTAAATAAGATTTTATCGAACATGCAGACCTCTGCAAAAACCGATCACAAAACTTAGATAAAGGTTCCAGGACCGAATCCCGACAGGAAACTATAGGTCTACATGGAGGGGCCACAATGGACTTGTGCCCCTTAGGAACCATATAAAACACCGGTGTTTTTGGGTGCTTAGGTGTTAAAAATTTGGCTTCCTTGGCCGTTAATTGCCCCCTCTCCTCCGCTTGCTTCACCAATCGGAAAATTGTTTTCTGAAAATCATTCAAAGGATCCCGAGGTAACAGGGAGTAATATTTGGCATCTGAAAGATGTGATACCACCTGCTGATAATAGCGAGTAGATAAAACTACAATTGACCCTCCCTTATCAGCATTACGGATTATGATATCAGGATTTGATCTTAAAGCCAACAATGCCTGCCATTCCTCACGTTGCATGTTTGAATACTTTGGAAGTGTAACACCTAAACGAGCCACATCTGCTAGAACCAACTGTTGAAAAGTTTGTAAAATAGGTGGAGGGGGAGTAGGAGGCATCCATAAAGAAGGGCCCCATATTACCGAATCATCCAAAACCGACGAAGCTTTATCAGAAAAATAATGAAGAATATGTAATTTACGAAAAAATTTATACAGTGCCCGATGCATCTTGAAAGAATCAAAACAGGACGTCGGAACAAAGGAAAGACCCTTATTGAAGACTTGTTCCTCCATTGGTGTTAATGCATGAGAACTAAGATTTATGACCACCGAGGTTGAAACATCCCGGGATTCCGTCGTCTGTATCGGTTGGAGGACCAAGGACGAGCCGAAAACCGACCATTTCTCCCCCCTCCTCGCCGAAAATCCTGATTAGCACCTGTAGAAGGCAACAAAGTAACTGAGGAATCACTGGAGTCCACATCTTCAGAAGATTTTTCAAAAGTAACATGTTTCGTACGAGCCATACGTCGGCGCCAAGTATACACACAATCATTCTCATAATCCTGTTTATCACGATTGTATTTATCCAATTTTAAAGATCTCAAATAGTCATAAAAGGAACTAGTCTGCTTGAGAATTTGTTCACATTGAGAAGAAGTAGTCTTGTCCGTTTTTAATCGCTGTTCCAAATCGTGCACCTGAACTGTAACCACCGCAGATTCAGATGATAAACGTTCAATCAACAAAGCAATCAAATCTAAACTACATTTGTTTAGAATGCTATTCAACTTATGTAAAAAGGATTTATCCTCAGAAAACATCTTCGGTGGTTTCAACATTCGCAATCCTCTAGGGATCATTTTAGTTTTCAAATATTGCGTCATAGTAGCTTCATGTAGAGTAAGGCGAATCGCCTTCTTTTTCAAATTCTTAAATTCCCCTAAAACCGATGAAGTTGCAGAGGATGTGGAGTCATCACATAAAGCCGGTCTCCGTATCAGCGCCTGGATTTGATCCTCGGTGTAAGCAAATACCGCTAAATTGTCCAAATTAGTACCAGTAGTAGCTCCTGTAGACAGAGTCCTGTGCGTTTCCTGTGCCAGATAACAATCCCTCAACAGGTTCCAAAGGTATAGGATTCACCAAAGCTGGATCAGAAGCCATTTCTCAAAAGCTATCTGGCTCACAATAAATCAAAAAATACTTGCCAAATCTCAGATCTGTATAATGAATCCAAGTAAAAAATCAGATCAGAAAACAGGACAAACAAAGACAACACTTGTAACACAAAACATATACAATTATGATTAAATGTAGGAACATCCGTCAAGTCGGGGGACAGAAACACCCCTTCGTATGAACGGACTTCTCCCTTTAATCTTTTTTATTATTTATCTATATCTGCAACAGTCTTAATGAAAACAAAGCAGACCCAAAGAGCCACAATGCCAAGAGTTCAAATTCTCAAATGACCAAAAAGTCAAAACTTAGCTGGCAATGGGGTCCTGAAGCACTTCAGGGAAAACTCCCAAGACATTTCACAGGAAAGCATCCTCCGAGAAATACTGTAAAGTTGACACATAGAGAAAAAATTTCTTCAGAATTCCATAACCCAGCGCTGTGTTTCGGGTCCAACGACCCTGCCTCAGATGGCTTTAAAGATAGTCGTCTTCAAGTTGTTAGCCATTATACTCTCCAAAAGAACATCCTTCCAAAAAATGGCGTCTGACGTCAGTGCTCATAATCAGCTGTTATATACCCTAAGCCAAAGCATAAAAGGCACAAACGCCCTATCAGGTGGGTAAAATGCTCCACCAATCAAGTTCTTGGTTAAGTCCATTAGGAAACACTGATTTGAGAGAGAATATCCAACGCTGTTCTAGGATTTGCAATTGCTGTTCTCGGTCCCCCCTACGGGGGCCGTCAGGTACATAATCCAAAACACACCAAACAAAGTCAGTAAAAACATGATTCATTTGAAGACAGTGAGCTACTAAAGGAGCTGTAAGTGTTCTTGTATGAATCCGAGACTTATGCTCCGACAAACGTTTCTTGACAGGACGTATTGTGCGACCTACATAATGCAAACCACAGGGACAGGTAAGAACATAGACTACAAAAGAAGACATACAGTCAGTGTGCCACTTTAAATGAACAATTTGTCCTGTGGAAATGTGCGTCCACATAGTACCAGTCTGAGATTGTAAACCACTGACAACGAGACGAAGCACAAGAAAAATGCCCTACAGCCATCCCCAAATTCTTTGGATGCTGAGATTTTGTCATGGAGTGTACCACAAAGTCCCGAATATTTGCACCCCGTTGGTATGCAATCATAAAATCTTGTTGAAAAACAGGATCAAGTTGCAGAATATGAGTGGTTGTAACTGCAACTCCATGCAGGTCACTTCCCTCTATGCCTGTGTTTAAAGTTTATAAATGACAAGCGTTCACATCCATAACATTATGCAATCCCCTCCATTCTTTCCCCAAATTGAATGAAAATACAGAGAAAACCTTCCTCTCTCACCCATTCCTCTTCCTCCCACTTGACTGGAGATTTCCAATCACATCTTTACAAGTAAACAGAAACAAATTTTGACAAAGAAATCTCACAAATGGTTGCAACAATGATGCATATCTAAAAACCACTCCCCCAACAGCAATTACCAAAACCTGTATAATATTTACAAGTCAAAGCAAGAACAAAACAAAGAAAAGAAGAATGAAATGAAACATAGCAGATTTTATTAAGCCTGTCATGGCTGTGTTTTGGTGATAAATGCCTGCAACAATTATCAAAAAGTTGGTATAAAAAAACAAACAGAGTATCAATAAAAATTGCTCTGAGTGGGCTCAACAGTTTTGCATACTGCTGAGCCCACTCAGAACATTTTTTTACTGATACTCTGGCTGTTTTTTTTTTACTTTAACCTTTTGATTGTTGTTGCAGATTTGCCCTTGATGCAGGCATTAATCACCGAAACACAGACATATCTGGCGTAATAAAATCTGCCATTTTTAATTTTATTCCCCAGCTCTTTGTTTTGTTCTTGCTTTTGCTTTTTCTTTTTTTTTTGGGGGGGGGGGTGTCCCTTTTGTTTTTATTCTTTTAATATTTATAAGCCGCCTAATGTTATCTGCACCATAGCAATGCTCAATGAAGCTTGTTTGGTCCATATACACCAGATTATGTATAACCCACTCCATGCGGTTACTCTGTATCTTAATTAATATCTTGCAATCTATATTTAGCAAAGAAATAGGATGATAGTTACTGCAGGGAGTAGCATCCTACCCTTTCTTATGGATAACAGTGATAGTAGCATCATAAAAGGATTTCAGGAGTATCTTTGTATATTCAATTGTATTAAATATCTTCACCAACAAGGGAATAAATTGCTCCGACAGAGGTTTGTAGAGCTCAGCCAACAAGGCATCTGATGCAAAAAAGTTTTTATACGTTCAACTCAAACAAGATAAGGAACTTATAGAACCATGGTTTAACGTAGTTCTTATTATGACCACACAAACATAACAGTGAGCAAAAAAGGTCTCAGACTTAAACCGGCACTAAATACAGACTTCCGTCTTGTTGTATAGCGCCTGTAGCATCAATGGCCTTTGTTATTTCAAACTCTTGCCACTGTAACGCTCTCCCTGGGCACCACTAAGGCATTTCACCGTCAGGGTTTCATCAGGAGATCATTTCTAACCACCAAGTCTGTGTAATAAATACAATATAGAAAGTGTAGTCAATATCAATCCATATTTACAACATCCACTATCAAATAAACCATTATTATAGAACCTAATCAATAAAACCAATATTAAAAATCTCTCTATACTCAAAGAATTCATGCTGCCCGCGTCTCACGAATGTTTAAAACTCAAAATCCTTGTGGAAGACTAAAGTCCACCCAAACTCCTCACGGACGCCGCACATGCGGACCATGAGTATCTGACTACCTTTTAAACCTAGTACTCACATCTACGTAATCAACTACAGCTGAGTTAACCAGGGTTCTACTATGGATATCTGAGAAGCCCGAGCCCACCTTAACACATGTCTCACAGTATCACAGACTGCTATCACCGTATGCTCATCTAACAATATATTATAAGAGCCGCAAAATACAATATAAAATGTACGGATGTTCTCTTACAAAATACTGGCTCATTACAATTACCACCAAACATTGTTAAACCAACTCGTGTATAAAATCATTATACACAGACTGTCCAATCAATGGCGGTGTTCAGACCCTTCAGAATAATGGATCCTAACCTATAGATCCATCTTTGTTCCCTAATCAAAAGCGTTTTATCTAAAGTTTTCCCTGTCATGCCATTCATTACCCTTTCAATACCAAAGCAATGAAGCTGATCGAAAGTATGTCCTGTTTCTATGCAATGCGAAACTATTGGTGCATCTAGTTTACGGCATTTTAACCTACTTCTATGCTCGCGTATTCTCACCTGCAGTGGACGCAAGGTCTTACCTACATACAACAGTCCACAGGGGCACTGAATGCCATAGACTACTGCCACAGAATCACAAGTGGTATGAGATTGGAGACAATATATCGTCCCCTGATAAGTTAAAGTCGATAATTCCACCGTAACGTCACATATGTCACAATGTCCGCATTTTCTGTGACTGCCTTCCTGTACTACTGGTAATATAGGGGTAAGTACTGTTGGACGTAACCATTCTTTTAAATTTTGTCCCCTCCACCACACACAGCGTATCGCTTTACCCTCTAAACCAGGAACCACCTCTAACACATTCTTATGTTTACGTAGAATGCGCTGTATGGATATATTTAATGGAGAAAAACCCGTAACCAAGTTAATCTTATCCGAAACAAAGCTAGCCTGTCCAGCTGACATCCTTGTCTGCAACAACGTAGTTCTATGATTGTACAGCGCCCTTCGATAGGCTGAATATACTACTTTCCCCAGGTATCCTCTCTCCAGAAAATCTCTAATTAGATTTTTTGCTGATCGTTTAAAATCTTGTGTATCAGAACAGTTCCTTCGAAACCTCAGGAACTGTGAGAAAGGAAGACTCTCTTTAAGCTGTCTAGGATGTTACGGGTTTTTCTCCATTAAGTATATCCATACAGCGCATTCTACGTAAACATAAGAATGTGTTAGAGGTGGTTCCTGGTTTAGAGAGTAAAGCGATACGCTGTGTGTGGCGGAGGGGACGAAATTTATAAGATCATAAGATATGCCATACTGGGTCAGACCAAGGTCCATCAAGCCCAGTATTCTGTTTCCAACAGTGGCCAATCTAGGTCATATGTACCTAGCAGTTTCCCCAATGCTTGTACTGGGTCAAGCATTGATATCTTCGGTCACTTCTTAATAATGGTTTATGGACCTTTCCTCCAGGAACTTGTCCAAACCTTTTTTAAACCCAGCTACACTAACAGCCTTTACTACATCCTCCGGTAACAAATTCCAGAGTTTGATTACACGTTGAATGAAAAACTATTTTCTTTTATTAGTCTTAAATAGTTTACCCTGTAGCTTCATTGCATGTCCCCTAGTCTTTCTATATTCTGATAACAAACAATCGATCTACGTTTACCCGTTTCACTCCGTTCATTAATTTATAGACTTCTATCATATCTCCCCTCAGCCGTCTCTTTTCCAGGTTAAAGAGCCCTAACCTTTTTAGCCTTTCTTCATAGGAGTATCCTTCCATCCCCTTTACCATTTTGGTGGCTCTTCTCTGAACCTTTTCTAAAATCGCTATATCCTTTTTAAGATACGGCGACCAGAATTGCACACAATATTCAAGGTGCGGTCTCACCATGGAACGATACAGAGGCATTATAATATCTTTTGTTTTATTTTCCATTCCTTTCCTTATCATACCTAGCATTCTATTTGCTCTCTTGGCCGCCGCTGCACACTGGGCCAAGGGTTTTAACATGGTATCCACAATGACGCCTAAATCTTTTTCCTGGGTGGTGGTTCCTAATGTGGAACCTTGCATCGTGTAACCATAGTTTGGGTTGTTCTTCCCTAGGTGCATAACCTTGCACTTGTCCACATTAAATTTCATCTGCCATTTTGATGCCCAGTCTTCCAATTTATCAAGATCCTCTTGCAATTTTTCACAATCCTCTTGGGTTTTAACAACTTTAAATAGTTTTGTGTCATCTGCAAATTTGATAACCTCACTCGTTATTCCACTTTCCAGGTCATTTATGAATATGTCAAAAAGCAGCGGACCCAGCACAGATCCCTGGGGTACACCACTATTCACCTTTCTCCATTGGGAAAATTGGCCATTTAGCCCTACCCTCTGCTTTCTATCTTTTAACCAGTTCCTGATGCACAATAGTACACTGCCTCCTATCCCATGACTCTCTAGTTTTGCCAAAAGTCTCTGATGAGGGACCTTGTCAAAGGCTTTCTGAAAGTCCAGATACACAATATCAACCGACTCACCTTTGTCCACCTGTTTATTCACTCCTTCCAAAAACATAACAGATTAGTAAGACAAGATCTTCCTTGTCTAAAGCCATGTTGGCTGTCTCCCATTAGGTTGTGACTATCTACATGCTGAGTAATTTTATTCTTTATGATGGTTTCTACCATTTTTCCCGGTACTGACGTCAGTCTCACCGGTCTGTAGTTTCCCGGATCACCCCTGGAACCCTTTTTAAAAATTGATGCTACATTGGCGATCCTCCAATCTTCAGGTATTAGAGATGATTTTAATGATAGTTCACAGATTACTGATAGCAGTTCTGCAATCTCATATTTCAGTTTTCTCAACACCCTTGGATGTATACCATCCGGCCCAGGTGATTTGCTACTCTTCAGTTTATCTAATAGTTGTAAGACATCTTCCCAATGTATCGATATTTCCTTCAATTCTTCCGCACCTTTAAATACCACTTCAGTCATGGGTAACATCCCTACATCTTCCTCAGTAAAGACCAAAGAATTCATTCAGTCTCTCCGCTATCGCCTTGTCGCCTCTTAGTGCTCCTTTAACCCCTTTATCATCTAATGGACCAACTGACTCTCTCACAGGTTTTTTGCTACGAATGTACTTGAAAAGGTCTTTATTTCGCATTTTTGCTTCCGCAGCAAGCTTCTTCTCAAATTCTCTCTTTGCCTGCCTTATCAATGCCTTGCATTTGACTTGCCAGTGCTTGTGCTGTTTCCAGGTTTCGTCGTTTGGCTCTTTTTTCCATTTCCTGAAAGATGCTTTTTTGGCAACAGCCTCTCTGACCTCACCTTTAAACCATGCTGGCAGTTTTTTGGACTTCCTTCCACTTTTCTTAAAGCGTGGAATACAGCTGGTCTGGGCTTCCAAGATAGTATTTTTCAACAACACCCAAGCTTGATGTACGTCTTTAACCTTTGCAACTGCTCCTTTTAGTTTTTTCTTAACTGTTTTCCTCATTTTATCATAGTCTCCCTTTCGAAAGTTAAAAGGTAGTACTGTGGATTTCCTTACTATCCCTCCTCCACTAATTAAATCAAAGGCGATCATGCTATGATCACTATTGCCAAGTGGCCCCAACACCCTTATCTCTTGCACTAGATCTGGTGTTCCACTAAGGACTAGGTCTAATATGGCTTCCCCTCTGGTCGGTTCATGAACCAGCTGCTCCAAGAAGCAGTCATTTATTTCATCTAGGAACTTTATCTCCCTAGCATGTCCTGACGTGACACTGACCCAGTCGATACCGGGGTAATTGAAATCACCCATTATTATTACTGCGCTGTAACTTTTGTTAGCTTCCTTGATTTCTTTGAGCATTTCATCATCCATTTGGTCATTCTGGCCAGGTGCTCGATAGTACACCCCCACTGCCATTGCCTTCCCCCTTTTATATGGAATTTCAATCCATATAGATTCTACAGCAGATTTTGTTTCCTGCAAAACTTTAATCCTTTCTGAGTCAATGCCCTCTCTAACATAGAGCGCAACCCCTCCACCAATTTGATCAGCTCTATCATTACGATATAGTTTGTACCAAGGTATCACAGTGTCCCACTGGTTGTCCTCCTTCCACCATGTCTCTGATATTCCAATCATATCTAACCTTCCATTTAGTGCTATATATTCTAACTCTCCCATCTTATTCTTTAGACTTCTAGCATTTGCAAACAAGCATTTTAGAGAATGTATTTTATTCATGTTAATTTGGCTATTGTTAGACATGGGTAAATTGGAATCTTTAAGCTCTGTCTGCTCCATACTTGAGGGCATTTGGGCTACTTTACTCTTTTGTGGAACCTCTCTGCTTTTGGTAGTATCCTTCAAGGATACATTCTTCCGAACCATCCGCTCTTGGGCGACTGTCGGCTTTCCCCTAATATCTAGTTTATATTGTATTTAAAAGAATGGTTAAGTCCAACAGTACTTACCCCTATATTACTAGTAGTACAGGAAGGCATGACAGGGAAAACTTTGGATAAAACGCTTTTGATTAGGGAACAACGGATCTATAGGTTAGGATCCATTATTCCGAAGGGTCTGAACACCGCCACTGATTGGACAGTCTGTGTATAATGATTTTATACACGAGTTGGTTTAACAATGTTTGGTGGTAATTGTAATGAGCCAGTATTTTGTAAGAGAACATCCGTACATTTTATATTGTATTTTGCGGCTCTTATAATATATTGTTAGACGAGCATACGGTGATAGCAGTCTGTGATACTGTGAGACATGTGTTAAGGTGGGCTTGGGCTTCTCAGATATCCATAGTAGAACTCTGGTTAACTCAGCTGTAGTTGATTACGTAGATGTGAGTACTAGGTTTAAAAGGTAGTCAGATACTCATGGTCCGCATGCGCGGCGTCCGTGAGGAGTTTGGGTGGACTTTAGTCTTCCACAAGGATTTTGAGTTTTACACATTCGTGAGACACGGGCAGCATGAATTCTGTGAGTATAGAGAGATTTTTAATATTGGTTTTATTGATTAGGTTCTATAATAATGGTTTATTTGATAGTGGATGCTGTAAATATGGATTGATATTGACTACACTTTCTATATTGTATTTATTACACAGACTTGGTGGTTAGAAATGATCTCCTGATGAAACCCTGATGGTGAAACACCTTAGTGGTGCCCAGGGAGAGCGTTACGGTGGCAAGAGTTTGAAATAACAAAGGTCACTGATGCTATCAGGCGCTATACGACGAGACGGAAGTCTGCATTTAGTGCCGGTTTAAGTCTGAGACCTTTTTTGCTCACTGTTATGTTTGTGTGGTCATAATAAGAACTACGTTAAACCATGGTTCTATAAGTTCCTTATCTTGTTTGAGCTGAACGTATAAAAACTTTTTTGCATCAGTAAATGTTCAGAGAGAGACCCATAGAAAAAGTGATTTCACAACAAGGAATCTGAGCCAGCAGCCTTATTTTTCAAATCACTTATTACTCTGCTGACTTTCTCTACTGTGAACAGACCGTCAAGCTATTCCCTCTGGCAATCTAACAATTGCGGATAGTTCCTATCCTCCATGCAGGACTCTAACTGGTGTTCTTCAACTGAGGTTTGAACGAGTACAGCTGACAGTATACTGATCAAAGCTAGATGCCATCTGATCTGAAATCAAGAGGTCTGACCCTTTCACATCCTTACGTTTTAGAATGTATCTCTGAATCCTTATCTTATTTAACTGCCACAAAAGTAGCTTACTAGCCTTATTTGAGTGCTCATATAAATGTTTCCTGGTCATTTGCATCGATTTGGCTATTTGCTCTATACCAAGAGCATTCAATTCTTTCCATTACTAGGTCGGGTGTGGATCTTATCCCTCTGGTGTGTCTTATGCAATTGTTCTAATTACAAGGGTTCTACATATAGCAAGTCATGTTTAGCATGTCTCTGCTTTTTGATGGCAGAAGCAATGGATGTTATATGACCTCTGAGAACAGTTTTGGCCTATCCCATAAAGATTTCAGTCATATCATTAAAATACAAGAAAGTCTCCCACTCCTTAAGTAAATGTGCTAGGAATTCAGGATACTTGAATAAAAGCCTATCCATGTGCCATCCACCCAAGCTTTGATCTGGGTTTAGATCCCTCATATCTAAGGAGCTCATCTCATGGTCTGAAAATGTGATGGGATTTATCAAACTACTGGACTCTTGCATTAGATTAATGTGGGAGGAACCAAAGGTTTATCCACAAGTAGGAATCATGTCTAGCTGAATACTAGGTATAATCACACTCTCCTGTATGCAGCCAGTGCTAGATATCCACCAGGCCTAGTTGATTCAGGCACTTTAGCTGCTGCTGGGCACCAGCCACATCCCCCACTCTGTCACTAAATCAATCAGCAGGGCAGAGTGTGCAATTAAAAGCTCCTTCTAGATACATGGTTCCAACCATGTTGTAATTCAGTACATTAAAGAACTCCTGAAAGAAGCTGCCCTTCAACCCTTTGACTACCTGCCATTTGCGCTACCTATCTTGGAAGGTTGTCTTCCTAGTGGCACTCACCTCTGCCCGCAGAGTCAACGAGCTTCAGGACTTGGTGGCCGAGCCACCCTACACTAGGTTCTACAAGAATAGGGTTGTGCTTCATACCCAACCAAAATTCCTTCCGAAGGTGATATTCATCTTCCACCTCAACCAAGAGTTTTTGCTCCCAACCTTCTTTCCATGGCACCATGCTGACAAGGCAGTGGCCATTCTCCATACTCTGGACTGCAAACGGACCCTGTCCTTCTACCTTCAGTGTACTCAGGGCCACCGCAAAACCTCACGGCTTTTCATTTTATACGATCCTAGTCAACTGGGGGAAGCTGTCACTAAGCAGACCCTGCCTACCTGGGTGACGGACTGCATCGCTTTTGCTCATGATCAGACTGGGCTGTCATTGGAGTGCCGGGTCACAGAGTACAATGTCAGGGCTATGGCATCCTCAGTTGCGAGACTATGCTCTGTCCCTATGGCAGACATCTGCCAGGCTGCCACCCAGTCCTCACTCCGCACCTTTGCAGATCACTACTGCTTGGAGATGGAGTCCTGCCTTCAGCCAGTCCATACTTCGTAATCTGTTCAGGGTCTAGGAAACTCCTGCCCTCCAACCCTTCTTGTTCAGGCTACTGGAACCAGGTTCTCCCTGGACACTGGGGATCCTCAGAGTCTGTCCTCAGATTTTCTTGCGGTTGTTCACGGCTGGGCCATGTTTTTCTTCTATAAGTGCTTGTTAGCCTGCAGCTTGAGAGTCCCCTATATGAGGACTGACTTCCTGCTTGTTCCTGGAGAAACGTAGTTACTCACCTGTAACAGATGTTCTCCAGGGACAGCAGGAATCAGTCCTCACAACTCTCCCTCCTCCCCTTGGAGTTGCTGTATGATTTTTGGCCATCACCTTTTGTCGTCTCTAGCTATGTAATATGACTGAGTAAGAAGGCACCCTTGAGCAGAAAGGGGATCACGAATGCGTGGTGGCATCTCACATAGGCTTTCTTTTAAAACTGTGGGGATGCTTCCACGAGGGCTCCATCGGCGTCGGAGTCACCCATATGTGAGGACTGATTCATGCTGTCCCTGGAGAACACCCTGTTACATGAGAGTAACTATGCTTTGCCCTCAATTCAGCTAGATGCATTAGTGAACTGCAGGCTTTTGTGAGATCCTCTCTATACCCAATTCCACCATGATAAAGTAGTCCTTCAGACTCACCCACACATTATGTCAAAGGTGGTATCACACAAAGATTCGTGGGGTGCGATTAGTGCTATTGATGTTAAACTTTCTTCTACTGTAGTTTCATTATGTACTTTTACTCAGGGTGCTGTGGAAAAGATTTTTGAAGTGGATGCTAGGTTGTCTAAGGTGCAAAATGTGGTGGTCCAAATGGAAGTTCAGGTGCAGTCGGTTTCTACTGAGCAGGTGGCTTCGATTAAGGATTCATTGATGGTTCATGCTCGTATTGAGGCATTGGAAAATGCCTCTCGAGCCTGTAATCTGCACTTTTTAAGCTTTCCAGTTATGCATTTATAAGCACTAGAAATTCTTCTTACTAAATATTTTACTGAGAACTTGAAGCTGCCTCAATCTGTGGATGCTGTTCAATTATATTATGTTCGGGTAGCTTCATTGGATGAAGGGAAGTTCGGGTAGCTTCATTGGATGAAGGGAAGTTTGATTCCCATCGTCCAATTGTAAGCCAGAATCTTACTGGATTTTTGGAGGACTCTTCTGATACGATCACAAAAAGAAACACCTTATTAGTTACCTTTGCTACTGTGGCAGTGACGTTATACTTAGGATGTTCCTTTTTGTGGACAGAAAATAAATGTATTTCCTGATGTGACTAGATCAACACAAGCACGTTGGAAACAGTTTCTTGCTTTGAGGGAGAGAGCTCTTTCCCTAGGTGCAACATTTATTTACGATTTCCTTGTAAATGTCTTATTACTTTACAGGGACAGTCCTATGTTTTCCTTGATGTTTCTCATTTAGAAAAGGTCTTGAGTGATAGGCAGAAGTAGAGTTGGGTTGTGTTGGTTGGAAGTATAGAAATCCTCCTAAATATGGTGTATTTTTGTGCCTAATTGTCTTTTATTTATGTGTTTTATTTTTTTTTATAACTTAATCTTTATTAATTTTTCCAAGCAAACAAATCAAAACACGGAGCATGACATAACACAAAATGATAATACAAGTTTTTAACCCTTCACCTCTGCTCCCGCAAACATAAATACCAATTATATAGGTATATAAGATATACAATTTACATCCACCCTCCCACCCATCCCCTCCCCCTCCCCTTGCTATCAACATCTTCAGAGCTGTGAAAACCCTTGTCCTCATTCCCCCCCACCTCTCCCCCCAACTATAAGTATTATCTCACACCTGAGGTTGCCAAGTGAGCTAGTAACGGTTGCCATTGGTATTCAAAACGCTCCCCATGATTTTTCCTAATGGCAGTCAAACGCTCCATATGCATGACTTTATATAATCTCGTAATCCAATGATGAAGATCCAGAGAACCCCCGTCTCCACCTCCAGGCTATTTCACACCTCGCCGCCACTATACATGACCGCATGAGTCGGGACCATTTATACGACAGATTGGCTGGCCAGACTCCCAAAAGAAAGAGAGGGGCAAAGTTCTAACCTTACCCCAAAGATAATTTCCATCTGATCCCGGACCCGCGTCCAATAAGAGCGAACCCAGGGGCAATCCCACCACATATGAAAATATGTTCCCCTATCCCCACAGCCCCTCCAAAAGAGATCTGGAACCGCAGGGAACATCTTATGATATCGTTCGGGAGTATAGTACCACCGCATTAAAATTTTATAAGTATTCTCTTGAATTAAAGTGCAAATAGAGGATCGGGCTGCCACTTTATAGATAGCCTTCCACCCCTCTCCATCCCAAGTCAGCCCCAGATCTTTTTCCCATTCCACCATATATTTTAATTTTGGCTCCACCTCCAGGGCCTTTCGTAAACTAACATAATGTAAGCGTATCAATCCTCTAGAGGAATGGTGAACCAACCACAGGGCTTCAAGGTCATTAAGTCCTTCGTCAATACGGTCCCGAATAATTTTTTGGTGCAGGTAATGTGTAACATGCAGATAGGCGAAAAAATTGCGCTTTTCTAACTGAAATTCCGCTTTCAATTGATCAAAGGACTTGACCTCGTCAGCCTCTAATAAATGCACAAATTGAGTCAGGCCCCGCTCCTCCCAAACCTGGAAGATCCTTTCCCTGCCCGGCTTGAAGGCTGGAGTAGCTCTTATGGGTGAGAGCAAAGACATCCCTGGGTTAACATTTACTCTCCGCCATCCTCTACCCCATTCTCCCAAAAGGTGACGTATAAAGGGATTATACGTCCACTCACCCTGTAAAATGCCCTTCTGTAACCAGGGTAAACAATGAAGTTTATAATGTGGTACCGCTTGCTGCTCAATAGTAAGAAACCCTTTCGACTGTACTGATTCCCTCCACTCCATCACCTGCTGCATTTGCGCCGCTAGGTAATAATCTGCAATCGCCGGCATTCCCAGCCCCCCTTTCTCTCGTGCTCTATACATTACATTCTGAGCAATGCGCGGAGGTCTGTGTCTCCACACAAACAAAAACAGCTTCCGTTGAAGCTTATGTAAAACCTTTTGGGGAACTTTAATAGGTAATACTTGGAACAAATACAACAGTTGAGGCAACACCATCATCTTAAGCGTCGCTATCCTGCCCAACCAAGATATCCCCTCATGGTTCCATTTCTCCAGATCTCTGCCTATCCGTTCAAACAGCACAGGGTAATTAGCTCCGTACAGCTGGTCTAAATTACGAGTTAAATTCACCCCTAAATACTTGATTTTACTGGCAGCCCAACGAAATGGAAAACACTCCTGTAAGTGCGCTGTTAATGTTCCAGGCAGATAGACACTCAATGCCTCAGTTTTATCCCAGTTAATCTTAAATCCTGCGACCGTCCCAAAGCGTTTTAACTCCGCCATAAAAATAGGCAATGCTAACAACGGGCGGGTGATAAACAGCAACAGGTCATCTGCGAACATCGCCAGCTTGTGTACGGTCGATCCTATTGTTAAACCTGTTGCATCCATATTCTGTCGTAAACGCTGCGCCAAGGGCTCCATTGTTAAAGCAAACAACAGGGGGGGAGTGTGGACACCCTTGTCTCGTGCCCCTCTCTAGGGAGAAAAACTCTGAATGTCTGCCATTGATTTTGACCGTTGCTACGGGATGGGCGTACAACGCTCTTATCCATGACATCATATTGGGGCCTATCCCTACCGCTTTTAATACCTCAAACATAAACCCCCATTCTACTCTAACAAATGCTTTTTCAGCATTGATCGCTAATATAAGAAGTTCCTGCTTCCGGTGCTGGGCAGCCCACATCACCTGAATTGCTCTTCTGATATTATCCCCCGTGTTTCTGCCCTGGACAAACCCCGTCTGATCTGAATGAATAATTTTTGGCAGTATTCGCCCCAATTTGTTTGCTAAGATCTTCGCCAGTATTTTCCCATCCGTATTCAAAAGAGAAATGGGTCGATAGGAGCCACAGACGGTGGGATCTCGACCCGGCTTTGCTATCACCGTAATCCCCGCCTGACTCATTGAAGGAGGCAACTGTTGCCCCGGAGAACAGCGCTAAATAAGCGCTGCAACATCGGGGCTAACGATGTCTGTAATTTCTTATAAAACAACGTTGAGAAACCATCCAGTCCCGGGGATTTATTCTGGGGTAAACCCTTAATTACCTGGTAAATTTCATCAAGGGTGATCTCCTGATTTAAGATATCACGATCCAAATCAGAGATTACCGGGAGACCACCTCCGTCCTGGATATACGTGATCGCTCCTGTTTGATCCCCTGCAATCTCACTAGTATATAAAGCTTTATAAAATTGTCGAAATTGCTCTCGAATATCTTTAGTGCGAAAAAGAAGCCTGTCTCCCGGGCCCTTGACCTTCAAAATAGTGGAGCACCGGTCCCTTTCCTGCAGCTTCCTTGCCAATAGTCTGCCCGCCTTATTATGGAATTCATAATAATGTTGATTAATGCGGCGAAGTTGAAAATGAATTGTCTCCATCTGCAAGGAGGTTAATTCTGCTCGTGTACGTGCCAGTTGCGCTTTAATCTAAGCTCCACCCCCCTGTTTATGCCGGTGTTCCAACTCTTTAACCCTTTGGAGCAGCTGGGCCATCTTTTCCCCTGTAGCTTTCTCTTTGCGGGCAGCCCTTTGTATCAACACTCCACGTAACACCGCTTTTAAGCCATCCCACTGAATCCCCAGGGATACGTCCCCTGTATCATTCACTGCACAGTAATTTCGGATTTCGTCAATTACACTATTAATCACTGCAGTAGCCTGCAGAAGGCTTTCATTAAGGCGCCAAAAAGACCTTCCACTTGTGTCCCTCTCCCCTCCAAACTCCACCCAAATCGGGCCATGATCCGTCCAGGACATGGGTTCAATACCAACTTTCAAAATTTTTGGGATCCAAGAGGCATCCCCAAGAAAGAAATCTATTCTACTATAGCTATGGTGAACCTGGGAATAGTGCGTATAATCAATCCCTTGCGGGTTCACCTGACGCCAAAGGTCCCACAACCCATAGTTCTGCATCAAACTCCGAAATTGTACCCGCCCTCTAGTGTCCCCTCTATTGCCCCCTAAAGATCTATCCCAGCGTGGATTCAGCACTTGATTAAAATCACCCCCCATCAATAGGGCCCCATGAATTTTATCTGAAAGCCAGCTAGACAGTGTGGTCCAAAAATTTGTATGGGGATCATTGGGACCATAAACATTCAAAAAAGTAACCTCCTGTCCCTGCAGCTCACCCCAGATTAACAAAACTCGGCCTTTAATTCCTTTAATTACCCCCCCCAATTGGAAGGGGACATCTGTGTGAACCATAATAGCCACTCCAGCCTTTTTATACGAACCTTCAGCATTGAACCAAATATCTTTATAAGCGCCGTGGCTCAAGAGGTGCTCATCTTTCGGCAATAAATGTGTTTCTTGTACAAAGATTACTTGCCAGCGTTGGAGCTTAGCCTCCTGAAATAACGCTTTCCGCTTTTGGGGAGTATTGAGACCTCGAACATTAATAGATCCTTACCTTGAGTCCCGCCATCAGGCAGTTCCAGACACTCTATCCATGGCAACCTCAAGCTTGGACCCCTCCCCCTGCCCACCGTCCCCCCTCCCTCGCCCGTCCCGCTCCCTTCTTCCCCCACTCTTCTTCTGTATACCCCCTCCTCTTCCATACCCCCACCCTTCATATGTCTCTCCACAGGCCCAAATCCTGTGTCTCCTCTCCGGAGGAAGAAACATACCTTACGAGACTCTTTATACGCCCATTGTACCGAGCCCCCCCCCCCCTTTAGCTAATAAAACAAAGGAACTCCCATTACCTTTCTACGCCATGTCCCCTGCCCTCCTCCCACTTACCAACTGTTAACAAAACAACACAGTGGCAACAAAACAAAAGAAAACCAAGAAGCCCCCCTTACAGTGAAAACATTCATTTCTAAAATCAAGTCTCTACAGGCTTATGTGAACTTAGAGAGATTCATTAAGGCAAGTGGAAATCCCTAAGAAGAACTACTGCCTCACCCCGCAACTGAAGTCAAAACAAAACAACAAAAACATCATGAGTAAAGCACACATTTCTGAAAGCAAGTCTCTACAGACCTGTGTGACCCGAGTTCTAATCAGGGAGGCAAATAGAAGTCACTGAGCAGACCTTCTGCCTCACCTCACACCTAGAACCAAAACAAAAGATCAAAACCATGGCAATTAGAACACACATTTCTGAAATCAAGTCTCTGCTGACCGATTGGAACCGGATGATAATTACTGAGGCAAATGAAAATCCCTGAGCAGACTTTCTGCCTCACCTCACCATTGGGGCCAAGAACTGCTCCCCAAATGCTTGTTCCATGTCCAAGAATTAGGGTCCACAAATTCATGTCGGCGTCAGAGGCCCGCCTGTCTCAGAGTCCCCGGTTTGAAGAACATCTCCAGATGTACGATGAAGACGATGTCCCTTCGTTGGGATCCGCTGCCACTTCAACTTATCCAGTAAGAGGGACTGCTCCCGATCAAGGTCTGAAGGTTCGGAAACTATTCGAGTCCGAGGCAAATTCGGGGCCTTAGCCTTTTCCAAGCCCCGCCAGGCTTCTGATAAAGACTTAGCTCAATAAGTCGCGCCCCCGGCGTCGAATTGTATGCCAAATGGGAAAAGCCATTTATATTTAAGATTTTCACTGCGCAGGTACTCAGTAACCGGCCGCATCAACTTACGACGTTGTAAGGTCTGCGGTGCCAGATCTTGAAATACCTCAATCGTTGAGCCTTGCCATTGTAGTTTTCCCTTCTTAGCCGCCGCTCTCATAATCGCTTCTTTTTGTGGGAAGCTAGTCAGGCAGGCGATAAAATCCCGGGGTCGATTCCCTGGAGGAGATTTGAGGGCTCTATGTGCCCATTCTATGCCAATCTCGGTTTTGGGGGCGGGCTCGGCCTGATCGTCCACAGTCAGCAGGGCCTCACAGATTTTGCGTACCACTCTGACGGCCTGTTTATAGCGGTCTTCCTCAGGGACCCCTCGTATGCGGATACTGCATCGTCTAGACCTATTTTCTAGGTCTTCGATTTTCCCCCGCAATTCCTCCGTTGTCTCCTGCCACCGACTAGTCATGTTGCGCATTGTCTGTGCGGCTGTGGCTATCTCGTCCACGTGCTCTTCCAGGACGTCAACACGGTGTCCCAAGGCCTGCATATCTTGGCGAAAGTCCGCAAATAGTTCCTTCACCTCACTTTTTACGCCAAGAACTTCGGTTTTTATCTCACGACACCATCGTCGAAGGTCGCCTTTGGTGCAATGCTCATCAGCATTTTCCAACTCATCCTCCGTTTCTGTGTCGTCCTTCTCGGCCCTCTCTTTCTGAGAGCGCAAGGGGGCATAGCTAGAGCGATATTTTTCCAGCTTTTTCTTGGTCGACATCGCCGACCCAACAACGTCAACTCCAAAATGCTCTTTTTTCCGGGGGGGGGGGAGGCCCGATGCTAAAGAATATTGCTATATTTCTCTATATCTCGAAGGGAGCTCCTGCTTCAGGCCGCCATCCCGGTCGGTGATGTCACTTCCTCCTATTTATGTGTTTTATTTTTGATGGTATAAATTCCCCAAGATGTGAGCTTGAATATTTTTTCTTTTCATTTGATCTAAAGCGATAGTTTTCTTAAGTGGATTGTGTGATATTTTTCCTTTTGAAAGTGGAAATGCATAATCTGCAAATTCTATAAAAAAAAAAGAGTGTGCAATGTAATGATATTTGTGGGGTGGTGTAAATGTCTAGTGGGATCGTTGGTGTTTTTCTTTTCTAATTTGTCTTGAAAATGGTTAGTTAGGGTTTGGACATTTATGTTGGAGGAATCAGTGTCATTCTGAGTTGTGTTAGTTAATGATTTGACAATTTCAAATAGTTCACATGGGCGGATCAGGGAGTTAGTTAGTTTTTTGGTGTGGTAGTCTTTTTTGACTTATAGATGGCTTCCTTTAAGGAGTTCAGTGTTGACATGTATATGTGTTTGTTTTCTGGGGATTTATTGTGTCTCCGGTGCTTTCGCATTTTCTTAGATGCTTTTTTGAATTAGCTAATTCTTTGGTGAAACATTTTTCTGACGCTCTCCGGGGAGGTTTTGAATGATTGTGGATTGTGGTAGCTGGATTTTGGATAGAGGTATTCCAATTATATAGGGAATGGTTTAAGTCCGTTTGTGTTGAGTTTAGGTTCGGTAATATTTCAATTAGAAAGTCTTCCTTGATGAAGTGTTTGAACCTTATTTTTAGGTAGTTCTGTATTTTGCATTGGTGATGAGGGGTGGGTGGGGGGAGTGAGTATAGTGAAGCTAATTATGTGATGGTCTGACCAAGGGACTTGCTGAGACTTGGGAGCAGAGTGTAGGACAAGAGTTGATGATGGGAGGAATGCAAGATCTAGGGTATTTCCCTTTTTATGGGTGGGCATATTTATTATCTGGGAGTAACCCATGTCAGCCATCGCGTCAATGAATGATGTTGTGTATTGCAGGTTGAGTGATGGTAGGTTAAAGTCACCCATAATGATAAGTGGTTTCTTCAGAGGGGCACTGCATGCAGATTCAAGAATTGTAGTCAGATTTTCATGGTTAGGGGAGGGAGGTCAGTAAAGCACGCATATAGCGAAGTTTTTATTTTCTACTTTCAGGATGTCTATTCCATCTATGTGGGTGCATATGCTTGGGGTGGTCTTGTGTTTATGCGTGCTGATTATTAGGACTCTGCCCTCTCGTTATTTGTTCCTATGACAAGTATATAAGTCATAGCCATCTATTTTTCGAGCCCTGGTAACATTTACGGCCGAGGGCATTAAAGGGGTAGGATTCCCTGCCCGAGCACACTGAAGAGTGAGTCTTCGGGCTTTTCTGTCAATGCATGGCTGACTAGACCACCATGTAGGTGTGAGGGAGTTGCAACTTCTTGAAGCCGGGTCCTCGCTGGACCCGGTACATAGTGTCCAGGCATCTTTATCTTTATTATCAAAATTGATTGACCGCACATTCGCAACATCAGGGTGTCGGCTAACAACTGGCACCGGTGCCAGTGTTTCCCACATTTGGAGAAGGAGGCGCCCGAGGATGGATGGGATGGGACAGTAAGGGCCTCCTTGGGTGGGGCTTCGTATTAGAGGATTTTGAGTTCCTCCCTGCGAGGATCCTCTTCCGACTCCATGGTGTGGGACAGTGCCTTCGCCATGTCCCAGGCAAACAAGGAATGAGGTGTCCTTGGGCAGGGACTGGCGCCTCAACGTTGACTGGGATGGATCTGAGGGGAGGTCTCGGTGTGCTCGTATTTCCGGGGAAGTCTCGTCTTCAGACGCCCAGTCCGAGTAGTCTGTCAAAGACTGAGGCACAATAATTCTAAGGGGATTGTTGGATCCAGCCTTCAATGAACTGCAGCTGCGACTTGGAGGGAGCCAGAGGCAGTTGCCGGTGAGGATCTTGCTCCCGAGGACCGGGAAAAGGATTGAGACCCTCGCTGAGGATCGTCTCGAGGCATGGGGCTCTCAAGGATCTCTTTGGCAGCCCGGGGAGTCCTCAGCACTGGAGCCAGGCATTGACGCTTGCTAAAAGACAAGGAATGCAGAAACACTGTGTTCCAACACCATCATCCTGGCTTCCCACTCAGGTGTTGCAGCCTCTGACACCGATGCCGGGGAGACCGGGTCGGGTGTCAGGGAGGAGAGGGAGACCTTGACTGGCTGGGTCTCACAGGTCTGAGATCCATCGGCGGAGGCCTCAGCATCTGTCCTGAGTACCTTGGCCGGGCCCACTCCAACTCCTCAGATACCCTCCAGGGACAGTGGAACCATGCACAGGACTTGCCATACGTGTCTGCTTCCCAGGAAGAGGCCATAGAGGATTTCTTCTTTTTCCTATGTTCTCGCTACGGGGAACACTTGTCGGAGTGTCCACATGCCTGCTCAGGCAGTGCAAGGGCTTTACGCAACTCCAAGTATCCGTGTGGGGCCTTAAAGTGTACAGTAACTGGGGATACTGGGGCTGAGTCTGACCTGTGGAAGATGTCATCCTGCTTCTGCTGGTGACTGAGGATGGTCTTAGCAGACATCTTTTTGCACAGGGAGCACACCTCTGGGTCATTGTCAGCACCTAGACACCTAAGGCAACAGTTGTGTGTGTGTCGGTAAGGGACATATTCTTAGAGCACTGATCACACTTCTAAAACCCGGGGGCCAATGGGGCAAAAAGTGCCCCAGCGAGATCAAAGACTGTCGACGCGGCGAGTGGTTAGAAATGGTGAGAAACTGTGCTGTATGAAAAAAAAACTTAACAAGATAGGTTCCGAATTCTGAGGCAACGAGGCTCGAAGGTGGGAAAGGGACTGGTGCTAACCGGATGATACACAGAAGTGCACGAGGAAATCAATTTTTTTTCCGCAGAAAAAGGGAGACTGAGTAGGATTGCACCCTTGAGCGGGAAGGGGACCACGCATGCGTGGTGGCATCTCCCAAAGGCTTTTTTCGAAAGCTGGGGAGCTGCTTTCATGAGGGCTCTGTTGGTGTCGACATCACCCATATGTGAGGACAGACCTCCTGCTTGTTCCTGGAGAATTAGGAAGATCACTTTCCACGAAAGGAATTTAAGTGAGGTCGTGGCCAATGGTTCAAAGGGCAGCTTAAGGAGCTGCGCTAGAACAACATTGAGGTCCCAAGCTACCGGAGGTGGCTTAATGGGAGGTCTGGAGAACAGGAGACCTTGCATAACACGCGCTACTAGCGGTTGTGAGAAGATGGGCTGTCCATCCAGCAGATGATAGGCTGCAATGGCTCTAAGATGGACTCTCAATGAATTCGTCTTCAGACATATCTAGGACAGGTGAAGGAGATACTGAAGGAGAGACTCCACTGGAGCAGAAAAATAATTGAGATCCTTCTGGGAACATCAGACAGAAAATCTACGCCACTTAAAAGCGTTTGAATGTCTGGTGGAGGGCTTTCTGGAAGCTAAGAAGATCTGTTTAACCTCGAGTAAGATCAAAACCCTGTAAAGCTATACTCTCAGCAGCAAAATTGTGAGGCAGAGAGATTGTGAATTGCGATGGAGTAGTGAGCCATTGTCCTGGGAAAGGAGATGCAGCGCACATCGCAATCAGAGAGGATGAATCAGAGTTAGACGCAGTAACAGCGGAAACCATGGTTGCCATGGCCAGTGAGGCGCTATGAGAATCATGGAGCCCCAGTCAGTCTGAAGCTTGTAAAGCATCTTGGGAATGAGGGGGTAAGGGAGGGAGGGAATGCATAAAGCAGACCCTGACCCCAGTGCAGGTGGAAGGCAACCACCTATTGGTTGGTGGATGTTGGAGTCCTTGTGCAGAAACGAGGAAGCTTGGTATTCTGTGGCGTCGCAAAGTGATCTATGTCTGAAGTTCCCCAGATCTGGAAGATGTAGGAGGATACTGTGTCCAGATGCAGAGACCATTCGTGGGGAAGGAGGATGTGACTCAGTCTGTCTGCCAAGTATTGGATTCTCTCAGTAGGTATGCCGCTTGAAGGTATATCTGATGCACAATGGCAAAGGATCAGAGGTGTATTGCCTCCTCGCAGAGGGCCCAAGAGCCTCATCCCCCCCTGCTTGTTCACATAGAACATGGCAACCTGATTGTCCGTCCTGACTAGGACCTGATGCACTGTGAGGTGCTGTTGGAACACTCGGAGGGCATTGAAGATAGCCTGACGTTTCAGGAGATTGATCTGGAGTTGTGATTCCTGCACTGTCCAGAATCCAAGTGTAGTCAGGTTGCCCAGATGAGCTCCCCAACCCAGTTTGGAGGCATCTGTCGTCAGGGTGCATTGAAGTGGAGGCATCTGAAAAGGTGACCCTATGAGCAGATTTTCTAGAGAGCACCACCACTGATTAAATATCGTTAGATGGGCAGTGACTTGGATCCTGTCTCTGAGACGGTCTGAGGCCTGTTTCCACTGGGAGGCCAGAGTCCACTGGGCTATTCGCATATGTAGTCGTGCATGTGGAAGGTACCATAGAGGCTGGGCATCTACCCAAGGAGCTGCAGTATTTCTCGGGCTGTCAGATGGTCTCTTAGGAGCACCTGGGACGCTAGCTCTACTAGACAGGAACAACGGAACTGGGGCAGAAATGCCCTGGACTGTTGGGTGTCTAGCAGGGCTCCAATTAGTCTTTGAGTTGGAGTGAGAAGAGATTTTGAGAAGTTTACGAAAAATCCTAAGTGCTCTAGTACTGTTATGGTATGATGCAAGATCAACAGAACCTGTGCCACGTGACGCCAATGTGAGGGAATGGAAGGGTCAAGTGATGGTTGTTTCAAGAGAGGACGAACTATGGTAGACTTCCAAGGAAGTGGAAAATGGCCGGAGGAGAAGCTAGTGTTAAGAATGGTAACCATGATAGGTACTAATTGCAAGGAAGATTCAGCCAGCCAGTGGGAGGGAATTGGGTCGAGCTGACAGGTGGTTTTCCTAGAACTAGAGAGGACTTGTAGGAGCTCAGCAGAGGTAATGGGATAGAAGGAGGACCATGTATGTGCTAGTGCCCGATTTGGTGGGGAAGGGGGTGATCCTAGTGAGGTAGGAATTGACAGCCCAGCAGAGGGTGTAGCAACAGAAGGAGAGGGAGGAGAGGATAATGTGGATGAGGCTGGAGTCATGAAGGAGGAACGCAGATCTGAGATTTTCTTTGAAAAGAAGGTGGCCAAAAGTTGAGGAGCTGGTGCTTTACTGGACAGATTGTGAGCAGAACCGGTAGAAGAAAGTTGGCGCAGGATGGAAAAAAGTTGTTTCGAGGAATCCGCAGCCTCAGAGATTTGGGTGGTATAAAAGGCACGTTTGGCTGATTGAACCGCCATGCGATAGAGTGAGTGGAGTTGCTTAAAATGGCAAAGTGCTTCAGGTGTAGGATGTTTGGCCCAGTGACGCTCCACCTGCAGAAGTTGAGTCCGCTGGAGACGCAGGCCTGGGTGGAAACCAAGGGGAACAGGCGACACCAGGAGGCTGAGTGGTAACGGAGAGAGGAGCCAGGTTATCAAGAGCAGTGGTGAGTGTAGTATTCCAAAAGGAGGCCTGGGAGTCAGGTGAGCGTGCTGCAAAATCAGGGGGAAAAAGGAGGTGTGCGGGTGGAAAAGCATTTAGTGTGGCAGGTGTGATACGGCGACGCAAAGGACGCAAAGGTGGGGACCTGGGCAGAGTAGCAGTCATCGGGAGGGGACAGGAAATCGAGAAGGAAACACAGAAATGATCTGACCAGGGAACATGATGAATGGTAGGAGGGGAGATCTGGGGGAGCAGCGCAGGAGAAGAGAGAACTAAATCCAGAGTATGGCCTGCAATATGAGTGGGCCCAGAAACATGTTGACAAAAAGAGACATCATGCAAAAGATCCAGAAAGACCCGATCTTTATGCCTAGAAAGGGTATCCACATGGATATTAAAGTCACCAAGAATTATAAGGTTAGAGAAGTGAAGGGAAACCTCAGAAAGCGTCTGCAGAACTGCCTCCCAGCGGGCCGCTGGGGGAGAAGGGGAAAGGTAAAGAAGAAGAAAATGGAGAGGGGGTGAAAGCGGGAAACGGAGCAACAAAGACTCCGGGACAGAAACAGATGGAGACGAAATCTTCTCTAAGGCAAGGGAGGAGCGGTAGAGGAGGGCCACCCCGCCCCCACCCCTACCCAGACTAGGGGATGAGAAGGCAGAGAAGCCAGAAGGAAGAGCGCTGGCCAAAATAGGACCATTGCCTTCCTTAAGCCATGTTTCAGTAAGGAAGCATAAATCAAGTGACTGCTGCTGTATAAGATCCTGAATCAACAGAGGCTTAGCTCGCAGAGAACGACAGTTCAGTAGTGCAAGACTAAGCGTTAAGGTAGAGGCCATTGAGAGTGGACCAGAGGGGCGAGGGCGGTGAAGGGGTCTAGTATTCACACTACGGCAGGGAATAAGATTTGAGAGACACCGTGAAGAGAGGCTGGGAGAAGCCATAGCGGTAGGATGAGGGCACCAGCCCCAGTGCACTGGGATAAGGGCCATAGTAAAAAGAGCCAGAGAGAGTAAACAAATACCAAAAAGAACACGAAAAGCCCAAGCAGAGCAAATTCTGTGAAAGTCAGGGAATGACCCAAACACCCAAATAAATAAATATACAGACCTGCAGAAGTGGGTACTCAAATAAGAGAGGATCCCGAAGAGAACAGTGCAGCAAGTTCTGAGCCAAACTGGCATCTGGAATAGAGGATACCCAACGCTTCTGTTGTATGCTCACTCGTAATCTGTACTTGCAAATCCCTTGCCCATTGCTCCGCTACAGCCGTCTCTTCCAAAGGAGCCTCCAAGGCTACATATTCCTTCTGCAGCAACGATATACTTGCCTGCTGTGGCATACCCGCATACAGAAGCGCCTCTAATTTCGAGCATATCTCTCCTTGCAAATCTTCAGCCCGCAGGCTACCTACAAAACTTCAAGCCTGCATATATCTGAATTGATCCACATCCTGTAACCCATATCGCGCCTGCAGCTCTCCAAACGGAAGCACCCTACCTTCACCATCCACTACGTGTTCAAGTGCTAATATCCCTTTCGCCTCCCACCTCTTGAATGCCCCCCCCCTCCACTCCTGGTCAAAACTCCCCATTCCCATGTAAGGGGAGCATTGGCGTGGCATGAGGATTCCCATTACACCTCTTGCACACTATCCCCCAGACGCGTCGCAAAACTTTAAAACCAACATATTGGTCAATAATTTTGGGTAACATCTGTTTTTTAGAGTGTAACACATATCGCAACGTCAGTGGATGCGCTATCTCTGCCTCAACTGGCAGCGGCGTATAGTCCTCCGTTTCACTCAGCCAATCTCTCAAGTTCCGTAGTTGGCAGGCAATGTTATAGCGATAAATGTCTGGTACGCCCATACCCCCCCCCCCCCCTCCCACGGCTGTTGTAATAACTGTAGCCTAATCCTTGGCTTCCTACCTCGCCATAGAAATTGAGTAAGTATCCTCTCCAGTGCTTTAACTTCTTTACGCAGCAACAAAATGGGAAGGACCTGCAGCACATACAACCACTTTGGAAAAATCACCATCTTGTACAACGCTATCCGTCCCCCCAACGACAGAGGAAGATCCCTCCATCTCTCCAACCGAGTGCGGGTCTCCTCTAGCAATCTCCGTATGTTCAACATATGACTCTTCCCCGTTTCCGCCGCCAATCTAACCCCCAAGTACTTGAGTTCATTCATACTCCATTTCAATGGAAGCTTGCCCTTCCAGTTCCCTGGGAGTCCTTTATCCAAGGGCATTGCCTCTGACTTCTCTAAATTAAGTTTCAGGCCATAAGACCTTCCAAACTCAGCAAACGTATCTAACAGTGTTGGAAAAGTCTCCTGAGGCCTCCCCACATACACCAGCACATCATCAGCAAAAGCCGATACTCGGAAGTCCGACCTTCCAATCCTCGCTCCCACCAGCCAGGGGTGTGTTCGTATTCGCTCCAGTAATGGCTCTAATGTCAAAACATAGAGGAGCGGTGATAGCGGGCACCCCTGTCTAGTACCCCTCCTTATTGGGAAAGCATTCGTCAATGAATCATTCACTATAATTTGTCCCTGTGGATTTGACTATAACAGCCATACCACATTTCCAAAAAAGCCTCCCAGACCCATACGCTCTAAAATCCGGAACATATAGGGCCACGCCACCCGATCAAAGGCTTTCTCCGCGTCAAAGCTCACTAAGAGTGCCGGCTCACCTGCTGCTGCTGTCATGTACAAGGCAGCGAAGATCCACCGCATATTTTTAATGATGTGCCTATTATGCACAAAACCCACTTGATCCCCATTCACCAAGTCCGGTATCATCGGTGCTAGGCGCTCTGCCATTATTTTAGCCAAGATCTTGAGATCAACATTGATCAGTGAGATAGGCCTGTAAGATCCTGGTTGTTCAGGGCCCTTACCCTCCTTGGAGAGTACTGTGATAACTGCCCTATTTGCTTCATATGGAAAGAGTTGTCTTCCTACCAAATCCATATAGTGTGCTGACAAGGGTCCCACCACCTGCTGTAGGAGAAGCTTGTAAAACTCCCCCCGATATCCATCAGGCCCGGGAGCCCGTCCCCTACGCAGGGTCTTAACCACCGCCACCACCTCCGTAGGCGTGATAGGACCATTCAACAAGTCTCTCTGTTCTTCTAACAAACATGACACCCTTATTCGATCCAAAAATACCTGCTCACTCCTCTGGTCCTCCTGCCCTTCTTCATACAGTGCAGTATAATACTTCCGAAATATCTCTTCTATGTGCTGTTGTGTGCTCCTAATCTGCCCCCTCTCATCTCTCATGGCTCCCACATAAGTCCTCACCCCCTCCCATTCGTATCAGCCCTGCCAGCAACTTCCTGGGTTTGTTCCCAAATTTGTACAGCTTATGTCTGAAATACAACTGGGACCGAATCACCCTTTCGTGTATTATGGAGGACAACTCTTTCTGCAGAAATAGCAGTGCCTCCTTATTCTGAGTTGTGGGAAATTGGCAAAATCTGCGCCTTGCTACTCCCACCTCCTTTTCCAAACGTAACAAGTTCCCATTATACTATCTCTGTCTATAACCCATACAGCTAATATGTCCCCGAAGTACTGCCTTAGCAGTTTCCCAAAACAATGTGGGGTTCGCCTTATGCTCAGCATTGTGTGTAACATATTCCTCCCACTTAGACTTCAGAAATTCACCAAAGTGTTTATCAGCGCTCACCTCCAATGGATACCTCCACAATGTCCTGTCCTTACGTAACCCCCACTAAATGTCTATCCAGATCAATGTGTGGTCAGAGACCATTATAGGCCCCACTCTCGCTTCCGTTACTCTAGGAAATAACCTAGAGGATCCCAGAAAATAGTCTATCCGAGATCCAGTGTCATGGGCCCTCGACACATGCGTATAGTCCTTTTCTAATGGGTTTAAAACCCTCCAATAGTCTAACAGCTCAAACCCTTCACAGAGTCCCTTCACCCATTGCGCTCTCCGATCTCTGTTGTTACCACTCCTCTTCGACCTATCCATAACTCTCGTCCATTACGCAATTAAAATCTCCCCCAATGATTAACGGGGTGTGTCCCACATCACTCAAACATTTGTTAACCTTCACACAAAATCTTGCTTCGTACAAGTTTGGCGCATATATATTCATTAACACTACCCTCTGGCCTCTAATCTCTCCAATTACCAAAAGAAATCTACCCTCTGGGTCTTCCATGGTTCGTGTCAACACAAATCCAACCTTTTTATGAATAAGGATTGCTACTCCTGCTTTTTTCCCCCCAGAGGACGCGCCATATACCCCGCCACCCACCATCTCCGGAGCTTATCATGTTCTTTAGCAGTAAGATGTGTTTCTTGCAGGAAAGCAACCTCCACCTTATTATCCTGTAAAGTCTTTAATACCTTATAGCACTTAATAGTATTCCCCATCCCGCATACGTTCCATGATGCAAATCGTATTTTAGTGCCCATCATGATTTATCCATAATCATAGCCCCTGCTTAATTTATACGCGTATTCCCGCCAAAGATACAGCCCCCCCAGCACAGGGCTTCCCCTTTTCCTCTCGACCCTCTCAATCTGTCTGATCTTCCAAGGGCCACTAGCAATATCCCTCCCCTCCTCCCCCCAAATCCCTTTGTGTCTGCATCGTATTTTTAAATTTTCCCTGCCTCCCCTCCCCTCCAAGATTCCCAAGCCCTCCCCCCTCCTCTCCCTCCCCTTCCTCCTTCCCGAACTTCTCCCACCTTCCCTCCCTGTCCTCCTGTATCTCTACTCCTTGCCCTCCTCTCTGGGGCTCCCCTCCCTTGACCATCATTAATGCATCCCGAACCCACCTCCACCAACCTCCATCCTCCGCTCAGTAATTAGTCTACCCTAGGGTCCCTCCCCCTTCCCACATACATTCCCCCCACTTTACCACTCTTACATACATTACCGTATATCTTCCTGCCTCCCTCCGCTATCCCATCCAGCTCCCCCCTTGTAACAATCCAATCCCCAAAACCGGCTACCTCCTCCCCCTACTCTCCTTCTGTTCCCAATAATCCTCAAACATGGACCATATAGCAACACGGAACTCTCTAAACAACCAATACATTCATTTTTTAACAAAGATCACATTGTCAACCATCACAACATCAGCAGCCAATCTCAGACAGAGTCCGGTCCTCTATAAAACAGTTCAACAATTCAACAGTTCCACATGGAGGAGGGAGCAAACAACAGAGCCACCCCTCCTCATGTAAGCATATCTCCCAGCTGCCTTCAAGCTCGCCTGCCAGCGTCCTTGTTATGGAGGAGGGTGGGCGAATTATATTCTGGGATCACCTTTCATAGCGTTGGCTCTACTCCAGATCTCCTCCAGTCATACATCTCAATTATTCTGTGATGCTGCATTCATTATACATGTGCTCCATGTCACTCCCCTCATATATGTCCAGAGGGAGAAAAAGGTACATAATCCAGTTTTTTACATAGTTCTCTCCTCTCAGCAAAGCTTGGCACTGCAGGATTCCTCTCAGAGCTACTACAGTCCACACCCCGTACCGGCTCAGCCTTGTTTTATGCATCACCAAGGGTTGCTAGAAAAGTCTGTGCTGCTGCCACCGTTTCAAAGATGTGGTGCTTGCCATTATACTCCAGCCTCAATCTAGCAGGATACATCAGGGCAAACCGCATGCCCTTATTAATAAGTGTGGCACAGATTCCTGTGAATTCACGTCTGCGCAAACTCACTTGATTCGAGTAGTCTTGGAAGATCAATACTTTCTGCCCTCCCGATGTCTGACTCCTCTTTGCTCTGGCTGCTCTCAACACCGCCTCCTTTTGGACAAAGTTCAGAAATCGTACAATCACTACCCGTGGTCGGGTTGCTCCTTCTCTCTTCTGTCCCAGTCTATGCGCTCTCTCTATGATCAGAGGTCCCACACTCGCCTCCAGAGAAAGTTGTGAGATCAGCCACTTTTCCAGGTAGTCACGGAGCTCGCCCTCTTTAACAGAGTCCGATATCCCCACAATTCTAAAGTTCTTCCTCCTACCGCGATTCTCCAAGTCATCAATTTTATCCGCGTAACTCTTTAGTTGTTCTTCCATTTTCTTTATAGTTTGGGCCTGCGATTGCTGGGCCTCTTCCACCGTCACAATTCGTTGTTCCACTTGTGCTGCTCTTGGCCCAATGTCTGCTACTGCCTGCCCTATCTGGGACATCTGCTCTGATAGGGCTAGAAATCGCCCCTCCAAGGCTGCTACCACCGCACTGGTGATGTCCTCTACAGCTCCTGCCAGAGGGTTGTTAAGCGGGCTATCAGGAGCAGAAGACGCCATCTTACTCTCCGCCCCGCGTGGTTTCTCCTTTTTCCCGGGTTTCGCTGTCATCTGCTTCCTTGTTATGCGTGTTTCCTCCGACACTTGCCTCTCAGCACTCCACTTCCGTCTTTTCCTCTGCTCAGTCAGCTGTCTTCGAGCGGAGGTTGCCTAGAGAAAGTTTATTTTCCCGGTGGGCTACTCCGGAACTCGGCAATCCGCTGCCGTCTAGCTCACTGCATCACGTGGTCTCCGGTTCCCTTTATTTATTTACGCTCAGCAGGGCTGCGTCCTTTATAATAGGGATTCTCTTAATCCAAATTGCTGTATATGCAGTTCAAACACTTCACACTATGGCCACTAGATGGCGATCCCGCTTCACTATTACACAGCAGCTCACTTACCGTGGAGGAGGGGAAACCAGAAACCTGCCCGGGCGTATTCTTTATTTCTGCCTGCAAGCTACAGCTCTACTACCAGCCAGCAACGGGAGGAAGAATGTGTCTCTGCAGCCCCGGAGCAGCATTCGACAAGCGAGTAATCAGTGCAGGACTTAAAGATTCTTCAATCTGATGACCCGGTTCACCTCCTGCACCTCCTTCCGGCTCAGTGAAACGCAGGAGCTCCATGCGTTTCACCACCATGTGGTAATGGCTGCAGCCCTCCAACCCCAACACCACCGGCAAGCCAAGACACAGAAGGGCAGAGACAGCAGCCAGAAGCCTCCGGATCCCCCGCAGCAGCTCTATCTCCCACGCAGGCAGTCACTTCATGGCAGACCTCCCCAGCAGCAAGGTCAGTCTTGTTTTTAAATTTAATACTGCTGGCCCCGGCTCCCGATCAGATCTCAAGCTCCCCGCTTCTCTCAGCTATCCACTGGAGTTATTCTGGTCACAAAGCTGGACGGGCATCCCTCATTGCTGTACCTCCTGTTCCTCGAGGGTTTCCTTTTTCCCCACAGGCACTCTCCGGAGCAGCCGGTGTCACTTCAGGGCTCAGCACAGCATCAGCAGTATCTTGCACGTCATGTCTCCTGCTACCGGAGCCAATGATCCCAGCGCAGAGGGGTAGGAAAGCTCAGTTTAGACTCCCTCACGCTTGGTGAACTTTTGGAGAGGGTTTTTTTTCACTTTCCTCATGTGTTCCTCTGCAACAAGGTGGATCGGGCGCGGAGCTGCACTAACTTGCGGCCATTCTCGCCCTACAATCACAACTTTTAAATTTTAAGACGTCTGTGTTGTTTTCTATCAGAAACAGAACCGTAATTTTTGTGTGCTCTGTTGTAAAGTATGTGCGCTCGCTCGGCAAGGTGCGTGTGCGTGCGCGTGCACACGCGCACAGCTTAGAGGGAACAGTGGCAGTGATACAGCCTGACTGCTGTGTGGAGAGGCTGGTGATCCTGCAAAGGCAGGGTGGCAATGTTCTCAAGTAGAGAATCAAAAACCAGGCATAGCCTGTGATTGCAGGACTGGTTGAGATTTTGCCACCTGGGGCTTCTTCTGTTGCTTAGGAGGCTATTGCCTCTTCTGTGAGCCCTGACCCTGATACTGAGCAGCAGGAGGATAGCAAGAGAAGAATTTCTTCTTATTATTATAGAAAGACTTCTTTTCAGGAGTCTTTTTCTTAACAGGGTCAGCTGTTACTCTGGACAGTCTCCTTAGAGTAGTATTTTCTGATTCCAATTGAGAGGCCTTATCTTCCTGGTCTTTGCCAAAAAGATTTTCCCCTGTGCAAGGTATGTTGCCCAGCATATCTTGAACCCACTGTTCAAGATCTGAGGCCTGAAGCCATGCAATGCGACATGCACCAATGCAAATTGCTGAAGCCCGGCTCGTACACTCAAAAGCATCAAAGATTAACAAACTTTGATACATTTTGGCTATGTTTAACTAGGGCAAGATAGTCTGCCCATTTGTCATCCGGAAGGAGAGGATCAAATGCTTTGAGACTCCTGGAGACATCCTTTAGGAACATTCCCATCTAGAGTATATAGGAATTGATCCTAGCTCAAAGCATGGAGGCATCGTAGCCCAAAGGTATCGAGGGTTCTCAATTCCCTACCAGGAGGGTTAAAGGAGTGAGTCTCTGAGCTTTTAATTTGGCGCCCAGCCTATTCAACTACCATGGAGTGGTGGGGAAGCTGTGACTTTTGGAAGCCGTGACACTCCAGTACCCGATACATGTTATTGAGATGTCTACTTCGGGGTGAGAGCATGAGAGGCATCTCCCACATACGACCATCCCATATTAAGATCATGAAGGATGTGGGGCACTGGTAAGGTGGCTGCTTCCTTAGGTGACATTGGGTAAAGCATAGTTACTCACCTATAACAGGTGATCTCCGGGAACAGCAGGAATTTAGTACTCACATATGGGAATCGCCGGTACAGATGGAGCCGGCGCGGGAACGCTCCCCAGCGTCCATTCAGAAAGCTTTTGGGAGCATCCCACAGTGCCTGCGTGCTGCCTTCCTGCCTTTCCCAACTGCCTCTCTCCAGTTGAGTTTTAAAGCTGAGACAAAGAGAGAGAGAGGGAAAGGAAAGAGATAGATAGAGAGATACAACTCCTAGGGGAGGTGGGTGGGTTGTGAGGACTAAATTCCTGCTGTTTCCGGAGATCACCTGTTACAGGTGAGTAACTATGCTATCTCCAGGAACAAACAGGAACGTAGTCATCACATATGGGGACTCCCTAGCTTTAGGTGCCAGGGAGAGACCCCAGAAGTTGTGTGTCCCTGAAAAGGGCTCCACTTCCCCCCATGGATCTCTGGCATCCTACCAGGGATGGTGGGTAGGAGTTGATTAGGTATGGAACAGGTGTTGGAGAACAGCCTGACCAAACAAGGCATCCCGGCG
This sequence comes from Ichthyophis bannanicus, assembly GCA_033557465.1. Lineage (NCBI taxonomy): Eukaryota > Metazoa > Chordata > Amphibia > Gymnophiona > Ichthyophiidae > Ichthyophis > Ichthyophis bannanicus. Next base: position 201,155,650 of record CM066035.1, on the reverse strand, counting down.
GGAGTCCTTGTCCAAGCAGTAATGGGCTGTAAAGGTATGAACCGAGGCCCAAGTGGCTGCTCGACAGATGTCGTCGATAGACACAGAGTGCAGATGAGCCATTGAGGCTGCCATGGCTCTCACATTGTGAGCTGTGACATGGCCCTCCACAGAAAGGTTCTTACTCTGATAGGCGAAGGAAATACACTGAGCAATCCAGTTAGATAGTGTTCTCTTGGAGACTGGAAGTTCCAAATGAGAAGGATCAAAAGCAACAAAGAGTTGAGAGAACTTTCTATGTTGCTGTGTTCTTTGTAACTAAAAGGCTAGAGCTTTTTTACAGTCCAAGGTATGAAGATTCCTCTCTGCATTTGATGCATGAGGCCCTGGAAAAAAACACAGGTAGGTAGACCGCTTGGTTCATATGAAAAGGCGAGACCACCTTTGGCATAAAGTGTGGATGAGTCCTAAGGACTACCTTGTCATGATGGAACCTTGTATAAGGTGGATTAGCTACTAGAGCTTGCAACTCACTAATGCGGCGTGCTGATGTGATTGCAATGAGAAAGATAACCTTCCAAGAAAGGAATTTCAAGGAGGTAGTAGCTAAAGGTTCGAAAGGTGGCTTCAAGAGCTGCCCAAGAACCAGGTTTAAGTCCCATGCCACCGGTGGTAGCCTAATGGGAGGCTTAGTTAGAAGGAGGCCTCTCATAAATCTTGCTATGAGAGGAAATAGGCTGTCCATTTAGAGGCTTAAGGAAAGCTGCAATAGCACTCAAATGGACTCTTACTGAATTTGTCTTAAGGCCTGCATTAGATAAATGAAGGAGATACTCCAGCAAAGATTCCAGAGGTATCGCAAGAGGGTTAAGACCCTTTTCCGAACACCAAACAGTAAACCTTTTCCACTTGAAAGCATAAGAGCGTCTAGTGGAAGGTTTTCTGGAAGCATAAAGAACATCTTTCACTTGCTGAGAAAGATTAAGAACTTGGAGATCTAGGCCTTCAGCAACCAAGCCCTGAGATGCAGAGACAGGGGATTGGGATGCCATAACATTCTGTTCTCCTGAGATAGAAGATCTGGAGCAGACCATAACTCCAGGGAGGGAGCTTGCGAGAGATGTAGAAGCAGAGGGTACCACACTTGCCGTGGCCAATTTGGTGCTATGAGAATCATACGGCCTCTGTCTCTCTGAAGCTTGAACAGGGTTTTGGGAATTAGGGGAATGGGTAGAAAGGCATACAGGAAGTCTTGACCCCAGTAAAGGAGGAAAGCATCCCTGGCCTAAGCCCGAGCTCTGGAACAGAACCGGGGAAGTTTGGCATTCCACAGACTTGCAAAGAGGTCAATGTCCGGGGTTCCCCAAAGTTGAAAAATCCTAGTCACCTGGTCTGCATGCAGAGACCACTCGTGTGGAAGGAGAACTCGACTGAGTCTGTCAGCCCAAGAGTTTTGAATGCCTGGAAGATATACTGCCAGCAGATGAATCTGATGCTCTCTGGCGAGGGCCCATAGTCTCAAAGCTTCGTTGCAAAGCGACAGAGAGCCCGTTCCCCCTTGCTTGTTCACATAGAACATGGCTACTTGATTGTCCGTATGAATGAGGACTGTTTTGTAGCTGAGCAGGGAGTGGAACACTCGCAGAGCCAGGAAGATTGCTCTGAGTTCCAAGAGATTGATATGCAGACAACTCTCTTGTGAAGACCAGGTGCCCTGGGTGGAAAGGTCTTGCAGATGAGCTCCCCAACCCATTGGAGAAGCATCTGTTGTGAGAGTTGCCTGGGGTAAGGGTTGCTGAAAGGGGGACCCCATCAACAGGTTTTGCGTGGACCTCCACCACTTGAGGGACAAAATGAGGCAACTTGTTTTTGCTAATTTGTCTGACAGGCACCCTGATGCCTGTGGGTCCATTGGGTGGATAAAGTCCACTGAGCTGCCCTCATGTGGAGGCGAGCATATGGAACCACATGCACGGTGGATGCCATGTGGCCTAGCAATTGCAACATTTCTCGAGCAGTTAGATGAGGCTTTAGCACTGTTTGAGAAGCTAACTGCACCAAGCGAAGGCAATGGGCCTGGGGGAGATAGGCCCTTGCCCTTGTGCTATCCAGGAATGCTCCTATGAACTCTAAAGACTGAGTGGGAGTTAGACTGGATTTTGGGATGTTTATTACCAGCCCTAAATACTGAAGGATACGCATTGTGCAGGATAGAGAAGTCTTGGCCTCTGACTGTGTTGGAGCTCGAATGAGCCAGTCGTCCAAGTAAGGAAAGACAAATATCCCTAGAGTGCGGAGAAATGCTGCTACTTCAGCCATGCATTTCGTGAACACCCTTGGTGCTGAGCCCAGACCAAAAGGAAGCACCCTGTATTGGTAGTGCTTTCCTTGAAAAAGGAACCGAAGGAACCTTCTGTGGGTTGGATGGACGAGGACATGGGTGTACGCATCCTTGAGATCTAGAGAACAAAGCCAATCCTGACTGTGAATGTATGGTAGCAGAACTCCGAGAGAAATCATTTTGAATTTCTCCTTGACAAGGAATTTGTTCAATTCTCTGAGATCTAAAATAGGCCTGTAACCCCCTGTTTTCTTTGGGATAAGAAAATAAGGGGAATAGAACCCTGTGCCCTGTTGATGAAGAGGTACTTCTATTGCCCCTTGGGCAAGAAGGATGGCAACCTCCTAACCCAACAGGTTGATGAAAGAGGTCGGAGAATTGAACTGCTTCACTATTGTGTGAGGGGGCATGCTTGAAAAATGAAGCTTGTACCCCTCCTTTATGATGGAGAGTGTCCAATGCTCTGCTGTTATTTGCCCCCATCTGGGGGCAAAATGACATAACCTTCCTGGAATGGTGGACGGTTCTGGTCCCTCCAGAACCAGAAAAGCTAAGTTCTCTAGCTGAAAGTCAAAGGCCCTGAGGAGGCTGAGGCTGCTGGGTTGGTGGAGGCCTAGCAGCCTTTGCTTTCTTCTGTTTGGGTGGTTGCTGACATTTGTTTGAAAACTGACCTGCAGAAGATGTCTGATGAACATAAGAAGGATAAAATCTTTTCTTTTTAGAAAATGATGTTTTCTTGAACAACTTCTTTCTAACAGGATTAGCAGTGGACTTGGATATTCTATCCAAGGTGGAATTTTCAGCATCCATTTCATTGGCTTTTTCCTGCCAATCTTTACCAAACAGGTTCTCACCAGTACAAGGGATATTTCCCAATTTATCTTGTACCCAGAACTCTAGACCAGATGCCTGGAGCCAAGCAATTCTATGTGCACCTATGGCGATAGCCGAGGTTCTGCTTATACACTCAAAGCAGTCAAAGGCTGCACGGTTGGAAAATTTAGAAACATCTTGGGCATGTTTGACCCAAGTGAGAAAGTCCTGTCTTTTATCATCAGAAATGAAAGGACTTAAAGTCTGTAAATTATCTGTGACCTCCCTTTAAGAACATTCTCATGTAGAGACAATAAGAACTGATTCTGGCAGAAAGCATGGAAGCTTGGAAGACTCTACGTCCAAAAGCATCCAGGGTTCTGCACTCACGTCCTGGAGGATTAGAGGCATGCCTTTTTGCACTTCTGATCCTTCTCATAGCTGACTCCACCACAATAGAGTGGTGAGGAAGCTGAGTCTTATGGAAACCAGGACAAGGAAGGACTCGATACATAGTATCCAATCTACGAGAATGAAGAGAGGTGGTAAGAGGTGTTTCCCACATCCTCAACATGAGATCATATAAAATCTCATGAATGGGTAAGGTAGCTGCCTCCTTAGGAGTTTTGGGATATTGTAGAATTTCCAACTCCTTGGCCCTTGGCTCTGTTTCAGGGGCCACAATAATGGACAGGCCCCGAGCCACCTCCCTGATGAAGACTTGGAAGGACATATCCTCTGGAGACGACATCCTGCGTTTAGGGGAGGACGACTCCTCTGGAAGAAGCATCGGTGCATCGACAGAACTTTCAGAATCCTCAGATTCTTCTGAGGACTCGAAGTATCGTCTGTCCGGATGCTCTTGCAGAGCCTGATACCCGTACCGACCAAGGTCGGTACCGGGAATAACCTGTACCGGAGAATCGGTACCGGAGGGCATCGGAGGACAGGGTACCGGCAGAGCGGACACCGATGCCAATGTCGATGCTATCGGTACCGATACCGATGCCAGTGCCGGTACCGGTGGAGTTGTCTGTCGCGGTACCAAGGGCGCCGATGCCGCAAGGAAAGCCGCCAGACTGCGTTCCATAGCCAGAACTCTCTGATCTATCGACGCCGCCAATGCCTGGATGTCAGTACCAGTGGAGACCACCAGTACCCCAGAGCATGGCACCAGGAGATCTGTCGAGGCCAAGCCATCTAGAACATCCTGGAACCCCGATAATGCTTTGGAAGCCAAAGCCTCCCGCCGGGGTAATTTTGCCGGTGCAGAATCCTCGAGGGCAACGCCAGAGGCATCTCAATGCTTAGAAGTAGATCTACCATTCGAGGACCGGCTGGATTTATGTTTAGTTACCTGAGATCCACGGGTGGAAGAAGCAGCCCTGGAAGACGTCAATGCCACCGAAGCTGCATCAGAGGGAAACAGGGTACTGAGCTTGGCAGCTCGGTTCTGCTGACCTCTTTTAGACATCATGGCACAGGACACACAATTCGTGATGGAGTGGTCAGGACCTAAACATATTAAACACTATTCATGGGTGTCGGTGACGGAGATGGTACCGCCACACTTGGTGCACTTTTTAAAACCTGAGGCAGGCTTTTCCATGTTAAGGAAAAGTTTTTGGGTCTAAGGCCCAAAAAGGTGCATGCACCTGAAGAAAAAGAAAAAATAATTTTTTTTTTTTTTTTTACAGAAATAAGAAAAGAAAGACCGGCGGTACCAGTAGAGCATCGAAGAAGGCAGACGCGACCACAAAAAGAAAGAAAGAAAACAGAAATCCTTCTGCGGTGACAAGAACACGACCTGCTGGCTCCGCGGAAAAAGAAGAACTGTAGAGAGGCAGTTGGGAAAGGCAGGAAGGCAGCACGCACGCGCTGTGGGATGCTCCCAAAAGCTTTCTGATTGGACACTGGGGAGCGTTCCCACGCAGGCTCCGTCGGTACCGACGATACCCATATGTGATGACTACATTCCTGCTTGTTCCTGGAGATTGGAGGATCTGCAGTTTCTCCATCCTCGGTTCCTTCACTGATGGAGAGACCTTTACCTAGGTCTCAAATAAATTTCTGGAAGGACATGTCCTCTGGCGGTGACATGCGCCATTATTGAGGTGGAGAAGTATCCTAAGGAAGGTCCTGGGGCCCCCGTGAATCGAGTGACTCCATATCCGAATCAGGGGAATCGGATTCCGAGGACTCAAAAGTATAGACAGGTATGGTGCTCACTGGAAGCTAGATGCTGGTACCGATGTTCCGGTCTCGGTGAGCCGTTTTGGCTTTGCACCGGTATCGCTAAGGGTTTCCAAGGAGGACATGTGTGGGAGCAATGTCACACCTGGAACCAGTGTCTATGTTGGTACTGAACCGGTACTGATGGCCCGGTAGTTGCAGCCAAAGGTTTCATGTGTACAGAGTCTGCAAGTAGGGCTGTCAAACTACACGTGATGGCCAGTATGCGCTGGTCTATCGAGGTTGCCGATGCTTGGGTATTGGTGCCGGGTATTTGCTCTACCGTCCAAGAGCATGGCACTAGTAGCTCTCCAGAAGTCGAGGCTTCGGGAGCATCCTGGAGCCCCTCGATGGCTTTGACGGACAGGACCTCGCGCCGGGGATATTTGGCAGGCCAATCCACCTCCGAGAGATCTCGATGCTTAGTGTGAGATCTTCCCCTGGAGATGCCTGCAAACTTCGAATGGGCCTTGTGCTTGGACTTCGAAGATACCTGAGATCCAGGAGAGGATGAAGAGGCCCTCGACAAAGTGGATGACAACAATATTGTGTAAAGAGTGTACCTAATTTAGAAGCCTGGTTCTGTAGTCCTCTCCGAGTCATTTTCTGGCAAAGGGAACAGTTCTTTGGCTGGTGGTCTGGGCAGAGGCATTTTAGACACCATTCATGTGTCTCAGTCACCGAAATGGTGCTAGCACATAGTGCATTTTTTGGAACCACTAGCTGGTTTCTCCATACTCTCAGAAATAAAGAGTATGGAAGGCTTAAGGCCTAGAAGGGCATCAACGCCCAAGTAGTTTTTAAGGAAAATAAAAAAGAAAAGAAAGAAAGAAAGAAGAATAAGGGAATCAGCGATGTCTTAGATGGTGCTGGTTTCGATGGGAAGGCAGACGCCATTCACAAAAAGAAGTGTTTTCTACAGTGACAGGATTTGCTTCCTGCTTGCTACATAGAAAACGAAGAAGAGAGGGAGTTGGGAAGACGGGAAGACAGTGGTGCAGGCGCAGTAGAGTATTCCCAAAAGATTTCAAATTGGATGCTGGGGAGCATTCCTGCACAGGCTCTGTTGGTACTGATGTCACCAATATGTGAAGACTACATTCCTGATTGTTCCTGGAGATAGCGTGGAACCACATGGGGCCTTACAAAGTGGTTAGGAACACAACTAAATCAAATTCTTCTCACTAACGTCCATCATGCCCATGGATTCACCATCAAGCTGCATATTCATCAATGTCCCTGCTAACACCAGAGATTGCCCAATTTATATTTCTATCGCCTCAAACTCAGTTACAGATAATAGAATTTCCTGCTCATTTTAGATTACCCACTGTAGGATTTGAGCATTTATGCTTGTGTCAGTTTTACCATGCTTATCCAGACACTGTTTATCACTTTTGCATTCATAGCCCTTGAGATCTGCAGCACCGCGCTTCCTTACTGCCACACCAACATCAGACCTCACTTGTGCCGTAGTAGGTCTCTACTGCAGGGTCGTGGATCTGTAGGTCTGTGCTTCCACAATCAATTCTCAACATTCACGACTCTCCAAGTGCTCTGTAGACTTTGGCGGTCGGGCACAGCTAACCGAGTATGTTTAGGGGTGCATGGCCATCACTTTGGGAACTGCCCTCCCATTGAGGTGAGCTCTTACCTCATGAATTTTGCAGGATAAAGCTTCGAGTAGCAACATTAAGCAAACATTTTCTATGGATTCGCCAGCGCCCCACACAAATTATTTTTTTTAACAACATTCAAATGTCAAAGGTGATTAGGAACTAACAGGATGTGAAATAACATAGCCTTCCTCCAACTGGAAGGTTGTCCAGGACAAATACTAGAATTTTTGATATGTTCTCTAAGAGCTATATAAATCCCCTCCCAAATTTTGGGGAGCTGATAAAGACTTCCAGACTTTCTGATGACAGATATGAGCAAGAACACTGTTTGGGTGGGCAGAGCAGAAGGCTAAAGGATACCTACAACTACAAAAATAATAGCTCCTTCTGCTGTGTAATTTCCAAGAAGAGGAGATTAGGTCAGAAGTGGGCCTGAAGAGGGTCTTAATTGTGTGCTGCTTTATGGGAGTAGGAGTCTCTTGTACCTTATCTGTGAAAAGATTCTCTCCACAGCAATGGCACGACTAAATTGCTTCTGGATACTGTATTGTAAGTATGAGGCCCAGAGCCATGAGAGACTCCAGGCACCAATACTAAGAAAAAGTATCAATAATATGTCACTTGTACAATGTATTTTCCTTGTGACACTAGGGAACAGTATTGATCAGCTTTCTCTGGAGGGAGAAAGTTGTCAAACTCATCTAAATTATACATGATGTTACATAAAAACATATCAGCAGAAAAAGACCATATGGCCTATCTAGTCTGCCCTTCCATCTCAAATAGAATAGACCCTTTTTTTCCTTTAGAGATCCTATGTCCCATGCTTTCTTGAATTCAGATACTGTCCTTGTCTCTACTACTTCCACTGGGAGACTATTATATTCCATACATCTACCACTCTTTCTGTAAAGCATAGTTATTCATCTGTAATAGGTGCTCTCCGGGGACAGCAGGAATCAGTCTTCACATATGGGTGACATCAGCACAGACGGGGCCCAAGTGGATTCACTCCCCAGCTTTCAAAGAAAGCCTTTGGGAATAAGACCTTGCATGCGCGGTCACCTTCCCACCCAAGGGTGCCATCTTACATCAGTGGGATGACATAGCTTCATCAAGCAAAAAGAGGAAAAAACTCCACGGGACAGAGGGAGGGTTGTGAGGACTGATTCCTGCTATCTCTTGAGAGCACCTGTTACAGGTGAGTAACTACGCTTTCTTCAAGAACAAGCAGGAAGTCAGTCCTCACATATGGGTTTCCCCAGCTATAGGCTACCGAAAATACCAGTAGGAGCCCCCAATGATACAAAAGCTCGGCAGCAAGGAGCAATGAATGACTTAAAGTCCAGAGACACAGCTGCAGCACTGAGCATGGAAATCATCTCATCTGTAACTGGAATACACAAGGCTGGTGGGAAGGAGTTGCACTATTCCCAAAGAGGTGATGAAGGACTGCCTGGCCGAAGGCGCTGAAACACTGAGGTCTCTTCTGAGCAGTAATGAGCAGCAAATGTGTGGACCAAAGACCAGTGGTGGCCCTGCAGATGTCCAGCAAAGGGACAAAGTGCAGACTGTCCACAGAGGCCGCCATGGCACGCACATTGTGTGTGGTAACGTGATGCTCCAGGGAGCGTCCAGCCTGCTCATCAGTGAAGGAGATGCAGCCTGCCACCCAGGTAGACAGGATACACTTGGAGATGGCAACCCAGAGTCTGTTAGTATCCTAGAAGATGAACAGCTGCGACAAGCGGTGATGGGGCTGTGTCCTCTGAAGATAGGACAGACCCCTCTTGCAATCCAGGGTGTGCAATGCGGCCTGCGCATGCGAAAAAAGACATGGGAAAGAAGGTGGGTTTATGTAAAAAGTGGACATCACCTTAGGCAGGAATTTTGAGTGTGTCTGGAAAATGACCCCGTTTCTGTGGAACCTGGTGTAGGGGACATGAGCCATCGACGCCTGCAGCTCACTAACACGTCTGGTTAAGATGAGCACTACCAGGAACACTAGTTTCCATGATAAGTACTTGAGATGGCACGTAACCAGAGGCTCAAAAGGGGGAGCCATCAGCTTCCCCAGAACTACGTTCAGGTCCCAAGGCACCGGTGGTGGGCAGGAGGACGTGGGGACGAGAGAGAAGCCCTCTCATGAAGTGATCCACTAGCGGGTGCGCAGAGATGGACTGGCCGTTGACCAGGTGGTGATACGCCCCAATGGTGCAGAGGTGCACTGACAGAATTGGACTTCATCCCAGTTTGAGAAAGGTGCAGGAGATATTGTAGGACACCCTGAACCATACAGGCTAAAGGGTTAAGATTCTTGTCTGAGCACCAGAAAGAGAATCTGCACCACTTGAAGGCATATGCCCAACGCACAGAATCCTTGAGGAAAGCCAGTAGGATGTCTTCCATCTCACTAGAGAGGTTGAGGTGCGCTATGGATAGGCTCTCAGCAGCTGACATCAGGGCGAGGGACCATAGATTTGCGATGGAGAAGGATCCCGTTCTCCTGTAAGAGCAGGTCTGGGTCCACTTGGGAAATATGCAGGAGCAGAGGGAACCACGGCAGTTGGGCCCACCGGAGGGCAATAAGGATCATTTAGGCCTTGTCCAACTGGACCGTGAGCAAGGTTTTGGGGACCAGGGGAGTAGGCAGATATGCATACAGGTGGCTCCCAAACCAGTGCAGGAGAAAGGCATCTTCCATCACTTGGCTCGTGGCCGGCCTCCACGAGCAGAAACCATCCAACGTTGGGGTCCCACAACATAGGGAGTAGACCACCTCTGGGTTGAATCTCCACTCGTGGGGTTAAAGCACGATGCTGAACCGATCTGCAAGCAGATTGCTCTGGTCCAGCAGGTAGACTGTCTAAAGTATCATGCCATTCATCAGGGCAAAATTACACAGGCGAACGGCCTCCAGGCAAAGGAGGAAGGAGTCTGTTCCGCCCCCACTTGCTGATGCTGAACATAGCTATTTGATTGTCAATATGGACGAGTACCACTTGACCCATTAGATGGGTGCAGAACAACTTCAGGACATTTGTCACTGCCCTGAGATCAAGGAGGTTGATCTGGAGAACACTCTCCTCCCAGGTCCAGGCGCCCTGTGACTGCAGCCCTGCTTGGAGGCATCCACCGTGAAGATTTGAAAGTGCTGGGGAGGCCTGAAAGGGCAGTATGGCCATGAGATTTGGCTGGCTCTGCCACCAGGTGAGAGAGACTGCGAGGGGTTGGGTAAACTGCACCCGATCCTCCAGATGGCCCTTGGCCTGAGTCCACTGAGAGCTCAGTCCACTGGGCTAGTCGCATCCTGACACATGCTTGCGGGGTTACGTGCACAGTCAAAGCCATGTGCCCCAACAGGCGCAGAAGCCATTGTTCGGGTAAGCACCCCCCAGCCAGCCACACAAGGCGCTGCACTCTGACTGGAGGTAGGAACGCTCTGACAGGCGTCCAGTCCAGGAGGGCTCCAATGAACTCCAGATGCTGAGTCAGGAGCAGATGAGACTTGGGGAAGTTGATTACGAACCCCCTGAATCTGCAGCACGCTGATAGTGATACATTAAATAATTTTATGGAAATGGGTAACAGGGGTAACATATGGAAAGCAGTGTGTATAAATGCCCGTAGCATGGGAAATAAGATCCCTGATGTTGAAGCTTTGGTGGGAGTGGCTGACTTGGATTTTGTGGTAGTTACAGAAACATGGTTAAAAGAAAACCATGATTGGGATGTAACTATATCTGGCTATACTTTATTCAGAAAGGACAGGGTAGGAAGTAGGGGAGGAGGAGTGGCACTATATGTAAAAACTACTATTAAAGCTTTGGAATTACAGAGCTTAAAAGGGAGAGGGGAGGCATTGTGGGTTAAACTAGAAAGAGGGAAAGAGAAATCTATTTACATTGGTGTGATATACAGACCTCCCTCACAAGAGGAAGAGGTGGACAGAGAGTTAATTGAAGACATGTGCAGCATTGCTAGGAAAGGGGAAGTGCTACTGATAGGAGATTTCAATATGCCAGATGTTGATTGGCACATTCCTGCTGCAGTATCATCTAGAAGTAAGGAGATCCTGTATTCTCTACATGGAGAACTATTCAGGCAATTGGTAACAGACCCCACACGTGAAGGGGCCATACTGGACTTGGTGCTTACCAATGGTGAAAGTGTTTCTGATGTTGTAGTGGGAGATCATTTTGCATCCAGTGATCATCAGATGGTGTGGTTCACTATTAGGACTAGGGCTGTTAGAATCCATTCAAAGGCGAGGATCTTAGACTTTAGGAAGACTAACTTTGCGAAGATGGGCCAATACCTCAGGGAGTCAGTTGGATGGGAACAGCTGAGGGATGTAGAAAAACAGTGGGAAAAACTGAAAGGGGATATTTTAAGGTCAACCAACCTTTTTGTTAAAATGGTAAATAAAGGTAAAAGGAAAAGGAGACCGCTATGGTTTTCGAAAGAAGTAGCTGAAAAAGTGAAGAAAAAGAGGGAGGCCTTCATGAAATACAAGAGATCACAGAGAGAGGAAGACAGGCATCTGTATTTGGAAAAACTTAGAGAAGCTAGCAAAGTAGTCAAGAAGGCAAAGATTCAAAAGGAGGAGGAAATAGCCAATGCAATAAAATGGGGGGAGAAGACATTTTTCAGATATATTAGTGAGAAGAGGAAGGACAAGAGTGGTATTGTCAGACTCAAGGGTGCAGGGGAGGAATATGTAGAAGCTGATAAGGATAAAGCGGAATTGCTTAACAAATATTTTTGTTCTGTGTTCACAGATGAAGAACCAGGAGCAGGACCTCAGAAAACACCCACAAATAGGAACAGAAGCAAAGGACATCTTGAACAATTTTTAAAAGACTGTGTTCGTGAGAAACTATCACAACTTAAAGTAGACAAAGCGTTGGGACCAGTTGGGATACACCCGAGAATACGGAGGGAACTTGGGGACGTTCTAGCAGCTCCACTGACTGACCTTTTCAATGCCTCGTTGGAGTCGGGAGTGGTGCCAAAGGACTGGAGAGAGCTCATGTGGTGCCTTTACACAAAAGCGGAAGTAAGGATGTGGTTGAAAACTACAGGCTGGTTAGTTTAACTTTTGTGGTGAGTAAATTATTGGAAACGCTGCTGAAAGAGAAAATAGTGAGGTTTCTGGAGTCCAGCGGATTACAGGATCCGAGGCAGCATGGATTCACCAGAGGCAGGTCTTGTCAGACAAATCCGATTGATTTCTTTGACTGGGTGACCAGGGAGTTGGACTGAGGGAGAGCCCTAGATGTGGTGTATTTAGATTTCAGTAAAGCCTTTGACACTGTTCCTCACAGGCGACTTATAAACAAACTGAGCACCCTAGGGATGGACCCTAAAGTTACTGCTTGGGTTAGAAATTGGTTGGGTGGGAGGCGACAAAGAGTACAAGTAAATGGAGCTCACTCTGAGGAGAAGGATCTTATCAGTGGTGTGCCCCAGGGATCTGTCCTTGGTCTGATTCTTTTTAACATCTTTGTTAGTGATATAGCGGAAGGGCTTTCAGGTAAGGTTTGCCTCTTTGCGGATGATACCAAAATCTGCAATAGAGTAGACACCCAGGAAGGGTAGATAACATGAGGAGGGATCTAGCTAAGCTTGAAGAATGGTCTAGAATTTGGCAGCTGGGATTTAATGTTAAAAAATGTAAGGTCATGCATTTGGGCTGCAGCAATCCAAGGGAGAAATATAGTATAGGGGGTGAAGTACTAAAGAAGAGCGGGACCTAGGCGTGGTTGTGTCTGATCTTAAAGTAGCTAAACAGGTAGAAAAGGCGACGGCAAAGGCTCGAAGGATGCTTAGGTGCATACGGAGAGGAATGGCTAGCAGAAAAAAGGAGGCGATAATGCCTCTGTATAAGTCTTCGGTGCGACCTCATTTGGAGTATAGTGTGCAATTCTGGAGACCGCACCTTCAAAAGGATGTGAACAGGATGGAGTCGGTGCAGAGGGTGGCTACTAAAATGATTAGTGGTCTTCATTATAAAGCATATGAGGACAGACTGAAGGATCTTAATATGTACACCTTAGAGGGAAGGCGGGATAGAGGTGATATGATTGAGATGTTTAAATAACTCCGTGGCATAAATGTTAAGGGAGAGATCCTCTTTCAATTGAAAGCAAGTTCTGCTACGAGGGGACATGGGATGAGGGTGAAGAGAGATAGATTCAGGAGTGATATGCGGAAATATTTCTTTACGGAAAGAGTAGTGGATCCGTGGAATAGTCTCCCAGTGGAGGTGGTAGAGATGAGGACAGAACTGAATTCAAAAAAGCATGGGACAAACACAAAGGATCTCTAAAGGTAAAAAGGGGACTGTTGTAGTTGTTATGAAAGGACTGACTAGATAGGCCATGTGGTCTTTTTCTGTCGTCATATTTCTATGTTTCTATGCCTCCTCTGGCAAGCTTACTTTGATAGGTCAGTCATCCAGACAGGAGAAGACTAAGATGCACAGCAAGCATAGGTGAACGGTGATGACTGCCAGGAACTTGGTGAATACCCTGGGGGCTGAGGAGAGGCCAAAGGGACGTACCTTAATACTGGTAGTGTAACCTTCTGACGATGGACAGTGGAGGTACTGAAGGTGCCAGGGGTGGATCAGGATGTAGGTATAAGCATCCTTTAGATCCAAGGAGCATAGCCAGTCTTCTCGGAGGAGTCAGGGCAGCAATGTTCAAAGGGATAGCATTTTGAACTTCTCCTTGACCAGAAAGTGGTGTAGTTCCCACAGATCCTGGATGGGCAAATAGACGCCTGTCTTTTTTGGGACAAGGAAATGCCGGGAGTAGAATCCCATGCACCAGAGGGACTGAGGTACTGGCTCCACAGCCCAGTCCCTGAGGAGGGACTAGGAGCTCTCTGTGCTGGAGGTCATAGGAAGCTCCCCTGGGAAGAAGGGAGGCGGCGTCTGGTGGAAATGCAGAAGGTAGCCTTCGCAAACCACCTGCAACACCCAGGTATCGGAGGTGATGCCCGGACAGAGGTGGGAGAAATGGACCAGACGTCCTCCCATGTGATATGGGCCCTGGCTTTCTGGGGGAAGACAGGCTATGCCCAAGGAATCAACCCCTCCCCCCCACCCCACAGGCTGCAGTTGGGGTGCTGTTTGGGGCTTGATGGCTTTTGGCTTACAGGGGCTCTGCCCATGGCCTTTGGCCTGCTGACCATGTTGGGGAACCTGGTAGGCTAGAAAATGAAGGTATTTCCCGTAAAATCCAGCTTTCAAACCTCCTGAAAAGTCATACTACAACATGCTGAGATTAAAATAAAAACAAAAGTCAAATACCTCAGCATAACCCTTGACAGCAACCTCAACATGCTTTCACACATCAAAAATGCAGCCAACACAGTATACCTGAAATTTAAGATCCTCAAACCTCTATGCCCTCTTCTACAAGACCATTTCAGATCAGTTTTCCAGGCCATCATCACACTCCATCTCGACTATAGCAACAATCTGTATCAGGGACTGCCAAAACAGGCATTATACCCACTCCAACTAGTGCAGAACACTGCTGCTAGAATCCTAACAGGCGTATCAGGTCGTCAACACATAACCCCAACTCTTAGGAGTCTACACTGTCTCCCAATTGCCCAAAGGATTAAGCACAAGGCCATAACCACCATCTATAAAATCCTCTCAAGAAAGCTCTCTGTCTTGAGGATCAAATCTCAAGAGCATCTACAAAAAATCCCAGAAGATCAACAAATCAGAATCTTCTGGCCATACCTCCCTTCAAGAACAAATGTATGAAGTAGACAAGCAAAAGAGCCTTCTATTTGCCCCAATGATTTGAAACTCACTACCTGAAGGCATCAGATCAGCTCAATCTCCAAGACATATGAAGAAACTATTAAAAACACTTTGGTCCTAATGACATTACCTACATGTATATAACATAACCACCCACTCACCACTGATTCATTTATAAACCCCATATTTAATACCACTTTTACTTGTCCTTCTTTGTAAAACAAATCTCTTGAGATTGCATATTGTTGTTCAATGTAAACTGCCTTGGATCAAAAGTGGTATATAAAAAACTGTTAAATAAATAAAACAAAAATAAGCCTTTTTCACTTTCGGGTGAAAGGTTTTTTTTTTTACCTGAAGCCTTCCGACAGGAAGAGTCAGCAGTCTACCAGGACAGCCTAGTCCTGGTCAGGAACTCCATCTCTAGCTTGGCTGCAATGTCTGTCATGGGTTTGCTGAAGAGGTCCTCTCCATGGCATAGGACACCTAACAGTTTTCTTGTACCCATCTGTTCCAGGTCCAAGGACTGTAGCCAGGACAGGTAGCAGGCACTACTGCCAAACTCAGCCACACGGGCCACGGACTCTAAACCATCGAAGAACGCCTGAATATGAAATTTGCATAAGTCCTTGAGTGTGGAGGCCAGGGACCAGAAGCGCTCAAGAGATTCCCCTATCAGTCCAGCAAAGAACTTGGCAAGCTCCTTTGCTAGGTCCCTGAGGTACATGCCTATGTACAACTGGTATTGCCTGGAAGTAAGCATTGAGCCCTGGAAGCAATGACTGCCAAAAAAAAGGACCATGGTGCAGGCTTCCCTACCTGGGGGCACGGAGGAGTACGACTTCTGGCTTTTGATCCAAAGCATGGCTGACTCCACCAATAAGGAGATGCGTGGCAGCTGTGCGCTTTCTGGAATCCGGGGCTCTTGCCAACTCGATACTGTGATTTGAGCCAGCGGCTCCCTATAGGCACCGTCACTGGACTCTCCCACATCCAGAACAAGCGATGCAGAATGGGGGGAATCGGCACCGTCAGTGCCTCCGGAGGAGCCTCATACTGTAGGATCTCCAGGCCCTCAGCATGAAGACTGTCCTCGTATTCGCCATACTGAGGACAAGTCTAGGAACGCGAGGTCCTCAGGTAGTGATCGCCGGCGCTCCTGCAGTGGAGACGGCTCAGATGGTACATCTCTGTGGATCACAGTATCAGGGGACTCGGCGGTCAGTCTCCCAGCCTGACTCAGAGCCAGAGGAGACCGCGAGTCCAGGACTGTCATCGAGCCAATGCCCCATCGGCATCAGGGAACATGGTGCATCAAGCCCAGATCTGTGTCTCTGAGGGGAGTCACCAATGGTGATCATGCCGGGTGACAGGGTCCGATCCCCTGATGCGATGGGAGTCTCCTCCCATTGGGACAGCTTCGAGGTCCTTTACCTGCCACTGCCCAATGTGTCAGGTCAAGGGCTCTGAGTCCAGGTACCCGAGGGCTTTCCTCTGGTGCCAGATTAGAATGGTCTCCGATCTAGACTCGGCCGATGACCTTGGCCCACAAAGGTGGCCCTCAGAGATGATCCAATGTCTGAGGCTCCATGACCTAGGGGCTCGGATCGAGCACACCCACATGATGCTGAGTCATTGGAAGTGGTCCCCAAGAGCAGAGAGCCCCGTGGCAGAGTCCATCGAGCCAAACATGTCTTTACACTGATGCTCTCGCTTATTCCAGCTCTTAGTTGCCATCTCTAGGCAGAGAGAGCAGGAAGTGTTGTAGTAGTTGTGTCCTAAGCACCAAAGATAACAAGTGTGGTGGTCGGTGATGGACATGGTGCAGGAACATTTGCCAGTGTTTGAATACACTGACCAAAGACATAGCAGGAAACATGGCACCCGCAAGGTCAAACTCACACATTTAGGTTATGGAGGGCACAAGTAACTCCCGTGCCCACAAAAAAGAAAAGAAAAAATGTAATCGAGAAAAACGCAACGCGAGAAGAGGGTGTAATTGGGTGATAGGAGGGTGATCAAGGAACCGAACCGGAAAAAAAGAACAAAAAAAAACGCATGTGGAAGATAGAGAAAAAATCAACATCTATGGGGAAATAGAAGGAACATATACAGGGCTCCACAGAAAAAAGAAGAATGAAGTTGGCTCCCTTGGGCGGGAAGGTGGCAGCACATGTGTGGTATAACTCCCAAAGGCTTTCTTTGAAAACTGGGGAATGAATCTTCACGGGCTCCACAGGTGCATTCACTCATATGTGAGGACTGACTTCTTACCTGTCCCCGGAGAAATAAATATTTCTTCATATTACTCCTGAGTCTATCCCCCTTTCACCCTCGTCCTATGCCCCTTTGTTGCAGAGCTTACATGGAGGGGAGGGGGAAGGCTCTCCTCTTGTGCATTTATGCCACAGAGGTAATAATGACTATCACATCTCCTCTAAACCGCCTTTACTCAAACATATATATATTAAGATCTTTAAGTTTGTCCCAAAATACAGTTGTGGTCGACATTATTGGCACCCTTGCATTTTAGGTACGTTGTGTCCAAAATCTTGAGAAATAATTGGAAATATTCCAACTGGATGTCATCATAATATTTTAACAGTATGTTCAAAGATATACAAGAAATGTCATCTCAGCAACTTAGACTTAGTAACTTCAGTGGAAAAAAATATGACCTGGACAGGAATAATGGCATCATTCACTAATATTTGGTTGTACAACCCTTGGCAGCGATGACAGCCTCCAAATGTTTCTTGTAGCCATCTAAAGGTTTTGTACATCTATCTGCTAGTAGCTTCTCCCACTCTTCAACTGCAATTTGTTCCAGCTCATGAATGTTTCCAGGATTCCTTTTACCAATGACAGTTTTCAGATCTTCTTAAAGATTCTCGATTGGATTGAGATCAGGACA
This sequence comes from Ichthyophis bannanicus, assembly GCA_033557465.1. NCBI lineage: Eukaryota > Metazoa > Chordata > Amphibia > Gymnophiona > Ichthyophiidae > Ichthyophis > Ichthyophis bannanicus. Next base: position 201,137,966 of record CM066035.1, on the reverse strand, counting down.
CATTGGTGGTCAGTTTAAAACAGTCCATTTCTTCCTTTTTAACTATTCTTTTGTACTTTTGGGTCATTGTACTGCTGGAGGAACCATGTCCTTCAACCCAGACCTAACTTTCTGACACTAGGTAACAAATTTTGAACCAAAAAGCGTAGTTACTCATCTGTAACAGGTGATCTCTGGGAACAGCACAAATTTAGTCTTTACATATGGGTGACATCTGTAGTGACGGAACCTGCGCGGGAACGCTCTCTAGTATCAAATAAGAAATAATTTTGAGAGCATCCCACTGCACCTGCGTCACTGCCTTCTCACCCTTGGAACTCTCCCTCCACAACGGAGTTTGTAGCTGAGATAAAAGGAGAGAAAGAGAAAAGAGAATCCCTACAGATCTGAGGAGGGTGGGTTGTAAAGACTAAATCCCTGCTGTTCCCGGATATCACCTGTTTCAGGTGAGAAACTACGCTATCTCCAGGAACAAGAAGGAATGTAGTCTTCACATATGGGACCCCCTAGCTCCCAAATGCCAGAGAAATGACCTCAGAATCGGTAGATTTGCCTCAGAGTAGACAACAAGAGTCATGGATCCTCCATGGATGTCTGGTATCATTAAATTCCAGGACAGAGGGTAGGAGTTGTCCTAAGTCTGACAAAGGTGCTGGAGTCCAGCCTGGCCAAATATGGCATCCTGGCAAGAGTCCTTGTCAAGATAGTAATGAGCAGCAAAGGTATGTATAAAAGACCAGGTAGCTGCTTTGAAGATTTCATCAATGGAAACAGACCATATGTTTGCCGTCGAGGCAGCCATGACACGAACATTATGAGCAGTGACATGCCCTTTATGGGATAGTCCTGCCTTAACATAAGTAAATGAGATGCAATCTGCTATCCAATTTGACAGAATACACTTAGAAACCGGGAGACCCAAGTGACTAGGATCAAAGGAAATGAATAACTGCTAAGCACTGCAGTGCTGTATAGTCCTTTGAAGATAAAATGCTAAGGCACGCTTGCAGTCAAGGGTGTGCAAGGTTGCCTCTGCCCTAGAGGAATATGGTCTAGGGAAAAAGACAGTAAAGTTGATTGAGATGGAAGGGGGACACCACCTTTGGCATGAAATGGGTTGAGTCCTAAGGACAACCTTATCATGAAGAAACCGGGTATAAGGTGGATCTGCCACCAAACCCTGAAGCTCACTAATGTGTCTAGACAAAGTGAGGACAATTAGAAAGATAACCGACAATGAGAGAAACTTTAGCGGGGTTGTGGCTAAAGGTTCAAAAGATAGCTTGAGGAGCTGCCCCAAGACGACATTAAGATCCCATGCCACCAGTGGTGGCCTGATGGGAGGCTTGGTCAATAGGAGCCCTCTCATGTAAGACACTACAAGCGGTTGTGAGGAGATAGGCTGTCCATCCAAGGGATGGTGAGAAGCAGCAATTGCACTGAGGTGAACCCTCACCAAGTTTGTCGAGACCAGAGGATGAAAGATGGAAGAGATACTGAAGGAGAGCCTCCACAAGAGCTGAGAAGGAATTAAGATCCTTTTGGAAACACCAAGTGGAGAACCTACACCATTGGAACAAATAAGAACGTCTGGTGGCCGGTTTCCTGGAGGCTAGCAGGATCTGCTTTACTTCCTGAGGAAAGTTAAGATTTTCTAAGACTACGCTTTTAGCAGAAAAGCCATGAGATGGAGAGACTGCAGATTGGGATTGAGTAGCATCCTGCATCCTGGGAGAGGAGATCAGGAGCTAACCTCAGACTCAGGGGGCAAGTCTGGGACAGATGTAGTAGGAGAGGAAACCGCGGTTGACGTGGCCAGCACAAGGCTATGAGAATCATTTTGTCCTTGTCTGCTTGAAACTTGAAGAATGTTTTAGGAAACAGTGGTATGGGAGGAAAGGAATACAGGAAGTCCTGACCCCAGTGAAGGTAGAAAGGATCCACCTGTTGTAAGCTGGACATCGGGATTCTGGTGCAGAAACTAGGTGGTTTTGCATTTTGCGGAGTAGCAAAAAGGTCTATCTCTAGAGTTACCCAGGTTTGAAAGATGAAGGAGAATGTCTCCAGATGGAGGGACCATTCGAGTGGAAGAAGGATCCGATTCAATCTGCTAGGACATTTTGCTGTCCCGGCAGATATACCACTTGGAGATGTATCCAATGACAAATGGCAAAAGACCAAAGCTAGAGAGCCTCCTGGCAGAGGGGCTGAGAGCCTGTTCCTCCCTGCTTGTTCACACAGAACATGGTTACCTGACTGTCTGGACGAGAACGCTGTGGCCCTGTAGCAGTTGTTTAAAAGCCTTGAGGGCATTGAAGATAGCATAGTTACTCACCTGTAAGAGGTGTTCTCCAGGGACAGCAGGAATCAGTCCTCACATATGGGTGGCGTCGGCAATGACGGAGCCCGCGTGAAGCATTTCCTCAGCTTTCAAAGAAAGCCTTTGGGAATGTCACTACGCATACTTGGTCCCTTTTCCCACCCAAGGGTGCCATCTTGATCAGTCAGATAACATAGCTCAAGCAAAGACAGAAAAATACCAAGAACAGTGAGCAACTCCAAGGGGAGGTAGGTGGGTTGTTAGGACCGATTCCTGCTGTCCCTGGAGAACACATATTACAGGTGAGTAACTACACTTTCTCCAGGAACAAGCAGGAAGTCAGTAATCACTTATGGGAATCCACAGCTGCAGGCTACTGAGGACCTACAGAAAATGTCACGGCGAGCCATAAGCAGTCATTGGTGACCGAAGACAGCCCAAGGACCCCGGGTCCACGGAAGACCATCCTCCCGGTAGACACAAAAGAAAGGTCAGAAGGCAGGAGTTGATTAAACCCTGAACAGATCATGGAGTACAGCATGGCCAAAGGCAGCATCCCAACTGGACTCCATCTGCAGGCAGTAATGTGTCACAAAGGTGTTAGCAGAGGACCAGGTTACGGCTCGGCAGATGTCCACCAGCGGCATGGAGTGCAGATGGGCCACTGGCTAATCTACTGAAGAGGGCTTTAAACTAGATTCGTTGGGGATGGGTGAAGAAAGCCCCCAGGTAAGTGAAAGCCCCCAGGTAGGTGATACCCATTTCCATAAAGTTATTTAATGTAACAGGGGTAACATATGGAAAGCAGTGTGCATAAATGCCCGTAGCATGGGAAATAAGATCCCTGATGTTGAAGCTTTGATGGGAGTGGCTGAGTTGGATTTAGTGGCAGTTACAGAAACATGGTTCACAGAAAACCATGATTGGGATGTAACTATACCTGGCTATACTTTATTCAGAAAGGACAGGGTAGGAAGTAGGGGAGGAGGAGTGGCACTATATGTAAAAACTACTATTAAAGCTTTGGAATTACAGAGCTTAAAAGGGAGAGGGGAGGCATTGTGGGTTAAACTAGAAAGAGGGAAAGAGAAAGCACAGTTACTTACCTGTAACAGGTGATCTCTGGGAACAGCAGGAATAAGTCTTCACATATGGGTAACGTCGGTACCGATGGAGCCTGCGCGGGAACGCTCCCCAGCGTCCTGAAAGAAAGCTTTTGGGAGCATCCCACAGCGCCTGCGCGCTGCCTTCCTGCCTTTCCTAACTGCCTCTCTCCAGTTCGAGTTTTAAAGCTGAGACAAAGAGAGAGAGGAAAGGAAAGATAGATAGAGAGATACTTCTAGGGGAGGTGGGTGGGTTGTGAAGACTTATTCCTGCTGTTCCCAGAGATCACCTGTTACAAGTAAGTAACTGTGCTATCTCCAGGAACAAGCAGGAATGAGTCTTCACATATGGGGACTCCCCAGCTAGAGATGCCTGGGAGAACACCCAGATTGTGAGTCCCTGGGAAGGGCTCTACCTCTACCCATGAATCTCAGGCATCCAGTTCAGGGATGGAGGGTAGGAGTTGATTAGGTATGGAACAGGTGTTTGAGAACAGCCTGACCAAACAAGGCATCCCGGCGGGAGTCCTTGTCCAAGCAGTAATGGGCTGTGAAGGTATGAACCGATGCCCAAGTGGCCGCTCGACAGATTTGGTCGATGGACACAGAGTTTAGATGAGCCACAGAGGTTGCCATGGCCCTCACAATGTGAGCTGTGACATGGCCCTTCAGAGAAAGGTTCTTACTTTGGTAGGCGAAGGAAATACACTGAGCAATCCAATTGGACAGAGTTCTCTTAGAGACTGGAAGTCCTAAATGAGAAGGATCAAAAGCAACAAAAAGTTGAGAGGACTTTCTATGTTGCTGTGTCCTGTGTAAGTAGAAAGCAAGTGCTCTTTTACAATCCAGGGTATGAAGATTCCTCTCTGCACTTGATGCATGAGGTCCTGGAAAAAAGACAGGTAAAAAGACCTCCTGGTTCAGATGAAAAGATGAGACCACTTTAGGCATAAAGTGTGGATTAGTTCTGAGGACTACCTTGTCATGATGGAACCTTGTATAAGGAGGATTAGCCACTAAAGCTTGCAGCTCACTGATACGGCGAGATGAGGTGACTGCAATGAGAAAAATTACCTTCCAAGAAAGGAATTTGAAGGAGGTAGTGGCTAAGGGTTCAAAGGGTGGCTTCATAAGCTGGCCAAGAACCAGATTCAAGTCCCAGGCCACTGAAGGTGGTCTAATGGGAGGTTTAGTCAAAAGAAGGCCTCTCATGAATCTTGCTATAAGAGGATGAGAGGAAATAGGTTGTCCATTGGGAGGCTTAAGGGATGCTGCAATAGCACTCAAATGGACTCTGACTGAATTTGTTTTAAGGCCTGCAAGGGATAAATGCAGAAAATAGTCTAGTAAAGAATGCAAAGGTATTGCAAGAGGGTTGAGACCCTTCTCTGCACACCAAATGGAAAACCTTTTCCATTTAAAAGCATATGAACGTCTGGTGGAAGGCTTTTTGGAAGCATGAAGGATATCCTTCACTTGCTGAGAAAGTTGTAAATCTTGAAGGTCTAGGCCTTCAGCAACCAGGCCCTGAGATGAAGAGACTGAGGATTTGGGTGCCACAAGGTTCCCTCCTCCTGGGAGAGGAGATCTGGAGCAGACCCCAGGTCTAGAGAGGGAGCTTGAGAGAGATGCAGAAGTAGAGGGTACCACACTTGGCGTGGCCAAAGTGGTGCTATGAGGATCATAGTCCCTTTGTCTCTCTGAAGCTTCAACAGAGTCTTGTGGATTAGGGGAATAGGTGGAAAGGCATAAAGGAAGTCTTGCCCCCAATGAAGGAGGAAGGCATCCCTGGCCTGAACTCCCTGACATGGAATCCTGGAACAGAACCGGGGAAGTTTGGCATTCCACGGACTTGCAAACAGGTCTATGTCTGGGGTACCCCAAATCCGAAAAATTCTGGCTATCTGGTCCCCATGGAGGGACCATTCGTGCGGAAGCAGAACTCGACTGAGTCTGTCTGCCCAAGCGTTTTGAACTCCTGGAAGATATACTGCCATGAGATGGATTTGATGCTCTCTGGCGAAGGCCCACAATCTCAGAGATTCGTTGCAAAGCAACAGAGAGCCAGTTCCCCCCTGCTTGTTCAAGTAGAACATAGCTAACTGGTTGTCCATGTGGATGAGGACTGTCTTGTAGCTAAGCAGGGTGTGCAAGACTCTGAGAGCCAGAAAGATTGCTCTGAGCTCTAAGAGGTTGATATAAAGATATGTCTCCTGTGGAGACCAGATGCCCTGGGTCGAGAGATCTTGTAGATGAGCCCCCCAACCCTTTGGAGAGGCATCTGTTGTAAGGGTTGCTTGGGGTAACACCTGTTGAAAGGGGGACCCCAGCAACAGATTCTGAGTGGACTTCCACCAGTGGAGGGACGAAAATAGGCGACTGGAGGTTGCTATTTTGTCTGACAGGCAACCTGATGCCTGGGTCCATTGGGTGGATAGGGTCCACTGAGCTGCTCTCATGTGAAGGCGAGCATAGGGAACCACATGCAACGTGGATGCCATGTGGCCTAAAAGTTGCAACATCTCTCGAGCAGTTAAATGGGATTTTAACTGAATCTGGGAGGCTAACTGCACCAAGCGTAAGCAACGGGCCTGGGGAAGATAGGCCCTTGCAATTGTGGTATCCAGTAAGGCCCCTATGAACTCTAGAGACTGAGTAGGGGTAAGATGGGATTTTGGAATGTTGATTACCAGTCCCAGACACTGAAGAACACGCCTTGTGCAGGCTAGAGAAGTCTGGGCCTCTGACTGGGATGGAGCTCGGATGAGCCAGTCGTCCAGATATGGGAATACGAATATTCCTAGAGTGCGTAGGAATGCAGCTACTACTGCCATGCATTTTGTGAACACTCTTGGAGCAGAGGCCAGACCGAAAGGAAGCACTTTGTATTGGTAGTGCTTTCCTTTGTACAGGAAGTGAAGGAATCTTCTGTGTGTTGGATGGATGAGAACATGGGTGTACGCATCCTTGAGATCTAGAGAACAAAGCCAGTCCTGACTCTGGAGGTATGGAAGGAGAGTTCCGAGAGAAGTCATCTTGAATTTCTCCTTGCATAGAAACTTGTTCAATTCTCTGAGATCTAATATGGGTCTGTAGCCCCCTGTTTTCTTTGGGATGAGAAAATAGGGGGAGTAGAACCCTGAACCCTGTTGAAAAAGGGGTACTTCTTCTATTGCCCCTTGGGCAAGAAGGGTAGCAATCTCCTGACCTAGAAGGTTGAGGAGAGATGTTGGAGAATTGAACTGTTTCACCATGGTGTGAGGAGGAATGTTTAAGAAATGAAGTTTGTACCCTTCCCTTATGATGGAGAAGGTCCACTGCTCTGCTGTGATTTGTTCCCATCTGGGAGCAAAGTGAGCTAACCTTCCTGGGATGGTGAGGGGCTCTGGATGTTCTAGAGCCAGAAAGGCTAAGTTCTCTAGTGGAAAGTCAAAAGCCCTGAGGAGGCTGAGGCTGTTGGGCCATAGCAGTCCTCGCAGCCTGGGTTTTGGCCTGTTTTGGTTGTTGCTGCCTCTTTGTAGCAAAACGACCTTGAGAAGAGGCCTGACCATAAGAAGAAAATTTCCCTTTTTGAACAACCTCTTTTTGAAAGGAGCAGTAATAGACTTTGAAAGTCTATCTAAAGCAGAATTTTCAGCATCCATCTGGTTGGCCTTTGCTTGCCAATCTTTGCCAAACAGGTTTTCGCCTGTACAGGGAAGGTTACCTAGACCATCCTGTACCCAGGATTCCAAATCAGAGGCTTGCAACCAAGCAACTCTGCATGCACCTATGGCAATAGCCGAGGCTCTACAGACCCCCTCAAAAGAGTCAAAGGCTGCACGGTTGGAAAACTTGGATACATCCTGTGCCTGTTTAAGCCAGATGATATATTCTTCTCTCTTATCTTCTGACATAAAAGGAGATAAGGTTTGCAGATGATCTGTAACTTCTTTTAGAAACATCCCCATATAGAGACTATAGGAGTTGATTCTGGCTACAAGCATACTGGCCTGGAAGATTTTCCTGCCAAACGCATCTAGGGTTCTGCATTTTCTTCCTGGAGGAGCAGAGGCGTGCCTTTTTGTACTCTTGATCTTTTTCATAGCAGACTCTACCACAATGGAGTGGTGAGGAAGCTGAGTCTTATGAAACCCAGGACAAGGAGGAACACGATACATGGTGTCCAACCTTCTGGAATGAGGGGAGGTTGAAAGAGGAGTCTCCCATATGCCCAACATGTGTTCATAAAGAATCTCATGTATTGGTAAGGTGGCTGCCTCTTTAGGAGCCTTAGGATATTGTAGGATATCTAATTTTTTGGCTCTAGGTTCAGTCTCAGAGGTCACTGAGATGGACAGGCCTTTGGCCACCTCCCTAATAAAGTCTTGAAAAGACAAGTCTTCAGGAGGAGACATTCTCCTTTTTGGAGAAGAGGGTTCATGAGGAAGGATCCCCGATGCTTCAATTGAGGCCTCTGAAGAGTCAGAGTCTTCAGAAGAATCGAAGTATCGACTGTCTGGATGCTCTCGTAGAGCCCGATACGCGTACCGGGAGGTATCGACATCGGGAGTAATCGGTACCGGGCCGGTACTGATAGGCATCACTGGATAGCGTACCGCTGCCATCAATGCTGATGTCGATGCAAGCGGTACTGGTATCGGAACCGGAATCGGATCCTGTACCGGAATCGGTATGGGTACTGACAACGGGGTTTGTTGCGGTACCGTAGGCATTGCAGCTTAAATGAATGCCGTGATGGCACGCTGCATGGTCAGAATATTCTGATCCATTGACGCCATCAATGTCTGGATATCGGTACCGGTAGAAACTGCCGGTACCCCAGAACATTGTAACAGGTGATCGGTCGAGGCCGAGCCATCGATGTCAACCTGTGACCCCATAGGTAATGCTTTGGAAGCCGGAGGCTCCCGCCGGGGTAATTTTGCCGGTGTGGTATCCTCAAGAGTAAGCCCGGGGGCATCTCGATACTTAGAGGGAGTTGTACTCTTTGAGGACCGGCCAGATTTAAGTTTGGTTACCTGAGATCCATGGGATGAAGAAGCAGCCCTGGAAGAGGTCGATGCCACGGAAGCTGCATCGGAGGGAAACAGGGTACTGAGCTTAGCTGCCCGATTCTGTAACCCTCTTTTGGACATCATAGAACAGGACTCACAATCCGCAATGGAGTGGTCAGGACCTAAACATTTTAGACACCAGTCATGGGTGTCGGTGACAGAAATAGTGCTACTGCACTTTGTGCATTTTTTAAACCCAGAGGCGGGTTTTTCCATGAGGGAAAAATATCTCTGTAGGCCTAAGGCCCCAGAAGAAAAATGCACTGAAAAAGTAGAAGTTTGTTTTTTTTTTTTTTTTTTTTAAAGAAAGAAAAAGAACCGGTAGTACCGGTGCGGAATCGAGAAGGCAGACACGCGACTAAAGAAAAATAAAAGAAAATAAGAAATTCTTCAGCGGTGACAGGAAACACGACCTGCTGGCTCCGCGGAAAAGAAGAACTGGAGAGAGGAAGTTAGGAAAGGCGGGAAGGCAGCGCGCAGGCGCTGTGGGATACTCCCAAAAGCTTTCTTTCAGGACGCTGGGGAGCGTTCCCGCGCAGGCTCCGTCGGTACCGACAATATCCATATGTGAAGACTCATTCCTGCTTGTTCCTGGAGATATCTATTTACATTGGTGTGATATACAGACCTCCCTCACAAGAGGAAGAGGTGGACAGAGAGTTAATTGAAGACATGTGCAGCATTGCTAGGAAAGGGGAAGTGCTACTGATAGGAGATTTCAATATGCCAGATGTTGATTGGCACATTCCTGCTGCAGTATCATCTATAAGTAAGGAGATCCTGGATTCTCTACAGGGAGAACTATTCAGGCAATTGGTAACAGACCCCACACGTGAAGGGGCCATACTGGACTTGGTGCTTACCAATGGTGAAAGTGTTTCTTATGTTGTAGTGGGAGATCATTTTGCATCCAGTGATCACCAGATGGTGTGGTTCAGTATTAGGACTAGGGCTGTTAGAATTCATTCAAAGGCGAGGATCTTAGACTTTAGGAAGACTAACTTTGCGAAGATGGGCCAATACCTCTGGGAGTCGTTAGTTGGATGGGAACAGCTGAGGGATGTAGAAAAACAGTGGGAAAAACTGAAAGGGGATATTTTAAGGGCAACCAACCTTTTTGTTAAAATGGTAAATAAAGGTAAAAGGAAAAGGAGACCGCTATGGTTTTCGAAAGAAGTAGCTGAAAAAGTGAAGAAAAAGAGGGAGGCCTTCATGAAATACAAGAGATCACAGAGAGAGGAAGACAGGCATCTGTATTTGGAAAAACTTAGAGAAGCTAGCAAAGTAGTCAAGAAGGCAAAGATTCAAAAGGAGGAGGAAATAGCCAATGCAATAAAATGGGGGGAGAAGACATTTTTCAGATATATTAGTGAGAAGAGGAAGGGCAAGAGTGGTATTGTCAGACTCAAGGGGGCAGGGGAGGAATATGTAGAAGTTGATAAGGATAAAGCGGAATTGCTTAACAAATATTTTTGTTCTGTGTTCACAGATGAAGAACCAGGAGCAGGACCTCAGAAAACACCCACAAATAGGAACAGAAGCAAAGGACATCTTGAACAATTTTCAAAAGACTGTGTTCGTGAGAAACTCTCTCAACTTAAAGTAGACAAAGCGATGGGACCGGATAGAACCGAGAATACTGAGGGAACTTGGGGACGTTCTAGCAGCTCCACTGACTGACCTTTTCAATGCCTCGTTGGAGTCGGGAGTGGTGCCAAAGGACTGGAGAGAGGCTCATGTGGTGCCTTTACAAAAAAGCGGAAGCAAGAATGTGGTTGAAAACTACAGTCCGGTTAGTTTAAATTCGGTGGTGAGTAAATTATTGGAAACGCTGCTGAAAGAGAAAATAGTGAGGTTTCTGGAGTCCAGCGGATTACAGGATCCGAGGCAGCATGGATTCACCAGAGGCAGGTCTTGTCAGACAAATCTGATAGATTTCTTTGACTGGGTGACCAGGGAGTTGGAACGAGGGAGAGCCCTAGATGTGGTGTATTTAGATTTCAGTAAAGCCTTTGACACTGTTCCTCACAGGCGACTTATAAATAAACTGAGCACCCTAGGGATGGACCCTAAAGTTACTGCTTGGGTTAGAAATTGGTTGGGTGGGAGGCGACAAAGAGTACAAGTAAATGGAGCTCACTCTGAGGAGAAGGATGTTAAAAGCGGTGTGCCCCAGGGATCTGTCCTTGGTCCGATTCTTTTTAACATCTTTGTTAGTGATATAGCGGAAGGGCTTTCAGGTAAGGTTTGCCTCTTTGCGGATGATACCAAAATCTGCAATAGAGTAGACACCCAGGAAGGGGTAGATAACATGAGGAGGGATCTAGCTAAGCTTGAAGAATGGTCTAGAATTTGGCAGCTGGGATTTAATGTTAAAAAATGTAAGGTCATGCATTTGGGCTGCAGCAATCCAAGGGAGCAATATAGTATAGGAGGTGAAGTACTTTTGTCCACTAAAGAAGAGCAGGACCTAGGCGTGGTTGTGTCTGATGATCTTAAAGTAGCTAAACAGGTAGAAAAGGCGACGGCAAAAGCTAGAAGGATGCTTGGGTGCATACGGAGAGGAATGGCTAGCAGAAAAAAGGAGGTGATAATGCCTCTGTATAAGTCTTTGGTGCGACCTCATTTGGAGTATAGTGTGCAATTCTGGAGACTGCACCTTCAAAAGGATGTGAACAGGATGGAGTTGGTGCAGAGGGTGGCTACTAAAATGATTAGTGGTCTTCATTATAAAGCATATGAGGACAGACTGAAGGGTCTTAATATGTACACCTTAGAGGAAAGGCAGGATAGAGGTGATATGATTGAGATGTTTAAATACCTCCGTGGCATAAATGTTCAGGGAGAGAGCCTCTTTCAATTGAAAGCAAGTTCTGCTACGAGGGGACATGGGATGAGGGTGAAGGGAGATAGATTCAGGAGTGATATGCAGAAATATTTCTTTACGGAAAGAGTAGTGGATCCATGGAACAGTCTCCCAGTGGAGGTGGTAGAGATGAGGACAGTAACTGAATTCAAAAAAGCATGGGACAAACACAGAGGATCTCTAAAGGTAAAAAGGGGACTGTTGTAGTTGTTATGGAAGGCAGACTAGATAGGCCATGTGGTCTTTTTCTATCGTCATATTTCTATGTTTCTAATGCCACCCCGGCATGAACACCGTGTGCCGTGACTCAGCGGTGCAGGGGTAGCACTGCATGAACCTGGGCGAAGTTGATGCAATCCGCCACAAAGAGAGAGAGGGTACGTTTAGTGGCCTTGAGCCCCATGCGGGCAGGATCAGAGTAGACGAAAAGCTGCTCAGACCAGCGGTGAAAATGCATACGCTGCAGGTAGGAGAGAGCCCTCCTGTAGTCAAGGGTATGGAGGATCACCGACGCCCGATCGGTGTGAGGCTTCAAGGACACGTTCGGCAGTACTATCTCCTGGATGAGGTGGAAATAAGAGACCACTTTCAGGAGGAACTTGGGTGCATTCGGAGAACTCCCCGGTTCCGGTAGAATCTTGTATAAGGGGCATCGGCCATCAGGGCCTGAAGCTCACTGATCCTCTGGGCCGAGGTGAGGGCCACCAGAAAAAACACCTTCCAGGAAAGATGCCAAAGCAAGCAGGATGCCATCAGGTCAAAGGACGGCTGAGTCAGCTGCGTGAGGATGACATTGAGGTCCCACTCTACTGGAGGTAGTTGGATGGGGGGCATGGAAAGCAGCTGCCCGCGCATGAAGCGGGAAACCAGTGGATAACTCGAGAGAGGTCCACCCCCGACAGGGTGGTGGTTAGCTGAGATACCACTCAGGTGGACACTGATGAGTTGAAATTCAAGCCCACCTGCGAGAGATGGAGCAGGTACCGCAGGACCAAGTGTGCGGGGCAAGAGAATGGGTCGACCAGTATCTCCAAGCACTACAACGAGAACAGACACAATTTAAAGGCATAAACCCTCCTAGTTGAGTCCTTGCGCGAGGCCAGCAGTATTTCCTCGACCTCCCGTTCAGCCGCCAAGTCGTGAGGGATAAGGACCTCAAGTTTGGGTGAAGTAGCAAATCTTCCTCCTGCTTCAACAAACCCAGCACGTTACACAAAGAAACCGGAGGTTCCAATGAGAGGCAGATCTGCAGCAGGAACCAGGGCCTGCTGTAGTTTGAGGCGAGTTCACGCAATGAGCAGAGTGGGGGGAAACACATACAGGAGGCTGTGCATCCACAAATGGAGGAAGGTATCAGGGGCTTCCCTATTCAGGTGAGGAAATGGGCAGCAGAACCGTGGGAGCTGCGAGTTCGCCAGGCTGGCAAAGAGGTGAAGGACCGGAGTCCCCCAAAGCCGGAACAGCCGCTGCGCCATCTGTGGGCATAGTCACCACTTGTGTGGATGAAGGAGCCGGCTCAACCTGTCTGCCAAGACATTGTCCTGACCCGGAAGAATAGGTGACCCGTAGGGTTATGCACTGGCAAACATTTTACCTTCCCTTAGGGGGCGATCCTACACAAAAATTGAAGAGATGTCTTTTGAGATAGGTTATCTTACCAAAAAAGAAAAAGATTTTTTAATTGTCCCTACACCAGTCATTCCTACAATTTATGTGATTCCAAAAATTCACAAGTCCTTGACAGCTCCTCCTGGCCGCCCGATAGTGTCAGCAATAGGATCCCTTATGGAAACCATTTCAAAATTTTTGGATGTATTACTTAGACCCTTTGTTTCCTCCATGTGGTCCTACATTCACGATTCATCACACGTCATTGAGATTTTGTCTTCTTTTCAAAATCTAAATTCTGATACGATACTTGTCACCTTGGACGTTGAATCTTTATATACTAACATTCCGCAAGCAGAATCTTTGGAAATAATTGAACAATGTTTACTTAAGAGGGATACTTTTAAACATATTCCAATGGCTTTACTACTCACACTGGCACAATTTGCCCTATGTGAAAATTATTTTTGTTTTAGAGACCTGTTTTTCAAGCAAATTAAGGGGATAGCAATGGGTTCCTCTATAGCCCCGGATGTAGCGAATTTATACATGTTCCGATTTGAAGAAAAATTTGTAAAAGATCACATTAAACTTTGGATATGATATATTGATGATATTTTAATTATTTGGGATGGTAGTGTAGAATTACTTACCAAGTTTAATGTATGGATTAATGATTTGGACAATCATTTACGATTTCAGCTTACATATGATTTTAATCATATTCCATATTTGGATCTAATGATTATAAAAGGCAGCGATCATTTGGTGACATCTCTCTATAGAAAACCCACGGATCGGAATCAATTATTACATTTTCAGAGTTTTCACAATCAGCCCCTGAATAAGAATCTCCCTGTGGGACAATTTCTTAGAATTAGGAGAACATGCACCACATTACAAGATTTTGAGAATCAGGCAGATGTTATGAAGACAAGATTCATGGCAAGGCAATATCCTTCTTCTCATATCGATCAATACAAGAGAGCCCGCGAGTCCTCTCGTGAGTCTCTCCTCAAACCTCAATAGGACAAGAAAGATGTAGGATTAGTTTGTCCTCTTCTATATTCCACTGTGTCAAAAGATATTATCAAAGTTCTAAAAAAAGAATGGCATCTTATTCAGTCCATACCTGGTTTTCAAGACATTTCATTAACAATAGCCCATAAACGTAATAATAATTTGCGTGATCTATTGGTACCATCAGCTTGAACTGAGCGTAAATTTCTCTCCCAGCACAAGGGACAGTATCAATGTGGACACTGTTTTATTTGTTCCCACAAGTTGCCTATTAGAAAGGAATTCATACATCCTATCACTAAAGCAATATTTCGAATTGATGATTTTGCAAACTATGAGACCTCTCACGTTATTTATGTTATCCAATGCTCTTGTCCTTTATTATATGTGGGCAAAACCATTAGAAGTGTAAGAACAAGAATTATAGAACATAAGAGCTGCATTAGAAGGGGCCTGGTGGAGAAACCCTTGGTAATGCATTGGTAGGAGAAGGCGCACAAAATTATAGATCTTAAGTTTTTTGTTATCAAAAAAGTTAAATTAAACTGGCGAGGGGGGAATATAGATAAGACAATAATGAGACTAGAACAAAAGTATATTTTTAGGTTGAATACGTTGACCCCCAAAGGCCTCAATTTAGATAAGAACCTGTCTGTGTTTTTATGATTTCTATTGAGGTCTGGCATCATCAGCTAGTTTAGATTCATTTCTCCCCCTTTTTTTTGACAGGTTGGACTAGACCATCGACAAATCTATTGATACATATATATTTTTTATTGTTTTATTTTTTATTTTTCATTGTTCTTCTTTTCTCGACTAGTATAGACATTTTTTGTATCTTTTCACACCTGCCGTTATGCTGATGTTTGAAGATAGTATATTGCCATGAGGTTTTGCTTTTAGTTCGCAGTACACGGCGCTAGCTAACAACGGATTATGTACATAGTTGACATTCATTTTTGATGCATGAGAAGCACGGTCTTTCATGTTAGTTATCTCTGTGGTAGTTTGCACTCTCCTTCTGATCACTGATTGGTTTACACCTCTCCAATCAAACAACTTCATAATGTCGCGCGTTTTCTTTTTATTCAGTGCGCAAGTGCCGGCGTCTTTTAGCGATTTATCAGATTTAGACAGACAGCGGATTATCTATGTTGAACTAATCTGACTTACGAAAATTGAGGTCTGTCTCATAATTCTTCGTTCCTGCAAGCAAATCTTTTGTTCCAGCAGGTAGGGTTACATTGTTTCTTTACAATATTGGTTCATTGCGGGTCATAAGTTACTTCACATTTTGTATTTTAGTACAAAAATTTGGTGTTTATATTATCTTTTAGGACTCCCTCCTTTTAGATATACCCACGATCGGATAATTCACAATCCGTACAGAACATGCTTAATTTTAAAAAAACCCTCTTTTCAAGATTTAAATACTTGTATTAAGGAGCGCTTTTCAAGTGGTTCAATCGTGCAAATAGAGGAATATAAATGTCTTATCCACCATACAGAAGTCTGTTAATATACTCCCGTTTTTATACAATGTTAATTCTTAAATATTATATGGTTTTAAAAATACCCTGATTCACAATTTAAGTCCCTCCTTTCATCTAAAGTGCCTTAAAGCTGAGTTTTTTTAGATTTGTTTAATTTTAAAAATTTTTGTCCAAGCAATCCCTCCCTTCCTCCCCCTCACCCCCTCCGTTTTTCAATTCCATTTCGGTATACAATATTTATCATTTTGTAAGATCCATTTTAATATTTTAATATTATCATAGCCGGCTATGCATGCCAATTGACATCACTCCTGCTTTGTTTTTTTGAATGTAGTTTTTTTGAATGTGTTTTGAATGAATTTTTTTTTGAATGATTTTGTGTCATATTACCTTTCTTTTTCCTTTCCCTTAGCTAAATACGTGTCTAACTGTATTGAACACGCTGGCGAAGTATTAATATTTATCTATTCATTTATCTGTTTTACCATTATTATATATTATAATTTTAATTATCTTTCTTTTATTGGTCATACCTTTTCTTTTCAAACTGTATTTTAATTTCACATTAGATACTTTTACTAATGGACAATTGTTTATGTTATTATTCCTTTTGGGCATTCCAACATTTAATTTGTTTTTTTACACTGTCTATTTAGTTATTTATATTATTCAATGTAATTAGTTATTTATAATTTTAACTTTATGATTATATATTTTTTATGAAAATGTTTTCATTTTATTTATTGTTCATGTATTTATATGTATAGTGTGCCTGTATCCCCCTGACGAAGAAAAATTCGAAACACGGCCTGTGTCGGGCAATTGGGCATATGTTGTGAAAAATAAAGGTTTCCTTCCAATACACCACGTTTTGCATTGGACTTTTCCTGGTTCGTGATTTGGACTTATCCAAGAACAAGGCAGAATTGCTAGGATCAAGACTCCAACAATGGAATCTTCTAGAAGAAGATGTCAACATTACTTCACATCGAAAGCGCCACCAGCAGTTGAAGCCTTTCTTCAGAAAGGAAAGTAATCTGGTATTCTGCTCCGATATTGAAAGCCAAATGAATGCCTTAAAAATCACTCATGACCCACAAGACTGGAGACTATTTATAGACTCTTTGAAACCGAGTCTGAAGGCATTGCTTTTGAACAATGGAAACCGTCTTCCATCTATTCTAGTAGCGCATGCCGTCCACATGAAAGAGACATACGATAATGTAAAGAATCTACTGACTTCCATTAACTATAACAAGTACAGCTGGCACCTCTGTGGTGACTTGAAGGTAGTTGCCCTTTTAATGGGACTGCAGCAGGGATATATAAAATACATATGTTTCTTATGTGAGTGGGATAGCCGAGCAAGGGATTGGCACTACTTGCGGAAGGAATGGAATCGCAGACAAAATGTAACAGTTGGAGAGAAGAATATCCAGCACCCAGCTCTGGTTGAGGCTCACAAAATCCTGCTACCACCCCCCTTCACATCAAATTAGGTTTGATGAAAAACTTTGTGAAAGCCATGGACCGCACTTCGCCAGCTTTCCGATACCTGCATGAAAAATTCCCTCGACTCAGCGAAGCAAAAATTAAAGATGTAGTTTTTGTGGGTCCTCAGATTCGAGAGCTCTTCAAAGATGACTGGTTCAACAACTTGCTGCAGGGTGATGCGAAACAAGCATGGCATGCTTTTCGCCTAGTGTCAACAAACTTTCTCGGGAATGTTAGGGCAGAAAACTACAAGGAACTAGTAGAAGACATGCTGATGCAGTATCAGAAACTTGGGTGCACTATGTCTCTAAAGATCCATTTCCTTGATTCCCATCTCGATTTCTTTCCTGACAACTGTGGTATGGTTAGTGATGAACAGGGCAAACGTTTTCACCAGGATATCGCAACGATGGAGCAAAGATACCAGGGAAAATGGTCCACTACAATGCTGGCTGACTACTGCTGGACACTCCCCAGAGAAGCTCCCGAACAGCTGTACAAGATTCAGACGAAAAAATCTAAGTAGTCATCTATGACTTGGTTTTTTACAGGTATTAACCGAAGGCCTATTATATTTACTACTGACATGCATTTTATGATACAGGCTGATGTAACCATTAATTATTGTAGATTACAAAAAAACTAAAGCCAACATTGCAATTTCACTGTCATATTTGTGTTCAGCATATAAAAATTGATAAGAAATGACTGTTTTTATTTCAGTAACATGACTTTTGTAAAACTTTGTTGACCAGTGTTACCATTATGTGCTTTAATTGAGAAAGCCTTTAAGGGCATTAAATATTACTCTTAGCTTTAGGAAGATCATGTGTCATGTACCTTTTCTCTTGAGGTCAAAGCTCCTCAACTACAAAGGCACAAGAGCACAAGCTCCCCATTCTATATTAGATCTATCTTTCAACACCAGCTGTTGCTGAAGTCCTCTAACCAGGTTTTTTCCAGTTTTCCACCATTTGAGGGAGTAAAGGAACTAATCCATTACTACTACTAAACAACACAGTAACAGAGTTAATTCTTCCCAATGGAACTTTGGAGACCTCTAGAGCTGATGTACCCCAAGTACGTGCATATGTAGTCACAAATTATACCTACCATGTGGTCTTGCAGCACCAGAAGGGAATGAGCAGAAGAATATTTCTTGCTTATTAGACTTCAGAAGATTATCTCAGTGAACTGTTATGAGAGAAATCTTTCCCAACAATCTAGTATGTTCCATTATAGTGGAGTCATTACAATGATTATACAGTTAACCTAAGACGGTTTATGATAAAACCTAGTGACTAACATGTGACTCCTCATATGAAGTGTGTTAATCAGTTGTGTAGGTCAGTGTTTTCCAACCTCTCCAGAGGGCAAATCTATCGTTTTGGGTTTTGAGGATATCCATAATAAATACGCATACACTGTCAGTTTTTGTACATTAAGCACTGCATACTAATGAAATGACAATAAAATTAGATGGGTATTTTTGCTAAAAATTCATTTAGAATTAGTAAAAAGTTCATATTTAAATACAAGACCATTAGATACCTTAAATTACAGAACTCCATAAGGAGAATATAAGAACGTAAGAAAATGAATATAATCTCTTTCTCTGCCAAGGATACTCTGACAATTTGATGATTTTACTTTGACTATAAATACAACAACTGCCAATTTAAAATAATGACCTACAACCAAAATTTGAAACTTCAGTTTATTACTGGAACAGAATTCAAATGCACAAATACTTACTAATAACTGTACATGTCATTTGTCTATTGGATGTCATTGCTTGAAATTTTGCAACTTCTTCCATACTCCATTCTGCTGTATTTTTAGAAGGTTCAATATAAGCCAGTTTGCACCATATACCCTAGAAAACCAAACTATGATGTAATAAACAGAATGTCTTCCTAAAAGTTTTAAACTCAACTCAAATACAGCATACTATTAATTTCACTGTTCTTAGATTAAGATATTTTCATTTTTAACATTTAACAAGTGGAAACTCTGACATATATGCTTTCAAGGGAGGCGAACAATAACTTATTAAAATTACCACCAAAACTTGTCGTCAATATAAATTTGGCAAATTATATGGGCTAAAGCATTTAAATATACTTGATGTAAGTTTTTTAGGTTAGGAAGGTTTAGCATTGACATGCAAATGGGTAAATTAGGTTCTACAGTCTTTAAAAATGTAGATACATTTTAGAATATAGATAGAAACTACAGAATCTACAATATAGATACACTAAGTGATGCATTTAGTTAGTAAATGCCAGTGGTATGAAAAATCCAGGCAAAAGGAATATAGTGAGTAAAGAAATTCAACGCATGAGGTGGTCAGTTGTGCTGCTTTATAAGAAGTGCAATTATTTCAAAAGTTCATATTCTTTGCTACTCTCTGATAAAGCGTAGTTACTCACCTGTAACAGGTGTTCTCCAGGAGCAGCAGGAATCAGTCCTCACTTATGGGTGACGTCGGCGCCGACGGAGCCCTCGCGGAGCAATTTTCCCCAGCTTTCAAAGAAAGCCTTTGGGAATTGCAGCGCGCATGCGCGGTCCCCTTCCCGCCCAAGGGTGCCATCTTAGCCAGTCAGATGACATAGCTAAAAAAGACAGCATAAAAATTTGCAAAAAACTAAAGCAGATGATTGCAACTCCACGGGAGGAGGGAGGGTTGTGAGGACTGATTCCTGCTGCTCCTGGAGAACACCTGTTACAGGTGAGTAACTACGCTTTCTCCAGGACCAAGCAGGAAGTCAGTCCTCACTTATGGGACTCCCAAGCTCAAGGCTACCGGAGACCCTAAGCACAAAAATGAGCTCCCTCTAGCTCAGCAGCACAGAAGGAAAGAAACTTCGCTGAATTATTACCCACCGGTAGCCCACATCCGGGATGGAGGGTAGGAGTTGCTCAGACCTCGAAGAGATTACGGAGGACTGCCTGTCCGAAAGCACTGTCCCTGCGGGACTCCCTCTCGAGACAGTAATGGACCGCAAAAGTCTGGCTCGAAGACCAAGTAGCGGCCCGGCAGATGTCTGCCAGCGGAACAGAGCGGAGGTAAGCCACTAACGTAGCCTTTGCCCGAACGCAATGAGCCGTGACTCGACCTTCCAAGGAGAGTCCGGCTGCCCCATAAGCCCAAGAGATACAGTCCGCAACCCAGATGGACAGAGTACGCTTGGAGACCGGGAGCCCCAATTTATTGGGGTCAAAAGACACAAAAAGCTGAGCAGCTTTACGGTGCTCCCGCGTACGGTCAAGGTAGAAGTTCAAAGCCCTTCTACAGTCCAGGGTATGGAGGACCGTTTCAGCTCGGCTGGAGTGTGGTCTGGGAAAGAAGGTTGGAAGTACCACCTCCTGATTGATGTGAAAGGGGGAGACCACTTTTGGAAGAAATTTTGGGTGAGTCCGTAGGACTACCCTATTTTTGTAGAACCGAGTGTAAGGGGGATCAGACACGAGGGCCTGCAATTCACTTACGCGTCTAGCGGAAGTGAGGGCTATCAAGAACAGTGTTTTCCAAGAAAGAAAACGGAGAGAACAGGTAGCCATAGGTTCAAAAGGCGGACAGGTGATCCGCTGTAAAACCACATTCAGGTCCCAGTCAGGCGCTGGCGGGCGCAGAGGTGGTTTAAGTAGAAGGAGACCTCGGAGAAACCTCGCTACGAGAGGGTCGTTGGAGAGAGGTCTGCCGTCCACCGGCACATGATGTGCTGAAAGAGCACTGAGGTGAACTTTGACGGAGTTGGACTTAAGTCCCAGATTAGAGAGGTAAAGCAAGTACTGCAAGACCAACGACACCGGGCAGGAGAAGGGATCCTGAGACTGTCGGGTACACCAAACGGAAAAGCGACGCCATTTAAGGGCGTAGCATTTTCGAGTAGAAGGTCGCCGAGAAGCTAGGACGACCTCTTCCACCTCTGCCGGCAGGAGGAGGGGAGCAAGGACTACCCTCTCAGCAGCCAGGCCATTAGATTGAGAGACCTGAGGTTGGGGTGTAGCAGAGACCCCTGATCCTGAGTGAGGAGATCCGGTTGAAACCCCAGAGGGAACGGATCCTCCACCGCTAATTGCAGCAGGAGTGGAAACCACGGCTGTCTGGGCCAGCGAGGAGCCACCAGGATCATGAAGGCTTTGTCTCGGAGAACCTTGAAGAGAGTCCGAGAGACTAGCGGGATGGGAGGGAAAGCATACAGAAGGCTCCCCGACCATGAGAGTAGAAAAGCGTCCGCCGCAACCCGAAGGGGGTGTGGCTGACGAGAGCAGAAGCGAGGAAGTTGCCGGTTGTGAGGACTGGCAAAGAGATCCACCGTGGGGAGGCCCCACTTTAGAAAGAGCTTCTGAACTACCAAGGGATCCAGACGCCACTCGTGCGGCTGGAGGATCCTGCTGAGTTTGTCCGCCAGGCAATTCTCTTGGCCTGGGAGATAAACTGCCTTGAGGAGAACGCCGTGACTGACGGCCCAAGAGCAGAGCTTCTGTGCCTCCCGACAGAGGAGGAAGGAGCCCGTGCCCCCCTGCTTGTTCACGTAGAACATGGCAACTTGATTGTCCGTCTGGACAAGGACGGACTGGTGAGAAGTCAGGTGGGAGAAGGCCTTGAGAGCCAGGCGGATCGCCCTGAGCTCCAGGAAGTTGATCTGCTGAGCAGACTCCCACGTGGTCCAGAGGCCCTGAGTACGTGCCCCTTGGCAATGCGCTCCCCAGCCCAGGAGGGATGCATCTGTTGTCAGTACCCGGGCCGGCTGAGGTGACTGGAAAGGCATGCCGAATATCAGGTTCGGCCGCTGAAGCCACCACCGGAGAGACGAGATCAGCGGCTCGGAGACGCGCACTAGGTCTGCAAGGCCGCCTGTGGCTTGTCGCCACTGCCGGCGGAGACACCATTGAGCAGGTCGCATATTCAGGCGGGCATTGGGGGTCACATGGACGGTGGAAGCCATATGGCCGAGTAGTCTCAGGAAGCGCCTGGCGGAGACCAGGGGCTGGCTGCGAAAACGGTCGGCTAGGTCCATGAGCCGTTGAGCCCTGTCGAGCGGTAGGTACGCTCGTGCCTGAGGAGTGTGCAGCCTTGCGCCGATGAACTCGAGATCCTGTGAGGGGAGCAAAGTGGACTTTGCGAAGTTTATAACAAAGCCCAAGTACTGCAGAAGAGTCACCGTGCGGCGCGTGGCGTTGGTGACCTCCAGAGCGGACGCTGCTCTGATGAGCCAGTCGTCGAGGTACGGAAAGACATAGAGGCCGTGAAGCCGGAGATGGGCCGCCACCACCGCGAGACATTTTGTGAAGACTCGCGGAGCGGAGGACAGGCCAAAGGGCAGTACTCTGTACTGGTAATGATTTCCTGCCACCACAAACCTTAGGTATTGGCGGTGGCTTGGGTGGATGAGGATGTGCGTGTAGGCATCCTTTAGATCCAAGGAGCATAGCCAATCTCCCTGCTGGAGGTAGGGCAGAAGGATTCCAAGGGTAAGCATCTTGAACTTCTCCCGCACGAGGAACTTGTTGAGGTTGCGCAAGTCCAGGATGGGTCTGAGGCCTCCTGTTCTTTTTGGTATTAGAAAATACCGGGAATAAAAGCCTTGACCCTTCAGGTGGTGGGGCACCGGTTCCACCGCCTGATCCTGTAGAAGACCTGCTAACTCCTGAAGGAGTAATTCCCTGTGCAGAGGGGGTCGTGGAGGTTCCCCCGGAAAATAGGAGGGAGGGACCTGGTGGAAGTGGAGAAGATAGCCTTCTCGCACGACTTGAAGCACCCAGGCATCTGAGGTGATGCTGGACCACCTGTGGGCGAAGTGAACCAGCCGGCCTCCGGTGCTGGGAGGAGCCAGCGGGGGGGGAGAGGCTATGCTTAAGGAGTCAAAAGCCCCCACCCTGCGGAGCAGGGGCTGGTGGTGCAGGCTTGGGGGCTTGCTGCCTACGGGACCCGTTACCCCGTCCCTTGGCCTGCTGGCCCTGTTGGGGAGCTGCAGGGGCCTGATAGTGGGGGTATTGTTTGTAGGCAGTCGCCTTCCTCGGGTAAAAGGACTTCTTTCCCGAGCCCTTCTTTTTCTGGGAAGGGGCGGAGGTCTTCCTAGAAAGCCTAGTCCTGGTGAGAGTCTCTGTCTCAATTTGTGCAGCCTTATCAGCCATGGGCTTGCCAAAGAGGTGTTCGCCTCGGCAAGGGACATCGACCAACTTGTCCTGCACCCAGGGCTCAAGGTCAGACGACTGAAGCCAAGCCTGTCGGCGGGCACCGATGCCGGCTGCGGCCACTCGAGCCGATGCTTCAAAGCCATCATAGGCTGCTCGGGACATGAATTTTGAGCATTCCCGAATGCCAGTGGACAAGGCCAGGAACCTCCGCAAGGGTTCCTCGGACAAACCAGCGGAGAAGCCGGCTAGCTCTTTAGCCAGGTCTCGGAGATACATGCCCAAGTATAGCTGGTAGGTCTGGACACGACAGGCGAGCATAGAGCCCTGGAAACACTTCTTACCAAGGCCATCCAGGTTACGGGCCTCCCTGCCAGGAGGCACCGAGGAGTGCATCTTCTGGCTCTTAAGACGATGCATGGCCGATTCCACTACCATGGAATGGTGTGGTAGCTGTGCTTTCTGGAAGCCAGGGCTCTTGCGGACTCGATAGATAGAATCGACCCGCTTGCTCAGGACCGGCGAGGTGGCCGGACTCTCCCACATGCGGAAGAGTAGTCGTTCCAGCATGGGAGGAACCGGTACAGTAAAGTGTTCCCTGGCGGGAGAGTCATACTGGAGGGCGTCGAGCTCTTCGGCTCGAGGCTCCTCCTCGGGATCCGCAGGGAAGGCCAAAGCCTTGGCCATATCCCTAACGAAGTCCGAGAACCGGGCATCCTCCGGGGGGGACTGCTTCCGAGGTTCGGACTCAGGTGAGTCCGAGGGGACACACCGAGTCCGAAAAGAATCAGGCGACTCTTCCTCTTCAGACTCCCAGACCGACCGACTCCGACGAGGACTCGGTGGGGTCGGCCCGGGCAGGGCGCGGCGCCTGCCGCCCCGACGCCGAGGGAGTCGGCGTCGGCGACCTCGGTCCCGAACGGGAGGCCGAGGGCGACCTCGACTGAGGATCGACTCGAGTTCGCATCGACTCGAGGATCGGCTCGGTCTCCGTGGTCGACTTCGACGTCCCGGCGGTCGGGGCAGCGGCGCCAGCGAAGCCAGCGAGCAGTGCCCGCTGCTGGTCCATGAAGGCAGACAGTCTGCTCTCCAAGGCCGTCAACCTGAGTCCGAGCTCAGGTGACCCAGCAGCCCCCGACTCAGGCCCCGACGGCGTCGGGCCCGACGTCGGCTGTCGTGGAGGCGAGTCCAGAAGGACCACAGGACTTACCCGAGCAGGCAGCTCCGACTCCAGGCGAGGTCGCTTCATGAGGTGTTCCTTCTCCAAGGACCCGGGGCGGCTATCGGGGCTATGCGACCTGGCCCTCGCGGAGCCAGGAGCGTCCACCGACGCCGCCCTCGCGCGGGTTTCACCTTCCGTCGATGGTCCCCGGAGGGAGAACCCCTGTCGGAGGAACTCCGGCGACGGTCCGAGCTGGAACCCCTGGACGCGGAGGCCTCCGACGAGGTCCGGGTACGGCTGGGGTCAGCGAAGATTCTATCCCGCTGATGCCGCCGACTTCTCAACGCTTTGGAGGATAGTTTGCCACAAGGCCCACAGATCATTTCTTCATGATCCGGGCCCAGGCAGCGGAGGCAATTGTCGTGTGTGTCAGTTAGTGACATATTTCGGTCACACTGACCACACCGCTTGAAACCACTGGCAGCCATCGGGGGAAAAAGGGCCCCGGCGAGGTCAAAGGACCGGACTGCCAGGGAAAAACCGAAACGAAAACTGACTAAGTCAGAAAAACCGAAAAATAAGAAGAGGACTCGTGACCGGCGTCGCGAGTCCGGCGGGAAAAAGACCGGCGTCGAACCGAATGGAAAAAACAGAGTAATTCTAAAGAAAATCAACTTTTTCGCGGGGACACGATGGGTACGTCTGTAGGGCTCCGCGGAAAAAAGAAGACTGGCTAAGATGGCACCCTTGGGCGGGAAGGGGACCGCGCATGCGCGCTGCAATTCCCAAAGGCTTTCTTTGAAAGCTGGGGAAAATTGCTCCGCGAGGGCTCCGTCGGCGCCGACGTCACCCATAAGTGAGGACTGACTTCCTGCTTGGTCCTGGAGAAATATAAATATCTTCTTCACAGGCAGCCATGACTACTTAAACTCACAGTATAAATTAAAGAATATGAGTTACAGGCTGATGTAAATGCAGTAGAGGTTACAAATTAAAAAAAAAAGATTGTGTCCAGAGGAACTGATGTCACAGGGGGCAAATGACTGCTTGAACTCTTAGTTCCAGGTCTTGAGCCATACATGAAAATAAATGTGGCTACTCTGCATGGAAATGAAGGAAGACTTTGCTATGGTAAAAGCAGATTTAAAGGAGACCATGGTTACATTCAGGTAGGAGATGATGGATTTGGGTAGTCACATGGATGACCTGGAAATACATGAGGCAGCAAGAGGAATTGATGGGGGTGTTGAGGAGAGGCTGCTAAGAGCTTCAAAACCAGCAACAGCAATTGAAGGAAAAATAGAAGACCCAGAAAACAGGTATCTGAGGAGCAACTTAAGGATCAGAGGAGAACATTATCTGGATTGTATAAAATATTTTGCAAGAGGTCTTTCTCAAGTCCTGGCCGAGGAGGAGACCAAACCTGTGCAAAAGACTGAGTTTGCAAAGGGCATACCAGAGCTTAGGAGTGCCCTGAAAAGACCAACCACAGGATAGTGTGGCATGTTTAACTGTGTATGAGCAGAAGGAGCGAATTCTTTAGAAAGCATTGTAATTAAAAAAACTAAAATGGGACAATCGAACTGGAGATTTATGATGACTTATCCCCTTTGACATTGCAAAGGTGAAGGAATTTAAAAATGGAAACAACGATTTTCCAGAAAGATTGAATTCATTACTGATGGGATTTTCCCTTTGGCCTGATATATATGGCAAAGGACAGACATCTGCAGGATAAGCAGCAGATGAGATCTGGCAGACACTGAAAGAGGAAGGATACATGGACCTTCCCAATTTGCAATGGCGTGGAGAGGAACAGTCAAGGAAAGAACTGGTGAGACTAAAATAGCAGCGGATACCAGAAACAGGTTGGCAATAGAAACATAGAAACATGATGACAGAAAAAGACCACATGGCCTATCTAGTCTGTCCTTCCATAACAACAACTACAACAGTCCACTTTTTACCTTTAGAGATCCTCTGTGTTGGTCCCATGCTTTTTGAATTCAGTTACTGTCCTCATCTCTACCACCTCCACTGGGAGACTATTCCATGGATCCACTACTCTTTCTGTAAAGAAATATTTCCGCATATCACTCCTGAATCTATCTCCCTTCACCCTCATCCCATGTCCCCTCGTGGCAGAACTTGCTTTCAATTGAAAGAGGCTCTCTCCCTGAACATTTATGCCACGGAGGTATTTAAACATCTCAATCATATCACCTCTATCCCGCCTTTCCTCTAAGGTGTACATATTAAGATCCTTAAGTCTGTCCTCATATGCTTTATAATGAAGAGTGGAGTGGAGGAGTGGCCTAGTGGTTGGGGCAAGGTACTTCAGGCCAGAAGGTCGGGGGTCCAAATCCCACTAGAGGACAGCAACCTTGGGCCGGAAGGACTGGGGCTTCTAGTCCCACAGGTGCTCCTTGTGGTCTTGGGCAAGCCACTTAACCCTCCATAGCCCATGTTCCCTGTAAAATAGTTATCTCCAAGTTATAATGCCCTGTTCAATGTAATTTCAGTTTGTTCAATGTAAACCGCACTGATGCAGAATAGCGCGGTATATAAGAGAATGTAAATAAATAAATAAATAATCATTTTAGTAGCAACCCTCTGCACCGACTCCATCCTGTTCACATCCTTTTGAAGGTGCGGTCTCCAGAATTGCACACCATACTCCAAATGAGGTCGCACCAAAGACTTATACAGAGGCATTATCATCTCCTTTTTTCTGCTAGCCATTCCTCTCCGTATGCACCAAAGCATCCTTCTAGCTTTTGCCGTCGCCTTTTCTACCTGTTTAGCTACTTTAAGATCATCAGACACAACCACGCCTAGGTCCCGCTCTTCTTTAGTGGACAAAAGTACTTCACCTCCTATACTGTATTGCTCCCTTGGATTGCTGCAGCCCAAATGCATGACCAATAAGAGGTGATCGAGAGGTCTGGAGGATATAGTAGAGCTGGCACACCGGCGAGTGGACAGTGATGCTGGAGTGAGAATGTCTGAGGAGGGATGTGAAAGTGGAACAAGACGGCAAACTAAGTAGAACCAATAGAAAGGACACTGGACTTTAGTAACTGTTGATATATCAATGTGACAAATACTGTCTGGAGGTACAAGTCAAGAGGAGTTGAAAGGAAGAATGCATGAGTGCTGGGGGGCTGAAGTGAAGGGAGAATTGAGGTATGGGTGATGGGTGCTGAAGAACTGAAAGGGGTGAATGAGGGGAAAACGAGCAAATGGCAGAGGAGAGCGAAGGTGAAATTGTGAGAAGAGACTGGAGTGGTTGGAAAGGCAAAAGAAGGTAAGGTGGTGATGAATAGAAACAGCCAGGAGCCACTAAGTGTTAATTCTTCGTGCAAGGAAAGCGTAGTTACTGACGTGTAACAGGTGTTCTCCAGGGACAGCAGGAATCAGTCATCACATATGGGTGACGTTGGCACCCACGGAGCCCGAGCAGAAGCATCTCCCTAGCTTTCAAAGAAAGCCTTTGGGAGATGCACCACACATGTAAGGTCCACTTCTTGCCCAAGGATGCCATCTTGCCTCAGTCAAATAACACAGCTAAGATGGCAAAAATAAAAGATGGAAAAGAAGCAACTCCAAGGGGAGGAGGGAGGTTGTGAGGACCGATTCCTGCTGTCCATGGAGAATACCTGTTGCAGGTGAGTACCTATGCTTTCTCTGGGAACAAGCAGGAAGTCAGTCCTCACATATGGGACTCCCCAGCTACAGGCTACCGAAACCTGTAGAAAATGCCGTGGCGACTGCAAAAGTGAATTATGATCAGCAGCAGTTGACTCCCAAGAGAGAATCTCACAAGACCCAGGTGTCTGGCAGAGAACCAGCACTCCAGCAACCTAAACATAGAGGGGTTGGAAGGCAAGAGTTGCCTACACCTCAAAAAGATTATGAAATACAGCCAGGCCAAAGGCGCTATCCCGCTGGGACTCCCTTTCAGGCAGAAATAAGCTGCAAAGGTATGGACCAAAGACCAGGTGGCAGCCCGGCACATTTCCATCAGGACGGAACGCAGATTGGTCACGGAAGTAGCCATGGCCCTGATGTGGTGTGCCGTGACTCTGATCCAGTGAAATTCTGTATTTCTCCTAGACAAAGGTAATAGAGTCCCGCCACCCAAGTGGACAGAGTTTGCTTAGTCTCTGGGAGCCCTAAACGACTGGAGTCATAGGAATTGAAAAGCTGTTGAGCTTTGCAGTGGCCTTGAGTCCATTGCAGATTGAAGGACAGGGCTCTCTTGCAATCCAGAGTATGGAGAACTATCTCCACCCTACCGGCATAAGGTTTGGGAAAGAAGGTGGGGAGCACTACCTCCTGAATGAGGTGGAACGGGGACACCAACTTCGGCAGAAACTTGGGGTATATGTGGAGCACCACCCTGTTCTTGTAGAACTTCGTGTAAGGAGGCTCTACCATCAGAACCTGGAACTCGCTTACTCTGTGAGTTGATGTGAGTGCTACCAGAAAGGCGATCTTCCAAGAGAGGTACCAGAGGTGGCAGGTGGCCAGAGGCACTAACGGAGGCTTAGTAAGCTGCGAGAGCACCACATTAAGGTCTCATTTCACCACAGGAGCGCAGTCAGGGGGTTTAGGACACATGAGGCCTGGTAGGAACAGAGACACAAGGGGCTGAGTCGAGAGGGGTTTGCCCTTGACGGAGTGGTAATGTGCTGCGATGGCGCTCAAGTGTACTCTGAGTTGGACTTCAGTGCCACCTGCAATAGGTGGAACAGGTATTGGAGTACCACATGCACTGAGCAAAATGGGTTCATCTGCTTTTCTGTGCACCACAATGAGAAACGGTGCCACTTAAAGGCATATGCCCTTTCTTGTGGAGACCTTACGAGAGGCCAGGAGAAAATCTACATCTTGTGGGAGATTGAAGGGGGCTTACACTACACTTTCAGCAGCCAAGCCGTGAGTGAGAGGGACCCTAGGTTGGGTATAGGAGAAATCCCTGCTCCAGCGAGAGTAGTCCTGAGGTTCGGCACAGAAGAAACGGCGGTACCGTCAATATGGAGAGAAGCAGTGGGAACCAGGGCTGTCTGGACCACTGAGGAGCTATCAGCACTAGCGCTGCTCTCTTACGGTGAGTCTTGAACAGGGTCTTGGCTACCAGCGGCATTGGAGGGAAGGCATAAAGGAGGCATTCCATCCACAGAATGAGAAATGCATTTGTCACTAGCTAGGACATGTGCTCTCTCAGCATCAATGATGCACACAAGCCCTCACAGCACGACAAGCTGCAAACCAAGTGAGAGCCTTATCAAAGAACAAAGCACCAGGCACTGATAGCATTCCCATAGAAGTATTACAGCAATCTGATGCAGCTGTTACCATACTTACAAGGCTCTGCCAAGAAATATGGAAGACAACATCATGGCCAACTGACTGGAAAAGATCTGTGTTTATACCAATACTAAAGAAAGGTGATCCAAGTGACTGTGGAAATTATCGCACAATCGCTCTGATCCCACATGCCAGCAAAATTCTACTGAAGATTATTCAACAAGAACTACCTGAAGTGCAAGCAGGGTTCAGGAAAGGGCGAGGAACGAGAGACATCATTGCGGATGTGAGATGGATCCTTGAAAAGACTAAAGAATACCAAAAGGATATCTATTTGTGCTTTATCGACTATAGCAAGGCTTTTGACTGTGTAAAACATGAGAAACTCTGGGCCACATTAAGAAGCATGGGTATACCAGAACACCTGATTGTTCTCTTGCATAGTCTGTACATTGATCAAGAAGCAACAATTCGAACAGAACAAGGAGAAACAGAATGGTTTAAAATAAGCAAAGGTGTAAGACAAGGCTGCATACTTTCCCCCTACCTGTTTAATTTATATGCAGAACAAATCATCAGAGAAGCAGGATTGTATGAAGACAACAGAGATGTGAAGATTGGTGCAAGACTCATCAACAACCTTCGCTATGCTGATGATACCACATTACTGTCTGAAAGTGAAGATGATCTGAAACATTTGCTTCTCACAATCAAAGAACA
The DNA here is from genome assembly GCA_033557465.1 of Ichthyophis bannanicus. NCBI lineage: Eukaryota > Metazoa > Chordata > Amphibia > Gymnophiona > Ichthyophiidae > Ichthyophis > Ichthyophis bannanicus. The sequence goes on along the minus strand of CM066035.1, from coordinate 201,107,666 downwards.
GTCTCAAAATGGGCCTGCACCTTAATGTAAAGAAAACAAAGATCATGACAACTGGCATAATCAACAGGTTCATCGTTGAAGGAGAAGAAATTGAAATTGTGAACAACTTTAACCTACTTGGATCAGCTATCAATAAAGAAGCAACAAGCAGTCAAGAAATCAGACGCATTGCTCTTGGGAGAATGGCTATGAAAGACCTAGATAAGATTCTCAAGAGCAGAGATGTTTCTCTCCATACAAAGATTCGACTTGTTCAAGCCATGGTATTTTAAATAACATCATATGGATGTGAAAGCTGGACAGTGAAACAGGAAGAAAATTGATGCCTTTGAATTATGGTGCTGGGGGTAAATACTGTGTATACCATGGACTACCCGAAGAACAAACCAGTCTGTGCTAGAGGAGATCAAACCTAAGCTTTCTTTAGAAGCTCAGATGACAAGACTTCGACTTTCATACTTTGGACACATCATGCGAAGAGAGAGATCATTAGAGAAAGACATCATGCTTGGCAAAGATAGAAGGTCAACGCAAAAGAGGAAGGCCAGCAATGAGATGGATCGATAAAATAACAGCAGCTACGGGTACCAGTCTGTCAACAATGAGGCGCCTGACTGAAGACCGAACACAATTTAGGATAGCTATCCAGAGGGTTGCCATGAGTCGACTCCGACTCGACGGCACTTAACAACAGGACATGTGCGGCCAGCAGGAACAGAAACGGAGAAACTGCGCGTTGTCCGGGCTGGCGAACAGGTCCATCACTGGGATGCCCCAGAGCAGGAAGAGGCGCGAAGCTACTTGCTGGGTCCAGGCGCCACTCGTACGAATGGAGTAGCCTGCTCAGTTTGTCCGCCAAGATATTATCCTGGTTCTGGAAGTAGACTGCCTTAGGAGCACCCCTTTGCATGTAAGCATAGGAGCAGAGGGACAAGCAGCCTTCTGTCTGGAGGCTTTCACAATGCACACCCCAGCTGAGGACCTTCTGCGGAGTGGGTGCCTGGAAGGGCATTATGGCCTGAAGGTGACATAGGTTCTCCCACGATCCGAGGGAGCCTGCTAACTGGTGGGTCACCTGCACTCTGTCCTTGAGCCTGCCTGTGGCTTGGGCCCACTGAGAGTGGAGGCATCATTGGGTTGCTGTCATGTGCAGGAGGGCATTTGGTGTCATATGGACTGTGGAGGCTGTGTGTCCCAGCAAGTGGAGGAGAAGCTGGGCGAATAGCATCCTGTGCCATTGCACCACTGTGACTAATTCCTTGAGGGATTCTGATCTCTTCTGAGGGAGGACAGCTTTTGCCTGAAGGGTGTCCAGCTGAGCCCCTATGAACTCTAGGCACTGAGCCAGAGTGAGGTGGGACTTGGGGTAGTTTATGACAAACCTCAGGTGCTGCTGCAGGGAGATTATGGTAAGATGGGTGGCGCATTGTTCCTCTGTAGCTCTGTCTCTTTTTATGAGCCAGTCATCCAAATAAGGGAGGACGAAGGCCCCTTGAAGCCTGAGGAGGACTGCGACCACTGTGAGGCACTTTCTGAAGACCCTTGGAAACGAGGTCAGACCAAATGGCAGCACCCTGTATTGGTAGTACTGTCCCCCCACCATGAACTGAAGGTATTTGCTATGGCTGGGGTGAATGCTTCTTAGACCTAAAGTATGCTACACTCACATCCTATCTCCTTGCTGGAGGAATAGTAGCAGTGTTCCAAGGGAGAGCATCTTGAACTTTTCTCTGACCAGAAACTTGAACTCTCACAGGTCCAGGATGGGAGTGAAGCCCCCAGTCCTCTTGGGGACGAGGAAATACCTGGAGTAGAAGCTGGTGCCCCAGAGAGGTTTTGGCAATGGCTCCACTGCTTTGTCCTGGAGTAGTCCTGCTAGCTCGGTGAGCAGCACGGTTCGGTGGAGGACAGGCCTGGTGGATTCTCGCAGGAAATACAAGGGTGGTGCTCGATGTAGGTGGAGAGGTAGCCCCTCCTTGACCACTTTGTAGCACCCGGGAATCGGTGGTGATGGCTGCCTACCTGTGGGCAACAGGGCTAGGCACGCCCCTGCAGGCAAAAGAGGACCTCCTGGGGGAGTGGAGGTTACGCCCAGGCAGTCAAAAGCTTCCCCAGGACTGGGTCTGTGCCGGCTGGCTGGGGCTTTTTGTTTCCTGGGACCATGTCATTGGCCCTTTTGTTGTTGGCCCTGCTGAGGGGTTGAGAAGGCCTGGAAGTACAGAGTACTACTGAAGCGCCCTTTCTTCCTTGGGAAGTGTTGTAGCCCTTTTGGGGCAGGCCCTCCTACCTGGATTCCAACCTGGATTCTTAGGCTTTACCTAGCCCTTCTAACAGGAAGGAAAAAAAAAACAAGACACATACACAGAAAATCAATTATATTAATTCCAGAGCTCTAGAAGGAAGACAGTCAGAGGGTCCAAATCATGGCTCCTCCCTAACTATCTTCAAAAATCTTCTGCCAGAGATCTGCCTTTTATTAAGAAGTTATCAGCTGACATAGTTAATTTTTGATTAACATCGGATGATATTATTCATGTTAGAAAATTACAGGTCTGGAATAAAATCTGCTTACAGGGTTATTTTTCTGCTGATGCTTTGCAAAAAAATACATAAAAAAACGGAAGTTACAAGGCCATGATTATAATTACCAAGTGACAGTAGGTGTCGCTGTAATTCTTTCATTATACAAAAGCTGATTGGTTACACTATAAGTTCTGTCTAAATTCTGTTAATTTCCCAAGCTTTATTTGATTTCCAGTTATATGTTGACCTAAGGTCTCTGATTCTCGGAAAGTTTATGCAATAATGCTGATGTTAGTTGTTATCTAATTTTCGACCTATCATCTACCACAAAAGAGAGGCAGAACTGTCTGTATCTCTAAGATTTTGCAGAAGCTAGCCTTTGCACCAGTAACTATGTACACAACTTTGTTAGCTAATCTCTGTTGCAATTAACAGTCAGCAATTTTTCACAGAGAGAGAGACAGAAGCTTCTATCTAAAAATGTATGTTTCAGTTAAGCCTGGCATTACAAGCAGCATATGTTTCTCTTTTACCTGAGTAAAGGTATATGGCTATAGCACATTCACAGTCCTGTTTCTCCTTCATTATCCATGCTTGCATCACCGTCTATACCTATATCCAGAGTACCATAAATAGATGTATCACTATCCATAGCCAGGTCTAGATTGCCATAAACTGGATGATCTATATTAGTGCAAGTTACCTTATCACACAAAAGCTCATCAGTCTCTGCTATAGTCTCTAACCTTGTTCTGGAGCCTTGGTCAGTCCTTCCTTTCTCACAGTCCTCCCTTTGGTTTTGCTCAGAACCACATTCTTCATAGAAAGGCAATTCTCGGAGTAAATCCCCAGAACTGGGAACACTTCGTAGTCTAAGGACTGCAATAGTGTTTGTGGTCTTAGCCATATATGAAGTATAACATTTCATAAAACAGGCAAGACCTATCCTTACAAGGAGGGCTACTAGGAAGCCAAAGAGGCCCATCAGTAAGGCCTTTAAGGAATCTGACAGGCCACCCCACATATTTTCAAACCAGGAAAATACAGAATCAGAAGTACCTTCAAGGGGGGCGCTCATGAGCCCAACTAAGATGGCCACGATTCCCTGAGGCTCCTCACTTCTTCCCCCAAATACCTGGATTGTGCGTACTAGAGATGCAATTTTGGCGGGCAAACACTCCTCTTACGAGCGCTAAGCTAACCATGTAAAATGTTATAATCAGATCTCTCAGCCTCCTTCCAGATCTCTCAAGAAACCTGCTTTCCTTGTGTGGCCCTGCCGGAGGAACCCTCAGCCCAGGATTATCGTTGACTGCAGGCTGAATTTTCAGCTGTAGCGCAGCTGCTAGTTCATCTTCCCGAGGATCATGGAGAAATTATTCTTTTCAGTTGTTTTACATAACTGACCATCCTGCCTGCAGATCTATTACAACTGTGAGTACAACATCATCAGAAATTACGACCTGGGATTAAGCCTTCAAAAAGGGTGCCTCCCGGTATGTAGGAGCTGTCAGTGCAGCGTATTACAGAGGTTTTTAATGCTCCTTGAAGCTTCCACCTCGCGTATCTATCAACGTCCATAAAATAGTGCCGCCGCCATTACTGAAATACCTGAGAGAACCACAGTGGAATGCAGAAGGGGATCTCTGTTTTGGCGGGAAAGCTGTTTCTGTGCTCCTCTTGGAACGCATGATAGTGCTGATGACAACTGCGATTCTGCTGCTGTGTGCAGTCTGATGCTGTCTCTCCCTTTAAAATGGCTGCCACTCGTGGAACACATCGCTGGAACGCATGTGTTAAAAACAAAATGGCCGCCGCAATTTAAAAGAGTTCAGCCGATTATCCCAGTGCCGGAGTCAGCAGAGAAACCCCGATTTTCGTGTCGGGTCTCAGAGATTTCATTGGAGCTTTGAAATTCGCTTCCTCTGCTATCGAAAGCTGCTACTTGTGACTGACAGGTTCGTGACGGTGAATTACAGCACTGAATGTCCTCTTCTATCTGTATTGTTGATGTTTTAGCCAGGAGTGCCCTCTTGTGTCGCTTGTAAGTACTGCAGGTCAGAGGCAGTGTACATTCACATATGCCATTTTCTTGGTCGACTTCACTCTTTGCCTCACCAGGCGAGTCAGTGAGAGGAACCTTTACATCCAATCTAGGAGCTGCAGATAGTTCTATGCTGCCTGACAAACATGGACAATGCAAAATCGTACGCTTCTACCCTCTCCAAGTTTGCTAGATCTTCGGATTCTCTCAATATACAATCCTCACATTCTGCAGAAGGTATGTCTGCCTCTAAAGCCAATATCTCCGTTCCGCAGGCTCCGGTTACGAAAGCTGAGTTCTTGGAAATCCTACAGGAGCTCAAGTTCTTCCGCCAGGACTTTACCAAGGCGGTAAGTGATATTCAAGCCGACTTAAAATCACTGGATGACAGAGTGACGCAGACTGAGATAAATATAGGGAAACAAATGGTCTCGTCCGTGGCACTCCAGACTAAAATTGTGAAATTAGATCTTACGAGAGATTTAAAGGAAAGACATATTTGGCCTTCAGGAACAAACGGGAGGTTCAGAGGACACGGTGGTTCTAGTCCAAGAATTCTATGCCTTCTGCGTGCCAAATGCTCTGAAACCGGTGAGGCTTGAAAGGGCGCATAGATCTCTTGGGGCCCGGAGGGCTTCCAATACACAGCCTTGGGCGGTTATAATTTGTTTCAGCTTCTTTGAAGACAAAACAACATTACTGAGAAGTCTCAGAGTTAAACGCTCGGTGGTCTTCAAAGGTCAGGAGCTTCAAATATATCAAGATCTTTCTCAGTACACCCTAGAGCGACGACGGAGCTTCAAGCCCTTAACTCAGGCGCTACAGAGACAGGAAATTTCCTATAGATGGGGCTTCCCCTTCGCTTTGCTGTTCAATTGGAACAACTGTCCTCAAAAAATTATGGATCTGTCAGCAGCGATGGAGTTCCTGGATTTGATGCAACACGGTGAACGTCCTACTAGGCATAGAAGCACGAATGGAGAGTGGGAGATGTCTTTACCAAAAAGGCGCAAAGTTCCACGATCTCGACAGTCATCTAATTCCGATACCGACCCCAACCCGCAGAAGGAGATGGACACTTCTGCCCCTACCTGATCTTATTGTGATTGTCAATTGCCTGGTGGGAATTTGTGGCTGGGGTGTTTTCATTCCACTTTCTCCCTATTTGATGCTGATTAGGCTGGTCTTCATGGTTTTAATTCAGGCATAGAAGTTATACTGAGGGAGGAGGGAGCAGGAGGGAAAGAGTGGGGTGGGGGGGGGAGGATGGTGGCAGAGGAGGAACAGTGGGGAACAGGTCGGAGGCTGGGGGGATTTTAGTTTCAGTAACACATTATGTATCATGAAGGCACTTTAAGGTTTTTTTTTCCCCAATTGCCAGAATGCAGGTGGGGTGGAGGTATGGAGGTTACAGGTCACATACTTATTTCCAATGCCTTACTTTGTTTACTTGATTGGTCTACTTCCTGCAAACATAGGAATGTGGGGGGGGGGGCAGGGCTGAGAGGGAGGGGGAGGTAGGTAGAGGGAGGGGGAGGGAGGTGGGGGTTGGGGGGAGGGGGAGGGGGAGGGAGGTGGGGGTTGGGGGGAGGGGAGGGGGGACTCTTCTGACCAGAGCATTAGAAAGTCTCTACTGAGTACTAGTATCACACCTTATTTTCAAATACAGAGTGAGGGAAGTTTTGTTAGGGTTTTTAGGGGAAGGAAGATGGCTGTTCAAGGATTGGGAAAAGGAGGGAAGGAGATTCTGCTAAGGTTGAAAGTCTACAAGTGGCTTTTTTCCAGAATCGGAAATGGTTAAGGCTATTTCTTGGAATGTGCACGGATTAAATAATCCGTGCAAAAGATGGAGAGTGTAGGACCAGCTGTGTAGAGAGAAAGCTGAGATAATCTTTCTTCAAGAAACTCACCTATCTAGGCATGATCACTTTGATTCTGCCAAAAGTAGGTTCCCACAAATACACCTGGCTAACTTTTCTACCAGGAAACGGGGGGTCGCTATTCTGTTCTCCTCTACGTGCTCCTTTCAGTTGATCAATAAAGTTACTGACCCGGAGGGCTGTTTCTTGATTCTAGTGGGTTCCAACCAAGGGATTACGTTAACTCTTGTCAATGTGTATCTCCCTCCAGCAGTAGTAGGCAGTTCATTGATCGATCTGTCAAAGGCAATTCAAAAATTTAGTCAAGGGCCATTGATACTAGGTGGTGACTTCAACTGTGTCTGTTCGGAGTTAGACCGTTCGGGGAGTCGGACTTTTGGAAACACTTTGGGGAAGTTACTGGTAGATTGAGTGTCGCAGTTTGATTTATGTGATGCATGGAGGCAACTCCACATTTTGGAAAGAGATTACACTTTCTACTCTCAGGCACACCGGTGCCATTCTCGGATAGATATGTGGGTTTTGTCAAGATCAGGGATTCCATGGCTGAATAAAGCCACTATTGGGACCATGGGTCCGTCTGACCATGCAATTATTTCACCTTGGGGGTGGCAGATACTTCAGGTCAGAGGTGGTCCTTGCCACGAGGGCTCTTACTTAACCCGGAGTTTGCCTCTGAGGTTCGTAAACGATGGATGGAGTACTTGATTCCTCGGAGGTATCGAGAGCGCTCTTATGGGATGCGGGGAAAGCAGTTCTGAGAGGTCATCTCATCTCCCTATCGAGTACTTTTAGGAAACTTTTAATAGTCCAACAGGAGGATTTGAGGAAAGAGATTACAGAGCTGGAAAGAACACACAGGCGGGAGGGGGGGGGGGAGATAAGGTGTGGAATTTGTTGACTCGACGTAGGGGGGGGAATTAGCAGCGCTGGAAGCCGATCGAGTGGCCTCGCTTTTCTTGCGCACTAAGCAACGGTATTATGAACAGGGAAATAAAGCCGGCAAGTTGTTGATGTGGCAATTAAAACGGAAGTGGCAACGGCATAGGGTTGATGCTATCACATCCCCACAGGGTCAGATTTTATATACTTCCCATGATATAGCGTCCACATTTGCTACATTTTATGAGCAGCTATATGCTAGTGAGTCGGCAGCGACACACATTGATATCGGAGTGGTTGAAGGAGGCTTCTCTCCCTCAGCTGTCTGCAGATGGAAAGGAACAATTAGACCACCCGTTTACACTGGTGGAGGTTCAGCAAGTGATGAAGAACCTCAAATCTGCTAAAGCAGCAGGGTCTCAAATCTGCTAAAGCGGCAGGGCCAGATTTCTTGCCGGCAGAACTATATAAGGTTTTCCCGGATCTGTTCGCGCCAACTCTATTGACAGTCTTTAACGAAATTCTTTCCAAAAAAATGCTTCCAGAATAATTTTATCATGCGAATATTGTTGTGATCCCTAAAGCTGGCAAAGACGCTTTGCAGTGTTCTATCGACCGATATCCCTGCTAAACTTAGATTATAAAATATTCACCACCATTTTAGCTAACTGCCTAGCCACGCTAATTCCAGATATCGTTCACCTGAACCAAACTGGTTTCATAAAACACAGATACGGGTTTGAGAATGTGCGCCGACTACTCAATGTCCTACAGGGAATAAAGTGTAAAGCGGGATCATTTAAGATCCTGTCGCTTGACGAGGAAAAAGCCTTTGATAAACTAGAATGGCCCTACCTCCTACAAGTCCTCCGGGAATTCGGCTTCAGGACCGCTTTTTGTACATGGATTGCTTCGTTATATACCAACCCCCAGGCAGTGGTGTCTATCAATGGTGCCAGTTCGCCACCCTTTTGCCTAGGTAGAGGCACAAGACAGGGATGCCCCCTTTCTCTGTTATTGTTTGCCCTTGCAATGGAACCTTTAGCAGCACATATTAGGTTACAGGCAGAGGACATAGGTATCCATCTGGGCTCTGAATAGCATGCTATTTCTTTATATGCGGATGACACAATGATCTACTTGAGTGAGCCCTCTAGATCTTTACCCATTGTACTAAACATCTTGAAATGCTTCTCTCTGGTGTCTGGGTTTACTGTCAACAGACAGAAGTCCACTCTACTTAGTTGTTTGTCCCATTCTCCCACTGACGCTCTACCTAATGATGGGAACTTCCCGGTAGTGGACCAGTGAGGGTTTGGGCCTCCCTGCCGGATGGTACCGACGAATGGGTTTTTTGGCTCTTAAGCAGGTGCATGGCCGACTCCACGACCATAAAGTTGTGGGGAAGCTGGGTCTTTTGGAACCCAGGGATTTGGCGTACCCAGTAAATGGCGTCGAGGAATGCAGAGGAGGCAGCCAATGTTTCCCATATGCAGAGCAGGCAGCGGTCGAGGATCAAGGGCACTGGATCATAAGGGTTTCTTTCAGGGGTGCCTCATATTGGAGTATCTCCAATTCCTCGGTTTGCGGGTCCTCCTCGGCACCGGTCTAGATAGTGAGAGCCTTGGCCATCTCCCTCATGAAATTGAGGAATGTCACATCCTCAGGTGGGGAATGGCATCGAGTCGCCGTGGGAGACGGGTCCGAGGGCATGTCATGGTATGGCCTCATGTCCAGTGACTCTTTATCCTCTGTCTTCAATTCGGACTTGAAGTCAGAGTACAATTCAGACACTGCACGATCACCTTGGTTAAGGACTGCTCTTTGTGGTACATGACCTCCGGAAGATGGTCTGTTCAAGCCATGGGTGCTCAACAGGGAGGACCGGTATCCTGAGGAACGGGACCGGGACCTCGACCAGGACCTCTCTCGAGGCCAGTGGCACTCAAGGACCGGTTCAACATCTGGAAAAGTCCTCGATGTCGAGGGTCCCGTCATCGGGGCGGACAGACAGCAAAGCCAGACAAACACCCGCTGAATAGCCACTAGGGCAGATATACTGCTCACTATGGCTGCCATTCTTGTCTCCATGCAAGTTGGCTACACAGTCTTCAACGCAGGCACTGAGGACATTAGGCCTGGTGCCACTACTGTCGAATAAGAGTCCTCGATGAGGATGGTCTCAGAGGTCTGAGGCCAGTCGGTGGGAGCACTCTGGTGAGCTGCCTTGCCCCGACTCCCTGGACTCACGCCTGGAACTGCAGGACCTGGGGTGGGATTTCACCTTCTTCCCAGATCCATCCTCTGAGGCAGTCTTCGAGGATTTTTTCTTCTTATGCTTCACCTCCGGGGACTTCCGCTAGGAGGAAGAGTGGCTGAGGGACTCCACAGCAGCTCTGTCTTCGCGGGGCACAGAGGTATAGGAGGGGCCCTGGCGGTGGTGTCACTGGAGACTCCAGGGCAGAGTTGGATTTCTGGAAGAATTTTTCTTGTTGCTGATGGCAGCTCTTTAAGGCCTTTGGGATCATGGTTCTGCAGAGCTCACAGTTGGAGTCGTTGAGATCCAGACAAAGGCATCGAAAGCAGCAGTTGTGTGGGTCGGTGAGTGACATCATTTAGCCACCATGGTCACAACCTTTTTGAAGCCACTGGAAGCCATCGGAAAAAAGGGATCTGAGGCCTTCAGCTGAAAAAGGGCACAAATACCAGTTGAAGAAGACCTCGATGAATAACTAAGAAAAAATGAATCGACAAACCCGAGGAGCGCCGTCAAGGTGAGCAGGCTCAGGGGTAGGAAGGAAAGCGTAGTTATTCACCTATAACTGGTGTTCTCCAGGGACAGCAGGAATCAGTCCTCACTTATGGGTGACGTTGGCACCAATGGAGCCCATGCGGAACAAATCCCCAGCTTTCAAAAAAAGCCTTTGGGATTGCGACCACACGTGTGGTCGTCTTCCCGCACAAGGGTGCCATCTTGCTCAGTCAGGTCCCTTAGCTCGAGCCCTACCAAGCAGATGGCAAGGAAAGGACAAAAAAATACAGCAACTCATCAGGGGAGGTGGGAGGGTAGTAAGGATTGATTCCTGCTTTCCCTGGAGAATACATGTTACAGGTGAGTAACTACACTTTCTCCAGGAACAAGCAGGAAGTCAGTCCTCACTTATGGGACTCCATAACTACAGGGCCTGTAAACAAAAAACACCTCCGCGAGGCCATAAGCAGAAGCCCGAAGGAGCCCGAGCTCGGGTAGAAGCCCTCGGTAGCTGTGAAGAAGGGTCGGAGGGCAGGAGTTGCTTATACCCCGAACAGGCTACGGAGAACAGCCTGTCCGAAAGTGCTGTCCCGGCAGGACCCCCTCTCCAGGCAGTAGTGGACAGTGAAGGTATTCGTACAAGACCAGGTTGCTGTCCATCATGGACACAGAGCGCAGCGAGGGCAATGAGGCCGCTTTGGCTCAGACCCCATGTGCAGTGACTCAACGATCCAGGGGAACACCCACCTTCGCATGGGCAAATGCGATGCAGTCCGGCACCCAAACCTAGAGGGTGAGCCTTGGCGACTGCTTGTCCCTGCCTATTGGGATTGTAGGTCATGAAGAGCCGGTCAGACTTGTGATGAGTCTGGGTACGCTGCAAGTAGAAGGCGAGGGCCCTCTTGCAGTTGAGGGTGTGGAGAGTCGCCGACGTCTGATCGGCGTGGGGCCTTGGGAAGAAGGTCGTTAGCACTATCTCGTGATTGAGATGAAAAGCCGACACGACCTTAGGTAAGAATTCAGGATGGGTCCGGAGGACCACCCTGTTCCGATAAAACCTGGTGTAAGGGGCGCCAGCCATGAGCGCCTGAAGCTCACTGATTCGGCGAGCCGAGGTCAGTGCCACCAGGAAGGCCACCTTCCAAGACAAATGCAGGAGTGAAAACATCGCCATCGGCTCAAAAGGTGGAAGAGTGAGCTACATGAGCACCACATTCAAGTCACATTCCTCAGGAGGGGGACGGATTGGTGGCTAAGACAACAAAGGCCCTGCATGAAGCGGAAGACTAGTGGTTGCCCCAAAAGAGGCTTTCCGTCGATAGGGAGCTGATTAGCCGATATGGCGCTCAGATGAACTCTAACAGAGTTTGACTTCAGTCCATCCCTCGAGAGGAGGAGAAGGTACTGGAGAACCCACCGAACTGGGCAAGAGAAGGGGTCGGATCTGGTGCTCTGAGCACCAGACAGAGAACCGTATCCACTTAAAGGTGTAAGCTCACCTAGTGGAGTCCTTCCTCGAGGCAAGGAGGATTTCCTCGACCTCCTCTGGAAGGGCCAGCAAGGCTAGAGAGACCTGTTCAGCCGTCAGGCCATGAGGGATAAGGGAGGGTAGAACCCGACCCTCCTCCTGTGTCAGCAGGTCCCTGGCAGAACCCAGGGGGATCGGAGGCTCTGATGACAGCCGGAGCAGGAGTGGAAACCAAGGCTGCTGAGGCCACGAGGGGGCCACAAGGATCAGTGGATACTGGTCTTTATCTGCCGTCATTTACTATGTTACCGTGATGCTCCATCCTATTGAGCTTTGAACAGAGCCCTCGCAATGAGGGGGAAAGGAGGGAATGCATAGAGAAGACTGGAGGACCAATTTAGGAGAAATGCATCAGGGCCCTTCCTGCTCGGGTGCAGCACCGGGCCGCTGAAGCGAGGGAGTTGAGCATTCTGAGGGCTGGCGAAGAGATCCATCGCTGGAGTGCCCCAGCGTAGAAACAACAAGCTTGCCACTCTGGGATCTAGGCGCCACTCATGTGGGCTAAGGATTCTGCTGAGCCTGTCCGCCAGGCCCTTCTCCTGACCCGGAAGGTACATCACCTTGAGAGACATCCTGCTCTGAGCGGCAACAGAGCAGATAAGGACTGCTTCCCTGCAGAGGGAGAACGACCCCGTGCCCCCCTCTTTGTTGATATAGAACATCGCCACCCGGTTGTCGGTCTGCACCAGAACCGACTTCCCGCTGAGGACTTTCTCGAAGGCCTTCAGGGCCCACCAAATGGCCCAGAGCTTGAGCAGATTTATCTGCTGTTAAGCCTCCACCGGCAACCACTGCCCCTGCATGCAGAGAGAACCACAATGGGCTGTCCACCCTAGCAGGGAAGCATCTGTGGTAAGTACCACATCGTGCTGTGGGGCCTGGAAGGGCGATCCCCACAGGAGGTTGCGAAGGTTTTCCATCAGTTCAAAGACAAACGAAGCTCGGGAAGAACCCTGATGGGGGTCCCTGAGGTGCCCAAGGATTGGCTCCATTGGGAGCTGAGGCACCACTGGATCATCCGCATGTGCAGGCATGAGTGAGGAACCACATGCTCAGTCGAGGCCATATTTCCCAAGAGAAGTAGCATGGACCGAGCGGTGACCTGGTGGGCGCTCTGGTCACACGCTGCCAGAGCCTGGAAGTGGGTACAGCGATCCACTGGCAGGAAGGCCAAAGACCGTCGAGTATCGAGGCGTGCCCCGATGAATTCGAGAGCCTGTGCCGGCTTGAGGTGAGATTTTGGGTAGTTGACTATTAACCCCAAACTCTCCAAAAAAAGGACAGTGCGTGACATCGCTTGCCAGGCCTCCTCGATGGAGGAGCCCGTAAAGAGCCAATCGTCGAGGTAGAGAAACACCGACACACCCCGGCGCCGCAGGTGAGCGGCGGCTAGGACGAAGCACTTCATGAAGACCCGTGGGGCTGATGCAAGGCCGAGAATGAGAAACGCATCCGCTGCCAATCTGAGAGGATGCGGTTGTCTGGAGCAGAACCTGGGCAATTGACGATTCAGTGGACTGGCAAAGAGATCTATGGTTGGAAGACCCCCATCTTAGGAAGATCTGCTGAACCACAAGAGGATTCAACTGCCATTCGTATGGCTGTAGAATCATGCTCAATCTGTCTGCCAGGTAATTCTCCTGTCCAGGGAGATAGTCCGCCTTGAGAAGTAAGCCATGATTGCCTGCCCAGGAGCACAGGTTCTGTGCTTCCTGAAAGAGAAGTCGGGACTCTGTGCCCCCCTCTTTGTTCACATAGAACATTGCAACTTGATTGTCTGTTTGAACTAAGACGGGCTGGTGAGAGAGGAGATGAGAGAAGTCCGCAGTGCTAAGCGGATCGCTCTGAGCTCTAAGAGATTGATCTGCTCTGCGGCCTCCCAAGGGGACAACAGGCCTTGAATGCATGCTCCCTTGCAATGTGCACCCCAACCCTGACGAGAAGAATCAGTTGTCAGCACTTCAGAGTGTGGAGGTGCCTGAAAAGGTACCCCTTGTACCAGATTCGGAAGATGAAGCCACCACTTTAGAGAGGACTCTAGTAGCGTGGACACCCTCTCTTTGTCCTTCAGGTTAACTGTGGCTTGGTGCCAAGGATTTCTGAGGCCCCACTGAGCTGGCCTCATGTGCAGACGGGTATTTGGGGTTACATGCACCGGGGAAGACATGTGGCCTAAGAGCCGCAGGAATTGTCTGGCGGAGACCAGAGAATTGCTGTGGAATTGTCTGGCCAGATCCATCAACCTGTGGGCCCTGTCCACAGCTAAAAAGGCCTTTGCCTGCAGGGTGACCAGTCTTGCTCCTATGAACTCCATGTTCTGTGAGGGGCGCAAAGTGGACTTTTCGAAGTTTATGACAAACCCCAGATGCTGGAGAAGAGAGAGAGTGCGGAGGGTGACTTGATTGGTCTCCTGTGGAGACGGACCCCTGATGAGCCAGTTGTCCAGGTATGGAAAGACAAAGAGTCCTTGAACCCTGAGGTAGGCCGCCACCACCGCTAGGCACTTGGTGAAAACCCTGGGGGCGGAGGTTAGGCCAAAAGGGAGTACCCTGTACTGATAATGGTTTCCTCCCACTACAAATTGGAGATATTGTCTGTGGTCTGGATGAATAAGGATGTGAGTGTAAGCATCCTTTAGGTCTAAGGAGCATAGCCAATTTCCCTGCTGGAGGTAGGGCAGCAGGATTCCAAGGGTAAGCATCTTGAACTTTTCCCTCTCCAGGAACTTGTTGAGGTTCCGCAAGTCTAGGATGGGCCTGAGGTCTCCTGTCCTTTTTGGTACTAGAAAGTACCTGGAATAGAAGCCTTGACCTCTCAGGTGGTGGGGCACCGGTTCCACCGCCTGCTCCTTTAAAAGACTTGCTAACTCCTGCAGGAGTAGGTCCCTGTGCAGAGGAGATAGCCCCTCTGGACTATGCTTAGCACCCAGGTATCTCGTGTTACGGCTCACCACCTGTGGGCATACAGGGTCAGCCGGCCTCCTGTGCTGAGAGGGGCCAGCTGAGGAGGAGAGGCTATGACACTGGAGTCAAAACCCCGCTCCCTGCTGTGCAGGAGCTGGAGCTGGTGGCTTGGGGGTTTTCTGCCTACGGGGCCCATGTCCCTGCCCCTTGGCCTGCTGACCCTCTAGGGGAGTTATGGAGGCCTGGTAGTGAGGGTAGGATTTGTAGACAGATGACTTTCTCGGGTAAAAGGCCTTTTTCCCTGAGCCCTTCTTCTGAGAAGGGGCAGAGGTTTTCCTGGACAGCCATGACCGGGTTAAGAGTCTTGGACTTGAGTTCTGCAGCCTTTTCAGCCATGGGCTTGCCAAAGAGGTTTTCACCTCGGCAGGGGACATCGACCAACTTGTCCTGAACCCATGGCTCGAGGTCCGATGACTGTAGCCAGGCCTGATGGCGTGCACCGATGCAGGCCGCGGCTACTCGGGCCGAAGCCTCGAAGCCATTATAGGCTGTTCGAGAGATAAACTTCGAGCACTCCCGGATCCCCGATGACAGGGCTTTGAACCTCTGCAAAGGTTCCTCGGAGAGACCAGCAGAGAACCCGGCAATCTCCTTTGCCAGGTCTTGAAGGTATATGCCCATGTACAGCTGGTAGTTCTGGACACGGCAAGCAAGCATAGAGCCCTGTAAGCACTTTCTACCGAGGGCATCCAGGTTCCAGGCCTCCCGGCCGGGAGGCACCAAGGAGTGCATCTGACTCTTCAGACGATGCATGGCCAATTCCACAACCATGGAGTGGTGCGGTAGCTGTGCCTTATGGAAACGGGGGCTCTTGCAGACTCGATAGATGGAATCAACCTGCTTGCTCAGAACTGGAGTTGAGGCCGGCGCTTCCCACATGTGGAAGAGCAACCGTTCCAGCATCGGAGGAACCGGTACAGTAAAGGCCTCCTTGGGAGGAGAGTCATACTGCAGGGCCTCGAGCTCCTTGGCTCGAGGCTCCTCCTCGGGGTCCGCGGGGAAGGTCAAGGCCTTGGCCATGTCCTGCACGAAGTCCGAGAACCGGGTGTCCTCCGGGGGGGACCATCTCAGAGGCTCAGACTCCGGTGAGTCCAAAGGGACAAACCGGGTCCGAAACGTGTCCGGAGACACCTTGTTCTCCGTTTCCTAGCCCGACCCATCGGAGGAGGAATCGAGCAGCTCCGGTCGGGCAGGTACCGATGCCATCCGCCCCAACGCCGAGGGTACCGGCGTCGACGACCTCGGTCCGGAACGGGAGGCCGAGGGAGACCTTGGCCGAGGATCGACTCTAGAGCTCATGGACTCGAGGATCGGCTCAGCCTCCGGGGTCGACTTGGACATTGATGTCCCGGTGATCGGGGCAGAGGCACCGGTGAGACCGGCGATCAGTGCCTGCTGCTGTTCCATGAAGGCAGCCAAGATGCTCTCCAAGGCCGTCAAACTAAGCCTGAGCTCAGGAGACTCAGCAGCCCCCGACTTGGGCCCTGACGGCAGCTCCCCCGGAGGAGAGTCCATGAGGACTAAAGTACTCACGTGACTCGGGGACTCCGTCTCCACACGAGGTTGTTTAACAGGCCTCTCCGACTCCGAAGACCCGGGACGGCGGTCAGGGCTATGCGACCTGGCCCTCGAGGAGCCAAGTGCATCCACCGACGCCGCCCTCGCAGGTTTCTTCTTCCTGCTGTGCTCCCGTGAGGGAGACCCCCTTTCAGAGGAACCCCGGCGATGCTCGGGATTGGAGTCCCGAGACGTCGAGGCCTCTGACAAAGTCCTTGCTCGGCCGGACGCGGAGTCAGAGAAGATTCTTTCCTTCTGATGCTGATGGCTCCTCAACGCCTTCGAGGACATTTTCCCACACGTGCCACAGACCATTGGGTCATGGTTGGGCCCGAGGCATCAGTAATGTGTGTCGGTGAGAGATATAAGTTTCTTACACCAATCACACTTTTTAAGCCCGCTGGCAGCCATCGGGGGAAAAAGGGCCCCTACAAGGTCAAAAGACAAGGCCTGCCAGTGAAAAATAGAAAAATGGTGTGAACGCTAGTCACAAAGGACAAAAACCGATAAAAGAAGTCCGGGCTCGGAGGGGGGCGGAGCCTGATGTCCAGCGGGTTAGACGCTTCGCGCTGAAGCTCCCGAGAGGCCTACTCAGAATCCTGACTTAATACCTACATAAACTTAATATTTTGCTCCGAACTTACCGGGGTACCTCGGGGGGGATGGCGGCCCACAAACCAGCGCGCTTAGACTTCGGGTCTCCCTCTTCTTCACACGGAAAACGCTCCAAAACAGAGTTGTCTTCCCCACAAAAGATAGTTCCACTTCGGGAAAACCCCGAAATGCAACAGGAGATCTTGGAGGAAATACGCGGTGTGAAGGAACTGGTACAGTCCAACGGAGAAGCGCTCCGAGCCATGCGAGAAGATTTCGGTATGCTTCAGGACCGGCTTGAAGGTCTTTCACTACGGCAGGACAACATGGCGGGGGTCCTCGACTCGCACGCGGTGCGCTTGGTGAAACTGGACAAGGCTGAGCGTCAGATACAGAATCTTCAAAAAGAGTTAGAGGATAGCAATAATCGAGCCCGTCGCAACAATGTAAGGCTCATTGGAGTACCGGAGGGGGCGGAAGCAGGAGATATAAGAGAATTCCTGGTCAAAACTCTTCCCTCCTTGCTGAAGATCACTTTTCACAGAGATCTGGAAATTGACCGAGCACATCGTGTTCCTACCAACATGGCGCTCAATCGGACGACCCCCCCGGCCTATCATCTTTCGATTACTGAGATATCAGCAAGTTGAGCAAATTCTAAATGCTGCCCGGGCGAATCATCATCTGGAGTTTGAAAGTCATAAAGTCTCCTTCTTCCCTGACTTGGCAAAGCCCACAGTTGACCGTCGGAAGAGACTCCTTGCTTTTCGCCCTAGACTTCAACAGCTACAGGCTCGCTTTGGCCTATTGTATCCAGCGAAGCTCAGAGTGACTCTCCATAACCAAACTAGAACCTTCGAAGATCCTGATCTACTAGCAACATTTTTAGATTCCAAAGAAGCAGACCAGATGCGCTAATCCAACAACTTGGATCTGTAATCCGCCGGATCTGCCCGCCATTTTGAATGGCCCGACACGGTGATCACAGCCTGGAACAGAGACTGCCTGGACTTTTCTTTCTTTCTATATATAACTTTCTTGGTCTCCTATCCCTCCATGATGTGCACCTCGGTTGGATTCGGAACACGCACAGCTATACAGGTTATATGTTTCAATTTAGGCCTTCTCTGGGGTTTCTCCCCGCAGACATATGGTCGCCAGTAATTTCTGGGGTTCTGCTTCTTCTCTAATGCACTTCGGTGCTTATTTTTTTATATGGGGCGCTTCATTGTTTTTCATTAGCTTATTTTCTATCATGTCATGTGTACAGCCATATACAGTTAATATGAGGGACATTGTGAAATTATGTGCGTTATCATGTTCTTTCTCAGAATTTTTAACCCTTCTGAATGGCCTTATGTAAGATCTTATCACTGAACGTAAAAGGCATCAATAGTCCAATCAAAAGAAAGAAAATCCTTAGCTATCTTAATCATGAGCATGCTGATTTAGTGTTTCTTCAGGAAACGCATTTAAACTCCGCTGAAACACTGAAACTTAATGCTAAGCCTTACATGGTGGCTGCCTACTCTCCCGCCGTTTCCAAACGGTGTGGGGTAGCCATCTTGGTTAAGAAGTCTTTGCAAGCTACTGTAATGGATACTAGCTCTGATAAGGAGGGTAGATGGGCCCGTGCACACCTTAAGGTTGGAGATAGTGAATTCACGTGTATTTGTATTTATGCTCCGAATGTGGATAACCCTGCTTACTATGCAAGTATTACGCAGTTGGCACAGGCCTCTGCCAATACTCCATTAATACTTGGCGGCGATTTCAACCAAGTACTTGATCCTTTGATAGATAGACTGCCGCCTAGAACGAGTGGTCCACCCAAGAGTCTTGATACCCTTACAGCTCTGATGAAAGATCTTGCGTTAGTAGATATATGGAGGCTGCTTCACCCCTCCGACTTAGAGTTCACCTTTTTCTCAGCCCCCCATCACTCACAATCTAGAATAGATTTTTTTCTTATCTCCAAAGCACTGATATCCCAAGTGGACACGGCTAGGATTCATCCTCTCCATATTTCAGATCATGCTGCCATATCTTTCTCATTACATGTCACTACGCAAGGTGAACATCCCCGTGCTTGGTTTTTTGATAGATCCCTACTAGACCAAAAAGATTTTCAGGTTGACATAAAGGCCGCTATCCAAGACTACTTTCATTTTAATTCACCCCATGACACTGCGAGCTGGGCTTGGTGGGAGGGTTTCAAGGCGTCTATCCGTGCAACTATAACTAGCTATCAAATTCGACAGGGGAAACAAAGAAAGCAACATTTACTGATTCTAGAACAACAGATACAAGCTGGAGAGCGTCTCCTCACGTCCCGTACTGACCCATGTATTTTACTTCGCTTACAACGCCTTCGTTTTCAATACAATCAGCTTTTATATACCGCTGCTGCTAAAAATATTGAATCACAACAAGGGATGTACTATCGGGAAAATAACCGTGCTGGCAAATTGTTAGCCAATGCCCTGAAAGGTCAAAAAGAAGCCAAGCGTGTTACCGCTCTCCGCAATCCGTCGGGGGGGAGCTTGGTCACTAAAGATACAGAAATATTAGAACTCTTTCGTGATTTTTATACTCGGCTTTATCAATCTGAATGTGACTTCGAGCCAGAAGCATTTGAACGATTACTATCAGGGGTACAACGGCCGACCCTATCTGACGAAGATAGAGAGGCCATGGACAAACCATTCACTTTATCAGAAATTCAATCTGCACTCAAGAGATGTGCCACAGGTCGAGCCGCAGGCCCGGACGGTCTCCCAGCTGAATTCTACAAAACTTTTAACGCTGACTTAGCTCCGTTTTTGAAACTTTATTTTTCTGCTCTGGCCGAGGAGGGATCTCCTTCTGGATCCTTCTCAATGGCAAATGTAGTAGTTTTTGAGAAAGAGGGGAGAGATCCGCAACTAACAGCTAATTATCGTCCAATTTCCCTACTAAACGCAGACTATAAAATATTTGCCACCATTCTCTCCACCCGGCTCTCTGACAAGATGTCTACTTTAATACACCCAGATCAATGCGGTTTCATTCCCGGTAGATCAACTGCTGATAATGCTAGGACTCTATGTCATGTACTGACTGCCGCAGTTAATCTTGATCGACCATTGGTTGGCCTCTCACTTGATGCTGAGAAGGCCTTCGACCGCTTAGAATGGCCCTTCTTGTTTGCAACTCTCCGCTGGTACGGATTCGGAGAAGGCTTTCTCCGTTGTCTCCAAATCATGTATGCACAGCCTACAGCTAGTATCTGTGCTAATGCTTTAAAGTCTCAGCCATTTCCCCTGCAACGCGGTACTCGCCAGGGATGCCCACTGTCTCTACTTCTTTTCGATCTCGCACTCGAACCCTTAGCTTTACTAATCCGGCAATCCAAGGATATTCATGGAGTCCCCTTCTCTCATAGGGAAATCAAAATTTCAGCATATGCTGATGACCTTATGCTCTTTGTCTCCCTAGACTCAGTGCCGGCTGTCCTAGAGCAAATTGGTAAATATTCACAACTCTCGGGCTATAAGATAAATTGGACCAAATCGGTAGCCTTTCCACTAAATCCTCTGATCCATCAGGCAGATATGCAATCCTTTCCCTTTTTATGGCAACCTCGCATGGTCAAATACCTTGGGGTGCACTACTGCTCTCCTTTGGAAGACACCATCACCTTTAATGCCAAAGACTTAACCTCTAAGGTCCGGGCGCTTACTCAACGCTGGACTCCTTTAACACTTACTTGGTGGGGCCGCCTAGAAACCATTAAAATGATGATTGTTCCCAAAGTGAACTACATTTTAGAAATGCTGCCATGTCTCCTACCTCGACGTACGTATAAAGATTTAGAGGGTCTTCTGACTAGATACTTATGGCAAAACAAGACACCTAGGATAGCGAAACATAAGTTACAAGCAGATAAAGAAAATGGTGGTGTCAGATTCCCTGATTTCCTGAAATACCACCATTCTTTTCTTCTCAAACAAGGCGCTCGTTGGCTGGAAGACCTAACACCGAGTAGACCAGTGTGGCTAGATATAGAGGAGGACCTTTGCAAACCAATTCCTCTTACTTATCTCCCTGGTATGACTCTCCCATCAGACTCCCACTATCCACCAATGCTCTTAGACACTTTAGGTGCCTTTAATACCCTTGAGCAATCTCTAGACTCCCGACTTTGTCCGCTAGATAGACTCCCGCTTTGGCACAATGCTCGATTTCAAATACAAAATAAACCGATGGCGTGGAGCCCCTGGTACACTAGGGGCATTTGGATCCCTAACCAGCTGTTCTATGATGGTCGCTGGAAAACGTTTAGCGAATTACAAATTGAATTTGGTCTCCCAGCGAAACACTACTTTCAGTTGGTGCAACTTCAGCATTGTCTTCGGAGTGCTAAGGTGCTCCCGCCATCGGAAACCCATACCCAGGGATTGTCGGAGATTATCCGATCTATCGGGAGCTTATCGGGTGTGGCATCTAACTTTTACAAAACTTTATGTAATACTGTAAATAGAGGCACTCCTACAGCACAGAAATCCTGGGAGCGGGAAATGCATGTAACTTTGACCCCGGAGCAATGGAGCCTAGTCTGGAGCAAGGTGACACGGGTCTCTCGATCCGCCTCACTCACTCAGACACTTTTCTTTCTAGCCCACCGATGTTTCTATACTCCTGACAGGTTAGCCAAATGGAACGCCACCCAGAGCAATAGATGCTGGACATGCCATGCGGCCATTGGTTCACTAACTCATGTTATGTATGAATGCCCCGCATTACAGTATTACTGGAGTCGGGTCTGGGGTCGTATTCAATCTATTTTGCACTTTCAAGAGCCCCTCTCTTGGAAGATAGTGGGACTCCGCTCAGCTGCGGGGATCCCCTCTCTTCCCAAATCGGCTTACTTCCTTTTAGACTTTATGCTGGGCATAGCTATTTCCCTAATTACGAAATACTGGAAAAATAGCTCCCATCTGAGCCCCAATGAATGGTGGAATCATGTCTGTCTCTACAGTAAATATGAGCAAATACCTCGTATGTTAGCTTCTTCCGCTCAGACCCCCCACCACTTGTCTAAATGGAAGATGCTCAACGACTATGTTCAAACTGCTAAATGCTCTCATTTGACTGTTTAAATCTGTGTAAATCTCTGTCACATGATCATTCTGTATCGCAGATACTATTTCTGTTTGTTTTGATGTACAATTACTGTTGTTTGTAAGCGCTTATATGATGATACTTATCAGCTTAGAGAAGAAGCATAGGGGTGGGGGGTAATTGGGGTTGCTTTTTCCTTATTGTATGCTTGTATTTGTTTCCTTTGGTGTGTTGTTTCTTTTTGCTTGTTGTAAAATGAAAATAAAAGTTTAAAAAAAAAAAAAAAAGGAAGTCCGGGCTCGATACTGGTGTACCGGGCCCAGGCGGGAAAGGGAAACCAGCGTCGAACCGAAGAAACACGGATCCACGCAGAAAATCAAATTTTTCCTCGGGTGAAAACGAAACACATCCGTCGGGCTCCGCGGAAAAAAGAAGACTGAGCAAGATGGCACCCTTTGGCGAGAAGGGGACCGCGCATGCGTGCTGCATTCCCAAAGGCTTTCTTTGAAAGCTGGGGAAATGCTCCGCATGGGGGCTCCGTCGGTGCCGATGTCACCCATATGTGAGGACTGACTTCTTGCTTGGTCCTGGAGAAAATGAAGCTTGTACCCTTCTCCTACAATGGACAAAGTCCAATCTTCTGCTGTTATCTGATGCCATCTGTTGGCAAAGTGGCATAACCTGCCCGGAATATAGGGGGGGTTGGGTGCCCCTCAGAGGCAGGAAGGCAAAGCTTTCTAGGAAGGAGTAAAAGTCCTTGAGGGGGCTGAATCTTGAGAGCTGGTTGGGCTCCCGGGCCTTTTGGCTTCTTTTGCTATCTAGTTTGTCCTTTTTGGGCAACCTGACCTTGAGTTTGACTCTGCTGGGTATAGGAAGGATAAAATTTCCTCTTTTTGCTGATAGAGGGTTTTTTATAAGGCTTCTTTTTGGATGGAGTGGCTGTAGATTTTGACAATCTATCTAGAGTAGTATCGTCAGCATCTAACTCGTTAGCCTTTTCCTGCCAGTTCTTGCTGAAGAGATTCTCCCCTGTGCAAGGAATGTTGCCTAACTTGTCCTGTATCCAAGTCTGATGCCTGTAGCCAGGCAATCCGTCGTGCACCAATGGCAATAGTGGAGGTTATGCTGATGCATTTGAAGCAGTCAAAGGCTGCACGATTAACAAACTTGGAGACATCTTGAGCATGCTTAACTAGAGCAAGAAAGTCTTGTCTCTTGTCATCTGGGAGAAATGGGCTCATAAGTTCCAAGTCTCCTGTGACTTCCTTGAGGAACATTCCCATATATAGAATATATGAACTGATCCTAGCTGAAAGCATGGAAGCTTGAAAAGTTTGGCATCCAAAAGCATCCAGAGTCCTGCATTCACGACCTGGAGGATTGGATGCATGCCTCTTTGTACTTTTCATCCTACGCATGGCTGACTTCACCACCATTGAATGGTGTGGCAGCTGAGTTTTCTGAAATCCAGGACATGGCGGAACCCGATACATAGTATCAAGTCTCCTAGAGTGAGGAGAAGTAGTCAGAGGTGTCTCCCACATTCTGAGCATCAAGTTATGCAGAATTTCATGGATAGACAGAGTGGCTGCCTCCTTAGGAGCTTTAGGATATTGGAGAATTTCCAATTCCTTTGCTCTGGGTTCCTCTTCAGGAGCTACTGTGATTGAAAGACCTTTGGCCATATCACGGATAAAATCCTGAAAAGACACATCCTCTGGAGGTGACATTCTGCGCTGGGGAGAAGAGGGATCTTCTGGGAGAAACCCTCTAGTACCAGTAGAATTGTCAGAGTCTTCGGAATCGGAGGAATCGAAGTCTTCCTGACCCCGATGCTCCTGCAAAGCACGATCCCGGTATTGATCGAAGTCGGTACTGAGATGACCCAATACCGATCTGTCAATTCCAGCCAGAGATGGCATGGGAAGAATTCCCACCGGGGCTGGTACCGTTGGTACCGGTATCGTCTGTACCGGTGTCGGTACCGGCATCGGTGTAGATGTCGGTACCGGTGCCCATTGGACCAATGGTACCGCAGCTGAGAGAAGAGCTGCGATGCTGTGTTCGATAGCGAGGAACCTCAGGTCTATCGACGCTGCCGATGCCTGGGTGTCGGTACCGGTAAAAACGGCTGGAACCCCTGAGCATGGCACAGGTAGTTCTTGCGAGGTTGGGGCCTCGAAAACATCCTGAAACCCATTGATGCTTTGGAAGCCGAAGCCGAAGCCTCCCGCCGGTGCTGTTTGGCCGGTGTGGTTCCCTCAAGGGCAATGCCAATGGCCTCCCGATGCTTAGCAGGAGAGCTACCCTTTGAGGACCGGCTTTTATGTTTAGTTACCTGAGATCTATGGGAGGAAGAAGAGGCCCTTGACGATGTCGATGCAATGGATCTGGCATCCGAAGAAAAAAGGGTACCGAGCTTTGCATCCCGCTTCTGTCTTCCTCTTTTAGTCATCCCCATACAGGAGAGACATTCAGTTGGAGAATGTTCAGGCCCTAAACATTTTAGACACTAATCATGGGTGTCAGTGACGGAAATGGTACCACCACACTTAGTAAATTTTTTAAAACCACTAGATCGTTTTTCCATGTATTAGGAATATGGGGCCTAGTGCCCAAAATGTCACCTAGAACCAAAAGAGAAAAGTTTCTGAAGAGAAACAGTTTAAAGCATAAGTTTTTGGTTTTTTATTTGAAAAAGAAAAGAAAAGAACTGGTGGTACCTAAGCGTCGTGCGGTAGGCAAACGCGACCACAAGAAAACAAATTTAAAGACGGAATTTTCTGCGGTGACAGGGAATAGATCCTGTCGGCTCCGCGGAAAACTAAGAACTGAAGAGGGACAGTTGGAAAGGCGGGAAGGCAGCGCGCATGTGTTGAGGGATGCTCCCAAAAGCATTCCTATTGGACGCTGGAGAGCGTTCCCACGCAGGCTCCGTCGGTACCGATACCCATATGTGAAGACTACATTCCTGCTTGTTCCTGGAGATATAAGGCTTCCAAATAAAGGTGACATTTTACTAACCATATAATGTCCTTTCCTGGAATCCTGCTAGACCAGTCAGGACATTTGGGTTATGTTCCCCTACCAGAATAGGTGGAAACAGAAGAAAAATCCAGATGATTATGACCTCATCCTGCTATTATAGCTGATGCAGATAGGATTACACACCACTTTTCATGCTAAGCTATGGTCAAGGAAGCCCGAGTGCGCACAACATCCATGAGAGTAAGAAGGATCAAAAGTACAAGGAAAGCGTAGTTACTCACCTGTAACAGGTGTTCTCCAGAGATAGCATGAATCAGTCCTCACAAATGGGTGATGTCAATGCCGACTGAGTCCTCGCAAATGCATCTCCCCAGCTTTCAATGAAATCCTTTGGGAGATGCCACCACGCATGCATGGTCCCCTTCCAGCCCAAGGGTGCCGGCTTACTCAGTCAGATAACATAGCTAGAGCCGATAAAAGATGGCCAAAAATTGTACAGCAACTCTAACGGGAGGAGGGAGGGTTGCGAGGACTGATTCCTGGGTCAGACCAAGGTCCATCAAGCCCAGTATCCTGTTTCCAAAAGGGGCCAATCTAGGTCATAAGTACCTAGCAGTTTCCCCAAAAAAGACAGGTTCCACAATGCTTGTATTGAGTCAAGCAGTGATATACCGGGTCCTTTTAAATAATGGTTATGGACCTTTCCTCCAGGAATTTATTCAAACCTTTTTTAAACCCAGCTACACTAACACCTTTTACCACATCCTCTGGTAAAAAATTTCAGAGTTTGATTACACATTGAGTGAATTTTTTTTTTTATCTTATTAGTCTTAAATAGGTTACCCATGTAGCTTCATTGCATGCCCCCTGGTCTTTCTATATTCTGATGATGTAAGCAATCAATCTGCGTTTACGTCTTCCACTAATTCATTAATTTATAGACTCCTCAGCCGTCTCTTTTCCAGGTTGAAGAGCCCCAACGTTTTTAGTCTCTCTTCATGAAGTATCCTTCCATCTCCTTTACCATTTTGGTGGCTCTTCTCTGTACCTTTTCTAACAACACTATATCCTTTTTAAGATACAGCGACCAGAACTGCACACAATATTAAAGGTACGGTCGCATCATGGAACAATACAGAGGCATTATAATATCCTTTATTTTATTTTTCATTCCTTTTCTTATGATAGCTAGCATTCTATTTGCTCTATTGGCCGCTGCTGCACACAGGGCGGAAGGGTTTTAACATGTTATCCACGATGACGCCTAAATCTTTTTCCTGGGTGGTGGGTTCCTAATGTGGAACCTTGCATCGTGTAACCATAGTTTGGGTTGTTCTTTCCTAGGTCCCTATCTTTGCACTTGTCCACATTCAATTTCATCTGCCATTTGGATGCCCAGTCTTCCAATTTATCAAGATCCTCTTGCAATTTTCCACAATCTTCATGAGTTTTAAAAACTTTAATTAGTTTTGTAACATCTGCAAATTTGATAACATTACTCGTTATTCCCATTTCCAGGTCATTTATAGATATGTTAAAAAGCAGCGGACCCAACACAGATCCCTGGGGTAACTCCACTATTCACCTTTCTTCATTGGTAAAATTGGCCATTTAAGCCCTACCCTCTGCTTTTAACCAGTTCCTGTTCCACGACAGTACACTGCCTCCTACCACATAACATTTTAGTTTTGTCAAAAGTCTCTGATGAGGGTCCTTGTCAAGGGTTTTCTGAAAGTCCAGATACACTATATCAATCGACTCACCTTTGTCTACCTGTTTATTCACACCTTCAAAAAAACATAACAGATTAATAAGACAAGATCTTCCTTGTCTAAAGCCATGTTGGTTGTCTCCCATTAAGCCATGACTATCTACATGTTCAGTAATTTTGTTCTTTATGATGGTTTCTACCATTTTTCCTGGTACTGATGTCAGGCTCACCGGTCTGTAGTATCCTGGATCACCCCTGGAACCCATTTTAAAAATTGGTATTACATTGGCCATCCTCCTATCTTCAGGTATTAAAGATGATTTTAATGATAGGTCACAAATTAATAATAGCAAGTCTGCAATCTCATATTTTAGTTCTTTCAACACCCTTGGATATATACCATCCGGTTCAGGTGATTTGCTACCCTTCAGTTTATAAAATAGTTGTAATACATCTTCTGGGTGTATCGATATTTCTTTTAAATCTTCTGCAGTATCACCTTTAAATGCAACTTCAGTCATGGGTAACATCCCTACATCTTCCTCAGTAAAGACCGAAGCAAAGAATTTATTCAGTTTCTCCGCTTTGGCCTTGTACCCTCTTGGTGCCCCTTTTACCCGTCTATCATCTAATGGTCCAACTGACTCTCACAGGTTTTTTGCTACAAATATACTTGAAAAAGTCTTTATTACACGTTTTTGCTGCCACAGCAAGCTTCTTCTCAAATTCTCTCTTTGCCTGCCTTATCAATGCCTTGCATCTAACTTGCCAGTGCTTGTGCTGTTTCCAGTTTTCGTCATTTGGCTCTTTTTTCCATTTCCTGAAAGATGCTTTTTTTGGCAACAGCTTCTCTGACCTCAGCTTACCATGCTGGCAGTTTTTTGGATTTTCTTCCACTTTTCTTAAAGCGTGGAATACAGCTGGTCCGGAATTCCAAGTGCGGCGCTCCTGCCCGGCCTTGGGGCTAAAGACAGGAGCGGCGGTCTGATGCTTCGTGAGGAAGGAGAGTAACCTGTATCCAGGGAATGCTGGGTATTGTAGTTCCTGCTCCTCTCGCGCCGAAATAAAGAGTTGTAGTTATGGGGTTTCCAGTATATTTATTACAGTAAAGGATATTGTTCCATCACATGGCAAATAAATGCAAACAAAATAGGTGCTTCAAATGCTAACAGGAAAACTTAGGATAAAGGCAACTTAAAGTATAACTGCTTCTTTTCACTTCTAAGCAAATTACTCACTTTGCCCCAAGAGGTCAGTTAGATTCACTGCAGCCTCTTTCAGCCACTGTTACCTTCACAGTGCTGGGGAAAATCAGGTGCACATAATTAGAGCTTTCTCAGCAAGGCAATACAACAGCTCCGTAGCATTCAATTCACATACGGTCAAAAAAGCAGTTTCCTTCAGCTTGGCATCTCTACACAGCAGACCGTGCAATCCATGCTCTCACAATCTGGTAAGTCTGTATTATCTTGTGTTAATTCTTCAAGCTGTATGGAATTACTGGCTTCTGGTAACACTGGCTGTCTTCTAGCTTGCAACTCTAAAAACTGCTTAAAACTCTGTAGGAGCAATTCAGCCTGCTGTTTGTGAGATAGGGAATTGCTATCAGCTATACAACTTCCCTCTGGCTTAAGGCTGTTTATTTTCTCCTCTCTTAGATTAATTGTGTCAGAGTAACTGCTAGTCTCTTTTGCTAATGTTTCACACACAGGAGAGTTAGCTTTACGTTCAGCCTGGAAACTTTGGGCAATTCACTTACTTGTTGCCATGCCGTTCTGACTTCAGATGGCTCCAACGTTCTCCAGCTGTTAGAATGTTTGTTGCTCTCTGGCTCAAACGGTACTTCACAGAATGATTGTTTTCTTTCTTGTGCCTGCCTTGAAGGCTTCCTTTCCCAGGGCTGTGCCTTCCAACGGTTGTCTAATTCAGGGCTAGGTCCTCTCTCCTTGGGACTTCTACTCACTGCCTCTGAATAGAACTTTGCAGGTCTCCTTCCAATGTCAGGTTCCCAAGTATCAGCATACTGTTTTCTGGACTTCCAATCATTCTTCCTCTTCTCCTTCTTTCTCCTCTCCTTCTCCTCATTCCTCTCAATCCCCTTCCCCTTAGCAAAGCCATGCTCTGGTATAAAACCACGTTCTCTCCTGGACAGGCCCCTTCCAAGGGCAGGGTGTGCCCAATCAGGACTGCAGGACTCCTCCCCTGGGCTGGTCTCCATGCTCAACTCTGTGGAATAGAGTCTCTCTTTCTTTCTTGGTTTCTCAAATAGGCATAAATCCTGCTGAACCTCAGGATTTCCATCCGTTTCCATAGGCTCAGGAGGGCGCTGTTCACCACACAAGACAGTATTTTTAAACACCACCCAAGCTTGTTGTGAGTCTTCAACATTTGCAACTGTTCCTTTCAGTTTTTTTCTTTAACTATTTTCCTCATTATATCATAGTCTCCCTTTAGAAAGTCAAAAGGTAGTACTGTGGATTTCCTTACCATCCCTCCTCCATTAATTAAATCAAACGCAATCATGCAATGATCACTATTGCCAAGTGGCCCCAACACCCTTATCTCTTGCACCAGGATCTGGTGTTCCACTAAGGACTAGGTCCAAAATGGCTTCCCCTCTGGTCAGTTCATAAACCAGCTGCTCCAAGCACAGTCATTTATTTCATCTAGAAACTTTATCTCCCTAGCATGTCCTGCTGTGACACTGATCCAGTCAATACCGGGGTAATTGAAATCACCCATTATTATGACTGTGCTGTAACTTTTGTTAGCTTCCCTGATTTCTTTGAGCATTTCATCATCCATTTGTTCATTCTGGCCAGGAGGTCAATAGTACACCCCAACTGCCATAGCCTTCCCATTTTTACATGGAATTTTAATCCATAGAGATTCTACAGCAAATTTTGTTTTCTGCAAAACTTTAATCCTTTGTGACTCAATTCCTTCTCTAACACAGAGTGCAACCCCTCCACCAATTTCATCAGCTCTATCATTACAGTATAGTTTGTACCCAGGTATCACTGGTTGTCCTCCTTCCACCATATCTCTGAGATAGCAATCATATCTAACCTCTCATTTAGAATATATAGCACTAACTCTCCCATCTTATTTTTTAGACTTCTAGCATTTCCATACAAGAATTTTAGAGACTGTATTTTATTTATATTCATCTGGCTATCGATAGGCAGGGGTAATTTGGAATCTTTAAGCTCTGTCTGCTCCGTACTCAAGGGCATTTGGGCTACTTTTGTCTTTATTGGAACCTCTCTGCTGATATGCCCTAACTTCATTCTTT
Organism: Ichthyophis bannanicus; assembly: GCA_033557465.1. Lineage (NCBI taxonomy): Eukaryota > Metazoa > Chordata > Amphibia > Gymnophiona > Ichthyophiidae > Ichthyophis > Ichthyophis bannanicus. Next base: position 201,077,846 of record CM066035.1, on the reverse strand, counting down.
TTGCAGTATCCTTCAAGGATACATTGTTCCGAACCATGCATTCTTGGGTGACTGTCAGCTCTCCCATATTGTCTAGTTTAAAAGCTGCTCTATCTACTTTTTAAAGGTCAATGCCAGCAACCTCATTCCATCCCGGTAAGGTGAAGCCCATCCCTTCGAAAGAGTCCCTCAATTCCCCAGAATGTTCCCCAGTTCCTAACAAATCCAAAACCCTCATCTTTGCACCATCGTCTCATACACGCATTGAGACTCCGGAGCTCTGCCTGCCTTTTGGGTCCTGCGTGTGGAACGGGATGCATTTCGGAGAACGCTACCCTAGAAGTTCTGGATTTCAACTTCCTACCTAAAAGTCTAAATTTAGCCTCCAGAACCTCTCTACCACATTTTCCTATATCACTGGTACCGACAAGTACCAAGAAGGCAGACTTCTTCCCAGCACTATCTAAGACCTTGTCTAGGTGGCACATGAGGTCCGCTACCTTCGCACCAGGCAGGCATGTTACCAGGAGATCCTCACGTCCACCAGCCACCCAGCTATCTACATGCCTAATAATGTAATCACCAACTATAACAGCTGTCCTAACCTTTCTCTCATGGGCACATGGTCCTGGAGAAACTTCCTCGGTGCAAGAGGGTTTTACATCACCTGAAGGCCAGGTCCTAGCTACAGGATCACCTGCTGCCGCAACAGGGTGATGCTCTCCTGTCACGTGACCTCTCTCCTCCATGGCAACAGGGATGCTGCCAGACTGGAGGTGGGACTTCAGGATATATCCCTGTAGGTCCCGTTTATGTACCTCTCTGTGTTCTTTATGTCCTCCAAGTCTGCTATTCTAGCCTCCAGAGATCGGACTCCTTCCCTGAGAGCAGAGAGCTCCTTGCACCTAGTGCACATATAAGACCCCTCACCAATTGGGAGAAAATCATACATGTGACACTCAATGCAAGAGACTGGAAAACCCCCATCTCGCTGCTGGACTGCTGTCTGCATCTTAGTTTTAAGGTTGTGTTTAAGTATTTAAGTTCTTCACATACTAAATGTTGGTGGAGATACTTATACTACTAAACTACACCTAATACGTTTAATGTACTTTGTTCAGCTGAAGCTTAATTAATCTCAGGTCTTTAATGTATGCCTGATGAGGACAAACAGCTGCACCTGAGAATGAATATGGCACCTCCTTTCCTTTGAGAGGTTTATGCACCTATAAAATGTAGTTATTCACCTGTAACAGGTGATCTCCGGGAACAGCAGGAATTTAGTCTTCACATACGGGTATCGTCGGTACCGACGGAGCCTGTGCGGGAACGCTCCCCAGCGTCCAGCAGAAACGCTTTTGGGAGCATCCCTCAGCACATGCGCGCTGCCTTCCCGCCTTTCCAACTGTCCCTCTTCAGTTAAGTTTGTATCTGAGTGAAAGGATAGAGGGAGAGAGGAAGACAGAGAGATAGAGAGACAACTCCTAGGGGAGGTGGGTGGGTTATGAAGACTAAATTCCTACTGTTCCCGGAGATCACCTTTTACAGGTGAGTAACTACGCTATCTCCAGGAACAAGCAGGAATGTAGTCTTCACATATGGGGACTCCCTAGCTGAAGGTGCCAGCGAGATAGCCCCAGGAAGCTGCCACCTATAGTGAGGTGGGCCATGCTTCCTCCCATGGATCTCTGGCATCCCACCAGGGTTGGTGAGTAGGAGATGAATTAGGTCTGGAAGAGATTTTGAAGAACAGCTTGGCCAAAGAAGGCATCCCGATGGGAGTCTTTATCTAGGCAGTAGTGAGCTGTAAAGGTGTGTACCGAAGCCCAGGTGGCTGCTCGACAAATGTCATCAATAGACACAGAGTGAAGGTTAGCCATAGAGGCTGCCATGGCTCTCACATTATGAGCTGTGACATGGCCTTGAAGAGGAAGACTCTTACTCTCATAAGCAAAGGATATGCATTGTGCAATCCATTTGGACAGAGTTCTCTTGGAGACTGAAAGTCCCAAATGACTAGAATCAAAGGCAATAAAAAGTTGAGAAGACTTTCTATGTTGCTGTGTTCTTTGTAGGTAAAAAGCCAAGGCTCTTTTATAATCCAAAGTATGAAGATTCCTTTCTGCATTAGAGGCATGAGGCCTCGGAAAGAATACAGGAAGATAAATTGATTGATTTAAATGAAAAGACGAAAACACCTTTGGCATAAAGTGTGGATGAGTTCTAAGAACAACCTTATCATGGTGAAACCTAGTATAAGGAGGATCAGCCACTAAAGTTTGCAATTCACTAATGGGACATGCAGAGGTGATTGCAATTAGGAAGATGACCTTTCAGGACAAAAGTTTTAGGGTTGTAGTGCCTAAAGGTTCAAAATGCGGTTTCATGAGCTGCCCAAGAACTAGGTTTAAATCCCATGCCACCGGTGGTGGCCTGATGGGAGGCTTTGTTAATATAAGAACTCTCATAAATCTTGTTATGAGTGGATGAGAGGAAATTGGTTGTCCATTTAGAGGCTTATAAGAAGCTGCAATTGCACTAAGATGGACTCTTACTGAATTGTCTTTAGACCAGAATTTGATAGATGAAGTAGATACTCTAGTATGGATTCCAAAGGTATCTTAAGGGGGTTTAACCCTTTCTGTGAACACCATATAGTAAAACATTTCCACTTGAAGGCGTAAGAGCGTCTTGTGGAAGGTTTTCTAGAAGCCTGAAGGATATCCTTTACCTGTTGGGAAAGGTTAAGATCCTGAAGGTCTAAGCTTTCAGCAACCAGGCCCTGAGATGCAGGGACTGGGGATTCAGGTGCCATAGCATCCCGTTCTCTTGGGAGAGGAGATCTGGAGCATAGCATAACTCCAGAGGTGCAGCTTGAGAGAGATGTAGAAGCAGGGTATACCACGTTTGGCGTGGCCGCCGTGGCGCAATGAGGATCATAGGACCTCTGTCTCTCTGAAGCTTGAAGAGTGTTTTGGGGATAAGGGGAATAGGTGGGAAGGCAAAGAGGAAGTCATGACCCCAGTGAAGGAAGGCGCCCCTTGCCTGGCAATTTTGAGCCGGAATCCTGGAACAGAACCGGGGAAGTTTGGCATTCAGTGGACTTGCAAAGAGGTCTATATCTGGGGTTCCCCAGATCTGAAATATCATGACCACATGGTCTAGGTGGAGAGACCATTCATGAAGCAGCAGTACTCGGCTGAGTTTGTCTGCCCAAAGGTTTTGAATGCCTGGAAGATATAACACGAGAAGGTGAATTTGATGCTCTCTGGTGAGGGCCCATAGTCATAAAGCTTTGTTGCATAATGACAAAGAGCCTGTTCTGCCCTGCTTGTTCACGTAGAACATAGCTACCTGATTTTCCGTTTGGACTAAGACCATCTTGTAGCTCAGCTCAGCATGGAATACTCGAAGAGCTAGATAGATTGCTCTGAGTTCCAGAAGGTTTATGTGAAGACAAGCCTCCTGTGGAGTCCAGGTACCCTGTGTAGAGAGATGATGCAGATGTGCACCCCATCCCACCTGTGATGCATCTGTTAGGGTGGCCTGGAATAGGGGTTGCTGGAAAGGAGACCCCACTAGAAGATTTTCCAGTGATTGCCACCATTGTAGGGACAAGATCAATTGTTGTGTGTTTGATATCTTGTCCGACAGACGTCCTGTGGCCTGTGTCCACAGTGTGGATAGGGTCCACTGGGCTGCTCGCATACAGAAACATAGAAATATGATGACAGAAAGAGACCACATGGCCTATCTAGTCTGTCCTTCCATATCAACAACTACAACAGTCCCCTTTTTACCTTTAGAGATAGAGTAGTTACTCACCTGTAACAGGTGTTCTCCAGGAGCAGCAGGAATCAGTCCTCACATATGGGTGACATCGATGTCGATGGAGCCCCTGCGGAGCATTTCCCCAGCTTTCTATGAAAGCCTTTGGGAATGCAGGCACGCGCATGCGCGGTCCCCTTCCCGCATAAAGGTGCCATCTTGCCCAGTCAAATGACCTAGCTAAGAATAGCACACAAAAAACAAAATAAACTATATACAACTGCAACTCCTAGGGGAGGAGGGAGGGTTGTGAGGACTGATTCCTGCTGCTCCTGGAGAACACCTGTTACAGGTGAGTAACTACTCTTTCTCTAGGACCAAGCAGGAAGTCAGTCCTCACATATGGGTGACTCCCTAGCTCTGGGCTACCAGGAACCCAGGCTGAACAAGAGAACTCCCTCTAGTCCCAGCATCAAAGAAAGGCTTTCACTGAAAGAACCTCCACCGGTAGCCCAAAGGAGGGTTGGAGGGCAGGAGTTGCCTAAACCTCAAAGAGATTCCGGAGTACTGCCTGGCCAAAAGCACTGTCCCTACGGGACTCCCTTTCCAGACAGTAATGGGCCGCAAAGGTCTGGCTGGAGGACCAAGTTGCAGCCCTGTAGATGTCTACCAACGGTACAGAGCGGAGATGAGCCACTGAGGCAGCCATTGCCCTGACACTATGGGCCGTGACCCGACCCGACCCTGCAAAGGAAGGTCAGCCGCCCTGTAAGCCCAGGTGATAGTCAGCCACCCAGATGGACAAGGTACGCTTGGACACATCTAACCCCAAATTAGTAGGATCGAAAGATATAAAGAGCTGAGTAGCTCTTCTATGCCCTTGCGTACGGTCAGGGTAGAAGGATAAGGCCCTCCTACAGTCCAGGGTATGCAGAACTGCTTCAGCCTGGCTTGCATGACGCCTAGGGAAGAATGTCGGAAGAACCACCTCTTGGTTGAGGTGGAAAGAGGAGACAACCTTTGGGAGGAACTTTGGATGAGTCCTAAGGACTACCCTTTTCCTATAGAAGCGGGTGTAAGGCCTGTCACAGACCAGGGCCTGAAGCTCACTCACACGCCTGGCCGAGGTTAGGGCTACCAAGAAGAGTGTCTTCCAGGACAGGAAGCGGAAAGGACAAGTAGCCATTGGCTCAAAAGGTGGGCGAGTCAGTTGCTGCAAGACCACATTCATCTCCCACTCAGGAGCTGGAGGACGGATTGGGGGCTTTAGCAAGAGCAAGCCTCTGAAAAATCTGGACACCAAGGGGTGAACCGACAGAGAATGTCCTTCCACCAGTGAGTGGTGAGCTGCTAGAGCTGAGAGGTGGACCCAAACAGAATTGGATTTAAGTCCCTGAGTGGATAAATGCAGTAGGTACTGAAGCACTACTGGTACAGCACAGGAGAAAGGATCCTCTGTACGTAGCTGACACCACACAGAAAACCTTTTCCATTTCAGGGGATAGGTTTTTCTAGTGGACTGCTTTCTAGAGGTGAGGACAACCTCCTCAACTTCCTGAGGAAGGCCCCAGAGAGCCAAAACTACCCTTGCAGACTCCATGCCATCAAACTGAGAGCTCTGAGATTTGGGTGCAGAAGGGAACCTTGATCCTGAGAGAGAAGGTCGGGCTGCAACCCCAGAGGCAGTGGGGGATCCACTGCCAGTTGAAGCAGAAGTGGGAACCAAGGCTGCCTCGGCCATCTGGGAGCTACCAGCAGGACCGAGGCCTTGTCCTGTAGAATTTTGAATAGGGTACGGGCCACCAGGGGTGTGTGAGGAAACGCATACAGGAGGCCCTGGGACCAGGAAATCAGAAAAGCATCTGCTGCTAGCCGCAGAGGATGCGGCTGCCTGGAGCAGAACCTTGGCAGCTGTTTGTTCAATGGACTGGCAAACAGATCTATGGATGGAAGTCCCCATTTCAGGAAAAACTTCTGAACCACTAAGGGATGGAGCTGCCATACGTGGGGCTGCAGAATCCTGCTCAACCTGTCTGCCAGGTAGTTTTCCTGGCCAGGGAGATACACAGCCTTGAGGAACATGTTGTGTATGAGAGCAAACAAGCAAAGGTCCTGTGCCTCCTGACAAAGGAGCCTGGACCCAGTGCCGTCACATAAAACATGGCTACTTGGTTGTCTGTTTGAACTAAAACAGACTGATGAGCCAGGGTTTGAGAGAAAGTTTTGAGGGCTAAACGAATAGCCCTGAGTTCCAGTAGATTGATCTGCTGGGTGGCCTCCCAGGGAGAACACAGGCCCTGGGTGCACTTGTCCAGACAATGAGCCCCCCAGCCTTGCAGGGAGGCATCTGTGGTCAACACCACTGTGAACCCAGGAACCTGAAAAGGCACCCCTTGCAGTAGATTGGGTGGGTGCAGCCACCAGCGGAGGGAGTTCAGGAATGGTCTGGACACCCTTACTCTGTCTCTGAGGCGGCCTGTGTCCACTGAGTTCTGAGGCAACAATGTGCAGGCCTCATATGGAGCCGGGCATTGGGGGTCACATGCACTGTTGAAGCCATGTGGCCGAGAAGCCTCAGGCAGAGTCTGGCGGAGACCAGTGACCTGCTGAGAAACTGGTTTGCCAAGTTTATTAGTCTTTGGGCTCTATGTACTAGCAAGAAAGCCTTTGCCAGCAGAGTCCAGCCTTGCTCCTATGAACTCCAAGTTCTGGGAGGGGAGCAAAGTGGACTTTGCAAAGTTTATGACAAACCCCAGGTGTTGAAGAAGAGCAATAGTTCGGAGGGTGGCTTGTCTGGCCTCCTGGCACGTCTGACCCCTGATGAGCCAGTCGTCCAGATAGGGGAAGACAAAGATACCCTGATTTCTCAGGTAGGCCGCCACCACCGCCAGGCATTTGGTAAAGACCCTGAGGGTGGAGGTGAGGCCGAAAGGCAACACCCTGTACTGATAATGGTTTCCTCCCACAATGAACCTGAGGTACTTTCTGTGGCCTGGATGAATGAGGATGTGAGTGTACGCATCCTTTAAATCTAAGGAGCATAGCCAATCTCCCTGTTGGAGGTAGGGCAGAAGTGTTCCAAGAGTAAGCATCTTGAATTTTTCTTTCTCTAGGAACTTGTTGAGATTTCTGAGGTCTAGGATAGGCCTGAGGCCACCGGTTCTCTTTGGTACGAGAAAGTAACTAGAGTAGAACCCTTGACCTTGGAGGTGCGGAGGCACAGGCTCCACTGCCTTGTCTCGCAACAGACCTTGGAGCTCCTGAAGGAGAAGATCTGTGTGGAGGGGAGGCCTTGAACGCTACCCTGGGAAGAATGGAGGAGGCAGCTGTTGGAAGTGTAGCATATAGCCCTTGTGGACGATGCTTAACACCAAACTGTCCCCAGTGATGAGTGGCCACTTGTGGGCAAACAGGGTAAGTCGACCTCCTGTGCAGGGTTGGGAGAGCAGGGACGGAGAGGCTATGCCTAAGGAGTCAAAAACCCCCACCCTGCTGAAAGGGAGCAGGAGCCAGAGGCTTGGGGGCCCTCTGCCTACGGGGCCCATTCCCCTGCCCCTTGGCCTGCTGACCCTGTGGGGGAGCTTGGGAGGCCTGGTACTGTGGGAACTGTTTGTAGGCAGTGCCCTTCCTCGGGTAAAAGGACTTTTTACCAGAGCCCTTCTTTTTCTGAGAAGGGGCAGAAGTCTTTCTAGACAGCCTTGTCCTCGTGAGGTGCTCGGTTTCGAGCTGTGCAGCCTTCTCGGTCATGGGCTTGCCAAAAAGGTTCTCACCTCGGCAAGGGACATCGACCAACTTGTCCTGTACCCATGGCTCGAGATCCGATGACTGCAGCCATGCCTGGTGTCGAGCCGCAACGCTGGCTGCCGCAACACGGGCCGAAGCCTCAAAGCCATCGTAGGCAGCGCGGGACATAAACTTAGAGCATTCCCGTATCCCCGAGGACAAGGACTTGAACCTCTGCAAGGGTTCCCCGGAGAGACCAGCAGAGAACCCGGCCAGCTCCTTGGCCAAGTCCCGCAAGTACATGCCCATGTACAGCTGGTAAGACTGGACACGGAAAGCAAGCATCGAGCCCTGGAAGCACTTTCTACCAAAACCATCCAGGTTCCGGGCCTCCCTGCCAGGGGGCATCGCGGAGTGCATCTTCTGACTTTTCAGACGATGCATGGCCAATTCCACCACCATGGAATGATGCAGTAGCTGCGCTTTTTGAAAATCAGGGCTCTTCCGAAGTCGATAAATGGAATCGACCCGCTTGCTCAGAACCGGCGCCAAGGCCGGTGCCTCCCACATCTGGAAGAGAAGCCGCTCCAGCATCGGAGGAGCCGCTCCAGCATCGGAGGAACCGGAACAGTAAAGGCCTCCTTCGGAAAAGAGTCATACTGGAGGGCCTCGAGCTCTTCGGCTCGAGGCTCCGACTTGGGGTCCACAGGGATAGCCAACGCAGTGGCCATATCCCGAACGAACTCCGAGAACCGGGTATCCTTCTGAGGGGATCTACTCCGGGGCTCAGACTGCGGTGAGTCCGACGGGACGCACAGAGTTTGGAAGGTATCGGGGGACTCCTCGTCCTCCGTCTCCCAGGCGGACTCGTCCGATGAGGAATCGGGCTCCGACCACGTGGGGCTTGTTAGCACCCGCCCCGACGCCGAAGGCACCGGCGTCGACACCCTTAGTCCCGAGCGGGAAGTCGAGGGTGACCGCGACTGAGGTCGACCTCGAGCCTTCATGGTCTTGAGTCTCGGCTCGGTTTCCGGGGTTGACTTCGACGTCGATGTCCCGGTGGTCAGGGCAGATGTGCCAGACAGGCTGGCAATCAGCACCCGCTGCTGATCCATGAAGGCAGACAATCTGCACTCCAAGGCTGTCAGCCTGAGACCCAGCTCAGGAGACTCAGCAGCCACCGACTCGGGCGCCGGCGGCGCCGGACCCGACGTCGGCTCTCTGGGAGGAGAGTCCACGAGGACTATAGGACTTACGTGTCCAGCAGACTCCGGCTCCACATGAGCTACTTTTGGCGGCTTCTCCTGTTCTACGGGTCTGGGCCGGCGGTCGGGGGTCCGAGACCTAGCTCTCGAGGAGCCAGGCACCTCCTCCGACGCCACAATCGCGAGCCGCTTCTTCCTCTTTCGTTCCAGGACGGGGGACCCCCTGTCCGAGGAGCCTCGATGGTGCTCGGGATCAGACTCCTGAGATGTCGAGGCCTCAGACGAGGTTCGGGCCCGGTCGGAGGCTGAGTCTGAGAAAAGCCTTTCCTTTTGGTGCTGACGACTTCGAAGCGCCTTGGTGGACATTTTTCCACATGGCCCGCATGTCTTAGGATCGTGGTCCGGAACCAGGCACCGAAGGCAGCAGTCGTGTGTGTCGGTGAGAGACATTAGTTTCTTACACCGATCACACTTCTTGAAACCACAGGAAGCCATCGGGGAAAAAAGAGCCCCGCGAGGTCAAAGGACCGGCCTTCCAGGGAAAAAGAAAAAAGGGCGCGAACGCCAGCCATGAAGGGCAAAAACCGAAAAAGAAGATTGGGCTCGATACCGGTGTACCAAACCCGGCGGGAGGGGAACCGGCGTCAAACCGGAGAAAAATAGCGAAGGAATCGCGAAAAAATCCAACTACTTTCCGGGAGTACTAGGACACACGCCCGATGGGCTTCACGGAAAAAGAGAGAATGGACAAGATGGCACCTTTAGGCGGGAAGGGGACCGCGCATGCGTGCCTGCATTCCCAAAGGCTTTCACAGAAAGCTGGGGAAATGCTGCGCAGGGGCTCCATCGACATCGATGTCACCCATATGTGAGGACTGACTTCCTGCTTGGTCCTGGAGGAACCTCTGTGTTTGTCCCATGCTTTTTTGAATTCAGTTACTGTCCTCATCTCTACCACCTCCACTGGGAGACTATTCCACGGATCCACTACTCTTTCCGTAAAGAAATATTTCTGCATATCACTCCTGAATCTATCTCCCTTCACCCTCATCCCATGTCCCCTCGTAGCAGAACTTGCTTTCAATTGAAAGAGGCTCTCTCCCTGAACATTTATGCCACGGATGTATTTAAACATCTCAATCATATCACCTCTATCCCACCTTTCCTCTAAGGTGTACATATTAAGATCCTTCAGTTTGTCCTCATATGCTTTATAATGAAGACCACTAATCATTTTAGAAGCCACCCTCTGCACCGACTCCATCCTGTTCACATCCTTTTGAAGGTGCGGTCTCCAGAATTGCACACTATACTCCAAATGAGGTCGCACCAAAGACTTATACAGAGGCATTATCACCTCCTTTTTTCTGCTAGCCATTCCTCTCCGTATGCACCCAAGCATCCTTTTAGCTTTTGCCGTCACCTTTTCTACCTGTTTAGCTACTTTAAGATCATCAGACACAACCACACCTAGGTCCCGCTCTTCTTTAGTGGACAAAAGTACTTCACCCCCTATACTATTATTGCTCCCTTGGATTACTGCAGCCCAAATGCATGACCTTACATTTTTTAACATTAAATCCCAACTGCCAAATTCTAGACCATTCTTCAAGCTTAGCTAGATCCCTCCTCATGTTATCTACACCTTCCTGGGTGTCAACTCTATTGCAGATTTTGGTATCATCCGCAAAGAGGCAAACCTTACCCGACAGCCCTTCCGCTATATCACTAACAAAAATGTTAAAAAGAATCGGACCAAGGACAGATCCTTGGGGCACACCACTGGTAACATCCTTCTTCTCACAGTGAGCTCCATTTACTTGTACTCTTTGTCGCCTCCCACCCAACCAATTTCTAACCCAAGCAGTAACTTTAGGGTCCATCCCTAGGGTGCTCAGTTTGTTTATAAGTCACCTCTGAGGAACAGTATCAAAGGCTTTACTGAAATCTAAATACACCACATCAAAGGCTCTCCCTCGGTCCAACTCCCTGGTCACCCAGTCAAAGAAATCAATCAGATTTGTCTGACAAGACCTGCCTCTGGTAAATCCATGCATATGAAGGCAAGCGTAGGGAACCACATGAACCGTGGATGCCATATGTCCCAATAGTTGCAGTAGTTCTCGAGCAGTTAGGGAGGACTTCACTGCTGCTTGAGAAGCTAGCTGCATTATACGAAGACAGCGGGGTTGTGGGAGAAAAGCCCTTGACTGTCTGGTATCTAGACGGGCTCCTATGAACTCTAGGGACTGAGAAGGAGCAAGTTGGGATTTTGGGAGGTTTATGACCAATCCCAAGTACTGAAGGATTTGCATTATGCAAGACAGTGCAGATCTGACTTCTGGAACCGTGGGGGCTCGAATGAGCCAGTCGTACAAGTAAGGGAAGACAAATATCTCCAGGGTTCGCAGAAATGCAGCTACTACTGCCATGAATTTTGTGAATACTATTGGTGCTAAAGCCAGACCAAAGGGAAGAACCCTGTATTGGAAATGTTTCCCCTTGAAAAGGATTCGTAAGAATTTCCTGTGATCTAGATGGATCAGAATGTGAGTATATGTATCCTTTAGATCTAGAGAACAAAGCCAATCCTGACTTTGAAGGTATGGCAGAAGAGTTCCCAGAGAAATCATTTTGAACTTTTCTCGGAACAGATATCTGTTCAGTTCTCTGAGGTCTAGAATGGGTCTGTGTCCTCCTGTTTTCTTTGGAATAAGAAAACAGAGGGAGTAGAACCCTGCACCCTGCTGAAGAATGGGCACTTCCTCTATTGCTCCTTGAGCAAGGAGTGTTCAGACCTCTCGATCCAGTAGATTGCCTGTAGAGGTTTGGGAATTGAACTGTCTTACCATTGTATAGGAGGGGGCATACTTTGAAAATGAAGCTTGTACCCCTCTCCGACAATGGACAGGGTCCAGTTTTCTGTTGTTATTTCGTGCCATCTGTTGGCAAACTGACACAACCCGCCTGGAATGTTTAGGGGTTCTGGCCCCTTCAGAGGCAGGAAGGCTAAGTTCTCTATGAAGGAGTCAAAGCCCTTGAGAGGCCTGGGCCCGTGGAGCTGGTTGAGCTCTAAGGCCTTTTGGCTTCTTTTGTCTGGATTGTTGCTGTTGACCCTTCTGGGCAACTTGACCCTGAGCTTGCCCTTGCTGGGTATAAGATGGATAAAACTTCCTCTTTTTGCTGAAAAAGGGTTTTTTATAGTGTTTCTTTTTGGCTGGGGTGGCTGTAGATTTTGACAATCTGTCTAAAGTGAGATTGTCAGTATCTATCTCATTAGCCTTCTCCTGCCAATTCTTGCCAAAGAGGTTTTCTCCTGTGCAAGGGATGTTTCCCAATTTATCCTGTACCCAAATCTCCAAGTCTGATGCCTGAAGCCAGGCAATCCGACGTGCACCAATGGCAATAGCAGAGGTTCTGCTGATGCATTCAAAGCAGTCAAAGGCTGCACGGTTTACAAACTTGGAGACATCTTGAGCATGCTTGACCAGAGTGAGAAAGTCCTGTTTGTCCTCAAGGAGAGGGGGCTCATAAGTTGCAAATCTCCTGTGACCTCTTTGAGCAACATTCCCATATATAAAATATATGAGCTGATCCTAGCTGAAAGCATGGAACCCTGAAAAGTTTGACACCCAAAAGCGTCAAGAGTCCTGCATTCAGGACTTGCAGGATTGGATGCATGTCTCTTTGCACTTTTCATCCTACGCATGGCTGACTCCACTACCATTGAATGGTGTGGCAGCTGAGTCTTGAAAACCAGGACATGGTGGAACTCGATACATGGTATTGCGTCTCCTATAATGAGGAGATGTGGTCAAAGGTGTCTCCCACATTCTGACTATCAAATCATGAAGAATTTCATGAATGGGCAGAGTGGCTGCTTCCTTGGGAGCCTTAGGGTATTGGAGAATTTCCAATTCCTTTGCTCTATGTTCTTTTTCAGGAGCTACCGTGATTGAAAGGCCTCGGGCCACATCACAAATAAAATCATGAAAAGACATGTCTTCCGCAGGAGACATTCTGCATTGGGGAGAAGGAGTCTTCCGGGAGAAACACTCTGGTACCGGCAGAATTATCAGAGTCATCGGAATCGGAGGATTCGAAGAATCTCTGATCCCGATGTTCATGCAAAGCACGGTCTCAGTATCGATTGAAGTCGGTACCGAATTGGTCTGGTACCGATCTGTTGATGCCAGAAAAGGTCTGCATGGGTACCGTTGGTGCTGGTACCGATATCTGTACCGGTGCTGGTACCGGCATCGGTACCGGTGCCCGTTGAACCACTGGTGTCAATGGTACCACATCTGTAAGGAGAGCTGCAAGACTGCGATCGATAGCAAGGAATCTCTGGTCTATCGACGCTGCCGATGCCTAGGTATCGGTACCGGTAAAAGCAGCCAGAACCCCTGAGCATGGCACCAGTAGTTCTGCCGAGGTCGAAGCCTCGAGAACATCCTGGAACCCCGTTGATGTTTTGGAGGCCGAAGCCTCCCGCCGGGGCTGTTTTGCCGTTGTAGTTTCTTCAAGGGCAACGCCAATGGCCTCTCGATGCTTTGAAGGAGAGCTACCCTTTGAGGACCGGCTCTTATGTTTAGTTACCTGAGATCCATGAGAGGAAGACGAGGCTCTTGAAGATGTCAATGCAATGGACCTGGTATCCGAAGAAAAGAGGGTACCGAGCTTTGCTGCTCGGTTCTGTCTTCCTCTTTTAGTCATCCCCATACAGGAGGAACACTCAGATGGAGAATGGTCAGGGCCTAAACATTTTTAGACACCAGTCGTGGGTGTCGGTGATGGAGATGGTACCGCCACATTTAGTACATTTTTTAAAACCAATAGCTGGTTTTCCCATCTTTTGGGAAAAATAGGGCCTAATGCCCAAAATGGCGCCTAGCACCAAAAGAAAAGGTTTCTGAAGAGAAACAGTTCAAAAATATATATATATTTTTTTTTTTTTTTTTTAAAGAAGAAAGAACCGGTGCGACCCTGTAGGTGTCGTGCAGAGGCAGGCGCGACCACAAGAAAACAAGTTTAAAGAAGAAATTTTCTGCGGTGACAGGGTATGTGTCCTGTTGGCTCCGCGGAAAACGAAGAACTGAAGAGGGGCTGTAGGAAAGGCGGGAAGGCAGCGCGTATGTGCTGAGGAATACTCCCAAAAGCGTTCCTATTGGACGCTGGGGAGCGTTCCCGCTTAGGCTCCGTCGGTACCGACGATACCCATATGTGAAGACTACATTCCTGCTTGTTCCTGGAGATAGCTACAATTATGACAGGGGTGGTGGATGCTGGGAAGGGAGGGAAAAAGACTTATTAAATGCTGGCTGCTACATGGTACCCTGTCCTGTGCTCTAAGGTAATCTGTGACCAATTTCCAAGGAGAGTCCCACAGCCCTTGCTTGGATAGAGGGAACCTTGGTGTCTAAATTTAACCAGAAAGCTCTCTGCTGTGTTTTAAATTTAAACAGAAAGCTCTTCGCTGCTACTAGGCCCTAACTATGAAATTTAAACTAGAAGCTCTCTGCTGGCTTCTAAATTTAACCAGAAAGCTCTCTGCTATGTTTTAAATTTAAACTGAAAGCTCTTTGCTGTTACTAGGCCCTGACTGATTTAACAAATATACTGAGTTCACAGATTAATCAGCTTTAACAAGATTTAGAAAAATTCCCAGAAGTAAATACTTAACAATTGCAGATCTCTCTCCAGAAGTAGCAGTCCCCTTTTGTAGTCCTTCAAGACTGAGAATCACAGAGCTCACAGGTGAGTAACTATGCTTTCTCCAGAAACAAGCAGGAAGTCAGCCCTCACATATAGGACTCTTTTGCTACAGAAGAAGAAAAGTACGGCAGAGCCTTGAGCAGCCGCAAATGAATCTGAGGATAGACTCTGAGGACTCCAGTGCCAAGGAGAACCATGGCTCCTGTAGCCTGAACAAGAAGGGTCAGAGTGTAGGAGTTGTCTAAAATCCAGATTACAGACTACATCCTGGCCAAAGGCACTGTCCAGTTGCAGCCCCCTCTCCAGGCAGTAGTGAGCTGCATAGATGTGAGTGTGGACCGAGGACCAGGTGACGGCCCGGCAGATGTCTGCCATAGGGACAGAGCGTAGACTTACAACTGAGGTTGCCATAGCCTCTTATATACCGCACTGATGCAGAATAGCGCGGTATATAAGAGAATGTAAATAAATAAATACAAATAAATTGTGCACCATGACCCAGCATTCCAACGATAGCCCAGACTGATCGTGGGCAAAGGTGATGCAGTCCGCCACCCAGGTGGACAGGGTCTGCTTGGTCACAGTCTCACCCAGTCAACTGGGGCCCTATGAAACGAAAAGCTGTGAGGCTTTGTGATTACTGCAGGTAGGACAGGGCCATTTTGCAGTCCAGTGTATGGAGAATGGCTGCTGCCATGTTGGCATGGGACCCTGGAAAGAAGATAGGGAGCACCACCTCCTGGTTGAGGTGTAAGGCAGATATCACCTTCGGAAGGAATTCTGGGTGGGTGTGAAGCACAACCGTGTTCTTAAAGAACATAGTATAAGGAGGCTCGGCCACCAAGGCCTGAAGCTTGCCGACTCAAAGGGCAGAGGTGAGCGCCACCAGGAAGACAACCTTCCAAGATAAGTAACGCAAATGGCAGGTAGTCAAAGTTTCAAAAGGCAGCTTGGTAAGCTGCGTCAGAACCACACTGAGATCCTATTCCACCGAAGGAGCCGGATGAGGGACTTAGAGAGCAGGAAGCCCTGCATGAATCGGATAATGATGGGCTAGACAGAGAGAGGCTTGCTCTCTAAGGAGTGATGGTGCGTGGAGAGCACGCTTAGGTGTACCCTGATGGAGTTGGACTTGAGTCTACTCTGCTAGAGGTGGAGCAAGTATTACAGCATCGTGTGCACCTGGCAGGCAAACGGGTCAACGCGGTGCTCCGCACACCATACTGAGAATCTGTGCCACTCGAATGCGTAGGCTCATCTCGTGGAGTTCTTTCGAGAGGCCAGGAGAACTTCTTCCACCTCCCTAGGGAGGTTGAAGGGCACTAGGGCAACCTGTTCAGCAGCCATGCTGTTAGAGACAGGTACCCCAAGGTTGGGGTGGAGAAGGAGCCCTCCTTCTGGGTCAGTGGTTCTGAACCCCCCAGAGGGACAGGGAGCTCTGTCGAGAGGCGAAGTAACAGGGGGAAAACAAGGATGTCTGTGCCATTGTGGGGCCACCAGGATAATGGAAGGCTTGTCCCGCTGAACAATGAAGAGGGTCCGCATGATTAGGCTCCCCCTGGACGTCCGATTGTTTCAGCTATTGGTTCAATTTTAGAACCTATTTCGAAGTTTTTGGATTTATTTTTGCGCCCTTTTGTTAATGAAATGTGGTCGTACGTACGGGATTCAGCACATGTAATAGAGATGTTATCCTCTTTTAAGGAGTATAGTACTGATATTATCTTGGTTACTCTTGATGTAGAGTCGCTGTATAGCAACGTGCCACAGAAAGAGGCCTTTGATATTATTGATCAATGTCTTCAGAGACGTACTGCACATCGCCACATTTCAACATCATTTTTGCTTTCCTTGGCACAGATTGCATTGTTTGAAAATTTCTTTTGCTTCAGGAATTTGTTCCATAAACAGATCAAAGGCGTGGCGATGGGGTCTGCCATGGCTCCTGACATAGCAAACCTTTATATGTTTAACTTCGAAAGCAATTTTTTGAAGGTACATCCCTTCAGTGATAACATTGCACTTCGGATTCGATACAATGATGACATTTTAATTCTTTGGAACAGCTTAGTAGAGCGACTTGATGATTTTAATACATGGATCAATCAATTAGATGTGAATTTGAGATTCCAAATTACATATGATCCCTATCAGATATCCTATCTCGATCTTTGGATCAGAAAAGAAAAATATGTTTTTTCGACGACACTTTACCGGTAGCCCACTGATAGGAACCAACTCCTTCATTATGACAGTTATCATAATCCATCATTAAAGAGAAATCTTCCAGTGGGCCAATTTCTAAGGGTCAGAAGAGCTTGTACCAAGATACAGGATTTCGAGAGAGAAGCAAATGATATGAAAGAGAGGTTTTTAACAAGGAAATATCCAGTGCATGTGTATTGAACAAGCATATAAAAGGGCGAGAGATGCGTCGCGGCCCTCTCTTTTACAACCAAGAGTGAAAAAAGAAAAGATAGGAATAGTGTATCCTTTGTTGTATTCACAATATTCTTCTAAAATTATTAAGATTCTTAAAAATGAATGGCATTTAGTTCAGTCTTTGCCGTGTTTTCAAGACACAAAGCTTACAATTGCACACAAGCATAATATCAACTTGTGCAATCTTCTGTTACCTTCAGCTCTAACAGAAAAAGGTTATTTACCTAAATATAAAGGACAGCTCCAATGTGGGAAAATGTTCCTTGTTTTGAATGTGCTTCCAATTAGAGAATGTTTTATTCATCCTACAACTAATCAGAAGTTTTTTTATTAATGATTACTCCAATTGTGACACCCAAAACATGATTTACGTTATACAATGCCCCTGTAAAAAATTATATGTTGGTAAGACGAGCCGTAATATTAGAATTAGAATCACTGAACACAAAATTTGCATTAAAAGAGGGTTGACCGACAAGCCCTTAGTTGCCCATTGGCAGGATAATCAGCATAGTGTTATGATTTGACATTTTTCGTCATTAAAAAGGTAAAAATTAATTGGAGAGGTGGAGACATAAACAAAGCCATGTTGAGACTTGAGCAAAGGTATATATATTTATTGGATTCTCTGGTTCCCCATGGTCTCAGCCTAGACAGAGATCTTTCCGTCTTTTTATAATAATTGAGTCAGCATTATGGAGACAATTATGCATATTTTCATTTTCTTTTTGATCATGTTTCCTAGAGTTTGTGGTGCAATATGTTTTACCTCCCCCCCCCCCCTTTACAATTCAATTTTTCCTAACAAATTATCTTGGATCACATTCTGTTTTTTTAAAAAATTTATTTGCCTGTGTCTTAGTATTATTTATTTATGGTTTTATTTATAACATTAATCATATCAGGTCAGCGTTATGGAGACATTAATGCACATGCTCAAGTTCTTTCCAATTATATCCCATGGCGTTTGTGGTGTAATATGTTTTACGGTCCCCTTTTAGTAGGTTTTTGTTAATAAATTTTCTTGTAACATATCCATTTTTTATTATTCTGGGTCTCAGTTTTAATTATTTATTTATTTATGGTTTCATCTATTATACAGAGTTTCTCATTGCTGCCCTGATTGACTACTAGTGCGAAGTTTCTTTATTTACACGGCATAAGAAGGTGGTATGCATCTCTTTAGTTTGCATAAGATAAGGTCTTTTAAATAACATTACGTTTTATTTATTTATTTTTTTAAGTTATGTGCTTTGTTTGCTTTCTTTGCCCTTCGCTTTGCCCAGAGTTGTATCACCCCTGTAGCAATGGTAAGAGTGATACATACGGGCTTTCTATGGTCCGATATGAGAAGTCATTTTTTTCAAAGGTGTTTTAACAGCTTATCTTTTTCCACTGCTTGATATCCTCATCGCAAGTTAGATTTCACTGTAAATACTTACCAATGCCTTTTTTATTAGGAGGTAAAGGTCTTTTAGTGTATTCCGCCCCCTTGACTCCGCCTATTTTGAGCATTTATTGTGCGCTTGCGCTGGTGTCTTTTTAGAAGGTTGTCAGCTGCAGATATGTATGAAAGAAGCCGATTCATGGTTTTTTGTAAGTCTATGGTTTCTTTTACTTATGCGCACGTATGCGGGTTATGTCGGTTTATTACACACATTTTTTAATATCCTTTTTACTGTTAAGTTTTAGTTTTTAAATACGGTGTGAGCAATACTTAGTATAAATAGTTCACAATGGGACGTCCTTAGTGTCTAGAGCCTGTGGAACCTAAGGGCTATAAATCGCCAAGTTTTACACCGCTCTCTGTTAGCATGTTTTTGACTATCACATATATACTCGATGTTGCTAATGCTATTTTTAAGAGATGGGATCCATGCTTATTTTATAATGACATTGCAACTATCATCCATTATATACGGTCCCTTCTTTGCAGTTGTTTTAACAAGTCAGCTTTGGTTACTTCACCATGTAACCTGTTGAGACAATTTATGTCCACTGCATGTTTATAGTACCCATAAAATATAAGTTTTGTTTCCAAGTTGTTTTAAAACGTGCTTTATATGCCTATTGACGGTACACCTTATGAAATTAAGATTTACATTCACCGTACGCTCTTGCCACGTTTTTTCCTTTCTTCTTTTCTTTTAGGACTCTTCCGGTCATCCATTAAAATAATAAGTACACATACCCCCCCTTTTTTCTGATGCAATTTTGATTAACATTTATTAATTTTGTAGTTATTGTTTTATTTCTAGTTGCACAAGAATCATCTTTATATTAATGTTATTCAGTGATGTATCCTCAATAATCGCTGCAGAGGTATTTATTTCTTTTATAAATGTTGCTTGTCACACTCTACTCTACATCCACTTTCTTTTTAAATTCCCTGTTTTTTATATTAATTATATGTATAAAGTTCCCTTTTTGAGGAGCTTTTAATGTTTGGTTAATTATTTTTTAATTATTTATCTTATGTATTTATGTTTTTATTGCTTATTGATTTGACATATTTCATCCACACTTTTTACCCCTTTATATGTAACATGTTTTTAACAGTTATTAGATGTATTTATATGTGATATTGACTTTTATTGCAGCATCTGTTTTTTTTACAGTTTTACTGTTTTATATAGTATATATTATGATTTGTATTTATGTATTTATGTTTTTAGATTATCTACTTGATCAACCCCTGACGAAGTGTGCGAAACACGGCCTGTATCGGGTGGAAGGGAAGGTATACAGAAGGCCCAATGATCATGAGATGAGGATGGTGTCCGCTGCTATCCAGGACGGGTGCGGTTAAGGACAGCAGAAGTGGGGCAACATAGAATTGGCTGGGCTGGCAAAGAGGTCCAAATTTGGGATTGTCTGAAAGTATCCATCCTCCTTTAGTACCATGAAAAAATGGAACATTGTCCCTTGTCCCTTTCAGCAGACGGCAAAAGCACGACAGTCTGGAGGATAAGCAGTCTTTTTTAGTGGTTTGGACGGTAATATTCTTGGCCCCAAATCCACATTGAGATGTCAAAAAGGCATCTGGGATGGGATCCCTGCATTCCAGCACGCACATAGCCGCACAGATACAAGGTGTCATCATGAGAGAGCAACGGGATCTACTGGAAGATGGCATGAGCCGTAGACCCTCCACAAATCACTGTCTGGAGAATTAAGGAGGCAACTGAAAACTGGCTCTTTAGGAAAGCCTCCAGCTTGTAATTCAACTGGTCTTAGAGAGCCATGGTACCCTCCACCGGGATGGTGGTGCACTTAGTAACAGCCATCACATGCACGTCCACCTGGGGAAAACATAGCCAAAAATTGAAATCCTCCTGAGGAAGAGTAAAGTTTGCTCATAACTCTGACCCCTTTTTCAATGGCAATTCAGGCAGGTACCATTTCATGTTCTTGAGAGACCTCCAGGAAGGGGGAGCACCCTATAAGGTTTCTGAACCCCCTGTTACACTTGCGCAACCTGCTTTACAGCTGGAAGGTCAGACAACTACAGGGCAGAAGACACTTGATCAATCAGTGCCACCAGCTCTTCCCTCTGAAACAGATGACAAGGGAATCATCTTAGTCATCTGGTGTCAAAGGCTCGCCGTCATCACACATGGAGATTCCCTCCAAAGTACCAGAGTGTGAGTCAGGATCCTGAGCAAAGGAGAGATGGTCTGAATCCCTGGAATCTAATCTCTGCTGGGGTCGCAGAGCTTTACCCACTCCTGCAATGCAGGACCCTCCTCGACAAAAAGGAGAACGCGCGGGAGGGCCGGAGGCCTTTCGATCCGAGTTGCCTCACTGGAAAGACAATGCTTGCTGGAGAAAGGAAAATAATTCTGGAGAGGACAAATTAGAGGCTAACTGTTATGCTAACTACTATACTTTACAAATAAGTAGAAGCAGTAGTAGTTTACTAAGTGTTAGTGCTGCCACCATGCCCATAGGAATTAAATGAGCTCTGCAGCAGACCGCATGCACTAAGTATGTTTAAGTAAGCACAGACCAAGGTATTTCAAACTTTATTGTAGCAGCAAAGCGCAGACATAACTCGGAGTTCTACAATTCTAAAAACACACACACACATTAGGATTTGCAAGTCACAAAAACAACCCACATTTTTCCTTAGTCATATCATACCTATTGATAAAGTATTTTTTTTCATTGCCAGACCTATCCAGTTTGTTGTTTTTAATCCTTCTGATTAATTTATGAGGTAAAGGATAAAAACAAAAACAAAACAGAATGGCTGTGATACAGGTATTTTGCTTCACAGAGCAGATAGAAGTAGTCTGAATATGATAAAATATGGACTTCAAATTTGTGTTTTAACTATCAGCATGATTAAAGTAAGATTCCTATAACCACTTACCTTCTGTGGTATATTCAAAAATTCATCTTTTATTTTGCGTAGTTTTTTTACATTTACTTTGGCAACATTGCCAAAGTCAACATATTTCACCTCTACTTCCCGATGACCTGGCAATCCTTCAAAAATATCAAAAAGCCAATGTCAAATTTATTAAACAATATAAGAAATAGACATAAAGATCTGTGTAAAGATGAGACAAATTAGATAGCTTTAAGTCTGATTCTAAGTATTCACCAAAAGCATGACTCTAAAATCTAAAAGTGAAAGAAATGTAATCAGGGAATTCATCATTTTGGACAGCACTTAGGCAGCACTTAGCCCAAGGAGGGTGCGGGGCCATGTGCAAAGACTCATTGTGGGGTCTCACTTGTATAAGGGCCTCATTTGCATAAATATTTGCATAATGTTAACATGCACTAACTTTTAGTAAACATGCCTCTTAATGAGTGTATGGATAAAGAAAGACTACCAGATTTCTATATTACTATACTCCAGGGCCAACTGCCAGGCACATAAGTACTACTACAAACATTGCCCATTTAGAACCCACAGCAAACCTGCCTTATCCCAGAGCTGACATATTCCAGTTAATAAATTCAAAATAAAAAAGTATTTTTCTACCTTTTCTTTGTGCATTTTATTTTTCAGTTCCAATTGCTCCAGTCACTTTCTTCTGGTTTCTTTGTGTCTTCTGCTAACTCTCCATTGTCTGCTGTCCATTTGTCCTTTCTTCACTCTTCTAGGTTTTTTTTTCCATTCTCTCTCTACATATGTTTTAATATACTGCTCTTTCCTCCATTTCTTTCTTTATTCCTTTTTCATCCACTCAAATTTCACCGCTCCATTCTCAATTCCTTACTCACTCTCCCAATACCTGGCCAATTGTAGATTTTTCTTCCCTCCCACACAAAATATAATTTCCCCTCTCCATCATCATTCCCCCAGCCCCAGCCCAGCTTTCTAATCCTCCCCCAAAATCAGTTCCCTTCTAGATCCAGCCCCATCCAGCATCCGCTCCCTTCTAGTCCCATTCTCCCATCCCTCCACATCAGCCCATTTCCAGCCCTAGCTCCCTCCATCAGTCCATTTCCAATCCTGGCCCTCCCATCAGCAATTTCCAGTCCAATCCTAGTCCCCCATCAGCCCATTTCCAATCCTAGCCTCCCCATCAGCCCCTTTCCAGTCCTATCCTAGATCCCCCATCAGTCCTTTCCAGTCCTATCCTAGCCCACTCATCAGCCAATTTCCAATTCTAACCCCCCCCCCAATCAGCCATTTCCAGTCCTTTCCTAGCCCGCCATCAGCTAAGTTCCAGTCCTATTCTATCCCCCCATCAGCCCATTTCCCGTCCAAGCTACTCCATCAGCTACTTCCAGTCATATGCTATCCCCCCATTCAGCCCTTTCGAGTCCTATCCTAGCTCCCCCACTCAGCCCATTTCCAGTCCTAGCTCCCCACTCAGCCCATTTTGGCCCCTAGCCCCCCCCCCATCAGCTATATCCAGTCGTAGTCCCCCCCATCAAGAGCCCTGCGGCTGTCCAAATGGCTTTTAGAGCGAGCCGGAGAGACCCCGGCTCACCTCCGACAGCTGTTGAAGTGAAGAGCGCCTTTTTTCTTCACCTTGGCAGCTGTGTTGTAGTATAAGCCGCTGGGATGCTGGAGGTCAATGCAAACTTCCTGTTTCCCAGCACTCAGTGTGCCAGCGGCCTATACTAGAACACAGCTGCTGAAGTGAAGAAAAAAGGCGCTCTTCACTTTGGCAACTGTCAGAGGTGAGCTGGGGTCTCTCCGGCTCCCTCTCAAGCCAACCCTGCCGGTGACAAATGTGAGATGATGTTGGCGCAGGACCCCCTGAAGCGCGGAGCCCTGGGTGAACATTCTCGCACAATGGACAGGCCGGCACTGCACTTAGGGGCGTGTTTACTAAGCTGATCTAATAAATAGCACATGCTATTTGTAATGACGTCCCATGTCATTCAATGGAACCTACTTACAAATAGTTCATGTTAACCTTTATTCCAGATTAGCAAACATCTCCCTTAGCATTACCATGTAAGAACATAAGTCATGCAGCATTAAAACAAGGTCCAAAGAACCCAGCATCGGCCAGTCCGTTTCACAAATACCAAGCAAACCCTAAAAGCAGACCGAATTTCTAAGTACTTAAGATGCAGTCACACAATGGACCTATATACAGAGCATAACATCCTCATTTTTGTTCTCCATTTCTTTTTGAGTATTACTACTAACGTTCTATAATTTTTTTTCGTGGCAATGGTATATTGTAAAATTTAAATGCATCATCTACAATGACTCCAAGATTACCTTCTTGGATACAATCTTCTTGGATTACATTCCTAACTCGGAGTCCAGCATTTTTCACCTCAAGATAGTATTTTAGCTTATGTGCACAAATTATGCTTATCTGCCGTTATATATCACATAGCAACAACTTATCTAAGAGGCATACAATAATTAAAATCATACACATTTTTCCATTTGCCATTTACCTAGAAACAGAGAAAAATAGAAAATGACCTGTCTATCCAAACCAAAAATCAAGTTTCTACAAGCCCTTCTACCCCTCACACTTCTTTGAATTATAATATCACCCTCATCTCCACTAACTCCACTAGCCTTTCTGTGAAAAATGTTTCCTTAGATTATTTGTATATTTGCCCCTATTCATCCTCTTTCAATGACCCCCTCTTTCCAGAAAGCGTAGTTACTCACCTGTAACAGGTGTTCTCCGGAACAGAAGGAATCCATCCTCACATATGGATGATGTTGGCGCTGATGGCGCCCCGTGCATAGCATTTCCCCAGCTTTCAAAGAAAGCCTTTGGGATATGCTATCACACATGCATGGTCCCTTCGGATGACAGACAGGACTGCAGTAAAAACAAAACAAAACAAGGTAGGGAGGCAACTCCCAGAGGAAGAGAAAGGGTTGTGAGGACTGATTCCTGCTGTTCCTGGAGAACACCTGTTACAGGTGAATAACTATACATTCTCCAGGAACAAGCAGGAAGTCAGTTCCCACATATGGGACTCCCTAGCTCCAGGCTGCCTAGGACCAAACCAATAATTCACACACCTTGAGTGTCTAAATAGTGACTGAAACCCAATAATTCTAACTATAAGTGTATTGTTTTTTTGTCGGAAGTTTTTGCCATGAGTGATTTTCTCCCTCTCGAGGCGTAACTTCCCTTTTAATTAAGACTATGGTATAACAACCACTATAATGAATATGTATTGTGAAATAATTGCACAAGTTTTCAGTGCTATAACACAACCACTCACGATTTGATGTGCCGAAAAAAACGGCTCAACTTTAGTCATGCAGATAACCACAAACACAGTACTGCGTTTAGAGCCTCAATCCATCTTCTGGCCCTGGTGGTTATCTACATGACTAAAGTTGAGCCGTTTTTTTCAGCACATCAAATCGTGAGTGGTTGTGTTATAGCACTGAAAACTTGTGCAATTATTTCACAATACATATTCATTATAGTGGTTGTTATACCATAGTCTTAATTAAAAGGGAAGTTACGCCTCGAGAGGGAGAAATCACTCATGGCAAAAACGTCCGACAAAAAAACAATACACTTATAGTTAGAATTATTGGGTTTCAGTCACTATTTAGACACTCAAGGTGTGTGAATTATTAGAAATATTGAGTGGTTGGGTTTTTGGAATTATAGTTTATAGTTCGTTAACCTACATCAGACCATGGAAACGGGACAAGAAAATCAAAAACAAGTATCCTCAGCTGATCATGCTGTTAAATCTAATCAAGCTACCTTCGCGTTTACAGAAGAACAAATTCAACAATTGGCCAAGAGACCGGCTTTGTTTGATGATTCTCAGATGTTGATCTCTTCATCTTCTTTTCAGGATTTATTGCTTCTAAATAAAAGATTAATAAGAACTGAATTACATGAACTTACTATGATTCAATATTTAAAATCACAGATGAGCCCGCGAGGTTTACGGGTTTTGAAACCCCCTAAATTGTTTACGGATGATACAGAGTTTTATGCTAAATGGAACAGCATATTGAATAAATGCAGTTTAGATTTGATAGCTTTATTGGGTCAGCGCTCTAATATAGAGGTTATAAAGCTCAAAGAAGAAGTTCAAGTACTGGAGGCAAAAATTAAATCTACTCTTACAGAAGATCGTTTTACTGCCCAGAAGATTGAGATGTCTTCGCAGTTAGATCAATTTTGTGATTATGTCAAATCTATAAAGATTAAAAAATTTAATAGAGATCAAAAAGATTATCAGTTAGATCAAGTATATACTTGGGCCAAAAAATTTCCATCGCAACAAAAAACAGTTTCTTTCATTACATCCTCAGAAGAGGAGTCTGAAGAGGGCAGTTCCCTGGATCGGGGGACTAATTGGCGAGGTCATATGGGTTTAGCTAAACCCTCCTCTTATCAAGAGCAGTTTTTTCGACGGGGCTGGAGAGGCAGAGGTCATCGGCGGAGTTATCAGCCCACGAAGGAATTTCCGGACCCGCAGATAGATCAAATACAAGGACCGATCACCAGAATGCGGGCGAAACCACAGTCATAAATATTTCTGGTTTTCCTTTAACTTCGGTTCAGGAGGAGGTATTGAACAAGGGACTTTCTTTCGTACCGCGAGTTGGTTATCATCCATTTCAAGTAAGAATTGCTTTACAAAGATTTTTTAGGAAATTACGTGTCATACAATTTTGTGCCACACATCCTTTAATGGAAGATTCATCAGTGGTTAAATTACCTTCTAAATGGATTCCAGCAGGAGAAATAGATCCCTTTATTCTAACCTATCAGCAGTTAGTTTTACAATTATTACAGCAGTTGGAAGTTAAGAAGAAAATCCAGTTTCATCACAATAATTTGTCTAAAACACAATGTAATGCGATACTGGAATTACGGAATTTGCCTAATATAGTTATTAAGAGAGCTGATAAAAGGGGTGCGACGGTTGTTCAATCCATAGAACAATATCGGATGTCAGCCGGTGAGCAGTTATCTGATACTAAATTTTATCGGCAGCTGTCTTATAATCCTACTCAAGAAGTGAAACAATTGATAATAGATCTTTTACAACACGGGTTAGACCAGGGCTGGGTGACAAAAAAAGAATTTAAGTTTTTGACACCAAAGCATCCATTAATACCGAATTTTTATTTGGTGCCGAAGATTCACAAATCTCTTGTGAATCCCCCCGGTCGCCCGATTGTTTCTTGCAGAGGGCTCTTTATTAGAGCCTCTTTCTCAGTTTTGTGATATGTTTTTAAAACCTTGTGCACAATCAGTGACCTCCTATATACGAGATACAGCGCATTTTTTAGAAAAAATTGCCTCTCTATCTATACCTGTTCATGATTTATGGTTAGTATCTCTCGATGTTACGGCATTGTACACTAACATAGCACAAGCAGAAGCTCTGGCGGTAGTTGAACAATTGGATATACCCTTGCCTTCCAGGATTCCAAAAGTTTTTTTCCATCAAATTTTATCTTTAGTGCTAACAAAAAATTTCTTTCAATTTGAGGAAAACTTTTTTCATCAGATTCATGGGGTGGCAATGGGTGCAACGGTAGCCCCATCAATTGCTACTCTGTTCTTAGCACATTTTGAATCTACAGTTATTTTTCCATCTACTTGGTATGCAGACGTCTCTCTTTGGGTTCGATTTCTAGATGACATCTTTTTTCTTTGGAAGGGATCTGAGATGGCTTTAAAAGCTTTTATTGTCTGGCTAAATTCACGTAAAGACACTTTAAAATTTACATTACATTATCATTTTCAAGAGTTGGAATTTTGGATGTAAGAATATATAAAGAAGGTATTCGATTGCAATCTACCCTTTTTCGGAAACAAGTACAAAGGAACACTTTGTTGGATTTTTCCAGTTTTCATCCGCCAGCACTTAAGAAAGGGTTACCTTATGGACAATTTCTAAGACTTTGTCGTATTTGCAGTTCGACCCGTGATTTTGATCGACATGCAGCTGACCTTAAGCAGCGGTTGTTACATCGGGGTTATCCTCTAGCTTTAATTAAACAAGCCTGGACACGAGCTAGATTTACCCATAGGGAATGGTTGAGGGGTGATAGCTCTTCATCGGAGTCACGAACAATAGATAGCATGCACATTACTGGCATATTACCCTATATGTCTAATGTTTCTGGGTAGTGCGTATTTTATGGAAATGTTGGCATTTATTAACATTGCATCCTTGTTTCCAAAAACCACTTAGAATAGCTTTTATGAGGGGCCCTAACATTGCTAATTTATTAGCCAAAACCAATAAGAATCTTCCACAGGATTTGGTAGAGGGTTCTGTGGGACATTACTCTTGCTCAAGATGTGACCTTTGTCAACAAACCATTGAGGGAGATGAATGGGATATCCCGAATACATCTATTCGACAAAGAGCACATTGGGTGACCACATGTTCTTCCTCTTATGTGGTTTATGTGTTAGTATGCCCGTGTGAGAGAATTTACATAGGTCGAACAACACGTCGGATCAGAACATGGTTACAAGAACATGCCTCTAGAATTCGGAATGCAGTTCAGTCTGCCCCTTTGGTTCAACATTGCATTAATTTTCATCATCAGTTCACTGATTTTCGTTGGAGAATTTTAGACCATGTTCCAGATAACCCGAGAGGGGGTGAACGAGAACAACGTTTGCAATGGTTAGAACAAGCTTGGATCTTTCGTACAACATCATTGGAGCCTCAAGGTCTGAACTTAGAACTGGATTGGTTGAGTCTACTATGACGTGTCAGCTTTTGATTGGATTGGACTTGGGATTTAAGTCTCTCTGTTTTTCCATTGATGGTCAGTAAGTTGGACTGTGTTCCTGAATCATCTCTACAGAATAGTACCTCCGGAAATTGCCATAGGATGAAAGATTTTTCATTTTATTGGCGGGAGGACCATTGAAGATGAGCAATTCTCTTTTTGCAGTATTCTAAGCGTTGAAACAGGGCCAGAAGACGGATTGAGGCTCTAAACGTAGTACTGTGTTCGTGGTTATCTGCATGACTAAAGTCGAGCCGTTTTTTTCGGCACATCAAATCGTGAGTGGTTGTGTTATAGCACTGAAAACTTGTACAATTATTTCACAATACATATTCATTATAGTGGTTGTTATACCATAGTCTTAATTAAAAGGGAAGTTACGCCTCGAGAGGGAGAAATCACTCATGGCAAAAACGTCCTACAAAAAAACAATACACTTATAGTTAGAATTATTGGGTTTCAGTCACTATTTAGACACTCAAGGTGTGTGAATTATTAGAAATATTGAGTGGTTGGGTTTTTGGAGTTATAGTTTATAGGACCAAACCAAGACAGCACCAATGGTGATTAGTCGGGTAGCCGTGAGTTGTAGAAGGTGAGTCCCCACTGAGAGGCTCTGCAAGACCCTAGCGTCCAGTGACACTATCACTCCGGTAGCCTGAAAACAGATAAGTTAGAGGGCAGGAGTTGCCTACACCCCAAGAATATTACGGAGTACTGCCTCGCCAAAGGTACTGTCCCTGCAGGACTTGATTTACAGGCAGTAGTGAGCTGCGAAT
This sequence comes from Ichthyophis bannanicus, assembly GCA_033557465.1. Lineage (NCBI taxonomy): Eukaryota > Metazoa > Chordata > Amphibia > Gymnophiona > Ichthyophiidae > Ichthyophis > Ichthyophis bannanicus. The sequence continues at coordinate 201,049,047 of CM066035.1, read as the reverse complement.
GTAGGAATTGAAGACCATATGGCGATCTTGCAGATTTCCATCACCAGCACTGAGCAGAGTTTGGCCACCAATGCGGCCATCACCTTCACGCAATGCGCTGTGATCCGGTGCTCAAGGGAAAGGCCAACTCGCTTACAGGCGAGGGCAATACAGTCCGCCACCCAAGTGAACAGAGCCCCAGTCTATTGAGATCATAAGACACAAAGTTGAGGAGCTTTCCGATGGGCCCTAGTTCATTGCAGGTAGAAGGACAGGGCCCGCTTGTAATCTAGTATATGAAGTATTAATTCCTCTCTGCTGGAATGAGGCCGTGGGAAGGACCACCTCTTGGTTAAGGTGGAAAGGAGATACTACCTTCGGGAGGAATTTGGGGTGTGTACGGAGCATCACCCAGTTCTTATAGAACCTTGTATATGGTGGGTCCGCCACCAGGAACTGAAGTTGGCTCACCCTTTGAGTGGATGCGAGGGTCACCAGGAAGGCCACTTTCCAAGACAGATATCTCAGGTGGCAGGTGGCTAGGGGCTCGAATGGCAGCTTGGTGAGCTTGGAGAGCACCACATTGAGATCCCATATAACCGTCGGAAGCGGTACTTGGACAATAGGAGTCCCCGGAGGAACCTAGAGACCAGGGGCTGGCTAGAGAGGGGTTTTCCCTCGAAAGGTAGTGGTGCGCAGCAATGGCACTTAGATGCACCCTCACCAAGTTGAATTTCAGCCCAGTGTGTGACGGGTGGAGTAGGTATTGAAGAACCCGTTACACATGACAGGAGAAGGGATTCTGCTCCTTCTCCGCTCTTCTCCACTTAAAGGCAAACTTCCCATATTTAATGATCTGATTACAGACTTAAATCCAGATATTTTGTGTGTTACTGAGACCTGGCTTTCTGAAACTGACTCAGTCTACCTAAATCAACTAAACAGTGAAAACTATGATATAACCTACAAACACAGAACTAACAAAAAAGGCGGAGGAGTACTGATGATGACGAGAAAGTTATTAAATGCCAGAACAATTCAATTACATTGTGGCAGAGGTGCAGGCCTGTGACCCACGGTGTCTGACATAAGCAGGCTAGCATGGCTAGTTGACCTGTAAATGAGGCCTGTGGAGAGGCATATAGGATTGCACATCCCCCAATATGCTGCTATTGTAAGATAGAATTCAGTAGAAGTATTGAATTAGCTTAGGTAGGCAGAACTACAGAGCTGAAAGATGGAAAAACACAGAAAGACATGTTTAAAAGTTACTGATAAGAAAAAGTACATCTGCAAAGAAATAATTGGGAGTGCTGACAGATGAGTTGCAGAACCCTGCTCCTCTGCACGCACAAATTGGTTCTATGGCCTTGAGAGTGTGAAAGTAACAAGTTGATGAACTGACCATTGTAATTGGGACTAGAAGGGGGGCAGGCAGGTGTCATGCCCACAGAAGGGACATAATTGGATAAACTTATCAGTACCGGGACCAATGGAAGAGGTACGGGAGGTACGGGAGGTTACCGGGACCAATGAAATGTTTTTCTATACCTAGAATGGAACAAAAGTCTATAAAGTTGTTGTAATGCTTGAAAACTTTGCTCAGCCATTTTGAAATTGACTGGTTCGAGACTTGTGCACAAATAAATGATTTGGACCTTCTGAACAGACTCCTGGTATCATTGGTTTGTCTGCGCTTTGCTGCTACATATTCTTGGTGCGTTGGCCGGGAAGTTGTGGAATCAAAGTGTATATAGGGCAATATACCACGACTTTCCGCCTCTATAGGCTTGGTCCTGCCGGGATCGCGCCCTTCCGACGAGGGCTGCTCCCTGGCGCCACCGGTCCCTTGTATCGGAGGGAGCTGGTCGGACCTCGGCGGGTGCCGGGCCCGGTTGGAGCCAACGCCTCAAACCCGAGTGAGGGGAGTCCGAGGTCCAACTCATGCGCCTGCTTGGGAAGTTTGAGGACCGGATCCGGTGAGTATAGTTTTGATTTTGGTGTCTAGACAGAAATAGAAAGAGCAGTACTGCCATTGGAACTTGGAATTTGTAATCTCGAGATATTGGGAATTGGTAAGAGAGCATGATCAACTCTCAAGGAAGGGCCGAGTAACCCCGCATGGGAATTCGCCGGGTGAAACCCTCATCCTTTTTGTAATTGGGAAAAAGACTAGTCAGAATAGATAGAAACGAATGCATTCTGGGATACGTTGCTAGCATGATTGTGTGAACGAAGTGTGAATGAGAGGTCTGGCAACACGGACCAAGTGAAGGCGGACCCCTGAGTAGCGCATTTCCTGACCGCGCGACCGCGTTCAGGTCGCGAAAAGGGGGAAGCGATTGTCGTCTTGTCTTGTTATTTGTATTCCTTATACGTTTCCAGGGCCGTGAGGACCCCTTACCCACGGTCCGCCCTCCTTTTCCCTTCTGTCTGTTGTTGCGCGCACACATCGAAATGGGAGGGGCGGGGTCTACTAGAAACACTCCATTAGAATGTATGATCGCACATTTTAAAGAGGGATATTCAGGAGATTATGGTATTAAAATGACAGCAGCCTGTTTGCAGATTTTGTGTACTAGGGAGTGGCCCGATCTAGACCCCATCTGGCCCCGAGAGGGAACGTTCAATGTAGAGATAATTCAGTCAATACACCGTAGAGTGCGGATAGCGCACCCCGATCAGTATCCCTATATAGATTCCTGGTTAAGTATTTGTGAAGATCCGCCCCCCTGGGCGCAGCGCTGTTATGAGGAACAGTGCAGAATAATGTTAGCTAAAACAGATTCTAGACAGAAAACGGAACAGCCTAGAATGAAAGAGCAGGATAAGAAAGCCAGAAAGAAGCCCATCCTGGTAGATCCTGATTCCCCAGAAATAATTCTCAGGCAGCCCCGAACCCCAGGTCCAGTAAGAGTAGCCCGGCGTCCTGCCCCAGAACCCCAGCGACAGCCGGAGCGGGACCCAACCCCAGATCCTCCTCCCGGAGGGGAGGAAGAGAAGGAATTAGCTGAAAGAGAAGAGGAGGACATAAAAAGTGAGCCAGAAGAAGGAGAAAGAGAGAATTCCCCAGATGAGGAGGACAGTGTACAAGTAATCGAGAAAGCCAGCACTAGCGCTAGCACTAGCACGCCAGTAAAAGAGAAACCCAAAGCAAAACCTGTTGAGAAAAAGAAAGTGACTCCTTCTAAGGCAATCACGACAATAACCCTTAGATCCCAAAAGATACCTACTACAGCAAAAATGTTTCCCTTACGGCAAGTCCCGGGAGTGCCCGTAAAGAATGATAATGATGAAGTGGTAGCGGGACCCCTAACTTATGTGTATATCCCTTTCTCTACAACTGATTTATTAAATTGGAGGTCGCATTATGCCTCCTATACTAGTAAGCCCCAGGAGCTGACAGAATTAGTAACTAGTATTATGGAAACTCACCAACCCACTTGGCCAGATTGCAGCCAGCTCCTGACCACCCTATTTACAACAGAAGAACGAGCAAGAATTAGAAAAGCAGCTATTGAGTGGATGGCAGATAACCCTGTAGCTCCAGGACAGGGGCAGAATATAATAGACCGTCGGGAAGCAGCTCAGAGAGAATTCCCGAATGAAGACCCCCAATGGGATCCAAATACAGATGAAGGATCCACAGCCCTAGCCCGTTTTCGCCAAGGCTTTTTACAAGGCCTGAGAAGGGGGGGCCAAAAAGCTATGAACCTTTCCAAAGTTGCAGGAGTTATCCAAGGGATAGATGAGAGCCCAGCAGATTTTTATGAAAGATTAACTGAAGCATACAGAATGTATACTCCCTATGATCCCGAGGCACCAGGAAGTTTATGTATGGTGAATTCTGCTTTTGTAAACCAGTCTCAACCAGACATTAGACGTAAATTACAGAAATTAGAAGGGTTTGCGGGCATGAATGCAACACAGTTAGTGGAAGTCGCTCATAAAGTGTATGTGAATCGTGATACTGAAAGACAGAGAGAATGTGATAGAAAGATGAAGAAGAAAGCTGATTTTTTGGCTGCGGCCATAGTTGAAAAGAAAAGGGGAGGTGTCCCTAGTCGAAGGAGCAGAGGAAGAGGGCGGGGCCAAGGCGGAGGCCGGACCCAGAGACTAGGCGTGAACCAATGCGCCTATTGCAGAGAGGAAGGACATTGGAGAGATACGTGCCCGCAACTCGAAGACGCCCAGCAAGATGACGACAACGATCATCAGTGGCGAGAAGAAAGACGAGGCCGTCCCCGAAATCGCAGAGGAGCCAATCGAGAACAATTCCAGCGAGAGAGAGGAGGAGCCATTCAAGCATTGGCCACACCAGCCCATGATGAGGATGACGTGGATTAGGACAGACCGGGCTCCAAGTTTGCTTTAGGTCTCCAGGAGCCTATGGTCGGAATACAAATAGGAGACCAAATTATGGACTTTATGGTTGATACTGGAGCACAACATTCAGTAATAGACAAAAAGATAGCCCCATTTTCTACAAAAGCAGTCACCATTATAGGAGCAACCGGTGCCAAAGCTACAAAATCTTTTCTTCAAAATCGAATATGCAGTCTAGGAGGACAGCAAATAACTCATCAATTCCTTTACATGCCCGAATGTCCAGTGCCATTACTGGGACGAGATATGCTAGCCAAGCTTCAAGCACAGATATCTTTCTCTGAACAAGGAGAAATGCAAATGACAGTGAATTCCCAAGCCAAACCAGCAGGAGTAATGCTGCTGACAGTACCCCGAGAAGAAGAATGGAGGTATTACGTTGATGACTCCATCCAAGATACCTATTTTGAACAAACTTTAAAGAACATCAATGCACCACCTGGAGTATGGGCAGAAGGCAGTCCCCCAGGCCTAGCCAAGCATATAGCTCCAGTGATTGTAACCCTCAAGCCTAGTGCTACACCAGTGCACGTCAAACAGTACCCTCTCCCAAGAACTGCAATTGAAGGCATTCATCGCCACCTACAAAGATTGCTCGAGTATGACCTACTAAAAGTATGTCAATCCCCATGGAACACTCCACTTTTGCCAGTAAAGAAACCTGGGACAGATGATTATCGCCCAGTGCAAGACTTAAGAAGAGTAAATGATGCAGTTGAAACTATACATCCAGTTGTACCCAATCCTTACACTCTTCTAGGACTGATACCTGCTGAAGCTACCCATTTCACTGTACTGGATTTGAAAGATGCATTCTTTTGCATAAGGTTAGCCCCTGTAAGCCAAATATTGTTTGCATTCGAATGGCAGGACCCCGTCTCTGGAAGAGGGGGCCAACTCACCTGGACAAGATTACACCAAGGATTCAAGAATTCACCTACCATCTTTAGTGCTGCACTGAATCAAGACCTTTCAAGCTATCCAGTAGCCCCGGGGAAGAGAGTGCTTCTCCAATACGTGGATGATCTGTTGATAGCTGCCATATCAGAAAGTGAATGTATACTAGCCACCAAAAATCTCTTGCAGTTACTAGATGAAGCTGGATACAAAGTTTCCAGAGCCAAAGCACAGCTATGCCAAAAAGAAGTGAAATACTTGGGTTTTCGTATTACCCAAGGAAGCAGAAGATTAGGCAGAGAAAGAAAAGAAGCAGTATGCAGAATTCCAACTCCAACAACCAGAAAGCAAGTCAGAGCCTTTCTGGGAGCGGCAGGATATTGCCGAATCTGGATACCTAACTTTGCCCAAATTGCCAAACCACTGTATGAAGCCACAAAAGGAGAAGAAAGTCACCACTGGAGTGGGGACTTGAGCAGGATACAGCCTTCCAGAAGTTAAAAGAAGAATTGATGTCATCACCAGCACTTGGACTACCAGATGTCCACAAACCTTTCCACTTGTTTGTACATGAAGCACAGGGAAATGCCTTGGGCATGTTGACTCAGAAATTGGGAAATTGGGAGCGACCTGTAGCATACCTATCGAAACAATTGGACCCTGTGGCCAAAGGATGGCCACCTTGCTTGAGAGCAGTTGCAGCTACAGCGCTACTAGTGAGCGAAGCAGACAAGCTCACACTAGGACAGAACATACGAGTCACTGTGCCACATGCAGTCCTTGCCCTTATGGAACAAAAAGCAAATTATTGGCTCACCAATTCCCGAATGTTGAAGTACCAGAGCATTGTTGTTAGGAGAAAAACTTGTGCTAAATGTATATACAGATTCCAAATATGCCTTCACTACCTTACATGCCCATGGAGCTCTCTATAAAGAAAGAGGACTCATCACATCCGGAGGAAAATCAGTCAAGTATGGTCCCGAGATATTGATGTTACTTGATGCAGTTTGGGCCCCAACACGTGTAGCTGTCATGCATTGCAGAGGACATCAAGCAGGAAAAGGAGAAGTTGCCCGAGGAAATAGATTTGCAGATGCCTCAGCACGACAAGCAGCTATGACAGGACAGATTGCCCCACAAGCTATGCCAATGCAAGCAGCATTGTTTCCAGTACCTTTGAATCTATGGACCCCACGATATACCACCAAAGAATTGGATTACTATTGTAACAGAGAAGATGGAGTACTGAAAGATGGATGGATTGAGCTGCCACCAGAAGAGGGCAGTCAACCTCCTGGACGAATAGTAATTCCTGAACTGTTAGGACCATCCTTTGTCAAAGCCTTCCACGAAGCCACCCACTATGGGAAGAGTGCTATGGAAAAAGCACTCAGACCACATTTCTACTTCCCTCTGATGACAACCATATCAGCCTCAGAAGCACGTCAATGTCTAACCTGTGCCAAAAATAATGCCAAGCAAGGCCTTATTACGGCACCCCGAGTTCAGTCAGGAGGTGTCACCCCCATGCACAACCTCCAAGTTGATTTTACCGAAATGCCAAAAGCCAATGGATACCATTACCTATTAGTATTAGTTTGTACTTTCTCTGGGTGGGTAGAAGCATTCCCAACCAGAACTGAGAAAGCCCGAGAAGTTACCAAAGTCTTAATGAGAGAGATTGTCCCCAGATTTGGAATTCCAGCAGTAATAGGGTCAGACAATGGACCCTCATTTGTCTCCCAAGTTACTCAGCAGTTAGCAAAAGCTTTGCAGATACAATGGAAACTCCACACTGCATACAGACCCCAGAGTTCAGGGAAAGTTGAGCGAATGAATCGTACCTTGAAAGCCCAAATGTCCAAGCTTTGTCAGGAGACACACTTGAAATGGCCCCAAGTGCTCCCCATAGCCTTACTCAGAATACGCTCAGCTCCTGTAAAGTCAACAGGATTTTCCCCTTTTGAAGTTTTGTATGGTAAACCCCCACCAATAGTGCAGGGAGTCAAAGGAAGTTTAGCCCAGATTGGTTCAGAAGTAACCAGACAAGAACTCCTAGCTCTTAGTTTTGTTCTGCAGACTCTCCATACGTGGATCCAAGACCAGTTGCCTATCAACTTGACGGAACCCTTGCATCCCTATCAGCCTGGTACTTCGGTGTGGATCAAAGATTGGAAGAAGACACCGTTGGAACCCCATTGGAAGGGACCGTACACCGTCATCCTGTCTACCCCAACTGCAGTAAAGGTAGCCGAGATCGACGCCTGGATCCACCACAGCAGAGTCAAGCCCGCCGCCGATCCTGAACCAGAGCAGTGGACAGCAGAACAGCATCCTGATGCACCCTTGCGAGTTACTCTGAGACGGCAACCAGCAGCTTAGACACTTCATCACAAGTGCTTTGCAGTAGCCAAGTCTTTCGAAGAGGATTGCTGTTTTCCGTGCAGCAACAGTTTTGTTTCAATGAACCCAATTTGTGTGTGATTTGACACACTACTTTGAGACTACATTGACTAAGCCAGACTTCACAAGCCAACTGAAATTGCTAAAAAGTTGGTCAATGTGTACTGGGCAACCTGAGGATCTTCAATCAACACTCAGCACCCGTTAAATTGCTTCATTAGCAAACGGGACGAAGAATAAAAGACCGTCGTGATCAAGATCAGCAAGCTGAGGATTCAGAAGAACTCCAATCAACATCAACATGTATCTTTGTTTTTGCTTTGCCTTGGTTGCCTTCTTTGGAGGTTTTGAACTGACTTATGCTTTACCTCCATGCACTGCTTGCATTACTTCTACTAGAACTGGACTGAAAGTAACTCAGACTTTGCTTTATCATTCTTACTATACCTGCAAGGGAACAGTAACTCGGTGTATCTATAACACCACTGAACTGAATGTTTGCACTCATGGCAAAATCAAAGCATGCTATAATCCGCATCAGAATCCATCCTATTACACGTTGGAAATAAGATGGAAGGATGCAGATGGACCGATATTAGCTGCTACGCCACCACTTAAAGACATTACTAAACCTGCTGTTTTGAATTTTGATGCATGTAATGCTATTAATAGAGATAGTCAGTCCACCTGTGGTACATGGGAGAAAGCGTATCGAAATGACCATAAGTATATGTGTCCAGAAGGTGCCACAAATTGGTGGAAGTGTACAGGTAAAACGGGATCAGGCTATAGTACTGCTACAGCGGCAGATTACTATTGCCCGTATTGGGGATGTGTTTTTTATGCTACCTGGAACACTGGTATAACTGATGAGAAAATAGATAAACGGATGGCTACTCTAACCAAGCCAACCACAAATGATAAATGTCAGAAAGATGCTTGTAACCCCTTACACTTACGTATACACAATCCCCATGCATGGAAACAAGGATACAAGTTTGGTTTACGTATTGCTGGAGGAGCAATAGATCCAGGGACCATTGTGTATATCAGATTGAATACCCAAGCCCACAAGTCATCTAAATATCATATTCATAATACCTTTTATGAAGCCATGCATGTAAATAAGTTTGAGATCCCTCACCCCTCACAAAATTTATTTCTAGAATTAGCCGGAGCAGTAGTAACTAGTCTTAAGATCTCAGATTGCTATTTTTGTGGCGGAACCCAAATGGGAGACCAATGGCCATGGGAAGCCCAAGAATTGAATTATTCTATGGTTTACAACCAGACTGAATTACACAAGACTACCAGTGAATGGGTGTTAGCGCACTCAATCGTTGGACGTCTTTGCTATGCCAGAACTGGACCCCAGTTCACCCAGAAGGTAGGACAGCTGGTCTGTCTTAGCCAGAAGTACTATAATGCCACGACTAAAAAGACAGCATGGTGGTCAGGGATCAGACATCCTGAACCTCCTAACCCATTAGCCAGATTTCCTGAACTTGCTGGTCTATGGACTAACCTTGCCAAAGTCCAAGCCTGGCAAGCCCCACCTGGCCTATATTGGATCTGTGGAAACCGAGCATATGCACAACTCCCGCCACACTGGGGAGGAGCATGTGTCTTAGGAACCATCAGACCTTCTTTCTTCTTGTTAAACACTGAACATGGAGAACAATTAGGATACCCTGTATACACTACCCACCGACACAAAAGAGCATTGAGACAGAAAAGAGAAGCCTTACAGATAGGCAAGTGGGAGAAGTGGCAAGGTGATGATTGGCCACCAGAAAGAATCATTGAGTATTATGGGCCTGCCACTTGGAATGATGATGGTATGTATGGTTATCGTACTCCAATCTATATGATTAATCGTATTATTCGCTTACAAGCAGTAGTTGAAATAATAACCAATGAAACTAGTCATGCTCTTACGCTCTTAGCTAGACAAAGTACTCAGATGCGCACTGCTATATATCAGAACCGCTTAACACTTGATTATTTGTTAGCAGCTGAAGGAGGAGTATGTGGTAAACTGAATTTAACTAATTGCTGTTTGAAAATAGATGATAAAGGTCAAGTAGTTGAAGAAATTGCTAAAGATATGCAAAAGCATGCTTATGTGCCAGTACAGACTTGGCACGCATTGAAATTTCCTAACTGGTTTGCTAATCTTTTCTCTTGGCTGGGAGGATTTAAGACTTTCATTGTTTTAGTACTAATCCTTGTTGCTGTTATCTTCTTATTACCATGTTTGATCCCATGTTGTATGCGTTCCATTCATAATGCTATTGATAGTACAGTAGAGCGGAAGACCGCAACTAAAATAATGGCTTTATACAAAGCTAGTCCTAGTCGAAATCCTTCAATCATGATGTGATTCTAATAAAAGTGATTTAATTCTCACACCTTATTGAGTAATAGGGTGAGATTAATCAAAGGGGGGAATGTGGCAGGTGCAGGCCTGTGACCCACGGTGTCTGACATAAGCAGGCTAGCATGGCTAGCTTGACCTGTAAATGAGGCCTGTGGAGAGGCATATAGGATTGCACATCCCCCAATATGCTGCTATTGTAAGATAGAATTCAGTAGAAGTATTGAATTAGCTTAGGTAGGCAGAACTACAGAGCTGAAAGATGGAAAAACACAGAAAGACATGTTTAAAAGTTACTGATAAGAAAAAGTACATCTGCAAAGAAATAATTGGGAGTGCTGACAGATGAGTTGCAGAACCCTGCTCCTCTGCACGCACAAATTGGTTCTATGGCCTTGAGAGTGTGAAAGTAACAAGTTGATGAACTGACCATTGTAATTGGGACTAGAAGGGGGGCAGGCAGGTGTCATGCCCACAGAAGGGACATAATTGGATAAACTTATCAGTACCGGGACCAATGGAAGAGGTACGGGAGGTACGGGAGGTTACCGGGACCAATGAAATGTTTTTCTATACCTAGAATGGAACAAAAGTCTATAAAAGTTGTTGTAATGCTTGAAAACTTTGCTCAGCCATTTTGAAATTGACTGGTTCGAGACTTGTGCACAAATAAATGATTTGGACCTTCTGAACAGACTCCTGGTATCATTGGTTTGTCTGCGCTTTGCTGCTACAACATATCTCTAACAATGTGGACACACTCTTAATAAAAATTGGTCTCCTCAGAATTTGCTTGGTTTATAGACCCCCAGACCAAAAAGCAGATAACCTTGATTCACTAATTGAACTCCTCAGCTCATCTACTGATCAAAACCCTATAATCATGCTAGGTGATTTCAACCTCCCTTCACTGCCAACATCAGATTCTAACCTATTTCTAGATTCCATATCTGACATGGACTTTCATCAAATAATAAACACCACGACCCATATCAAAGGAGGGACACTTGACCTTATTTTTCTCCCTAATACCCTTTTCAAGCTATTCAATCCAAATGCTGTAGAATGTACACAAATACCTTGGTCTGATCATTCCCTTATCAAATTTAACCTCACATCTTTCACCACTAGTACCAATAATTACACAAGAAGCAAACCCACCACAAAATTTAAAAAATTTAATGAAACAGAATTCCTAGATTTAACAATCCCTCACCTCTCACCTTCCTCAACGGACTTGGATGATGCAGTCAAAAACTGGAATGTAACCATAAACAACGCAGCCAAAATGAATCAAAATAATAAAAAGAAAACCTACTCTAAAACAAATAGATCTCTATGGTTCAACAACATGTTAAAACAAATGAAAAGAGAACTAAGAAAACTAGAACTCAAATGGCGCAAATCTAAATCAATTATCCACAAAGAAATATACAATAACCATCTAATAAAATATAAGGACACCTTAGACAGTACGAAGAAAAACTACTATGCTACAACCCTATCAAACTCATATAATAGACCAAGAGAGTTATTTTCCATTGTCAGAAACCTAACTAATAACGCTCAAACCTCTAGCAGCAAAATTACTGACATTTCAGTACAAACCTTAGCTAATCACTATCAAAACAAATAAAAAAAAACCTTCAATGCCTTTAGATCCTTTTAACAAATCCCACCAAAATTTAGATGAATGGTCTGATTTTCACCCCGTATCTAAAGAGTCATTAAAAAATATCATCTCCAATCTCAACACCACTACTTCCTACCTTGATCCATGTCCAGTAACTTGGATAAAAAACACACTTCCAATACTATTATCTTACATTCTCCCCATAGTCAACCTTTCGCTACTTCAAGGTTACTTACCACCGGCACTTAAACATGCACAAATCCGCCCAATACTAAAAAACTGCAAACTCGATAAAACATCCCCAGGATCATACAGACCCATCTCAAGTATACCATTTTTGGCCAAAATAATTGAAAAAGTTGTACAAATACAGACACAAGAATACTTAGACTTATCCTACCCTCTTGATGAACAACAATATGGATTTCGGCCCCGCCATGGAGTTGAAACACTCCTAACAGTGTTTACTGATGCTCTATTAAGAGAGATTGACAACCATAAACAAGCATTCATCCTCCTATTTATTGATATATCAGCAGCTTTTGATAGCGTACACCACACCATAATGCTTAATAATCTGAATCAAATAGGCATAAACTCTACGGTACATAAATGGTTCACCTCTTATTTAAATAATAGAACGCAAAATGTAAGAATAGGCAATCAAACCTCCACCACATATAAACAAGAAATTGGCTTACCACAAGGCTCAGCGTTATCAGCCCTCCTATTTAATATTTACATAAAACCAGTCTGCAATATCTTTAAAAAAATTGGTGTACACTATCATTTATACGCGGATGACATCATGATGTACATCCCATTCACGATCCCTAATCTACCGCTACAACTCCTATCTGACTGCTTTAATGAAGTCACAAATTGGCTAAAAGCACAAAACCTCCATATAAACATTCTAAAACTGAAGTTCTAATAGCAACAAAAAATCAATCATATACTATACCAACCCACATAACACTTCAAAACCAAGAAATTAAAATAAAAAATGAAGTAAGATATCTAGGTGTTATTCTAGACACACACCTTACAATGGATACTCACATCAGAAACACCATAAAGAAAATTTATTTCAAGCTCAAAATCCTTAAACAACTACGCACTCTAGTATACTTACAAGACTTTATGAATATAATCCAGGCCACAACTCCTCACCTCGATTTTGCCAACCTAATACTAATACACATCAAAAAACCAAACCTATAAAGATATACGACCCACTTTAACAAACTTTTTTTGTCGGAGCTACACCGTAGGAAGGTCGAAATAGAAAACGACCCTCTCCAAGCGGGCAGCTACTTTTTCTCAAGTGAGGTTCTTCACCAAAACTTAAACTTTTCAAATGCACGACGCGCACGTTTCGGGCGACGCGCACGTTTCGGGCTCCTATGCCCTGTATCAAGTGCAAATCCCAGAGAACATATACAGCAACCAAAAAACGCCGTCAGAGCAGCTGAGGTCTAAATTCATAATGGCCGATCACCAAGTTTTTTAAGGAAGAACCTTCCAATACAATAGCAGAGCAAACCCCACATGACGGGGAATCCCTGCCATGATTGGATAACAGAACTTTGACGACCTCTCATTCACAAAAGGCTTTGCCAATCAATTTCCCGATTCATACCTCCTGGCTCAACAGTGCCTAGGAGGAAAATCCATCGTTGTTCAAGACGTTGAAGATAATCTTCCCTATGTCCACCTCTAGGATCTAGAGGAACATGGTCTATTACAGACCAACGGAGCTGATTGAATTGATGAGACGCAGCCAAACAATGAGATACCATAGGAGCAGACTCAACCCCACAGCGATATCGCGAAGCATGTTCCATAAGACGCCGTTTAAAAGGTCTAATAGTGCGACCTATATATAGCAGAGGGCAAGGGCATATAATCATATATACTACAAAAGTAGAATTGCAGGTTGTATCCCATCGCCGACGAAATACCTGACTTGTTATAGGATGACACCATTCGATGCCTTCAATTGTAGATGCACAGTAACTACATGCATGACAGGCCACATGACCCAATGTAGGATGTTGATAGAGTGAACAATCTTCTTGTAAAGACGTTTGAACCAAGCGATCACCTAAACTACGACCTCTGGAAAAAGCAATCCGTAGAGGTCCTTGAAAAGTCATGAAGCTGTAGAATCCCCCAATGAGATTTTAAAATATGTAGAACTTGAGAGCTACGATCTGTATAAGGTAGTACACCAGTGATCACTTTATCTTCAGTTGACTTCATAGAATAAGCAGGATCCAGTAGCCATTCTCTATGCGTATAACGTGCTCGTTTATAAGCACGAGATATAATTGATAAAGGTTAACCTCGAAATAACAACCTATTGCGAAGATCCATAGCATGTTCTTTAAATGTTGCCAAAGTTTGACATAAACGACGCAGACGCAAAAATTGCCCATAAGGTAGACCACGTTTCAAAGGGCCAGGATGAAAGCTTTGGAAATGTAAAAGGCTATTTCTTTGTACTGATTTACGATAGAGAGATGTAGATAAATTCCCATTACTAATCGAAATCTGAAGATCTAGAAATTCAATAGTAGATGTTTCTATATGCTCAGTAAACTTAATATTAGCTTTTAACCCATTAAGCCAAATTATAAATGACCGAAGGGACTCGATATCCGAGGTCCAGATGAAAAAAATGTCATCCAAAAATCTCTTTCAAAACAGCACATGTTGATAGTCGGATGATCGTTCTATAAAAGACTTCTCCATATCAGCTAAATATAAGGTGGCAAGTGACGGTGCCATAGTAGCCCCCATGGCAACTCCAGTAAGCTGTTGATAAAAATTACCCTCAGATAGAAAATAATTTTTGGTTAGAACTAACTCTGTCAACTGAAGTAAAAATCCCCGTGGAAGGCGTGCAGGAGCATAAATGAATTTATCTTGTAACAAAACCATAGCTTCCAATTGGTCAATATTGGTGTACAAAGAAACCACATCCAGTGTAACCAGATATGCTCCCAGAGGAACTTGCAAGGAGGATATTAATTGTAGAAAATGAGTTGAATCTCTAAGAAATGATTCAACCTGACAAGCTTCCTGTTTCAGAAATATATCACAAAAAATCGAAAGTGGTTCAAGCACCGAACCACGGCATGACACAATAGGTCTACCTGGGGGAGCAAGTAACGACTTATGAACCTTCGGAAGCATATAAAGAACTGGTCTTTTTGGATGCATATTCAATAGATAATTATATTCATGATGAGTGATCCAGCCTTGTTGTAAAGCATCGCCTAAAATTAATTTTATCTCTTGAATAAGAGTATTAGTAGGATCATCTGGTAACTTACGATAGGTGTTAATATCATTTATATGGGCGCGCAAAGTTGCCTGGTAGGCAGAAAGATCTTGTAATACTAACGCACCCCCCTTATCAGCCCGGCGAACTATCACAGTCGGATCTTCCACTATATCATTTAAAGCTATACGCTCATCACGCCGAAGATTGCAAAATAATCTATAAGGTTGTTGTTCCATATGTAAAAGATCTCGAAGAACCAAAGATTGATAAGTAGCCAGTACCGAATCAACGGGTATTTCAGGAGGCATCCAGCGTGAAGCAGGAAACACTATCGAAGCGTCCTGTGTTTGTGGTCGATTATGAAAAAATTGAATGATCCGTAACTTGTGAAAAAAACGATGTAAACTGATATGCATTGCAAAGGAATCATATCTAGTTGTCGGAACATACGAAAGCCCATAATTTAACACCTGTAACTGCATAGGAGTTAATATCTTTTTAGATAAATTAATCACTAATGAAGAGTTTGTTTGTATCTCTGGCGAGTCTGCTCCTATGGTATCTCATTGTTTGGCTGCGTCTCATCAATTCAATCAGCTCCGTTGGTCTGTAATAGACCATGTTCCTCTAGATCAGGGGTCTCAAACACGCGGCCCGAGACAACTTTGTGCGGCCCGCGACAGAGGAAAACAAAAAAAACACAAAACCCTGGCTTCTGCCGTTGCCGCCGTGGCAGCGGCAGAATCAATTGTCAAATTTTAAAAAAAAAAGACTTCTGCTGCTCAAGCAGCAAAATCAGCTGTCCTGCGGCCCCTTCCCCTGTGCCCGGAGATCCGAGTCTGCTCTATCAGCGGCGTGCTTTTCAAGCCGCGAGGAGAGTATTCCCCTCTCGCGCGGTTTCTGCGCGAGAGGGGAATACTCTCCTCGCGGCTTGAAAAGCACGCCGCTGATAGAGCAGACTCGGATCTCCGGGCACAGGGGAAGGGGCCGCAGGACAGCTGATTTTGCTGCTTGAGCAGCAGAAGTCTTTTTTTTTTTAAATTTGACAATTGATTCTGCCGCTGCCACGGCGGCAACGGCAGAAGCCAGGGTTTTGGGTTTTTTTTGTTTCCCTCCTTCGCTGGCCGGTAATGAGCTATGGAGGGGCTGACTGAAATGGGGTAATGGGGGTTAGGACTGGAAGTGGGCTATTGGCAGGGGGGGGTTATGACTGGTAATGGGCTATGGTGGGGGCTAGGACTGGAAATGGGCAGATGGGGGTTAGGACTGGAAGTGAGCTATTGGCAGGGGGGGGATATGACTGGTAATGGGCTATGGTGGGGGCTAGGACTGGAAATGGGCAGATGGGGGTTAGGACTGGAAGTGGGCTATTGGCGGGGGGGGGTTATTACTGGTAATGGGCTGGGGGGGTTATAACTGGTAATGGGCTATGGTGGGGGCTAGGACTGAAAATGGGGTGATGGGGGTTAGGACTGGAGGTGGGCTGATTGGGGGGTTAGGACTGGTAATGGCCTATGAGGGGAGGTAAGACTGAAAATGGGGTGATGGGGGGATACGACTGCAAGTGGGCTATGGGGGGGACTAGGCCTGGTAATGGGCTATGGGGGGGGGGTAAGACTGAAAATGGGGTGATGGGGGGGTAAGGCTGGAAGTGCGCTATGGGGAGGTTAGGACTGGTAATGGGCTATGGGGGGTCTAGGACTGGTAATGGGCTGGTGGGGTTGCTAGGACTGGAAATGGGCTGAGTGGAAGGGGGCTTGAACTGCAAATGGCTGATGGGGAGGGGGGCTTGGAATGGAAATGGGCTGTGAGGGGAGGGAGCTAGGATTGGAAATGGGCTGATGGGGGGCTAGGATTGGAAATGGGCTGATGGTGAGGCTAGGATAGGACTGGAAATGGACTGATGCAGGGACTAGAAAGGAGCAGATGCTGGGTGGGGCTGGAACTAGAAGGGAGCTGATGTTGGGGGAGGATTAGAATGGGATGGAGCTGGGAAAGTGAAATGGAGAGGGGAAAAATATTTTGTCTGGAAGAGAAGACAAATCTACAATTGGCCAGGTATTGGGAGAGTAAGTGGGGATTGAGGATGGAGGGGTAAAATTTGAGTGGATGAAATAGGAATGAGGAAAGAGCAAAAGGAGAAAGATTAGTATGTTAAAGCAGATGTAGAGAGAGAGAATGGAAAAAAACTAGAAGAGAGAAGAAAGGACAAATGGACAGCAGACGATGGAGATAGCAGAAGACACGAAGAAACCAGAAGTGGCTGGAGCAATTGCAACTGAAAAAAAATGCACAAAAGGTAGAAAAATATCTCTTTATTTTGAATTTATTAACTGGAATATGTCAGCTCTGGGAAATGTGCATCATTAATGTTTGCACTTTGTTTAGTACAAGAGGAAATTAATTTATAGTTTTATTTCTACAGTGTTGTTGTACATTCCAAGTTTGGCTTTTGGGGTTCCCAGTTTAATTATTGTCTTCCTATTTCTAAATCTTTTAGTCTTTCTTTATCCATACTCATTAAGAGGCATGTTTACTAAAAGTTAGTGTATGGTAACATTATGCAAATATTTATGCAAATGAGGCCCCTTATGCAAATGAGGCCCCACGTCTTATGCGGCCCCCGGGTTACTTTACAAGTCCTCATTTGGCCCTCAAAGCAATTTGAGTTTGAGACCCCTGCTCTAGATCCTAGAGGTGGACATAGGGAAGATTATCTTCAACGTCTTGAACAACGATGGATTTTCCTCCTAGGCACTGTTGAGCCAGGAGGTATGAATCGGGAAATTGATTGGCAAAGCCTTTTGTGAATGAGAGGTCGTCAAAGCTCTGTTATCCAATCATGGCAGGGATTCCCCGTCATGTGGGGTTTGCTCTGCTATTGTATTGGAAGGTTCTTCCTTAAAAAACTTGGTGATCGGCCATTATGAATTTAGACCTCAGCTGCTCTGACGGCGTTTTTTGGTTGCTGTATATGTTCTCTGGGATTTGCACTTGATACAGGGCATAGGAGCCCGAAACGTGCGCGTCGTGCATTGGGACTATATATACCAGCATTTGAAGTAACATGATGAACTGAGATAAGTGTATTTTATCATTCATTTGGTTTTGAAAAGTTTAAGTTTTGGTGAAGAACCTCACTTGAGAAAAAGTAGCTGCCCGCTTGGAGAGGGTCGTTTTCTATTTCGACCTTCCTACGGTGTAGCTCCGACAAAAAAAAGTTTGTTAAAGTGGGTCGTATATCTTTATAGGTTTGTTTTTTTGATGTGATTATAGTGTCCGGACCTAAGGGGTTATTTTCTATTTGTGAACCTAATACTAATAGGCATATCAAAGCAAAACATTAAAAGAATCCAGCTAGCACAAAATGCAGCTGCTAGAATCATAATGAAAGCACATGCACTCCAACATATAACTCCAATACTGGCATCCCTTCACTGGTTACCAATACAAAGTAGGCTAATATATAAAACAATGATAACCACATTCAAAGCTTTAAATGACATGGCTCCTGACACACTATGTAAACTACTCTGTAAAGAATCTTCAAAGCCAACTCACAGAAAAGGACAATTAAACAAACTAAAGACTCCGAAAGATTTCATAAAAGCAAATAAATTAACAAATAATAGAGCCTTTTCACATGCAGCCCCAACCATGTGGAATTCCCTCCCAGAGGATCTACGCACTCTATCCGAGATAATGGAATTCCGTAAAAAATTGAAAACCTATCTATTTACCAAGCACTACAACACCATAGATAACCCCTCACTCGATCTAGATAAAGGCTAACTAGTTAAGTGATCGAGTCAAACAAAAAGCCCACTCAATTAAATAACATACATAGATGAAAATACATGATGATTCAATCTCTAATGTCCGCATACTTGTAAATAAATGTATATGGGTTACTCTGTTCTGTATTGGCATACACTGTTTGGATTATGCCCACATACTTGTACCTGTACATAGTTTATTCTGTTCTGTATTTTGCATTCACCGTTTGGCTTATACTATGTTCATTGATATAAGACGTTCCATGTAAAACAAACTCTGCTTTGTTGATTGTTGTTTACTGCAAACCGCATCTGATCTCTGGAAGATGCGGTATATAAATGAATGTTAAATAAATAAATAAATAAAGGCATAAGCTTGCCTTTTAGAGGGTTTACGAGAGGCCAGTAGGATTTCCTTGACATCCCCTGAAAGGTTGAAAGGAGTCAGAGCTACCTTTTCAGCAGTCATGCCGTTAGTGTTATTGACCCCAGGTTTGGGTGCAGAAGGGAGCCCTCCTCCTGGGATAGGAGGTATGGGGCCTGGCCCAGTGGGACCGACAGGGATAGCAACAGAGGGCACCAGGGTTGTCGGGGTGCAATCAGTATTACTAATGCCCTCTTGCTCTTTACATTGAAGAGAGTCTTGGCGACCAAGGGGGTCAGTGGGAATGCATATAGTAGGCCCTCTGACCACGAGATTAGGAAGGCATCTGCCACCACTATCCCCGGGTACAGCTGGCGTGAGCAGAAGCGCAATAGCTGTGCACTGTCCATGTTTATGTTTATGTTTATTTTGAGACTTGATATTCCGCCCTCCATTACATCGGGGCGGTTTACAATATTATTAGGAGACAAAAAGGAAATAGAAAAGGAACTACAAAATTCATGTACAGGATAGAAAGAGAAAGAGACAGACAATCATACATACTCAGGAAGGGAGAAAAGGCTAAGGAAGGGTAGGAGAGTCAGGAAGGGAGATTAAAGGCAGAGGCAAAGAAGTGGGTTTTCAGAAGGGACCGAAATTTAGGGTAGGACTCCTCTAAACGCAGGGCTCTTGGAAGGGAATTCCAAAGGGATGGGGCAAGGTAGAAGAAAGCAGATTGTCTGGTTGATTGCAGGTGGGCCTGAGTTGAAGAGGGTAGGTAGAGACGGTTAATGTGTACCGAATGCAAACTACGGGAAGAAGTGTGAAAAGTCAGTAGATCCGCTAGGTACTGAGGAGTGCGAGTGTAAATAGCGCGGTGTACCAATGTGAGTAAATTGAATCTGATCCGAAAATCTAATGGAAGCCAGTGGAGCTGAGAAAGAAGAGGGGTAATGTGATCCCGTGGAGAGGCGTGAAAGATAAGCCGTGCTGCAGTATTTTGAATTAACTGCAATCAATCGTGCTGGTATTTGAGAACACAGTAAGAACAAGGTTACAAAAATCCAATCTTGAGATAACCAGTGAAAGCAGAAGTGTGGTAAGGGCTTCTGGAGAAAGAAACAGTCTGATTGCCCTTATCCGTCAAAGATAGAAAAAAGAGCGCCGTGACATGAGGGAAACATGATCATGAAAAGACAGGTTAGAATCCAGGAGGACACCCAAATAGCGAAGCTTCGGAACAGTAGTAATAGGTGTACCTGCGAACGAAGGAATTAGTAAAGGACAAGGGGAACTATGTGGGAACCAAATGGCTGCTGTCTTGGCAACATTGAGAACAAGACAGTTATTGGAGAGCCAGGTAGAGATCATGGCTAAGCATGAGTCAAGAATGGTAATATCCGGGCATACGGAAGAGGTGTGATGTAGTAGAAAGATGTCGTCGGCATAGTAATAGGCTGACAGGCCGAGCTGTTGGACCATGAGGGCTAATGGGGCTAGGAAAACATTGGTGAGAGAATAGAACCCTGAGAAACCCCACATGGCAAAGGGTGAGGTGGTGAAGCAGAGGCAGAGGAACCAGAGGTGACTGCAAACGTCCTAGAGTGTAAGACGGAATGAAACCAATGGCAAACAGTTTCCCGAAGACCCACCTCCCCTAGCCTAGAGAGTAGAAGTGAGTGATCTACTAGGTCAAATGCTGCAGATAGATCAAGAGATACCACCACCGATATATCACCCCGGTCGTGAGAAGAGTGGATTTCGTTCAATACAGTGGATATGATGGACTCTATGCTATGGCCTGGTCGAAATCCAGACTGGCAAGGGTGCAGAAAGTGAGTTGTATCAAGGTGATGGGAGAGTTGTGAGAAGACAGCTTTTTCCAGAGGTTTGGAGGGAAAGGATAAATTGGAGACCGGTCGATAATGAGCTGGTAACAGAGGGTCTAAAGAGGGATTCTTTAAGAGAGCGCGGACCAAAGCATGTTTCCATGGGTGTGAGAAGATACCTGTACTAAGACTGGAATTAATTATAGTGAGTAATGGGGGGAGCAATTCCAGAGACGGTTCAGCTAGCCAAGCAGATGGTATAGGGTCTAAAGCAAAATGAGTTTTATGAGTGGTGGACATTAGCTTGAGTAGTTCAACAGAGGTGAGAGGGTAAAATTTAGTCCAAGAATGGGAGAGAAGAGAAACCGAGGGAGGGGAAATGGGTGGAGGAGAAGCCAACGGCTGAGGACAAAAAGGGAGAGAGGCGCCTAAATCTTGTGTCTTAGAGGAGAAAAAAGAGGCAAGCTGTAAAGAGTCTGGCCTAGATGAAGGAGTGGAGATTGTAGAAGAGGATTGTATGCAGGAGAGAGTCTGGAGAGTGGAAAATAACTGGCGGGATCTATTTGGGGCAGAAGTTATAGCAGATGAGTAGAAATCGCACTTAGCCTGCTGAATACTGTTGCGGTATTGCTGGTGGCAAGTTTTAAAGCGTTGATGCATAGCCGGAGACCGACTCTTTCTCCAGAGGTGTTCCACTCTGCGGAGGTGGGAGTGCTGCCATGGAGGCAAAAAGATCTATCACGGACCTGCCCCAGCGGTGGAAGAGTTCTTCTGTTACCCTGGGGTTCAAGCGCCACTCGTGTGGGCAGAGAACTCTGCTCAGCCTATCTGCTAAGCAGTTGTCCAGGCCTGGCAGGTATACCGCTCATAGGAGCATGCCGTTGCATGCTGCAAAGGAGAGGAGGGCCACCACCTCCTGGCAGAGGGAGTATGAGCTAATGCCCCCCTGCTTGTTGATTAAAACATGGCCATCTGGTTGTCAATCTGGATCAGCAAAGATTGGTACCGCGGGCAGTGGCAGAATGCTTGCAAGGCCAAGAAAACTGCCCTGAGTTTGAAGAGAGATATCTGCAAGAATGACTCCTCCTGGGACCAGCTGCCTTGCGTACGGTGGTCCCCACAATCAGGGCCATACCAAACTATAACTGCGCCCTGTGCGACTTGAGAAACTGGTGCCCCCCATGACATCAGACTTTTATCAGTTACATATTTTATTTATTTAAAAACATTTCTATGCCACTTATCAAAATCTAAGAGGCTTCCAAAATAACATTCATAACAATAAATTAGACAATAACAAACTGAAAACATTATAAAACAAAAAAATGGTCATATTAGACAATAGGCCTGTATAAAGTTAACTAACGTTATGAGTCTACTCAACCCACAGTCAACTTTATTCAACTTTATACAGGTCTATTGTCTAATACGACCATGTAAAAATACTATCAGGTAACAATCTACAAGGAGTTGTTGTAAGTAACGTAGGTGTCATCTAGATACAAAACCTAGCTTATATTTAAATTTAGCCAAATGTGACTTTGCTATCCACAAAGGCAAAATTAATAAATAGAAAACTGGTCTTTGGTAAATGTTGAGTATAATGTTATAGGGTTTTAAACCAAAGTTTATCAACCAAAAAATAAAGAAGAACTGGAGCACAAATCCAATCGACAACTCAATTATTTCAAAATTACTTTCCTTGCTTTCTGCACGCAAAATCATCAATGACACTGTCGTAACCGAGTGTGTCAGCTATTTCATGTTCAATAGTCAAAATGGTCAAGTTGGACAAATGTTCTTGGCCCATCAATGACCTAAGGTAATTTTTTTACAAGCTTCAACTTGCTAAAACTACATTCACAAGACGCAAAGGTGACTGGAATTGTTAAAAAAATTCTAAGCGCAATCTCTATATTAGGATATGCATCTTTTAAGGAATATGTATGGATAAGTTGCAAAAGGTCAATGGTATTTGCTTTGTCTAAATCAGCAATCAATATATTTGCCTAAAATTTGAAACTCTCAGTTTCGGTAATCAGTTCCAGCATATCCAAGTCACAATCATACTTCCGAGCTAGGTTAGCTGCAAAATGTTTGTCTTCTTCCATTGAAAACGTCGCAAGAGAATTGCCGGTGAGGAATTCAAAGTCAGAAGACACCCCAGCTAATGTTTCAAAACACCATTGCATTTGAGTTATAAGGCTGTCAAACACCATGTTGCATTGTCTCTCAAAATTATTTTCCGGTGTAAGAAGATCACTGTCAGATTCACTCAGACACATTCTTTTGGCATTATGTCTCCTCTTTGTTGCAAAAACTGGTTCAATGCCAATTCTTTGAGATGTTATTTTTGCTGCATTGATTATTTCTGTGATACCTTTGTCAAACATATACTGTATCTGCAATAACAAACCTTGCAACAACTTTGAAGCTGTATCAACTGATATATTCTTTGATTGCAAGCAGCGGTTCTCTGTCAATGACTTAAGAATTCGACACCATAGATGGAGCAAGCAAAGAAATTCAAAATTGATTTGGGTGAGAAGTGTTTGAGCACCCGATACTGTATCATCATTGCAGTTCCAGTCATTACTTAATTCTTGAAGAACATTATAAACTCCTTCAATTTGTGTCAACAGTGCAGAAACTGCTTCTTTTCTAGCAGACCACCTAGTTACACTACTACTTTTCAAAGAAATAGTCGAAACCTTCATCAGTCGTTCCCACCTCACTGTAGAGCCTGAAAAAATGTGAACAGTTTTTGAACGCAACCAAAGAATGTTAACATGAGCGAGGAAACCTCAGCTACATGAACTCCGACTAAATTGAGGGAATGGGCTGCACATGGCACAAATCTAGCCAAGGAATTGAGACCACTAATTTGGGCTTGCATTCAACTGTACTTGCCTGCCATATTTGCTCCGTTATCGTATCACTGACCTCTACAATCTTTTATATCCAAATCATCACTTTCTAATTTTCCTGTAATCTCTGTGGCCAGCCCAAGGCCAGTTTTATCATGACTCAATGAAATCGATTAAACTTTCTTCCAATGAACACTAACCATCTTTAATTAAAACATAACGCATAATTTGGGTTAACTTGTGAAAAACATCAGGTGTACTGTCAAACAGAATAGAATATTTAGCTTCTTTGATTTGTGATACAATTTCTTTCTTCACTTTTTCAGCCAGCAGCACTATTAACTCATTTTGTATTCGTGGAGAAAAGTACGTCATGGATGCTTTTGCTGATTTAGCAGCTGCAATATGTTCAGCCAACCCTGGATGGTAATGACTTATTAGTTCTAAGAATTTCAGAAACAAACCAGAGTTTGGTTTTCCAATAACCTCACTAGTACCTCTGAAAGCAAGATTGTTTCAAGCGCAGAACATTATAGCATCAATGATAACCTTCGATATGTTGTGCCACCTTTCTATTTCTCCTTTCAATGCTTTCTGTAAGTCATCATCAATAGTTCTGTCTTTTTTTCAAACGCCTTTCAAGCTCTTTCCACTGATGGCAGCATTTTCTGTGCTCTAAGCTGTTTTCATGCTCTGGAATCCTGGGGGATCAAGTGAACCCAATCAGAAACACCTTTAGCAGGATAGCACAGTTACTTACCCGTAAAAGGTGATCTCTGGGAACAGCAGGAATTAGTCCTCACATATGGGTACGTCGGTACCGACGGAGCCTGCGCGGGAAAGCTCCCCAGCTTCCCAGAAGGAAAGCTTTTGGAGCCTCCCACTGCGCATGCGCGCTGCCTTCCCACCTTCCTGACCAACTCTCCTCAGTTCGAGTTTAAAGCTGAGACAATAGAGAGAGGAAAGGAAAGAGAGAGAGAGATACAACTTCTAGGGGAGGTGGGTGGGTTGTGAGGACTAATTCCTGCTGTTCCCAGAGATCACCTGTTACAGGTAAGTAACTGTGCTATCTCCAGGAACAAGCAGGAATAAGTCCTCACATATGGGGACTCCCTAGCTGAGATGCCCGGGAGATCCCCTGAAGGGTATGAGACCCTGAAAGGTTCCTCATCTTCCTATGGATCTCAGGCATCCATTCAGGGAAGGTGGGCTGGAGTTGTTCAAGAATGGAACAGGTGTCTGAGGACAGCCTGACCAAACAAGGCATCCCGGCGGGAGTCCTTGTCCAAACAGTAATGGGCTGTAAAGGTATGAACCGAGGCCCAGGTGGCTGCTCGACAGATCTGATCAATGGACACAGAGTTTAGATGAGCCACAGAGGTGGCCATGGCCCTCACATTGTGAGCGGTGACATGGCCCTCCAGAGAAAGGTTCTTACTCTGGTAAGCAAAGGAGATACATTGAGCAATCCAATTGGACAGTGTTCTTTTAGAGACTGGAAGTCCTAAATGAGAAGGATCAAAAGCAACAAAAAGCTGAGAAGACTTTCGATGTTGCTGTGTCCTGTGGAGGTAAAAGGCAAGAGCTCTTTTACAATCTAGAGTATGAAGGTTCCTCTCTGCACTGGATGCATGAGGAGCTGGAAAAAAGACAGGTAAATATACCTCTTGACTAAGATGAAAAGGGGAGACCACTTTAGGCATAAAGTGGGGAGTGGTCCTAAGGACTACCTTATCATGATGGAACCTTGAATAAGGTGGATTAGCCACTAGAGCTTGCAGTTCACTGATATGGCGAGCTGAGGGGACTGCAATAAGGAAAATAACCTTCCAGGAAAGAAATTTCAAGGAGGTAGTGGCTAAGGGTTCAAAGGGTGGCTTCATAAGCTGACCAAGAACAAAGTTTAAGTCCCATGGCTCCGGAGGAGGTCAAATGGGAGGTTTAGTTAAGGTTAGGCCTCTCATGAATCTTGCAATAAGAGGATGAGAGGAAACAGGTTGTCCATTGATGGGCTTAAGGGATGCTGCAATAGCACTCAAATGGACCCTTACTGAATTTGTTTTGAGTCCTGCATTGGAGAGATGCAGGAGATATTCCAAAAGAGAATTCAAAGGAAGTGCTAGAGGGTTAAGACCCTTTTGAGCACACCAAATGGAAAATCTTTTCCATTTAAAAGCGTAAGAACGTCTAGTGGAAGGTTTCCTAGAGGCATGGAGGATATCCTTCACTTGCTGCGAAAGATTGAAGTGTTGAAGGTCTAGGCCTTCAGTAACCAAGCTCTGAGGTGAAGGGACTTGGGGTTTGTGTGCCACAAAGTCCCCTCCTCCTGAGACAGAAGGTCTAGAGCCGCTCCCAAGTCCAGGGAGGGGGCTTGGGAGAGATAAGAACATAAGATCATAAGATATGCCATACTGGGTCAGACCAAGGTCCATCAAGCCCAGTATTCTGTTTCCAATAGTGGCCAATCTAGGTCATATGTACCTAGCAGTTCCCCCAAGAGACACAAGTTCCACAATGCTTGTACTGGGTCAAGCATTGATATCTTCAGTCACTTCTTAATAATGGTTTATGGACCTTTTCTCCAGGAACTTGTCCAAACCTTTTTTAAACCCAGCTACACTAACAGCCTTTACTACATCCTCCGGTAACAAATTCCAGAGTTTGATTACACGTTGAGTGAAAAAATATTTTCTTTTATTAGTCTTAAACACGCAGAAGTAGAGGGTACCACACTTGGCGTGGCCAGCGTGGAGCTATGAGGATCATGGACCCTTGATCCCTTTGAAGTTCTTGGGAATCAAAGGAATGGGTGGAAAGGCATATAGAAGTCCTGACCCCAATGAAAGAGGAAGACATCCTTGGCCTGAACTCCCTGACACGGAATCCTGGAAAAGAACCGGGGAAGTTTGGCATTCCACGGACTTGCAAAGAGGTCTATGTCCGGGGTCCCCCATTTCTGGAAGATTCTGAGTACCTGATCCATGTGTAGGGACCATTCGTGTGGAAGCAGAACTCGACTGAGTCTGTCTGCCCAAGAGTTTTGGATTCCTGGAAGATATACTGCCAGGAGATGGATTTGATGCTCTCTGGCGAAGGCCCATAATCTTAGAGCTTCGTTGCAAAGCGACAGAGAGCCAGTCCCTCCTTCTTTGTTTATGTAAAACATGGCTACTTGATTGTCCGTATGAATAAGGACCGTCATGTTGCTGAGGAGGGTATGAAAAACTCTGAGAGCTAGAAAGATTGCTCGAAGTTCCAAGTGGTTGATATGAAGGGCGGTCTCCTGTGGAGACCAAGTGCCCTGAGTGGAGAGATCTTGAAGATGAGCTCCCCAACCTGTTTGGGAGGCATCTGTTGTGAGGGTTGCTTGGGGCAACAATGGTTGAAAGGGGGCCCCCAACAACAGATTTTGAGTGGACATCCACCATTGGAGAGACCAAAAGAGACGTTTGGAGTTTGCTATTTGGTCTGAAAGAGCTCCGGATGCTTGAGTCCACTGGGTGGACAAAGTCCATTGAGCTGCTCTCATATGTAGGCGAGCATAGGGCACCACATGTACTGTGGAGGCCATGTGGCCTAATAGTTGTAGCATTTCCCTGGCAGTCAAGTGGCTTCTGGACTGAGTCTGGGAGGCTAAGTGCACTAGACGTTGGCAACGGGCCTGAGGAAGATAGGCCCTTGCAGTGGTGGTATCCAACCAGGCCCCTATGAATTCCAGGGACTGAGTAGGGGCGAGTTGAGACTTTGGCAGATTGATCACAAGTCCCAGATACTGCAGAATGCGTCTGGTGCGATCCAGGGAAGTCTGAGCCTCGGACTGAGATGGAGCTCGGATGAGCCAGTCGTCCAGGTATGGGAAAACAAAAATTCCCAGGGCTCGTAGAAATGCAGCTACTATTGCCATGCATTTGGTAAATACCCTTGGAGCAGAGGCTAGACCGAAGGGAAGTACTCTGTATTGGAAATGTTTTCCCTGGAACAGAAACTGTAGGAATTTTCTGTGGGATGGATGGATGAGTATATGTGTGTACGCATCCTTGAGATCTAGAGAACAAAGCCAATCCTGACTCTGTAGGTATGGAAGGAGAGTACCTAGAGAAAGCATCTTGAATTTCTCCTTGTATAGGAATTTGTTCAATTCTCTGAGATCTAGAATAGGTCTGTACCCCCCTGTTTTCTTGGGAATAAGAAAATAAGGGGAGTAAAACCCTGACTCCTGTTGAAGAAGAGGAACCTCTTCTATTGCCCTTTGGGCGAGAAGGGTGGTCACCTCCTGACCTAACAGGTTCAGGAGAGAAGGGGGAGAATTGAAACAGCTCACCATGGTATGGGGAGGAAGGCTGGAGAAATGTAGTTTGTAGCCCTCTCTGATGATAGAGAGGGTCCATTGTTCAGATGTGATTTGCTCCCATCTGGGAGCAAAATGAGCTAACCTTCCTGGAATGGTGAGAGGCTCTGGATGTTTTACAGCCAGAAAGGTTAAGTTCTCTAGAGTTGAGTCAAAAACCCTGAGGGGGTTGGGACTGCTGGGCTGTAGCAGCCCCTGCAGGTTTTGCCCTGGCCTGTTTAGGCTGCTGACGCTTAGGAGCAAAGCGAGCTGCAGAAGATTGTTGGCCAGTATCTGTAGCAAATCTGGCCTTCTTATAGAAAGGCTTCTTGAAAGATTTCTTCTTGACAGAGGCAGAGGTAGACTTAGAAAGTCTATCTAAAGCAGCATTTTCTGCATCCATTTGGGTGGCTTTGATTTGCCACTCCTTACCAAACAGATTCTCACCTGTACAGGGCAAATTTCCCAACCTATCTTGGACCCAGGGTTCTAGGTCAGAGGCCTGGAGCCAAGCAATTCTGCGAGCTGCTATGGCAATACCTGAGGCTCTGCTAGCACCCTCAAAGGAGTCAAAGGCTGCTCTATTGGAGAACTTTGATATATCTTGGGTATGCTTTAGCAAAAGAAGGAACTCCTCCTTTCTATCCTCTGGGATAAAGGGGAGAAAATGGCGTATTTTCAATGCAATCTCCTTCAGAAACATGCCCATATAGAGGCTGTATGAATTGATTCTAGCAATAAGCATACTTGCTTGGAAGATTTTTCTACCAAAAGCATCCAAAGTCCTACATTCTCTCCCTGGAGGAGTAGAAGAGTGTTTTTTGGTACTCTTTATCCTTTTCATAGCTGACTGCACCACAATAGAGTGGTGAGGGAGCTGAGTATTTTGAAAACCAGGAGAAGGAGGGACACGATACATGGTGTCCAACCGACGAGAATGTGGAGATAGGGTGCGAGGAGTCTCCCATAAGTCCATCATGTGTTCTTGAAGAATTTCATGAATGGGCAAGGTGACTGCCTCTTTGGGAACCTTAGAGTATCCTAAAATATCTAATTTTTTTGCTCTAGGTTCTTTTTCAGAGGTTACTGAAATAGAGAGACCTTTAGCCACTTCAAGGATGAAGTCTTGAAAGGACAAATCCTCTGGAGGAGACATTCTCCTCTTTGGAGAAGAGGGCTCTTCAGGTAGAGTTAGGGATACTTCAGCAGAGTCATCTGATGAATCAGAATCATCAGAAGACTCGAAGTATCGTCTGTTTGCTTCCAGGGATCGATAAGCGTATCGACCGGTATCGACATCGGGGGTACCCGTAACCGGATCGGTATTGGGGAAAACCCCGGAACCGGGAACCGGAATCGGTATCCTGGTCGATGTGGATGCCCTGGGTACCGGTATCGGTTGTGGTACCGGAACCGGAGTCGGTACCGCTGGCTGCGGTACCGATGGCGTCGCAGCTTTAATAAAAGCCATAATAGCCTGCTGCATGGATTGAACTGTATGATCCATAGACGCCACGACTGTCTGGATGTCGGTACCGGAAGATTGAGCCGGTA
The DNA here is from genome assembly GCA_033557465.1 of Ichthyophis bannanicus. Lineage (NCBI taxonomy): Eukaryota > Metazoa > Chordata > Amphibia > Gymnophiona > Ichthyophiidae > Ichthyophis > Ichthyophis bannanicus. The sequence continues at coordinate 201,019,360 of CM066035.1, read as the reverse complement.
CCCCAGAGCAGTCTAACAGGTGATCGGTTGAGGCCGTGCCATCGATGTCAACCTGTAACCCCATAGGAGGAGCTTTGGAAGCCGGAGCTTCCCGCCGGGGTTGTTTGGCTGGGGCAGGGTCATGCCCGGGGGCATCTCGATACTTGGAGGGAGATTTGCCCTTTGAGGACCTGCCAGAGGAATGTTTGGTTACCTGAGATCCATCAGGAGAGGAAGACCTGGAAGATGTCGATGCTGGAGTATCTGTAGAAAACAGCATGTGAAACTTGGCTGCCCGGTTTTGTAAGCCATGTTTAGACATCAAAGAACAGGATGGGCAATCCGGAATGGAGTGGTCAGGCCCCAAACATTTAAGACACCATTCATGGGTGTCTGTAACTGATATAGTACCGCTACACTTGGTGCATTTTTTAAAACCAGAGGCTTGTTTCTCCATGAGGGAGAATTCTGTGAAGGTCTAGAGGCCTCACAGAACAAACACACCAAGTGGGGAAAAAGATATATATATTTTTTTTTTGTAAAGAAAAAAGACCGGCGGTACCGGTCCGGAATCGGGGAAGGCAGACACGCGGCCAAAGAAACAAATTAAAATAACAACTTCTTCAGCGGTGACAGGAACAAGACCTGCTGGCTCCGCGGAAAAGAAGAACTGAGGAGAGTTGGTCAGGAAGGCGGGAAGGCAGCACGCATGCGCAGTGGGAGGCCCCAAAAGCTTTCCTTCTGGGAAGCTGGGGAGCTTTCCCGCGCAGGCTCCGTCGGTACCGACGTACCCATATGTGAAGACTTATTCCTGCTTGTTCCTGGAGATCTGAAAATTTACAGTTGTTAGCACAGGAGATCAACATGCATGAGAAGCAAAATATTGCATCCTTAGATGTACTATACAAGAGCCATTGGCGGTGAACCTTTTCACCATTCGGAAGAGTTTTTTAAACCAGTTTTTGCTGAAATGCCGTTTTCCAGAAGTAGAAAAACTGTTCAGAAAATTGCAGTCCTTATTTTGTTCTGGCCCATGAGAAACTAACATACACCTAACTTTGTCAGTATCTGGAGGCCAAGTCTCAGAATCATCAAAATGAAAATTTGCTTTCTGTGGATCTTCTTCCATTGGTTCGTTAACTTCACCACTTCCACTGGTGGAGTCAGCAACATCCAGAATTTCAGCTACTTTCTCTTCAGTAGGTGCTAGTGTTCTGTAATTCTCAATATCACCTACGCCCGACTGGGTGGAACCATCAATCTTTGCTTGACTGGTATCTGACCGGGAAACATTAAGCCAATTCTGCAGTTGTTGATGCATTTTTTGCTGGTTTTCTTGGAATTCTTTTCTTCGTTTTTTGAACATCGCCCCAGTTTTTTTCGATTGGCTCATTGTGATAGTCGTAAATTAGTAAAACACTCCTTTTGCAAATACACTAAAAGGATAGGAGAAAAAAATATGTTGTAGATTGGGGGAATAAATGCTTAGTACCATAGACCCATAATTCTTCTGGAGCATCCAGATCATTATTTAAAGATGGCTGAGCCTCTCTTCTTCTCCACTCACATCCCTGGGGCTATAAACAGTGCCTTTTGGCTGCATATCTGGTCCCAGTCAACTTCAGGCTTCCAAAGGAGCTCTTTTTTGTCCCAGCAATGAATTAGGGACATGTTTACTAAATATTAATGTGCATTAAATGCCACTACACCAATAGAAATAAATGGGTGTCGCTGCACTTAGTGTGTGTTAACAATTGTGAATACACATTAACCTTTAGCAAACATGTCTCAATGAGTGAGTGTCTTAATACCATTGTCATGGGCAGTAAGGATAAAGAAAGATTACTATATTTCTACATTACCATCCTCCAGTGTCAACTACCAGGTACATTAGAAAGTACTACAAAACCCTGCTCACTTAGAACCCATACCAAACCTGCCATATCATAACAGCACTACCAGGACTCACAGAGCACCAAATTCCACATATAAAAAGGCAGCACTGAAAATTTAAAACCAATATACCTCAGAAAACCAATACATCTCCTACTGGGAAAAGAGAAAAAGTAGGACTCCTACACAGAAACTGCACAAACAGAATACCGCAGCTCGGTCATATGAAAAACATAGACAGACCATCATCAAACAATGAACAAGGGATCACAATTTAGAAATATGAAGGCCATGATTTAACTGGGAACCCCCAAAAGCCAAACTTGGAAAGCACCACAACACTGGAGAAATAAAACTATAAATTAATTTCCTCTTGTAGTGAACAAACACAAAGACAGCAGTGATGTACATTTCCCAGAGCTGACATAATCCAGTTAGTAAATTCAAAATAAAATGATTTCTCTCTATCTTTTGTTGTTTGGGCATTTTATTTTTCTGTCACAATTGCCTCAGTCTCTCTTTTGCTTTCTGAATTCATATATTCTGCTAACTCTCCATTGTCTGCTGTCCATTTATCCTTTCTTCTCTCGTCTCTTATCTTTTTCCACTCTCTCTACATCCACCTTGTTCCTTCTTACACAAAGATCTGTATTTCTTCCATCTTACCCAAAATATATGTCCTCCTCCCCAGCCTTTTTCTCCATTCTGATCGCTGCATCTGCCCCCTTTCAGCTCCCCAGCATCACCCCCTTCCAGGTCTCACCAACATCTGCTCCCTTCCAGTCCCTGTCCCTCCCAGCATCAGTTCCCTTCTAGGCCCTATTCCTCTCATCATGAATTTGCTTCTGGCCCTTCCATGCTTTCAACCCATCACCCCAGAGCAGCAGTCCTTCCCATGCCTCCACCCCGAGAACAGCAGTCCTCCCAATGCCTTCTCTCCCCCTGCCCAAGAGCAGCAGTCCTTCCAATGCTTTCTCCCGCCCAAAGCAGCAGTCCTTCCCATGCCTTCTCCCCCCCCCCGAGAACAGCAGTCCTCCCAATGCCTTCTCTTCCCCCTGCCCAAGAGCAGCAGTCCTTCCCATGCCTTCTCACTTCCCAGAGCAGCAGTCCTTCCCATGCCTTCTCCCCTCCCAGAGCAGCAGTCCTTCCCATGCTTTCTCCCCTACCAGAGGAGCAATCCTTCCCATACTTTCTCCCCTACCAGAGCAGTAGTCCTTCCCATGCCTTCTCCCCTTCCAGAGCAGCAGTACTTCCCATGCCTTATCTCCCCCCGCCCGCCCCAGAGCAGCAGTCCTTCCCATGCTTTCTAAACTCCCAGAGCAGCAGTCCTTCCCATGCCTTCTCTTCACCCCCCCCCCCCGCCACAGAGCAGCAGTTCTTCCCCCCGCACTCACCATTTATCAGAGTACAGATAGACTGGGTCTGGACTGTTGCCCCACTCTCCACACAGCTGTGGGACATTTCTCTTTCAGTTCGGCGGCTGTACCAAACTGCAGCTGCCCGCAGGCATGATCGCAAAGCCCGCACTGTTAAAAGTGAAACGAGGAACTTCCTATCTCTTGCGCAAGAGACAGGAAGCTCCCCGTATCACTTTTAACAGTGTGCGATCGTGCTGGTAGGTTGCTGCAGTTTGGTAAGGCCACGGAACTGAAAGAGAAACGTCCCGCGGCTGTAGTTGTAATAATGATTGCAGACTCCAGTTCACTGGGAGGCAGGAGAGGATCCGAATGCCAAATATAACCTGTCTGCAGAGGTATAGTTTTTACTGAACCCCCTGGCCTCACCTATTTCCAGTCCCTTCTGACTGTGCCCCCCCCAGAATTTTGCAACCTGTGCGGCTGCACCGCTCACACCGGACTAGGTATGGTCCTGCCCACAATGCACCCCCCAACCCAAGAATGAGGCATCCGTTGTCAGGGTTCTCTGTGTTGCGGGTGCCTGGAATGGCATTTCTGCCTGAAGGTGGTGCACATTTTGCCAACAGGTGAAGGAATCCACCAGTTTGCAGGTGACTGACTCTGTCCTGTAATCTGCCCGTGGCTTGAGTCCACTGTGAGCAGAGGCACCATTGGGCTGTCCGCATGTGTAGGCAGACTAGTGGTGTGACGTGGACCGATGAAGCCATGTGGACCAACAGGCGGAGAAAGCGGCAAGCCGGTACTGATCAGTGGCGCTGTACCTTCTCCTGCCAGTTGTATGAGATGGTCTGCCCTTTCCCTTGAGAGAACAGCCTTGACCCCTAGCGTGTCCAACTGCGCCCCTATGAACTTCAAACTATGGGTCGCAGTGTGATGTGGTAGTTGATGACGAACACCAGGTGCTGCAGCAGGAGGGTTGTACGCTCTGCAGCTTGCTGGACCTCTGAGGCCGTACCGCCCCTGATTAGCCAGTCATCAAGGTAGGGGAAGACAAAAGCTCCTTGCAGACACAAGCAAGCGGCTACCGCTGCCAAGCACTTGGTAAAGACCCTTGGCAAGGAGGCCAGGCTGAAGAGCAGCACTCTATACTGGTACTGCCCTCTTCACACCACAAACCATAGGTATTGCCTGTGAGAGGGGTGGATCAGGATGTGAGTGTATGCATCCTTTAGATCCAAGGAGCTCAGCCAATCTCCCTGGTGGAGGTAGGGCAGCAGTGTTCCAAGGGAGAGCATTTTGAACTTTTCCCTTACCAGAAACTTGTTCAAGTTGCACAGCTCTAGTATGGGCCCTGAGGCCCCCTGTTCTTTTGGGGACAAGGAAGTACCTTGAGTAGAACCCTGTCCCCCACAGATGCCTGGGTACGGGCTCCACAGCATTGCCCCTGAGCAGCCCTGCGAGCACTGAGAGCAGAAGGGTCTGATGAAGGAGAAGTTGCACTGGCTCTCCTGGAAAGAACCAGGGTGGAATTTGTTGTAGATGGAGGAGGTATCCCTTCTTTACCACCTGCAGCACCCACTGGTCTGAGGTGACCTTGGCCCACTGGTGGGCAAAGAGTGCCAGGCGGCCGCCTGTAGGCTGGTAAGGATCTCCCGGGGGAGGGGAGGCCCTGTCCTGGGAGTCAAAACTCCCCCCTGGTTGGGCTGGAGCTGGGGCTTGGGGCTTCTGAGCTCCTTGGCACTGCCTCTTAGGTGAGAACCCTGTTGCTGGCCGAGAAAGACTTGTATTGGTGACTCTGTTGGAAGTGCTCCTTTTTCCCAGGAAATAGGAGCCTTTTCCCAGAGGGTTTCTTGCAGGGGAAGGAGAGCCTCTGTTGGGTGACCACTTCAGATTCTATCTCGGCCGCCTTGTTGGCCATGGGTTTGCCGAACAAGTTCTCAGTGGTGCAGGGGACGTCGAGCAGCTTGTCCTGGACCCACTGCTCGAGGTCCGAGGACTGTAGCCAGGCTTGGCGTTGAGCCCTGATGCAGGCCGCTGCTACTCAAGGTACTGACTCAGATCCATCGTAGGCCTCACAGGAGAGGAAATTTGAGCAGTCCTTGATCCTAGAGGCCAGGGCTTGGAACCGATTGAGAGGTTCCCAGTCAGCCCTAACAAGAACCCAGACAACTCCTGGGTCAGGGCCTTTAAAGACATGCCTATATATAGCTCATAAGCCTGGATTCGATACTCCAGCATCGAGCCCTGGTAACACTTGCGCCTAAGAGCGTCAAGGGCTCTATCATCCCTGCCAGGGGGGGAAAGAAGAGTAAGTCTTCTGGCTTTTGTATGGTTGACTCAGAAACCATTGAGTTATGTGGGAGTTCGGGCCTGTGGAACTCCAGCCTCTTCCTAACGCGGTATATGGTGTCGAGGTGTTTGCTAACCACCGGCACTGACGCCGTGGTCTCCCACATTCACAGAAGTAGCTGCTCAAGGACTGGCTGCATTGGAACTGTTAGAGTTTCCTTGAGTGGAGACTCAAAATGGAGGATCTCCAGGCTCCTCGGTGCATGGGTCCTTCTCCGCCTTGGTTTGCAATGAGAGGGCTCTAGCCATATCCATGACGAAGTTGTGGAAGGCCACGTACTCCAGAGGAGAATGGTGCCAGGGCGCTGGGGGAGATTAGTCAGAGGGGACGTCTCGGTACTGTCTGGTTTTAGGGAAGGCCTCGTTATTGGTCTACCATTCGGAGTCCGAGGCTCTACGACTCCTTGGCTCGAGGGCAGGGTCCTCCCGAGGACCTGAGGTCCGAGTCTCGGAAACTTGCCGGGGGGATCAGATTCCCGAGGAATGGGACCGATACCTCAACTGGGACTGAGGGCTTACCCGAGGCCGGTGGCGCTCAGAGCTCAGCTTGACAGGGGACACACCCTTGCAGTCGGCGGCCTAGTCGTTGGAGCAGATGATGCAGACGAACCTGCCAGCATTGCCTGCTGCATAGCCAGTATAGCAGTGATGTTCTGCTCATGGCTGCCATTTTGGATTCCAAGCCAGAAGGCTCCACAGCTTTAGGCACAGGCACAGAGGATCTTGGGCCCAGCACAGACACTCTCGTGAGTGTGTCCTCAACTATGGCCTTGAGGACCCTCGCACAATCTCCGCTGGCCGAGGTATCCTTCCTGAAGATCTTGATGGGACGTTTCTTAGAGTCACTAGAGTCCCTCCGGGCGACCTTACCCGGTTTCTCTGGTAGAACCTCGATGGACTTTGAGGATTCTCTTCTTTTAACGCTTGGGGTCCGATATCCGTTCAGAGGAGCCATGGCCACGGGACTCCGAGGACATACAGCCCTCTCGGATAGTGCTGGGCTTGGAGCTCAGCGTCGGTGAGGCCGGTGCTAAGTTGGACCTGGGGAAGAGTTCTCCTGTGACTCAGAACTCTTTTTATTGTTTTTTGGCATCATGGCCTGGCACAGGTCGCAGGAGGTGCTATCATGGTCAGGGTACCAGGCAGCAGTCATCGGTGACAGATATGGTTTGACTGCAGCAGTCATATTTTTTGAACTCACCAGAGGACATGGGAGAATAACCCGGCTGGGAACAACCACCCCCGGGCAAAAAAAGAGCATGAACGCCGGTCGAGGCGACCCTCGATCAAAAAAGGGGGAAAGGAAACTAGAACAGCTCCAGGACCAGCGTGGGGCGGGAAGAGGAACCAGTATGCAAACCTTGAACAGCTAATTTTTAAGGATAAAGCAAGGATTTTTTTCCCATGGAAATTGGACAGACATCCATTGGGCTCCATGGAAAAAAGGGGACTGAGCAAGATGGCATCCTTGGGCAGGAAGGGGACCACACATACGTGATAGCATATCTCAAAGGCTTTCTTTGAAAGCTGGAGAAATGTTTTGCGTGGAGCTCCGTCGACATCACCCATATGCGAGGACTGACTTCCTGCTTGTTTCTGGAGAACTTCTTTTCCACAGAAAAAAGGCCCAACCTATATGAATTAATACCTTACTGGTAATTAAGTATCTGTCACATTTCCAATTTCTTCCTTCTCTTCCAGGATATACATGTTTGAATATTCTGTAGAAATGTTTATACTTGGGATATGTATCTAAATTCAATAAAAACAATTAAAAATTTAATAAAACTATTTATATACCGTAAATCATAATACGCCAAAGTGCTTTACAATAAACATAAGAAAGAGTAATAAAAGTATCAAAGAGGACAAAACAAAGGGGTATGCCTACTAAAGTGTGTTAGTTGTTACCGCAAGACATTAATCCTGTTTTAGCCCCGTGGTAGTAGCTAATCTGTTGGGGGAGGGGGGAAATCAGATCTCAGGCAATTTTCTGCCATATCTGATTTTCTCACAGTGCAGGTTCCTAGGGGGAAGGACTGGGGCGGGAAGTGGGGGTGGCCATGGTTGGCAGCAACAAAACAAATTTTGCATGGTGGCTGTCAAAATCAGGCTCAATCATAGCAGCAGATAACGCTACCTCAAAGATGGCATTATCTGCCAGGAGGCCCAATAAAGCACAGTTACTTACCTCTAGCAGGAAATCTCTGGGAACAGCAGGAATAAGTCTTCACATATGGATACGTCGGTACCGACGGAGCCTGCGCGGGAACGCTCCCCAGCGTCCCAAAATAGGAAGGCTTTTGAGAGCATCCCACAGCGCCTGCGCGCTGCCTTCCCGCCTTTCCTAACCGCCTCTCTCCAGTTCGAGTTTTAAAGCTGAGACAAAGAGAGAGAAAGGAAAGGAAAGACAGATAGAGAGATACAACTCCTAGGGGAGGTGGGTGGGTTGTGAAGACTTATTCCTGCTGTTCCCAGAGATCACCTGTTACAGGTAAGTAACTGTGCTATCTCCAGGAACAAGCAGGAATGAGTCTTCACATATGGGGACTCCCCAGCTAGAGATGCCTGGGAGAACCCCAAGGTTGTGAGACCCTGAGAAGGGCTCTACCTCCTCCCATGGATCTCAGGCATCCAACCAGGGATGGAGGGTAGGAGTTGATTAAGCATGGAACAGGTGTTTGAGAACAGCCTGACCAAACAAGGCATCCCGGCGGGAGTCCTTGTCCAAACAGTAATGGGCTGTGAAGGTATGAACCGAGGCCCAGGTGGCCGCTCGACAGACCTGGTCGATGGACACAGAATTTAGATGAGCCATAGAGGTGGCCATGGCCCTCACATTATGAGCTGTGACATGGCCCTCCAGAGAAAGGTTCTTACTCTGGTAGGCGAAAGAAATACACTGAGCAATCCAATTGGACAGTGTCCTCTTAGAGACTGGAAGTCCCAAATGAGAGGGATCAAAAGCAACAAAAAGCTGAGAAGACTTTCTATGTTGCTGTGTCCTTTGTAAGTAAAAAGCAAGAGCTCTCTTACAATCCAGGGTATGAAGATTCCTCTCTGCACTTGATGCATGAGGACCTGGAAAAAAGACAGGTAAATACACCTCTTGATTAGGATGAAAAGGTGAGACCACTTTAGGCATAAAGTGTGGATTGGTCCTAAGGACTACCTTATCATGATGGAACCTTGTATAAGGTGGATTAGCCACTAAGGCCTGCAGTTCACTGATGCGGCGAGCTGAGGTGACTGCAATAAGAAAGATAACCTTCCAGGAAAGAAATTTCAAGGAGGTAGTGGCTAAGGGTTCAAAGGGTGGCTTCATGAGCTGACCAAGAACCAGATTCAAGTCCCATGCCACTGGAGGTGGTCTAATGGGAGGTTTAGTTAAAAGAAGGCCTCTCATGAATCTTGCAATAAGAGGATGAGAGGAGACAGGTTGTCCATTGAGAGGCTTGAGGGATGCTGCAATAGCACGCAAATGGACCCTTACTGAATTCGTTTTGAGGCCTGCATGGGAAAGATGCAGGAGATACTCTAGTAAAGAATTCAAAGGTATTGCTAGAGGGTTAATACCCTTCTCAGCACACCAAATGGTAAACCTTTTCCATTTATTGAAAATCGTTTTTATTGAGTTTGAGTTAAGAATACAAGTCTCATAAGAACATGGCGCTTATCACCTAAACACAACTCAGCAAGATTCGCAACCTCCCCACACTCCCCCCCCCCCCCAGCCCATTACAACTCCCATGCTGCGACATGTGGCAGCGACAACGCAGTGTACAAATGTCCAGAAATATAACAAAACCACACTGCAGTCCAAAACAGACAGATATTAATAACACCCACAATCACAACAACCAAAACCCCCTCCCCCCCACCCCTAAACCCTACCAACCCCACCCCCCACAAACATGCGCCTACAATCCCTGCACTCCACCCCTCACCCTTCACATGACAGGAACATACTCACAAGAACACTCAGCCCAGGCGGTCATGCTCTGCTCACCCGCCAATCACTCTCAAGCGTCTCCACCCGATGTACTTCACCACAACCAGCACTGCCCCAGAGCATCCAAGAAGGCCTGCATCCCCTTAAGCAAAGCCCCATTATCAACCACCAGACACTAAGAAGAAGAAGCAGTATGCCAAAGACACCCCAGCAGCCCCCCTAAAAGACCAATCAGGCCCCATCCAAATCAGGGTGTAGACATACCTACACGTGCAGGCAACCCAGATATCCCTCCCTCTTCCTGAACAGGTGCCCAAATCCCCCCCCACAAGTCCTGTTGCCGCGGCCCAAGCAATTTGGCTGACTGTCCCTCCAGAACCTTAAGCTCAAGCATCAGGCCCAGCCACTCCGAAACCCCCGGGGGGGACTCGGAGAGCCAGTGACGCAAAATACATTGCTTCCCCACCACCATACTTCGCTGCAGCAGCTGTCCCTGATATTTTCCCAGGGCCACCCCCTGTATACACAAGCCAAACAGGCAACAGTCGGGGAAGGGCTCCAGCTCTCGGGCAAGCCAACGAGAAAGTTCACCCCATACCGCCTGCCAAAAGCTCTGCACAAGATCACATAGCCAAAAGCGATGTGTAAATGTTCCAGTCTCCCTTTTACAGAAACGACACAGCGCTGTCGAGATAATCCCAACTTTGGCCGCCCAGGCCTTTGCCACATAGGACCGCCAAAGAAATCGGTACTGCACTTCACACAGACTCCGACAAACCTTTCACTGCCGTAAATGCCTCCACCAGCTGCGCAGTCGTCAAACTTGGCATCCCATCCCTCTGCCATCGAGTAGTTAACGTCTCGAGGGCCTTACCCGGCCCCAAACTTGCCAACTCCAGCCGCAAGGCGTGCACCGTAATCTTCGCTTCCAAACCCTGCATCAAAGTCAACATACTATTTGGCCCGAGGGTTGGCGCACGTAATGACGAACCTGCAAATAGAAATAAAACTCCTTAGCTTGCAGCCCATATCTTTGCCGCAACGACTGAAATGAGTCTAATTCCGGCACCATGGCCATCCTCAAGTGCCCAATATAGTGCACTCCACACTCCTCCCACCGCCTAGCCACCAAGGTCTGCCGACCCGGTACAAAATCTGCATTGCCTCGTATAGGGAGGAGGTCCGTTCTACGCCACGACTGCCGCCGCTTCTGGCACAAGACTCGCCACACCTGCCTAACTGCCTTCATACAGACCGACGATCTACACCACTCAGGTAGACCCCTGTTGCTACTATGAAGTAGAGCCAACCTATGCTGCGGGGCAGACAATTCATCGACAAGTTCAAGGGGTATCGTTTCAGTCGTATCTAACAAGAGATCTCGGAGAGGCCGCATCAGACTAACCACATTATAGTCCCGCAACGACACCAACCCCCCCCCTCCACCTCCCTCCAACGGCCCCATCAGAACCTCCAACGCAATCCTAGCCTTCTTTCCGCGCCACAGAAACTTGCCCAAATGAGTCTGCAGAAGACCCAGATCCCTACGGCTAATCCAAAGCGGGACGTGACGGAGCAAATATAACCATCTGGGGAGCTCCAACATTTTAAACAATGCGATACGGCCCATCAAAGAAATAGGCAACTCCCTCCACCTTTTGAGCGTCTCAATGGTCTTCGCCAAAAGCGGTCCTATATTAACATCATAGAGTTGAGAGATAGCCTCCGGAATCTGCACACCCAAATATCGGATTTGCCCTGGCGCCCACAACAACGGGAACTCCCCACGCCAGTGAGAACGAGACCGCCCACCCACATCCAACACCATCGATTTAGACCGATTAACCCGCAGTCCCGAGAAAGCCCCGAACTCCTCAATCTGCTGTAAAGCCACTGCTAACGATGTCTGTGGGTCCCGTAAACACAGTAGCATGTCGTCCGCAAACGCACTCACTTTGATGCCACCCCGTCCCCATTGAATCCCCTGGATCGCGTCATTGCCCTCCAGAGACACCAACAGCGGCTCCAGTTGCACAACAAATAGCAAGGGGAAGAGGGGGCAGCCTTGCCTCGTGCCTCTCTCGAGAGAGAAAGAATCCGAAAATTCGCCTCCCATAGTCATGCAAGCCAGAGGATCACAATATAAAGCTTGAATCCAACTAAGAAAAGCACCCGTAAACCCAAACTTTTGGAGAGCCGCAAACATGTAAGACCAAGACACACGGTCAAAGGCCTTTTCGGCGTCCAAACTTACCAAAATTAAGGGTTCATCACACATCTGGCACAGTTCCATACCCACCAGAACCTTGCTAATATTTAGGCACGCTCCTCTACCCTTCACAAACCCGGACTGATGTGGCCCCACTAAACCCGGCAGAAACCGCTGCAGTCGCGCCGCCAACACCGACGCTAAGATTTTCATATCAAAATTGATTAAAGAAATGGGGCGATACGACGCCGGGTCCTCTGGGTCCTTCCCCGCTTTAGGGAGAACAGTGATCGCTGCGGTGCGCATATCTCTCGGGAAAACTCCCACCTCCAGCACTTCCTGGTATAGAGCTGCCAAAGAAGGTGTAACCTGAATTTCTAAAAGTTTGTAAAATTCCGCTCCATAGCCATCCGGCCCAGGAGCCTTATGCGGCGACGACCCCTTGATAACTTTCTGAATTTCCGAGCCCAAAATCTCCGCATTCAATTCTTGCAGGTCCGTCTCGCTCAACTGTGGCAACTGTAGCCGTTCCAGAAATGTCCTCCCTAAGGTAACCTCGCCCCCCTCCGCCGAATATAAGTCTTGATAGAACCGTCGAAAAACCCGCATAATTTCCTGAGTCGAAGTACGCCGAACCCCTTCTTTATCTTTCATAATAGCAATCACCCGGGAGCCACCTCCCTCTCTAACCAAATTCGCAAGCAGACGCCCTGTCTTGTCGCCATAACGGAACAATTGATGACGGTAATACTGCATCGAGTAAACTGCCCGTTCATGAAGCACCTGGTTCAGCTGCTTTTGCACGGCCAAATACTCAGCCCTACTGCGTCCACCTAACCCCTCCCTGCACATCCCGCTGCTTCACAGCCTGTAGTTCTTGAGACAACCTCAAAACATCATCATTCACTCTTTTCCGTTCTCTGGCCACATAAGCCATAACATGACCCCTCATCACCGCCTTTCCTGCCTCCCAAAAAACCGCCACTCGCTCTACACTGTGCTCATTAAACCGAACATACTCTTCCCAGCACCGCCTCAAATATTCCGCAAAAGCGACACTGTGCGAGAGGTGCCTAGGAAAAGACCACTTCAGCGGCGCACCCCCTTTCCCCTTCCAATCCAGCCGCACCATGGCATGATCGGAAACTACCACCGGGTCAATCTCCACTGCCAGCACCCTACCAAAACAGGGCTTCGAGACAAGAATATAATCAATCCGCGACCAAGATTGATGAGCTCGTGACAGGTGGGTGTAGTCTCTCTCTCCTCCATGTAGGACCCTCCAGGCATCAATGAGCTGTCCCAACTTGCAAAAATAACTCACGCCTTTCTTGCTCCAGCCTCCTTCAGGTCTCGACTGTTGCCTGTCCAGCCGCGGATCATGTGGGCAATTGAAATCCCCCGCTATAATAGCCGGTATATGTGGAATCCGCCCCACCTTAGCCAACACCTGCTTAAAGAAAAGGTGATCATAAATATTAGGTGCATAGATATTCCCCAAAAGAACTTCTTCCCCCTGAAGTTTTGCATGAAGAAACAGATATCTACCCTGGGGGTCCGCATCCTCATGTAACACCTCCAGCGGAGTACCCCTCCTTACCAGAAGGGCCACTCCTTTCTTTCGCCCACCTGAGGAGGCCGCATACACCTCCCCCACCCAGTCCCGCTTCAGTTTCGCATGCTCTTGCACACTCAAATGGGTCTCTTGCAGGAAGGCGATCTGGGCTTTCGCACGCTTTAAGGCTTGCAGAATCTTAGTCCACTTAACAGGCGTGCTCACCCCTCCCACATTCCAAGTTACAATGCGGACATCAGGCATAATACGCTGTGAGTCTTGACACATCACACAATCAATACATTGCTGTATAAGCCCCGGGCCTCCCAGCCATAGCCCCGGGCCTCCATCCTGTTGCAAGCCACCCAGCCAGTAACAACCCCCACACATCATCCCTGTCATGCGCTCTCCACCCCTCTACATCCGTCCACAGCCACCCCCATACACACACCCCCTCCCCTTCTTCTGTCCCCCCTTACCCCCCCAACCCCCCTCCACCCTAATTCCCAAGTCCCCAGTGCATCACCCCCCCACAATGCCACCCCCAGCTCTATCACCGGAATCAAGATTTATGTGTCGCAGCAGGGCTGCCCCGTCGTGGAACTGCGTTCCCCTAGTTAAGTTAAGCAGTCTAGGGCCCCACCATGTGCACAGACACCCTTTCTCATCATATGCTCCACACCCCTCACGTACATACCAGCAGCAGCCCATAGCTTTACCATATCCATCATCATAGTAAACAGCTAATACCCTGCTCCAAAATCTAAACATCATATCCCTTCAGTCAATAACATAACAATCCAGAGAGATGTTAGGGACTATTGGTGTCCAAGGACTCACACTCCAGACTCTCCACAAAAAGCTTGGCGGCCCCCGCAGTAGTGAAAGAGTAATCTTGGCCCTGTTTGGTAATTCTCAGGGTCGCAGGGTAAGCCAACGTGAAACGAATTTTTTTCTGGAACAGAGAGGCACACAGGGGAGAAAATTCTTTCCTCTTGGCTGCCATGGCTGCAGAATAGTCTTGAAACAAAAGCAGCTTCTGGTTATTGTAAGTCAAGCCTCCTTTGCGCCGGTATGCTTGTAGAAGCTGTTGTTTGTGCTGGAAATTTAAAATCCTAGCAATGATGACTCTCGGCCGGCCCTGCAGTCCCGATCTGGGGCCAATCCTATGCGCACGTTCCACTCGCAACTCTCCGACCAGGGCCTGCAGGCCCAGTTCCTCCAGCAGCCAAACTTCAACGAACGGCACCAGTTGAAAATCAGTCTTGTCCTTTGAGACTCCCACGATCCGAAGATTGTTCCGTCGGGATCTATTCTCAAGATCCTCTACTTTCGCCTGCAAAGATTCTATCAGTTTCGCCTGGGCAGAGGCCATGCCATCCCAGCGACCCTCCTCTTCTTCAATAGTAGCCACGCGGTGCTCCAATTCCTCCACGCGCCAGCCTCAGCTAGAGAATCTCCCATAGCATCCAACTTTTTTAGTAGCTGGTCGAATTTGGGGTTGAGCAACTTGACCACCTCTCTTGCCACTTCTTCTGTAGCAGATGCGGTACTGTCGGCTCCCGGGGACGCCGGCTGCGACATCGTCACCGCCGCGGGCCCTGCTTTCCCGCTCTTCTCTCTTTCTTTTTTTTGGGATACTGGCATGGTAGCGGGACGAACGTCGGCTCTTTCGAAACAGCTCCGCGTCCCTTCCACTCCCACGACAACTTCCACAAACCGGTGCTCCAAACACAAGATTCCAACAAAGATTACTCGGGGCAGCCCCGGAGAGAGTCAGGATCCGTCCTCACTCGCTCATGCGTCACGTGATCTCCCAACCGTTTCCATTTAAAAGCATAGGAACGTCTAGTAGAAGGCTTTCTGGAAACATGAAGGATATCCCTTACTTGCTGAGAAAGATGCCAATCTTGAAGGTCTAAGCCTTCAGCAACCAAGCCCTGAGATGGAGAGATTGGGGGTTTGGGTGCCACAACGTTCCCCCCTCCTGAGACAGGCGATCTGGAGCAGACCCAAAGTCCAAGGAGGGAGCTTGAGAGAGATGCAGAAGTAGAGGTTACCACACTTGGCGTGGCCAACGTGGAGCTATGAGGATCATAGTCCCTCGATCTCTCTGAAGCTTGAACAGGGTCTTGGGAATTAGGGGAATGGGTGGAAAGGCGTACAGGAAGTCTTGACCCCAATGAAGGAGGAAGGCATCCCTGGCCTGAACTCCCTGACACGGAATTCTGGAACAGAATCGGGGAAGTTTGGCATTCCACGGACTTGCAAAGAGGTCTATGTCAGGGGTTCCCCAAATTCGAAAGATTCTGACTATCTGGTCTATATGAAGGGACCATTTGTGTGGAAGCAGAACTCGACTGAATCTGTCTGCCCAAGAGTTTTGAACTCCTGGAAGGTATACTGCCAGAAGATGAATTTGATGCTCTCTGGCGAAGGCCCACAATCTCAGAGCTTCGTTGCAAAGCGACAGAGAGCCAGTCCCTCCCTGCTTGTTCACATAGAACATGGCTACTTGGTTGTCCGTGTGAATGAGGACTGTCTTGTAGCTGAGCAGGGTATGGAAGACTCTGAGAGCTAAGAAGATTGCTCTGAGCTCTAAGATGTTGATATGTAGGGAGGTCTCCTGTGGAGACCAAATGCCCTGGGTGGAGAGGTCTTGAAGATGAGCTCCCCAAACCTTTGGAGAGGCATCTGTTGTAAGGATTGCTTGGGGTAACAATTGTTGGAAGGGGGACCCCAGCAACAGATTTTGAGTGGACTTCCACCACTTGAGAGACCAAAAGAGGCATCTGGAGGTTGCTATTTTGTCTGACAGACCCCCTGATGCTTGGGTCCACTGGGTGGACAAAGTCCATTGAGCTGCCCTCATGTGAAGGCGAGCATAAGGGACCACATGCACAGTGGATGCCATGTGGCCTAGCAGTTGTAACATCTCTCGAGCAGTTAGATGGGTTTTTAACTGAATCTGAGAGGCTAACTGCACTAAGCGTAGGCAACGGGCCTGGGGAAGATAGGCCCTTGCAGTTGTGGTATCCAGCAAGGCCCCTATGAACTCTAGAGACTGAGTAGGGGTGAGTTGGGACTTTGGAATGTTTATCACCAGTCCCAGATACTGCAGAACACGCATTGTGCAGGCTAGGGAAGTCTGGGCCTCTGATTGGGATGAAGCTCGGATGAGCCAGTCATCCAGATATGGGAATACGAATATTCCCAGAGTGCGTAGAAATGCAGCTATTACTGCCATGCATTTTGTGAACACTCTTGGAGCAGAGGCCAGACCAAAAGGAAGCACCCTGTATTGGTAGTGCTTTCCTAGATAAAGGAACCGAAGGAACCTTCTGTGTGCTGGATGGATGAGTATATGGGTATACGCATCCTTGAGATCTAGAGAACAAAGCCAATCCTGACTCTGAAGGAATGGAAGGAGAGTACCTAGAGAAATCATCTTGAATTTCTCCTTACATAGGAATTTGTTCAATTCTCTGAGATCTAATATGGGTCTGTAGCCCCCTGTTTTCTTTGGAATTAGAAAGTAGGGGGAGTAGAACCCTGAGTCCTGTTGAAGAAGAGGTACTTCTTCTATTGCCCCTTGGGCAAGAAGGGTAGAAATCTCCTGACCCAGAAGGTCGAGAAGAGATGTTGGAGAATTGAACTGTCTCACCATGGTGTAAGGAGGAAGGTTTGAGAAATGAAGTTTGTACCCCTCCCTTATGATGGAAAGGGTCCACTGCTCTGCTGTGATTTGCTCCCATCTGGGAGCAGTGAGCTAACCTTCCTGGAATGGTGAGAGGCTCTGGGTCTTTTAGAGCCAGAAAGGCTAAGTTCTCTAGCTGCAAGTCAAAGGCCCTGAAGAGGCTGAGGCTGTTGGGCTACAGTAGTCCTTGCAGCCTTAGGCTTGGCCTGTTTAGGTTGTTGACGCTTTGCAGCAAAACGACCTGCAGAAGATGTCTGTTGACCATAAACAGGATAATATCTTCCCTTCTTGGGAAAATATGCCTTTTTGAACAACCTCTTCTGGACAGGATTAGAGGTAGACTTTGAAAGCCTATCCAAAGCAGAATTTTCTGCATCCATTTGAGTGGCCTTTGCTTGCCAATCTTTGCCAAACAGGTTTTCACCTGTACAAGGAAGATTTCCTAATCCATCTTGGACCCAGGGTTCCAAATCAGAAGCTTGTAACCAAGCAATTCTGCGTGCACCTATGGCAATGGCCGAGGCTCTGCTGGCCCCCTCAAAAGAGTTAAAGGCTGCACGGTTAGAAAATTTGGAAACATCCTGGGCATGCTTAAGCCAGGTAAGAAAGTCTTCCCTTTTATCTTCTGGAAGAAAAGGGAGGAAAGTTTGCAGATGATCTGTAACTTCCTTCAGAAACATCCACATATAGAGACTATAGGAGTTGATTCTGGCAACAAGCATACTGGCCTGGAAAATTATCCTGCCAAAAGCATCTAAGGTTCTACATTCTCTTCCTGGAGGAGCAGATGAGTGCCTCTTTGCACTCTTTAACTTTTTCATAGCAGACTCCACCACAATAGAATGGTGAGGAAGCTGAGTTTTATGAAATCCAGGACAAGGAGGGACACGATACATGGTATCCAACCTACGAGAATGAGAAGAGATGGTGAGAGGAGTCTCCCATATGCCTATCATGTGGTCATAAAGGATCTCATGAAGTGGCTGCTTCTTTAGGAGCCTTGGGATATTGCAAAATATCCAATTTTTTGGCTCTAGGCTCTGTCTCAGGGGCTTACTGAGATAGAAAGCCCCTTGGCCACTTCACTTATGAAGTCTTGAAAAGACAAGTCTTCTGGAGGGGACATTCTTCTTTTTGGAGAAGAAGGCTCCTGAGAAAGAAGTACCGATGCTTCGACAGAGGCCTCCGATGCATCAGAGTCTTCGGAGGAATCGAAGTATCGCCTGTCTGGATGCTCCTGTAAAGCCCGATACGCATACCGGGTGGTATCGACATCGGGAGTCATCGGTACCGAATCGGTACCGATAGGCATCATCGGACAGGGTACCGCTGCAGTCGACACCGAAGCCGATGTCGATGCAACCGGTACCGGCACCGGAACCGATATCGGAGCCGGTGTCGGAGCCGGTACCGACAACGAAGCTTGTTGCGGTACCAGCGGTGTCGCAGCTTGTATGAATGCCGTAATGGCATGCTGCATGGTCATAACATTCTGATCCATCGACGCCATGAATGTCTGGAGGTCGGTACCGGCGGATTCTACCGGTACCCCAGAACATTGCAACAGGTGATCGGTCGAGGCCGTGCCATTGATGTCAACCTGTGACCCCATAGGAGGAGCTTTGGAAGCCGGAGCTTCCCACCGGGGTACTTTCGCCGGTGCAGGATCCTTGAGGGCAAGCCCGGAGGCATCTCAATGCTTAGAGGGAGATCTACCCTTCGAGGATCGGCTGGACTTATGTTTGGTTACCTGAGATCCATAGGAGAAAGAAGCAGCCCTGGAAGACGTCGATGCCACCGAAGCTGCATCAGAGGGAAACAGTGTACTGAGCTTGGCTGCTCGGTTCTGTAAAGCACAGTTACTTACCTGTAACAGGTGATCTCTGGGAACAGCAGGAATTAGTCCTCACTTACGGGTACGTCGGTACCGACGGAGCCTGCGCGGGAAAGCTCCCCAGCTTCCCAGAAGGAAGCTTTTGGGGCCTCCCACTGCACATGCGCGCTGCCTTCCCGCCTTCCTGACCAGCTCTCCTCAGTTCGAGTTTATAGCTGAGACAATAGAGAGAGGAAAGGAAGATAGATAGAAGATACAACTCCTAGGGGAGGTGGGTGGGTTGTGAGGACTAATTCCTGCTGTTCCCAGAGATCACCTGTTACAGGTAAGTAACTGTGCTATCTCCAGGAACAAGCAGGAATAAGTCCTCACTTATGGGGACTCCCTAGCTAAGATGCCTGGGAGATCCCCTTCCAAGGGTTCGCCATCTTCGTATGGATCTCAGGCATCCATCCTGGGAAGGTGGGCAGGAGTTGTTCAAGTATGGAACAGGTGTTTGAGGACAGCCTGACCAAACAAGGCATCCCGGCGGGAGTCCTTGTCCAAAGAGTAATGGGCTGTGAAGGTATGAACCGAGGCCCATGTGGCGGCTCGACAGATCTGATCTATGGATACAGAGTGAAGATAAGCCATAGAAGTGGCCATGGCTCTCACATTGTGAGCTGTGACATGGCCTTCCAGAGAAATATTTTTACTCTGGTAAGCAAAGGAAATACACTGAGCAATCCAATTGGAAAGTGTACGTTTGGAGACTGGAAGTCCCAAATGAGAAGGATCAAAAGCCATGAAAAGCTGGGAAGACTTTTGATGTGACTGAGTCCTGTTGAGGTAAAAGGCAAGAGCTCTTTTACAATCTAAAGTATGAAGGTTCCTCTCTGCACTGGATGCATGAGGAGCTGGAAAAAAGACAGGTAGATATACCTCTTGATTAAGATGAAAAGGCGAGACCACTTTGGGCATAAAGTGGGGATTCGTCCTAAGGACCACCTTATCATGATGAAACCTGGTATAAGGTGGATGAGCCACTAAGGCCTGTAGTTCACTGATACGGCGAGCCGAAGTGACTGCAATAAGGAAAAGGACCTTCCAGGAAAGAAATTTCAAGGAGGTAGAAACCAACGGTTCAAAAGGTGGCTTCATAAGCTGACCCAGAACTAGGTTCAAGTCCCATGCTACCGGAGGAGGTCGGATGGGAGGCTTAGTTAGAGTCAGGCCTCTCATGAACCTTGCAACAAGCGGATGAGAGGAGACAGGTTGTCCATTTATAGGTTTTAAGGATGCTGCAATAGCACTCAAATGGACTCTTACTGAATTCGTCTTAAGGCCTGCATTAGAAAGATGCAGGAGATAGTCTAGTAGAGAATTCAAAGGAAGTGCTAGAGGGTCAAGACCCTGTTGAGCACACCAAATGGAAAAGCGTTTCCATTTGAAAGCATAGGAATGCCTCGTGGAGGGTTTCCTAGAGGCATGAAGGATATCTTTCACTGGTTGAGAAAGATTGAAGTCATGAAGGCTTAGGCCTTCAGTAACCAAGTTCTGAGGTGTAGGGACTTGGTGTTTGGGTGCCACAAAGTCCCTTCCTCCTGAGAGAGAAGGTCTGGCGCAGCTCCCAGGTCCAGGGAGGGTCCCTGGGAGAGATGCAGAAATAGAGGGAACCACACTTGGCGTGGCCAGCGTGGAGCTATGAGGATCATCGATCCGTGATCCCTCTGGAGTTTGAACAGAGTCTTGGGAATCAAAGGAATGGGTGGAAAGGCATATAGGAATTCCTGACCCCAATGTAGGAGAAAGGCGTCGTTGGCCTGAGCTCTCTGACACGGAGTCCTGGAACAGAACCGGGGAAGTTTGGCATTCCACGGACTTGCAAAGAGGTCTATGTCCGGGGTACCCCATTCCTGAAAGATTCTGTTTATCTGGTCCATATGTAGGGACCATTCGTGTGGAAGCAGAACTCGACTGAGTCTGTCTGCCCAAGAGTTTTGAACCCCTGGAAGATACACTGCCAGAAGATGAATTTGATGCTCTCTGGCGAAGGCCCATAATCTGAGAGCTTCGTTGCAAAGCGACAGAGAGCCTGTCACTCCTTGTTTGTTTATGTAGAACATGGCCACCTGATTGTCTGTATGGACTAGGACGGTCAGGTTGACTAGGAGGGTATGGAAGACTTTGAGGGCAAAGTAGATTGCTCGCAGTTCCAGGAGGTTGATGTGAAGGGTGGTCTCTTGTGGAGACCAAGCACCCTGAGTGGAGAGGTGTTGAAGATGGGCTCCCCACCCTGTTTGGGAGGCATCTGTTGTGAGGATTGTTTGGGGCAACAAAGGTTGGAAGGGGGCCCCCAACAACAGATTCTTGGTGGACATCCACCATTGGAGGGACCAAAACAGACGCTTTGAGGTGAGTATTTGGTCGGAGAGCGCTCCTGATGCCTGAGTCCACTGGGTGGCCAAGGTCCATTGAGCTGCTCTCATATGAAGACGAGCGTAGGGCACCACGTGTACCGTGGAGGCCATGTGGCCCAGAAGTCGCAGCATTTCTCTGGCTGTCAAGTGACTGCTGGACTGAGCTTGGGAGGCCAAGCACACCAGACGTTGGCCCCGGACTTGAGGTAGGTAGGCCCTTGCAGTGGTGGTGTCCAACTGGGCCTCTATGAATTCCAGAGACTGAGTAGGGGTAAGTTGAGACTTGGGAAGGTTTATCACCAGTCCCAGATACTGCAGAATGTGCCTTGTGCGGTCCAGGGAAATCTGGGCCTCTGACTGAGATGGAGCTCGGATGAGCCAGTCGTCCAGATATGGGAATACAAAAATTCCCAGACCTCTTAGAAATGCGGCAACCACTGCCATGCATTTGGTGAACACTCCTGGAGCAGAGGCTAGACCGAAGGGAAGTACTCTGTACTGGAAATGTCCCTGAAACAGAAATCTTAGATATTTTCTGTGGGATGGGTGGATGAGTATATGTGTGTACGCATCCTTGAGATCTAGAGAACAAAGCCAATCCTGACTCTGAAGGTATGGAAGGAGAATGCCTAGAGAAAGCATTTTGAATTTCTCCTTATATAGAAATTTGTTCAATTGTCTCAGATCTAGGATAGGTCTGAATCCCCCTGTCTTCTTTGTTATGAGAAAATAAGGGGAGTAGAATCCTGTCCCTTGTTGAAGAAGAGGAACCTCTTCTATTGCCCCTTGGGCAAGGAGAGAAGAGACTTCCTGATCCAACAGGCCCAGGAGAGATGGGGGAGAATTGAAGTGCCTCACCATAGTATATGGAGGAAGGTTGGAAAAATGAAGTTTGTAGCCCTCTCTGATGATAGAGAGGGTCCAGTGCTCTGATGTAATTTGCCCCCATCTGGGAGCAAAGTGAGCTAACCTTCCGGGAATGGTGAGGGGCTCTGGTTGTTCTAGAGCCAGAAATGTTAAGTTCTCTAGGGGCAAGTCAAAACCCCTGAGGGGGTTGAGCCTGCTGAGGAGTGGCAGACGCTGCAGGCTTTGACCTTGCCTGTTTAGGTTGCTGACGTTTAGCAGCAAAGCGAGGCTGAGAAGATTGTTGGCCAGTATTTGTGGAAAATCTGGCCTTCTTGTAGTAAGGCCTCTTGAAAGACTTTTTCTTGGCAGGAGTAGAGGTAGACTTAGAAAGTCTATCTAATGTAGCATTTTCTGCGTCCATTTGAGTGGCTTTAATTTGCCAGTCCTTACCAAATAAGTTCTCACCTGTACAGGGCAGATTCTGTAAGCCACCCAGGACCCAGGGTTCTAGGTCAGAGGCCTGGAGCCAAGCAAGTCGTCGGGCTGCAATAGCAATGCCCGAAGCTCTACTGGCACCCTCAAAGGAATCAAAAGCTGCTCTGTTGGAGAACTTAGAAACATCTAGAAGTTGTTTCACCAGAGAAATGCCGTACCTTTAGGGCAAGTTCCCTGAGAAACATGCCCATATACAGACCGTAAGAATTAATCCTGGCTATAAGCATACTAGCCTGGAAAATTTTCCTGCCAAAAGAGTCTAGGGTCTTACATTCTCGCCCTGGAGGGGTAGAAGAGTGCCTTTTGGTGCTCTTAATCTTTTTCAGCGCAGACTTCACCACAATGGAATGGTGAGGCAGCTGAGTCTTTTGAAACCCAGGAGAAGGAGGGACCCGGTACATGGTGTCCAACCTACGAGAGTAAGGAGACAACGTTAGAGGAGCCTCCCATAAGTCCATCAAGTGTTCTTGAAGGATTTCATGGATAGGCAGGGTGACTGCCTCTTTAGGAACCTTAGGGTATCCTAAAATATCCAATTTCTGTGACCTAGGTTCTTTTTCAGAGGATGTGGTAATAGAAAGTCCTTTAGCTAGCTCTATAATGAAGTCTTGAAAGGACAAATCCTCTGGTGGAGACATTCTCCTCTTTGGGGAAGAAGGGTCTTCATGAAGAACTAGAGACAGCTCATCAGAGTCCTCAGAGGAGTCAAAATCCTCAGAAGAATCAGAGTATTCTCTATTTGCTTCCAACGCACGATACGCATACCGATCGGTATCGACATCGGGCGTACTGGGTATGGGATCGGTATCAGGTAAAAACCCAGATCCGGCATGCGGAACCGATCTGCGTTTGGAAGTTGATGGTCTCGGTTCCGGTATGGGAGACGATACCGGAACCGGACCCGGTACCACTGAACGCGGTACCGAGGGCGTCGCAGCTGTAATAAAAGCCAGCATGGCCTGCTGCATGGTCTGAACAGTATTGCTCATAGACGCCACTGCTGCCTGGATGTCGGTACCGGTATGGGCCGGTACCCCAGAGCAGTCTAACAGGTGATCAGTCGAGGCCGTGCCATCGATGTCAACCTGTAACCCCATAGATGGTGCTTTGGAAGCCAGAGCTTCCCGCCGGGGTTGTTTGGCTGGGGCAGGATCCTCAGATTCAAAAGTGAGAGCCTCTCGATGCTTTGAAGGAGATTTGCTCTTTGAGGACCTGCCCGAAGGAGGTTTGGTTACCTGAGATCCATCCGGAGAGGAAGACCTGGATGACTGTGATGCTGGATTATCTGAAGCAAACAGCACATGGAATTTGTTGGCCCGGTTCTGCAAACCACGTTTAGACATCTGGGAGCAGGATGGGCAGTCTGGAATGGAGTGGTCAGGTCCCAAACATTTAAGACACCATTCATGGGTGTCTGTGACAGAAATAACAGCACTACACTTGGTACACTTCTTGAAACCAGGGGCTGGTTTCTCCATGAGGAGAATTTGTGTAGGCCTGAGGCCTAACCGAAGTCACCAAGTTGTGCAAGATTTTTTTTTTTTTAAAGAAAAGAAAAGAGAGACCGGCGGTACTGGTTTCGGTATGGGGAAGGCAGGTACGCGGTCTAAAGAAACAAACTAAAACAATAATTTCTTCAGCGGTGACAGGAACACGACCTGCTAGCTCCGCGGAAAAAGAAAAACTGAAAAGAGCTGGTCAGGAAGGCGGGAAGGCAGCGCGCATGTGCAGTGGGAGGCCCCAAAAGCTTCCTTCTGGGAAGCTGGGGAGCTTTCCCGCGCAGGCTCCGTCGGTACCGACGTACCCCTAAGTGAGGACTTATTCCTGCTTGTTTCTGGAGATACCTCTTTTAGACATCATGGAGCAGGACGGACAATCCGTGATGGAATGGTCAGGACCCAAACACTTAAGACACCAGTCATGGGTGTCGGTAACAGAGATGCATTTTTTAAACCCAGAGGCGGGCTTTTCCATGAGGAATTTTCTGTTAGGCCTAAGGCCCAACAAAGAAAAAATACACTGAAGTGGAACGGAAAGTATCTTTTGTTTTTTGTTTTTTTTGAAGAAAAAGAAAGAAAAGACCGGCGGTACCGGTCCGACATCGAAGAAGGCAGACGCGCGACCAAAGAAATAAAATAAAATAAAGAACTTCTTCAGCGGTGACAGGAACACGACCTGCTGGCTCCGCGGAAAAGAAGAACTGGAGAGAGGCGGTTAGGAAAGGCGGGAAGGCAGCGCGCAGGCGCTGTGGGATGCTCCCAAAAGCTTTCCTTTTTTGGGACGCTGGGGAGCGTTCCCGCGCAGGCTCCGTCGGTACCGACGTACCCATATGTGAAGAATCATTTCTGCTTGTTCCTGGAGATCACGGGCTCTCCCCCACCAGTGATTGGGCTCCCCCCCACAATATTGTCAGTGGCACAGAGGTGTTATCCCGGCTCCAACAATATAAAAAATACAAATGCGTTCCATGCCCCCACCAGCATCGATTTCCCCTGTATAAGTCCCGTCTGGGGGGAGGAGTGGGGGTCGGTACCCTGCACCCTGACTGAAAGAGTCCTGGCTAGCCAGTCGGGCTAAGCCTCCCTCCCTTCCCTCCCAATATAGCAACAGAAAGGGTGGGAGAGCTCTGTGATCCTCCCACCACCCCTTACAAAAATAAAATCCCAGCTAACCAACTGGAAAGGAGGGAGGCCCCGTGGCCCCCCGAAACCCCCCAGGGAATGCTGCACATACCTCGTAATCCCTAATAGTCTAGTAGAGAATGGGGCAAGAGTGATCCTCCTCGCTCCTGCCCCTTGCAGCTAATAAAAAATGGCCACAGTTATGAGGTGCTGCCTTTTAGCCTCTCACTAGAGGGGCAGCACCGCGAGACCGCAGCCATTTTTATTTAGGTCTATGAGAAGGGCAACAAAAACTACAGATACCGCTACCTAAAAATAATCAACCATTTATCAACAGCAGAGTAACCAGGTTTCCATACTATAACTAAATCAAAATCCAAAATGGTATTGATTTAACATAATACAAAGGTCAAATATGGCATGCTCGATCATTTTGACAAAAAACGAGAGACTTAAAATTGGTCTGAAGGAACATATCAGGCAAGATGGCGGCAGTGATCAGCCGCGAGTGATACGGCAGTCTGTGGAACGCTCTGAATTCGGGCTGACTTGCTCTACTGGAGGTGGAGATGGGTCGCAAGAAGCGCAAGCAAGCCTCCTTACCCTCGAGCGAGGCGCAGACCACCTCGGCTGGACAGAGAATGCTTCAAACATGCAGCTTTGGGATCCTCGCGGCTGAAGCAGCGTCTTCGGCAGGTCCGGTGTATAATCTGGATCTGAGCACGTCAGGGATTGTGCTTTCCCCTGAGCAACGGGCCCCCCCGCCATGCCCCGGAAGTGTTCCAGAGGCCTCGGGAGGGCTTCCCAGCAGCATGCAAGCTAGTACGCCGCTTTCGGGAAGTGAGGAGGGCTCAGTGGCAGCTGGTACACCTCTGTTTTTGCCATCTGGAGGAAGAGAGATCAGAGGGTTTGTCTTTGGCGTTCCAGACTGGCAGTCCTTTGATATCTACTGGAGGTGCTGGTGTGTTGGTAAAGCCCTCGAAGGTTACGTTGGAGGTGCTATGGGACGCAATATCTACTTTGAATTCCTCTTTGGCGTCTATTTCATCATTAGTAAGTACTGAAACATTTTCTTCGTACTCAATTTCAAGAAAGTTCTAGAGTGCAGCGGGAGCAAGCTGAGAAGTTGGTGCAGATGGAAGGGAATCTTATTCAGCTCAGGGAGTTACATGGTGCCCACATTAAAGATAGAAATGTGTCCTCTAGGAGATTGGAATATCTGGAGAATCAAGTCCGGAAGAACAATTTGAGACTGATTAATTTTCCTAGATCTCCATTGTGTTCTCCAATGGAGATGGTCTGTAGGTACTTCCGTGAGGTTTTGAAGATTTCTGAGGAGCACCTACCATCGATAACCAGGGTGCAATATCTTGTGGTAGGCCGAGGGGATCAGGGGGTTCCCGGTGAGGCTCCTATAGTGTCTGGAGATCTCACTGGGTTTCTGGAGAGCTCCTTGGAGCTGGTTACAGCTCGCACCACTCTCTTGGTTACGCTGGCTCTTGAATCCGATAAATCTTTAATTTTAAGGTCATATTTTAGAAATTTCAGTGTGCAATTTCTTGGGTTCATATGTTCGTATTTTCCCCGATCTTGCTAGGGATACCCAGTTAAGGAGGAAGGAGTTCCTGTGGCTGAAACCCAGGATCCTTTCCCTTGGTGGGTCTTTTTTGTTGAAGTTTCCAGCTAAATGTCATGTTACCTATAAAGAAAAGTTATATTTGTTTTTTGAACCCAGTCAGCTGCTGGAATTTCTTGTTGCTAGGGAAGATTCGGTGGTGGTTGCTGTTTCCCATCCGGCTGATGTATAGGTCTCACACAGCTATGTAATTAATTGTTTTTTCTTTTTGTAAAAATTGTTTCCTGATGCCTCCTCCTGTTTTAATAATTAGTGGGCTTAAGTATGGCTAATGATGTATTATTGCCTATATGTATTATGATAGTTACTTTTCCTTTTGCCAGTGATTTCTAAGTGCATTTTTTGCTGAATGTATGAAAAATTAATAAAAAGTTAAAATTAAACAAAAAATTGGTCTGAAATTTTTTTTATGACTGCCAGGTTACCTTTTGGCTTTTTTAGTATGAGATAAACAGTTCATGTTAAAAATGGTAGCAGCTCCTGAAGTTTAAGGGAACTACCAATCGCCTCTACTGAGAAGCAGGACCTTTCAAATGAATTGGTAAAATCAAGACTCATTCCTATTAAACCATATCTATAGTGTCAGTAATTCTGCTTTTTAAACTATATTCTACCATTTTCCCAAAACTTATATCAGGCTTGCTAGACTATAGATTCCTAGACTACTGGAGCCCTTTTAAAAATCTGTGTTAGGCTAGCAACCCTCAGGTCCTCAGATATAGTGGCTGCTTTTAATAAATTTACAGTTTACTAAACACTTTAGCAAATTCATGTTTGAGCTCTTTCAGAACTCTGAGTGTGTTAGAAATGTTTCAAAGGTTTTTAAATGTGTTGTTTTTACAAAATCTCTCACTTGGTTTGCAGCTTGTCGTGCTGTGAGGGCTTGCATGCATCAGTGATGCTGAGAGCTAAACTATCGGTAGTTTAACTACTGGCAAGGTCTCCCAAGATGGACAGGTCTCAGCTGAAGTGCCAGACCAAGACAAACCACCCATCTGGGCAGCAGCAGAATGGGACAGTGTTGACGGCGGAGGATCACATTTTTGTGACAACGGCAACACCACCAAACTTAAACTGCACGGAAGAAAGGCCAGGCAATCTACTTCTGTATCTTGCCATGAAAATCCAATGGATAGTTACAACAAAACAAATTGTGCTATGGTGCTGGAAGATGAGACCCCCAGGTCAGAAGGCACTCAACTAGCTACTGGGGAAGAGCTGAAGACTTTTCAGAGTAAAGCCAGCATTTATGATGTGGTTGGATCAAAGCCCTCAGGAAGTCTGACTGCTGATGTAGCTGCGCATGAAATGTGAGTCAGAAGCTGTAAAGATGTCTTACATATTGGAACATGGAACGTACGAAGCATGAACCAAGGGAAGTCGGAGGTGGTCAAGAATGAAATGGAACGTGTACAACTTGATCTGTTGGGTGTCAGCGAACTGAAATGGACTGGCATGGGGCACTTTGCATCAGATGATCACATGGTCTACTATGCTGGAAATGAAAGACAAAGAAGAAATGGTGTTGCATTTATAATAAAGAAGAAACTTGCAAGAATTGTAATGAAATACAATGCAGTCAGCGAACGCTTAATCTCTATTCGTCTACGAGGATTGCCTATCAACACAACTATAATTCAAGTATATGCCCCAACAACAGCTGCTGAAGAGAATGAAATTGAAGAGTTCTATGAACAAGTACAAGCTGAAATTGACAGAACATGCAAACAGGATATCCTGATAGTCATGGGTGACTGGAACGCAAAGGTTGGCAACAAAGAAGAAGGCAAAGTAGTTGGAAAATATGGACTTGGCAACAGAAATGAAGCTGGAGAAAGACTGATAGAATTCTGCAAGACCAATGATCTATTCATCTCAAACACCTTCTTCCAGCAACACAAGCGGCGACTGTACACATGGACTTCACCGAATGGATTATATAAAAATCAAAATGACTACATATGTGGAAGTCAACGATGGAAAAGCTCTGTAACATCAACAAAGACAAAACCTGGAGCTGACTGTGGTACAGATCATCAACTACTAGTATGCAAACTCAAGCTAAAGTTGAAAAAGAGCAAACCACTCATGAATGCAGCAAAATATGACCTTGAGAATATACCACTGGAATTTAAAGACTGCCTGCAAAATCGATTTGCTGCTTTAGATACAAATGACAGAGCTCCGGAAGAGTTATGGAATGACATCAAGAAGGTTGTGTTGGAAGAAAGCGAGAAGTCTCTACAAAAGGTGAAAAAGCAAAAAACGGCCAAAATGGATGACGGAAGAAACTCTGAAAATTGCCCAGAAACGCAGAGAAGCTAAAGCCAGAGGAGAAAGAAAGACAATCGCAGAACTCAACAGAGATTTCCAACGTGCAGCAAGACAGGACAAGGAAAAAGTACTACAATGACACTTGCAAGGAAATAGAAGCAGAAACTATTAGAGGAAGAACAAGATCGGCTTTCCTAAAGCTACGAGAGTTAAAGAAAAAGTTCCAGCCTCGAATTGGAATGTTACAAGATGCTCAAGTTTCTATGTTGAATGATGCTGAGAAGATCAAGAAAAGGTGGAAGGAATATACAGAGTTTTTATATGATAAAGATCAAGTGGACCAACAGCCATTTCAACCTGTACCTTATGATCGGGAACCATTGCTGATGAAAGAAGAGGTTGAAGCAGCATTGAAAGCCTTATCAGAGAACAAAGCACCAGGCATTGATAGCATTCCCATAGAAGTATTGCAGCAATCTGATGCAGCTGTTACCGTACTCACAAGGCTCTGCCAAGAAATATGGAAGACAACATCATGGCCAACTGACTGGAAAAGATCTGTGTTTATACCAATACTAAAGAAAGGTGATCCAACTGACTGTGGAAATTATCGCACAATCGCTCTGATCCCACATGCCAGCAAGATTCTACTGAAGATTATTCAAAAGAGACTACAACCATACCTGGAAAAAGAACTACCTGAAGTGCAAGCAGGGTTCAGGAAAGGGCGAGGAACGAGAGACATCATTGCAGATGTGAGATGGATCCTTGAAAAGACTAAAGAATACCAAAAGGATATCTATTTGTGCTTTATCGACTATAGCAAGGCTTTTGACTGTGTAAACCATGAGAAACTCTGGGCCACATTAAGAAGCATGGGTATACCAGAACACCTGATCGTTTTCTTGTGCAATCTGTACATTGATCAAGAAGCAACAGCTCGAACGGAACAAGGAGAAACAGAATGGTTTAAAATAAGCAAAGGTGTAAGACAAGGCTGCATACTTTCCCCCTACCTGTTTAATTTATATGCAGAACAAATCATCAGAGAAGCAGGATTGTATGAAGACAACAGAGGTGTGAAGATTGGTGCAAGACTCATCAACAACCTTTGCTATGCTGATGATACCACATTACTGGCTGAAAGTGAAGATGATCTGAAACATTTGCTTCTCACAATCAAAGAACATAGTCTCAAAATGGGCCTGCACCTTAATGTAAAGAAGACAAAGATCATGACAACTGGCATAATCAACAGGTTCATCGTTGAAGGAGAAGAAATTGAAATTGTGAACAACTTTAACCTACTTGGATCAACTATCAATAAAGAAGCAACAAGCAGTCAAGAAATCAGACGACGCATTGCTCTTGGCAGAATGGCTATGAAAGACCTAGATAAGATTCTCAAGAGCAGAGATGTCTCTCTCCATACAAAGATTCGACTTGTTCAAGCCATGGTATTTTCAGTAACATCATATGGATGTGAAAGCTGGACAGTGAAAAAGATAGACAGGAAGAAAATTGATGCCTTTGAATTATGGTGCTGGGGGCAAATACTGTGTATACCATGGACTGCCCGAAGAACAAACCAGTCGGTACTAGAGGAGATCAAACCTAAGCTTTCCTTAGAAGCTCAGATGACAAGACTTCGACTTTCATACTTTGGACACATCATGCGAAGAGAGAGATCATTAGAGAGAGACATTATGCTTGGCAAGATAGAAGGTCAACGCAAAAGAGGAAGGCCAGCAATGAGATGGATCGATACAATAACAGCAGCTACGGGTACCAGTCTGTCAACAATGAGCCGCCTGACCGAAGACCGAACACAGTTTAGGATAGCTATCCAGAGGGTCGCCATGAGTCGACTCCGACTCGACGGCACTTAACAACATGCAGAACATAGAATAGAATTAGAAATCTATAAGATGTTATTTGTTTGCACTAACACATTGGTTCACATATTCCATTTTCTTATGCTGTACAAAAGAAAGATATTTTTCCTGGCCTTGCAAAACTTAGGTTTCCCCCATACACCCCTCCCTTAGTTTCCAGGCTATTGCACATAAAACTTAGAAACTCAAGGACAAGAACACTGAAACATGCTGATACAAAAAATGCTAGATACAGAGAAAGAAAGGAACTCTGAAAAACAGGAAAAAACAGGCCATGGGCATGGGAGGGGGGGGGGGGGGATCTCTGAGAAACCATAAGACCGGTAACATAACCATAAAAGGAATAAGGTAAAAAAAGGGGGAGAGGGGTAAAAGGGGCAGGGATTAAAAAAAGTAAATGGAGGTGGAGATCCACATGACGTAAATAACAATCACTAACCCTCCTCGCTCCGGCCCAGCCACTGCTCTCCCGGGCGGGATCGAGCATGCCGGAGGAGGAAGCAGCAGACCGGAAGACATCTCTGCCCAATCGGGCCAGCCCAGGAGGCCTTTAAAAGCGAGCGCCGGCGGGCCCGCACCAGAGGGCCCTTTGACGTGGCCCTTAGACAGGGATCTTCAACAGTGCCACTGCCACCTCGGAGAGTAATGCTGACGTGAAGACGGCCCCTCATGGTCCAAGAAGGAATTCCGTCCCTGCGTGTTAACGCTTGAACCTCAGACCCTGTCTACTCATAGTCAGATCACCGTCACCACTCCGAGCCATCACAATCACCAAAGGGACGCCTAATCAGGTCTGTTATCCTGAACTCTTACCAGAGACAATTATCTAAAGTGCCGCTATCTTATCCTTCACCTTGCATGTTTGATATGTTGGCTAGGACGGTGCTGTAGACAAATGCAATGTCTGACAACTCACCTTCACCTTCCCTGTATTCTAATCAATAGCATGGATCATTGCCTCTATCCAGCCATAGGCATGTATTAAGTTAGCCATCACTAATCTCTTGTCTAATCTCTGCCATTGACCTAACCAAGCCTGCAATATTTATCTGCTGAACCCAGACTGCTCTGAAGGTCTGAACCTAATAATATTAGCCAACAAATCAAAATGGTACTATAGTCCGAAGCCCACCAAATTCACACAGCCATCATGCTACCACCTTGGGCAACTCCATACTCCTTTACCCTTGCTATCTGTTATATTATGATAGCCCTGACACACGACACCCAGGCCCTCACCGCTCCTTCCAACTCCATACCAACCCTACATAGACCTTAGAGAAGATGCTATGGATCCCCCAACCACCAAACAGGAATGCCTGGGCGCATGCCATGCCCACACTTCATCTATGTGGCCCTACAGCAGCACAAACACTCCCGGCGTGAACAGCATATACACCCCCATAACCTTAAGTATGCCCTCATAACTGCACGTTCAATACGAAAGAAATGGCCTGCCTTGGCAGACATGCTCTCTGCCCACGACCTTGACATCCTATGTGTCACGGAGACATGGTTGTCCGCCTCAGACTTTATGCTCCTACACCAGCTTGTTCCCCCCAACTTCTCTGTCCACTCATGCCACAGAACCGACCGGCGAGGAGGAGGTGCACTCATCCTAGCCAAAACTGACTTACATTTCCAGCTTGTCGCCTCTAGCAGCACCTCGACCCTCGACTCCATCACCATAGCAAATAAACAGAGCACCATCAACTTGCTCTACAGAACGCCCTCCCCATCACCTGATGACTTAGCCACAATAATCGATCTTGCTTGCAACCCCTTGAACCCTCTCACTTCAAACTGGGTGATGGGCGACTTCAACCTCTCAGCCATTCAAGACAGCCATACTAAGGCCTTCATTGATGCCCTCAATGAGCTAGGTTCTGTTCAGATGGTAGACTCCCCCACCCATGTAAAGGGAAACACACTTGATATGATCTTCGCGCCACAAACAGTCCTCACCTCTAGGCACAAGCTCGACCTAAACGTAAGCCCAGTACCATGGTCCGACCATCACCTGATACGATTCCAGATGCCGGTATGCCCCAATTTTACCAGAACCCAACCAGCAGGTAAATCCACCTCAGAACCTTCAAAGTGGTTCCGCCCATTTAACAAAGAAGAAATCCTGAATAGGACACAGCATCTTTGTGACCCACCTGAACAGAACCTTGAGGACATGATCGCCATGTGGAACTCAAGTCTAGACGCTGTAATCCACCCACTCCCCACAAACAAGGCACCAGACAGGAAAAAGAACGCACCATGGTACTCCCAAGAGCTACGGAACTCACTCCTCCAGCTTAGACAGCTCGAGAGGCGCTGGCGACACTCGAAAATAGCTGAGAGCCATGACGCATTCACAGCACAGTTAGGAAGACACTGTTCAGCAGTTGCAGCAAAAATGAAGCAATACCATGCAGACAGGCTGCAGCGCTCCCTAAATAAACCACATGAACTTTTCAACCTCGTCAAAACCCTGGCAAAAGAGCCTTCTCTTGGGCAATCGAGCCACCCGGATCCACAGGAATACGCCGACTACCTACGATTCAAAACAAGTCAGTCCGGGACTTCCGGTGACGTCATCGGGACCGATGGTGGTGTAGCAGGTTAGCTCCACCACCGAAGCCTGGAAAAAGGGGGTTTAAATACCCCTACAAGCGGTGATTGAGAGGGGCTAAGGTGGAGAAGTAGACGAAACCGGTTGGGGTACCGGGGAGCCGCAGCACGTGGTAGATCAGCTCAGAAGAAGTGCAGAAGTAGCAGGAGGTGCACGGCGGGCCGACCGCTTTGCAGACCGCCTGATGCGAGGAATGTGAGGCGGGCCGAACCTGAGGAGAAGAGGCGGCAGTGCAGTGCAATCCCGGTGGAGGGGAGAGCGGAGCGCAGGACAACGCAAAGAGCGGCTCTAGGCGGCGGAGAGTAGGAGCGAGTAGCAGACCGCAGGAGTGCTCCTTTCAGCAGAATACAGCACCGGGGCCTGAGTGGAGCCTCGCGTGGCCTTGCAGAGGTGCAGAAAACCTCCTGGCTGGGAGTTGTGGAGGAGGAGGGGCGGCCTTGATCGGAAGGAGGGAAAGACGCCCCGGGGATCCCTGATATCAAGAGGTGAGTGGTGGCCCCTGCAGACAGCAGTGCCACGAGATCGGAGGTGTGATTAAAAGACCCTGCAGAGCAACGGGGAGAAGATATAAAGCAGTGGAGGTGACGCTGGGGAGTTCTGTGGCAGCTGCAGAAACGAAGTGCAAACCAGTGGACCAGCGGGGAGCATCTGCTGAGAGTCTGAAGGAGTGCTTTAAAAAGAACAAGTGAGAAGGCCGGAGGAAACCCTAGCCCGGCCGGAGGGGGGGGGGGGGTTTGAGAACAAAGATAAGGAACGGGGGGAGGGGGGGGCTGAAGCTCCTGCAGCATAAAAGACTGGACTCGGACAGAGGGTACAGGGAGTGGGGCCGTTCTAATGGTCTGTTGCTGAGGAGGGAAAAGAGGCAAAAGGAGCACGAGATTCAGAGCATCCCCTACCACAAACAAAAAAAAAACAAAACGAAAAGCTGCTAGAAAAGCTGCTAACACAACTGCCAGCAGTTGAGGGCACAGATGGAAAAAACTAAAGGAGGGTTGTCAGCAAGGAAGAAGCTGGCGGACTTTCACTCCTCATATGTGGCAGCTAAAGGAGGAAAAGAGGGGGTGAAAGAGGACAGAAGACAACCCGAAGAACCAAATGAATTGGCAGAAGAGTTGGAGCGGAGTTGCAGTCCGGGAGTGATAGTCAAACTCAAAGACTGGCTTACAGATCTGAAAGATGAGATTAAGATGGACAATGGGGGGGTGTCGCGAGAGCTCAAGGAAGCCATACAATCTTTGTGGCAAGATATTGTTGAGATTGGTAATAGAGTGGAAGAAATGGAGACACAGATGCAGCAGCAGGGAGAGGAAATGGATGACGTACAAAAAGGCTGGGATGATCTCAAACGCGTCCAAGAGGAGCAGCAAATGAAGGTAGAGGATCTGGAGGACAGGTCTCGGAGATGTAATTTACGAGTTCGAGGACTACCAGAGGAATCTAGGTACCGAGACTGTGAAGCAGTGATTGTGAAAATCTTCAGGTCTCTAATGGAGAAAGTGGAGCCGGAGGGGAATGAAGGGCTAGACGCATCGCAAATAGAGAGAGCGCACAGGAGTCTCGGCCCGATTAGGGACAATAAACCCAGAGACATTGTAGTGTGCCTGGGCTCCTTCAAGATCAAAGAAAGGCTGTTGGGGGAAGCAAGGAAAGTGTGGCAGTTCCGCTGGGAGGAGCATTCATTGGAGTTCTTCCAAGACCTCTCCGGAGGAACATTACCACGCAGACGCAACTTCAAGGAAGTGACAGCGTATCTGAGAAAAGAGGACATAAGATATAAATGGCTGTTCCCGTTTGGCTTGCTGATAACTGCAAAGGTCGAAGAGGGTGCAGACCAGAGAGGAAGCATGGCAGACATTGCAGGAGTTGGAGATGCCTAATCTACCAGAGGTGTAGGCAGCATCAGCTCAACAGCAGGCAATAGCGACAACGTCCTCCAACTCACCAAAGCGAGCCCAGAGGTGGCACAGAGTTCCAGTGGAGGGCAGACGATTGGCGAGAGTGAATGGAGAGCGCCCAGGAGCACAAGCAGAAGTGAAAGGAGCTAGCTGAAATAGACAATATTGTGATCTATATCTTACAGTAGTGTAATATTTTGATGCTGTTGTAGTATTATGTAACAAGGGGGGTGGGATAATGGTTAAGGGGCAAGAGGGAGGAGAGGAGGGAAGAGGGGGGTGAGGGAGAATAGGCATTCGGTAGGGAAGATAGGGGGTGGGGAGGGAAGGCACGAGGGGATGGGATTAAGGGGGTGGGGTAGGGATTGGGCAACTGAATGGTAAGGGTAGGGAATTTGGAGGAGGGGTGGAAAGGGGTGATGTGGAATAGAGGGGGTTGGACAGGCAGGGCCCGAGAACTAGTCACCACAATGGAAGACAAATCTCTTTTTGTGAGAGAGGGGAAGGGGAGGGGCGGGGAGGGGAGGGCAGGAGGCAGGGGGGGAGAAGAGGGGAGGGGGGTGGGGGGAGCAAGAGGGGAAATGGTAGGGCTAGAGGAGGGGGGGAGCAATGTCTTTCCACAGGGACCTTTCCTCAATCTTGGAAGCATTCCTTAATCCGCCCCATCCTCAAAAAACCCACACTCGACCCTATGGTTCCTGCCCATTACCGCCCTGTTTCCAATCTCCCCTTTTTATCTAAACTTCTTGAAAAGGTTGTTTTTGCACAGCTTTCTCACCACCTTGACTCCACTAATTTTCTTCACCCCCGTCAATCAGGGTTCTGCACAGGTCACAGTGTCGAAACTGTTTTACTTGCTTTCACTAATTCCCTGCATGCTGCTCACGATCACGGGGATATTTCGGTGGCGGTGGCTTTGGATCTATCTGCTGCCTTCGACCTTGTCGACCACTCTCCTCTTCTCCTCCGTCTGCGTGAAGCAGGTCTTTGTAGCACTGTTCATCACTGGTTTCATTCTTTCCTCTCTTCCAGATCCTGCTGGGTCTTACCTTCTTCCCCTTCCACCTCTCCCTCTGATCCTTTTCCTCTACCCTGTGGTGTTCCCCAGGGCTCTGTACTCGCTCCTCTCCTCTTTAACCTCTTTCTTGCTCCTCTTGCCCTTCTCATACAACAGTCTGGGATTTCTGCATTCTACTACGCCGATGATATCGTCCTCCTTCACCACACCTCCCCCTCTCACCCTGATCTCTCCCTGCTCAACTCCTGCCTTTCTACCGTTGCAACTTGGTTAACCCAGAACTGTCTGCACCTTAACTTAGCTAAAACCATCGCGATCTGGTTCTCCCATGGCAGCCCACCCCCCACACTGGCCCCGTCCTTTTCTGACTCCCCTATCCCCCTAGTCTCCACTTTCCGCTATCTGGGTGTGCTCTTCGACTTTGATCTTTCTTTCCAGGCCCACGTCTCTTATATCACCAGGATTTCCTTCTTCTTTCTACGTCAAGTTCGCGCAATTCGCCCCTTTCTCACCCCGCCTGCCCTCACCACGCTCCTACTATCATTAGTTATGTCGCGCCTAGATTTCTCAAACTCCATCCTCATTGGTCTTTCCAAATCCCAACTTAATAGACTGCAAAGGATCCAGAATACCGTGCTCGCATCATCACCCACTCCTTCCCACGGGACCTCATTTCACCATTACTTGTTCACCTTCACTGGTTACCTGTCCCCTTTCGCTTCCAGTTCAAACTACTTGCCCTTGTCCATCAGGCACTTCACACCAATACCCCACAATATCTGGCAGACCTCATCACCTTCCACACCCCTAGGCACACCCCCGTTCATTTCACCTTAATCGCCTCCACCTTCCCTCCCCCTCCCTCGCGCACCTTCAGTCCACTCGTTCCTCAGCCTTCTTCTTTGCAGGCCCCGCCCTCTGGAACTCGCTCCCCACTTCCCTTCGTCTAGAGCTCCACCTCCCTATCTTTAAGCGTAATCTAAAATCCCACCTCTTTTCCCTCGCCTTTGATTTTCCCTCCCCTTTTGTGTGACCTAACCCCTGAGTTTTGTGCACTCTTCTTTTCTTTTACTGCCTA
Source organism: Ichthyophis bannanicus (assembly GCA_033557465.1). Classification (NCBI taxonomy): domain Eukaryota; kingdom Metazoa; phylum Chordata; class Amphibia; order Gymnophiona; family Ichthyophiidae; genus Ichthyophis; species Ichthyophis bannanicus. The sequence continues at coordinate 200,981,754 of CM066035.1, read as the reverse complement.
TCTATCATGAGTTGTAACTTCTTTTCCTTTTCTGGCCTGGTGCCACCCTCTGTTAATTTTTGTACTTTGTAAACCGCTCTGCTTATTTAAGGGCGGTATATCAAATTAAATAAACATAAACATAATGTCAGTATAGGTGAGTTAAAAGTTGTAACATTAAATGTCAAGGGTTTGAACTCGCCATTCAAATAACAGAAACTGTCTACTGAGCTGGCTCGCCAAAAGGCGGTAATAGGGCTGATTCAGGAAACACACCTTTCAAAAGCAACAGAGCACTTGGTTAAGCTAAGAGGATATGGGATATGTATCCATGCATCCTATACCGTAGAAAAGAAGAAAGGAGGAGTTGCCATATTGTTGGCGTCCCGGTTGAAGATACAGGTGCATTCCATTGCAAGAGATAAGGGGGGAGATATGTTTTAGCAAGGGTACAAGTGGGGAATGTGTGGTATTGTATTGTGAATGTATACGCACCTACGGGAAATCAGTGTGCATTTTGGAAGAAACTGACGGAGGAGATGGGGAAACTGGGGGAGGGCATTCTTATTTGCGGGAGGGATTTTAATCTCACGTGGAACCTGGCAAGGGATGCAACTGGGGTCAGAGAGGGAAAGCGAGCTGATCGGAATAGATATCGAGAGTTTGTGGTGCAGCATGGTTTGATTGATGCTTGGCGACTACAGCATCCCGGGAGGAGACAATTCTCGTATTACTCTCCGGTACACGGGTCATATTCTCGCATTGATGCAATCTGGGTTTCCAAAGAAGTAGGGGGTCGGATTAAGGAGGCAGAAATGGAGTCTATTACTTGGTCAGACCATGCTCCAGTGGTGGTAAGTTTGCGAATGGAGGAAGAGGGGAAAGGGCTCCAGTTTTGGAGGCTCAACGAGTCATTGTTGGGAGACGCGAGGGTCCGGGAAGATGTAGAGAGGGAAACTCGGGAGTATTTTAAAGCTAATGACAATGGGGAGGTAGCATGGAGTGGGGTATGGGATGGGTACAAGGCTGTGATACGTGGAGTGTTAATTAAATGGCGGGCGTGGATTAAGAAGGAAAGGGAGAGCAGGGAAAGGGCTTTGAGGATACGGTTGATGGAATTGGAAGAGCTAGATGGCCAAGGACGGTTGGGCTCCCATAGGGGGCAGGTCCTGGCTGTGCAAGCGCAGCTAAACGAGCTGCTGGCGGAAAGGATACAGAATCAACTGCAGTTCTTACGGCAAGAGGTCTTTGAGGGGGGCAATAAGGCGGGGAGATACTTAGCGCCGAGATTAAGGCAGAGGAAGTTATGCTCACATATCATCCGAGTCCGACAAAAAGGAGGGACCTTGGTATCTAAAGATGGGGAGATAAGGGACGTGTTTAGGGAATATTACCAAGAGTTATACAGAGCTAGGGATTCACCACCAGAAGAAAGAGTGACTAGGTACTTGATTCTATAGGATTGCCAAAACTGGAGGTGGAAGAACAAGAGGAAATAAATAGGCCAATATGTGGGGTGGAGGTGCAGAGGGCAATTAAGCAGTTAAAAATAGGAAAGGCACCAGGGTTGGATGGGCTCACAGCGCCATTTTATCAACAATTTGGGATCCTCTTAATTGAGCCCCTAGTGAGGTTATTTAACCTGCCAAGGGAGGGAGGGAAGTTAGCGGGCACGATGGGATGGGCGGGCATAACGGTTATATATAAAGAGGGGAAAGACCTGCAGGAGTGTGCTTTAGCCAAGATTCTAACCCTGAGGTTAAATAAGATTATAGGTAAGCTGATACAACAAGATCAAGCGGGCTTTATCCCAGGTAGACAGGTGGGGGACAATATAAGGAAAATATTGAACATTGTATGGGCAGCCGAGCAGAGTGGGGAAGAGGCCCTGCTCTTGTCGTTGGATGCGGAGAAGGCTTTCGACCAGGTGGCGTGGCCTTTTCTGTTCCAGGTACTGGAGAAAGTAGGACTAGGGAAAGAGTTTCTAGTATGGGTATGATCAGCCTAGAGCGTGTGTGCGGGTGAAAGGGGTTTTCGCGCAGGGGAGGGGAACGAGGCGGGATGTCCCTTGTCCCCGCTGCTATTTGCTATAGCATTGGACCTTTTGCACAGAGGGTGAGAGAGCGGGAGGATATTTCGGGAATAGGGATGGGGAAGAGGGCCTATAAGATTTCAATGTTTGCGGATGACATTATCTTAAGCATGGGTAGGCCCCGGGTTAGCATACCAAACGTCATGTGGGAATTGGAAGAGTATGGTAAGATATCGGGTTTTACAATCAATTGGGCTAAGTCGGAGATTTTAAATTTAGCGGTCTCTGGAGCGGTACAAGCTCGTTTGACTAAGAAATATCCTTTTAAGTGGGCGTGGGAGAGTATCCGGTATTTGGGTATACGCATTAGCAATAAGGTGGATGAGCTTTATCGATTAAACTATGGGAAGGTACTGGGGCAGACAGGGTTGGTTGGGGGGATGGGGAAGGGGTTTCTCTCATGGTTTGGGCAAATAGCGACAGTAAAAATGATGCTGGTGCCCCGATTGTTATTCTTATTTCAGGCGCTTCCCATAGAGGTATCGCAGAATCGGTTGAAATGGGTGCAACGGATGGTAAACAGATTTATATGGCTGCAGAGAAACCCTAGAGTGGTGTTGAGCACTCTGCAGAGAGCAAAGGAGCAGGGGGGGGGGGGGGTGTTGGGAGTTCCAAATCTGTGTAAATACTACGAGGCAGCGCAGTTAAAAACTATTTACGAGTGGCAGTGTGGAACGGAGAAACAATGGGTTCAGATGGAGCAAGAATCGGTGGGGGGGGGGCAGATCTAGAGAGAATGATCTGGAGGGGGGGTAAAGGTACAGGCACTAACCTCCTAAATCCCATGATAGTGCATAGCATGAAGGTATGGAAACGGCATAAATCACAGCTACTCCAGGATAAAAGCTACATACAGGGCATGACCATTGAGGCATGCTTTGAGAGGGGACAGGGACCAGAAGAGCACATTCTCCATAGATGGGATAGTGGGGGGCTAACACATGTCCATCAAATCTTACAACCTCAGGGGATTCATGGGTTTGAGGGTATTAAGGATCTCTATCGGTTAAAGGAGAGCGATTATTTCGCATATTTGCAACTTCGTCATTGCCTCCGGCACCAAGGGTGTGGAGAGATCTGTGGCAGCACAGAGGTTGGTTCGAGGCCTTATGTTAGGGACATTTGGGACAAAAGGGGGTAGTATCCAGAATATACAGGGGATTGATGGAGGAAGGGGAGGGTAAATTAAGATACATGCTGAAATGGGAGGAAGACCTGGGGCCCGGGGGTGAGCTGGAGTGATGAGATCTGGACCAAGATTCTCCAGACCACAGCACATGTATCCATTGCTGCACAAATAAAGGAAAATGCCTATAAGGTGTTATCCCGATGGTACTGGACGCCAGTACATCGTAAGAAAGCTGGGATAGGACAGGATGACCTTTTTTGGTGGGGTTGTCATGAGCGAGGGGATTGGATGCATATGTGGTGGGCATGTGACCGGATACAGACATATTGGGTGCGGGTCCTTGAGGTGATCTATGGGATGACAGGCTATCAGGTACAACCAAGACCTGAGATATGTCTGTTGCACCATCTTGAAGAGGACATTCCCAGGCGGGAGGAGGGGGTATTGCATCACTGCATAGCGGCAGCTAGATACGAGGTAGCCAGGCATTGGGGGGGACAGAGTGCCCCGCAACTGGCAGGCTTTGTGCGCAGAGTGGCAGAAGTAGGCTTGATCACAAGCTGACGGAGCTGACGGGGGTATGGGGGGCGGAGGGGGGAACAATGGCAGAGGGTGTGGAGATGGGTGGAGGCTTGGAAGGAGGAGGAGAGGGGGAAGGCGGAAGTAGCGCGGAAAGATGCAGGCAGTTCATAGGGGCGGATGGGTAGCTAGGACATAGGCTCAGTGGACAGGGTCAGGAGAAGTAGGGAATCAACCTAAGTTTAAGTAAGCGTGGGGGGGGGGGATAAGGGGTTGGGGGGTAGAACAGTTTGGGGGGGAGTTACAGGGTGGGGGTTTTAGTTCTAGTTTGAATACAATGGTTAGAGGGGTTATTGAAGTTGGTGGATGGTAACCATGATATGTAATGTAATGTAATGCTATGAGAGGGTACAAGGATGCGGTAAACAGGCGCAGCCTTTCTGCATTCAAATGTGTAACTGAAGTGACGGGGGGGGGGGGTGATCGGATAAGATTGTATACCAATATTGTATTTCTTTATGTTATTCAACAATAAAATATTTAAAATAAAATAAAAAAAAGTCAGTCCGGACTACCTACTAAGCCCCTCATCCCAGATAGTTCACCCCAACTTATCCTCCCACCCTCACTGATGCAAGTTTCAAGCGATGCCCAAACACTCCTTCATGGCCTTCTCAGCCCCAACCGAAAAAGTCATTCAAGACATCATCTCAAACAAACACGACAGCACCTAACGATCCATGTCTAGCATTCTGGATAAAAGCCCTGTGTGCTGATCTCAGCCCATTCCTAACCAAAATGATAGGTCTATCATTCTCTACTGGAACCTTCCCCCTAAGCCTGAAACAGACAACTATCAGACCACTCCTAAAGAACAGCAAGTTGGACCCTTCGAAGATGGATTCCTATAGGCCAATCTCGAGCATCCCTCTCCTAGCAAAAATCAAGGAAAAGATTGCTCAACGCCAATTACAACACCACATTGAGACCAATGCACCTCTCGACCCCTGCAAGCATGGATTCTGTGAAGCACACGGCATTGAGATACTGCTGACCACATTATTCAACACACTAATCATAGGACTGGACAACATTAAACACGGCTTTGCCCTAATCTTCATGGACATCGCCGCTGCCTTCGACTCCGTAAACCATGAGGTACTCCTGTCACGCCTAAGACAGAAGAGAGTACATGGCACAGCATTATCATGGTGCGCATCATACCTTAAAGACAGATGGCAGCATGTCCGTTCAGGTCCCTCCACCTCTGACCCCTTCCCTCAAGCAAAAGTCTTGCCACAAGGATCTTCACTTTCCGCCTTACTGTTCAATGTCTATATGCAACCCATCTGCGACCTTATCCATTCCTTCAACATCAACTGCCTGGTCTATGCTGATGACGTCTTGATGTACATGCCAATATCGACGGAACACCCAGACCTCTCCCCACTGGCCACTTGTTTCGATGCAGTCACAGATTGGCTTAATACACAGATGCTCAAGATAAACTTCAAAAAGACGGAGGTCCTCTTCATCACCAGGAACCCCACATTCACCCCATCCCCTTCACTCAAGGTGCATGACGCAGAGCTCCTCAGCAAGACCACAATATGGTACCTAGGAGTTATGTTGGACCAACAGCTCAACATGAAGGCCCATATAGGCAATATGGTAAAAGCAATCTATCACAAAATCCAGACCCTTCGACATCTGCGTCAGCTACTAGAGCCTGAAGACTTCCGATCGGTCTATCAGGTACTAGTAATGCCACACCTTGACTATGCCAACTCAATATTGCACGGCCTCCCGAAATGCACGATTAACCCCCTACAGCTGGCAATGAATGCAGCTGCAAGAATCCTTCATGGGGCATCCAGGAGAGTTCACATCACTCCAGTACTGAAACAGCTGCACTGGCTACCAGTACAATGTAGGATCTCCTTTAAGATCCTAACAATGACCCATAAAGCCATCAACAAGTACTCCGCTACCACCATCACCGACCTAGTCATGATCACTCCCCCTAACAGAGTAAGGAGATCAACTGCCACCAATACTCTCTTACTCTCGAAGGCGAACACGAAATGTTCTCAATCCACGAGAAGCAGAGCCTTTGCCTTCTATGCGCCCTCCTGTTGGAATGCCCTGCCAATGGCCATCCGAACCATCAGTGACCTTTCCCAGTTCCGAAAGGCACTGAAGCATCATCTATTTCTCCAGCACTACGCTGATCCAGATACCTCCCCACACCCAGTCACAATCATGCCCCAGATCAGCACTCCCAGCACAGACAATTCATACTGTCAGATGGAATGTCCATAGTCACATGTCAAACTAACAACAGTCAGGTTTAATGAATATAGTTCCAATGTAACCCTGTAGATAAGACTGCCTAAAACGGCAAAGTGTACATAGTTTACCATGTTTATCCCTGTTTAAAGAACCCTGTTGAAATGTAAATCCTTTGCAGTCTTGCCTGCACTGGACAAATGTTATATGTAAACCGCACTGATTGCAAATAGCGCGGTATAAAAGAAACATCAAATAAATAATAAATAAATAAATTAGAAATACTTACACCAATAGAATAATAGGGGAGGAATTTGTAGAAGAAATGAATGTAATAAATATGGAACTATTCATATGGCAAAGTGTGGTCACGAATAACAAACTGTGGCCACCCATCTTGCACGATTGAATAATAAATAAATAAATAAATAAATAAAAGAAACTTTGGTTTCACTGAAGTGTCTGTTATTGTGATAAAATTATTGTTGTTTATTACAAGGGGAAGGCTATGTAGCTCTGAAGAGGCTACTCATTTATCAGTTTATGGCATTACATCATCTCTGCATTAGCTGCACCAAATCCTCACCATGAAAAGTGATTTCTAGAATGGGTGTGACAGCAACATCTTTCTCAGTAAAGTCAGACAAAAGAACACATTTAGGCCTTACTATCACTGTCAGTGCTCACAATATCATGTAGGGCCCACAGGAAATTGCAAACAAGAACAAAAAAGGATCCTGCAGCAGACAATCTGCAAGATAGCATAGTTAATCACCTCTAAAAGGTGATCTCCGGGAACAGCAAGAATTTAGCCTTCACATATGGGTGACATCGGTACCGACAGAGCCTGCGCGGGAACGCTCCCCAGCAGCCAAAAAAAAAGCTTTTGGGAGCATTCCACTGCGCCTGCGCTGCTGCCTTCCCATGCCTTTGTGACTCTCCCTCCTCAGTTGAGTTTGTAGCTCAGATAAAGAGAGACAATAGAAAGAGAAAGAAACCCTATAACTCCTAGGGGAGGAGGGTGCGCTGTGAAGACTAAATTCCTGCTGTTCCCAGAGATCATCTGTTACAGGTGAATAACTATGCTATATCCAGGAACAAGCAGGACTGTAGTTAAATGCCCCCAGAATTGGTAGATTTGCCTCAGAGCAAGCCTCAAGAAGGCATGGATCCTTCATGGATGTCTGGCATCGAAAAATTCCGGGACGGAGGGTAGGAGATGCTCTAAGTCTGAAAGAGGTGCTGGAGTACCGCCTGACCAAACATGGCATCACGACAGGAGTCCTTGTCAAGACAGTAATGAGCTGCAAAGGTATGTACGGAAGACCATGTAGCTGCTTTGAAATTTCGTCAATGGCAAAATAACGTAGGTTTGCAGTGGATGCAGCCATGGCATGAACATTATGGACAGTGACATGACCTTCAAGGGATAGTCCTGCCTTATCATAAACAAATGAAATGCAATCTGCAATCCATTTAGAAAGCGTACATTTGGATATTGGCAACCCCAAGTGACTGGGATCAAAGGAAATGAATAACCGAGTCTTTATGGTGCTCAGCAGTCCTTTGACGACAGAAGGCTAAGGCACGTTTACAGTTAAGGGTGTGGAGGGTTGCCTCTGCCCTAGAGGAATGCGGTCTAGGGAAAATGACAGGAGGTTAACAGATTAATTGAGAAGGAAAGGAGACACCACCTTTGGCATGAAATGAGGGTGAGTCCTAAGGACCATCTTATCATGGTGGGACTGGGTTTATATAAGGGCAGGTCTGCCACCAACGCCTGAAGTTCACTGATGCAGCTAGCTGAAGTGAGAGCAACAAAGAAGATGACCTTCCAAGAGAGAAACTTTAGTGAGGTTGTGGCTAAAGGTTCAAAAAACTGCTTAAGGAGCCGTCCTAAGATGACTTAAAATCCCATGCCACCGGTGGTGGCCTGATGGGAGAGGCTTGGTCATTAAGAGCCCTCTCATGAAACACACTACAAAGGGATGATGAGAAGCAGCAATTACACTGAGGTGAACTCTCACTGAGTTCATCTTGAGACCAGAGGACGACGGATGGATGCGATACTAAGGAGAGCTTCCACAGGAGCTGAGAAGAGATTAAGATCCTTCTGGGAACACCAAGTGCAGAATCTACACCTTGAAGTCATAAGAACATCTGGTGAACAGTTTCCTTGAGGCAAGCAAGATCTGCTTTACTTCTTGTGGAAGGTTAAGATCTTGCAATAATACGCTCTCAGCAGGCAAGCCATAAGATGGAGAGACTGTGATGTAATAGCGTCCCTTCCTCCTGTGAGAGGAGATCGGGAGCTTACCCGAGACTCGGGGGGGGGGGGGTAGTCTAGGACAGACATAGTAGGAGAGGAAACCATGGTGGAAGTGGCCAGCGTGGTGCTATGAGGATCATGTGACCCCTTGTCTGCTTGAAACTGAAAAGCGATTTGGAAATCAGGGGTATGGGAGAAAAGGTATACAGGAAATCCAAACCCCAGTGAAGGTGGAAAGCATCCACCTGTTCGACGGATGGACATTGGGGGGTTCTGGTGCAAAAAGGAGGTAAGAGTGGCATTTTGCGGAGCGGCAAAATGGTCCATCTCCGGAGTACCCCAGGTCTGAAAGATGTAGAAAAATGTTTCCTGATGGAGGGACCATTCGTGCGGAAGAAGGATCAGACTCAATATGTCTGCTAAGACATTTTGCTGTCCTGGCCGATACACTGCTTGGAGGTGTATTCGATGAGCAATGGCAAAAGAGCAAAGATGGAGAGCCTCCCTGCAAAGGGCCCAAGAGCCTGTTCCCACCTGCTTGTTCAGGCAGAACACAGTTACCTGATTGTCCGTCCAGACGAGAACTCTGTGGCCTTGCAATTGCTGTTGAAACACTTTGAGGTTATTTAAGATAGCATGAAGCTCCAGTAAATTTATCTGGAGCTGAGACTCCTGCTCCGTCCAGCGGCCCTGTATGGAGAGAGAGTTCAAGTGGGCACCGCAGCCCAGTTTGGAGGCATCCGTTGTCAGGATGCATTGATGTGGAGGCATCTGAAAAGGTGATCCTACGAGAAGATTTCCTAGGGTAGACCACCACAGAAGGGAGTCGATGAGACTGTCTGTGACTTGGATCTGGTTCTTGAGGGCCCCAGAGATCTGCGTCCACTGGGAGGCAAGAGTCAATTGAGCTGTCCGCATGTGCAGACGGGCATAAGGGACTACATGCACTGTGGAGGTCATATGGCCTAGAAGTTGGAGCATCTCCCTGGCCAAGAGACTGTCTCTGAGCCTTACTTGAGATGCTAGCTGTACTAGTCAAGTACAACAGTCCTGGGACAGAAATGCTCTTGACCGTCGAGTGTCTAGAAGAGCTCCTATGAGTGGGAACTAGATGGGATTTTGGAAGATTTATCATAAATCACAGATTCTGCAGTACCTGCGATGTACGAAGGAGGGATAAATAAACCTCCTGTGCAGTCGGTGCCCCTATAAGCCAGTTGTCTAAGTAAGAGAAGACGAATATTCCAAGAGTCCTTAGACATGTAGCTATGACCGCCTTACACTTTGTGAAGACTCTTGGCGCAGAGGTGAGCTCGAAAGGAAGGACTCTGTATTGATAGTGATTTCCTTGGAAGATGAAGCATAGATACGTCCTGTGTTCTGGATGAATGAGGATGTGAGTATATTCTTCTTTTAGATCTAAAGAACAGAGCTAGCCCTGATTCTGGAGATAAGGTAGAAGAGATCCTAGTAAGACCATTTTGAATTTCTCTCGGACTAGATATTCCTGAGGTCTAAGATGGGTCTGTACCCTCCGTTTTTCTTTGGTATGAGAAAGTAAGGAGAATAGAATCCCATCCCCTGTTGGGATGTTCGAACCTCTTCTATGGCACATTTTGACAGAAAAGAGTTGATCTCTTGCTGCAGGAGTGCAGTGAGTGGGGGGTTTAGAATGATATTCCCCCACCCGAGTGGAAGGGAGGGTGCTTTGCAGATGCAGCTTGTACCCCTCTCGCACTATGGTTAGTGTCCACTACTCTGAGGTGATAAGAGGCCACCTATGGGCATAATGGCAAAATCTGCCTGTTATGTAGAAGGGATGGGGGTTCTCCAGAGGCAGGGTAGCTCTGTTCTCTAGGAAAGCATAGTTACTCAACTGTAACAGGTGATCTCCGGGAACAGCAGGAATTTAGTCTTCACATATGGGTATCGTAGGTACCGACGGAGCCTGCGCAGGAATGCTCCCCAGCGTCCAATAGGAAAGCTTTTGGGAGCATCCCACGGCGCCTGTGTGCTGCCTTCTCGCCTTTCCCAACTGTCCCTCTCCAGTTGGGTTTATAGCTGAGACAGAGAGAGAGGGGGAAAGAGAGATAGAGAGATACAACTCCTAGGGGAGGTGGTTGGGTTGTGAAGACTAAATTCCTGCTGTTCCCGGAGATCACCTGTTACAGGTGAATAACTATGCTATCTCCAGGAACAAGCAAGAATGTAGTCTTCACATATGGGGACTCCCTAGCTGCAGATGCCAGGGAGAAACCCCAGAAGTTGTGTGCCTTGTGAAAGGTCTCCACTTCCCCCCATGGATCTCTGGCATCCTACCAGGGATGGTGGGTAAGAGTTGATTAAGTATGGAACAGGTGTTGAAGAACAGCCTAACCAAACAAGGCATCACGGTGGGAGTCCTTGTCTAAGCAGTAATGGGCTGTGAAGGTATGAACCGAAGCCCAAGTAGCTGCTCAACAGATGTCATCGATAGACACAGAGTAAAGATGAGCAATAGAGGCTGCCATGGCCCTCACATTGTGAGCTGTGACATGGCCTTCCAAAGGAAGGTTTTTACTCTCATAGGCAAAAGAAATACACTGTGCAATCCAGCTGGACAGTGTTCTATTGGAGACTGGAAGTCCCAAATGACCAGGATCAAAAGCAACAAAGAGTTGAGAGGACTTTCTATGTTGCTGTGTTCTTTGCAAGTAAAAGGCCAAAGCCCTTTTACAGTCCAAAGTATGAAGATTCCTTTCTGTACTTGAGGCGTGAGGCCTTGGGAAAAATACAGGAAGGTAAACCGCTTGGTTTAAATGAAAAGGTGATACCACCTTTGGCATAAAGTGTGGATGAGTCCTAAGGACTACCTTATCATGATGGAACCTTGTATAAGGAGGATCAGCCACCAACGCTTGCAATTCACTGATGCGATGTGCTGATGTGATTGCAATAAGAAAGATGACCTTCCAGGAAAGGAATTTCAAAGAGGTAGTAGCTAATGGTTCAAAAGGCGGCTTCATGAGCTGCCCAAGAACCAGATTTAAGTCCCATGCCACCGGTGGTGGCTTAATGGGAGGCTTAGTAAAAAGAAGGCCTCTCTAAATCTCACTATGAGAGGATGAGAGGAAATAGGTTGTACATTTAGAGGCTTGAAAGAAGCTGCAATAGCACTCAAATGAACTCTCACTGAATTGGTCTTAAGCCCAGTATTAGACAAATGAAGGAGATACTCCAGTAATAATTCCAGAGGTATCACAAGAGGGTCAAGACCCTTCTGAGAGCACCATATGGTAAACCTTTTCCACTTGAAAGCATAAGAGCGTCTTGTGGAAGGTTTCCTGGAAGCATAAAGATATCCTTTACCTGCTGAGAAAGACTAAGACCATGAAGTTTTAGGCTTTCAGCAACCAGGCCCTGAGATGCAGAGACTAGGGATTGGGATGCCACAGCATCCCGTCCTCCTGGGAAAGGAGATATGGAGCAGATCCTAACTCCAGAGGCAGAGCTTGAGAGAGATGCAGGAGCAGAGGGGGTACCACATTTGCCATGGCCAATGTGGAGCTATGAGAATCATATGACCTCTGTCTCTCTGAAGCTTGAACAGGGTTTTGGGAATTAGGGGAATGGATGGAAAGGCATACAGGAAGTCCTGACCCCAATGGAGGAGGAAAGCATCCCTGGCCTGAAAACCCTGAGCCGGAATTCTGGAACAGAACCGGGGAAGTTTGGCATTCAGCGGACTTGCAAAGAGGTCTATGTCCGGGGTTCCCCAAATTTGAAACATTTTGGCCACCTGGTCTGCATTGAGAGACCATTCGTGTGGAAGCAGAACTCGACTGAGTCTGTCTGCCCAAGAGTTTTGAATGCCTGGAAGATGCACCGCAAGGAGATGAATCTGATGGTCTCTGGCGAGGGCCCATAGTCGCAAAGATTCGTTGCAGAGACAGAGAGCCTGTTCCGCCCTGCTTGTTCACATAGAACATGGCTACCTGATTGTCCGTTTGAACTAGGATCGTCTTGTAGCTGAGCTGGGTGTGGAATACTCGAAGAGCAAGGAAGATTGCTCTGAGTTCCAGGAGATTGATGTGTAGATAGGTCTCCTATGGAGTCCAGGTACCCTGGGTAGAGAGGCCTTGCAGGTGGGCTCCCAACCCACCTGTGAGGCATCTGTTGTCAGAGTGGCTTGGGGTGGGGGTTGTTGGAAAGGGAAACCCCACCAAAAGGTTTTGGGGTGATTGCCACCATTGGAGGGACAAAATAAGGCAATCTGAGTTTGCCATTTTGTCTAACAGGCAACCTGAAGCCTGAGTCCATTGAGTGGATAAAGTCCACTGGGCTGCCCTCATATGGAGGCAAGCATAAGGAACCACATGCACAGTGGATGCCATGTGGCCTAGCAATTGTAACATTTCCCGAGCAACGAGATGAGGTTTTAGCACTGCTTGGGAAGCTAACTGCACAATGCGAAGGCAGCGGGGCTGTGGAAGGTAGGCCCTTGTCTGTCTGGTATCCAGCAGAGCTCCTATAAACTCTAGGGACTGAGTGGGAGCAAGGTTGGATTTTGGGAAGTTTATGACAAGTCCCAAAAACTGAAGGATGCGCATTATGCGAGAGAGAGAAACCCTGGCCTCTGGCTCTGAAGGGACACTTTGAACAGGAATTTGTTCAATTCTCTGAGGTCTAAAATGGCTCTGTGTCCCCCTGTTTTCTTTGGAATAAGGAAATAGGGGGAGTAGAACCCTGTACCCTGTTAGAGAATGGGTACCTCTTCTATTGCCCCTTGGGCAAGAAGCATAGTGACCTCTTGACCTAACTGGTCATTGAGAGAGGTATGAGAATTGAACTGTCTTACCAAAGTAGGAGGGGGCATGCTGAGGAAATGAAACTTGTACCCCTCTCTTACAATAGACAGAGTCCAATTTTCTGCTGTTATCTGCCCCCATCTGGGGGCAAAATGACATAACCTTCCTGGAATGATGGAAGGCTCTGGTCCGTTCAGGGCCAGGAAGGCAAAGTTCTCTAGATAGGAGTCAATGCCCCTGTGGAGGATGAGTCTGCTGAGCCGGTTGAGGCTTAGCAGCTTTTGTTTTTCTTTGCCTAGGTTGTTGCTGCTGTTCCTTTTGGGCAAACTGACCTAAACGATGTACCTGCTGGGTATAGGAGGGATAAAACTACTTCTACTTACTGAAGAATGGTTTCTTAGAGGATTTTTTCTTTGCAGGATCAGCTGTAGATTTAGACAATCTATCCAAAGTGATATTGTCAGCATCTATCTCATTAGCTTTTTCCTGCCAATTCTTGCCAAAGAGATTCTCTCCTGTGCAAGGAATATTCCCTAGTTTATCCTGTACCCAAAGTTCCAAGTCAGATGCCTGGAGCCAGGCAATCCTACATGCACCTATGGCAATAGCAGAGGTTCTGCTTATGCACTCAAAGCAGTCAAAGGCTGCACGATTCACAAATTTGAAAACATCCTGAGCATGTTTGACAAGGGCAAGTTAATCCTGCCTCTTATCATCAGGAAGGAGAGGGTTCATAAGCTCTAAATCTCCCGTGACCTCCTTAAGGAACATTCCCATATATAATATATAGGAACTGATCCTAGCAGAAAGCATAGAAGCCTGGAAGGTTCGACGTCCAAAGTCCTGGAGGATTAGATGCATGCCTTTTTGCACTCGATCTTTCTCATAGCTGATTCCACCACCATGGAATAGCTGAATCTTCTGAAACCCAGGACAAGGAGGAACTCGATACATGGTGTCGAGTCTTTGAGAGTGAGATGTGGTTAGAGGTGTTTCCCACATCCTTAACATGAGATCATGCAAGATCTCATGAATAGGTAAGATGTAGCTGCCTCCTTGGGAGCTTTAGGGTATTGTAGGATTTCTAATTCCTTTGCCCTAGGCTCTTTTTCAGGAGCCACTGTGATGGAAAGACTTCAAGCCACATCTCGGATAAAATCCTGAAAGGACATATCCTCTGGTGGAGACATCCTACGCTGAGGAGAAGAAGAATCCTCAGGAAGAAGTACTCTGATATCGGCAGAGCTTTCAGAGTCTTCAGCCTCATCCGAGGATTCAAAGTATCTCCGATCCGTGTGATCGTGCAAGGCACGGTACCGGTACCGACTTGTCAAATACTGGATGGATAAGCATGACTCGGTCCTGGTAGAATACATGCCGATGTCGATCCAGTCGGTACCGGTACCGGTTGAATTGTCTGAAGCGGTTTCAGGGGCATCGAGGCCGTGAGAAGAGCCACCAGACTGCATTCAATAGCCAAGAATCACTGGTCTATCGACGCTGCCGAAGCTTGGGTATCGGTACCGGATGAAGCAGCCAGTACCCCAGAGAATGGCACCAGTAGTTCTGCCGAGGTTGAGGCCTCTAGAACATCCTGGAGCCCTGTTAGTGCTTTGGAAGCCAAAGCCTCCTGCTGGGGCAATTTTGCCGGTGAAAGTCCCTCAAGGGCAACGCCAGAGGCATCGCAATGCTTAGAGGGAGATCTACCCTTTGAGGACCGCCTAGGTTTGGGTTTAGTTACCCGAGATCCATGGGAGGAAGACGAAGCCGTGGAAGACGTCGATGCCACAGAGGCTGCATCGGAGGGAAAAAGAGTGCTAAGTTTAGCAGCTCGGTTCTGCCGGCCCCTTTTCGACATCATCCCACAGGCAACACACTTCGAAATAGAGTGGTCAGGACATAAACATTTGAGGCACCACTCATGGGTGTCGGTGACAGAGATGGTACCGCCACACTTGGAACACTTTTTAAAACCCGAAGCGGGTTTTTCCATTTTAAAGGAAAATGTTGGACCTAGTGCCCAAAATGGTGCGTGGCACCTGAGGAGAAAATAACTGGAAGAGACTCCAGAAGAAAGGTGTTTTGGTTCTTTTTTTTGGATAAAAAGAAAGAAGAACCGGCAGTACCGGTGTAGCGTCGAAGGACGGCTGACGTGACCACAAAAAAAGAAGGGAATTATTTTCTGCGGTGACGGGAAGTGTGACCCGTCGGCTCCACGAAAAACGAAGAAATGGAGAGGGACAGTTGGGAAAGGCGGGGAGGCAGCACGCAGGCACTGTGGGATGCTCCCAAAAGCTTTCCTATTGGACACCGGGGAGCGTTCCCACGCAGGCTCCGTCGGTACCGACGATACCCATATGCGAAGACTACATTCCTGCTTGTTCCTGGAGATAATGAATTTAGTCCACATGATCTGCAAGGTGATGGAAGACTATTTTCTCGACTGTAAACCTTTAACCTTTGCAGCTGTTCCTTTTAGTTCTGTCTTAACCATTTTCCTCATTTTATCAGTCTCCTTTTTGAAGGATAAATTCTAGTGCAGTGGATTTTCTCACTATACTCCATTTATTAAATCAAATGTGATGCTGTTATGTTCACTATTGCCAAGTGGCCTCAACACTTCTCTTGTACCAGATCTTGCGTTCCACTAAGGAACAGGTCTAATATAGCTTTCCCTAAACCTGTTGCTTTATGAAGCATTGTTGATTTCATCTAGAAATTGTATCTCCTTATGTGACATCGATGCAGTCGATACTGGGGTAATTGAAATCACCCATTATTACCGTGTTGTAACTTTTGTTAGCTTCCCTAATTTCTTTTTGCATATTGTCATCCATCAGTTCATTATGGCCAGATGGCAATCCCATTCCATGCCCGTCCCCTTTTCACAAGGAATTTCCAGCCATAGAGATTCTATAGTATTTTGATTCCTGCAGAACCTTTATCCTGTTTGACTCAGTGCCCTCTGACATATAATGCAACCCTTCCACCAATTTAATATGTCCTATCATTGTGATATAATTTGTACCCCGGTATCAGAGTGTCACATTGGTTGTCCTCCTTCCACCAGTTCTCAGATGCCAATTATATCTAACCTTTTATTCAGTGCTATATATTCTAACTCTCCCATCTTATTTTTTCAACTTCTAGCATTTCAGACATTTCAAAGTTTGTATTTTCTTCATATTAACAGTCTGGTTGTCAATTGACGAGGTAATTTGGAATGCTAAAACTGTCTGCTATTTAATTAAAGGAATCAGAGTTACTTTTACCTTTATGGGAAACTATCAGATGACAAATTCCTGTTTTGCTAGTATCCTTCAGATAGATCATTCTGAATGATGCGCTCTTGAGCAAATGTCTGTTTTCCCCCTTTTTCTAGTTTAAAAACTACTCACTTTAAAAAGGAGAGACTATCCTTTTGAAAAAGCCCCTCCTGCTCCAGAAAGTTGCCCAGTTCCTAACAAATCTAAAGCCCTGCTCCTTGCACCACTGCCTCATCCATGCATTGAGACTGCAGAGCTCTGCCTACTCTTGGGACCTGTGCAAGAAACAGGTAGCTTTTCTGAGAATGCTAGCCTGGAAGTTCTGGATTTCAACTTTGTACCTAGAAGCCTAAATTTGGCTTCCAAATCCTCCCTTCCACATTTTCTTATGCCACTGCCACCAACATGTACTAAGAAAGCAGCTCCTCATCAGCACTATCTAAAACCTTATCTAGGTGGCATATGAGGTTTGCCACCTTTGCACAAGAGTCAAGTTATCAGGCGATCCTCATGTCTACTAGCCACCCATCTATCTACATTCCTAATGATCAAATCGCCAACTATAACAGCTGTCTTACCACTTCTTTCATGAGCACATGGCTCTGGAGACACTTTCTTGGTGCGAGAGAATATTAAATCACCTCAAAAACAGGTCCTAGCCACAGTGTCACTTCCTTCCACACCAAGGTCATGTTCTCCTTTTGTATGACCTATCTCCTCCATGGCAGCAGAGAGGCTGCCAGCCTGGAGGTGGGACTTTTCTACTATTTCCCTGAAGGTCTTCTCTTTACATCTGTCTACTCAAAGTCTGATACTCTAGACTCCAAAGGTTGGATTTGTTCACTGAGAACAAGGAGCTTTCCGTACCTAGAGCACATACGACTTCTCAAAAGGGAGATAATCATACATGCAACATTCAATGCAAAAGAATGGCTAGCCCCCATCTTGCTGCTGAACTGTGGTCTGCATTTTAGTTTTTATGATTTTTTTAGCTACTTAAAGTTGTTCAGCTATTTAACGTTGCTAAGGGAAAAGGGAAACCAATACAAAGATATCTAATAGGTTTAAGGGACTTGATTTAATGTTCACCTCAAGATGAACTGCAAGGAATGAATTAATCTATTTTAAGACATAATAACTTGCTAATGAAGATAACCGGTTAAACCCGAAAGTATAGTTACTCACCTGTAACAGGAATCAGTCATCTCACATGGGTGACGTTGACGAAGCCCCCGTGGAAGTATCTCCCCAACTTTCAAAGAAAGCCTTTGGGAAATGAAAACACGCATGAATGGTCCCCTTCCCACCCAAGGGTGCCATCTTACTCAGTCAGATGACATAGCTAGAGCCGAAAAAAAGAAGATGGCAAAAACTGTACAGCAACTCCAAGGGAAGGAGGAAGAGTGGTGAGGACCGATTCCTGCTGTCCCCGGAAAACACCTTTACAGGTGAGTAACTATGCTTTCTCCAGGAATAAGCAGGGAGTCAGTCCTCACATATGGGACTCCACAGCAACAGGCTACTGAGAACCTATAGAAACGCACGGCCCAGCCATGAGCAGCCACAAGTGAATCTGAGGAAAGATTCTGAAGAATTCAGTGTCCAGGGAGAACCATGGCTCTGGTAGCCTGATCAAGAAGGGTCAGAAGGCAGGAGTTGCCTAAACCCCAAACAGATTACGGAGTTTGGCCTGGCCGAAGGAACTGTCCCATTGGGATTCCCTCTCCAGGCAGTAGTGAGCTGCAAAGGTGTGAACTGAGGACCAGGTGGCAGCCTAGCAGATATCTGCCATAGGGACAGAGCGTAAGCTTGCAACTGAGGGTGCCATTGCACTGACGTTGTGTGCCATGACCCAGAGCTCCAACAAAAGACCACCCTGATCGTGGGCAAAGGCGATGCAATCTGCCACCTAGGTAGATGGGGTCCGCTTGGTCACAGACACCCCCAGTCATCAGGGGTCATACGAAATGAAAAGCTGTGAGGTTTTGCCATGGCCCTGGGTAGGTTGCAATTAAAAGGACAGGGCCCTTTTGCAGTCTAGAATATGGAGAACAGCCACCGCCTTGTCAGCACGGGGCTGTGGAAAGAAGGCAGGGAGCACCACCTCCTGGTTGAGGTGGAAGGTGGATAGCACCTTAAGAAGGAATTTTGGGTGGGTGCAAAGCATGACCCTGTTCTTCTAGAATCTAGTGTAAGGTGGTTTGGCCACCAAGGTCTGAAGCTTGCTGACTCAACAGGGGAGGCGGGAGGGTAGTGAGGACTGATTCCTGCTGTCCCTGGAGAACACCTGTTACAGGTGAGTAACTACGCTTTCTCCAGGAACAAGCAAGTAGTAAGTCCTCACTAATGGGCTCCCTAGCAACAGGCTACCAAACCTGTAACCAAAAAACGCCTCCACGAAGCTGAAAGCAGAAGCCGAAGCCAGAGTACTCGGGGCGAAGTCCTCGGTAGCCGTGAAGAAGGGTTGGAGGGGAGGAGTTGCTTATACCCTGAATAGATTACGGAGAACAGCCTGGCTGAAGACGCTGTCCCGGCGGGACTCCTTCTCCAGGCAGTAGTGGGCGATGAAGGTATTTGTAGAAGACCAGGTTGCCACCCGACAAATGTCCATCATGGGCACAAAGCGCAGCAAGGCCACCGAGATCGCTTTGGCTCGTACCCCGTGTGCGGTGACTCGATGACCCAGAGGGACACCCGCCTTCACATGAGCAAAAGCGATGCAGTCCGTCACCCAAACTGACGGGGTGCGCTTGGTGACTACTTGCTCCTGCCGATTGGGATCGTAGGTCACAAAAAGTCTGTCAGACTTGCGGTGAGTCTGGGTACGCTGCAAGTAGAAGGCGAGGGCCTGCTCGCAGTCGAGGGTGAGGACAGCTGCCGATGCCTGGTCAGCGTGGGGCCTCGGAAAGAAGGTTGAGAGCACTATCTCTTGGCTGAGATGAAAAGCAGACATGACCTTGGGTAAGAATTTAGGATGGGTCTGGAGGACAACCCTGTTCCGATAAAACCTGGTGTAAGGGGAATCAGTCATAAGCGCCTGAAGCTCACTGACTCGGAGAGCCGAGGTCAGTGCCACCAGGAAGGCCACCTTTCAGGACAAATGTTGGAGCAAACACGTCGCCATTGGCTTGAAGGGTGGACAGATGAGCTGTATGAGCACCACGTTCAAGTCCCATTCCGCCGGAGAACGATGGATGGGCAGCTTGGATAGCAGAAGAGCCCGCATAAAGCAGGAGGCTAAGGGCTGCCCCGAGAGAGGTTTTCTCCTCAATACAGAGATAAGCCGATATGGCGCTCAAATGAACTCTAACAGACTTTGACTTAAGCCCTTCCCTCGAGAGGTGGAGGAGGTACTGGAGAACCCACCGAACCAGGCATGAGAAGAGTCGATCTGGTGTTCCGAGCACAAGAAGGAGAAGCGCTTCCACTTAAAGGCTTAAACCCTCCGGAAGGGCCAGAGATGCTAGAGAGACCCGTTCAGCCGCCAGGCCATGAGGGATAGGGAGGTGAGGTTCAGGTGTAGGTACCTGACCCTCTTCCTGCATTAACAAGTCCCTCTCCAAGCCCAGGGGAAATGGAGGCGCCATCGACAGCCAGAGCAGGAGCGGGAACCAAGGCTGCCAAGGCCACGAGAATCAGCGATGCCCCGTCCTATTGAGCCTTGAACAGAATCCTCGCAATGAGGGGAAAAGGAGAGAATGAATACAGAAGACTGGAGGACCAGACCAGGAGAAATGCATCAAGGCCCTATCGGCCCGGGTGCGGTACCGGGCCACAAAGCGAGGGAGCTGCATGTTCTGGGGGCTGGTGAAGAGGTCTATCGCTGTAGTTCTCCAGTGTAGAAACAGCCAGCCTGCTACTCTGGGATCCAGCCGCCATTCGTGGGGGCAAAGGATTCTGCTGAGTATGTCTGCCAGACCATTCTCCTGACCCAGTAGGTACGCCACCCTGAGGGACATCCCCTGCCAGGTGGCGAAAGAGCAGATGAGGACCGCTTCTCTGAAGAGGGAGCGCAACCCTGTGCCCCCCTCCTTGTTGATGTAGAACATCGCTACACGGTTGTCGGTCTGTACCAGAACTGACTTCGCGCTGAGATCGTCGAAGGCATGTATGCAGAGAGACCCACAATGGGCTCCACACCCTAATAGGGAAGGCGTCTGTAGTCAGCACCAAATCGTGCAGTGGGGGCTGAAAGGGCGATCCCCGCAGGAGGTTGCGGGGGTTTTGCCACCAGTTCAGGGACAAGCGGAAGTCGGGAAGGACCTTGATAGGGTCCCTGAGGAGTCCGAGATACTGGCTCCATTGGGCAATGAGACACCACTGAGCCGCGTCCGCATGTGCAGGTGAGAGTAAGGAACCACATGCACAGTCGAGCAATCCACCGGCAAGAAGGCAATGGCCTGCTGAGTATTGAGGCAGGCCCCAATGAACTCGAGAGCCTGCACCGGCTCGAGGTGAGACTTTGGGTAGTTGACCAAGAACCCAAAGCTCTCCAAGAGGAAGACAGTGCATGACATCGCTTGCCGGGCCTCCTCGATGGAGGAGCCCGGAACGAGCCAGTCGTCGAGGTAGGGAAAACCCAGCATGCCCCAGCATTGAAGGTGAAGACCCGTGGGGTGGACGAAAGGCCAAAGGGGAGCACCCAGTACTGGAAGTGCTCTCCCTGCACCCTGAAATGCAGGTACTGACTCTGTGTTGGGGGTGGATCAAGATATGGGCCTAAGTGTCCTTTAGATGCAAGGAGCATAGCCAGTCACCCTGCTGGAGGAAGGGCAGCAGAAAGCCAAGAGAACATCTTGAAATTCTCATGCACCAGGAACTTGTTTATCCTGTGGAGGTCGAGGATGGGCCACAGACCCCCCCGTCTTTTTCGGGATGAGGAAGTACCAGGAATAAAAGCCCCGACCTCGAAGGTGGGGAGGGACCTTCTCGACTGCCCGTTGGGCAAGGAGGGAGTGCAATTCCCGCTGCAGTAGAAGCTGGTGTGCAGGGAGTCGAGGAGGCTCCGCCGGGGAGAAAGGGGGTGGGAGCCTGTCGAAATGGAGGTGATAGCCCTCTCGGATGACCTGGGGAACCCAAGTATCCGAGGTGATGAGTGCCCACGATGGGGCGAAGCAGGACAGGCATCCCCCCACTGGCTGCTGTATCGCCAGAGGGCAAGGGGCCATGCTGCTGGCATCAAAACCCCTGAGCGGGTTGCGGAGGGGCCGGTGTTTGGGCCTTCGGTTTACAGTGCCCCTGGCCGGGCTTTCCCAGCGCTGGAGCAGTCAGCGTAGGGGTAGCCGGGGACGGCGGGTGGCCATGGTACTGGAGACCTTTCCTGGGGAAGGGGGGCTTCTTGGTTGGCTGCTTCTTCAGAGGCAGAGTGGAGGTCTTGCGGGAGAGATGGGTGTTGATAACGAACTTCGACTCGATCTCCGCAGCCTTCAACACCATTGGCTTACCAAAACGTTGTTCACAGAAGCAGGGTATGTCCAGGAGCTTCTCTTGCACCCATTGTTCCAAATCCAAGGATTGGAGCCATGCCTGGCGGCAGGCTCCGATGCCCACAGCCGCCACCCGAGCCGATGTCTCGAAGCCATCATAAGAGGCTCGAGAGATGTACTTGGAGCAGTCGGCCACTGACTTCAACAAGGTGCAGAATCTGTCGAGGGGCTCTCCCTCAAGGCCCGCGGAGAAACCTCCCAATTCCTTAGCCAGGTCACGCAGGAACATACCGATGTACAATTGATATGCCTGAATGCGACAAGAGAGCATGGAACCTTGATAGGCCTTGCGACCTAGGGCATCAAGGGCTCTCGACTCTCAGCCAGGTGGTATCGATGAGTGCGATATCGGGCTCTTCTGCTTCCTCATGGCCGATTACACCACCATCGAGGTGTATGGGAGTTGGGTCTTTCGGAAGCCGGGCTCATGCTGCACCTTGTACATTGTGTCAAGGCACTTGCTCATGATGGGGATCGAGGCTGGGGCCTCCACATGCAGAGCAACAGCCGAGATAGAATCGGTGGCACAGGCACAGTGAGAGATTCTCTGGGAGGGAATTCGTACTAAAGAATATCTAGTTCTTCAGCACAAGGGTCCTCCTTGGCCTGGGTGACCTGGCTGAGGGCCCGAGCCATGTCCCGAATAAACACCAAGAAAGAGGTGTCTTCGGGTGGTGAGCACCACTGAAATGCAGGCAGCGAGGGGTCCAACGTAAGATCCTAGTAGGTACGGGTTTCTGGGGAGGTGTCCCCATTGGACTCCTGGTCCAAAAAAATCAGTCAAGGGATCCAAGCCGGGCGGGTCACCCTGTCCGATGGCTGGCGGCATGGAGCCGGAGGCCCTGGACGATCTCGCCTCAAAGGAACGGAAGAGCGAACGACCAACATCGAGGACCCTCACGAGGCCCGTGGCTCTCGGGGGTTTCCTGGACGGATTTGGGTGTTCTACGCAAGGGACCCGTGGTCTCTGGGCGCAAGTCAGCGAAGCTAGCCATGAGCGCCTGCTGGGAAGGAATGAATGCAGAAATGCTGCATTCGAGTGCCAGCATACGGGACTCACACACGGGTGTGGGACCCTGGGACGTTGATACCGGGGTCACCAGATTGGGCTTTGAGAAGGAGAGGGGGTCCTCACCGGGACGAATGTCAGGAGACTGGGCGCCTTCGCCAGAGGCCTCCATTTCCCTGCGAGGTACCTTGTGGAGCCGCTTCTTGTCTGACTCTCGGGAACGTTGAAGGGGACTAAGCAACCGGGCGCGGGAGCACTCGCATTTGTCATGAGTCCTGGACAGTGAATTTGAGGCCACCTTCTTTTTGCATCGTTCCACCTCGGGGGACCCCTGGTCGGAGTGCCACCGAGAACGCGGGGCCGCAGGGGGTGAACCCACCGGAGGAGAGATGACTGAGGGCACCCACCAGGGATTCCGAGGCGGCCTTTTGGAAAATGTCTTCTGACTTCTGCTTACAACTAAGCAGGGCCTTAGAGGACATTTTCTTGCACAGCAAAGAGAGCTGTGGGTCATGGTCGGCTCCCAGGCACCACAGACAACAGTCATGGGTGTCCATAAGCGACATGTTCCTAGAGCATCTATCGCATTTTTTAAGTCCGGTGGCCATGGGGGTTGGAAAGAAAAAAGGGCGTGAAGCCCAAAACTAAAAATTTAGGGAAAATGTGTATCACCGGGAGCTCTGAAGTAGAGCAGAGAAAAGGACGGATAGAGGACCGGTGCAACCGGAAAAAAAAGAGTCTGTTAAGGCGAGTAAAACAAAACTTTTTCCGAGGAATGAGGACGTGTGCCCGAAGGGCTCTGCAGAAAAAGGGAGACTGAGCAAGATGGCACCCTTGGGTGGGAAGAGGACCACACATGCGTGGTAGCAAGTCCAATGGCTTTCTTTGAAAGCTGGGGAATTGCTCCATGCAGGCTCCGCCGGTGCCAACGTCACCCATAAGTGAGGACTGACTTCCTGCTTGTTCTTGGAGAAATGTAAATCTTGCACTAGTACACACTACATGTGTGTATGGTAGCCTGAAAACTTTTGAAATGTCCTTCAACTCTGACGGCTCTTCTGGTTCCATTTTGGGAGAATCCTATCTGAGCAGCCCATTAGTTACCACCAAAGACTGGGAGATTATGGGCAAAAGGGTTGATGATTTTGTGGTACCTCTGACCAGCAGAATATGCTGCCATTTGATGAGCTTTGGAGGACATTCTATCTCCCACATTCCTTACCAGTCCCTTTATTTCCAGATCAGAGAAGCCATACAGGCTCATGCAGCAAGAGTTGGTTCCCTGGAGTAGCTTATTGATGTGGACTTGGTGCTGTCAGGGCTAGGAGCAGCCTTGAAAGATTCTGTGATTGTATTAAGAGTATGATGAACGTGGGGTATGGCTCAAACGCCGAAGCCATTGAGGGTGGCCTGGAATAATGGATTTGGGGATGGATTTGGACAGGTGTAACTGGTTCAGATTTATGTTGGCGGTACAGTCTCCCTTTACTTGAGAAGAGTTGAGCTAATGGTGAGGTTGTAGTACAGAACCTAACAGGACTCCTAACTTTGTATGCAGGAATTGATGCAGTCAGCTCACCAATGTACTGAAAGAATATGAAGAGTGAGCTTTTAGACATAGTGGGAATGTTGCTATGTAGCCCTGGGGGAAGGTGGAAATGGAGCATTTCTTTAAAGTGTAGTTACTCACCTGTAACAAGTGTTCTCCAGAGACAGCAGGAATCAGTCCTCACATATTAGTGACATCGACGCCAACGAAACCCCCGTGGAAGCATCTCCCCAGCTTTAAAAGAAAGCCTTTGGGAGATGCCACCACGGATTTGTGGTCCCCTTCCCGCCCAAGGGTGCCATCTTGCTCAGTAAGATCGCATAGCTAGAGCTGACAAAAGAAGATAGCAAAATAGTACAGTAACTCCAAAGGGGAGGAGGGAGGGTTGGGAGGACTGACTCCTGCTGTCTCTGGAGAACACCACCTGTTACAGGTGAGTAACTATGATTTCTCCAGGAACAAGCAGGAAGTCATTCCTCACATATGAGACTCCCTAGCTACAGGCTACCGATAACCCATAGACAAAAGCATGGCCCAGCTGTGAGCAGCCACAAGCGACCCTGAGAACAGACTCTTAGGACCCCGATGTCCAGGGAGAACCATGGCTTCAATAGCCTGGAAAAGAAGGGTCAGAGGGCAGGAGTTGCCTAAACCCCGAACAGATTCCAGAGTATGCCCTAACTGAAAGCACTGTCCCAGCGGAAATCCCTCTCCAGACATTAGTGGGCAGCAAAAGCGTGAACGGAGGACCAGGAGGCAGCTCGGCAGACGTCTGTCATCGGCACCAAGCAAACGTTCGCAACAGAGGTCGTCAAAGCCCAGACAATATGTGCCATGACCCAGTGCTCCAATGATGGCCCAGACTGATCGTGGGCGAAGGCAATGCAGTCAGTCACCCAGGTGGATAGGGTCCGCTTGGTGACAGCCTCACCCAGGCAGCTGGGGTTGTAGGAAATGAATACTTGTGAGGTTGTGTGGTGGCCCTAAGTTCACTGTAGGTAGAAAGACAGGGTTCTTTTGCAGTCTAGAGTGTGGAGAACAGCCGATGCCTTGTCGGCATTGGGCTGTGAAAAGAAAGTAGGAAGCACCACCTCCTGGTTCAAGAGGAAATCAGAGACCACTGTCACAAGGAACTTTGGGTGAGTGTGGAACATGACTCTGTTTTTGTAGAACCTAGTGTACGGTGGCTCAGCCATCAAAACTTGAAGCTCACTGACTCTAAGGGCAGAGGTGAGTGCCACTAGAAAGGTCACCTTCCAGAACAGGTAAAGCAAAGGGCAGGAAGCCAAGGGCTCGAAGGGAGGCTTGGTAAGCTGCGCCAGGACTACGTTGAGATCCCATTCTGCTGCAGGTGGCTGGATGGGAGGTTTGGAGAGCAGCAGGCCCCGCATGAATCAGGTAATGAGGGGCTGCACAGAAAGCATAGTTACTCACCTGTAACAGGTGATCTCCAGGAAGAGCAGGAATTAAGTCTTCACATATGGATATCGTCGGTACCAACGGAGCCTGCGCGGGAACGCTCCCCAGCATCCAATAGGAAAGCTATTGGGAGCATCCCACTGCGCCTGCATCGCTGCCTTCCCAAGTCTCCCTCTTCAGTTAAGTTTTTAGCTGAGACAAAGGAGAGAAGGAGATAGAGACAACTCCAAGGGGAGGTGGGTGGGCTGTTCCCGGAGATCACCTGCTAACAGGTGAGTAACTATGCTATCTCCAGGAACAAGCAGGAATGTAGTCTTGACATATGGGGACTCCCCAGCTGAAAGATGCCAGGGAGATGACCCCAGAAAGCTGTGAAACCCAGGTTGAGATGGGTCATGCTTCATCCCATGATCTCTGGCATCAAAACCCGGGACGGCAGGTAGGAGTTGCTCTAAGTGTGAAAGAGATGCTGGAGAACAGCCTTGCCAAACAAGGCATCCCAACGGGAGTCCATGTCTAAGCAGTAGTGGGCTGCAAAGGTGTATACCGAAGCCCAAGTGGCTGCTCTACAAATGTCGTCAATGGATACTGAGCAGCCATCGAGGCTGCCACTGCTCTCACATTGTGAGCTGTGACACGACCTTGGAGAAAAAGTCCCTTACTCTCATATGCAAAGGATATGCAATTTTCAATCCATTTAGACAAAGTACGCTTGGAAATCGGTAGTCCAAGATGACTAGAGACAAAGGAAACAAAAAGTTGGGAAGACTTTCTATGTTGTTTAGTTCTCTGAAGGTAAAAGGCCAAGGCTCTTTTACAATCTAGAGTGTGAAGATTCCTTTCTGCATTGGAGGCATGAGGCCTAGGGAAAAATACAGGAAGGTAAACCGAATGATTTAAATGAAAAGGTGAAACCACCTTTGGCATAAAGTGAGGGTGAGTCCTACAAACTACTTTATCATGGTGGAACCTTGTATAAGGAGGATCAGCCACTAAAGTTTGTAGCTCACTGATGCATCTTGCAAAAGTGAGGGCAATCAAGAAGATCACTTTCCAAAAAAAGAAACTTTAGAGATGTAGTGGCTAAGGGTTCGAAGGGCGGTTTCATGAGCTGTCCAAAGACAAGATTCAAATCCCATGCCACGGGTGGTGGCTTAATGGGAGTTTAGTTAAGAGTAGACCTCTCATAAACCTTGCTACAAGCAGTTGAAAGGAAACAGGTTGTCCATCTAAGGGCTTGTGAAAAGCTGCAGTGGCACTAAGGTGGACCCTTACTGAATTAGTCTTAAGACCATAGGATGATAAATGAAGGAGATACTCCAGTAACGCCTCCACTGGCACTGAAAAGGGATTAAGATCCTTTTTAGAACACCAGATAGAGCAACCTTTCCACTTAAAGGCGTAGGCCCGCCTTGTGGAAGGTTTTCTTGAAGCCAAAAGGATATGCTTTACCTGTTGAGAAAGGTTGATATCCTGGAATTCTAGGCTCTCAGCAGCCACGCCCTGAGGTGTAGAGACTGAGGATTTGGGTGCAATAGTGTCCCATTCTCCTGGGAAAAAAAGATCTGGAGCACATCCCAACTCCAGAGGTCTGGCTTGAGAGAGATGTAGAAGCAGAGGATACCACGTTTGTTGTGGCCAGCATGGGGCTATGAGGATCATATGGCCCCTGTCACTCTGAAGCTTGAATAGAGTTTTGGAAATGAGGGGAATGGGTGGGAAGGCATAGAGGAAGTCCTGACCCCAGTGGAGGTGGAAAGCATCCTTTGCCTGACAGTCTTGAGCCGGGATTCTGGAGAAGAACCGGGGAGGTTTGGCATTCTGAGGACTTGCAAAGAGGTCTATATCTGGAGTTCCCCAGATCTGAAAAATTCGAGCAATTTACTCTGGATGAAGAGACCACTCGTGTGGTAGTAGTACTCGATTGAGTTTGTCTGCCAAGATATTCTGTGTGCCTGGAAGATACACCACTAGTAGGTGGATTTGAAGATCCCTGGCAAATGCCCAGAGGCATAGAGCTTCTTTGCACAACGCTTGAGAACCCGTCCCACCCTGATTGTTCACACAGAACATGGCTACCCGATTGTCGATCTGGACCAGAACGGACTTGTAGCTGAGGTGGGCCTGGAATACTTTAACAGCATAGAAGATGGCTCTGAGTTCTAGGAGGTTTATGTGAAGACAAGCCTCTTGTTGGGTCCAAAGACCCAGAGTGGAGAGATTGTCTAAGTGAGCCAGCCAACCTAACTTGGATGTATCTGTCGTCAAGGTGGTTTGGTGTAGTGGCAGCTGGAAAGGAAAGCCTACAAGAAGGTTTTCCAGTAATTGCCACCACTGTAGGGATGAAATGAGACGTGTTGAGTTTCTGATTTTGTCTGTCAGGCGACCCGAGGCCTGTGTCCACAGAGGATAGGGTCCACTGGGCTGCCTGCATGTGAAGCTGAGCATATGGAACCACATGGACAGTGGATGCCATATGCCCTAGCAGCTGAAGTATTTCTCGAGCAGTGCTTGAGATGCCACCTGGAGTATTCAAAGACAACGTGGCTGTGGCAGGAAAGCCTTTGACTGCCTTGTGTCTAGTCGAGCCCCTATGAACTCTAGAGACATAAAAGGGGTGAGATGAGATTTTGGGAGGTTTATGACCAGTTCCAAGAACTGCAGGATTTGCATTGTGTGGGAGAGAGCGAAGCTGGCTTCTGGAGCTGTTGATGCCTGAATGAGCCAGTCATCTAAGTAGGAGAAGACGAATATCCCCAGAGTTCTCAGAAATGCTGCTAACACTGCCAGGCATTTTGTGAAGACTCTTGGGGCAGAAGCCAGTCCGAAGGGAAGAACTCTGTACTGGTAATGTCTTCCTTGAAAAAGGAATAAAAAAAACCTCCTGTGACCTGTATGGATGCGAATATGCGTGTATGCATCCTTTAGATCTAGAGAACATAGCCAATCCTGACTCTGAATGTAAGGGAGAAGTGTTCAGAGGGAGATCATCTTGAATTTTTCTCGGAACAGATACTTGTTCAACTCTCTGAGGTCCAGTATGGGTCTGTATCCCCCTGTTTTCTTTGGGATGAGAAAGTAGGGGGAGTAGAAACCCATGCCCTGTTGGGATATGGGTACCTCTTCTATTGCCCCTTGAGCAAGTGACTTCCTGATACAAGAGAGTGGTGGAAGGGCCCTGAGAATTGAACTGTCTTGTGATGGTGGGAGGGGGCATACTGTGAAAATGGAGTTTGTAACCCTCTCGTACAATGGAAAGAGTCCAGTTTTCTGATGTTATTTGTTGCCATCTTCTGGCAAAATGACAAAGTCTGCCGGGGATGGTGAGAGGTTCTGGACCTTTCAGGGGCAGGATTGGCCAAGCTCTCTAGGAAGGAGTCAAAGCCCCTGAGGAGGCCGAGTCTGCTGAGCTGGTTGAGCTCTGGGGACTTGTGCCTTCCTTTGCTATCTGGGCTGCTGTTGCCCCTTCTGGGGGAGCATGAACTGGACAGTGGCCAGCCTGGGTGTAAGATGGGTAGAATTTATTTTTCTTGTTGAAAAAGGGTTTCTTAATTGTCTTTTTCTTTGTTGGGTTGGCTGCAACCCTTGATAATCTCTTCAAGGTTGTATTTTCAGACTCAAGCTGATTAGCTTTGTCTTGCCAATCCTTGCCGAAGAGATTTTCTCCTGTGCAAGGAATGCTACTCAGCTTATCGTGCACCCACTGTTCTAAATCTGATGCCTGAAGCCAGACAATGTGATGTGCGCCGATGGAAATAGCAGAGGTTCTGCTGATGCACTCAAAGCAAAGGTTGCACGATTCATGAACTTAGACACATTCGGGGCATGTTTGACCAGAGTGTTCTTTTATCATCTAGGAGCAGTGGAGCCATGAGCTCTAGATCCCTTGTAACCTCCTTAAGGAACATTCCCATATAAAGAATGTAAGAGCTGATCCTGGCTGATAGCATCGAGGATTGAAAGCATCGACGCCCAAAGGCATCAAGTGTCCTCGCTTCACGGCCTGGAGGATTGAAAGAATGCGTTTTAGCACTCTTGATCCTACGCATCGCCGATTCCACTACCACTGAATGGTGTGGTAATTGTGTTTTCTGAAAACCAGGGCATTGCAGAACTCGGTACATTGTATCAAGTCTTCGCGAGTGTGGAGACACTGTTAAAGGAGCTTCCCACATCCTTAACATAAGGTCATGCAGGATTCGATGAATGGAAAGAGTAGCTGCTTTTTTAGGAGCTGCCGGATACTGAAGAATTTCTAATTCTTCTGCTCTCGGTTCCTTCTCAGGGGTCACCATGATTGAAATTCCTCAGGCTACATCACGTATGAAATCCTGAAAAGACATGTCCTCTGGAGGAGACATCCTACGCTGAGGAGGAGGAGAGGGATCCTCTGGTAGAATCACCCTGGTACCGGCAGAGTCCTCAGAGTCATCGGAATCGGAAGACTCGAAGTATCTCCGCGCCAGGTGCTCTTGCATTGCTTGACGCCGGTATCGATCGGTTGACATCAGACTGTCTCGATACCGGGCCCTCGATACCGGGTATTGATTCAAGAGCTGGTATGGTGGAAAGCACATCGGTTAAAGCAGGTGCGGTCGGTACCAGTACTTATAACTGCAGAACCATCTGAAGCTATCTTAGCGGTACCGAGGATGCTAAGAGAGCCGCTAGACTGCGTTCGATGGCTAGGATGCGCTGATCCATAAGCCTCTGCTGATGCCTGGATGTCGGTACAGGTAGAACAGGCCACGACACCAGGACCAAGCTTCGGGAACATCCTGGAACCCGTTAATGCTTTGGAGGCCAGAGTCTCCCGCCGGGTCTGTTTTGCCGCTATGTTTTCCTTGAGGGCAACGCAAGTAGCATCTCGATGCTTCGAAGGAGATGTACCCTTTGAGGACCGGCCGGCCTTGGAAGACCTGGGTTTAGTTACCTGAGATCCATGGGAGGAAGATGAAGCCCTGGAAGACTTTGATGCAACAGACATCGCATCTGCGGCAAAGAGGGTGCCAAGTTTTGCAGCTCTGTTCTGCAGGCCTCTCTTGGTCATCTTTCTACAGAGACGACACTCCAATGGTAAATGGTCAGGACCTAAACATTGAAGACACCAATCATGGGTGTCAATAGCAGAAATAGTGACGCTACACTTTGAACATTTTTTGAAACAATTAGCTGGTTTCTCCATTTTAGAAGAAAAGAGGGCCTAGTGCCCAAAATGGTGACTGGCACCTAGAGGGAACAGGCCCTCCAAAAAGAAGAATTCTTTTTTTCTTTTGTTTTTTTAGGAAAAGAAGTAAGAAAATGAAGAAAAGACCAGTGGTACCGGTATAGGCGTTGACGGTGAAGTCAGACACAACCACAAAAAGAAAATTTTCAGCGGTGACAGAGTTTGCTGCCTGTCGGTCCGCGGAAAACAAAAAACTGAAGAGGGAGCGTTGGAAAGATGGGAAGGCAGCGAAGCAGGTGCAGTGGGATGCTCCCAAAAGCTTTCCTATTGGACAATGGGGAGCGTTCATGAGCAGGCTCCGTCAGTACCGACGATACCCATATGTAAAGATGACATTCCTGCTTGTTCTTGGAGATAGAAGATTCCCCTCTACAGGATGATGATTTGCAGAGAGTGCACTTAGCTGTATCCTGATGGAGTTGGATGGAGTCCGGACCATGAGAAGTGGAGCAGGTATTGCAATACAGAGTGCACTGGACAGGAGAACGGATCCTCATGTTGCTTAATGCACCATACAGAGAACCTGTGGCACTTGAAGGCATAGGCCCATCTCATGAAGTCTTTACGAGAGGCCAGTAGGATCTCTTCCACCTCCCTGGAAAGGCTGATGAGTGTTAAAGTGACCCCCGTTCATGCCATGAGAGACAAGGATCCCAGGATGGGGTGGAGGATCGAACCCTCCTCCTGGGTCAATAGCCCGGGGAACTCCTGAGAGGGACTGGGGACTCCATCGAGAAGCGCAGCAGCAGGGGAAACCAAAGTTGCTGGGGCCAGCAGTATCACTGAAGCTTTTTCCCACCGGACCTTGAAGATGGTCCATGTCACCAGTGGTGTGGGAGGAGAGGGATATAACAGGCCCGCTGAGCACGAGATGAGGAAGGCATATGCTGCTACCCAAGAGGGGTGCAGCTGTGGGCTGCAGATGCGGGGCAGTTGAGCGTTGGTCCAGCTGGCGAAGAGGTCCAGGTCTGAGGTGCCCCATAGCCAGAACAACCTCTGCACCACCCTTGGGTCTAGGCGCCACTTGTGTGGCCAGAGAACCCTGCTCAGGCTGTCCGCTAAGGCACTGTCCTGGCCCGTGAGGTAGACAGCCCCAAGGAGCATCCCGTGGCTGGTTGGGTAGGAGCAGAGGGCTACTGCCTCCTGACTTAGGTGGTAGGAGCCTATGCTGCCCTGCTTGTTCAGGTAGAACATCGTGATCTGGTTGTCCATCTGGAAAAGCACCAACTGTTGTTGCAGGCAGTGCCGGAAAGCCTTCAGTGAGAGGAAGACGGCCCTGAGTTTCAGCAGATTAATCTTCCGTTGGCTCTCCTCAGGGAACTAAGCCCCCTGGGTGCGGAGTTCCTTGCAATGGGCGCGGAGTTCCTTGCAATGGGTGCCTCAGCCCAGTAGGGAGGCATCCGTCGTGAGGACCCTATGGGGGTTCGGGGATTGCAAGGGCATGCCCACCTACAGGTATTGCGTATCCTGCCACCACATGAACAACTCCGTCCCGGAGCCGGCCCGTGACCTGGGCCCATTGGGAGTGGAGGCACCACTGAACTGGTTGCATGTGGAGGCGGGAATTGGAAACCACATGGACCATGGAGGCTATGTGGCCGAGGAAGTGAAGCATTGACCAAGCCGACATGATGTGGCAGCTTTGCACCTCGGCTACTAGTTCTGTGAGGCGATTTGCCCTGTCCAGGGGGAGGAAAGCCCTTGCCTGGAGGGTGTCCAAGTGAGCCCCTATGAACTCCAGGACCTGAATGGGAGTAAGGTGGGATTTTGGGTGGTTAATCACAAATCCCAGAAGTTGCAGGGTCTCTGAGGTTGTGTCCCCTCTTACCAGCCAGTCGTTGAGATAAGGAAACACGAAGGCTCCTTAGAGACAAAGATAGGCGGCCACCACCTATTTGGTGAAGACCCCTTGTGTGGAAGCTAGGACGAAAGGAAGTACCCTGTATTGATAATGATTGTCCCTGATCATGAATCTTAGGTACCACGTGTGACGTGGACGGATAAGGATGTAAGTGTATGCATCCTCGAGATCCAAGGAGCATAGCCAATCGCCCTGCCGGAGGTAGGACAACAATGTTCTAAGGGAGGAGCCTCTTGAATTTCTCCCGCACCAGGAATCTGTTCAGGTTTCTAAGGTCCAGGATGGGCCTTAGTCCTTCTGTTCTTTTTGGGACCAGAAAGTACCTGGAGTAGAACTCTTTTCCTTTCAAGTGGTGTAGTATGGGCTCTACAGGTCTGTCCCTGAGAAGGCACGCAAGTTCTTGCTTTAGCAGAGAATGGTGCAGGGAAGACTGAGGGAGCTCCCAAGGAAAGAAGTGTGGAGGTGGCTGGTTCAAGTGGGGGAGGTAACCCTCCCTGACCACTTGAAGTGCTCATGAGTCAGTGATGATGGAGGTCCACCTGTGGGCAAAATGGACTAGGTGCCCCCCTGTTGGCAGCTGATCCTGCAGTGGAAGAGAGGCTATGCTGGAGGTGTCAAAACCCCGACCCAGGTTGGGTATGGACTGGTGCCTGGTGTTTGGGACCCTTGGGTTTGTGTGGGCCCTGGCCTGGGCCCTTACCCTGGTGACCCTGTTGAGGGAGTCTGGGTAGCCATGAATGGGGGATAGGCCCTTTCTATGGAAGGGAGACTTCTTTCCCAGTGGCTTCTTCCATGGGAGAGTGGAAGTCTTCCTCAAGAGTCGAGTCTTGGTAACAAACTCTGTCTCAATCTCGGCTGCTTTGTCTTCAATTGGCTTGCCAAAGAGTTGCCCCCTGAGGCAAGGGACATCGAGGAGCTACTCTTGGACTCATTGCTTCAGGTCCGATGTCTGGAGCCAGGCTTGGCATCGGGCGCCGATGCCAGCAGCTGCCACCCTCGTGCTGGACTCGAAGCTGTCATAGCCAGCTTGAGACAGATATTTAGAGCACTCCCCGTCCAACTTAAGTGTCAAGGCCAGACGCGAAACCTCCGAATTCCTTGGTGAGATCTCAGAAAAGCATGCTGAAGTACAGAGCCTTGGTAGCATTTTCGCCCGAGGGCATCAAGAGCACGGGACACTCTGCCTGGGGGCACTGATGAGTGCATCTTGGGCTTTTCTGTCCCCGTACAGCCGACTCAACAACCATGGAGGTGTGAGGGAGTTGCGTCTTTCTGAACCCTAGGACTTGCAGGACCCAGTACATAGTGTCCAGGTGTCTGCTGATGCTTGGCACTGATGCCGGTGTTTCCCACATCCGGAGAAGGAGCCGGCTGAGAATAGAGGGGACGGGGACCGTAAGGGTCTCCTTGGGTGGTGACTCCCTGGTGAGAAAGAGAGCCCACGCCATGTCCCGGACAAACTCAAGGAAATAGATATCTTCCAATGGGGACAGGCACCTCAAGGTCTATGGCAGCGATGGCG
This sequence comes from Ichthyophis bannanicus, assembly GCA_033557465.1. Lineage (NCBI taxonomy): Eukaryota > Metazoa > Chordata > Amphibia > Gymnophiona > Ichthyophiidae > Ichthyophis > Ichthyophis bannanicus. The sequence continues at coordinate 200,947,351 of CM066035.1, read as the reverse complement.
AACCTATGGCACGCGTGCCAGCTGTGGCACGCGAAGGCCTTGCAGCTGGCACGCGGGAAGGTCCGCAATCGAAAAAAAAAAAAACCTGTCTGCTGCCGCTGTCGGGGCCGCCGCGGCAGAATCGAGCGTGCCGCGGGGCCCCCCTGTACCCGGCAGATCCTGCCCTCCCCGTAGCAGCTCTCTCTTAGGAGCTACAGTCAGACGCGCCGGCTTGCAGAGCGCGAAGGGAAGAGTTTCCCTTTCGCGACTCCGTTAAGCCCGCGGGGGCTGATGGGAACTTCCCATCCGCCCCCGCGGGCTTAACAGAGCAGCGCGGGAACTCTTCCCTCGCGCTCTGCAAGCCGGCGCGCCTGCCTGCAGCACCAAAGAGAGAGCTGCTACGGGGAGGGCAGGCTCTGCCGGGTGGGTACAGGGGGGCCCCGCGGCACGCTCGATTCTGCCGCGGCGGCCCCGACAGCGGCAGCAGCAGACAGGTTTTCTTTTTTTTTTTAATTTTCCCTGGGCTGCTGGGCTGGGCTGGGGGGGGGGGTTAGGAGTGGTGATGGGCTGGGCTGGGCTGGGGGGGGGGTTAGGAGTGGTGATGGGCTGGAGGGGGGTTAGGAGTGGTGATGGGCTGGGCTGGGCTGGGCTGGGGGGGTTAGGAGTGGTGATGGGCTGGGCTGGGCTGGGGGGGGGTTAGGAGTGGTGATGGGCTGGGCTGGGCTGGGGGGTTAGGAGTAGTGATGGGCTGGGCTGGGCTGGGGGGTGTTAGGAGTAGTGATTGGCTGGGGTGGGGGGGTTTAGTAGTGGTGATGGGCACTGGGCTGGGGGTGATATGAGTGGTGATGGACACTGGGCTGGCTGGGGGTGTTTAGGAGTGGTGATGGGCACTGGGCTGGCTGGGGGGGTTAGGAGTGGTGATGGGCGCTGGGCTGGGGGGGTTAGGAGTGGTGATGGGCGCTGGGGGGGTTAGGAGTGGTGATAGGCGCTGGGGGGGCTTAAACTAAAAATTGAGTGATGGGGGATTAGGACTGGGAGTGGGCTGATGGGAGGTTAGGACTGGAAATGGGCTGGTGGGATTAGGACTGGGAGTGGGCTATGGGGGCTAGGACTGGTAATGGGTTGGGGGGGTTGCTAGGACTGGAAATGGGCTGAGTGGAAGGGGGCTTGAACTGCAAATAGCTGATGGGAACGGGGCTTGGAATGGAAATGGGCTGAGGGGAAGTGGGGGGCTTGAAGAAGGGAATGGATGCTGGGTGAGACTGGAACTAGAAGGGAGCTGATGTTGGGGGAGGATTAGAATGGGATGGGGCTGGGAGAGTAAAATGGAGAGGGGAAAAATATTTTGTGTAGGAGGGATGAAAAATCTACAATTGGCCAGGTATTGGGAGAGTAATTGGGGATTGAGGATGGAGGTGTAAATTTTGTGTGGATGAAATAGGAATGAGGAAAGAGCAAAAGGAGAAAGATTAGTATGTTAAAGCAGATGTAGAGAGAGAGAGAGAATGGAAAAAAAACTAGAAGAGAGAAGAAAGGGCAAATGGACAGCAGACGATGGAGAGTTAGCAGAAAACATGAAGAAACCAGAAGAAAATGGCTGGACCAATTGCAACTGAAAAAAAATGCACAAAAGGTAGAAAGATATCTCTTTATTTTGAATTTATTAACTGGAATATGTCAGCTCTGGGAAATGTGCATCATTAACATCTGCGCTTTGTTTGGTACAAGAGGAAATTCCTATTTGACGTTGCCACTTGTTCTCTTTCCCCAGTATTCACTGAAATGTATTGGTTTAATATTTGCAGTGTTGCCTTTTGATAGGTAGGGTATGGTGCTTTGTGAGTCCTGGTAATGCTGTCAGGATACGGCGGGTTTGCTATGGGTTCTAAATGGCAGCGTTTGTAGTAGTTCCTAATGTGCCTGGCGGTTGGCACTGGATTATAGTAATGTAGAAATCTTTTAGTCTTTCTTTATCCATACACTCATTAAGAGACATGTTTACTAAAAGTTAGTGTATGGTAACATTATGCAAATATTTATGCAAATAAGACCACTTATGCAAATGACGTGCTGGCACTTTGAGGAAATTCTTTGGTTTTGTGCGGCAGTTTGGGCACTCGGGCTCAAAAAGGTTAGCCATCACTGGTCTATGGAGACAGGTCCGAGGGGAGATCCCAGTGGGCCTGAGTCTATGGAGACATCTTGATATCGGACTCAGAGTCTGAGTAGTCCGAGGAAGACACTAGGCCCATCGGCTCCAGGGGAGTCATTGGTTCCAGCCTTCGTTGTCTCAAGGCCAGGGCACGGCCGGAGCCAGAGGCACTCGTCTGAGAAGACCTCACCCCCGAGGATCGGAAGCAAGATCGAGACCCTCATCGAGGATCCTCACAGGGCTTCTGGCTCCTCCTGAGAGCCAGGATAAGGTTTGTGAGGACAAGGTTCGCGAGGTTGTCTTCTTCTTACATCCACACTCCAGAAACCCTTGTTTGCAGTGTCTGCTCAGGAACTGCAGGGACAATGCAACTTCGAGGGTTGCGGGACTTTTGAGTGTGGGGATACCGTGGTAAACTCTGCCTTGTGGAAGATGTCATCCTGCTTCTCCTGACGGCTCTGGATGGCCCTGGCAGACATTTTTTTTACACAGGGTGTATTCCTCCGGGTCATGGTCGGCTCCCAGACACCAGAGGAAACAGTCATGTGTGTCAGAGGGGGACATGTTTTTGGAGCACCGGTCACTATTTTAGAAACCGGTGGCCATTGGGGCAAAAAGGACCCCAGCGAGGTCAAAGACCCTAGACACAGCCAGCAACTGAAAAAGGCGTGAAACCACCAAGATGGAAAAAAGCCTAAAAATAAGGGCTGGAGACCTGATGCCAGGGCAGTGGGGATCGAGAGGCGGGAAAGGAACTGGTGCTAGCTGGCAAGTGTACAAAAATGCACGAAAAAATCAACTTTTTTCCGGGGAGACAAAATGGACATCTGTAGGGCTCCACAGAAAAAGGGAGAATGAGCAAGACTGGCACCTCTTGGCGGGAAGGGGACCACACATGCATGGTGGCATCTCCCAAAGGCTTTCTTTGAAAGCTGGGGAGATGCTTCCGGGAGGGCTCTGTCGGCGTCAATGTCACCCATATATGAGGACTGATTCCTGCTGTTTCTGGAGAATGCTATAATCCCCACTTCAGCAGCCCCTTCAATTTGTTTGTGGGGTTGGCCCCACTTAGACGTTATACTCTGATAGGACAGCTACTGTTAGCTGCCGGGTTTACAATTGCTCATGTTCTCCCTGGCTTTTGACCTTCCCTCCCCTTTCGTGTGATTTTCTTGCTTTCCCTACCCTTCATTTCTACCCTGGAATATGTGTCCTCCTGTCTCATCTTATCTCTCCTCCCCCTTCTTCTTTCCTGTCAAAGAATTGTAACTTCCTTTCTTACTTCCGCTGGCCCCCGGCCTTGACTTTCTTTTGTTTTTTGAAAATTGTACACCGCCTTGATTCCTGTAGAAAGGCGGTTTTATCAAATTTAATAAACAAACATAAACATGAGTGGAAGGGTGTCTCTGGCTCAAGTCCTGGAGAGCTCAGGCACATGAAATTGCAGTCAAATAATTAACCTTTGGTGCTTGGGATCTCAAGCTTGAATGTATATGGGGCCCATTTCTTATTCGTCACTTTGTGTTAAGGTGAAAGCTTGCACTGCACTTGGCATAGTGATTAGTTTGAACTGCAGTATTTAAATTCTGCTCCTTTGTGCTATACGGATTACTTATTTAACATTTTTGACACTTCTGAGTTTCCAGACTGGCACTTGTTTAAATCTTTTCTTTTAACACATTATTAACAGATGGCATTGCGAACTCTGGAATTTTCAATATTTGTCAAGTATGATTTGAAAGTCTCCAAAGGAGATAAAGCCACAGCATATCTGGATTGAAAGGGAGCCCTCAAACTGGAGGACTTATCCTAACATTCAATTCCAAACAGATGGCTACTCCCATGCCTTTTCTGGCAACAGAACCAGCACACCAGCTAACAAAGGCATCAAGCATCTGCCATATAACAAGCAAAATAGGCTGCACAGGTGGGTAGCCTCTAAGCCAGGCCTACTCAAATCGCAGACCGTGGAGGCTTTCTGAATAGACCGCACCGAGGTCCAAAAAATTACCTCATCTCCTGCACTTGGAAATCAGCGCGAGGCAGCAATGGCAACAAGAACCGCCATTCCAGCAGCAACTTGGGGCACGGTGGAGGCAGCAGCTAACATCAGGGCTGTGAGAGGGAGCTCCGTCTCATCCCCTGCACTTGGCAATCAGTGCGAGGCAGCAACGGCAAAAAGAACCGCCATTCCAGCGGTGACTTGGGTTTGCCAAGGTGTTGATGTCAATTAACTTGAACCTTTTGGTTCGGACCCCAGTCGTGTCAATGTACAAATTTCCAGAACGCCACGCAAACAATTTGACTAGCCCTGCTCTAAGCCTCCCCCTTCCATTACCCCATAGGGGCAAGAAATAGAGCAATATTAAGAGCTTTTCTCGGAGCACTCATCAGTAATGAATCATACTGCCATCTTGCCCCCTCCCCCAATAGCTTTTCTGAAAACACTAGCATAGAGGTTCTAGATTTCTCTATTTATTTAAAAGGATTTCTATACCGCCTTTTCCTAAAATCAAAGCAGTTTACAATACAACTAAATATGTTACAACAAACAAGGGCGGGGGTATGCAGGTGGTCAGTAGTGTGGATTTATACAATGTTGTCGCTCTATCTAAATCTGGCTTCCAGAATCTTTCTAATAAACCACATGTATTATGACAGCTGGCTCTTCCTCAGCACTGTCTTAATTCCTATCCAGGCGACATGAGAGATCCATCTCTTTCGCTCCAGGCAAGCAAGATGCCAAGCAATCCTCATGACCAATTGCCCGTTTCTAGATTCCTAATGACTGAAATGCCAACTACAATGGCCATGCCAGGCACATGCTCCTGAAGACACATCCACAGTGCAAGAGGATATTGCATCTGCTAGCAGGCAGGTCCTAGCTATGTATCATCCCCCTACATAGTGTAGTTACTCACCTGTAACAGGGTGTTGTCCATGAACAGCAGGAGTAAGTCTACACATATGGGTGACGTCTCCAACTGAGCCCATGCAGGAACGCTCCTCAGCTTCCATAGGTAGCTTTTGGGAGCTTCATCGTGCATGTGCACCTGCCTTTCCGCTCGTCAAAGTCATCTTACCTCATTATGGTGATACAGCTTAAACAAAGCTCCACGAGGAGAAGCGAAGGTAGTGAAGACTTATTCCTGCTGTTCCTGGAGAACACCTGCTACAAAGTAAGTGAGTAATCATGCTCCAGGAACAAGCAGGAATGAAATCCTCACATATGGGACTTCCCAGCCACAAGCTACTGAAAACGGCAGAAAACAAGCCCAACAGGGTAACCAAAGGAAGAACCGGAAGAAACAGAATGAGCATTCTCTGTAAGGGTTCCATCGAGTCTGTGTCCAGTGCAGACATCAATATCAGGAAGACTACAGTAGCCTGGACGAACAGAAGGGTCAGAGGAAGAAGTTGACATCTAAGTCCCAAACAGGTGCTGCAGTACTGTTTGGTCAAAGGTGCTGTCATGCCAGAAATATCCATACAGAGAGTAATGGGTTGTGAAGGTGTGGACCGAAGGCCACGTTGCAGCCCTATAGATTGCCACCATGGAGACAGAGTACAAATTAGAACAGAATCAGCCATTGCTCGTTATGAGCAATGACATAGTGTTCCAGGCTTGGAACAGCCTGAGCATACACAGAGGAAATGCAGTCTGCGAGCCAGACAGAGGGTACATTTGAAGACCGCCACACCCAGCTTATTGGGCTCAAAATAGTGAAAGAGCTGGCTCGAACGCTGATGAGCTTTCATTCTTTCCAGGTAGAGCCAAGACTGACTCACAATCCAACGTGTGCAGTGTGGCCTCAGTCCTGTTGGCATGTGGTCTGGGGAAAAAAAGTGGGCAACACCACCAACTGGTTAAGGTGGAAAGATAAAACCACTTTAGGAAGGAACAGAGGATGTGTCCATAAGACTACTCTGTTCTGATGGAAACTGGTGTAGGGCGGATGCACCACCAGAGTCTGCAGCTCACTCACCCAGCGGGCAGAGGTGACAGCTACCAAAAACAAAACCTGCCAGGTATTTTTATTTACATTCTCTTATATACCGCGCTATTCTGCATCAGTGCGGTTTACATTGAACAAACTGAAATTACATTGAACAGGGCATTATAACTTGGAGATAACTATTTCACAGGGAACATGGGCTATGGAGGGTTAAGTGGCTTGCCCAAAACCACACGGAGCACCTGTGGGACTAGAAACCTCAGTCCTTCCGGCCCAAGGTTGCTGTCCTCTCTAGTGGGATTTGAACCCCCGACCTTCCGGCCTGAAGTACCTTGCCCCAACCACTAGGCTACTCCTCCACTCAGGTAAGGAACTTGAGTGAGCAAGAAGCCATTGGCTCAAAGGGGGCAGAGAGGAAATTGCCCCAAGACAACACTGAGGTCCTATGCTACTGGCGGGACTTTGACTGGAGATCTTGAGAACAGAAGGCCTCTCAAGAAAAGATCTACAAATTAGAAAGCGGACAGAATCTGATGAGACCCAAGTTAGAAAGGTGGAGGAGACAATAGTAATATCTTCATTGCGCAAAAGAAGGGGTCCAATGACTGATTGGCGCACCAGACAGAAAATCTGCGCCATTAGAAAACAAGAGCGGCGAATGGAGTCCTTCTGAGATACGATGAGAACATTTTGCAGGGACGCAGGGAGGTGAAGCTCCGCGAAGACTACCCCCTCAACATCCATGATGTGGATGAAATAAAGAGCAGTCTACTACTGACTACTACGAATGAGCATTTGTATAGCGCTACAAGACATATGCAGCACTGCACAGACACATGTATCAGACAGTCCCTGCTCATCAGAGCTTACAATCTAGTCAAGACAGACAACACAGTAGGTGTAGACAGGGATACATCTAGAGGGAATGGTAAGGAAACGCAAAAGTGAGCCAATATCAAAAAAGCAGCAGCGAAGAGGGGAGTTTTCAGCCTGGATTTGAAAACGGCCAGAGAAAGCGTAGCTACTCATCTGTAACAGGTGTTCTACGGAGACAGCAGGAATCAGTTCTCAAATATGGGTGATGTCAGCATCGACAGAGTCCTCACGGAAGCATCCACCCAGCTTTCAAAGAAAGTCTTTGGGAGATGCCAACATGCATGCATGGTCCCCTTCACACCCAAGGATGCCATCTTACTTAGTCAGATAAAAGATGGTAAAGGAACAACTCCAAGGGGAGGAGGGAGGGTTATGAGGACTAATTCCTGCTGTCCCTGGAGAACACCTGTCACAGGTGAGTAACTACACTTTCTCCGAGAACAAGCAGGAACTCAGTCTTCACATATGGGACTCCCCAGCTACAGGCTACCGAGAGCCCATAACAAAAATAGGGGCTCCCTCATGGGGAGCCGCAAGCAGCAGCAGCAATTTAGGCAATGAGCTGCGAAGATATGGAATGAAGACCAGGTGGCGGCCCGGCAGATGTCCACCATTGGGACAGAGAGAACGTTTGCCACCAAAGCCGCCATGGCCCTGCAACGGTGTGCCGTGATGCGGCCTTCCAGTGAGAGCCTCACATGCTCATAAGTGAGGACAATATAGTCCGCCATCCACGTGGACAGCATACGCTTGGTCACCGCCTACCACAACCTACTGGGGTCGTAGGAGATGAAAAAGTGAGCAGCTTTGCAGTGGCACTCTCCGCCCAACTGGAGTGAGGTCTTGGAAAGAAGGTAGGGAGCACCACTTCCTGGTTGAGGTAGAAGGGTGACACTACCTTCGGCAGGAATTTGTGGTGCGTGTGAAGCACCACAAGGGCCTGGAGCTCGTTAACTCTGCGAGTGGAGGTAAGCATGACCAGGAAAGCCACCTTCCAAGAGAGGTAGCAAAGGTGACAGGTAGCCAGAAGTTCGAAAGGCGGGTGAGTGAACTCCAAGTGGCTCATCTGATTCTATGAAACCTACCTGTTCGTATGACTTTATGCAGTTTGCTTTGTAAATAGTTGCCCTTTGTTATCCAAGTTTTTTACCCTATCTGTAAACTCATACGTGTTAACTATACTGAGTATTTTTGTTCCATGTAAACCGCGCTGATGCCGAATAGTGCGGTATAGAAGAGACTGTAAATAAATAAATAAATAAATAAATGATCGGCTCGGTCCCTGGGCAAGAAAGCCTTCGACTGGAGAGCGTCAATCTTTGCCCCAATGAACTCTACTCACTGTGTCGGGAGGAGGTGAGATATGGGGTAGTTTATGACAAACCCCAAGTGTTGCAGAACCTGGATGGTGCATACGGTGGTATGCTGCACCTCTGAGGCCGTGCATCCCTTTTATGAAACAGTTGTCCAGGTAGGGAAAGACGAAGACCCCCTGGAGCCAGAGGAAGGCAGCCATGACCACCAGAACATTTGTGAAAACTCTCGGGCAGAGATTAGGCAAAAGGGGAGCACCCTGTACTGAAAATGCCTGCCCCCCCCCCTCCACGACAAACCGCAGGTACTGCCTGTGGTTGGGGTGGATGAGGATGTGGGTATAAGCATCCTTGAGGTCCAAGGAGCATAGCCAGTCTCCCTCCTAGAGGTATGGCAGCAATGTTCCAAGGGAGAGCACCTTGAACTTCTCCCTCACCAGGAATTTGTTGAGGTTGCGCAGGTCAAGGATAGGCCTTAGGCCCCCAGCCCTTTCGGGCATGAGAAAGTACCTGGAATAGAACCCCTTTGCCCTGGAGATAGTGGGGTACTGGTTCCACTGCTTTATCCTTGAGAAGACCTGGCAACTCCTTCAGAAGGTGGTCCTGGTGAAGGGGAGACCTGAGGGGCTCTCCCGGGAAATAAGGGGTAGGTGTCTAAGTTAGGTGGAAGAAGTAACCCTCCCTGAATACCCGAAGTGCCCAGGAATTGGTGGCAATGGACATCCACCTCTGGGCATAGAGGGCCAGACGTCCCCCTGTGGGCTGCTGATCTCCTTGGGGTAGATAGGCTATGCTCAAAGAGTCAAAAACTCCTCCCTGGCTGGGCTAGAGCCACTGCCTGGCATTTTGGAGCCTTCTGCTTATGCGGACCATGCACATGTCCCTTGACCTGCTGACCCTGTTGAGGAGCTGGGGAAGCCTGATAAGGTGGGTAGTCCGGTAAGCAGCTCCCTTCCTCGGGTAAAAGGACTTATTACCTAAGGCCTTCCATCAAGGAGGGGCAGCAGTCTTTTTGGAGAACCTGGTCCTCGTCATGAACTCAGTCTCCAGCTTGGCAGCACTGTCCGTCATGGGTTTGCCAAAGAGGTTCTCTCCTTGTCAGGGGACATCGACCAATTTGTCCTGAACCCACTGCTCGAGGTTGGATGACAGTAGCCAAGCTTGGTGGCATGCCCCAATGCCAGCCGCCGCTACTCGAGCCACCGACTCGAACCTGACATAGGCCACTCAAGACATGAATTTGGAGCATTCACCGACTGCTTTGGCTAGGTTCTTGAACTGCTGCAAGGATTCCTTGGAGAGACCAACTGAGAACCCGGCGAGTTCCTTCGCCAGGTCTCTCACGTACATATCCATGTACAGCTGGTAGGCCTGGATGTGACTGATGAGCATTGAGCTGTGGTAGCACTTTCTGCCAAGGGTGTCCAGGGTGTGGGGACTCCCTGCCGGGGGGGGCACCAAAGAGTACGTCTCCTGGCTTTTTAGCCGATACATGGCCGACTCCACCACCATGGAGTTCTGCAGCAGCTGTGACTTTTGGAAGCCCGGGCTCCGGCGGATTCAATACACTGAGTCGAGCCGTTTGCTCACCACCAGCACCAAAGCTGGTGTCTCCGACATTCGAAGCATCAGCCGTTCCAGGATGAGAGGGATGGGCACTGTAAGCAATTTCCGTGGAGAGGCCTTGTACTGGAGGATTTCCAACTCATCCGCCAGAGGGTCCTACTCCGACTCGATCAGGAATGCCAGGGCCTTAGATATGTCCTTGACAAAATTAAGGAAGCCCATATCCTCGGGAGGAGACTGCTGCATAGTCTCCGAGACGGGAGAGTCAGATGGGACATCGCAGTGGCGACGGGTATCAGGGGACTCCTTGTCCTCTGTCTCCTACTCTGAGAAGTCCATCGAGAACTCGTAGGAGGCTTGCTCCACAGGCCTCGGGGTCCCCGAAGCCCTGCGGCCGGTGCCCGGCAAACTTGCTGGGGATGACCTCGGTCCCGTCGAGCGGGACTCGGATCGCAACCTCGGCCGAGGATCGGCTTGGCCTCCGGGGATGTCTTGGACATTGAGGGCCTGGTGGTCGGGGCGGATGACCCGATCGTGCCGGGCAACAGCACCCGCTGCTGGTCCATGAAGGCAGATGAACTGTGCTCCAGGGACGCCATTTTGGACTCCAGACCAGAAGGCTTCGAAGCCTTTGGCGCGGGCACTGAGGGACTCTGGCCTGATGCCGGCTCCCTCGAAGGGGAATCTCCTTGATGAGGATAGTGTTTGAGGACCGAGGTCAGTCCGCAGTTCGATCCTTCCAGGGGACCTTCACAGTCCTCTCTGTCTCTGACGTCTCGGACTGCTTGACTGGGCCCGGGGAGCACCCGACCAGTCAGAGCCATCCAAGGATGCCGCCTTCGAGTGTCTCTTCTTCCTGTGTTCCCTCGAGGGGAACCCCCTTTCTGAGGATCCACGAGGAGGCTTGGGTTTTGGAGGTTCCGCCCGAGATGCTGGGGCCTCAGATGAGATCCTGGCCATCAGAGGCACTGGGGACTCAGGGAAAAACCTATCGCGCTGCTGCTGGCAGCTCTTGAGGGCCTTACTGGACATCCTCTTGCAGAGACCGCAGGCTGCCGGGTAGTGGTCTGGCCCAAGGCAGCAGAGACAGCAGGTGTGTGTGTCAATCAAAATCATAATTTTAGAGCACTGATCACACTTATTAAAGCCACTGAAAGCCAGGGGGGGGGGGGGAAGTACCCCTGCGAGGTCAAAGACTCTCCGGGCTTCCAGTGGGAGAAAAAAGGCACGAAGATGCCAGGAAAAGAAAAGAATGAAAGACTACAAAATAGACCAAACTCGACACTGAGGCAATGAGGTCAGTAGGCGGGAAGAGTACTGGTGCAGTACAAGTGGTGAGTATGAAACTCAGAGAGAAAAATCAACTTTTTCCAGGGACAAGCCAGACAAACATCTGAAGGGCTCTGCGGAAAAAAGGAGACTGAGCAAAATGGCACCCTTTGGCGGGAAGGGGACCACGCATGCACTGTGGAAACTCACAAAGGCTTTCTTTGAAAGCTGGGGGGGGATGCTTCCGCGAGGGCTCCATTGGTGCCGATATCACCCATATGTGAGGACTGACTTCCTGCTTATTCCCGAAGGCACCTGACATACAGACTCAAGTAGTTCCAGGCATAAGGAGCAGCAAGGTGAGAGAAGCAAAGTCTGGAGTTAGCCATAGAAGAGAAGGGCACAGATAGAAGCAATTTGCCAGAAGAGTGGAGTTTCCGAGGGGGGTGTAGGGAGATATGGTAGTGAGGAGTTGCAGAGTGAATGCACTTATTGGTCAGCAGCAGAAGGTTGAACTGGATGCAGAAATGGATAGGGAACCAATGAAGTGACTTGAGAAGAGGGGTACTATGAGCATGACAAGACTGGCAGAAGATTAGCCACACAGCAGAGTGTTGAACAGATTAAAGGGGAGATATGATTATGAGGGAGACTGGCAAGGAGTATATTATAATAGTCAAGATGGGAGGTGAAGAGTGGATAAGTGTCACAGTGGTGTGTTCAGAAAGGTATGGCCAGATTTTGTTGATGTTATAGAGAAAGAAACGGCAGGTCTTAGCTATCAGATGCATGTATGTGAAGAAGGAGAGAGAGGAGTCAAAGACAACCCCAGGATTGCGAGCCGAGGAAACAGGGAGGAGTAGAGAGTTATCCACAGAGACTGAGAAAGGAGGAAAGGGAGAGGTGGTTTTAGCAGGAAAAATAAGCAGTTCAGTTTTGGCCATGTTCAATTTCAAGCAGCGGTGATACATCCAAGCAGCAATGTCAGAAAGGCAGGCAGAGATCCGGGTCTGGATTGCTGGAGAGATTTCAAGTGCAGAGAGGTAGATCTGGGAGTCGTCAACATAAAGATGGTACTGAAAGCCATGGGAAGAGATGAGTGCACAAAGGGAATGGGTATAGAAAGAGAAAAGGAGTGGACCCAAGACATATTCCTTGGGGTACACCAACTGAGAGCAGGATAGCAGCAGAGGAGGACCCACCAGAACACTGAAAGAGCGATTGGAGAGATAAGAGAACCAGGATAGTACAGAGCCCTTAAAACCAAGTGAGGACAAGGTATTGAGGACAAGATTGTGTTCAACAGTGTCAAAAGCAGGAGAGAGGTCAAGAAGGATGAGGACTGAGTAAAGGCCCTTGGAGTTTGCCATGAAGAAGTCACTGGAGACTTTGGCAAGAGCCATTTCAGTAGCATGTAAAGGATGAAAGCCAGACTGTAAAAAGATCCAGGAAGGTTTGAGAGGAGAGAAAGTCAAGGCAACAGCGGTGAACTGCACGTTCAAGTAGTTTAGAAACAAAGGGGAAGGAGGAGATGGGTTGATAGAGAGAAAGACAGGTAGGGTCTAGTAAGGGTTTCTTGAAGAGAGGTGTAACTACAGCATGCTTGAAGCCTGCAGGGACAGCTGCAGTGGAGAGCGATAGCTTGATAATATGAGAGATGGAAGGGATAACAGTGGAGGAGATGGGGCTTAGTTGATGAGTGGGAATAGTATTAGAGAAGCAGGTAGCAAGTTTGGAGGAGGAAAGGTGGTGTGTGGTTTCCTCCTCAGAGATCACAAAAAAGGAAGAAAGGGTAGCGGAGGTAAAGGGGGAAGTTGGGAGTGAAGAGGGGAAGTAGCTGACTGTGGGGAATTGGAGAATGATCTTGTGGATTTTGTCATGGAAATAGTCAACTAGGGTTTGGGCAGAAAGGGAGGGAAGGGTCGGAGGCAGAGGCACATTGAGGAGAGAGTGAGAGTAGTAAAGAGAAGCCGAGGGTCAAAGGCAAGAGAGTCAGTCAGATGGACATAATTGGCGAGTGCTATGGCTGACTAGAAAGAGACAAGCATGAATGTGAAGTGTAGAAAGTCTGCAAGACAGTGGGATTTGAGCCAAGCACGCTCAGCTAAACGGGCACAGTAATATAGATAAGTGGGTAGTGGAAAAAAGCCAGGGCTGGTGTGCAGAAAAGCCGGAGAGGTTGCTATTATGAGAGCCAGAGCAGCTGGGGAAACCACGGCTGCCTGGGCTAGTGTGGCACAATGACTATCATGGAATCAGGGCTAGTCTGGAATTTGAATAAGGTCTTGGCAATGAGCAAAAACGGGGTTTCCTTCAGAGCTTGTTGGAGGAGCTCTACACTGCTAATTATGTTAGTTCTAGAATCAGGTAAGTCTTTAATCCTTAGATCTTACTAAAATAATTTCGGCATGCAGTTTAGGAGCTCATTTGTATGAATTTTCACAGATTTGGCTTGTGATACCCAGAAGAGGAGGAGAGAGTTCCTGAGATATAAATCCAGGATTCTTTTCATCAGTGGGTCTTTTTTACTTAAGTTTCCTTCTAGATGCCATGTTTCCTATAAAGGAAAGAATTTTCTTATTTTTGAGCAACAGCCTCCCATCCGGCTGATATGTAAGACTCCTCTCAGCCTATTCTCATTTAGTTTCTATATTTGGGATTCCCATTTGAAATATTTTTGTACCTTCTCTTTATTTCCTTTTATTGTGGTCTAATATTCATGGTATTTCCTCTGGAGAGTTGCTCTTTTTAGAGAACTGCTTTTGTCTTTGGATTGTATAACAGATATTTGGAAACCAAGTTTTTCTTTTTTTCATTCAAGTGTATGCCTGAATGTTTATTCATAAAATGCAATAAATATAAAATTAAAACAAAAATAAGTTTATGGGATAAAAAGACTTCTTTGCCTGAGATCTTTTTCTTGGTAGGACCAGCTGTTTTCCTGAAAAATCTATTTCTCCGGCTTTCTCTTGCCACCCTTTCCCAAAAAGGTTCTTACCATTATAAAGAATATTGGTCAGCTTGTCTTGCATCCATTGTTCAAGATCAGAGAGGCCTGCAATCAAGCTGTTGAATTGCCCTAATGGAGGCTGCTGTTGCTCTGCTTGTGGCCTCAAATGCATTAAAAGCTGCTCTGGTCAGAATCTTTGAAGTATTCTGAGCATGAGATACCAGGGCCTGGTGTGGGGCCTGCTTGTCCGTTGGGAGCAAAGAAGCAAATTCAGACAAGTCCTTCGATTCATCTCTTAAGAACATGCCCATGTAGAGTATGTAAGAGTTAATTCTGGAACCCAGCATGATAGCAAGAAAAGCTTTCCGGCCAAAAGCATCAAGTGTTCTGGTTTCCCTGCCTGGGGGAACCAATGAGTGTTTTTTGGAGCTCTTAATCCTCTTCATAGACAAGTCCACCACCATAGAATGGTGTGGAAATTGTGGCTTCTGAAATCCTGGGGAAGAAGGAACTCTATATAGAGTATTCGGCCTTCTGCTGATAGATGGAACTGTTAGTGGTGCTTCTCACATTCTAAGCATCAAGTTCTGAAGAATATTATGGATGGGAAGTGTTGCAGCCTTCTTAGGTGAAGAGAGATACTGAAGGATTTCAAGTTCCTCAGCCCTGTGTTATGATTCTGTGGCCACAGATATAGAGAGAGGCGCAGGCATGTCCTTGATGAAATCCTGGAAGAACATGTTCTCAGGGGGAAACAGATGCCTTTTGACTGTTGGCGATGGATCCGAGGGAATATTCCGGAGTGGCTTGGAATAGAGGGACTTTGCATCGGAGAAAAAAGAATCGGTACCAGAACCTGGTAGAAAGTCAAAGTAATGACGATCGGTACTGTGGTTATCAATGATGCTCCAACAGACAAAAAAAGCCTGGTGCTCATTATGTGCGGAATTGGAAGCTGATGCTATTGAGTGCGCTGGGGTAGATTGAGGCTCTGAGCCCTACACAATGTCTCTGAAGTTCCCAATGCAGGAAAATCAAGTGTGTGTACCAGAGCAGTGGAATCAGATGGGCTCGAAGGCCCCAGCACTACGGCTGCCAGGATCGTGGCCAGACTCCGCTCGATGGCTTGGACTTGCTCATCGAGGGAGACTGGAGGTGGCTGGTTGGAATCGGGCATGTATACCCAGTTCCAGAACAAGTGTATCAGGGGCTCCATTGAGGACAAGGTCCAGGGAGCATCCCCAAGCCCCTCCAAGGCTATGGAGTAAGAATCCTCCCACCGGGGATGTTTGGCTTGTCAGCCTACATTTTGGTCTCCTGACGCCAAGTGCCAATGGCGATTATCGGTGTCCGACGCTGACAATCGAGACCCCTTTGATGTCAGTGCCGAGATCTTGGATACATTTCCTGCCGGTGAAGCAGACCAATGCTTCTTGCTGTGTTTGGACTTCGATGAAGCATGTGACAACTGCGATGGAGTAGAGGCCCCCGAAGAGCGTGCTGAAGCGGCTCAGTATGGCAGAAACAGCGCCCTTTGCTGTTCTCGGTTCTTAAGGCCATGTGGTGTCATCAGTTTACACTGCAGACAAGAGGAGACGAAGTGGTCAGGGCCCAAACACTTCAGACAACAGTCATGGTGGTCCGATGCTAAAATAGTACTGCAGCATTTAATACATTTTTTTGAAATCACTATGCGGCTTCTTCATTGTGGAAAAAATGATGGAGGCAAAATCACATTGGGCAATGGTGGCCAAAACATGAAAAAATAAAAATAGTAAACAAAGAAAAGTACTGGAACGATGCAGTATCGCTATCGAAGCGGGGAGGCTAGCACAGAGTACCAAAAGGCATGGAAAAAAAAGTTTTAGAAGACTTCTTTCACAGCGGGGTTAGGACAATGTCCTCATGGCTCCATGGAAAAAAACACAAGGAAGAACTGTTTGCAAGGCAGGCACACATGTGTAGAGGGATGCTGGGGAGCGTTCTCGTGCGAGGCTCCATTGATGCAGACGTCACTCATATGTGAAGACTGCATTCCTGCTTGTTCCAGGAGATATCAAAGTACCGATGTGCCTGCTCTTGATGCCTGCGGCACTCGGGAGGGAAGGTGGTGTCCAGGGCACCCGATGCAGATGTTGCGAGCCCTCAAAACTAGAGGTGCTGGTGGGGAATATCACCAACGGCTCTGACAGGGAGTTGGATTGCCTGCCTGAATCCTTTCCTGGTCTGGGGAAGGCATGGGTTTCTAAAATGGGCTGCACCACCATTGGCAGAGCAGCCGTGGACAATAGGGCCACCGGTGGCACAGAGGCTCCCAAGTGTATATGGGAGCCTGGTGGCCTCAGCAGCTAGGAATGCTGCTAGGCTGTTCTTTAGGGCCTGAATGCACTCAGCCAAGAGCAGCTGCTGTGACCTCCGATTCTGGCAACATTGTCGGGGACTACACAATAGTTACAACATCGAGAGACTGCTGATGGCCCTCCAGGACTTGGGGAGCAACTGCTCCCGCCGGGCAGCTTAGGAGGCTGCTCATGGCTCTCACCCTCTGAATCGCATGGAGGGGGGGCTCTAATGCTGGTGTCCCTGGGGTTTCCCCCGACACTCTGCATTGGTCCTCAACATCAAATGAACTTGTGAGGTAGCACCCGGAGAGCCGCATTCAAAATGGATTGCACTGCTGCCTTATCAAAAGCGAAGCTACTTATCAGGAAATAAAAAGGGGGAGTAGCACTGTAAAAAGTTCATTTCATGTCTTTAACCTTATTTGAAGCTTCCTTGCAGCATTTCTGGGCAACAATGGTTAGCAATTTTACTTGTGTGCCAACTTGGACTGCTTTTTTATGTTTAAATTAACTAGGCTTCATAATTTGCATTTTTAATTTTCCTTTATTTTGGACGTCTCTTTCCAATCTGGTCTATTACTTTTAAGTAAGAAAATTTTTTTATTGCTAATATAACCATTTTCTTTTGCATGTTTGGCACTCATTTTTTATTTCTCTTGAGGAGTGTCTATGTTCTCATAGCAACACTTTTGGTGCCTAATGTTTGCCTTTTAAATGGCTGCCATCTTCTTACAGGTGTTTTAGACATCAGAATGCCCATACCGCATGCGGTGAATCCTAATGCTTGATTACATTTCCCATTCAAGTTCAAATGATTTTTATGTTCCTTTTAAATGGATTTGTTTTTGGATGAGTTTATTCAAATACATTTCTATTTTAGTTTATTATATGACTTATTTTTCAAGCCTAAGACTTTTTTAGATTAAGATAATTTTTAGCAGTCCGGTTGTTGATGTTTCACTTTTGGTATAGGAATATTGTTTTATTGCCCAAGTTGGAATTCTATCTTTATTTATCTCTATTTTAATGTGTGTACACACTATGTCCACCGAGTTTGGTGCAAGTCGCCCCATACGCCTATCATTTTCTACAGTGGCAGGGTTGCCAGTATTGTTCCCCTTTTTTAACAAGGTGTTCATTTCTCTTTTATATGTCTGGCACAGTGCTAGTCCATTGGATTGGTCTTAGCCCTCAACCAAGATGGAGTTAGTTTTTGATTCAGTGCTCCCACCACACAGTGAGTGCCTGTTTCCTGTACTCCCTCACTCTCCTCTGATGGTCCTTTATGGTTCATTATGATTGTTTCATTACTAAAGTCCCTTATATAGTACCCAGATATCCTATATTATGTATAGCTCCCTGTACAGCTATTCATTTGTATTACTTGCTTGTCTTTTATTGCATTTGATGGAGGGGTTGCATTCTATATTAGAGAGGGCTGTGTTACTCAATGCCCTCTCTAATATAGAATGCAACCCCCTCCACCAATTTGATCTACCTTATCATTGTGATATAGTTTGTATCCAGATATCAGTGTCCCATTGGTTGTCCTCCTTCCACCACTCCACTCACTCTTCTTCAGCTTATTTTCACTTACAAAACCACCTTTTTTGAGCATATCATTAACATTCTGCATTAATAGTAAATCTGTCAATGGAAACTTGAATATGCAAGAGCGTAGATAAGGGCCAGCTCCTTATGAAAAGAATTAT
Organism: Ichthyophis bannanicus; assembly: GCA_033557465.1. Taxonomy (NCBI): domain Eukaryota; kingdom Metazoa; phylum Chordata; class Amphibia; order Gymnophiona; family Ichthyophiidae; genus Ichthyophis; species Ichthyophis bannanicus. The sequence goes on along the minus strand of CM066035.1, from coordinate 200,929,236 downwards.
AATGTTCAGGCCATTAAAATGAGACTGCAATGTGTGTTGTCAGTCCCGTTCCTAACAAATCCAAAACTCTCACCCTTGCACCATTGTCTCATCCACGCATTGAGACTCCGGAGCTCTGCCTGCCTTTTGGGTCCTGCACTTGGAACGGGAAGCATTTCAGAGAACGCTACTCTGGAAGTTCTGGATTTCAACTTCCTACCTAAAAGCCTAAATTTAGCCTCCAGAACCTCCCTACCACACTTTCCTGTCACTGGTACTGACATGTACCAAGACAGCAGATCCTCCCCAGCACTGTCTAGGTGGCACGTGAGGTCTGCTACCTTCGCACCAGGCAGGCATGTTACCAAGAGATCCTCACGTCCACCAGCCATCTACATGCCTCATGATCAAATCACCAACTATAATGGCTGTCCTAACCCTTCCTTCCTGGGCACATGGCCCTGGAGAAACTTCCTCAGTGCGAGAGGGTTTTACATCACCTGGAGGACAGGTCCTTGTTACAGGATCACTTCCAGCCACACCAGGGTGATGCTGTCCTGTCACATGACCTCTCTCCTCCATGGCAACAGGGATGCTGCCAGACTGGAGGTGGGACTTCAGGACTATATCCCTGTAGGTCCCGTTTATGTACCTCTCTGTGTTCTTTATGTCCTCCAAGTCTGCTATTCTAGCCTCCAGAGATCGGACTCCTTCCCTGAGAGCAGAGAGCTCCTTGCACCTAGTGTACACGTAAGACCCCTCAACAACTGGGAGAAATCATACATGTGACACTCAATGCAAAAGAATGGAAAGCCCCCATCTCACTGCTCGACTGTGGTCTGCATTTTAGTTTTAAGGTTGTGTTTAGATATTTAAGTTCTTTACTTACCAAGGGTTGCTGGGGATACTTATACTAATAAAACTAGACCTAATATGTTTAATGTACTTTGTTCACCTGAAGCTTAATTCATCTCAGGTCCTTAATATATGCCTGATGAACCCGTTCAGCAGCCACACTGTTAGCAACAGGGACCCCAGGATGTGGTGGAGATGCAAGCCCTCCTCCTGGGTCAATAGTAATTACACTTACCTGGTAATTGTAGTTCCTTGAGTGACGACAGCTTAGTCCTCCACGTATGGGTAGTGCACCTCCTCCTGCAGCATGAAGACTGGACCAATCAAATTTCAGCATCACTGGAACCAGCATCCTGGCTATCCCTTGCACTCCAGTGAACTACTGTCAAAGCAAACTCAAACAGATAGCTAACCTTTAAGACAAAAAATCAATATTTTAATATGCCACGCAAGATGCGGAACATCCGTAGTAGAGTTTTTTTTTTTTTTTTGCAATATAATGAAAACTACCGCAATCACAGGAGACTGCATCCAACCCTATAAGAGGGCAAGGAAAAAACAAAAAACAGTCAACCAAGGGTCCCTCGCCTGTCGCACCAGAAGCAGTCAGCGAGAACAAAGAAGACAAAGAAGAAACCCTTGAAAGACCTACCTGTAAGACTGAGTTCTGCACCAAATGCATGCCGAGGCGAAAATAATAGCATTCCAAGGGAGGGAAGGAGGACTAAGCTGTCGTCACTCAAGGAACTACAATTACCAGGTAAGTGTAATTACTATTTCCTTATCGTTCCTCCAGCTTAGTCCTCCACGTATGGGATGTAACAGAGCAGCCTTAACGGGAGGGATTCTGCCAACCGGCACGCAAGACCGCGGAACCAAAACAGGCATCCTGTGCCGCCAAGACATCAAGACGATAGTGCTTACTGAAAGTGTGTAGGGACGACCACGTCGCCGCTTTACAAATGTCCTCCGGCGAAACCCGGCTATATTCCGCCCAGGATGCCGCTTGAGCTCTGGTAGAATGAGCCCTCAAGCCCATTGGCGCAACACGCCCCTGTAACAAATAGGCAGAGGCAATTGCCTCCTTAATCCACCGAGAAATGGAAGCTGCCGCTTCACCTTTCCTGGAACCGAACAGGACAAATAAACGATCGGACTTGCGGAAAGTTTCGGTAACCGTTAAATACCGACTCAACACTCTTTTAAGATCCAAACGACTAAGACCGCGATCAGAGGCTTGCCCGCCTGACGCGTGCAACACCGGGAGCGAGATCACCTGATTCAAGTGAAAAGGAGAAGACACTTTAGGCAAAAAGGATGGCACCGGCCTCAGCACCACCTTCTGCTCCGAGAAAGATAGGAAAGGCTCCCTGCAAGAAAGAGCGTGAAGCTCGGAAATGCGTCGCGCCGAACAAATCGCTACAAGAAACACCGTCTTAAGGGTCAAATCCTTTACCGAAATTTGAGAAAGAGGCTCAAACGGGGCAACCGTAAGTGCCCGCAAGACCAAGTTGAGGTCCCACGCCGGGACGGAAACACGGCGCGGAGGACGCAGTTTAGAAACCGCCTTCAGGTAACGAATCACATTGGCATGGGAGCCCAGCGCGATCCCTTGCACCTTACCCCTGTAACAGGAAAGAGCCGCTAACTGCACCCGCAAGGAATTGGCGGCCACACCCTTATCAAAACCGTCCTGTAAAAATTCCAACACCACCGGGAGTGAGGCCGTAGCCGCCCGAACTTGACGCCTGGAACACCAATCCTCAAAGATATGCCAAACCCGGACATAAGCAAGCGAAGTGGACCGCCTACGCGCCTGAAGTAACGTCGCCACCACGGACTTCGAATAACCTTTCTTCCTCAACTTCGCCCGTTCAATAGCCAGGCCATAAGCGAGAATCTCTCCACTTGCGGCATGCGAAGAGGACCTTGGCACAACAGATCCGGAGTAAGAGGAAGACGCCACGGAGAATCGAGCAGCAGTCGAACCAAATCGGCATACCAGGGACGACGGGGCCAATCCGGTGCTATCAGCAATACTGGTCCCCTGTGAGACTCGATGCGCTGAATCACGCGACCCAGAAGAGGCCACGGGGGAAACACATAAAGAAGTCCCGCGGAGGGCCAGGTCTGCAACAGAGCATCGATGCCCTCGGACATGGGTTCTCGCCGGCGACTGTAGAAGCGAGAAGCTTTTGCCGACCGAAAGGTGGCCATCAGATCCATGACAGGCTGACCCCAACGATGTACCAACTGTTGAAACACGGTGGGATTCAACTCCCATTCGCCGGCATCCATCTGAACGCGACTGAGAAAATCCGCTGTGACATTGTCTTTCCCGGCAATGTGCGCTGCCGAGATCGTCAGCAACCGAGGCTCTATCCACGCAAAGAGCAACTGGGCCTCCGCTTCCAAGGCTACACTGCCGGTACCGCCTTGCCGATTTATGTAAGCCACGGTCGCGGCATTGTCAGATAGGACTCGCACCGCCCGGCGCGTTACCTGGACCTCGAAACTTTGCAGCGCCAACCGAACGGCTCTCAGTTCCAAACGATTGATCGACCAGCCGCTCTCCTGCTGGGACCAGAGACCCTGCGTCACTTGCTCCCCGCAGTGCGCGCCCCAGCCCGTTAGACAGGCATCCGTCAACAGCGGAACCCAGTCGGGCTGTTCCAAGGGCATCCCTGCACGAAGCGAGGATGGGCGCAGCCACCATTTCAGATCGTTGCGAACCATCCGTGGACAGGGAAGTCGCTTGTTCAATGAATCGACCTGATTGGACCAGCGGCGGAGTAAGGCCCTCTGGAGGCAACGCATGTGGAAGCGAGCCCAGGGCACCACTTCCAGGGAGGCCGCCATGGTTCCTAAGAGCTGTAGATAGCGCCAAGCCAAAGGGGCTGAGGTCCTTCGAAAGCAGCGCACTAGAGCCTGGAGAGAGAACACTCTCCGTTCCGGAAGAAACACAGTTCCTCTGCAAGTATCGAATAGTACCCCCAGGTACTCGAGCAACTGAGTCGGATCCAAATGACTCTTGCCGGGGTTGACAACCCAGCCAAGGGACTGCAGAAGCCCGACGACCCTCGCCGTGGAGGACTCGCACTCCGAGCGAGTCTTGCCGCGTATCAACCAATCGTCCAGATAAGGATGAACCAGCACCCCCTCCTGATGCAAGGCCGCCGCTACCACCACCATGACTTTGGTGAACACCCGAGGAGCGGTGGCCAGGCCGAAAGGCAAGGCTTGGAACTGGAAGTGACCCCACGGAAGAGCGAATCGGAGATACTGTTGATGGGACTGCCGGATAGGAATATGGAGATAGGCCTCGGTCAGGTCGAGAGAGGTAAGGAATTTGCCTTTGCGAACGGCGACAATTACAGACCGCAGGGTTTCCATCCGAAAATGTGACACTCGAAGACAAAGATTCACGCCCTTGAGATCTAAAATAGGACGAAGAGCACCATCTTTCTTTGGCACCACGAAATAAATGGAGTATCTGCCGAGACCGTACTCCTCCGGCGGAACAGGAACCACTGCTCCTAGCCGGAGTAAGCGATCGAGAGTCTGCCGGATCTGAGCGGTCTTGAGAGGACCCCGGCAGGGGGATGCCACAAAAGAATCGAGAACGGGCCGGGCTAGATCCAACGCATACCCGTCCCGAATAATCTCCAAAACACAACGATCTGACGTGATATGGGCCCAAGCCGAGTGAAACTGCTGAAGACGACCCCCAATTGCAGTAACCTCTGCCTGGACCCGCAGCCCTTCATTGGGGCTTGTGAGCGGCAGAAGAGGCCGCGGCCGCGAATCCTCTAGAGGCCCCTCGAAAACCTTGAAAGCTCGGAGACCTCGAGAGATACCTACCGCGCTGCGTTCCCACAAAGAGGGGAGACCGGAATCTACGAAAGTCCCGAAACTGCCCCCGAGGGGAAGGAAGGGATCTACCTCGCCTTGGACGATCCTCGGGAAGGTGACCGCCCTTAGAATCCCCCAGCTCTTTGACCAACTTATCAAGATCTTCACCAAAGAGGAGCTTGCCTTTAAAGGGTAACTTACCCAGGCGAGATTTAGAAGAAGCATCCGCCGCCCAACTCTTCAACCAAAGGGCTCTGCGAGCCGCCACCAAGGAACCCATGCTATTAGAAAGCGCACGGATAAGGTCGTAATGGACATCCGCCAAATACGCCGACCCAGACTCCAAGTGCTGAAGTTCGTTCAAGTCCTCGGCCTCCGCCTGACGAAGACGCTGTACGCAGCAAAGACAGGCTCGAGCAATCCAAGCCCCACAAATGGAGGCCCGCAACGCTACCGCGTCCGCCTCAAACGATTCTTTCAACAAACCATCCATTTTGCGGTCCTGAGGCTCTTTCAAGGCCGCACTACCTTCAACAGGGATCGTGGTCTTCTTAGTTACAGCCGAGACCACCGCATCCACCTTAGGCAAACGGAACCGGTCGAGGTCCTTGTCCGCCAACGGATAAAGCTTATGCATGATTTTTATCCCCCTGAGCCCCGATTCCGGGGCATCCCACTCCGCTTGTAACATTTGATCAATGACACTATGCAAGGGGAAGACTACCTGTGTCTGGCGGACCGCCTGAATGATAGGATCCACTCCATCTTCTTCCGCTGCCGGCGGTGGTGGGACGAGGCCAAGAGTCTGAAGCGCCTCAGAAAGGAGCGCGGGTAACTCTTCCCTGCAAAAGACGCGAATGATTTTCGCCTGATCTTCGGGCTCCGGGAGCTCGCCTTCCTCTAATGCCTCCTCCTCGACATCTAAGTCCGGTTCCTCACCCTCTATCCAATCCGAATTGGAAAACAAGGGCTCCTGCAGGCGCTGCCGCTTGGCCGCGCGCATACCAGATAAAACACTGCCCGAAGCAGTAGGCTGCGCGGTCGCCCCCTGACCAGGAGGGGAACCGACAGCAAATCCTTGTCGCCGACGACAAAAAGCTTGATGCATTAACAAAACAAAGTCGGGAGAAAAATCCTCCAAGAAGGAATCACCCCGGAGATCCGCCGGCGTCCCCCCGACAGGAAGAGAGGGGGTCGCTCCCGAAGGGCCTTCCAAGGGTGAGTCCGTCGCCATAGTCGCGGTAGAGGACTCCGAAGCAACTGCCAAGGAAGTCTCCAGCCGCTGTTCCATACTGAGGGATATAGAGGCGCAGCGCTGACAGACCCCCGTCTCTGAAGGAGCGCCCCTCCGAGAGCCACAGATGACACACAGGGACCCCGATGGCATGAAGCCAAAAAACACACGGTCCCCCATGGATGAAAAAATACCGGACCGGACCGCAGATAGGACGGTAGCCAGCACGGAGTCCGAGGAGCAGCGGGCCACTAACACAAGGCTGGGAGCCCGCTCATAAAGATAAAACCGCAGCCTCTGCCTTCTATGGGCTTTTGAAAAATTGCTGCCTGTATTTAATGGTTGTTTCTTCTTTTGTTTTTTTAAAGATGCTGAGAAAAAATAAACACGTGCTCTAGTCCATGAAGCATCAATCTCCAGCAGCCCAAACACTCCCTCAAGAGAGAGCCCAGAGATTGGCAAAATAAGCAATCAAAGAAATAAAAGAAAGCAAAAGAAAGCAAAGTAAACCAAAGCCCAACCGATGAGCAGAGAAAAGGCCCGCCGTAGCGGATGCCTAATACCCCGGGGAAACCGAACCCGGCAACGTGGACTGCCCGGAGAAAATAACCGCGACAGGAAAAATGGCCGCGGCTTCTCCCTCAGTTCAGGCGCGCTCAGAATTTGGCGCCAAAATGCCAGGGAGCGCTAAACAAGGAGGCCCCGTCCCGGAGAGGCCGGATTCGGGCAAAGGACAACCGCACACAAAAGAAGTAAAAAAAAAAAATAAAGAAATCAAAGGCCAAAACACGCGAGAGGGGCCAAGACAGTGACAGGGGCACAAACAGTGTCTGCCTCCGCGAAGCCCGTCAGCAGTGCCAAGCGCACAGAGTCCTAACTGATCGAAAACTGAAGCGCTGGCCAGCCGCGAAGGAGCTCTGCCCCGACCAGTCAAGGAAACAGAGATCCAAGCCCAAAGGAAATTAGAAGGCAATGAAAACAGCAAGCGGCCTGTGGCTGAACAGGAGAGAGACCTCGGCTGAGCCCCCCTCCTCCGGAGTGCCGTTTAGCACAGAATTTTTTTTTTTATTTTTTTTTAAAGAGACAGGAACATCTCTCCTAACAAAAAAAAGGAATCCCCAATAGGGACAAAGGAAACAAAAAATAAAAGGTTAGCTAAAACTAAAACTAACAGACTTGTGAGCCCAGCAGGCTCACACACATCTTCCTGCTGCATGAAGACTGGACACACTGGAGTGCAAGGGATAGCCAGGATGCTGGTTCCAGTGATGCTGAAATTTGATTGGTCCAGTCTTCATGCTGCAGGAGGAGGTGCACTACCCATACGTGGAGGACTAAGCTGGAGGAACGATAAGGAAGTATTCCTGGGGCACTCCCCAGGGTGACCAGGAGCTCCACAGAGAGGCAGAACAAGGGAAACCAAGGCTGTATGGGTCATTGCGGGGCCACCAGATTCATGGAAACTTTGTCCCGCAGGACCTTGAGGAGAGTCCAGACGATGAGTGGCATGGGAGGGAAGGCATACAAAAGGCACTCTGTCCACGACATGAGAAAAGCGTCTGTCGCTATCTTGGACGGTTGCGGCCGAGGACAGCAGAAGCAGGCAGCTGAGTACTGGCTGGGCTGGCAAAGAGGTCCAGACTTGGGGATCCCCATAATCAGAATAGCCGCTGCGCTACTCTGGGGTCTAAGCGCCACTCGTGCGGCTGGAGGACCTGGCTTAGCCTGTCCACCAGGGCATTGTCTTGTCCCGGAAGATATACTACCATGAGGAGCATTCCTTGGATGGTTGCATACAAGCAGAGGGCTAATGCCTCCTAGCAGAGGTGGTGGGACCCTATGACCCCCTGTTTGTTCAGAGAGAACATCGTGTCTTGGTTGTCCATTTGGACTAGCACTGACTGGTTCCACAGGTGGGGATGAAAGGTCTTTATCACTAGAAAAATAGCCTGGAGCAACATCAGGTTGATCTGCTGCTGGCTGTCCTCCAGAGACCAGTTGCACTACTTGCACTACATACACAGTTCTTCGCAGTGGGTACCTCAGCACAGTAGGGAGGCGTCCATCGTGAGGACCTTAAGGGGGGTTTGGGTGCTGGAAGGGCATGCCCTTCTGCAGGTGCTGTGCATCCTGCCACCAACTGAGTGACTCTGCTAGTTGACGGGACACAGAGACCCTGTCCCGGAGGCTGCACATGGCTTAAATCCACTGTGAGTGGAGGCACCACTAAGCTGCCAACATGTGGAGGAGGGTGTTGGGGACCACATGGACTATGGAAAGCATATGGCCTAGCAGGCGGAGCATGGGAGGGAAGACATACAGAAGGCACTCAGTCCACAACATGAGAAAAGCATCTAGAAACATAGAAACATGACGACAGAAAAAGACCACAAGGCCCATCTAGTCTGTCCTTCCATAACAACAACTACAACAGTCCACTTTTTACCTTTAGAGATCCTCTGTGTTGGTCCCATGCTTTTTTGAATTCAGTTACTGTCCTCATCTCCACCACCTCCACTGGGAGACTATTCCACGGATCCACTACTCTTTCCGTAAAGAAATATTTCCGCATATCACTCCTGAATCTATCTCCCTTCACCCTCATCCCATGTCCCCTCGTAGCAGAACTTGCTTTCAATTGAAAGAGGCTCTCTCCCTGAACATTTATGCCACGGAGGTATTTAAACATCTCAATCATATCACCTCTATCCCGCCTTTCCTCTATCTGACACTATCTGGGACACAGCGAGGTGGCGCTACACCTCAGTCACCAGGGCCCTGGGACAATCCACCCTCTCCAGGGGGAGAAAGGTCATGGATTGGGGGATGTCCAGACAAGCCCCTACGAACTCCAGGTCCTGTGTTGGAGTGAGGTGGGGCTTGGAGTGGTTTATCACAAACTCCAGATGTTGCAGGACCTTGATGGTGTGGGCCATGGCCTTTGGCACCTCTGAGGTCATGTCCACTTTTACAAGCCAGTCGTCAAAGTATGGGAAGACAAAGGCCCCTTGAAAACGTAGGAAGGTGGCCACCACTGCAGGGCATTTGTGAAGACTCTTGGTGCAGAGGCTAGGCCGAAGGGTAGTGCCCTGAAATGGTAGTGGTTGCCCCCTACCATGAACCTTAGGTACTGCTGTGGCTGGGATGGATAAGGATGTGGGCATAAGCATCCTTTAGGTCTAGGGAGCACAGCCAATCTCCCTGCTAGAGGAAGGGCAGCAATATTACAAGGGAGAACATTTTGAACTTCTCCCGCACCAGGAATTTGTTCAGGTTTCTCAAGTCCAGGATGGGTCCTAGGCCTCCTGTTCTTTTTGTGACCAGAAAGTATCTGAAGTAAAACCCCTTTGCTTTTAGTTGATGTGGTATGGGCTCCATGGCCCTGTCTCTGAGAAGGCCTGCAAATTTCCGAAATAGCAGAGCCTGGTTGAGGGGAGTCAGATGGGGCTCTCCTGGTAAGAAAGGGGGAGGCATCTGTTTAGTCACATAAAACAAACACATAGTAAGTGTAGACCCCAGTACCAATTACAGTCCTTCTGCAGCCTCAAATATGGATGCCTTTGATTTTAAGGCATCCATATTTGAAGTAAAAATCAATTTTTCCTAGCTGTTAACGGAAGAGGGCCCACATGATCTAATTGCAATCTCTCAAATGGGTCACGAGGAGGTGCTCTCATTAACTGTCCCCTTCCCTTTTTAAGTTGCCTCCCAAATGAAGCACAGATTACACAGTAGGAAACATGATCCTGTATATCATGTTTCATTTCTGGCCACCATACCAACCTATTAAGGATAGTCTGCATTTTCTTCTGCTTTAGGGTGTCCCATAGGACCTGCACCATGAACCCAATGCATCCATTCTTTACCTCAAGCTCTGGAGACTGCAATAACGAAGCCTTCCTCTCTTTTTGTACATAGAATGTCTTTCTCTATAGTGAGTGTGAGAAAGGGTGAGATCCCGGATGAGCCCCCATAAATGTAACCTTTCTACGTTCGGTTACTCCTGTTGGTCCTGGGTCCACTTCGCAGAGGCAGTAGGGTTTGTAGCACAACAAGACAACCAAACTAGTGTGGTTTGAAAAAAAGGTTTTTATATAGAAATAGGCCTCTTACATGGGTACAGAACAGAGGTATATAGTGGTTACCGAGCTGCTTCCGTGTATATCAATGACTTGATTTGTGTGCCTGGGTGTGGAAGAGCGAGAAAGGGAGGGGGGGGGGGAGGTAAAGAGAAGTGTGTGTCAGAGTCTCATAGTAAGAAGTGTCTGATGAATAGGAAGAGAGAGAGTATTTTTGTCCTTCTCTGTATTTATAGTGACGTTCTCCTTTCTCCAGCACCTCCCTTTTTCATACTTTGGTCTGTTTGAGGTCTGTTATCACCTGATTAGCAAGGAGGGGCTGATGTCCTGCAGACTAATCTCATCAGCCATGCTAAGCCCATCAAGTCTGGAGATGTCCTATCCGACATCACCAGGGTGTCAGAGCTGCCTGCAGGCCAAGGTCTGGGAAAAGCCATGAAACCTATGCTAGGCATAATGTCATGCTGTATGCCGACAGCATCTGGACCAGGTAAAGGAGGTAACCTTCCCTGACCATCTGAAGTACCCAGGATTCGGTGGTGATGGTAGACCACTGGTGGGCAAAATGAATCAAAAGCCCCCCCCCCCCCCTTTGGCAGCTGGTCCCCTTCGGTAGAGAGGCTATGGCTCAGAGTCAAAACCACAACCCAGTGTAGGCTGGAGCTGGTGCCTGAGGCTTGGGGCCCTTAGGCTTGTGTAGGCCCTGGCCCGCTACCTTGCTCTGATGACCGTGCAAAAGGGTCTGGTATGGGGAATAGCCTCAGTAAGGCTGGCTTTTCCAGTGAAAGGGAGGAGTTTTCCCTGGTGGTTTTCTTTTTGATGCCGGAGGATGCAGGGAGATCACGGTTTGCCCATCTCTCCGGAGAAACCTCATCCTCAGACTCCCAGTCTTACTCAGTCAAGGCCTGACTGCTCTTGTGTCAGATCCAGCCTTCAGTGATCCATGGCTGCTGCTTGGCGGTGAAGATCTCACTCCCAAGGACCAGGACAGAGACCCTCGCCGAGAATCAGCTTGAGGCATGGGGCTCTCAAGGATCTCTTCAGTGGCCCAGGGAATCCGCAGCATAGAGGTCCCTGCAGTATCAGTACATGCGCCGGCAGGGTGGAGTATCGACGCTTGCTGCGAGACAAGGCAGGCAGAAACGCTGCATTCCAACACCATCATCGTGGTTTCCCACTCAGGAGTTGCAGCCTGCAACACAGATGCCAGGGTGACTGGGTCAGATGTCGGTGAGGAAAAGAAGTCTGACAGAATGGGACGGGCCTGAGATCTATGGCCACTCCAACTCCCCTGTTACCTTCAAGGGGCTGTGGAACCTTGCACAAGATTTGCCATGTGTGTCCGACTCCTAGGAAGAGGTACTCAAGGATTTCTTCTTTTTCTTCAACTCTTGCTCCAGTGAACCCTTGACAGAGTATACGTGATCCCGCTCGGGCACCGCGGGGGCTTTACAGACTCCAAGGATCTATGCAGGGCCTTAGAGAATGTGACTACTGGAGATACCGGGGCTGAATCTGACCTGTGGAAGATGTCATGCTTCCGCCAATGACTCTGGATGGTCTTAGCAGACATCTTTTTGCACAGGGAGCAAACCTCTGGGTCATGTTCTGCACCTAGACACCGGAGGCAACAGTCATATGTGTTGGTAAGGGACATGTTCTTCAAGTACCGATCACACTTCTTAAACTCACTGGCCACTGAGGCAAAAAGGACCCCCACGACGTCTAAGACCCTTCGGCAGCCAATGGTCATAGAAATGCATGAAATCAGGCTGAGAGAAAAAACTAACTAAGGTTCCGAGTCTCGAAGTCAAGGCGACAGGGTTCAGAGATGGGAAAGGGACCGGTGCTAACTGGACAATGCACTTAATATGCAAGAGGAAATCAACTATTTTCTGGGGGAGGTAAGATATATGTCTGAAGGGCTCCATGGAAAAAAGGGAGAACAAGTAAGATGGCACCCTTGGGGGGGGGGAGGGGAAGAGGACCACGTATGAGTGGTGGTATCTCCCAAAGGCTTTCTCTGAAAGCTGGAGAGATGCTTACAGTGGGGGCTCCATCGGTGTCTTCGTAACCCATATGTGAGGACTGACTTCCTGCTTGTTCCTGGAGAAACCTGGATTAGAACCCTTTGCCCCGGAGATGTTGGCGTACTGGGTCTACCGCTTTGTCATCGAGAAGGCCTGCGAGATCCTGCAGTAGAAGGTCCTAATGAAGGTGAGACCTGGGGAGCTCTCCTGGAAAGAAAGGGGGAGGTGTCTGTGCCAGTGGAGGAGGTAGCGCTCCTTGACCACATGAAGTGACCAGGAATCTGTGGTGATGGCCAGCCACCTGTGGACGTAGTGGATCAGACGTCCCCCTGTGGGATGCTGTCTTTCTTGGGGTAGAGAGGCTATGCACAAGGAGTCAAAAACTCCCTCCAGGCTGAGCAGCAGCCAACAATCTGGGGCTTGGGAGCCTTCTGCTTATGAGGGCCTTGCCCACATTACTTTGCCTGCTGACTCTTCTAGGGAGGTCTTAAATCGAGGAAAGTTTTTGTAAGCAGTCCCTTTCCTCGGGTAAAAGGGCTTTTTACCTGAGCACTTCCATCAAGGAGGGCCAGCGGTCTTTTTGGAAAGCCTGGTCCTCTTCATGTACTCTGTCTCCAACTTGGCGGCCTTCTCTGTCATAGGTTTGCCAAAGAGGTTCTTCCCTTAGCATGGACATCGACCAATTTGTCCTGAATTTATTGTTCGAGGTCGGAAGATGGTAGGTAAGCCTGGCATCAGGCACCGATGCCTGCAGTGGCTACTCTAGTTGCTGACTCGAAGTAGTCATAGGCTGCTCAAGTCATGAATTTGGAGCACTCACAGACGGCTTTGGCCAGGATCTTGAATGGCTGCAGGGGTTCCTTGGAGAGGCCATCCGAGAAACTGTCGAGCTCTTTCGCCAGGTCTCCCAGGTACATGCTCATGTACAACTCGTAGGCTTGGATCCAGCTGATGAGCATCGAGCCCTGGTAGTACTTTCTGCTGAGCGCATCCAAAGTGTGGGCATCCCTACCTGGAGGCACCAAGGTCTACGCCTTCTGGCTCTTCAGCCGACGCATGGCTGACTTCACCACCATGGAGGTGAGTGGCAGCTGTGCCTTCTGGAAGCCAGAGCTCCAGCGGACATGATACGTTGAGTAAAGCCACTTGCACACGATTGGCACCGATGCTGGTGTTTCCCACATACGGAGCATTAGCCATTCCAGGATGGGCGGAATAGGTACCGTGGAGTGATTCCCTCAGCGGGAACGCGTATTGGAGGATTTCCAGTTCCTTTGTCCGAGGGTCCTCCTCCGATTCCATTGGGAATGATAGGGCCTTCGACATGTGCCGTATGAGGTCAAGGAATGCCACACCCTCAGGTGCGGACCGACACCAAAGAACAGAAGGTGGCGAGTCTGAGGGGACGTCATGGTGGCGACGGGTGCCCAGGGACTCCTCGTCCTTGGTCTCCCATTCAGAGTAGTTGGTCAAAGACTCGAGGGAGGGGCGGCTCGTGGCTCTGGGCCTGAGCCCTGCCTGTGTCCCTTGGAGGCCCGGCGGCTGGTGCCAGGTGTGCTAGCCGGGGAAGACCTCAGTTTTGTTGAATGGGACGGATCTAGACTTTAGCTGAGGAATGATTCAAGGCTGCATGGTCTCGAGAACTGGCTCAGCCTCCAAGGACATTCTCGATGTTGAGGGCCCGGTGTTCTAGGCGGAGGAACCGGCTGTGTAGGACAGCAATGCACGCTGCAGGTCCAGAAGGCTTTGCAGCTATTAGTGCGGGCACCAAGGAACTCTGGCCCGATGCCAGTTCCCCAGAAGGGAAGTTCTCAACGAGGATGGCCTTGGGGGACCAAGGCCAATCACTCAGCAAATCTTTCCGGAAGATCTTGGTGGGCTGCTTCCGCTCTGAGGATTCAGATGAGCATCGTGGACTGCAGGACCTGGTTCGGGGCTTACCCGACTTGCCAGAACCATCCAGGGACACTGCTTTGGAGTGTTGCTTCTTTTCTGTTCCCTCAAGGGAGTTCCCCTTTCTGAAGATCCGTAGCGTCGACTGGGGTCCGCAAGGGTGCCTCAGGAATCTGTGGCTTCAGAGGGGGCCTTGGCTTTCAGAGGCACTCCAGGAAGAACTTATCACACTGCTGCTAGAAGCTCTTCAGGGCCTTGGCAGACATCTTCTTACAGAGACCACAGGCCGTGGAATCGTGGTCCGGCTCTAGGGAGCAGTCGTGTGTGTCGGTAAGGGACATGATTTGTGAACACCAAACACATTTCTTAAAGCCACTTGTAGCCATGGGGGGGAAAAGCACCACAGCAAGGTCGAAGACCCACGGTGCTGCCAGTTGGAAAAAAGGGCACGAAAGCGCCAAGGAGAAAATAATATCTATGGACCCAAGATGCAATGCTGGGGCAGTGGGCTCGGGTGGCGGGAAGTGTACCAGTGCACAACCAGAGGAAAGTATGAAACTCAGGCACAAAGAAATCAACTTTTTCCAGGTGGAAAGCAGACAGATGTCTGAAGGGCTCCGCGGAACAAAGGAGACTAAGCAAGATGGCACCCTTGGGCAGTAAGGGGACCACGCATGAGTGGTGGCATCTCCAAAAGGCTTTCTTTGAAAGTTGGGGAGATGCTTCTGAGAGGGTTCCATCGGAACTCACATCACCCATATGTGAGGACTGACTTCTTGTTCCTGGAGAAAATTATTTTCTCTTATTAGTCTTCAATGAGTTACACTGTAGCTTCACTGCGTGTCCCCTAATCTTTTTACTTTATGATGGCATAAACAACCGATCTACGTTTACCCATTCCATTCATTAATTTATAGACCTTTATCATATCTCCCCCAAAGTTGTCTCTTTTCCAAGTTGAAAAGCCTTAAGTTTTTAAGACTTTCCTTAAAGGGGCATCCTCCCATCCTCTCTACCATTTTGGTGGCTCTTCACTCTACCTTTTCTAATTCCGCTATATCTTTTTTAAGATAGGGTGACAAGAACTGCACACAATATTCAAAGTGAAGTTGCACTCACCACACCACACCAAGGAAACTCAAACTAACACCACCACAAAAAATTATCTTGGATACAACCTACACTTATAAATAAGATAAATGAATCTATCAAAAAGGACCTATTACTAGTGACTAATAACAGAGGAGAAAAGATCTCAGATAATGATTTCTCCCTCTAATCGGCAGTCACCTGCCTACAAGGAAAGTATAGATACCGTCAATGATCTAAAAAACTCCTCTGTATTTTTATTTACTTAAAAAAATTTTAATAGCTGAGCAGCTAAGCTTAGCTTCTCTAGCTTACCACCATAATCAAATTCAAATGCAAATAATGCTTTTCAATTAATCAGAAACAGTATAAAGCTTCTCACAAAAGTAGAATCTATAGGAAAACATGGCAAACACCAACACGGCTGATCTCTCTAGCCGCACCTTGAAAGTAAATGCCACACATCAAAATTTCTTCCACATTATTCACTGCTAAAACATCCATATCAAATTCAACTTTCCATGCAGCAATGGTCCTTCTCAAATTTTCAGGAAAAGCTAGCTCAACAAAGTCCTTGTTTCACCAAAAACAGCTTCATCGGGGGCAGCGAATCTTAGCAGCCTCAACGGGATAACTAGTCTATTTATAGTGGTAAGCGAGAGAACCTAAACTTAGCTACTCAGCTATTAAAATTTTTTAAGTAGGGGGGCGCTAGTGAGCCCGCTGCAGAATGGCTGCTCCCTAGTGTAGCTCCGTCCCGGGCTTCCCCAATTCTTCTGCTAACACCTGCATATCCACGGCATTGGTCCCCTGAGCCTTCAGAACTGACCCCTGGAGAGTCGGGCAATTTTAATTGCACCCTCTGACGCGGCTCGGATTGCAGCGGCAAGGTATACTGCCGGGAGCCAGTCTCTGCTATACCCGGCCCTGCTGTCTTGCTCCTGACTGCTGCCGTTGCTCCAGTGTGCTCCCTACAAACCAGGACCGGACTGCAAGGCTCTCTGCCCATCGCATAGTGAAGCGTTGATATTGCCTGGCAGTGTATCTAGGAGCGGAGCTACCTGGAGGCTGCGTGTGTGTCCCGTTGCTGAGCACTGCAGTGGAGAGGGAATTGGTGCTCCGGTGCTGCTGCTGCTGCTGCCTTGTGAGTTGCTGCTTCTCCCTGGCAATTGTGCTGCCTCAGTGCTGCAGAAGAGGTGAGGGTGCTTGGGGTCCCACAAGACAGAGCTTGCCGGGAGGCTGTGGTGGACTGGATTAAACTGGCAGCCATAGCCACGTGGTGTTGAAACGCACGGGGTTCTTTGCATTCCAACTAGTGCAGCAAGTCAAAGCGGTCACGTGGGCGCTGCTCAGCGAATCATCTACTCTCTTCCAGAATTGTAAAAGAAAACCACGGATTTCGACAATTCCTGCACTGTGCTATATTGTGTGAGGCTGGAGCTCCCCCTGCTGACCACGAGTGGGATTGTTCAGTCTTGTCAGCTTGCTTACAGCATCTGCCTGCTTTTTTCGTAGCTGCTCACTGCCTATCCTTGGATTGCTGGACCGCTATCTATCCCATGGCTGCTAAGGCTAAAAACTCTGAGGCCCGAGAGGGCATACGCTCATCCCAACGGTTGCAGGGCAAAAGTGGTGTCCCGACTAGTCCAACCAGTAAACACCTCTCAGAGGGTTCTGATGATGAGACTGAGTGAAAATGAATTGGAACCTACCATGCTGTCCTCACATGCCCTACTTCAGCGTGAACTTCGTAGGGGCTTTGCGGATTTGGCAGGCGAATTCCGCTCCATGTGCGAAGAGGTGATGAGCACCATTGCGGAACTCCGGGGTGAAATGAAAGATCTCGGTGCGCGAGTGGAGGAGGTTGAGACAAAAGCTGCGGATCACGATAGTGCCATGGTGGATTTACAATGTGCTCTCGATAGGCAGCGTGCGCAAGCCATGGAGCTCACTTATAAAACTGATGACATTGAAAACCGCTCCCGTCGCAACAATGTGCGTTTCCGGGGAATCCCGGAAGCAGCGGGGGGCGGTGAAGACCTCCCGGTAGTCCTCAAAAATTTGATTGCTGAATTGCTCCCGGGGGAGGAGCTGGCAGCCCATGGGTCTGAAATGGAAGTTGAGCGAGTGCATCGGGCTTTGGGAAAGCCTCCTAATAACCAGCCCCGGGATGTCATTGCGCGATTCTTGCGCTATACTGATGCTGAACTTCTCATACGCCGGGGCCGGGAGAAAAAAGCGATCCGGTTTCAAGAAGCAACGGTAACTGTATATCAGGACCTCTCGACGTTTACACTGGCCCGTCGGAGGGAGATGAAACCAGTAACGATGGTCCTGAACAACAAAGGGATTCGCTACTCCTGGGCCTTCCCGTTCCAGATAAACTTCCTCCTGGGCAATAAAAAGATCTCCGCAAAAGACCATACAGAGGCCTGGAGAGCTCTCCGCCAGGCAGGTCTGGTCGAAGATAATGCGCTGCCTCAACTCCCGACCCCTAAGCCTCAACACTCGAAGTGGACCCGAGTGGGAAAGCTTACTTGACATTCCCCGGAGTTGACGTGCTTATTTTTCTGATTGAGAAACTTTGCTCAGGGGTTCTTTGCTTTCATGACCAAACTTGAATGGCCAGTTTTGAGAGTTTTGCTGTTCTCCCGGTCTGCTCCTGTTGGGCTGCCGGCTCTTGGTCTGCGAGGGAACTGGGTATATACCTACTGCCCCATGCGGGTAGTGGGGGGTATGTTGATGCTGTGTGAATTCTGTTAAAGGGGTAATCCTGGCTAGATACTTTGTTGAGGGGCTGTGTATGGGGGAAATGATCTGACATGCAATGCTTGTAGTTTGGCTATGTGGGGGCCCGGGCGGAGTTTAGTTTGGGGTCAGTTTACCGTGTCCTGTTTTTTCTTTAACAGGTGGGAGGTACTGAAGGGAGGGGGGGTGGGCAGGGGGGGGAAGGTCTCTACTGCTAGAGGAGGGTGGAAAGTTGGGTGGGGGGGGTTAGTATTTTTTTTTTCGGGATATGGAGCACGAAGGTGGGGGAGGTGAATCTCTACAGCTAGCCTGGTGGTTTCATGATGATGGCGTTTTATGCTGGATAGCAGTGCAACTCTTACAAGAGTCGTGGGGGAAGCGTGTTGTGGGCCAGAGGGGAGGCAAAGGGTGGGGGGAGGGGGGGTGTGATGGTTGAATAACAATGGTGCGCTTGATTTCCCTGAATGTTAAGGGTCTTAACTCCCCTCGAAAGCAATCTTTGCTGTTCTCGGAGCTACGGACCCTGAAGGGGGACATTGTCTTTTTGCAGGAGACCCATCTCCGAGCTAGCAAACAGGGGTGGTTAAAGCGTAATCCTTATACTGAGGTGTGGGTTGCTTCAGATGTGAATGGGCGAAAGAAACGTGGGGTGGCCTTTTTATTTCATCACAGCTTGTCTCTACGGGTGGAAGAGGTTAAGAGAGATACCCTGGGACGGTGGCTTTTTGCGAATATACGCTTGGAAGGTCACATGTTAACCTTAGCTAACATATATGCACCAAATGAGGGGCAGGGATCTTTCTTTACATGGTTGAAGGTCTTGCTGGCTGAATTCGCGAAAGGCCCCATTATACTCGGTGGTGATTGTAATGCCCATCTGGTGCCCCATTTGGATTCTACGAGTAGTGGTGGGAGGGGGGTGAACAGGCCCGGTAAGGCCTTGCAGAACCTTTTGAAAGAGCTGGGCTAGCGAGATGTGTGGAGAGATACCCATGAGGGGGAGAGAAGCTACACCTATTTTTCTCCTGTCCATCAGGTGCACACCCGCATAGATTATTTTTTGTTGGACCAGCGCCTGATGGATGGGAGGGTGGAGGCTGGTCACGGAGCATTGACCAGGTCGGATCATGCCCCGTGCTGGCTCACCCTCCCGGCGGATGTGTACAGTGACCGCCAATGGCTTTGGAGGCTTGATGTGCGATTCCTTCGGTGGCAGTGCGCTGTGCAGGACCACGGCCGTTTCATAACTGACTTTTTTGAGCTAAACGACTCTGGGGAGGTTCCGCTTCCCATAGTTTGGGACGCTTTCAAGGCCACGGCTCGGGGCCAACTTATGGCAGAAATGGCTCGCACGCGGAGGGCCTGGAGACGGGAATATTGTCAATTAGTGGGAGAATCTTCCCGGATGCGCTTAGAACACGCCCAGACTGGATCGAAGCGGGTCTTACGTCAATGGCGGGCTGTCCAGCCTAACCTGGATGCATGTTCACAAAGAGAACTAGACAATAAGCGCCGGAAATTGCGCCAAACATTTTATGAGTAGGGGAACAAGACAGGTCGCTATTTAGCCTTGCAGCTTCGGCAGCAGCAATCAGGGCGGGTGGTCCGCAAGCTTCACGACTCTGGGGGGCAGAAGAAGGTGATCTCTCGAGAGATACGCGAAGTCTTTGCTACTTTTTTGGAACGGTTATATAAAGCCGAACCTTTTGATTTGGCCCACGCACAGGGCTTCTTACGGAAGATCACCTTGCCCCAGTTGACTAACGCTGATCGGGAGCACTTAGACTCTGAACTTACTGTGGAGGAGGTGGAGCTCGCAATCCGGCGGTGGAAAACGGGGGGAGCGCCAGGTAATGATGGCTTTCCTGCGGAGTACTATAAAAAATTCCGTGTGCAATTAGCGCCTACGCTGGTAGTACTCTTCAATGAGGTCCTGAGAGGGGCATCTCTGCCTCCCTCTCAGTGTGAGGCTTTGATAGTCATGATCCCTAAGCCAGGTAACCCCTGCAGGACGCGGCCTCATATCGTCCCATTTCCCTCTTAAATACGGATGTCAAAATACTTGCTTCTGTGCTGGCTGCGCGATTGAACCGGGTTCTCCCAACTTTGGTACATCCTGACCAGGTTGGGTTTGTACCAGGACGCCAGGCGGCAGATAATATTTGGCGAATGCTGCAGGTTATCTACGTAGCGCAGCAAGACTCGCAGCCGACCCTAGTGATGGGGGTTGATGCCGAAAAGGCCTTTGACCGTGTCAACTGGGGTTATTCTTTGGTGTGTGTTGGACACGTTGGGCTTTGGTCCTAATTTCATACTCTGGGTTCATAGCTTATATCAAGACCCCCAGGCATGTGTTCGGGCTAACGGGGGTCAATCCAGAATTTTCGCACTGGAACGGGGCACTCGTCAAGGCTGTCCTCTGTCGCCGCTGTTGTTCGCACTAGTGATGGAACCCTTGGCACAGAGCTTTCGCAAACATTCGGGCATGTGGGGCGTTCGTGTGGATCCGCGGAGTACCGGATCACGCTCTTCGCGGATGATATCATATTATCTCTGGTGAATCCCACCGCGTCTCTTTCTGCCGCTATGCAGCTTTTTGACACCTTTTCCCAGGTGTCTGGATTTAAAATCAATTATGCTAAATCTGAAATTCTGAATGTGGGGGTCTCGGAAGCGGTTTGTGCGGAGCTTCGTGCTGCCTACCCCTTCCGGTGGGTGTCGGGTGCTTTGCGATATTTAGGGGTGAATTTGACAGTGGACCGGGTGGCCCTTTTTAAGGCTAATTATGAGCCATTACTTCGGCAAGTTCGGCGCGATTTGGAGACCTGGAATAGGTTAATATTATCCTGGTTTGGGCGTATTGCGGTGGTAAAGATGGTGGTCGTTCCCCGGTTTTTGTACCTTTTTCAGGTTCTCCCTATCTCGTTGGCCTGGGGATTATTGGCCACCTGGCAAACCCTGCTTATGAAATTTATCTGGCAGTACCGTCGGCCGCGCTTGCCACGCCAACTTCTTTATGCTTGTTCGCGCACTGGGGGTATGGGGGTTCCAAATCTTCACTGGTACTATGCGGCAGCGCAGTGTCGCGCCGGGGTAGAGTGGATGATCACGGATAGCTCCAAGCGATGGGTGCAACTGGAAATGACTATCGCAGGGGGGGCGGGATTGGGGGACCGGCTGTGGCTTGGTCCCAAGCTGCGAAGTGGTCAGCGTTTAAGCAATCCCTACATTTTACATACCCTTCGCTGTTGGGACCAATTCTTTCGGCCTCGTGGGATGGACCTCACCCCTTTAGCGCCTATAGTAGATAATGCTTCCTTTCCCCCGGGACTGGTTGATCCGGCGTTCCGGATATGGGGTCATAAGGGCCTTAGCCGTGCAGGACAACTGTTTGACGAGGGTAAGTTGCAAACGTTTCAAATGCTTCGGGAGGAATTTGACCTTCCCGATAGTCAGCTCTTCCAATATACGCAGGTGGCCCATTGGGTTCAGGCTAGAGCCGTTCTGCCCCGTGGCCCGAGTGTTGACAGATTTGGAGCGTTTTTGCGAGGGTTGCACCACCACCAAAGGTCTTATAGCTGCCTTGTATGCTCACCTGCAGGCGCAGCAACCGCGCTTTGTCAAGCATAGAGAAAACTGGAATACTGACTTGAATCTTCTTTACTCTGAGCAACAGTGGGAACAGGTGGAGGGTAGATTGTGGAAGAGCTCGGTGGCGGTTAATGTCCGTGAAACTAACTATAAATTATTATATAGGTGGTACATGACTCCTGTGCGGATTGCTCGCGTTTATCCCGGGGTTTCGGATCTGTGTTGGCGGTGATGTGGGCAGAAGGGGGCTCTGGAGCACATCTGGTGGTCCTGCCCTCGCGTTCAAACCTTTTGGAGGGGGATTCAAACTCGTTTATAGCAGCTTATTGGGGTGAGCATTCCCTGAGATCCAGGTATCTTTCTATTTGGGGTTGCTGTGCCCGGGGTGTGCAGCCCCCAACTGGCTTTGCTTCGCCATGGTCTGAATGCGGCTCGCATGTCGCTAGCTTCTGTTTGGAAGCAGGCTCTCCTACCGTCTTTTTCTGTCTGGTTGGACCGGATGTGGGACACATACACAATGGAGCGTGGGGTAGCTGCTGGGAGGATGCATTTGCCGCACTTTGAGCAGGTGTGGGAACCCTTTGTCCTTCGTTATGGCACCTGATTGCTTAAGGCTGTGGCCCGTCCTCGAAAGTGGTGGGTGACATGTTATGCTGCAAGAGGCTTGTCGGCGGTACCGCCTTTTGCTTTCTGTGCGCTGAATGGCTGGCGTACTCTCTCTTTTTATGGGCTGGTATGGAGATTCGCGGGGGGGAGGTGGGAGAGATAGGATAGGGGGGCTTGGGGGTGGGAGGGGACGTTGGAAGGTGGGGGTGGATGTTTTTTCTTTTTGGGGGGGTTATCTGTGGCTTGCAGTAGGGTGGGAGGGGGTTGGGGGATACGGGAAGGGGGACAAGTATAAAGGAATAAAAGAAAAAGTCTAATATAAAAATATAAAAACAAAAGAAGGCGTTTTGTTGGCTAGCCTTGTGTTCTTTGTTAGTGACTTTGGCTTTGTTCTCTTTTGATATTGTATTATGCTCATGATGTCTGTTCCTATGTATTTCATGGCTGCCTTTCAATAACAAAAAAAAAAAAAATTAAGTAAATAAAAATTATAGAAGAGTTTTTTAGATCATTGATGGTATCTATACTTTCCCCGGTAGGCGGGTGACTGCTGATTAGAAGGAGAAATCAGATCTTTTCTCCTCTGTTATTAGTCTATAGTAAAAGGTCCTTTTTGATAGAGTCAAGGTGCCGTTGCACCATGGAACAATAGAAAGGCATTATAATATTCTTGGATTTATTCTCCATTCCTTTCCTTATGATTCCTAGCATTCTATTTGCCATCTTAGCCGCCGCTGCACATTGAGTGGAGGGTTTCAACGTATTATCCACAAAGACACCAAAATCTTTTCCCTGGGTCACGATTCCTAATGTGGAACTTTGCATCGTGTAACCGTAGTTTGGGTTGTTCTTTCCTAGGTGCATAACTTTGCACTTGTCCATATTAAATTTCATCTGCCATTTGGACGTCCAGTCTTCCAATTTATCAAGGTCCTCTTGCAATTTTTCACAATCCTCATGTTTTAACAGATTTTTTGGTACCGCTTTATCATTTTAGTCAAAGCGGCTTACATTGTAACTTAAACTTGGTAATGTACATTAAAAAGTGACATTGATAACTTGGATTTTTTTGAGGAAATTGAGGGTTAAGTGGCTTGCCCACGGCCACAAGGCATGCTAGTGGGAATTTAACACTGGTCTCTTGGTTCCCAAGCCAGTGCTCTAATCATTAGGCTACTTCTCCACTCCAAACTCTTGTGTTTTAACAACTTTGAATAATTTTCTCTCACCTACAAATTTGATTACCTCACTCGTTATTCCCATTTCCAGGTCATTTATGAAGATGTTAAAAAGCAGCAGGCCCAGCACAGACCCCTGGGGTATCTTTAATCTTTAATTACACTTGATAGACCGCTTTGCCGAAACATTAAGCGGTGTACAATAAAATAAAAGGAACGCACTGCAAATTATAAGAAAAAGAACGCCATAAAAAACAGGAAAGGGCGAGCAGGACAGAACACACGTAATAAATACTAAAATACAATAAAATAGTAAAAAACCACTCCTACAGACTGGAGGTTCCAATAAAACTAGCACAAAAACAGGGGCAAAGACAAATAGGGGGAAGGGCAAGACAAGGGTACTCCACTATTCACCTTTCTCCATTAAGAAAATTGGCCATTTAGCCCTACTCTGTTTTCTACATTTTTACCAGTTCCAGATCCACAATAGTACACTGCCTCCAGTCCCACAATTTTTTAATTTCATAAGAGACCTTCTCAAAGGCTTTTTGAAAATCTAGGTACATTATATCAACCGGCTCACCATAGTCTATCTGTTTATTCACACCTTCAAAAGAATATCAGATTAGTTGGACAAGAGTTTCCTTGGCTAAATCTATGTTGGCTTTCTCTCATTAAATCATGGCTATCCGAATGTTCAGTATTTTTTTTCTTTATAATGGTTTCTACCATTTTATCCTGACGTCAGGCTCACCGGTCTGTAGTTTCCTGAATCATCCCTGGAACCCTTTTTTTCAAAAATTTGCATTACATTGGCCATTTGCAAGTCTTCAGGTACTACAGATGATTTTAAAGATTTTACACAGATTAATAGTAGGCCCGCAATCCCCTTTTTTAGTTCTTTCAACACCCTTGGATGTATATCATCTGGTCCAGGTAATTGACTACGCTTCAGTTTATAAAATACTTGTAATACATCTTTCCGGTTTATTGACATTTCTTTCAGTTCTTCTAATATATGACCTTTAAATACTATTTCAGGCATGAGAAACTTTCCTACATCATCTTCAAAAGATCGAAGTAAAGAATTCAGTCTCTCCACTATGGCCTTGACCTCCCTTAGCACCCCTTTTACTCCTCTATCATCCAATGGTCTGACTGACATCTCTCATAGGTTTTTTTTGTTACAAATGTACTTGAAGGGGTTTTATCTCCGCCCAATAAGGGAGTTTATTTAGGGGAAGAGGTTACAATTACCCCATTATCTGGGGGTGGGGCCTCTCCTAATGTGGATTCTCTTCCTGATGCCTCTCTCAGGTTACCTTCTTCGGAGGCTGTTTTACCAGTTACGTTTGATTTTTCAGGAAAAGGTTAAGCCCCCAAAAGACATTACACTTCAAGATATTTGGCAGATTGTTTCTCGCACTGAACTTTCATTACAATCTTCCTTGTCCAAGTTATCGTTTTTTACTCATGAGGCTGTCTCTGTCATGTTGGGCCATAAAGCGTAGTTACTCACCTGTAACAGGTGTTCTCCAGGAGCAGCAGGAATCAGTCCTCACTTATGGGTGACGTCGGCGCCGACGGAGCCCTCGCGGAGCAATTTTCCCCAGCTTTCAAAGAAAGCCTTTGGGAATTGCAGCGCGCATGCGCGGTCGTCTTCCCGCCCGAGGGTGCCATCTTAGCCAGTCAGATGACATAGCTAAAAAAGACAGCATAAAAATTTGCAAAAAGAACATAAGCAGACGATTGCAACTCCAAGGGGAGGAGGGAGGGTAGTGAGGACTGATTCCTGCTGCTCCTGGAGAACACCTGTTACAGGTGAGTAACTACGCTTTCTCCAGGACCAAGCAGGAAGTCAGTCCTCACTTATGGGACTCCCAAGCTCAAGGCTACCGGAGACCCTAAGCACAAAAATGAGCTCCCTCTAGCTCAGCAGCACAGAAGGAAAGAATCTTCGCTGAAGTATCACCCACCGGTAGCCCACATCCGGGATGGAGGGTAGGAGTTGCTCAGACCTCAAAGAGATTACGGAGGACTGCCTGTCCGAAAGCACTGTCCCTGCGGGACTCCCTCTCGAGGCAGTAATGGACTGCAAAAGTCTGGCTCGAAGACCAAGTAGCGGCCCGGCAGATGTCTGCCAGCGGAACAGAGCGGAGGTAAGCCACTGACGTAGCCTTTGCCCGAACGCAATGAGCCGTGACTCGGCTTTCTAAGGAGAGTCCGGCTGCCCCATAAGCCCAAGAGATACAGTCCGCAACCCAGATGGACAGAGTACGCTTGGAGACCGGGAGCCCCAATTTATTGGGGTCAAAAGACACAAAAAGCTGAGCAGCTTTACGGTGCTCCCGCGTACGGTCAAGGTAGAAGTTCAATGCCCTTCTACAGTCCAGGGTATGGAGGACCGTTTCAGCTCGGCTGGAGTGTGGTCTGGGAAAGAAGGTTGGAAGTACCACCTCCTGATTGATGTGAAAAGGGGAGACCACTTTAGGCAGAAATTTTGGGTGAGTCCGTAGGACTACCCTATTTTTGTAGAACCGAGTGTAAGGGGGATCAGACACGAGGGCCTGCAATTCACTTACGCGTCTAGCGGAAGTGAGGGCTATCAAGAACAGTGTTTTCCAAGACAGAAAACGGAGAGAACAGGTAGCCATAGGTTCAAAAGGCGGACAGGTGATCCGCTGCAAAACCACATTCAGGTCCCAGTCAGGCGCTGGCGGGCGCAGAGGTGGTTTAAGTAGAAGGAGACCTCGGAGAAACCTCGCTACGAGAGGGTCGCTGGAGAGAGGTCTACCATCCACCGGCACATGATGTGCCGAAAGAGCACTGAGGTGAACTTTGACGGAGTTGGACTTAAGTCCCAGATTAGAGAGGTGTAGCAAGTACTGCAAGATCACCGACACCGGGCAGGAGAAGGGATCCTGAGACTGTTGGGTACACCAGACTGCAAAGCGACGCCACTTAAGGGCGTAGCATTTGCGGGTAGAAGGCCGTCGCGAAGCCAAGACGACCTCCTCCACCTCCGCCGGCAGGAGAAGAGGAGCAAGGACTACCCTCTCAGCAGCCAGGCCATGAGGTTGAGAGACCTGAGGTTGGGGTGCAGTAGGGACCCCTGATCCTGAGTGAGGAGATCCGGTTGTACCCCCAGAGGGATTGGATCCTCCACCGCCAGTTGCAGTAGGAGCGGAAACCACGGCTGCCTGGGCCAGCGAGGGGCCACCAGGATCATGAAGGCTTTGTCTCGGAGAACCTTGAAAAGAGTCCGAGAGACTAGCGGGATGGGAGGGAAAGCGTACAGAAGGCTCCCCGACCATGAGATCAGAAAAGCGTCCGCCGCAACCCGAAGGGGGTGTGGCTGACGAGAGCAGAAGCGAGGAAGCTGCCGGTTGTGAGGACTGGCAAAGAGATCCACCGTGGGGAGGCCCCACTTGAGGAAGAGCTTCTGAACTACCAAGGGATCCAGACGCCACTCGTGCGGCTGGAGGACCCTGCTGAGTTTGTCCGCAAGGCAATTTTCGTGGCCCGGGAGATAAACTGCCTTGAGGAGAATGCCGTGACTGACGGCCCAAGAGCAGAGCTTCTGTGCCTCCCGGCAGAGGAGGAAGGAGCCCGTGCCCCCCTGCTTGTTCACGTAGAACATGGCAACTTGATTGTCCGTCTGGACAAGGACGGACTGGTGGGAAGTCAGGTGGGAGAAGGCCTTGAGAGCTAGGCGGATCGCCCTGAGCTCCAGGAAGTTGATCTGCTGAGCAGACTCCCACGTGGTCCAGAGGCCCTGAGTACGTGCCTCTTGGCAATGTGCTCCCCAGCCCAGGAGGGATGCATCGGTGGTCAGCACCCGGGTCGGCTGAGGTGACTGGAAAGGCATTCCGAATATCAGGTTCGGCTGCCGGAGCCACCACCGGAGAGACGAGATCAGCGGCTCGGAGACGCGCACTAGGTCTGCTAGGCCGCCCGTGGCTTGTCGCCACTGCTGGCGGAGACACCATTGAGCAGACCGCATATTTAGGCGGGCATTGGGGGTCACATGGACGGTGGAAGCCATATGGCCGAGTAGTCTCAGGAAGCGCCTGGCGGAGACCAGGGGCTGGCTGCGAAAACGGTCGGCTAGGTCCATGAGCCGATGAGCCCTGTCGAGCGGGAGGTACGCTCGTGCCTGAGGAGTGTGCAGCCTTGCGCCGATGAACTCGAGATCCTGTGAGGGGAGCAAAGTGGACTTTGCGAAGTTTATAACAAAGCCCAGGTGCTGCAGGAGAGTCACCGTGCGGCGCGTGGCGTTGGTGACCTCCCGAGCGGACGCTGCTCTGATGAGCCAGTCGTCGAGGTACGGAAAGACATAGAGGCCGTGAAGCCGGAGATGGGCCGCCACGACCGCGAGACATTTTGTGAAGACTCGCGGTGCGGAGGACAGGCCAAAGGGCAGTACTCTGTACTGGTAATGATTTCCTGCCACCACAAACCTTAGGTATTGGCGGTGGCTTGGGTGGATGAGGATGTGCGTGTAGGCATCCTTTAGATCCAAGGAGCATAGCCAATCTCCCTGCTGGAGGTAGGGCAGAAGGATTCCAAGGGTAAGCATTTTGAACTTCTCCCGCACAAGGAACTTGTTGAGGTTGCGCAAGTCCAGGATGGGTCTGAGGCCCCCTGTTCTCTTTGGTATCAGAAAATACCTGGAATAAAAGCCTTGACCTCTCAGGTGGTGTGGCACCGGTTCCACCGCCTGTTCCTGCAGAAGACCTGCTAACTCCTGAAGGAGTAATTCCCTGTGCAGAGGGGGTCGCGGAGGTTCTCCCGGAAAATAGGAGGGAGGTACCTGGTGGAAGTGGAGAAGATAGCCTTCTCGCACGACTTGAAGCACCCAGGCATCTGCGGTGATGCTGGACCACCTGTGGGCGAAGTGAACCAGCCGGCCTCCGGTGCTGGGAGGAACCAGCGGGGGGGGAAAGGCTAAGCTTTGAGAGTCAAAAACCCCCACCCTGCTGAGCAGGGGCTGGTGGTGCAGGCTTGGGGGCTTGCTGCCTACGGGACCCGTTACCCCGTCCCTTGGCCTGCTGGCCCTGTTGGGGAGCTGCAGGGGCCTGATAATGGGGGTATTGTTTGTAGGCAGCCGCCTTCCTCGGGTAAAAGGACTTTTTCCCCGAGCCCTTCTTTTTCTGGGAAGGGGCGGAGGTCTTCCTAGAAAGCCTGGTCCTGGTGAGAGTCTCAGTCTCAATTTGTGCAGCCTTTTCCGCCATGGGCTTGCCAAAGAGGTTTTCGCCTCGGCAGGGGACATCGACCAACTTGTCCTGCACCCAGGGCTCAAGGTCTGACGACTGAAGCCAAGCCTGTCGGCGGGCACCGATGCCGGCTGCGGCCACTCGAGCCGACGCTTCAAAGCCATCATAGGCTGCCCGGGACATGAACTTTGAGCATTCCCGAATGCCAGTGGACAAGGCCAGGAACCTCCGCAAGGGTTCCTCGGACAAACCAGCGGAGAATCCGGCTAGCTCTTTAGCCAGATCCCGGAGATACATGCCCATGTATAGCTGGTAAGTCTGGACACGACATGCGAGCATAGAGCCCTGGAAACACTTCTTACCAAGGCCATCCAGGTTACGGGCCTCCCTGCCAGGGGGCACCGAGGAGTGCATCTTCTGGCTCTTAAGACGATGCATGGCCGATTCCACTACCATGGAATGGTGTGGTAGCTGTGCCTTTTGGAAGCCAGGGCTCTTGCGGACCCGATAGATAGAATCGACCCGCTTGCTCAGGACCGGCGAGGAGGCCGGACTCTCCCACATGCGGAAGAGTAGTCGTTCCAGCATAGGAGGAACCGGTACAGTAAAGTGTTCCCTCGCGGGAGAGTCATACTGGAGGGCGTCGAGCTCTTCGGCTCGAGGCTCCTCCTCGGGATCCGCAGGGAAGGCCAAAGCCTTGGCCATATCCCTAACGAAGTCCGAGAACCGGGCATCCTCCGGGGGGGACTGCTTCCGAGGCTCGGACTCCGGTGAGTCCGAGGGGACACACCGAGTCCGGAAAGAATCAGGCGACTCTTCCTCTTCAGACTCCCAGACCGACTCCGACGAGGACTCGGTGGGGTCGGCCCGGGCAGGGCGCGGCGCCTGCCGCCCCGACGCCGAGGGAGTCGGCGTCGGTGACCTCGGTCCCGAACGGGAGGCCGAGGGTGACCTCGACCGAGGATCGACTCGAGTTCTCATCGACTCGAGGATAGGCTCGGTCTCCGGGGTCGACTTGGACGTCGACGTCCCGGCGGTCGGGGCAGCGGCGCCAGCGAGCAGTGCCCGCTGCTGGTCCATGAAGGCAGACAGTCTGCTCTCCAAGGCCGTCAACCTGAGTCCGAGCTCAGGTGACCCAGCAGCCCCCGACGTCGGCTGTCGGGCCCGACGTCGGCTGTCGCGGAGGCGAGTCCAGAAGGACCACAGGACTTACCCGAGCAGGCATCTCCGACTCCAGGCGAGGTCGCTTCGGGAGGTGTTCCTTCTCCAAGGACCCGGGGCGGCTATCGGGGCTATGCGACCTGGCCCTCGCGGAACCAGGAGCGTCCACCAACGCCGCCCTCGCGGGTTTCACCGTCCGACGATGGTCCCCGGAGGGAGAACCCCGGTCGGAGGAACTCCGGCGACGGTCCGAGCTGGAGCCTTTTGACGCGGAGGCCTCCAACGAGGTCCGGGTACGGCTGGGGTCAGCGAAGATTCGATCACACTGATGCCGCCGACTTCTCAACGCTTTTGAGGACATTTTGCCGCAGGGCCCACAGATCAGTTCCTCATGATCCGGGCCCAGGCAGCGGAGGCAAAAGTCGTGTGTGTCAGTTAGTGACATATTTCGGTCACACTGACCACACCGCTTAAAGCCACTGGCAGCCATCGGGGGAAAAAGGGCCCCTGCGAGGTCAAAGGACCGGGCTGCCAGGGAAAAATCGAAAACGAAAGCTGACAAAGTCAGAAAAACCGAAAAAAAGTAAGAGGACTCGCGACCGGCGTCGCGAGTCCGGGCGGGAAAAAGATCGGCGTCGAACCGAAGGAAATAAGAATAAAATAATGAAGAAAATCGACTTTTTCGCGGGGACAAGACGGGGACGTCTGTAGGGCTTCGCGGAAAAAAGAAGACTGGCTAAGATGGCACCCTCGGGCGGGAAGACGACCGCGCATGCGCGCTGCAATTCCCAAAGGCTTTCTTTGAAAGCTGGGGAAAATTGCTCCGCGAGGGCTCCGTCGGCGCCGACGTCACCCATAAGTGAGGACTGACTTCCTGCTTGGTCCTGGAGAATATAAGTATTAAGAATTTAGAGCTACGTATTACTAATGATGAAGCCCAGATTCAGACTCTGCAGGCAGCTGCAGTCTCATCAGTACAATATTCTCTGTTTTTTCTTTGCCAATATGAAAATTTGGAAAATGTCTCTCATCAGAAGTATCTTCGTTTTTTGAACTTCCCTCGTACACATTACCTTTCGCCTTCCATTTTGTTTTTAAAATACCTGAAGGAAGTATTTCTCAGCCTGTACAGCTGTCTAAATTATACTATATTCCCCAACGTATTAGGGCGACTATGGGGAGTCCAAGTACTAGGGGGGATTTGGAGGGTGGTGGGATGGAGACTGATCGGCTTTCTGTTTCAAGTTTCATTGGAAGAAATTTCCTCGTGTGCTACGGTATTGGTGACTTTTTTGTTAGATAGTGACAAGGATCTTGTTTTGCGTTCTTACTTTCCAAAGCATTCTCTAAAGTTTTTTGGTCAGGCTATACAAGTTTTTCCTGATGTTTTGCGAATCACACACAAGAGAAGGAAGGCTTTTTTAGATCTTAGACCTTGTGTTCTTAGTATAGGTGCCTCATTTCTCTTAAAATATCCTTGCAAATGTGTTATCTTATATCAAGGTAAGACTTGTTTTCTTTGATGTTTTACAACGTGAGGGGTTTTTGCAGGATAAGGGTTGATTTATTACGATCTCTCCCTTATTTAGTATAAGGAGATTAGATATTATTTTTGTAACTCTCTCAATATTAGGGCTGGTAGAGTTTTATGTTGTTAGTATTTTTTCTATTTTGTGCTTTTTTCTTGTACTTGAAAAAAGGTTTTATGTGCGTTTGCTTCCACGGCAAGCTTTTTTTCAAATTTTCTCTTTGCCTGCCTTATGTCTTGTATTTAACTTGCCAGTGCTTATGTTGTTTCCCATTTCCGTCATTTGGATCCTTTTTCCATTCCCTGAAAAGATGCTTTTTAGGCTACAACTGCCTCTCTAATCTCACATTTAAACCATGCTAGCAGTTTTTTGGCCTTCCATCCACTTTTCTTAAAGTGTGGAATACATCTGGTCTAGGTTTCCAGATAGGTTTTTGACAAAGGTGCTTACGGATCATTTAGTTTTGGTTATGCCAGCACTAATACAGAGTAGTCAAGTTGGTTTTGATAGTGACTGCTACTCAGTAGTAAATATGCGGAGGATGATGACTATGAGGCAAGATCCATTGCTAGTCGGCTTTGATGTGGAAAACGTTTATTGCTTTCTTTAAATGGGATTTTTTTTAAATTGTAGGTTTATGGAAAAAAGGGCTTGAGGGTTTCTGCTTCAAGCAATGCGTTGATTTACACTACTCCTAAAGCATCTGTAATGATCAATAGTTATACTTCGGAGGAATATTTGCTACACTATGGCACTAGGCAAGGCTTCTCTTTCGCCTCTTCATTTTTTGTGGTTTTTAGAACCCTTTTTACATAGAGTTTTGTCACAGGAAGATATTAAAGGAATAGTTATGGGAAGACAAAATAGAGTAGTTACTCACCTGTAGCAGGTGTTCTCCAGGAGCAGCAGGAATCAGTCCTCACATATGGGTGACGTCGGTGCCAACGAAGCCCCCATGCGGAGCATTTCCCCAGCTTTCAAAGAAAGCATTTGGGAATGCAGCATGCATGCGCGGTCCCCTTCCCGCCCAAGGGTGCCATCTTGCTCAGTCTGATGACATAGCTAAAAGACAGCAAAAAGAAAATGAAATATATGACTGCAACTCCAAGGGGAGGAGGGAGGGTTGTGAGGACTGATTCCTGCTGCTCCTGGAGAACACCTGTTACAGGTGAGTAACTACTCTTTCTCCAGGAACAAGCAAGAAGTCAGTCCTCACATATGGGACTCCTCAGCTTAAGGCTACCGGGGACCCAAAGCTGAAAAATTAGCTCCCTCTAGAGCCTCAGCATGTGCGAAAAGAATCTTCTCTGATATTGCCCCCATACGGTAGCCCAACACCAGGGCCGGAGGGTAGGAGTTGCCTATACCTCAAAGAGATTACGGAGTACCGCCTGTCCGAAAGCACTGTCCCTGCGTGACTCCCTGTCGAGGCAGTAGTGGGCCGCAAACGTCTGGCTTGAAGACCAAGTAGCGGCCCTGCAGATGTCTGCCAACGGAACAGAGCTGAGATGAGCCACTGACGCAGCCTTCGCCCTGACACGGTGGGCTGTGACTCGACCTTGCAAGGAGAGGACTGCTGCCCTATACGCCCAGGCGATACAGTCTGCCACCCAGATGGACAAGGTACACTTGGAGACAGGCAACCCCAGGTTGTTAGGGTCAAAAGATACGAAGAGCTGCACAGCCCTTCGGTGTCCCTGCGTACAGAAGGTAGAAGGACAACGCCCTCCTACAGTTCAGGGTATGTAAGACCATCTCAGCCCGGCTGGCATGCGGCCTGGGAAAGAAAGTCGGAAGAACCACCTCCTGGTTGAGGTGAAAGGAGGAGACAACCTTTGGAAGGAATTTAGGGTGAGTCCGCAAGACTACTCTGTTCCTATAAACCCTAGTGTATGGTGCATCTGACACCAGGGCTTGAAGCTCGCTCACTCGCCTTGCTGAGGTAAGAGCCACCAAAAACAACGCTTTCCAGGAGAGAAGCGCAAAGGGCAAGTAGCCATAGGCTCAAATGGTGGGCAAATAAGCTGTTGAAAGACCACATTCAAATCCCGCTCAGGGGCAGGTGGACGAACCGGAGACGTAAGCAAAAGCAGGCCTCTGAGGAAGCGAGTCACCAAAGGGTGGCTTGACAGAGACTGGCCCTCTACCGGTGAGTGGTGCGCTGAGAGAGCAGTGAGGTGGACCATAACAGAGTTGGATTTAAGGCCTAGGTTGGACAGGTGAAGCAAGTATTGCAGCACCACCAGCACCAGGCATGACAAAGGATCCTCCTTGTGTTGAGCGCACCAGGTGGAGAACCTATGCCACTTGGAGGCATAAGATTTCCGGGTGGACTGCCTCCTAGAGGCCAAGACCACGTCCTCCACTTCCCTAGGCAGCAGTAAGGGTGCTAGAACTACCCTTTCAGCAGCCACGCCATCAGATTGAGGGACTGGAGGTTGGGGTGTAAGAGAGATCCCTCCTCTTGAGTCAGGAGATCAGGTTGCATCCCCAGAGGAAGAGGAGTGTCCACCGCCAGTTGCAAAAGAAGTGGGAACCACGGTTGCCTTGGCCACATGGGGGCCACCAGGATCACCGAGGCCTTGTCCCGGATCACTCTTTTTTTTTTTTTTTTTATAATTTCAACATATTACATCCAAAGAATACAATGAATGAAAGAAAACAATGGATACTCCAGTAATACACAGGCAATAAATAAATAAAATATATTCCCATTACTTTCAGACCCCAATAAGGAAATTAGGGGGAACAATAAAGAAAAATACATAGACAGGAATAAATCCTATACCAACATATATAAAACAAATTAGGCAGGCGAAGACTTGTGTCAGCCGTATGGGATGGATCCGCTACTTTAACAATTACAACTTCTCTTGCTTCCAGAAACTGCAGAAGTTGCCTAGGTTCAAAAAAGAAATATACTTTCTGCTTATAGGAAACACAACATTTAGCGGGACATTTCAACTGAAAAGTAGCCCCTAGGGCCAAAACTCTGTGGCGTAGGACTAAAAAATTCTTCCTTCTCATTTGTGTATCTCGGGACACATCAGGAAATATTCTTACTTTAGAACCCAGGAAATCTTCATTCATATTCCTGAAATACAATCTGAGGATATAAAATGTATCCACTTCCAATGCCATAGTCACCAGGAGAGTAGATCTTCCCGTTACGACCTCCAGGGATCTTTCCAGAAACCCTGTGAGGTCCTCTATCCCAAAAGGAACAGGAGGAAACCAAGATTCCTGATTTCTAGAGCTCAAAGTTAGGTACTGTGCCCTAGCCATAGGAGGAAATTGATCTGGAGGAATCCTCAAAACTTCCCCAAAATATTTCCTCATCATCTCTACAGCTGACAAAACCGGAGATTTAGGAAAATTCAGGAACCGCAGATTACATCTGCGAACCTGATTTTCCAGATATTCAACCTTTCGAAGAGTCACAGACCTATCCCTAACTTGGGCAGTAGTCAGTTCTCGCAGGCGTTCCACTTCCACTTCCAATCTGGTAATTTTATCTCCATGAGACACTTGGACATTAGACATAGAATCAATCACTGTTTTAACCCCAACTGAGTCCATATGCATGAAACCCACAACTTTAATGAGGGAATCGTTCAAAGCAGACAGTCCTTCCCATAGCGATTCTAAAGTACATTTCGCCGGTCTCACCAATGTTACAATTCCCGGAGGACCCTTCTTCTGTGCAGGAACAGCCGCAGTACTCTCCTCTGATGTTTCCTTACTTCCTTGCCACTTTCCAGCCTCGGTAGGGGAGACCACACTGGCCAGCACACCTCCTGAGCTCTCCCGCACCGGGGTACTCATTCTACCTCCTTCGGGGAGAGAAGCGCCGGTCAGAGAAACACTTCCAGGTCTTGGCGGGGGGGGGGGGGGTACGCTGCTCTGGAGAGAGCCAAATACCAGATACGCTCAGGGGCGACTCAACACCCATCACTCCTGCCGAAGACACTGCTCCAGTCTCCGCCACAAATCCGCATTCCTTTAAAGTATGTTGTCCAGATGAACTCAGATGGTCAGTCCCAGAAGGTAAGGACACCTGATTCAGCTTTCTCCGCCCCATGTTCAATTACACGGTGCCAGTTCCACAGCAACGACCAACTCCAGAGTATGGCTTACAGCTAGACACTTCCTGCCACCATCTTGATGTTCCCCTCCACTTTGAACAGTGTCTTGGGCACTAGAGGCGTGGGAAGAAATGCATATAGGAAGCCTGCAGACCACGGAATGAGAAACGCATCCGCTGCTACTCTTAGCGGATGCAGTTGTCTGGAGCAGAACCTGGGCAGTTGACGGTTCAGTGGACTGGCAAAGAGATCTATGCTTGGAAGACCCAAGCTTAGGAAGATTTGCTGAACCACCAGAGGATTCAACTGCCATTCGTGTAGCCCTGATCAAGCTGTCGGCCAGGCAATTCTCCTGCCCAGCTAGATAGGCCGCTTTGAGAACTATGCCATGATTGACTGCCCAGGAACACAGGTCCTGTGCTTCCTGACAGAGAGTGCAGGACCTTGTGCCCCCCTGTTTGTTGACATAGAACATAGCAACTTGATTGTCCGTCTGAACTAAGATGGACTGGTGAAAGAGGACATGAGAGAAAGTCCGCAGAGCTAAGCGGATAGCTCTCAGCTCCAAGAGATTGATCTGCTTTGCGGCCTCAAAGGAGACCACAGGCACTGAGTGCATGCTCCCTGACAATGTGCACCCCAACCCTGAAGAGAAGCATCGGTTGTGAGCACTTGGGAGTGTGGAGGTGCCTGAAAAGGCACTCCTTGCACCAGATTCGGAAGATGAAGCCACCACTGCAGAGAAGATGCTAGTAGTTTGGACACCCTCACTTTGTCCTTCAGGTTTCCTGTGGCCTGCAGCCACTGAGTTCTGAGGCCCCACTGAGCTGGTCTCATATGCAGACGGGCATTTGGAGTTACATGGACCGTGGATGCCATGTGGCCTAAGAGCCTCAGGAATTGTCTGGCGGAGACCAGAGAATTGCTGTGGAATTGTCTGGCCAAATCCATCAGTCTGTGGGCCCTGTCCACAGGTAAGAAAGCCTTTGCCTGAAGGGTGTCCAGTCTTGCTCCTATGAACTCCATGTTCTGTGAGAGACGCAAAGTGGACTTTGCAAAGTTTATGACAAAGCCCAGATGCTGCAGAAGAGAAATAGTGCAGAGGGTGTCTTGATTGGTCTCCTGTGGAGACTGACCCCTGATGAGCCAGTCGTCCAGGTATGGAAAGACAAAGAGTCCTTGAACCCTCAGGTAGGCCGCCACCACCGCCAGGCACTTGGTGAAATCCCTGGGGACGGAGGTTAGGCCAAAAGGGAGTACCCTGTACTGAAAATGCTTTCCTCCCACCATAAATCTGAGATATTGTCTGTGGTCTGGATGAATAAGGATGTGAGTATAAGCATCCTTTAGGTCTAAGGAGCATAGCCAATCTCCCTGCTGGAGGTAGGGCAGCAGGATTCCAAGGGTGAGCATCTTGAACTTTTCCCTCTCCAGGAATCTGTTTAGATTTCGCAAGTCTAGGATGGGCCTGAGGACTCCTGTCCTTTTTGGTACCAGGAAGTACCTGGAGTAGAAGCCCTGACCTCTCAGGTGGTGGGGCACCGGTTCCACCGCCTGTTCCTTTAGAAGACTTGCTAACTCCTGCAGGAGTAGGTTCCTGTGCAGAGGGAGTCGTGGAGGCTCCCCTTGAAAGTAGGAGGGGGGTACCTGGTGGAAGTGGAACAGATAGCCTCTCTGGACTATGCTCAGCACCCAGGTATCCGTTGTTATGGCTGACCACCTGTGGGCATACAGGGTCAGCCGGCCTCCTGTGCTGAGAGGGGCCAGCTGAGGAGGAGAGGCTATGCCACTGGAGTCAAAACCCCGCTCCCTGTTGTGCAGGAGCCGGAGCTGGTGGCTTGGGGGTTTTATGACTACGGGGCCCATGTCCCTGCCCCTTGGCCTGCTGACCCTGTTGGGGAGCTGTGGAGGCCTGGGTACTGAGGGTACGTTTTGTAGGCAGATGACTTCTTCGGTTAAAAGGACTTTTTTCCCGAGCCCTTCTTCTTTGGGGCAGTGGTCTTCCTGGACAGCCTTGTCCTGGTGAGAGTCTCGGACTCAAGTTCTGCAGCCTTTTCAGCCATGGGCTTGACAAAGAGGTTTTCACCTTGGCAGGGGACATCAAGCAACTTGTCCTGCACCCATGGCTCGAAGTCCGATGAATGTAGCCAGGCCTGACGGCATACACCGATGCCGGCTGCGGCTACTTGGGCCGAAGCCTCAAAGCCATCATAAGCTGCTTGAGACAAACTTCGAGCATTCTCGGATCCCAGTTGACAAGGCTGTGAAAAGGTTCCTCGTAGAGACCAGCAGAGAACCCGGCAATCTCCTTTGCCAGGTTCCAAAGGTACATGCCCATGTACAGCTGGTAGGTCTAACAGAATGAAAGCAGCTGTCACGTCTAAAAAAAAAAACAGAACCCAGTCCAGAGACGTGATAATGTGGAAAAACAGAGCTTTAATATAACCAATCGACAACCCGACACAGGCCGTGTTTCGTAATCCTTCATCAGGGGTTTGTCTAAAAACGTGCTAAAAACAAATATATAAATACATGAAACATGTAAAAAACAGATGTATCAATACATATTCAAAATAAAAAAAATTGTATAAATAACATCAATGAATAAAATAATAAAAGAAACAGAAATGTCATATTGTACATAACTAAATAAATGAATATATAAAAAGTTATATATATAGAGTGACAATAAAACAGCAAACAAGGATGTGACACACAAAACCATAAATACCTCTGCTAAAGAACATTAGACACAAGATCTGGTAATTCGTAACTTATAAGAGGTCTGTACTCTATAAAAGAACATAATAAATATGATAAATATGAAAGTAAGAATATACAATAAATAAATATACATTAAAACCATTTAAGATAAAAAATAGAAAGTGGGAAATAACATGCAAAAACGCAACTCTGTATTATGTGGGAAAGAGGACGAAAACACCACATGAAATAGCAGGAGTCAGTGGAGAAAGCAATAATTGTAGATAAGCACTGGAGCTACTATGAACAATGAAATGCATCTAAAATGAATGTCTATTAAAAAATGTGGAAATCTAATCTAAAAATGAAACAGCTAAAACCATAATATATGAAATTGAAACTAAAAGGACATATTACTTAAAAAAGTAGCTAAAAAGTGTGTGTGTAGAGGAGAAGCGTTAGGAAAAAGATATACTCAACCATCGTGGCCATTAGTGCTGTGTAAAAAGTTATTTTGTATTCTAATTATAGACATATACAATAAAACGATGCTGTCACCGTACTGAAAAGGAGATGTGGGCAGCGCACAAAAAAGAATCGCTTAAGAATCTTGCATTAGAGACCCTCTGAAATGAAACAAACATAGTAGTAAAAAGTATTTCTAAAAAAAGGTTTCTTAAAAAACGAAGGGGGCGTTATCATAAAAGAGTAATTTTCTTATAAGAAACAACGTATATAATGAGTAAGAGTGCCGTTTTAAAATAACATTGCATAAAAACAAGCAAAACAGAAAGAGTATAAAAATTATGTACATCTTATCAAAAAGTGCAAAAAAGTATCAATAGCATCTAGCGACTAAGTTGCACAAGTTTAAAAATAATAATTTAAAACAAAAAAAAGTTTCAAGAAACCGTAAAAAACACGATCTCGTGAAGAGAAGAACTGATGTAAAATATATACAGTGCAATACCACCAACAGATATACGTCGAATGAAAGCAAAAAAGAGGAAAACCTGATTAAATCCATAACATCAATACCTTGTACTGCGGGAGCTCCGCGCATTCAATTGTCAGAATGAAAACTAATGCTGGAGGACGCCCGCACATGCATGAAAACTACAGGCCGGTTAGTTTAACTTCGGTGGTGAGTAAATTATTGGAAACGCTGCTGAAAGAGAAAATAGTGAGGTTTCTGGAGTCCAGCGGATTACGGGATCCGAGGCAGCATGGATTCACCAGAAGCAGGTCTTGTCAGACAAATCTGATTGATTTCTTTGACTGGGTGACCAGGGAGTTGGACCGAGGGAGAGCTCTAGATGTGGTGTATTTAGATTTCAGTAAAGCCTTTGACACTGTTCCTCACAGGCGACTTATAAACAAACTGAGCACTCTAGGGATGGACCCTAAAGATACTGCTCGGGTTAGAAATTGGTTGGGTGGGAGCAATGTTCCCTCTAATTTTCTGTAGGCTGTGTGCGCATAAAATATCAGCTGTGCAGCTTTAGAAGGAAGGTTAAATTTTTGTGCGCCACATAACACTCAAAGTTCTATACTTTAAAATTTAACTACACTTCAGAATACAGTATGTAAACCACATTGATTTTAATCAAATTAAATGAAAATAGACGATTACTAAATGAAGTGGAAAATGTCTAGTAATTACAATCACAACTTTTAAATTTTAAGACGTCTGTGTTGTTTTCAATCAGAACTGTAATTTTTGTGCGCTCTGCTGTAAAGTATGTGCGCTCACTCGGCGAGGTGTGTGCGCGCGCACACGCGTACAGCTTAGAGGGAACAGTGGGTGGGAGGCGACCAAGAGTACAAGTAAAGCACAGTTACTTACCTGTAACAGGTGATCTCTGGGAACAGCAGGAATTAGTCCTCACATATGGGTACGTCGGAACCGACAGAGCCTGCGCGGGAAAGCTCCCCAGCTTCCCAGAAAGGAAGCTTTTGGGGCCTCCCACAGCGCATGCGCGCTGCCTTCCCGCCTTCCTGACCAACTCTCTTCAGTTCAAGTTTAAAGCTGAGACAATAGAGAGAGGAGAGAGAGAGAGAGAGATACAACTCCTAGGGGAGGTGGGTGGGTTGTGAGGACTAATTCCTGCTGTTCCCAGAGATCACCTGTTACAGGTAAGTAACTGTGCTATCTCCAGGAACAAGCAGGAATGAGTCCTCACATATGGGGACTCCCTAGCTAAGATGCCGGGGAGATCCCCCCCCCCAAGGGTTCCTCATCTTCCTATGGATCTCAGGCATCCATTCAGGGAAGGTGGGCAGGAGTTGTTTAAGAATGGAACAGGTGTCTGAGGACAGCCTGACCAAACAAGGCATCCCGGCGGGAGTCCTTGTCCAAGCAGTAATGGGCTGTGAAGGTATGAACCGAGGCCCAGGTGGCTGCTCGACAGATCTGATCAATGAATACAGAATGAAGATGAGCCATAGATGTGACCATGGCTCTCACATTGTGAGCTGTGACATGGCCTTCCAGAGAAAGGTTCTTACTCTGGTAAGCAAAAGAAATACACTGAGCAATCCAATTGGACAGTGTTCTTTTTCAGACTGGAAGTCCTAAATGAGAAGGATCAAAAGCAACAAAAAGTTGAGAAGACTTTCGATGTTGCTGTGTCCTGTGGAGGTAAAAGGCAAGAGCTCTTTTACAGTCTAGAGTATGAAGGTTCCGCTCTGCATTGGATGCATGAGGAGCTGGAAAAAAGACATGTAAATATACCTCTTGATTAAGATGAAAAGGTGAGACCACTTTAGGCATAAAGTGGGGATTTATCCTAAGGACTACCTTATCATGATGGAACCTTGTATAAGGTGGATTAGCCACTAAAGCCTGCAGTTCACTGATGCGGCGAGCAGAAGTGATTGCAATAAGGAAAATGACTTTCCAGGAAAGGAATTTCAAGGAGGTAGTGGCTAAGGGTTCAAAGGGTGGCTTCATAAGCTGAACAAGAACCACGTTTAAGTCCCATGCCACCGGAGGAGGCCGAATGGGAGGCTTAGTTAAAGTTAGACCTCTCATGAATCTTGCAATAAGAGGATGAGAGGAAACAGATTGTCCGTTGATAGGCTGAAGAGATGCTGCAATAGCACTCAAATGGACCCTTACAGAATTGGTTTTAAGTCCTGCATTGGAAAGATGCAGGAGATATTCGAGTAAAGAATTTAAAGGTAGTGCTAGAGGGTTAAGACCCTTTTCAGCACACCAGATGGAAAATCTTTTCCATTTAAAAGCATAGGAACGCCTGGTGGAAGGTTTCCTAGATGCATGGAGGATATCCTGCACTTGTTGAGAAAGACTGAAGTCTTGAAGGTCTAGGCCTTCAGTAACTAAGCTCTGAGGTGAAGGGATTTGGGGTTTGGGTGCCACAAAGTCCCCTCCTCTTGAGACAGAAGGTCTGGAGCAGCTCCCAGATCCAGGGAGAGTGCCTGGGAGAGATGCAGAAGTAGAGGGTACCACACTTGGCGTGGCCAGCGTGGAGCTATGAGGATCATAGATCCTTGATCCCTCTGAAGTTTGAATAGAGTCTTGGGAATCAAGGGAATGGGTGGAAAGGCATATAGGAAGGCCTGACCCCAATGAAGGAGGAAGGCATCCTTGGCCTGAGCTCCCTGACACGGAATCCTGGAACAGAACCAGGGAAGTTTGGCATTGTACGGACTTGCAAAGAGGTCTATGTCCGGAGTTCCCCATTCCTGAAAGATTCTGAGTACCTGATCCATGTGCAGGGACCATTCGCGTGGAAGCAGAACTCGACTGAGTCTGTCTGCCCAAGAGTTTTGGATTCCTGGGAGGTACACTGCCAGGAGATGGATCCGATGCTCTCTGGCGAAGGCCCACAGTTTTAGAGCTTCGTTGCAAAGCGACAGAGAGCCAGTCCCTCCTTGTTTGTTTATATAGAACATGGCTACTTGATTGTCGGTATGAACAAGAACTGTCATGTTGATGAGGAGGGTATGAAAGACCTTGAGAGCAAGGAAAATTGCTGACAGCTCCAAAAGGTTGATATGAAGGGTGGTCTCCTGTGGAGACCAAGTGCCCTGAGTGGAGAGGTCTTGGAGATGAGCTCCCCAACCTGTTTGGGAGGCATCTGTAGTGAGAGTTGCTTGGGGTAACAAAGGTTGGAAGGGGGCCCCCAACAACAGATTTTGAATGGATATCCACCATTGGAGAGACCAAAAAAGACGTTTTGAGGTTGCTATTTGGTCTGAGAGAGCTCCTGAGGCTTGTGTCCACTGGGTGGACAGAGTCCATTGAGCTGCTCTCATATGTAGGCGTGCATAAGGCACCACATGAACTGTGGATGCCACGTGGCCTAGCAGTTGTAGCATCTCCCTGGCCGTCAAGTGGCTTTTGGACTGAACTTGAGAGGCCAAGTGCACTAGACGGTGGCAACGGGCCTGAGGAAGATAGGCCCTTGCAGTGGTGGTATCTAGCCAGGCCCCTATGAATTCTAGGGACTAAGTAGGGGTGAGTTGAGACTTTGGCAGATTGATGACAAGTCCCAGATACTGCAGTATGCGTCTGGTGTGGTCCAGGGAAGTCTGAGCCTCGGACTGAGATGGAGCTCGGATGAGCCAGTCGTCCAGGTATGGGAAGACAAAGATTCCCAGAGTGCGTAGAAATGCAGCTACTATTGCCATGCATTTGGTAAATACCCTTGGAGCAGAGGCTAGACCGAAGGGAAGGACTCTGTATTGGAAATGTTTTCCCTGGAACAGAAACCGTAGGAATTTTCTGTGGGATGGATGGATGAGTATATGTATGTACGCATCCTTGAGATCTAGAGAACAAAGCCAGTCCTGACTCTGTAGGTATGGAAGGAGAGTGCCTAGAGAAAGCATCTTGAATTTCTCCTTGTATAGGAATTTGTTCAATTCTCTGAGATCCAGAATGGGTCTGTACCCCCCTGTTTTCTTGGGAATGAAAAAATAAGCGGAGTAAAAACCTGACCCTTGTTGAGGAAGAGGAACCTCTTCTATTGCCTTTTGGGCGAGAAGAGTGGTCACCTCCTGGCCCAACAGGTACAGGAGAGATGGGGGAGAATTGAATTGTCTCACCATGAAATGGGGAGGAAGGCTGGAGAAATGTAGTTTGTAGCCCTCTTTGATGATAGAGAGGGTCCACGGTTCTGATGTGATTTGTTCCCATCTGGGAGCAAAATGAGCTAACCTTCCTGGAATGGTGAGAGGTTCTGGTTGTTGCAGAGCCAGAAAGGTTAAGTTCTCTAGAATCAAGTCAAAAACCCTGAGGGGGTTGGGACTGCTGGATTGTAGCAGCCCCTGTAGACTTTGTTCTGGCCTGTTTAGTTTGCTGACGCTTAGGAGCAAAGCGAACTTGGGAAGATTGTTGGCCAGTATTTGTGGAAAATCTGGTCTTTTTATAGAAAGGTTTCTTAAAAGGTTTTTTCTTGGCAGGGGTAGAGGTAGACTTAGAAAGTCTATCTAAAGCAGCATTCTCTGCATCCATTTGAGTGGCTTTGATTTGCCACTCCTTGCCAAACAGATTTTCACCTGTACAGGGCAGATTGCCTAAGCCTTCTTGTACCCAGGGTTCCAAATCAGAGGCCTGGAGCCAAGCCAGTCTGCGAGCAGCTATGGCAATGCCAGAGGCTCTGCTTGCCCCCTCAAAAGAGTCAAAGGCTGCTCTGTTGGAGAACTTTGAAACATCATGAGTTTGCTTTAGCAAAAGAAGGAACTCCTCTTGCTTATCCTCTGGGATAAAGGGGAGAAACTGACGTATCTTTCAAAAACATGCCCATATAGAGGCTGTATGAATTGATTCTGGCAATAAGCATGCTAGCTTGGAAGATTTTTCTCCCAAAAGCATCCAGAGTCCTACATTCTCTTCCTGGAGGGGTAGAAGAGTGCCTTTTGGTACTCTATCTTTTTCATAGCAGACTTCACCACAATAGAGTGGTGAAGAAGCTGAGTCTTTTGAAAACCAGGAGAAGGAGGAACCCGATACATGGTGTCCAAACGTCGAGAATGTGGAGATAGGGTGAGAGGAGCCTCCCACAAGTCCATCATGTGTTCTTGAAGAATTTCATGTATGGGTAAGGTGGCTGCCTCTTTGGGAACCTTAGAGTATCCTAAAATATCCAATTTTTTTGCTCTAGGTT
Organism: Ichthyophis bannanicus; assembly: GCA_033557465.1. Taxonomy (NCBI): domain Eukaryota; kingdom Metazoa; phylum Chordata; class Amphibia; order Gymnophiona; family Ichthyophiidae; genus Ichthyophis; species Ichthyophis bannanicus. The sequence goes on along the minus strand of CM066035.1, from coordinate 200,885,271 downwards.
CCTTTTCAGAGGATACAGATATAGAAAGTCCTTTAGCTACTTCAATAATGAAGTCTTGAAAGGACAAATCCTCTGGAGGAGACATTCTCCTTTTTGGAGAAGAGGGCTCCTCAGGAAGAGTAAAAGAGACGTCAGCAGAATCATCTGATGTATCAGAATCTTCAGAGGATTCAAAGTATTGCCTATTTGCTTCCAGAGATCGATACGCGTACCGATCGGTATCGACATCGGGCGTACTGGGAATCGGAGCGGTATCGAGGAAATCTCCGGAACCGGAGACCGGAACCAGCATGCTACTGGAAGTAGATGCTCTGGGTACCGGTATCGGTTGCGGTACCGGAATCGGAGTCGGAACCGATTGTCACGGTACCGATGGCGTTGCAGCAGTAATGAAAGCCAGTAAGGCCTGCTGCATGGATTGTACCGTAGTACCCATAGTCGCCACAACTGCCTGGATGTCAGTACCGGTGTTAGCCGGTACCCCAGAGCAGTCTAACAGGAGATCGGTCGAGGCCGTGCCATCGATGTCTACCTGTAACCCCATAGGAGGAGCTTTGGAAGCCGGAGCTTCCCGCCGGGGTTGTTTGGCTGGGGCAGGGTCCTCAGAGTCAAATGTAAGGGCCTCTCGCTGCTTAGAGGGAGATTTGCCTTTTGAGGACTTGCCTGAAGAATGTTTGGTTACCTGAGATCCGTCAGGAGAAGACGACCTGGAGGATGTTGATGCTGGAGTATCGGTAGAAAACAGCATATGAAACTTAGCTGCTCTGTTCTGTAAGCCCCTTTTGGACATCAGAGAGCAGGATGGACAATCCGGAATGGAATGGTCAGGCCCCAAACATTTAAGACACCACTCATGGGTATCTGTGACTGAAATAGTACTGGTACACTTGGTGCATTTTTTAAAACCAGAAGCTGGTTTTTCCATGAGGGAGACCTGAGAAGGCCTAGAGGCCTCACAGAAAAAATACACCAAGTAAAGAAAAAGTAATTATTATTATTATTATTTTTTTTTTTTAAATAAACGAAAAAAGACCGGCGGTATCGGTCCGAAATCGGGGAAGGCAGACACGCGGTCAAAGAAACAAATTAAAATAACAATTTCTTCAGCGGTGACAGGAACACGACCTGCTGGCTCCGCGGAAAAAGAAGAACTGAATAGAGTTGGTCAGGAAGGCGGGAAGGCAGCGCGCATGCGCTGTGGGAGGCCCCAAAAGCTTCCTTTCTGGGAAGCTGGGGAGCTTTCCCGCGCAGGCTCCGTCGGTTCCGACGTACCCATATGTGAGGACTCATTCCTGCTTGTTCCTGGAGATATGGAGCTCACTCTGAGGAGAAGGATGTTACCAGTGGTGTGCCCCAGGGATGTGTCCTTGGTCCGATTCTTTTTAACATCTTTGTTAGTGATATAGCGGAAGGGCTGTCGGGTAAGATTTGCCTCTCTGCGGATGATACCAATATCTGCAATAGAGTACACACCCAGGAAGGTGTAGATAACATGAGGAGGGATCTAGCTAAGCTTGAAGAATGGTCTAGAATTTGGCAGCTGGGATTTAATGTTAAAAAATGTAAGGTCATGCATTTGGGCTGCAGCAATCCAAGGGAGCAATATAGTATAGGGGGTGAAGTACTTTTGTCCACTAAAGAAGAGCGGGACCTAGGCATGGTTGTGTCTGATGATCTTAAAGTAGCTAAACAGGTAGAAAAGGTGACGGCAAAAGCTAGAAGGATGCTTGGGTGCATACGGAGAGGAATGGCTAGCAGAAATAAGGAGGTGATAATGCCTCTCTATAAGTCTTTGGTGCGACCTCATTTGGAGTATAGTGTGCAATTCTGGAGACCACACCTTCAAAAGGATGTGAACAGGATGGAGTCGGTGCAGAGGGTGGCTACTAAAATGATTAGTGGTCTTCATTATAAAGCATATGAGGACAGACTGAAGGATCTTAATATGTACACCTTAGAGGAAAGGCGGGATAGAGGTGATATGATTGAGATGTTTAAATACCTCCGTGGCATAAATGTTCAGGGAGAGAGCCTCTTTCAATTGAAAGCAAGTTCTGCTACGAGGGGACATGGGATGAGGGTGAAGGGAGATAGATTCAGGAGTGATATGTGGAAATATTTCTTCACGGAAAGAGGAGTGGATCCATGGAATAGTCTCCCAGTGGAGGTGGTAGAGATGAGGACAGTAACTGAATTCAAAAAAGCATGGGACAAACACAGAGGATCTCTAAAGGTAAAAAGGGGACCGTTGTAGTTGTTATGGAAGGACAGACTAGATAGGCCATGTGGTCTTTTTCTGTCATCATATTTCTATGTTTCTATGTAACATTGGGAAGATCCGCCCCATTCTCTCTGAGCTCACTACTAAAACCCTCATCTATTCCCTAATCACCTCCCGCCTTGATTATTGTAACCTCCTTCTTGCTGGTCTCCCTCAGTCTCATCTCTTCCCTCTTCAGTCTATTCAGCACTCCGCTGCCCATTTTATTTTCCGTCAGCCTAGTTTTGCCCACATCACTCCTCTCCTCAGATCTCTTCACTGGCTCCCTAACCGTTTCCACATTCACTTTAAGCTTCTCCTTCTGACCTATAAGTGCATTCACTCTGTGGCTCCTCAGTACCTTTCTTCTCTCATTTCTCCTTATTTCCCCCTCGTGTACTCCGTTCTTCTTCCCAGTTGCTTCTTGCTTTGCCCTTCTCCTCTATTGCCAACTCCAGATTCTGCTCTTTTCACCTTGCTGCTCCCTATGCTTGGAATAAACTTCCTTTGTCTATACGTCAGGCATCTTCTTTGCCCCTCTTCAAACTCAAGTTAAAAGCTCATCTTTTCGCCTCTGCCTTTAGCTCTCGATTTTGCTGATGTCCTTCCTTCCCCTATTTTATGTCCCCTTTCTTTCTTCCTCTTACACTTGCTGTTACCTCTTTCCTTTGTCCTGTCTCTCCTGCTCTTGTCTCTTTGCCCTTGTTCTTATATTTTTTCTACTCCTTTTCTTGCTTTGTCTTTTTAGATTGTAAGCTCTTTTGAGCAGGGACTGTCTATTTGTGTTTTGATTGTACAGTGCTGTGTGCGCCTGGTAGCACTTTATAAATGCTTAGTAGTAGTAGTAGTAGTAGTAGTAGAGATCCAGACTAGAACGAGTGGACCCTTTCTTCTAAGATGGACTTGAGGTCTTTTAAATATCTGGGTATCCAGCTTCCTTCAGACTTGTCTGATTTATACAGGTTAAATGTCCTGCCTATGCTACGCAAAGGGGGACCCTACTTCAATGATAGGAAGTTCTACCCCTATCCTTTTTTTGAAATATAGCACTTTAGAAAAAAATGACACTTTTTACCAATGGCTATTCTTACTGCAGGTTCTTCCGTTGAGGATATTACAGTGAGACCCAAGGGTATGGAAAAGGCAAAGAGGGTGCTTTCTTTGGCAAGGAGAGTAGCCAAGAATTTTCTTTTCAAATTTTAAGGGATCCTAGGGGGTGGGGAGGGGTTGTGGCTGTGATTCCCAGGTTAACAACAGTATAACCTAGGCTGTTTGAAATGTATGTGATAGACTACGAATCTGACTAGAATGCACTGTTTGGTCTGGAGTAGGTATTAACATATACTGTAAATAAAGTGTAGTTACTCACCTGTAAAAGGTGTTCTCCGGGGACAGCAGGAATCAGTTCTCACATATGGGTGACGTTGATGCCAACGGAGCCCTCGCGGAAGCATCCCCCCAGTTTTCAAAGGTGCCATCTTGCTGTGTCAGATGACATAACTAAAAGATGGCAAAAAAAGAAAAAATGGTAAAGAAGCAACGACAAGGGGAGGAGGGAGGGTTGTGAGGACTGATTCCTGCTGTTCCTGGAGAACACCTGCTACAGGTGAGTAACTACGCTTTCTCCGTGAACAAGCAGGAAGTCAGTCCTCACATATTGGACTCCCTAGCTACAGGCTACTGAAAGCCCATACAGAAAAAAAACACAGTTACCCTCAAGTGAAGCCGTGAGCAGCAGCCATTCAGCACGCAGGAGCAGACTGCAGTAGGACCCGTGTGTCCGACGAGAACCAGCACTCCAGTAGCCTGAACACAGAAGGGCCGGAGAGTAGGAGTTACCTAGACACCGAAAAGATTATGGAGCACGGCCTGGCCAAAGGCACTATCCCATCAGGACTACCTCTCCAGGCAGTAATGAGCTGCGAAGGTATGGACGGAAGACCAGGTGGTGGCCTGGCAGATGTCCACCATCGGGACAGAGTGCAGGTTTGCCAAAGAGGCCACCATGGCCCTGACACAGTGTGCGTGACCCGACCATCCAGCAAAAGCCCCACCTGCTCATAGGCGAGGGTGATAAAGTCTGCCACCCAGGTAGACAGTGTCTGCTTAGTCACCGCTTCCCCAGGACAACTGGGGTCATACAAGACAAAAAGCTGAGCAGCTTTACGGTGGCCCTGGGTACAGTGAAGGTAGACGGACACAGACCTCTTACAGTCAAAGGCGTGGAGGACAGTCTCCACCCTACTGGTGTGAGGTCTCGGGAAGAAGGTGAGGAGCACCACCTCATGGTTGAGGTGAAAAGGCAATACCACCTTCGGAAGGAATTTGGGGTATGTGCAGAGCACAATCCTGTTCTTGTACAATCTGGTGTAAGATGCCTCCACCACCAAGGCCTGGAGCTCGCTGATCCTGCGAGTGGAGGTGAGCACCAACAAAGAACACCACCTTCCACGAAAGGTATCGCAGATGGAAGATAGCCATGGGCTCAAAAACCGGGCGAGTAAGCTGCACCTGTATGAAATTCAGGTCCCACTCGGTCACCGGGGGGCATACCGGTGGTTTCGATAAAAGGAGTCCCCTCATGAAGCTGGTCCCCAACGGCTGAGACAAGAAGAGTTTGCCATCCACCGGGTGGTGGTGTGCCACCAGAGTACTAAGGTACATTATGACGGAGTTAAATTGGAGTCCGGAGTGCGAGAAAAGAAGGTACTGCAGCACCAGCTGTACCGGACAAGAGAACAGCCTAATTCCGTGCTCTGTGCACCAGGCTGAAAACCTACGCCACTTGAAGGCATATGCTCTCCTGGTGGAGGACTTACAGGAAGCCAGCAGGATCTCCTCCACTTCTCCCAAAGGGGCTAGGGTCACCCTTTCAGCAGCCACGCTGTCAGTGATAGGGACCCCAAGTTGGGGTGCAAGAGAAAGCCCCCCTCCTGCAACAGAAGCCCTGGAGAGCTCCCAATGGGATTTGAGTTTCCACCAACAGCCAGAGTAGTAGCGGGAACCACGGTTGCCTGGGTCCTCGGGGGGCTTTCACATTCAGCAAGGCTTTGTTGTGGAGGGTCCTGAGTAACATTTTGGCAATTAGTGGTGTGGGTGGGAAGGCATACATGACACCTTCCGACCATGAGATGAGAAATACATCTGCCGCCACCCTTGAAGGGTGGGCTTGCTGAGAGCAGAAGCAGGGCAACTGGTAGTTGTCTGGGCTGGCAAACAGGTCTATCCAGGGTTCTCCCCCCCCCTCAGAGGTGGAAGAGCTGGCTGGCCACTCTGGGGTCCAGCTGCCACTCATACAGCTGGAAGACCCTGCTTATTGTGTCAGCCAGTGCGTTGTCCTTGCAGTGGGCACCCCATCCCAGCAGGAAGGCATCCGATGTAAGAACCCTTAAGGGGCACGGAGTCTGGAAGGCCACACCTACTTCGAGGGTACTGGGGATTTTGCCACCAGGTCAGGGATTCCGCCAACTGGCAGGTCACTAAAACTCTGTCACGGAGACGGCCTGTAGCCTGTGTCCATCGGTCCCGAGGGCACCACTGTGTGGCCCTCATGTGGAGGCGGGCATCTGGGGTGACATGGACTGTGGAAGCTGTGTGTCCAGGTAGGCGCAACAAAGGCCGAGCGGACACCAAGGGATGGGCCTTAGGCCTCCTGTTCTTTTTGGTACAAGGAAGTACCTGGAGTAGAACCGCTTGCCCCTGAGATAGAGGGGAAAGCATAGTTACTCACCTGTAACAGGTGATCTCCGGGAACAGCAGAAATTTAGTCTTCACATATGGGTATCGTCGGTACCAAAGGAGCCTGCGTGGGAACGCTCCCCAGCGTCCAATTAGAAAGCTTTTGGGAGCATCCCACAGCACCTGCGTGCTGCCTTCCCGCCTTTCCCAACTGCCTCTCTCCAGTTGAGTTTTAAAGCTGAGACAAAGAGAGAGAGAGAGGGAAAGGAAAGAAAAGAAGAGATACAACTCCTAGGGGAGGTGGGTGGGTTGTGAAGACTACATTCCTGCTGTTCCCAGAGATCACCTGTTACAGGTGAGTAACTATGCTATCTCCAGGAACAAGCGGGAATGTAGTCTTCACATATGGGGACTCCCTAGCTACTGATGCCAGGGAGAGACCCCAGAAGTTGTGTGCCCTTGTGAAAGGGCTCCACTTCCCCCCATGGATCTGTGGCATCCTACCGGGAATGGTAGGTAGGAGTTGAATAAGTATGTAACAGGTGTTGTAGAACAGCCTGAATAAACAAGGCATCCCGGCGGGAGTCCTTTTCCAAGCAGTAATGAGCTGTGAAGATATGAACCGAGGCCCAAGTAGCTGCTCGACAGATGTCGTCAATAGACACAGAGTGTAGATGAGCCATTGAGGCTGCCATGGCCCTCACATTGTGAGCTGTGACATGGCCTTCCAGAGAAAGGTTCTTACTCTGATAGGTAGAGGAAATACATTGTGCAATCCAAATGGACAATGTTCTCTTGGAGACTGGAAGTCCCAAATGAGAAGGATCAAAAGCATAAACATAAACAAAGAGTTGAGAGGACTTTCTATGTTGCTGTGTCCTTTGTAAGTAAAAGATTCCTTTCGCATTTGAAGCATGAGGCCTTGGAAAAAATACAGGCAGGTAAACTGCTTGGTTTAAATGAAAAAGTGAGACCACCTTTGGCATAAAGTGTGGATGAGTCCTAAGGACTACCTTATCATGATGGAACCTCGTATAAGGAGATCAGCAACCAATGCTTGCAATTCACTGATGCGACGTGCTGATGTGATTGCAATGAGAAAGATAACTTTCCAGGAAAGGAATTTCAAGGAGGTATAGCTAAAGGTTCAAAAGGAGGCTTCATGAGCTGGCCAAGAACCAGATTCAGGTCCCATGCTACTGGTGGTGGCCTAATGGGAGGCTTAGTTAGAAGAAGGCCCGTTATAAATCTCGCTATGAGAGGATGAGAGGAAATAGGCTGCCCATTTAAAGGCTTTAAAGAAGCTGAAATAGCACTAACTTACTGAGTTAGTCTTAAGTCCTGCATTAGATAAATGAAGGAGATACTCCAGTAATGATTCCAGAGGTATCGCAAGGGGGTCAAGACCCTTCTGCGAACAGCATATGGAAAACCTTTTCCACTTGAAAGCATAAGAGCGCCTTGTGGAAGGTTTCCTGGAAGCATAAAGGACATCCCCTACTTGTTGAGAAAGGTTAAGACCATATAGGTCTAGGCTCTCAGCAACCAGGCCCTGAGATGCAGAGCGTGGGGATTTGGATGCCACAACATCTCGTCCTCCTGAGAAAGGAGATCTGGAGCAGATCCGAGATCCAGAGATGGAGCTTGAGAGAGATGTAGGAGCAGAAGGTACCACACTTGCCGTGGTCAATGTGGAGCTATGAGAATCATATGGCCTCTGTCTCTCTGAAGCTTGAATAGGGTTTTGGGAATTAGGGGAATGGGAGGAAAGGCATATAGGAAGTCCTGACCCCAAAGGAGGAGGAAAGCATCCCTGGCCTGAGAACCCTGAGCCGGAATTCTGGAACAGAACCGGGGAAGTTTGGCATTCAGTGGACTTGCAAAGAGGTCTATGTCTGGGGTTCCCCAAATTTGAAAACATTTTGCTACCTGGTCTGCATGGGGAGACAATTCGTGTGGGAGCAGAACTCGACTGAGTCTGTCTGCCCAAAAGTTTTGAATGTCTGGCAGATACACCGCAAGGAGATGAATCTGATGCTCTCTGGCGAGGGCCCAAAGTCGCAAAGCTTTGTTGCAAAGCGACAGAGAGCCTGTTCCTCCCTGCTTGTTCAGATAGAACATAGCTACTTCATTCTCCGTCTGAATTAGGACTGTCTTGTAGCTTAGCTGGGTATGGAACACTCAAAGAGCAAAGAAGATTGCTCTGAGTTCTAGGAGATTGATATGTAAGTGGGTCTCCTGTGGAGTCCAGGTGCCTTGGGTAGAGAGATCTTGCAGGTGAGCTCCGCAACCCAGCTGTGAGGCATCCGTTGTTAGAGTGACCTGGGGTAGGGGCTGCTGGAAAGGGCACCCTACCAACAGGTTTTGGGTTGATTGCCACCATTGGAGAGACAAAATGAGGCGACTTGTGTTTGCTATTTTGTCTGATAGACAGCCTGATGCCTGAGTCCACTGAGTGGATAGAGTCCATTGGGCTGCTCTCATATGGAAGCGAGCATAGGGGACCACATGCATGGTAGATGCCATGCGGCCTAGAAATTGTAACTTTTCCCGAGCAGTGAGATGAGTTTTCAACACTGCCTGGGAGGCTAACTGCACAATTCGAAGGCAGCGGGGCTATGGAAAATAGGCCCTTGCTTTTCTGATATCCAGCAAGGCTCCTATGAACTCTAGAGATTGAGTGGGAGTTAGGCTGGATTTTGGGATGTTTATGACAAGACCCAAATACTGAAGGATACGCATTGTGCAAGATAGAGAAATCCTGGCCTCTGACTCTGATGAGGCTCGAATGAGCCAGTCGTCTAAGTAGGGGAAGACGAATATTCCTAGAGTGCGAAGAAATGCTGCTACCACAGTCATGCATTTGGGAAACACCCTTGGTGCTGAGGCTAGGCCAAAAGGAAGCACCCTGTATTGGTAGTGCTTTCCCTGAAAAAGGAACCGAAGAATCTTCTGTGAGTTGGATGGATGAGAACATGAGTGTACGCATCCTTGAGATCTAGAGAACAAAGCCAATCCTGATTCTGAAGGTATGGCAGCAGAGTTCCCAGAGAAATCATCTTGAATTTCTCTTTGAACAGAAATTTGTACAATTCTCTGAGGTCTAAAATAGGTCTGTGTCCCCCTGTTTTCTTTGGGATAAGGAAATAGGGGGAGTAAAACCCTGTACCCTGTTGAGGAATGGGTACCTCTTCTATTGCCCCTTGGGCAAGAAGCATAGTGACCTCTTGATCTAACAGGTTGTTGAGAGAGGTGTGAGAATTGAACTGTCTTACCATTGTAGGAGGGGGCATGCAAAGAAAGTGAAGCTTGTACCCCTCTTTTATAATGGAGAGAGTCCAATCTTCTGCTGTTATCTGCCCCCATCTGGGGGGCAAAATGACACAATCTTCCTGGAATGGTGGAAGGCTCTGGTCCGTTGAGGGCCAGGAAGGCTAAGTTCTCTAGATGGAAGTCAAAGGCCTTGTGGAGGCTGAGACTGCTGAGACGGTTGAGGCTTAGCAGTCTTTACTTTCCTTTGTTTAGGTAGTTGCTAACCCTTTCGGGCAGGCTGACCTGCATAACGTCCCTGCTGGGTATAAGAGGGATAGAACCTCTTCTTTTTGGAGAAGAATGGTTTCTTGAAAGATTTCTTCCTTGCAGGATCAGCTGTGGCTTTGGATAAGCTATCCAAAGTGGAGCTGTCAGCATCCAGCTCATTGGCTTTCTCTTGCCAATTTTTGCCGAATAGATTCTCACCTGTACAAGGGATATTGCCAGTCTGTCCTGCACCCTGAGCTCCAAATCAGATGCCTGGAGCCAGGCAATCCTACGTGCACCTATGACAATTTCAGAGGTTCTGCTTATGCACTCAAAACAGTCAAAAGCTGCATGATTAACAAACTTAGAAACATCCTGGGCATGTTTAACCAGTGTGAGAAAATCCTGCCTCTTATCAACAGGAAGGAGAGGGCTCAAAATCTCCAAATCTCCTGTGACTTCCTTAAGGAACATTCCCATATATAAAATATAGGAACTGATCCTGGCAGAAAGCATGGAAGCCTGGAAAGTACGATGTCCAAAGGCATCCAAAGTTCTACACTCACGTCTTGGAGGATTAGAGGCATGCCTCTTTGCACTTCTGATCCTTCTCATAGCTGATTCCAGTACAATGGAGTGGTGAGGAAGCTGAGTCTTCTGGAAGCCAGGACACGGAGGCACTCGATACATGGTATCCAGTCTACGAGAGTGAGGAGAGGTGGTAAGAGGTGTTTCCCACATTCTTAACATGAGATCATGTAAGATCTCATGGATAGGCAAAGTAGCTGCCTCTTTAGGAGCCTTGGGATATTGTAGAATCTCCAACTCCTTTGCCCTGGGCTCTCTTTTAGGAGCCACTGTAATGGAAAGACCTCGAGCCACCTCCCTGATAAAATCCTGAAAGGAGATATCCTCTGGAGGAGACATCCTACGTTTAGGAGAGGAAGGCTCTTCCGGGAGAAGTACTCCGGTACCGACCGAGCTTTCAGAATCCTCAGACTCCTCCGAGGATTCAAAGTACCTTCTATTCGGATGCTCTTGTAGAGCACGATACCCGTACCGACCGAAGTCGGTGTCTGGGGGAATCGGTACCAGTGTATCGGTACCAGAAGGCATAGCATGACTGGGTGCCGGCAATGCAGAATCCGATGTCGATGCTGTCGGTACCGGTACCGATACCGGTGCCGGAGTCGGTGCCAGTTGAACTGTCTGACGCGGTTCCGAGGGTGCCGATGCCGCAAGGAGAGCCGCCAGACTGCGTTCAATAGCCAGGAACCTTTGGTCTATCGACACTGCCGATGCCTGGGTATCACTACCGGAGAAAGCAGCCGGTACCCCAGAGCATGGCACCAGTAGTTCTGCCGAGGTTGAGGCCTCGAGAACATCCTGGAGCCCCAATAATGCTTTGGCAGCCGAAGCCTCCCTCAAGGGCAATGCCAGAGGCATCTCAATGCTTGGAAGGAAATCTACCCTTTGTGACCGGCCAGACTTATGTTTAGTTACCTGAGATCCATGGGAGGAAGACAAAGCCGTGGAAGACGTCAATGTCACAGAGGCTGCATCAGAGGGAAAAAGAGTGCTGAGCTTAGCAGCACGGTTTTGTCGACCCCTCTTCGACATCATCCCACAGGCCATACACTCTGAGATGGAGTGGTCAGGACCTCAACATTTAAGGCACCACTCGTGGGTGTCGGTGACTGAGATGGTACCGCCACACTTGCTACACTTCTTGAAACCCGAAACGGGTTTTTCCATAGTAAAGGAAATTTTGGGCCTAGTGCCCAAAATGGCGCGTGTACCTGAAGAAGAAAAAAATTATTAGATTTTTTTTTTTTTAAAGAAAGAAAGAACCGGCGGGGTACCGGTATAGCGTCGAGGAAGGCAGACGCTACCACAAAAAAGAATGAAAAAGATGGCATAATTTCAGCTGTGCCCATTCAATGCTAATTTCTGTCTATTTAATGACATCACAAGTGCAGCGTCCCTCACTCTTGTTTTAGCAGTTCAGCAGTTGATGTGATGGGAACGCTAGCAGGATAATGAAACAGTGAGTACTTTAAGTTTTTTGGAGTTGATATTATTACAGAGTTTTTGATTTTACTATTTATAGTTACTCTGTGCAAGTTGTGACCAAATTACAATTTGTAATCTATAATTTCAGCAGTGACAGGAAAAACGACTTGCTGGTTCCGCGGAAACGAAGAACTGGCGAGAGGCAGTTGGGAAAGGCGGGAAGGCAGCACGCAGGTGCTGTGGGATGCTCCCATAAGCTTTCTAATTGGACACTGGGGAGCGTTCCTGCGCAGGCTCTGTCGGTACTGATGATACCCATATGTGAAGACTACATTCCTGCTTGTTCATGGAGATTGGGTTCTACCGCTGTCCTCGAGAAGGCCTGCCAGTTCCCTTCAGCAGGTGGTCCCGGTGAAGGGCAGACCTGAGGGGCTCTCCTGGAAAGAAAGGAGGTGTCTGGGTCAGGTGGAGGAGATAGCCCTCCTTGACCACTTGGACTGCCCAAGAATCGGTGGTGATGGCTGGCCAACTTTGGGTATAATGAATGAGGCATCCCACTCTGGGCTGTTGACCTCCTTGAGGTGGAGAGACTATACGCAAGGAGTCAAAAGCTCCCCCATGGCTGGGCCAGGGCTGACACATGGGGCTTAGGAGCCTTCTGCTTACAAGGGCCATGCCCCTGTCCCCTGGCCTGGTGACCCTGCTGGGGAGCCTGGGAGGCCCAAAAGGTTGGTTAGTTTCTGTAAGCAGCCCCTTTACACGGATAGAAGAGCTTTTTACCTGAGCCCTTCCGTCGGGAGGGGCAGCGATGATTTTTTTTTTTTTTTTTAAGAGAGCCTGGTCCTCATCATGAACACGGTCTCCAGCTCAACGGTCATGGGTTTGCCAAAGAGGTTCTTTCCTTGGCATGGGACGTCAAATTTGTCCTGATCCCATTTCTTGAGGTCAGACTATTGTAGCTAAGCCTGGCATCAGGCACCAATGCCTGCCACCACTACTCGAGCCGCCGACTTGAAGCTGACATAGGCTGTCCGAGACAAACTTGGAGTACTCACGGATGGCTCTGACCAGGTTCTTGAACCACTGCAGGGGTTCCTTGGAAAGACCAGCTGAGAACCCGGCAAGTTCCTTCGCCAGGTCTCTCAGGTACATACCTATATACAACTGATAGGCCTGGATCCGGCTGATGAGCTCAAGCCCTAGTAGCATTTTCTGCTGAGGGCGTCCAGGGTGCATGCCTCCTTGACAGGGGGCACCAAGGAATGAGTCTTCTGACTCTTCAGCCGAAACATGGCCGACTCCATCACCATGGAGTTGTGCGGCAGCTGTGACTTCTGGAAGCACAGGCTCCGGCGGACTCGATACATCAAGTCAAGGCGCTTGCTCACCACTGGCACCAATGCCGGTGTCTCCCACATATGGAGAAGCATTAGCCGTTCCAGGATGAGAGGGATGGCACCATAAACGATTCCCTCAGAGGGGCCTCATATTGGTGGATTTCTAGCTCCTCCGTCCTCTCCTCTGATTCCATTGGGAATGCTAGGGCCTTGGACATGTCCATGACAAAGTCGAGGAATGCCATGTCCTTGGTTGTGGACAATTGCTCCAAATTCTGCAAATACTGATATGTACTATTGTTCTCAAAAAAATCTATAAAGGTCTAAAAATTGTGACCCTAGTTTCATCTATTATCTCAAAAAAAAATTTTTATATATACTTTTTTTTTTATAAAATTTTTTATTTAATTTTCTGGATGTGGGTCTCAGAATGAATGGGGGAGGAGAGCTACAGGCCACAGGTACTGAAAAGCCTGAGAAAGTCCTGACCCCTTCTTTACATCAAGGACACCTACCATCCATTCTATATATAAACAACCAAACCAGTTTAATGAATTTGTATGACACGCCGTAACAACCATATCCCCTGAAGAAACCGCGGGGGCGGTGAAACGTGCCAGCGCTGAAAATCCGCGTCGGGAAAATGAGGGACCCATGAGGATTTTTTCGTCACAGATAAGTTTTCGGTTTAACGTGACCTACTGCTTTCTCTTTTTGGAACAATATAAAGAATTATACAGCATTTTGGAAATTTTGAAAACCTGGTTTGGTTTTCCCAAGCAGTAAGGTTGTTGATAACCTGGACTTCCTTTTGAACAAACATCCCTCTTTATTGAAATACTTACTAATAAGTGGTGATCATTATTGAGTAAGAGTTTGCAGAGCTCGATTAAGTTAAATCTGCTTTTGAAAGAACATTTTAGCTGTTGTTTATATATAGAATGGATGGTAGGTGTCCTTGATGTAAGGAAGGGGTCAGGACTTTCTCAGGCTTTTCAGTACCTGTGGCCTGTAGCTCTCCTCCCCCATTCATTCTGAGACCCACATCCAGGAAATTAAATAAAAAATTTTATAAAAAAGAAAGTATATATAAAATTTTTTTTTTGAGAAAATAGATGAAACTAGGGTCACACTTTTTAGACCTTTATAGATTTTTTTTGAGAATAGTACATTTATCAGTATTTGCAGAATTTGGAGCAATTGTCTATAGTTTCAGTTTTATTGCTTCGCAAACCCTAAAATAATGGATTTGTCTTGGTTGTGGACAGACATTGGGGCTCTGAGTGAGGGGAGTCTGAGGGGACGTCATGGTGGCGATGGGTATCCGGCGACTCCTCATCCTCCGTTTCCCACTCAGACTAGTTCGTTGAGGACTTGAGGGAAGGGTGAATTGTGGGCTCTAGGGCTGATCCCCATCTGCGGCCCTTGAAAGCCCTGTGGCCAGCGCCAAGTGCACTGGCTAGGTTAGATCGCGACCACGTGGAATGGGAGCCAGAGCGAGACCTCTACCGAGGATCGATTTGAGGCCAAAAAAACATAAGGATCGCTCGGCCTCCGGGGACGTCCTTGACATTGAGGGCCCAGTGGTCTGGGCAGAGGAACCAGTGGTACCAGATAACAGCGCCTGCTGCTGGTCCATTAAGGCAGAAAAGCTGCGCTCCAGGGCTGCCATTCTGGACTCCAGGCCAAAAGGCTCTACAGCCATCAGCGTGGGCATTGAGGGAATCGGGCCCAACGTCAGTTCACCTGAAGGGGAGTCCTTGACGAGTATGGTATCAGGAGACTGAGGCCGGCCCAAGATAGACCTTTTGAGGGACCTTTGCAGGTCGCTCCTTCTCCGATCCCTTGGTTGAGTGTCTGGGACTGCGGGACCTGGCTCGGGACTTACCCAGCACATCTGATCCGATCAGGGAGGCCGTTTTAGAGGCCTCCTTCTTCTTCTTGAATTCCATCAACGGAGATCCCCTTTCTGAGGATCCATGGCATCGGTAGGGCTCTGTGAGGCTACCCCGGGATTCCAAAGTTTTGTTGGAGGCCTTGGCCTTTGCAACTACCATGGACTCCAGGAAAACGTTATTGTGCTGCTGCTGACGGCTCTTGAGGGCCTTGGTGGACATGTTTATTTTTATTGAGACTCTTGATATAATGCTTCTTATTAATCCAGGACAGTTTACATCATTGTCATCTTACAGAGGCTGCATGAAGTGGGTTGTGGTCCCGTCCCAGGCAACAAAGGCAGCAGTCGTACGTGTCAGTCAGGGACATTATTTTGGCACACTGATCATACTTTTTAAAACCACTGGAAGCTATAGGAGAAAAGTATCCCAGCGAGGTTAAAGACCCACGATGCCGCAAGATGTTAAAAAGGCACAAAGGTGCCAAGAAGGGAGAAAAAAAACCTACAAACCCGAGACTCTATGCCGGGGCAGTGGGCTCAGGTGGCGGGAAGAGAACCAGTACACTACCAGAGGAGAGTATGAAACTCAGGTCAAGAAAAACCTTTTCCGGGAGAAAGCAGACAGACGTCTGAAGGGCTCCGCGGAAAAAAAGAGACTGAGCAAGATGGCACCCTTGGGTGGGAAGGGGACCACACATGCATGGTGGCATCTCCAAAACGCTATCTTTGAAAGCTGGGGGGATGCTTCCACAAGGGCTCCATTGGCGCAGACATCACCCATATGTGAAGACTGACTTCCTGCTTGTTCTCAGAGAAGACATTTGTTACACATTAAGGGAGAGGTCTTCCTCACAGAGCCCTGGGGATTTTATCTTTTGATCCCCTTGCATTGAGCATGGCACTGTGCATGAAAATTGGCCAATCTGCCGGACCTACATGTTTTTTACCCATTGGGAGCAAACCGGAATTCATAGCTAGGGATGTGCCTCCGATATTTGCAGAATGGGAATAGAAGGACTTAAACTGCAGTCCAAATTACATGAGGGTGGGGAATTGAGGTCTTTCCAGTTATTAAATAATGAGTTTCACCAGTGCTGATATGATTTCTTTGCCATTATGTATTTTCTCTGGGAAAAGACTTGATTTATAATCAGTTTACAAATAGTATGGCTCAATTTCTTTGAGCTGGATAGTTGGAAAAGAATGTCAGTATCTTTCCTACATAAAGCGCTGACTTCTTTGGATCAGGCCCTTCACTGTAAAGAGAAAGCTACCCAATGGGATGAAGAATTAGGTACATTGTGGTCTAGTAAAGATGTAAAGATGAGTATTATTTGTATTTCACAAATTGTTACAGAGGCCTCTATGCATAAGCTTCTTTGCAAGGTGATATTAAGTGCCTATGGGGGGGGCATGATTGTGCACCTGCTTTGGCAATGTAAGCACATTAGAAACAGATTCGTTAACATGTGGGTATCATGTTGCAACAATTCACTCATTTTCCTGGGAACCTGTTGGGGAATCCAAAAGGCTTAATAGTAAAGGGTAGTGATGTTAAAGGTTTTGCGCAGAAAGAGTGCTTGGTAGGCTTGAAAGGGATTCTCATGGTCTGGAAAAATTCTGAGCCCCCTGCTTTTTAAAGATGGCAAAATTTGTAGACTGTTTGATGCAGATGGAAAATCTTGCTGCACAGTGCTCATCACACATCATGCTTAATTCCTAGAGGTGTGGGAACCTTATATTCAGACCCTGTCACCTAGTCATCGCAGTATGGCGCTGAAAAGCACCTATTTATGAAGTTCCTCATTAACTAGGATAGGAGGGGGAGGGTGTACAGGGAGGGGGAGTGATCATGGTATAAAAAATAAAAATATGATGGAAATTTTGGCCTTTATGATGAACACACATCTATGATGTTATGTTTATGTTAAGTTGATATATGTATAGTTTTTCAAGTGCTATTTCAATAAATTGATTTGAACATAACTTACAGACCTGAAAATCAAAATGCTCTAGTAGTCCCAGCACATTCTTCAAAGAATTAACTGTATCCTCAAACAACAATGGGTTGTTTGAAAATGATGCCACTTGAACTTCCTTTTCCTCTACCTGTATCCTTTATATCCAGCATAACAGATTTACAATTTCCATCATCCAAGCCAATTAGAGTTTTAGAAGAACAACATTTTGAAGTTTATATATGATGTGATAAAATGTGTTTAACTGGGGGTTTATTTATTTATTTACATTCTCTTATATACCGCGCTATTCTGCATCAGTGCGGTTTACATTGAACAAACTGAAATTACATTGAACAGGGCATTATAACTTGGAGACAAGCTCCTCGAATTAAAGTTCATAATTATCCATGTAGACTTGCAAAAGTTACCACTCATCACTGGGCTTAAGCAGCAGGAAATTCCTGCTGGGAACGTGTGACCAGATAAACCACTTTTGGAGACAGGAACAGGGGCCCAATGGATTTTGGTCTCATATGGCATGGCACATCACATGATCTAAATGTCCACTCTTTAATACACTTATAGTTATTTAAAATTAATTATCCGTGAATCACATGTCATTGCACTGTACCATACTCACCAATAACTTCTGCTCTGTACCACTGTTCATCTTCAAACATAGCTATGCATGCTTGACCCTTAATTGGACAGATAATTTCCAAATTTTCACCATCTCCATTGTTGTATACTTCTTGAATCTTCTTCATAAGCATTAAATACTCAAAGGTATCTATCTATAATGATCAAAAAGCTTATTGTTTATTTAGGAAATAAACGATAGCATGCATGTGTTAGACCATTAAGTAAATTTCAAAATACAGTATCCACAATCAAGATACTATATATCAATAAGTTGATAAATAAATTATAGCTTTGCAATATATATTTATAGTGGGGAAGCAACCAGGAAACTAACACGGCTAACTCATTACCCCCTCAAGGCACAGGCAAACACAAAGAGCAGGAGACGTAGGGTGGATTGGCAACTTGTTTACTGGAATGAAACCCCAATGCGTTTCGGCAACGTCTTCCTCAGGGGGAGATATTGCTAACAAGAGCGCAGAAATAGTATATGTTCTAGCGGTGGTGTTATAACAGTAAAACACATATGAAACTCTTTGTGCATTAGTATTCTCGTTCAAGAAGAGTTTCATATGTGTTTTACTGTTATAACACCACCGCTAGAACATATACGATTTCTGCGCTCTTGTTAGCAATATCTCCCCCTGAGGAAGGCGCTGCCGAAACGCGTTGGGGTTTCGTTCCAATAAACAAGTTGCCAATCCACCCTACGTCTCCTGCTCTTTGTGTTTGCCTGGACGGTCTGCAGGAGCATCTGCTCCTCCTTGTGTTCCCCTCAAGGCACAAACAGGACTTTCTCAAAGTCAAATAAACACTAACAAAACTATCAAGAATGAAAAAAGATCATCATCAACAGCTTGAAAGGGAAAAATTAGTAGAAGCAAGAAATAATCAGTATACGAGTCTTGATTATTTCTTGCTTTTCCTAATTTTTCTCAGACTTAATTCAACTCCTACTCAGTATATGAGTAATGAAGGAAAATTCTATAAATTAAAAAAAAGAAAACCAAGGAGTATGTAAGCTACTTCACTCAACTGCATAAAATTAACAAATAAAGGTGAACAAAATATTTAAGAAAATTAAGTTTTACCATAAAGCGTAGTTACTCACCTGTAACAGGTGATCTCCGGGAACAGCAGGAATTTAGTCTTCACATATGGGTATCGGCGGTACCAACGGAGCCTGCGCGGGAACGCTCCCCAGCGTCCAATAGGAATGCTTTTGGGAGCATCCCACAGCGCCTGCGTGCTGCCCTCCCACCTTTCCCACTGTCCCTCTTTAGTTGAGTTTATAGCTGAGATAAAGGAGAGGAGGAGAGAAAGAAAGAAAGAAAGAGAGAGAGATAGAGACACAACTCCTAGGGGAGGTGGGTGGATTGTGAAGACTAAATTCCTGCTGTTCCCGGAGATCACCTGTTACAGGTGAATAACTACGCTATCTCCAGGAACAAGCAGGAATGTAGTCTTCACATATGGGGACTCCACAGCTAAAGATGAGAGGGAGATGGCCCCAGGAAGCTGCAACCCATTGTGAGATGGGCCATGCTTCCTCCCATGGATCTCTGGCATCCCACTATGGATGGTGGGTAGGAGCTGAATTAAGTCTGAAAGAGATGTTGAAGGACAGCCTGGCCAAACAAGGCATGCCGGCGGGAGTCCTTGTCTAAGCAGTAGTGGGCTGTAAAGGAATGTACCGAAGCTCAAGTGGCTGCTCGACAGATGCCGTTGATAGATACAGAGTGAAGGTTAGCCATAGAGGCTGCCATGGCTCTCACAATGTGAGCTGTGACAT
Organism: Ichthyophis bannanicus; assembly: GCA_033557465.1. Lineage (NCBI taxonomy): Eukaryota > Metazoa > Chordata > Amphibia > Gymnophiona > Ichthyophiidae > Ichthyophis > Ichthyophis bannanicus. The sequence continues at coordinate 200,866,172 of CM066035.1, read as the reverse complement.
GGCCTTCAAGAGGAAGACCCTTACTCTCATAGGCAAAGGATATGCATTGTGCAATCCAGTTAGACAGAGTTCTTTTGGAAACTGGAAGTCCCAAATGACTAGAATCAAAAGCAACGAAGAGTTGAGAAGACTTTCTATGTTGCTGTGCTCTTTGTAGGTAAAAAGCTAAAGCTCTCTTACAGTCCAAGGTATGAAGGTTTCTTTCTGCATTGGAGGCATGAGGCCTCGGAAAGAATACAGGAAGGTAAACCACTTGGTTTAAATGGAAAGGGGAAACCACCTTTGGTATAAAGTGTGGATAAGTCCTAAGAACGACCTTATCATGGTGAAATCTTGTTTAAGGAGGATCAGCCACTAGAGCTTGCAATTCACTAATGTGGCATGCGGAGGTGATTGCAATTAGGAAGATGACTTTCCAGGAAAGGAATTTCAGAGATGTAGTGGCTAAAGGCTCAAAGGGCGGTTTCATGAGCTGCCCAAGAACAAGATTCAAATCCAATGCCACCGGTGGTGGTCTAATGGGAGGTTTTGTTAATAGAAGACCTCTCATAAATCTTGTTATAAGTGATTGAGAGGAAATAGATTGTCCATTTAGAGGCTTGTAGGAAGCTGCAATAGCACTAAGATGGACTCTTACTGAATTGGTCTTAAGATCAGCATTTGATAAATGAAGGAGGTACTCCACTACCGATTCCAGAGGTATCGCAAGGGGGTTAAGTCCCTTTTGAGAACACCATATGGTAAACCGTTTCCACTTAAAGGCATATGATCATCTTGTGGAAGGTTTTCTAGAAGCCTGTAGGATATCTTTTACCTGTTAAGAAAAGTTGAGATCCTGAAGGTCTAGGCCAGCGATGGCGAACCTGTGGCACGCGAAGGCCTTGCAGCTGGCACGCGGGAAGGTCCGCAAAAAAAGAAAAAGCTGGCTCTGACTGCTGCCGCGGACGCGGCAAGGGCAGAATGCAGCGTCCCGCGGGGCCCCCTCCGCCCGCTAAGCCCCTCTGCAAGAGCTTTCAGATTCGCGAGGGAGAGCGTCTCCCTCGCGTCTCTGTTAAGCCCGCAGGGGCTAATGGGAAATTTCCCATCAGCCCCTTTAGACGCGAGGGACTGATGGGAAATTTCCCATTAGCCCCTGCGGGCTTAACAGAGACGCGAGGGAGATGCTCTCCCTCGCGAATCTGAAAGCCCTTGCAGAGGGGCTTAGCGGGACATTGCAATCTGCCGCGGCAGCAGCCAGAGCCTGCATTTTTTTTTAAAAAATTTGCCAGGGGGGGTTAGGACTGCTAATGGGCAGGGAGGGGGGGGGGTTAGGACTGCTAATGGCAGGGAGGGGGGGGGGTTAGGACTGCTAATGGGCAGGGAGGAGGGGGGGGGTTAGGACTGCTAATGGGCAGGGAGGGGGGGTTAGGACTGCTAATGGGCAGGGAGGAGGAGGGGGGGTTAGGACTGCTAATGGGCAGGGGGGGTTAGGACTGCTAATGGGCAGGGAGGAGGAGGGGGGTTAGGACTGCTAATGGGCAGGGAGGGGGGGTTAGGACTGCTAATGGGCAGGGAGGGAGGGGGGTTAGGACTGCTAATGGGCAGGGAGGAGGAGGGGGGTTAGGACTGCTAATGGGCAGGGAGGGGGGGTTAGGACTGCTAATGGGCAGGGAGGGAGGGGGGGTTAGGACTGCTAATGGGCAGGGGGGGGCGGGCGGGCGGGGGGGGGGTAGGACTGCTAATGGGCTGGGGGGGTTAGGACTGCTAATGGGCGGGCGGTGGGGGTAGGACTGCTAATGGGCTGGGGGGGTAGGACTGCTAATGGGCTGTGGGCTGATGGGGGCTGTCTGGAAATGGGGTGATGGGGGTTAGGACTGGTAATGGGTTATAGGGGGGGCTTAAACTGAAAATGGGGTGATGGGGGTTTAGGACTGGAAGTGGGTTGATGGGGGGGGCTAGGACTGGTATTGGGTTGGGGGGTTGCTAGGACTGGAAATGGGCTGATGCAGGGACTAGAAGGGAATGGATGCTGGGTGAGGCTGGAACTAGAAGGGAGCTGATGTTGGGGGAGGATTAGAATGGGATGGGGCTGGGAGAGTAAAATGGAGAGGGGAAAAATATTTTGTGTGGGAGGGATAAAAAATCTACAATTGGCCGGGTATTGGGAGAGTAAGTGGGGATTGAGGATGGAGGGGTAAAATTTGAGTGGATGAAATAGGAATGAGGAAAGAGCAAAAGGAGAAAGATTAGTATGTTAAAGCGGATGTAGAGAGAGAGAATGGAAAAAAAAACTAGAAGAGAGAAGAAAGGACAAATGGACAGCAGATGATGGAGAGTTAGCAGAAAACATGAAGAAACCAGAAGAAAGTGGCTGGAGCAATTGCAACTGTGTAACTGAGCTGAGGTATTCTGTTTATGTAATTCCTTTTTGACATTGCCACTTGTTCTCTTTCCCCAGTAGGTCATGTATTGTTATTGTCTGAAATGTATTGGTTTAATATTTGCAGTGTTGCCTTTTGATAGGTATGGTGTGGTGCTTTGTGAGTCCTGGTAGTGCTGTTAGGATACGGCGGGTTTGCTATTGGTTCTAAATGGGCAGTGTTTGTAGTAGTTCCTAATGTGCCTGGCGGTTGGCACTGGATTATAGTAATGTAGAAATCTTTTAGTCTGTCTTTATCCATACACTCATTAAGAGACATGTTTACTAAAAGTTAGTGTATGTTAGCATTATGCAAATATTTATGCAAATTGACGTGCTGGCACTTTGAGGAAATTCTTTGGTTTTGTGCGGCAGTTTGGGCACTCGGGCTCAAAAAGGTTAGCCATCACTGGTCTAGGCTTTCAGCAACCAGGCCCTGAGATGCAGGGACTGGGGATTCGGGTGAAATAGCGTCCCATTCTCTAGGGAAAGAAGATCTGGAGCACATCCCAACTCCCGAGGTGCAGCTTGAGAGAGATGTAGAAGCAGAGGATACCACGTTTGCCGTGGCCAACGTGGAGCTATGAAAATCATACGACCTCTGTCTCTCTGAAGCAGAACAGTGTTTTGGGGATGAGGGGAATAGGTGGGAAGGCAAAAAGGAAGTCTTGACCCCAGTGAAGGAGGAAGGCGTCCCTTGCCTGACAATCTCGAGCCAGAATTCTGGAACAGAACCGGGGAAGTTTGGCATTCAGTGGACTTGCAAAAAGGTCTATGTCTGAAGTTCCCCAGATTTGAAATATTTGGGCAACCTGGTCTGAGTGGAGAGACCATTTGTGTGGCAACAGTACTCGGCTGAGTTTGTCTGCCCAAAGGTTTTGAATGCCTGGAAGATATACCACGAGGTGGTGAATTTGATGCTCTCTGGCGAGGGCCCATAGTCGTAAAGCTTCATTGCATAATGACAGAGCCAGTTCTGCCCTGCTTGTTCACGTAGAACATGGCTACTTGATTGTCCATCTGGACTAGGACTGTCTTTGTAGCTGAGCTGGGCTTGGAATACTCGAAGAGCAAGGAAGATTGCTCTGATTTCCAGGAGGTTTATGTGAAGACAAGCCTCCTGTGGAGTCCAGGTACCCTGGGTAGAGAGATCGTGCAGGTGGGCCCCCCATCCCACCTGTGATGCATCTGTTGTTAGAGTGGCCTGGAATAGGGGTTGCTGGAAAGGAGACCTCACCAGAAGGTTCTCCAGTGATTGCCACCATTGGAGGGACAAAACAAGACGTTGTGAGTTTGTTATTATGTCCGACAGGCAACCTGTGGCCCGTGTCCATTGAGTGGATAGGGTCCACTGGGCTGCTGGCATGTGGAGATGAGCATAGGGAACCACATGTACAGTGGATGCCATATGTCCCAGTAGTTGGAGCATTTCTCGAGCAGTCAGGTAAGTCTTCACTGCTGCTTGGGAAGCTAGCTGCATTATGCGCTGACAGTGGGGCTGTGGAAGGAAAGCCCTTGACTGTCTGGTATCCAGACGAGCTCCTATGAATTCTAGGGACTGAGTAGGAGGAAGATGGGATTTTGGGAGGTTTATGACCAAACCTAAATATTGAAGGATTCGCATTGTGCGAAACAGAGCAGAGCTGGCTTCTGGAGCCGTGGGGGCTACTACTGCAATGCATTCCGTGAATACTCTTGGTGCCGAAGCCAGACAAAAGGGAAGAACTTTGTATTGGAAGTGTTTTCCCTGGAAAAGGAACTACAGGAATTTCCTGTGAACTGGATGGATGAGAATATGAGTATATGCATCCCTTAGATCTAGAGAACAAAGCCAATCCTGACTTTGAAGGTATGGCAGAAGAGTTCCTAGAGAGATCATTTTGAATTTCTCTCGGAACAGATATTTGTTCAATGCTCTGAGGTCTAAAATGGGTCTGTGTCCTCCTGTTTTCTTTGGGATAAGAAAATAGGGGGAATAGAAACCTGTACCCTATTATAGAATGGGTACTTCTTCTATTGCTCCTTGAGCAAGGAATGTTGTGACCTCCTGACCTAAGAGACTGTTGATAGGGGTCTGAGAATTGAACTTACGATTGTAGGAGGGGGCATGCTGTGAAAATGAAGCTTGTACCCCTCTCGTACAATAGACAGAGTCCAATTTTCTGCTGTTATTTGGTGCCATCTGTTGGCAAAATGACACAACCTGCCAGGGATGGCTAAGGGTTCTGGACCGTTCAGGGGCAGGAAGGCTAAGTTCTCTAGGTAGGAGTCAAAGCCCCTGAGGAGGCTGAGTCTGTGGAGCTGGCTGAGCTCCCGGCCCTTTTGGCTTCTTTTGTTGTCTAGTTTGCTGTTGTTGTCCCTTTTGGGCAGCCTGAACTGGACCATGCCCCTGCTGGGCATAAGAAGGATAATACTTCCTTTTTTTGCTGAAAAAGGGTTTTTTATAGGATTTCTTTTTGGCTGGGTTGGCTGTAGATTTTGACAATCTATCCAGGGTGATATTGTCAGCATCTATTTCATTAGCCTTTTCCTGCCAATTCCTGCCAAAGAGATTTTCTCCTCTGCAAGGGATATTTCACAATTTATCTTGTACCCAAAGTTCCAAGTTGGATGCCTGAAGCCAGGCAATCTGACGTGCACCAATGGCAATAGCAGAGGTTCTGCTGATGCATTCAAAGCAGTCAAAGGATGCACGGTTTACAAAATTGGAAACATCCTGAGCATGTCTGACAAGAGTAAGAAAGTCTTGTCGTTTATCATCAGGAAGAAGGGGGTTCAAAAGCTCCAAGTCTCCTGTGACCTCTGAGGAACATTCCCATATATAGGATAAAGGAGCTGATCCTGGCTGAGAGCATGGAAGCATCGACGCCCAAAGGCATTGAGAGTCCTGCATTCACGGCCTGGAGTATTGGAAGCATACCTCTTTGCACTCTTCATCCTACGCATAGCCGATTCCACTACCATTGAATGGTGTGGTAGCTGAGATTTTTGGAAGTCAGGACAAGGTGGAACTCGATACATTGTATCGAGCCTCCGAGAGTGAGGAGATGTGGTTAAAGGTTTTTCCCACATCCTCAGCATAAGATCATGTAGGATCTGATGAACAGGAAGAGTAGCTGCTTCCTTGGGAGCCTTAGAATATTAAAGGATTTCTAATTCTTGTGCCCTAGGTGCCTTTTAAGAAGTTACCGTGATTGCAAGGCCTCGAGCCACATCACGAATAAAATCCTGAAAAGACATGTCCTCTGGAGGAGACATCCTGCGTTGAGGAGAAAGAGTAGTTACTCACTTGTAACAGGTGTTCTCCAGGAGCAGCAGGAATCAGTCCTCGCATATGGGTGACGTCGGCGCCGACAGAGCCCCCATGCGGAGCACTTCCCCAGCTTTCAAAGAAAGCCTTTGGGAATGCAGCACGCATGCGCGGTCCCCTTCCTGCCCAAGGGTGCCATCTTGCTTAGTCTGATGACATAGCTAAAGACAGCAAAAAACAGCAAAAACAAATCATATGACTGCAACTCCAAGGGGAGGAGGGAGGGTTGTGAGGACCGATTCCTGCTGCTCCTGGAGAACACCTGTTACAGGTGAGTAACTACTCTTTCTCCAGGACCAAGCAGGAAGTCAGTCCTCACATATGGGACTCCCCCTAGCTTAGGGCTACCGGAGACCCAGGCTGAACAATTAACTCCCTCTAGAGCCTCAGCATGCAAGAACAGAATCTTCTCTGATAACGCCCCCGAACGGTAGCCCAACCCCAGGGCCGGAGGGTAGGAGTTGCCTAAACCCCAAAGAGATTATGGAGTACCGCCTGCCCAAAAGCACTGTCCCTGCAGGACTCCCTCTCAAGGCAGTAGTGGGCTGCAAAAGTCTGGCTTGAAGACCAAGTAGCGGCCCGGCAGATGTCTGCCAACGGAACAGAGCGGAGATGAGCCACTGACGCAGCCTTCGCCCTGACATGATGAGCCGTAACTCGACCCTGCAACAAGAGGCCGGCTGCCCTGTAAGCCCAGGCGATACAGTCAGCTACCCATATGGACAACGTACGCTTGGAGACAGCTAACCCCAACTTATTGGGGTCAAAAGAGACGAAGAGCTGAACAGCCCTCCGGTGCTCCCGCGTACGGTCAAGATAGAAGGATAACGCCCTCCTACAGTCCAGGGTATGCAAGACCATCTCAGCCCGGCTGGCTTGCGGCCTGGGAAAGAAATTCGGAAGAACCACCTCCTGACTGAGGTGGAAAGAGGAGACAATCTTAGGAAGGAACTTAGGGTGAGTCCATAAGACCACTCTGTTCCTATAGAACCTAGTATAAGGAGCATCTGATACTAGGGCCTGAAGTTCACTCACTCGTCTCGCTGAGGTAAGGGCTACAAGGAGCAACGCTTTACAGGAGAGAAAACGTAGAGGTCAGGTAGCCATAGGTTCAAATGGCGGACAAGCCGTTGAAAGACCACATTTAAATCCCACTCAGGAGCAGGTGGACGCACTGGAGGCTTAAGCAAAAGCAGGCCTCTGAGGAAACGAGACACCAAAGGATGGCTTGAGAGAGACTGACCCTCCACTGGGGAGTGGTGTGCTGAAAGAGCACTAAGATGAACTCTCACAGAATTGGAATGAAGGCCTAGGTTGGACAGGTGAAGCAAATATTGCAGCATCACTGGTACCAGACATGAGAAGGGATTCTCGTTGTGTTGAGCACACCAGGTAGAGAATCTACGCCACTTAAGGGCATAAGACTTTCTGGTGGACTGCCTCCTAGAGGCCAAGATCACATCCTCCACTTCACTAGGCAGCAGTAAGGGCGCTAGAACTACCCTTTCAGCAACCAGGCCATCAAATGGAGGGACTGGAGATTGGGGTGTAAGAGAGATCCCTGCTCCTGAGACAGGAGATCGGGTTGCGTCCCCAGAGGAAGAGGAGTGTCCACCGCAAGTTGCAACAGAAGTGGGAACCACGGTTGCCTCGGCCATCTGGGGGCCACCAGAATCATCGAGGCCCCGTCCCTGAACACTTTGAACAGTGTCTTGAGCACTAGAGGCGTGGGAGGAAACGCATATAGGAGGCCCGTGGACCATGCAATGAGAAACACATCCGCTGCCACTCTGAGAGGATGCGGTTGTCTGGAACAGAACCTTGGAAGTTGACGGTTCAGAGGACTGGCAAAGAGATCTATGGTTGGAAGGCCCCATCTCAGGAAGATCTGCTGTACCACTAAGGGATTCAATCGCCATTCGTGCGGCTGCAAGATCCTGCTCAGTCTGTCCGCCAGGTAATTCTCCTGACCTGGGAGATAGACTGCTTTGAGAAGGATGCCGTGATCGACTACCCAGGAGCACAGTCTCTGCGCCTCCTGACATAGAAGGAGGGACCCTGTGCCCCCTTGTTTGTTCACGTAGAACATAGCAACTTGATTGTCCGTCTGGACCAAGACAAACTGGTGAGAGATGAGATGGGAGAAGGTTCTCAGGGCTAAGCGGATAGCTCACAGTTCTAAGAGATTGATCTGTTGGGCAGTCTCCCAAGGGGTCCACAGGCCTTGAGTACATGCCCCTTGGCAATGTGCACCCCAACCCTGAAGAGAAGCATCGGTTGTCAGCACTTGAGAGTGTGGAGGTGTCTGAAAAAACACCCCTTGCACTAGATTCGGAAGATGAAGCCACCACTGCAGAGAAGAGGCTAGTAGCGTGGACACCCTCATTTTGTCCGTAAGGCTTCCTGTGGCTTGGTGCCACTGAGTTCTGAGGCGCCATTGAGCTGGCCTCATGTGCAGACGGGCATTTGGGATTACATGGACCGTGGAAGCCATGTTTTTATTTATTTATTTTATTTACATTCTCTTATATACCGCGCTATTCTGCATCAGTGCGGTTTACATTGAACAAACTGAAATTACATTGAACAGGGCATTATAACTTGGAGATAACCCTCCATAGCCCATGTTCCCTGTAAAATAGTTAAGTGGCTTGCCCAAGACCACAAGGAGAACCTGTGGGACTAGAAACCCCAGTCCTTCCGGCCCAAAGTTGCTGTCCTCTAGTGGGATTTGAACCCCCGACCTTCAGGCCTGAAGTACCTTGCCCCAACCACTAGGCCACTCCTCCACTCCATGTGGCCTAAAAGCCTCAGGAATTGTCTGGCGGAGATCCATCAACTTGTGGGCCCTGTTCACAGGTAAAAAGGCCTTTGCCTGAAGGGTGTCCAGCCTTGCTCCTATGAACTCCATGTTCTGTGAAGGGTGCAAAGTGGACTTTGCGAAGTTTATAACAAACCCCAAGTGCTGAAGGAGAGCAACAGTGCGAAGGGTGGCTTGATTGGCATCCTGTGGAGAGTGGCCCCTGATGAGCCAGTCGTCCAGGTATGGGAAGACAAAAATTCCCTGATTCCTGAGATAAGCCGCCACCACCGCCAGGCACTTGGTGAATACCCTGGGGGCGGAGGTTAGGCCAAAAGGCAGTACTCTGTACTGATAGTGGTTTCCTCCCACGACAAACCTGAGATATTGTCTGTGGTCTGGATGAATGAGGATGTGAGTATACGCATCCTTTAGGTCTAAGGAGCATAGCCAATCTCCCTGCTGGAGGTAGGGCAGCAGGATTCCAAGGGTGAGCATCTTGAACTTTTCCCTCTCCAGGAACTTGTTGAGATTTCGCAAGTCTAGGATGGGCCTGAGGCCTCCTGTTCTTTTTCGTACCAGAAAGTACCTGGAATAGAAGCCTTTACCTCTCAGGTGGTGGGGCACCGGTTCCACTGCCTGTTCCTTTACAAGACTTGCCAACTCCTGCAGGATTAAGTCCCTGTGCAGAGGGAGTCGTGGAGGCTCCCCTGGAAAATAGGAGGAGGGTACCTGGTGAAAGTGGAGAAGATAGCCTCTTTGGACTATACTGAGCACCCAGGTATCCCTTGTGACGGCTGACCACCTGTGGGCAAACAGGGCAGGCCGGCCTTCCTGTGCTGATGTGGGCCAGCTGAGGAGGAGAAGCTATGCCACTGGAGTCAAAACCCCGCTCCCTGCTGTGCAGGAACCAATGTTGGTGGCTTGGGGGCTTTCTGCCTACGGGGCCCATGTCCATGCCCCTTGGCCTGCTGACCCTGTTGGGGAGCTATAGAGGCCTGATAATGAGGGTACGGTTTATAGGCAGATGACTTCCTCGGATAAAAGGTCTTTTTCCCCGAGCCCTTCTTCTTCTCTGAAGGGGAAAGGTTTTTCTGGACAGCCTAGTCCGGGTAAGAGTCTCGGTCTCGAGTTCTGCAGCCTTTTCAGCCATGGGCTTGCCAAAGAGGTTTTCATCTCGGCAGGGGACATCGACCAACTTGTCCTGCACCCATGGCTCGAGGTCCGATGACTGTAGCCAGGACTGACAGTGTGCACCGATTCCGGCCGCGGCTACTCGGGCCGAAGCCTCAAAGCCATCATAGGCTGCTCGAGAGATAAACTTCGAGCACTCACGAATACCAGAGGACAGAGCATTAAACCTCTGCAAAGGTTTTTCGGAGAGACCAGCAGAGAACCCGGCAATCTCCTTTGCCAAGTCTCGAAGGTACATGCCCATGTACAGCTGGTAGGTCTGGACACGGCAAGCAAGCATAGAGCCCTGGAAGCACTTCTTACCGAGGGCATCCAGGTTCCGGGCCTCCCGGCCGGGAGGCACCAAGGAGTGCATCTTCTGACTCTTGAGACGATGCATGGCCGATTCCACAACCATGGAGTGGTGCGGTAATTGTGCCTTTTGGAACCCGGGGCTCTTGCGGACTTGATAAATGGAATCGACCCGCTTGCTTAAAACCGGCGTCGAGGCCGGCGCCTCCCACATGCGGAAGAGCAACCGTTCCAGCATCGGAGGAACCGGTACAGTAAAGGCCTCCTTAGGAGGAGTGTCATACTGTAGGGCCTCGAGCTCCTCGGCTCAAGGCTCCTCCTCGGGATCCGCAGGGAATGCCAAAGCCTTGGCCATATTCCGAGCGATGTCCGAGAACCGGGTATCCTCCGGTGGGGACCTTCTCCGAGGCTCGGACTCGGGTGAGTCCGAAGGGACGCACCAAGTCCGAAAAGTGTCGGGTGACTCCTCATCCTTCGTCTCCCAGCCGGACTCCTCGGAGGAGGAATCAAGCGGCTCCGGTCGGGCAGGCATCGATGCCATCCGCCCCGACGCCGAGGGTACCGGCGTCGATGACCTCGGTCCCAAACAGGAGGCCGAGGGAGACCTTGGCCGAGGATCGACTCGAGCGCGCATGGACTCGAGGATCAGCTCGGCCTCCGGGGTCGACTTCGATGTCGATGCCCCGGTGGTCGGGGCAGATGCACCGGTGAGACCGGCGATCAGTGCCCGCTGCTGTTCCATGAAGGCAGCCAAGCTGCTCTCCAAGGCTGTCAACCTGAGTCCGAGCTCAGGAGACTCAGCAGCCCCCGACTCGAGACCTGGCGGCACCGGACCTGACGTCGGCTCCCCTGGAGGAGAGTCCACGAGGACTACAGTACTCACGAGGTTGTTTTGCAGGCCGCTCCAACTCCAAAGACCCGGGACAGCGCTCGGGGCTATGCGACTTGGCCCTCTAGGAGCCAAGTGTGTCCTCCTCCCCTTTCCCCTCCCTCTGTGTCTTCTCCATCCCTTCCTTCCTCCCCTACTTTCCTTACCCCTGCACTATCACATTCCTGGTCCTCATTTGAGCTGATTTCCCCAACTGTCCTACATAAAACTTTTCTTTCTATTCGTAAAACAACATGCTCCGCTGATCCTATTCCCTCGCGGTGGCTACTGGAGCCCTCATTGCTCTTGTCTCCCTATATCCTCTCTCTCCAACACTAGTCTGTCCTCTGGTATTTTCCCCACACCATGGAAACATGCTATTGTCCGCCCAATCCAGAAATCTCACACTTCTGATTCCACCATTCTTTCCAACTGGCGCCCTATCTCCAATCTCTGCTTTCTCTCGAAACTCCTTGAGAAACTTGTTTTTCTTCAACTTTACTCTCACCTTGAAGCCTCTCTTACTCTTCACCCCCGCAATCTGGTTTTCGCCCTGGTCATAGCACGGAATCTTTCTTTTCTCAATGAACTTCACTATGCACACGATCATGGTCTTTTCACTCTTGTTGTTTCTCTTGACCATTCTGCGGCTTTCGACCTGGTGGACAACCGTACCCTTCTTATTCGTCTCCAGGAAGCTGGTATCTCAGGTACGGTTCTCCAATGGTTTCATTCTTTCCTCTTTAATCGCTCTCTCTCTGTTGTTTCTGGGTCTTCTTCCTCTGCTCCAACCCTTCTTTCCTGTGGTGTACCCCAAGGGTCGGTTCTTGCCCCACTTCTTTTCAATGTCTTTCTGGCTCCTCTTGCACTTGTTGTTCAACAGTTTGGTATCTCCGCATATTATTATGCGGATGACATACTTTTTCTGCACCATACTGACTCTCTCACTCTGGACATCTCCCCTCTTAACCGTTGTCTTTCTGCCGTTGCATCCTGATTCTCATCTAATTTTCTTCATGTAAACACCTCTAAGTCTTTTGCTACCTGGTTCACATTAGGGAGCCCTTCCCCCACGTGTGCTCCCACTTTTTCTTCTCAGTCTATTCCCCTAGTTTCTTCTTTCCGTTATCTAGGTGTGGTTCTTGATTCTTCCCTCTCTTTTAAGGAACACATCTCTTCAGTTGTCCAGCGGTCATTCTTTTCTCTTAAGCAGCTCCGGGCTGTTCGCCCCTTTCTTTCCTCCCCCGCTTTGGCTACACTTCTACTCTCCTTAGTGATGTCCCGACTCGACTACTGTAACGTTGCTTTAGCAGGTCTCCCACAGTCCCAACTTTCCCATCTTCAGCGCATTCAGAACACTGCGATCCATCTCTTAACTCATGCTTCCCTGGTCGAACATGTCACCCCTCTTCTTATGTATCAACATTGGTTACCAGTATCATTCCGTATTCAGTATAAGATTCTCACATTCGTTCACAGGGCACTCCACACAGGCATCCCCCTTTATCTTGCAGACCAGGTTCGTTTTCATACTCCCCACCGTTCACTTCGTTCTATCCATGTCAATCGTATGTCCCTCCCCCCTCCCTTACACGCTCACCTGGAATCCACTCGCTCTTCTGCTTTTTTTTTTTTAGGCCCGAGGCTTTGGAATTCGCTCCCTCTTTCCCTCCGATCCAAAACATCTTTCCAGTTTTTCAAAACAAAACTCAAGACTCACCTGTTCAGCCTGGCATTTGGCCTTCCCTCGTAGTCCTCGCTCTTTTTCTTCTTTTTCTTGATGTGTTTCTGTTGTCACATTTTGTTTAACTGTTCTCAGTCATCTTTTCTCCTCTTTACTGTTTTTAAATAATGGTGTTCCTTTCTGTTTCTGCAGCTATGTAATTTTTATGATTGTAAACCACCCAGATGCCTATGGTGTTGGGTGGTATAACAAATTTTAAATAAACAAACATAAACGAATGCTGCCCTCGCGGGTTTTTTCTTTTTGCAATGCTCCCGCGAGGGAGACCCCCTTTCAGAGGAACCTCGACGCTGCTCGGGGCCGGAGTCCCGAGATGTCGAGGCCTCTGACGAGGTCCGGGCCCGACCGGACGTGGAGTCAGAGAAGATTCTTTCCTTTTGGTGCTGCCAACTCCTTAACGCCTTAGAGGACATTTTCCCACACGGACCACAGATCATCGGGTCATGATCGGGTCCGAGGCACCGGAGGCAGCAGTCATGTGTGTCGGTGAGAGACATAAGTTTCTTACACCAATCACACTTCTTAAATCCGCTGGCAGCCATTGGGGGGAAAAAGGGCCCCTGCGAGGTCAAAAGACCGGGCTGCCAGTGAAAACGGAAAAAATGGCGCGTACGCTAGTCACTAAGGACAAAAACCGAAAAGAGAGATCCGGGCTCGATACCGGTGTATCGGGCCCAGGCGGAAAAGGGTAATCGGCGTCGACCCGAAGAAAAAACAGGTTCACACAGAATAAAATCGACTTTTTCCTTGGGTGAAACGAAAATACATCAGTCGGGCTCCGCAGAAAAAAGAAGACCGAGCAAGATGGCATCCTTGGGCAGGAAGGGGACTGCGCATGCGCGCTGCATTCCCAAAGGCTTTCTTTAAAAGCTGGGGAAATGCTCCACACGGGGGCTCCGTCGGCGCCGACGTCACCCATATGTGAGGACTGACTTCCTGTTTGGTCCTGGAGAAGAAGATGGTTCCTCCGGAAGAAATACTCTGGTATCGGCAGAGTCATCAGAATCATTGGAATCGGAAGATTCGAAATATCTCCGATCCCGATGCTCGTGCAGAGCATGGTACCAGTATTGATCGAAGTCGGTATTGCGGTGTCCTGGTACCGATCTCTCGATGCCGGAGATAGACTCAAGACTCAGAATGGGGGGGTATATCCACCGAGGCCGGTGCTAGTACCAGTGCCTGTTGAACCATCTGTAGTGGTCTCAACGGTACCGAAGCCATGAGAAGAGCTTCCAGACGGCGTTGAATAGCAAGAAACCTCTGATCTATCGAGGCTGCTGATGCTTGGGTGTCGGTACCGTTAGAAGCGGCCGGAACCCCAGAGCATGGCACCAGTAGTTCAGGCCTCGAGAACATCCTGGAGCCCCGTTAGTGCTTTGGAAGCCGAAGCCTCCTGCTGGGGCTGTCTCGCCGGTGAAGTTTCCTCAAGGGCAATGCCAATGGCCTCTCGATGCCTAGGAGGAGGTCTAACCTTTGAGGACCGGCTAGACTTATGTTTAGTTACCTGAGATCCATGGGAGGAAGATGAGGCTTTGGAAGACGTCGATGCAATGGACATTGCATCTGAGGCAAAAAGGGTACCGAGTTTTGCAGCTCTATTCTACAGGCCCCTTTTAGTCACCTTCCTACAGGAGAGGCACTCCGATGGAGAATGGTCAGGGCCTAAACATTTAAGACACCAGTCATGGGTGTCAGTGACAGATATGGTACCGCCACACTTAGAACATTTTTTTTTTTAAACCAGTAGCTGTTTTTTCCATTTTTAAAGAAAATGGGCCTAGTGCCTAAAATGGCGCCTAGCACCGAGGAAAAAAGTTTCTGAAAAAAAATACCTCAGAAACGATATATATATATTTTTTTTTTATTTTTTTATTTTTTTTTAATTTTAAAGAAAGAAGAAACGGCGGTACCGGCAGGCATCGAACGAAGGCAGACGCGACCACAAAAAATAAAGAAGGAATTTTCTGCGGTGACAGGGTATGCGACCTGTCAGCTCAGCAGAAAATGAAGAACTGAAGAGGGACAGTGGGAAAGGCGGGAAGGCAGCACACAAGTGCTGTGGGATGCTCCCAAAAGCGTTCCTATTGGACACTGGGGACCGTTCCCGTGCGGGCTCCATCGGTACCGACGATACCCATATGTGAAGACTACATTCCTGCTTATTCCTGGAGATAAGGTGCTATCAAGTTATTACTACTACTGCGTTTAAAATTAACTACCGTTAAGCATGCACAAACTAATTCAGAGTAAAATAAAGTCTGAATATCAGGTGTTATGTAGATGAAATTATATGCCAATCAATTTTAAATGAACACCTACTGGGGTGAAATTATAAAAAGCATAGTTACTCAAATGTAGCAGGTGTTCTCCGTGGACAGCAGGAATAAGTCCTCACATATGGGTGATGGCGCCAAAGGAGCACGCTCCACAGCTTTCATTGGAAGCTTTTGGGAGTTGCACCACACATGCACACCTGCCTTCCCGCTTGCCGTGGAACCATCTTCTCCACTCAAATATCAAAGCAGTAGCCAAAAAGAAACAACTCCTCGGGAAGGTGGGAGAGTTGTGAGGACTTATTTATGCTGCTCATGGAGAACACCTGCTACAGGGTGCGTAACTACACATTCTCTGTGGACAAACAGGAAGTAAGTCCTCATATATCGTACTCCCAAGCTACAGGCTACTGAAAAAAACAAGGAGGTCCAAAGCCCAACAGGGGCAACAAACTGGAGAACAGGAAGAAAAGCAAGGTGGTATTTCTAGGGACTCCACAGATTTAGCATTCTCAGCATGCATCAGCACAGAGTTCAGTCATCAACTGCAAGTAGCCTGGAAGGATAGAAGGCCTGCTAGGTAGAAGTTGGACCTAAGACCCAAAGAGGTGCCAGAGTACAGCCTGGCCAAAGTTGCTGTCTTGTCGGGAATCCTCATCCAGACAGTACATGGCTGTGAATGTGTAGACCGAAGACCATGTAGCAGCCTTGCAAACGTCCTCTGTGGAGAGGGAGCAGGTTAGCAATGGAAGCGGCCTTGGCCCAAACGTTGTAAGCTGTGACATGATCCTCAAGTCTCAGGCCAGACTGGGAAAAGGCCAAGGCGATGTGGTCTGCCAGACACAGGGATAGCATGTGCTTAGAAACCGCAGAACCCAGCTTACTGGGGTCAAAGAAGACAAAACAGTTGGGTGGATCGCCAGTGGGCCTTAGTACACTCAAGGTAAAAGGCCAAGGCACGCTTGCAGTCCAGCATGTGCAATGCCTCCTCACCCCAGGTGGCATGTGCCCTCAGAAAGAAAGGCGACAGAACAATTAACTGGTTGAGGTGGAACTCTGAGACCACCTTTGGCAGAATATGCAGCTGCGTTCACAAGACCATCTAATTCTGGTGGAATCTGGTGTAAGGTAGGTGAATCACCAGGGTCTGGAGTTCACTGACATGAAGAGCCGATGTGATTGCCACCAAGAACAGGACCTTACAGGTCAAGTACTTCAGAGGGCAAGAGTCAAGTGGCTCAAAAAGAGCCCGCATGAATTGCATAAGGACCACGTTGAGATCCCAAGTCACCATAGGGGGGCTTGATGGGAGACTTCAAGAGGAGCAAACACAGCATGAAGCGAACCACCAAAGGGTGAGCCAAGATGGGCCTGCCCCCGAGCCATGATGATAGGCACTGATCACGTTGAAGTGAACCTGGATGGAGCTGGATTTAAGGACCGAGTCCAAGAAGTGCAGGAAATATTCCAGCAACCTGTCAACTATGGAGGAGAAGGGGATCAGCACCCTATCAGTGCACCAAGAAGCAAACCTCTGCCACTTGAACAAGTAAGCACACTGTGTTGACTCCTTGCACAACACCAGGACGACGTCTGTGACATTGTCAGGCAAACTGAGCTCTGAAAGGACTACCTGCTCAGCATCAGGCCGTGAAGGCCAAAGAGTAGATGTTGGGATGCAGCAGAGTTCCGCTGTACAGGGAGATGAGGTCCAGGGCGCAGCCCACCCAGAAAGAATCCCTCTGAGAGAGCTTAAGCAGCAGGGCAAACCACGGTTGCCAGGGCCAGCATGAGGGAATGAGGATCATGGTGCCCTTGTTGGCCTGCAGCTTCAATAGAGTTTTCACCATGAGCGGGATTAAGTGCAAGCCATAATGCAGAACTACCCCCTCAGTAGAGGAGAAAGGCATCAGACGCCAGCCGCTCACTGGGTGGCCTCCTGGAGCACTTGGGTGTTGGGCGACACGGCAAAGAAATCAATCATGGGGGGGGGGGGGGTATACCCCATTGCCGGAAGATCCGCTCAACCATCCTTCTGTGGAAGGTCTACTCATGAGGCTGGGGGACTATGCTCAGCTGAATCGTCAGGATGTTGAGCTCGCATGGCAGATACATCACCTTCAGCTCCAACCCATGGGACAGGGCAAACTTCCACAGCTGGACTGTCTCCCTGTTTGTTCACATAGAACATGGCCATGTGGTTGATTGTTTGGATCAGGACCACCTGATTTGCCAAGTGCTCGGAAGGCTCGAAGGGCATTTGCTATGGCTCATAACTGGAGGAAGTTGATCTGGTGTGGGATCTCCTGCTTGGACCTTAGGACCTGAGAACACAGGCCATCTAGATGAGTCCCCCACCCAAGCTTGGAAGCACTGGTTGTCAGTGTCCTGCGAGAGAGCTGCACCTGGAATGGGAGGCCCCGAAGCAGGTTCAGTGGCTCCAACCACCAGTCAAGGGACTGTACACCAAGGGAGCGGTGATCACCACCCTGTCCTGGAGACAGCCTGTGACCTGCTTCCACTGCGTGCTGAGGGTCCACTGCGCTTGCCACATGAAGAGATGGGCCAGAGGTGTAGCGTGCACTGTGGAGGCTATGTGGCTGGGCATTTTCAGCATCCACTGCACCTTCTTGTGGTGTTCATGCAACATGCTGTCAACCACTTCTGACATCTGCTGTGGTCCATCGGCAGATATGCCTGGGCTAGAATGGTATCAAGGAGGGCCCTGATGAACTCCAGCTATTCTATGGGCTGGAGATGGGACTTGGGGCAGTTGATAACAAACCCCAGCTACTTGAGAATCTGTATGGTGAGATGGGCAGACTGTTTGGACAGCATCTGGGGTGGGACCTTTCATGAGTCAGTTGTCCAGATAGTGGAAGACGAAGACACCCATTGTGCAAAGATAGGCGGCCACTACCACGACACACTTGGTAAAGATCCAAGGTGCTGAAGCTAGCCGAAGGGGAGCACCCAATACTGATAGTGCTAATTTCCCAACACAAACCTAAGATATTTTCTGTGACATGGGTGTATCAGGATGCGTGTAAACATCCTTGAGATCCAATAAACATAGCCAGTCTTCCTTTAGAAGGTAAGGGAGCAACATCCCCAGCGTGATCAACGTAAACTGCTCGCACACCAGAAACCAGTTGAGGTTCCAGAGGACCAGAGTGGGTCGAAACCCTCCTGTCTTTTTGAGGGTTAGGAAGTATCTGGAGTGGCACCCCTTCTGACCCGAGTTGGTGAAACCGGCTCAATGGCGAGGTCAGACAGCAGAGTGGAAACCGCCTCTTGCAACAGACTTCAGTGCAGCAAGTCCATGGAGTACACCCCATTTGGACGAAAGGAGGCAGCAGATGGGCGAAGTGCAGTTGGTAGCCTTTCTAGACGAGCTGCAGCACCCAGGCATCTGAGGTGATAAGGAGCCACCTGTGGACGAAATGGATGAGCCACCTCTCTAAAGGGGAATTCTGACAGACACGGGATGGTTGTCTATGCTCCTGAGGAACCAGTCAAAAGCCCATCCCTGGCTTGAGCTATGGGATGGTTGGACCTTCTAAGGTTTCTCCCTCTGCTATTGTCAGGGGGCCTGCGCCTTCGGTTGGGCACTCTTGGTACTCTTGGGCACTTCGGTTGGGCAACTCTTCGGTTGGGTAGTACCGGCATGGATGTGGATAGAAATCCTTCTTTCCCTCTACTTATTGTGCAAGGGATCTGCAATCTGCCTGGAGAGCATCACATGCTCCTCCTCGAGCTCACCTGTTTTCTCCTCAACAGGCTTCCCGAAAAGGTTGTTCCCACTACGGGTAACATTGGCCAGTTTATCTTGGCCCCGCTGCTCCAGGTTCAAGGACTAGAGCAGGGGCAGCCACTGGGCTCCAATGCCCACCATCACCACTCTGCTGGTGGATGAGAAGGCATCATACATAGCTTGCACTGCATACTTAAAGAAATCCTTGCCGTGACCTATCAGGGCTTGGAAGGAGTTGAGGTAGTCAGGGGGGAACATCGGCAGCAAACTCCACCAGGTCCAACATGATGTTCTTCAGGAACATACCCATATACAGCTGGTAGGAAAGTATTTGGCCACCAGCATGGAGTCCTGATAACATCTCCTATCAAAGGAGTCCAGGGTTCTAGCCTCTCGCCCCAGAGGTACCGAGGAGAGTCTTGGTGCTCTTCACACGCTTCAAGGCCAACAACCACGATGGAGTTCTGTGACATCTGGGGTGTCTCAAAGCCCAGCACCTTCTGGACCCGGTACAGCGAGTCCAGCCACCGGCTGAAGGAGCCATGAGGGGGTTCCTCCCAAAGCTACAGCAGCAATCTCTGCAAGACAAGGTGAACCAGCACTGTCACTGCCTTCATGAGCCACTCATAAGAGGGGACATATCAGAGAGGTGGTCTGGTGACCTCCAGTCTGAAATAGCAGAACTCTTCAGTTTCCCAGTCTTCAGACTCCAAGAGGAAATCGAAGTAGCATCAGGTTTCCTCCCACCACCTACTCCAGTCATGCAGAGAGAGATTGAGTGATGGTGGGACCCATCGCACTTCGAGCGAGAGCAGTGGTGTCCCAGGACATTAGGTCCCGATACACTCAACAAAGAGATCACTGCAGGCACAGATGCGATTCTGATCTCCAGCCAATGCGCTTGCCCCCATCGGCAGCGCATGGGTCCCTATGATGGGTTGGGTGGAGTGCGGTGATGGCCCAAAGTCATCAAAGAGCCTGCATGCTGCAAGATAGATATCACTGCTATGTGAGCCTCAAGAGACTTAGGCTTTCATCCAGCACCACTGCCTTTAAGGTAGCTAGGGCTAGGATTGCAACTTCAGCCACTACTGCTGATAACTCCGGCAGGGACTCCATGATGACAAGTTCATCAGGAAACATCCAGCTGCCCTCCAGGACTGTGGGGGTCAATTCCTCCCATCTGGGGGTCAATTCCTCCTGCCAGGGAAGCTTGGCAGGCCACTCCTGGCCCTTCCTGACTGCGTTGTCCCAGGAAGGGTTGTGGTGCTGATGTACCCAGGGCTTGCCCCAGTACTCAGGAGACCCTTTCGATGTTGATGGGTTCAGTGTCAGGTCTTTCTCAATTCCGGTCGAATATAAATAGAGAGTCCGAATACACCCAGTCGTCCCACACAGCTGACGCCTTGGTGGGACTCCACAATGGCATCACCAATGCTGGAGCAGAGGATGCTAAATCTGACGTTCTGAAGAGGGATGACTCCTGCTTTTCCCAGCCCTTCAGGCCCTTCCTCTTGATCTGTAGGCAAAGGTTGCAGGAAGCAGGCTGGTGATTAGGCCCAAGGCATTGCAGACACCAGTTGTGCCTGTCCGTGACCGAAATGTATTTTGTGCATTTCTTAAAGCCACTCATCAGCTTAGAGATGTCTGGGAAGACTGTGTCAGCGAGGTCAAAGGCCTCAATTGTGCAGATGGCAAGAAAGGCCTGGAAAGTGAAAAGCACAAAGAGAACAACAACAAAAAAAAAATCGGCTGGGAGCCAACTAACCGATGACAGGTGGTGAAAACTACTCAAAAAAATACCCGCAAGTCGTAAAACAAAGAAAATGTTTTTTCTGCTGGTGCAGGACACATCCTAGGGGATCCGCAGAAAAAAAGAAGACTAGAGAAGATGGTGCCACGGCAGGTGGGAAGGCAGGCACGCATGCAAGGTTCACTTCCCCAAAAGCTTCGAATGAAAGCTGGGGAGCAGTACGTATGGAGCTCCATTGGTGACATGACCTATATGTGAAGACTAACTTCCTGCTAGTCCATGGAGAATCGCATAAATCCTCAGATGAGCCAATCCGTTCAATATTCTAAACTCTGCAACTTGGAATCTTCCAATGTTATCACTATTAAGAATACGGGTCTCAGATAAAACTCACAGCACAAAACCATGGACATACAGCCCTTTGAGAGTGCTAGTTCTCACATCAAGGACCCGGTTCTATAAGCTTTCACAATTTTCACAATTATAAATAATTGTACTCAGCTTAAAATTATTAATTATGTCCATCTTATTATAGAGCTGTTCATAGCTGAGAAAGTTTGTACTTAGCTTTGAAAAGTTTTGTCGATGTCTTCCCTCAGGCACCCCAAGCGTTTCACTCTGGTAGTTTCTTCAGGGAATTGCCCAATTGACAAATGGCTGTATGTCCATGGTTCTCCTAGGACAAGCAGGATGTGTCAGCCGCACCTGGTGTCGTCCCCCGACGGCGCCATGACGGAAGTGCTCTATAGCTCAGAAGCTTCTGAGCATGTGTGAGGTGGTCCCACCTCCCCAGCCCGCCCCTAGCCGGTCAGTTTTACTTCCTTCCGCCTTGCCTCAAGACGGACTTCTTAGCTCTCCTACAATTCTACAATCTACAATGCCTAAACCTGGTTTCAAAAAGTGTCTAGGCTGCAGCAGAAAGATGAACACTTCAGACACTCACCAACTCTGCATCAGATGTCTGGGCACGTCTCACCAAGTGGAAAACTGTGCTAGCTGCGGCCGGATGTCTCCCAGGGCAAGGAAACACCGCGAGCTCTCCCTGCAAGACTTGCTCTCTCCTGCTCCGTCAACGTCCAAGGTCCCGCAGCAAAAAGAACTCCACAGGTCTGTTGAAAAACCTCTTAAGCGTTCCAATACTGCCTCGGGGAAAGCGCCGCAAAAAAAGCCCAGCACTAATCTCCAGGACACTCCCGCTGTCTATTCTGCTCCCGGAGAGGCCTCTGCCGTCTCGGTAGGCCCCTCTCCGGTTCGCAGCACTTCGGAGCACGCTTCCCTGCCATGCGGCCCTCGCCAAGATGGCGCTGCCCTCATGGCCTCGCCTGGCACCGCCTCCGGACACTCCCACTCTCGCCGGATTGGACGCAGCGGCTCCTGCCCCGCCTCCTCCAGCGATCTCCGCAGGCAGCCCTCCCCCCGGCCCAGCACGTCCCTCCGTGCTGATGGGGAACCACGGAGCAAATGTAAGGAGGGAGACCGCGCCGATCCAGCCTCGGCTCCTTCAGCTTCAACGCGGCAATGCCGGGCAGCCTCTCCTCATCATCGGGCAGCTTCCCATCAGCGCGGTGACAGCCTGCACCCACAGACTCAGCGCCAAACAGGAGAGGAGGGTTCTGTGGCACAACGCCAGAGGCAAAGCCACGATCACCGCACTGACAGCAGGGAATCCCACAGTCAGCGCGCTGATGCCGAGACTGGAGGGAAAAAAGCATCAAAACAGCGCAGACACCGCTCTCCCTCAGAGGGAAGGGATTTGCAAGATGAGTCCTCCAGCAGGCACAAGAGGAGCAAGAGATCCCATTCTCGACACAGTAAAAGACACAGAAGAAGCAGATCTTCTGAGTCTACTTCTTCCGCAATCCTAAGCCTGCTGTCCCGCCTGGTGGAGCAGACTGCCCCTCTGCGGTCGGACCGGGATCACACCCCACAAAGGACCATTTCGGATCGGGCTCACTCCCCCAGATCCCCCAGGATCTCACCTAGATCGCGAACCCCTTCCCCTGCAGCTTCCAGAGTGCGATCTCCTTCCCCAGTGCAGATGGACTCAGGTGAAAGCGATGCAGAAGAGCTGGGACAAGCCTCGGAGGTGGAGGATTCGGGTCCAGGCTCTGACTCCTTCAAGAGCCCAACGGAAGAGACAGAGGATCCTCCGGCAACAGTGCCTGAGGACCTCACATATCCAAAATTTCTCCGCAAAGTAGTTTCCAAACTTGGGCTAGTCACGGAGGAGGCACCGGACGAGAAGGAACCAGGGGTCATGAAATACCTCAACGGTCCTAAGCCAGCCATGGCTCTTCCCCTCCACCGCAGGTTGAAGGACAAGCAGTTGACGCTCTGGCAATCCCCAGCGTCTGGGCATGCGTTCTCCAGACGCTTGGACAGTAAATACATCGTCCACACTCGGGCCCGGGTTTCGCTAAGACGCAGTTACCACACCAGTCCATCGTTGTGGCCTCAGCGCTCAAGAGATCTAAGTCCACACGTACCCAACACCCGCCAGGGCGGGACCCCAAGCACCTAGACGACGTGGGGAGGAAGGTGTTTCAAGGGGCCATGCTCAACGCCAAGATAGCGGCCCATCAATTCCAGCATGTCCTATTCCAGGATGCTCTCCTAGAAGACCTTAAAAAACTGCTACAGGACCTTCCCAAGGACTCACGTATATCTGCGACAAGCTCCATACAAGAACTAGCCGAATGCAGCAAGCACCTGATGAGTACAGCCTTCGACGCCTTTGATACAGCTGTCCGGACAGCGGGCACGGCTATATCTGCCCAGCGCTGGGCATGGCTTCGTGCCTCTGGGCTCTCAGACAACACCCATGACCGAACTGCGGATGCACCCTGCTCTGGCGACTCACTCTTCGGGGAAAAAGTTGCCGACACCGTCAAGGACCTAAAAGAGGACTGCACCACTCTAAAGACGCTGGCAGCGGACGGACTCGAATGCCCCTCTTGGTCACAAAAAGGGAGCTATTTCCGCAAGCCCTTTTCCGCCTCAAAACAATACTATGGATCCAACCGACAATGGCAGGCCCCCAAATTCAAGCAGACCTATCACAAGTCGCCCTTTCAGCGACAGCAACCGCGACAACGTAAACAGAAGCAGTCCAACCCTACCCATTCGGGGAAAGACACCTCCTCCTTCTGACTATCCCCCGGTGGGGGGTCGCCTGTCCTCTATTCCTCTCTGCTTGGCAGGAGATCACCACCGACAAGTGGGTCCTTCAGATCATCCAATCGGGCTACCGCTTGCCCTTCTCCTCCCCCCCGATCCAACACAAGCGACCAACCAGCCAGCCTCCTCAACACTTGGAACAGCCTCTTATACAGCTGCTTCTCCAAGCACGGGCGATAGAGCGGGTGCCCCCGGACGAGGTCAACACTGGCTTCTACTCCCGGTACTTCCTTATCCCCAAGAAGTCGGGGGGCCTTCGTCCCATCCTCGACCTCAGGAAACTGAACAACTTCATCAAAAAGGAGAAGTTCAGAATGTATTCGCTCAACTCCATCCTCCCCCTCATCAGAGCGGGGGACTGGCTGGCAACATTTATTATTTATTTATTTATTACAATTTCTTATATACCGCACTATTGTCAGCGCGGTTTACATACAACAAAATGACCATAACAAACTGTTTGGCTTCACATAGAACAGGAGTAACAACTTGGATAACATGTTTTGCTTTACAGAGAACAGGAGTAACAACTTGGATAACGCGGGGGATGCAAACTGAACTACTTACATATGTACAATGAGATTGATTGCTGAGAATTTAGGGTGTTACATGTGTACAGTGGGGTTGGGATGTTATCTTGAGGAGGTAAGAGGAGAGGCAATTAGGTAGGGGTTAGGTTAATCTGGTAGTACTGTGTAAATAAATGGAATTTGAGAGCCTTTCTGAATTGTGTTAGGTCAGTAATTGCACGGATGCCTGGTGGTAATGCGTTCCAACATTTTGGGGCATAGATACTGAATGCCCTGTTAGATGTTGCGGTTGTGTACTTTGTTGAAGCCTTTGGGATTAGTAGTGCATTTGTAGATAGGGATCTCCTTGTTCTGTTGGGAGGAATGGGTTGGATGATATCGGTTAATGAAGGGGAGGTGATGCCATGGATGGATTTGAAAGTGAGTAACAAAGATTTGAATATAAGCCTTCCTTGAATGGGGAGCCAATGCAGCTGTATTAGGATAGGCGTTATATGGTTGCATCTTGCTGCTCCCACTAAGACTCTGGCTGCGGCATTCATGGCAAGTTGCAACGGGTTGAGTGTTGATTGAGGGAGACCTTGAAGAATAGCGTTGGCGAAGTCAAAGTGTGGTAAGATCAGGGATTGGTATATTGTCCGGAAGTCTTCAGGGTTTAGAAGGGATTGCAGGTGTCTAAGGGACCGGATTTTGAAATAAATGGCTCTGACTATGTTGGATATATGGGTTTTCATATCTAAATGTTGATCGAGGGTGACTCCTAAGTACCGAATTGTTGATTTGGTTTGGAGCTCAGCCTCATTGACCTTTATATGAGGTGGAGGGCAGAAACTCTGGTCTCTGGTGATGAATAGCACCTCGGTCTTTTTGTGTTGTATCCTAAGATTTTGGGACAGAAGCCATTCGGAGACTGCGTTGAAACATTCAATCAGTGGTGAAAGGTCCATTTGCTCTGTGAAGAATGGCATGAAGAGGAGGATGTCATCAGCGTAAATTAGACAGTCGACCTTGAATGATCCAATTATGTTGAAAATGGGTTGCATGTAAATGTTAAATAAAAGAGAAGATAGGGAAGATCCTTGTGGGACGCCCTGTTGTTGATGGAAGGGTTCGGAAGATCCTGATCCTGATTTTACATGTTGCCATCTGTCTTCAAGGTATGACCTGCACCAATCGAGGGCGATGCCATTTATGCCCTTTTCTTTTAGTCGTTCTACTAGCAGACCATGGTGTACAGAGTCAAAGGCTGCAGCGATGTCTATGAAGATGAGAGCGAAACCTTGACGGATGTTGTCGATACCTGTGACGATTTTATTGAAGAGGGAGGTAAGTAGTGTTTCGACGCCATGGTATTCCCTGAATCCATGTTGACGATGGTCTAGTGGGGAGGTTGAATCTATGTGGTCTTGAAGTTGCCTTTGTGCTTCCTTTTCGATTATTTTGGCTAAGAGAGGTATACTGGCTATGGGTCTGTAGGATTCAACTTTGCTTGGGTCAAGTTTAGGGTTCTTCAGGAGCGGTCTGATGGATGTTTGCTTGAGTGCTGCAGGGAAGGATCCAGTTGTGAATGATAAGTTCATCATTTTTGTGATCAGTGGGCTGAGTTCTGTTCGTAAATTTTTAATCCAATATGCGGGGCAGGGGTCAGTTTGTGCAGTCGTGGTATTGAGGGCTGCAATAGTATCTTCCACAAGTTTCTTGGATGGTGTGGAGAACTTAGAAAGGGAAGTTGGACTAGGGATGTCTTGTGCTATGAACGTGGTAATTTTATCAGTTTGAAGTAGCTTGGATTGTAAATGGTTGGCATACTCTTGTGGGTGGATCTCTTTAGGTTGACATGGGGATGGTTCCTTCGAGAATGATTTAACTAGTTCGAAAAGGTCACGTGGTTTGTTTAGTGATCTTTTGAGAGTGTCGGTATGGTATTGTTTCATGTTTGTTAGGATGGCTTCTCTGTAGATTGCAAGGTGAGTTTTGTATGCTGACTGGTCTTCAGTGGAGTGGGACCGCTTCCATCTTTTCTCTAGTTTCCGTAAATGTGACCGGGATACACGCAGTTCAGGTGAGAACCATGGAGAGTGTTTTTTTTTTCTTTGCGATATTGTTCTTGGTAGGATTTTGCGCAATGGAACTAAGAGACTTATTCCATGAGGAGATTAAATTGTCTAGGTTGAGAGTTGCATTGTTGAATAGAGGAAGAGTTTCTGCCAGTATGAGATCTTTATTGAAGGCTTTGAAGTTTCGAGAAGCAGTGTTTGTTGAGTTGCTTGGAGATTCATTATTGTGTAGTGAACTGTTGTTGATAGGTATGATGAAATTGATTAGCTTGTGATCTGACCATGGTACAGAGGTGAGAGATGTCACAAGTTCTTCATTTGGTTCTTGTGCTGACAGGGGGGCAAAAATCATGTCAAGTATGTTCCCTTTAGTGTGGGTGGGTTCGGTGATAATTTGTCTGTAGCCCAGATCATTGATCGCTTCTAGAAGGGCAGTGGCATGACTGGAGTGAAGTGATGGGAGGTTGAAATCTCCTAGTATCCAGTTTGATAGGTTGGGGTTGCGAGTGTTGGCTGCTAGGTCGAGAATGTTGGAGAGATCATCAGTTGAGGATGAGGGTGCTCTATATAAAAGGTTGATGGCGCATTGGTTATTTGCAATGGATAAGATATCAAGGTTGTTGGTGCTGGAGGAGTCTGTTGTATGAAAATGCAAATCAGTTTTGGTCAAAATAAGGGCCTCTCCTCCTCTTTTGATTTCTCTATGACGGGAGTGGATTGTGAAGTTGTTGGGTAGTAATTGGTTGAGGATTACATTATCTACGTCAGATAACCAAGTTTCAGTTACCAAAAGGATATCCAGGTTGTGGGAAGCAATTAAGTCAGTGACAACTGGCCATTTATTACGAATTGATCTCGCATTTATAAGGGCGCAGTTAAGAAGTGGAGTGGGTTTCTCTGGTTTCGTTTGCTTGGCATGTTGGAGGGCTATGTGTAATAAATATGATTGACGTGTGTGATTGTTCTTTAGGTGGTGAGGATAAGAATAATTTGTCCACGTTTTGGCATGGTGCTGGAGAATTGGAATTTGATTGGTAGTGTGGAATAGGGCTAAGGACTCGACGATCAGCCAAGAGAAGATAAGGAGGCCGCTCATTATGGCCGTGATAGGTGGGGCCATTTCCGTGTTGTTTTTGAATGTTGTAGAACTGGTGTCGGATTTGATGTTAAGGTGATGGTGGTGAGTCTATGCTGCGTTGGTGGGTGTCACTGACTACTGGAAGTTGTTAAAGGGAGATTGTGCAATATTTTGCACTATTTTGGATGTGTGAGGAGGGGAGGGTGAACACAGCTGGAAATTGGAGTCAAAAAATATCAATAAGAGAGTATTTTTGAGGTATGGCTGTTCAGTAGTATGCAGTGGGATATGAAAGATTTCAGATATATATCTATCTCTGAACTAAGTTTTGGAGACAAGGCTGTTCAGTGGGATATAAATTATGTGAGAAATTTCTGAGAGGTGTGGCTATTCAATTAGTATACAATTATTCAATTAGTATACAATTACACGAGAGGTTTCAGAAATAAGGCTAAATAGCAGTATACACACTACTTAGGAGAGATGGTTATTCAGTAGTATACAATTACATGAGCGGCTTCAGAGATAAGGCTACTTAGCAGTATATACAGTGGGCTATATAATCTTACTTGAGGTAGTGAGAGAGAGCAGGAACGTTAAAGTCACTGAGCATATGGGCTGTGGGTGCCTGCCGTGCCCCGCCTAAGGGCCACGCCAAAGGGCCCTCTGGCGAGGCCCTCAGGCGCGGGCCCGCCAGGCGCGGGCGCGCCCTATCGGCACCGGATTTAAATCTGCCGGGATGCTGCTGCGATTGGGCCTGGCGCTCACGTGGGTGGTGGTGGAGCTCCGGCCCACTCTATCCCCGACTGGGAGAGCTTCTTGCAGGGGCCGGAGTGCAGGAACAGAGGCCGCGCGCCCGATCGGCACCGGATTTAAATCTGCCGGGATGCTGCTGCGATTGGGCCTGGCGCTCACGTGGGTGGTGGTGGAGCTCCGGCCCACTCTATCCCCGACTGGGAGAGCTTCTTGCAGGGGCCGGAGTGCAGGAACAGAGGCCGCGCGCCCGATCGGCACCGGATTTAAATCTGCCGGGATGCTGCTGCGATTGGGCCTGGCGCTCACGTGGGTGGTGGTGGAGCTCCGGCCCACTCTATCCCCGACTGGGAGAGCTTCTTGCAGGGGCCGGAGTGCAGGAACAGAGGCCGCGCGCCCGATCGGCACCGGATTTAAATCTGCCGGGATGCTGCTGCGATTGGGCCTGGCGCTCACGTGGGTGGTGGTGGAGCTCCGGCCCACTCTATCCCCGACTGGGAGAGCTTCTTGCAGGGGCCGGAGTGCAGGAACAGAGGCCGCGCGCCCGATCGGCACCGGATTTAAATCTGCCGGGATGCTGCTGCGATTGGGCCTGGCGCTCACGTGGGTGGTGGTGGAGCTCCGGCCCACTCTGGATCTCCAGGATGCGTACTCCCACATCTCTGTCCATGCTTCACACAGGAAATTCCTGAGATTCACAGCGCTGGAAAATCATTACCAGTACCGGGTCCTTCCTTTCGGCCTATCCCCGGCTCCCAGAGTTTTCACAAAGTGTGTGGCAGTGGCCGCAGCACATCTCCGAAAACAAGGAATCGCCATCTTTCCCTACCTGGACGACTGGCTCCTGGCAGCGAAGTCTGCCCCCGACCTCCGCAGGGCAGCTCTCCAGACTACGCACTTACTGGCCAAATTGGAATTCCTGCTCAACAAAGAAAAGTCCAGATTGGAACCGGTGCAACGTACGGAGTTCATCGGGGCGGTAATCGATACCAATGCCTGCAAGGCTTTTCTACCCCAACTCCGGATCAACACCATCATCTGCCTTGCTAGAAGAATGGCTGCAGGGAAACAAACCTCAGCCCGCGAGATCCTGCGCCTTCTCGGTCACATGGCTGCGACGACATCAGTCCTTCCACTGGCAAGGCTGTATATGCGCGCCCTGCAGTGGCACCTACGGACGCACTGGAAACAACTCTCCCAACCACTCAGCACCTGCATACCGATATCTCCTCGAGTTGTCCAAGGCCTACGCTGGTGGACACAACCAGCCAACCTCTCAGTGGGCAAGTGTCTGCGACCACGCATTCATCAACTCATCCTCACCACGGATGCTTCCACCACGGGATGGGGTGCCCACCTTCTGCACCTCAGTACACAAGGAGCATGGACCAGAGCGGAACAATCCCTCCACATCAATCTTCTAGAGCTCCGGGCTGTCAAGTATGCCCTACAGACTTTCATGCCCCACCTGGTGGGGAAAATAGTCTTGGTGCAGACGGACAACCAGGTAACCATGTTCTATATAAACAAGCAAGGGGGCACGGGCTCCCGATCACTATGCAAGGAAGCCCTCGACACATGGACCTTGGCCCTGAAAAACAACTGTACACTTCAGGCTACCTACCTCCCAGGAGATCAGAACGCCTTGGCAGACAGGCTCAGCAGACAGCTTCAACCTCACGAGTGGGTGCTGCACATGGAAGTGATACTCCATCTCTTCCAGCGCTGGGGAACCCCACAGATCGACCTCTTTGCAACCGAAGAGAACGCCAGATGTCCCCTGTTCTGCTCCAAGCACCCATCAAAGCAGAGGGTAGCCGCGGACGCATTCGCCATTCCGTGGAGAACCTGGGAGCTGTTATACGCCTTCCCTCCAACACCTCTCTTGACTACCACGATCCAGCGTATCATCAAGGAGAAAGCGCAGGTGATTCTGATTGCCCCCTATTGGCCACGACAGATGTGGTTCTCCCTGCTACTGCAGCTCTCTCAAGAACCTCCAATCCGACTACCCCTGAGACCAGACCTTTTGACACAGAACGGGGGCCTAACCTGGCACCCCAATCTCCAGACACTAGCTTTGACAGCTTGGAGGCTGAAAGGATAACCTTCAATGGCTCACGCCTCTCCCAGGAGGTACAACAGATTGTCCTGGCCTCCCGGAGACCATCTACTAGAAGAGCGTACGGCTTCAAGTGGAAACGCTTCAGCTTCTGGTGCCGGGATCAAGGAGTCGACCCAGCCTCTTGCCCGATTCCCACGATCCTGCAGTATCTGTCTTTCCTCTTCAGCTCAGGTTTGAAGCCTCAATCCATCAAGGTACACCTTGCGGCCGTGGCCTCTCTCCACGAGCGCTCAAAAGGTACGTCAGGCTCTATTGCAGCCCTCCCTATTGTGACGCGTTTCATGAGAGGACTCAGGAATCTGCAACCCCCGGTACAGAAACCAGTACCCTCCTGGGACCTTAACGTCGTCTTACAGCAGCTCACGCAAGAACCCTTTGAACCATTGGCAACAGCAGCAGGAAAATATCTCTCGTGGAAGACCCTTTTCCTCGTCGCAATCACCTCCGCCCGGAGGGTTAGCGAGTTGCAGGCTCTCGTGGCACATCCGCCATACACGAAACTCTACTATGACCGGGCATCCTTGCGGACTCACCCCAAGTTTGTGCCTAAGGTTGCCTCTGCTTTTCATGTCAACCAAGCAGTGGAACTACCATCCTTCTTTCCAGCTCCACACTCATCCCCCGAAGAGCAACGGCTTCACTCCTTAGACTGCGTACGTGCCCTACGCATCTACATTGAAAGGACAATTGCCATTCGCCAAGGGACCCAGTTGTTCGTCTCCTTCGACCCGAACAAACCAGGGAGACCTGTTGCCAAGCGCACACTATCCCTTTGGATCTCGGCATGCATTGCATTTTGTCTACAGCGGGCGGGTGCCCTCCCAGCAAACAAGGCGAGTGCACACCAGCTACGCGCGTTGGCCGCTTCTCTGGCCTGCGCACAGGAAATCCCGGTGAGCGATATATGCAAAGCCGCCACCTGGTCCTCTCACCTCACCTTTCAGAAACACTACTGCCTCGACACCCACGCGGCGAATGATGGATCATTTGGTCGAGCAGTCCTATCTGCTGCCACGGCTTCAGTGGATGCGAGCACCGTGTAAGACTAACCAAAGGACCAAAAATGCAATGAGACTAATGCTGAATATTGATCACAAGAGTTACATCATTGATGCACTTGTTTGTTGCACTACTCTCTGGCTACACAGTTGTTGTTTGCACTGTTCACTGTTTTTTTTGCACTGTTCACTGGATTGCACAGTTATGACTGCACAGTTGTTATATTGCACTTTTATCTGGATCGCACTATTCTCTGGATCGCACTATTCACTTGATTGCACAGTTTTGATTTGCACAGTTAATCTTATACCTGTTGTCTCCATAATAAAAAAAAAAAAAAAAAAAAATTGCAAGTTACGCATGCCTCCCTCATTCTCCTCAGCGTTGATCTAGCTTGGGAGACACCAGGTTTGGCTGACACATCCTGCTTGTCCTAGGAGAAAGCGGAGTTACTTACCTGTAACAGAGTTCTCCGTGGACAGCAGGATAAGTCAGCCACACCATCCCACCCGCCTCCCCTGCATGAGGACGGCCTGCGCACACTCCGCACCTAGCCGCGAGGGCATAGCAAGTCACTAACTGACCGGCTAGGGGCGGGCTGGGGAGGTGGGACCACCTCACACATGCTCAGAAGCTTCTGAGCTATAGAGCACTTCCGTCATGGCGCCGTCGGGGGACGACACCAGGTGTGGCTGACTTATCCTGCTGTCCATGGAGAACTCTGTTACAGGTAAGTAACTCCGCTTTTTGTGCTGTGAGTTTTATCTGAGACCTGTGTTCTTAATAGTGATAACATTGGAAGATTCCAAGTTGCAGAGTTTAGAATATTGAACGGATTGGCTCATCTGAGGATTTATGCGATAATCGTTCAAGACTTTTTATGACTAATTTCATTAGTGTTTGATACAGTCCATGGAGAATGGCAGCCAAAATTATGCATGAACAAACTTGTGCCAAAAGGTATGAATTACGCAAAATTCTGCATGATTTGTTAAAAAAGTGTTTAACATTTTAAATTGTGTGCAGAATTCCAGAAGGAATAGCATTTGATACTGTCACTATTCTGAAAGAATGCACATCCATTAAGGGTGGGTGTGTAGAGGGGTGGAGTTTGGACAGATTGCACAAGCACACATGTATAAATTATAACATACTATCATTTATGTGCGTTCCATACAAATTTAGGCACAGGCATTTACACCAGCTCTACAGCTGGTGTGCTTGCATCATAAGATTACCTGTGTTTTCAACCACTTATACCCTTATAAAGAATATGTGCATAGGCTTGAAATACACACATAAAAACATGTATTATCCCTTTCCACTTGGCTGTCCCATCTTGTGGGACACTTAAATTTCATTGTTCCAAAAGTCTGTCCCACCTTGTGAAACATATCAATAACATGCTAGTTTATGTTTTCTATGCCTTAATCAAAATAAAGCATGACTGGTTAATGTAGAATGTGTGTCATACTGGTAGTAATTTGGCCAGTTTCTTGTTAAAATGTATTCCAACCTGGCATTAAGAAAATTTATCCAAGCGGAAAGTATTAATCTAGGTACGATTTATAAAATTATCATCAAAATGTACATTTTTAATGTGGCCAAAAGCATGTGTGTGGAAAATATGAGTGCACATGGTCAGACAGCAAAAAAACAAAACAAAAAAAACCCCTATCTACAGTTTAAGGTGACATTCTACTTATCCGATAATGTCCTTTCCTTAAGTACTGCTAGACTAGTCCAGACAAGTGGTTCCAGAGGCTTCTCTTGACATCACACCACTAACAGCCAGAACTCCTAGGGGCATATTCCAACATTCGAACCCAAGCATATGGTCAGGAATCTCTGACCTCATACAAACTCAGTAATAACAATGTTCAACAGAAAAGAAAACAATTATGTACAGGATGAGCTTCAATAGAAGGCTTGTCACAGAAGGGTATGAGAGCACAGGGCCAACCACTGAGAGTACAGTAGACTAAACAGGCTCTAGGGGCAGATTCTGGACTGGTCCATCAGGACTCAAGGAAAGGACATTATCTGGTAAGTAAAATGTCGCCTTCTATTTTGTCCTGCTAGACTAGTCCAGACAAGTGGAACAATACCAAAGCTACGACTCCTCTAGGCGTGAAGAAGACACAGCAGCTTCAAGATCTCTGAGTGAAAGGCCGTTTTTGACAGAGTATGGACATCCAAGCAGTATGCTCAAAAAAAGTGGAAAGTGATGCTCGACAACTGTCAGAGAGCAATGGAGCTACACTCCTATGCATGAGGATACTTGCAACTGCTAAGAATGCAGACACAACTCCTACAGAACTGGCAGGTTCCAGAACAATGTGCTGATGCAATAGACTCCTTGATCCAGCACCCCAAAGTAGACCTAGATACCTCGTCATCCTTGTGCAGACTCATAAACAGCATAAACAGGTGGTCTGATTTGTGAAAGGAATTAGTAACCTTCAATTACCAGAGAAACACCCTACAGAAATGCACCAGGTACAAATCTTTGTCCTTCACTTGGCAATGCTCCTTAGAAAAGAAGGGCAGACAGAATACCCAATTCACATGGAAGGAAGACACCACTTTGAGTAAGTAAGTTGCTATTCACCTGTAACAGGTGATCTCCGGGAACAGAAGGAATCAGTCTTCACATATGGGTGACGCCAGCACCAACGGAGCCAATGTGGGAATGCTCCCCAGTGTCCATTTGGAAAGCTTTTGAGAGCAATCCACTGCACCTGCACATTTGCCTTCCCAAGTCCTCTCCTCAGTTGAGTTTGTAGCTGAGAGATAGAGGAAAAAAGAGAATATCCTAAAACTCCTAGGGGAGGAGGACGGGTTGTGAAAACTGACTCCTGCTGTTTCAGCAGATCACCTGTTACAAGCGAGTAATGATGCTATCTCCAGGAACAAGCAGAAATGCAGTCTTCACATATAGGACTCACTAGCTCCTGAGTATCAGACGGGAAAGTGGGTAGCTTTGGTATCCCTGAGTATAAAGGATAGAGACAAGAGGTTTGGATACAATGTTGCCTCTTTGGACTCGACTGCAGTCGGTTAGACCACCTCTGATGGAAGTCTGGGACAAAGGGTAGGAGCTGCATTTAACTCCCAAATAGATGTTGGAGTACAGCCTGGCCAAAGACAGCATCCTGACAGGAGTCCCTGTCTATGCAGTAGTGTACAGTGAATGTATGAATGGAGGACCAGGTAGCTACCTGAAAAATCTCATCAATGGAGACGGAACAGAGGTTCGCAACGGAGGTTGCCATGGCTCGCATGCTGCAAGCAGTGATGTGAACAGAGGGAGAGTCCTGCCTGTACACAGGCAAAATAAATGCAGTCCTTTATCTATTTAGATAAGGTACGCTTTGTCACAGCAAGTCCAAGGTGACTTAGATCAAAGGAAATGAATAGTTGTGAGGATTTCCTGTGAGTCTTCGTTCGATCCAAGTAGTACCCTAGTGCTAGTTTACAGTCTAGAGTATGTAGCCACTGCTTCAGCCTGAGAGGAATGTAGTCTTGGGAAGAAGACCGGCAAGATTACCAACTGGTTCAGGTGGAAAGCTGAAACTACTTTCAGAAGGAAGTATGGATGGGTAAGGAAGACCACCTTGTCATAGTGGAACCATGTGTATGGAGGATCTGCCACTAAAGCTTGCAGCTTGCTAATGCGGCAAGCTGAGGTCAGAGCGATGATGGAGAGTACCTTCCATATGAGGAATGAAGTGGTGAATAAAGGCTCAAAGGGAGGCTTTAAAAGTTGCGCCAGAACCACATTGAGGTCCCAGCCACAGGTGGTGGTTTGATAGGTGGCTTGGAGAGCAGGAGATCCCGCATGAAACATTGCACCAAGTGGTGTGACAAAATAGGTTGCAAGTCAAGCGGCTTGTGATAAGCCGTAATAGCACTGAGATGAAGTCTGAGATGGTCTTGAGACCTGCCGAAGACAAGTGGAGGAGATACTGTAGAAGAAATTCCACGGGCAGGTAAAGGGGTCAATTTTCATTGGGGAATACCAGAGTGAGAACCTTTGCCACTTCAAGGTATCTGGTGGACGGTTTGCGTGATGCAACGATGTCCTTGACCCCTTGTGGGAGGTCAAGGTCAGCAAGGATTACACTTTCAGGGGCCAAGCAGTGAGGCAGAGGCCGATGGATTAGGATAGAGAAGTGTCGCGTGATCCTGAAAGAGAAAGTTGGGCAGGTGTCCCAGACTAAGAGGTTGAGTCTGCACTAGTCGAAGCAGCAGAGGAAACCACAACTGACAGGGCAAAAAAGGGGCTATCAGAATCTTGGCGCCCTTGTCTGCCTAAAGTTTGGACAGGGTCTTTGGTATTAATGGGATAGGTGGGAATGCATAGAGCTGACAGTGTCCCCAGTGGAGAAGGAAAGCAGCCATCGTCTGTAAGTGCAGGAAGAGAAGCCGTGAGCAGAACAGTGGAAGTTGTGTATTCTTCTGGGCTGCAAACAGATCTCTGAATGTGGTCTCTCGCACTTCAAAGATCAAGATGCAGTCTCGCGATTGAGGATCCACTCGTGTGGACATAGGATACGGCTGAGTTTGTCTGCAAGGAGATTGAGTTCGCCCAGGAGATACACTGCTCTGAGGTGAATTTGGGGTGCAACTGAGAAGAAGCAGAGGTGAAATGCTACCTGGCAGAGGGGATAGGAACCTGTCCCTCCCTGCTTGTTCACATAGAACATGGCCACCTGGTTGTCCGTTCTAAGACCTGTTGGCCCGAAAGTTGGGGTTGAAAAACCCAAAGGGCATTTGTAAGTACAAGAGGTTTATCTGTAACAAAGATTCCTGGTGTGTCAACTGTTCCTGTATGGTTAGATTGTTCAGATGAGCTCCACAACCAAGCTTGGAGGCATCTGCTGCCAGGGTGCATTGAGATGGAGGCATCTGAAAAAGTGATCCCCTGAGTAGGTTTTGAGGGGAGTCCAACTAGTGAAGGGAGTTGAGAAGTGGAGGTGTGATGCAGGTTTGTCAGAGATGCCCGGTTGCCTGTGTCTATGGAAACGAAAGAGTCCTTTGTGCTTGTCACATGTGCAGACAGGCTTAAGGGACTACATGGATGGTGGAAGTCATGTGCTCCTAAAGGCATAGCATCTCTCGAGCTATTACCCAAGTGCAATTTCTTATCTTGTGGGCTAGCTCAATGAGCCATGTAAGCAATCCAGGTGGAGGAAAGCTCTGGCCTGTTGAGAATCCAGACATGTTCTGATAATCTCAAGCCATTGGGTTGGCACCAAGTGTGATTTGGGAAAATTTAAGATGAATCCCAGATGTTGGAGCACTGATTGCGTGATGAAGGGAGAGTTTTACCTCTGGTGGAGATTCTCCCCTTATTAGACAATTATCTAAGTAGGGGAAGACAATGACCCTGCAAAGTGGGAAGGGAGGCTGCAACCACTGTCATGCATGTAGTGAATACTCGGGGTACAGAGGCTAAGCCAAAGGGGAGCACCCAATATTGGAAATGGTTCTGATGGAACCGAAAAA
This sequence comes from Ichthyophis bannanicus, assembly GCA_033557465.1. Lineage (NCBI taxonomy): Eukaryota > Metazoa > Chordata > Amphibia > Gymnophiona > Ichthyophiidae > Ichthyophis > Ichthyophis bannanicus. Next base: position 200,829,554 of record CM066035.1, on the reverse strand, counting down.
GCAGTTACTATCTGTGCTGAGGGTGGATCAGTAAATGCATGTATGTTTCCTTGAGGTCTAGAGAACATAGCCAGTTGTTCCTTTGGAGGTTTGGGTGGAGTGTGCTGAGGGAAATCATTTTAAAGTTTTCTCAAACGAGGAATTTAGGTCCCTTAAGATCTAAGATGGGCCTGAACCCTCCTGTTTTCCTGGGGATAAGAAAATAAGGAGAGTAGATGCCCATGCCCTCTTGGGGCGGAGGAACTCTCTCAATGGCCTCTTGAGCTAACAGGGTGGACACCTCGTCCGAGAAGAGATTTTTCTGGAGGGGGTTTCTGGGATAATCTCCTATGAGGGTGGTGGGGGAAGCTTTCAAAATGAAGCAGAAAGCCCCTTTGGACGATGTTGAAAGTCTACTGCTCTGATTTGATGAGGTGCCACCTGTGGGCATAGGAACAGAGCCTGCCTATGTGTAGGGGATGGGGACTCTACAGAGATAGAGTGGGTATGCTCTGCAGGAAGTAGTAAAAAAACAGGTGCTGGTTGTGGCTATGCAGCTGGTTGGGATTTAGGAGCCTTAGGTTTCCTAGGTTGGTGAGGGCCCTGTTGGCGCTGCTGCTGCTGAAGTAGGTAAGCAACTCTGGGCGAATAAGGCGGCTAATATTTCTTCTTTTTTGGTTAGAAAGACTTCTTTGGATTAGTCCTCTTTTTAGAGGGGTTGGCTGTCTTTCTTGAAAGACGCTTGTGGGTGAGATCATCTGTCTCAATCTTGCCAGCCTTTTCTGAAGAGGTTTTCTCCAGAACAAGGATTAGGCGGCAATTTGTCTCGGAGCCATTGTTCAAGATCAGATGCCTGGAGTCAGGCCATGTTGCGGGCACCAATACAGACTGTGCAAGCTCTGCTGGATGACTCAAAGGCTTTAAAAAATGTTCTGGTGAGAAATTTGAATGTATTTTGATTCTGCCTGATTAGGACTTGGAATGGATTTCGTTTGTTATCTGGAAGGAGAGGTGCAAATGTCCCAGGATCCCTGGATACATCCTTGAGAAACATGCCCATGTAGAGCATGTAGGAGGTAATTCTAGAGGTGAGCATGCATGCCTGAAAACATTGATGACCAAATGCATTGAGTGTTCTGGAGTCCTTGCCTGAAGGCATGGAAGAGTGATTCTTAGAACTCAATGCGGAGCACCACTAATTCCACCACCATACAATGGGTGTAGGAGTTGAGGATTCTGAAAACCTGGGCATGCTGGAACTTGGAACATGGTATTGAGTCATTTGCAGATAGGCGGAACCATTAGGGGAGCTTCCCACATATGAAGCATCATATCCTTAAGATGCAGTGTATTGGTAAAGTGGCAGCATCCTTAAGGTGTTGAGGGGTGTTGGAGGATTTCCAATTCCTCAGCCCTTGGTTCCGTCTCCGATGCCACAGAGATCTGTAGGCCTGCCACAATGTCTCTAATGAAGTCTTGGAAAGAAAAGTCCTCTGGTGGGGATCGACGCTGCTCATGAGGAGGTGATGGCTCTGAAGGAATGTCCCTGCTTTCTTGGGAGTTCTCCAAAGAGTTATCAGAATTGGAGAAGTAGAGCCAGAGTCTGACAGAAAGAAAGTATCAACTATCTCATGTGTGATGTCGATACTTTCCTGATGTTGATACCGAGGATCAGTCAGTGAAGAATCGTGAGCATGTAGGGTACCAATAATGTACGTCGATTCAAGAGGTGGGATCGGAGGGAGGAGCTCCTCTGGTACCAGTTCAAGTGCCGGCATCAGTCCCAGAACTGGCAGTTGTTGGCAGGGTACCATCGCTTGCACTGCTGGAGCTATCGATACAATCGGTACAGAGGTTGCAAGGAGTGTGGCCAAACATATGCTGATCGAGGAAGCTGACCAATGCCTGGGGGGGATCCCATACAGGGCTTTGAGCTACCATCCCAGAGCATGGGAACCAGCAGCTCTCAAAGGTCGATGTCTCAGGAGCATCCTGGAGCCCCTAATGTGCTTTGGAGAACAGGGCCTCCCACCGGGGCTGTCTGGCAAACCAGTCAGCATCGGACGCACCTTTTGTTAAGTCTCAATGACTACAAAGGGACTTACCTCTGGAATCGGTATCAGTCTTCGATACCGATAACTTAGATTTAGTTTTGTGTTTGGACTTTGATTACACCTGAGAACTGAAGAGGCTGATGTCCTTGATGTGGAAGCCACTGAAATTGTGTCCAGAGTGGCCCTGTTCTTTAAGCATCTTTTTGTCATTTACTGACACAAAGTACAATTGTTTGGAACATGGCAGGGCCCAAACATTTAAAAGACCAGTCATGTTTATCTGTGACCGATATAAGAAAATAAGATATGCCATACTGGGTCAGACCAAGGTCAGTCAAGCCCAGTATCCTGTTTCCAACAATGGCCAATCTAGGTTATACGTACCTAGCAGTTCCCCCAAAAGACACATGTTCCACAATGCTTGTATTGGGTCAAGCATTGATATAGTACCAGAACACTTGGTACATTTTTTTAAATTACTGATGTGTTTTTACATTGTGGTAGGAAAAAGTGGGCAAAGGCTAGCTGGTGAAAGAAACCACCAAAATTGAAAGAAAAATAAAAAATAATGCTTTAAAAGAAAGAAAAAATATCAGGGCCAATGTCGGTGAAGGCGTCGACAAAGTCAGAGCACAGAATTTAACCAAAAAAAGTGTTTTTCGGAAGTGAAATGAACACCCTGCTGGCTGTGCGGAAAATGAAGAACTGAGGAGAGGACTTGGTAAGGCAGGAAAGCTGATGTGCAGGCACAGTGAATTGCTCCCAAAAGCTTTCCAGTTGGACACTGGGAACCGTTCCCACATAGGCTCCCATATGTGAAAATTCTATTCCTGCTTGTCCCTGGAAATAGAACAAACAGGCCGAATGCACATGGCATACTCTGAGATAGATAAGTAAGGATCCCTGCAAAATAAGTTTTGCAGCTTACAGATAAATCTCGCCAAAAAGACTGACTAGGAAGAGTATCTTAAGTATCAGATCTTTAAGCATAGCTCATTTCAAGGGCTTTAAGGGCTCCAACATCAAGACCTGGAGCACCAGGCAGAGATCCCACATGGGAACAACTGAAGGCAGGGGAGAAGGTAGCAAGGATGCGAGGTGATAGACTGCACTGCCATCGATCCCCTGAGCCTACTGGGAACAAAGGAAAATACCTTTGCACCGGCCATTCAGAAGAAAGGAAAGCAATGACAGCAAATCTGGCATATCAGGTCTTGCATGATGCTCAGAGCACCAATTCTCAAAAAAGATGCCAGACATGCATAAAAGCCCGGAGCACCAGGCAGAGATCCAATGGAAAAGCAATTGAACACAGTGGGGGGAGATAGATGTCGTATCAACTGGAGAAAGAGTAGTTACTCACCTCTAACAGAAACTCTCTGGCGACAGCAGGAACCAGTTCTCACATATGGGAGACGGCGCCGATGGAGCCCTTGTGGAAGCATCCCCCCAGCTTTCACAGAAAGCCTTTGGAAGATGCACCATGCATGCGTGGTCCATTTCTCGCTCTAGGGTGCCACCTTGCTCGGTCAGATGACATAGCTAAAAGACAGCAAAAATTAAAAGATGATAAAGAAGTAACTCCAAGGGAGGAGGGAGGGTGGTGAGGATTGATTCCTGCTGTCACCAGAGAACATCTGTTACAGTTGAGTAACTACGCATTCTCCGGAAACAAGTAGGAAGTCAGTCCTCACATATGGGACTCCCTAGCTACAGGCTATCACAAGCCCATAGGAAAAAACGCTGGTCACCCTCAAGGGGAACCGTGAGCAGCAGCAATAGAGTCCGCAGATACAGACTGCAGTAGGACCCGTGTGTCTAATGGAACTAGCACTCTGGTAATCTGAACACAGAAGGGTCGGAGGGTAGGAGTTGCCTAGACCCCAAAAAGATAACGGAGCATGGCCTGGCAGAAGGCGCTGTCCCATTGGGACTCCATTTCCAGGCAATAATGAGCTGCAAAGGTGTGAAGTGAAGACCAGGTGGCGGCCCGGCAGATGTCCAGCATAGGGACAGAGCGCAGGTTTGCCAGAAAGGCCGCCATGGCCCTGCCACAGTGTGCCATGACCGGGCCATCCAGAATGAGTCCCGCCTGCTCATAAACGAGGGTGATGCAGTCTGCTACTCAGGTGGACAGTGTTCATTTGGTCACCGCTTCCCCCAGCTGACTAGGGTTATAGGAAACAAAAGGCTGGGAAGCTTTCCGGTGGCCCTGGGTACACTGAATGTAGAAAGATAGGGCCCTATTACAGCCCAGAGTGTGAAGGACAGTCTCTGCCCTACTGGAATGAGGCATTGGGAAGAAGATGGGCAGCACCACCTCCTAGTTAAGGTGGAAGGAAGATACCACCTTCGGAAGGAATTTGGAGTGCGTTCGAAGCACGACCCTGTTCTTGTAGAACTTGGTATATGGTGCCTCTGCCACTAGGGCTTGGAGCTCGCTGACCCTGCAAGTGGATGTGAGTGCCACCAGAAATATGACCTTCCATGAGAGGTATCTCATGGGGCAGGTAGCCAAAGGCTCAAATGGTGGGCGAGTGAGCTGCGCCATTACTACGTTGAGGTCCCATTCAGTCGCTGGAGCGTGGACAGGGATTATGACAGAAAAAGCCCTCTCAAGAAGTGGGTCACCAGAGGTTGGACCGAGAAGGGCTTGCCTTCCACCAGGTGGTGATGCGCCACCAGGGCACTGAGGTGCACTGTGACGGAGTTCGATTTGAGCCTGGATTGTGAGAGATGAAGGCGGCATTGCAGTACCAGCAGCACCGGGCAGGAGAATGGGTTCACCCCTTGCTTTCCCACCAGACTGAGAACGTGCACCATTTGAAGGCATAAGCTCTTCTGGTGGAAGCCTTACAGGAGGACAGCAGTGTCTCTTCCACTTCCCCCAAGAGGTTGAAAGGGGCTAGGGTGACCTTTTCAGCAGCCACGCCATCAGTGATAGGGACCCCAGGTTGAGGTGCAGGAGAGAGCCCTCTTCCTAAGACAGGAATCCTGGGGAGCTCCCCTGTGGTATTGGAGTCTCTACTGACAGCCGGAGCAGTGTAAACCACGGCTGACAGGGCTGCCAAGGGGCTACCAGAATCAATGAAGCTGTGTCATGAAGAGTCTTGAACAGCGTTTTGGCAACCAGAGGAATGGATAGGAAGGCATACATGAGACCTTCGGAGCACAGAATGAGAAACTTATCTGCCGCCACCCGAGAGGGTTGGGGCTGCCAGGAGCAGAAGCGGGGCAACTGGTAGTTGTCTGGGCTGGCAAAGAGGTCCACCCATGGGGTCCCCCAGAGATGGAAGAGCCGATTGTCTACCCTGGGGTCCAGCTGCCACTCGTTTTCCTACAGGACACTGATCAGTTTGTCCATCAGGGTGTTATCCTGGCATGGTAGGTATACTGCCTGCAGGAGTATGCCCAGTTGAACTGCGTAAGAGAAGAGTGTCATTGCTTCATGGCAGAAGGAGTGAGACCCTCTGCCCCCCTGCTTGTATACATAGAACATTGCTATCTGATTGTCTGCTTGGATAAGCATTGGCTAGTACCTCAGGCAGCGACAGAACGCTCAGAGGGCTAGATATATTGCCCATAGTTCCAGGAGGTTGATCTGCTGGCTGCACTCGACTTGTGACCAGCTGCCCTGGGTGAGGAATTCTTCGCAGTGGGCTCCCCATCCCCGCAGGGAGGCATACGTAGTGAGAACCCTCAGAGGGATGGGGGTTTGGAAGGGCATCCTGCCTGGAGGTGATGAGGGATTTGCCACCAAGTCATAGATTCTGCCAGCTAGTGGGTCATGGAGACTGTCCTGGAGATGGACTGTGGCTTGTGTCCACTGGTCTTGAAGGCACCATTGAGCAGTCCTCATGTGCAGACGAGCATCTGGGGTGACATGGACTGTGGAGGCCATGTGCCCGAGTAGGCGCAACAGAAGCCGAGCTGACACTGAGGGACAGTGTTGTACGTCTATGGCAAGTGCCATTAGACAGTCGGCTCGGTCCACAGGGATGAAGGCCTTAGCTTGGAGTGTATCTAGCCTTGCTCCTATGACCTCCAGACATTGTGTCGGGAGAAGGTGGGATTTGGGGTAGTTTATCACAAACCCCATATGTTGCAGAACCTCGATGGTGCATGCGGTGGCCTTCTGCACCTATGCGGTGGCCTTCTGCACCTATGTGGTGGCCGCCTGCACCTATGCGGCCGTGCCTCCATTTATTAGCTAGTCATTCAGGTAGGGGAAGACAGCCACTACTGCTAGACATATGTTGAAGACCCAGGGGGCGGAGGCCAGGTTGAAGGGTAGTACTCTGTACTAGTAGTGGCCGCACCACATCAAGCAGCACAGGTAATGCCTGTGGTTAGGGTGGATGAGGATGTGGGTATAAGCATTCTTCAGATCGAAGGAGCATAGCCAATCTCCCTGCTGGAGGTAGGGCAGCAATGTCCCAAGTAACAGCATCTTGAACTTCTCCCTCAACAGGAACCTGTTCAGGTTACGTAGGTCCAGCATGTGCCTTAGGCCCCCTGTTCTTTTTGGTACGAGGAAATATCTGGAGTAGAACCCCTTGCCCCTGAGATTTTGGTGTACTGGTTCTACCTCCCTGTCATCGAGAAGACCTGTGAGTTCATTCTTTAGGAGGTCCCAGTGACGGGGAGACCTGGGGGCACTCCCGGGAAGAAAGAGTAGTTACTCACCTGTAACAGGTGTTCTCCAGGAGCAGCAGGAATCAGTCCTCACATATGGGTGCCGACAGAGCCCCCATGCGGAGCACTTCCCCAGCTTTCAAAGAAAGCCTTTGGGAATTGTAGCGCGCATGCGCGGTCCCCTTCCCGCCCAAGGGTGCCATCTTGCTCAGTCTGACGACATAACTAAAAGATAGCAAAAAATTAGCAAAAACGAAATGATAGGACTGCAATTCCAAGAGGAGGAGGGAGGGTTGTGAGGACTGATTCCTGCTGCTCCTGGAGAACACCTGTTACAGGTGAGTAACTACTCTTTCTCCAGGACCAAGCAGGAAGTCAGTCCTCACATATGGGACTCCCAAGCTTAAGGCTACCGGAGGCCTCAAGTGGAAAAATGAGCTCCCTCTAGCTCAGAAGCACAGAAGGAAGGAATCGTCTCTGAAAACGCCCCCGACCGGTAGCCCAACACCAGGGCCGGAGGGCAGGAGTTGCCTAAACCTCAAAGAGATTATGGAGGACTGCCTGTCTGAAAGCACTGTCCCTGAGGGACTCCCTCTCTAGGCAGTAATGGGCCGCAAAAGTCTGGCTTGAAGACCAAGTAGCGGCCCGGCAGATGTCTGCCAACGGAACAGAGCGGAGATGAGCCAATGACGCAGCCTTCGCCCTAACACGATGAGCCATAACTCGACCCTCCAACGAGAGGCCGGCCGCCCCATAAGCCCAAGCGATACAGTCAGCAACCCATATGGACAAAGTACGCTTGGAGACAGGTAGCCCCAACTTATTGGGGTCAAAAGAAACGAAGAGCTGAACAGCCCTTCTATGCTCTCGCGCACGGTCAAGGTAGAAGGATAAGACCCTCCTAAAGTCCAGGGTATGCAGGACCATTTCAGCCCGGCAGGTGTGCGGCCTGGGAAAGAAGGTCAGAAGAACCACCTCCTGGTTGAGATGAAAAGTAGAAACCACTTTTGGAAGAAACTTAGGGTGAGTCCGTAAGACGACCCTATTCCTGTAGAACCTAGTGTAAGGAGGATCAGACACTAGGGCTTGCAGTTCACTAACGAGCCTAGCAGAGGTAAGGGCTACCAAGAACAAGGTATTCCAAGAAAGAAAACGAAGAGGGCAGGTAGCCATAGGTTCAAAAGGCGGACAGGTAATCCGCTGCAAGACCACATTCAGATCCCATTCAGGGGCTGGTGGGCGTAAAGGAGGCTTAAGGAGAAGGCGGCCTCGGAGAAAACGAGCCACCAAAGGGTGGTGGGAAAGAGGCCTACCATCCACCGGTGCGTGATTTATTTATTTATTTAACAGTATTTCTAAACTGCCTTATCATAATAATCAAGGTGGTATCACAGCAAACAATCTGATGTGCAGAGAGAGCACTGAGGTGGACTCTGACAGAGTTGGACTTACGGCCCAGATTGGAGAGGTAAAGCAAGTATTGCAAGACCACTGCTACCAAGCAGGAGAAGGGATTCTCAGACTGCTGAGCACACCAAATGGAGAACCGACGCCACTTAAGAGCGTAGGACTTCCAGGTGGAAGGCCTCCTCGAGGCCAAGACAACCTCTTCCACCTCCCGAGGCAGCTGGAGGGGAGCAAGGACTACCCTTTCAGCAGCCAGGCCATCATATGAAGGGACCGGAGGTTGGGGTGTAGGAGAGACCCTTGATCCTGTGTCAGGAGATCGGGCTGAAACCCCAGAGGAAGAGGAGTGTCCACCACCAGCTGCATTAGAAGCGGGAACCAAGGTTGTCTCGGCCACCGGGGAGCCACTAGGATCAGCTAGGCTTTGTCTCTGAGAACTTTGAAGAGTGTTCGAGACACCAGCGGCATGGGAGGAAAGGCATACAAGAGGCCTGTGGACCATGGAATCAGAAAAGCATCCGCAGCTACTCTGAGAGTATGCGGTTGTCGAGAGCAGAATCTGGGAAGTTGCTGGTTCAGAGGACTGGCAAACAGATCCATGGTGGGGAGTCCCCACTTGAGAAAGATCCGCTGAACCACCAATGGATCCAATCTCCACTCGTGTGGTTGGAGGATCCTGCTTAGCTTGTCTGCCAGGTAATTTTCCTGACCTGGGAGATAGACCGCTTTGAGGAGGATGCCGTGGTGGACGGCCCAAGAGCACAGTCTTCGTGCCTCCTGACAGAGAAGGAAGGAGCCTGTGCCTCCTTGTTTGTTCACGTAGAACATTGCAACTTGATTGTCCGTCTGGACCAGCACAGACTGGTGAGAAGTGAGGGGGAGAAGGCTGTCAGAGCTAGGCGGATGGCTCTGAGCTCCAGGAAGTTTACCTGCTGCGCAGACTCCCAAGGAGTCCAGAAGCCTTGAGTACATGTCCCTTGGCAATGTGCTCCCCAACCCAGGAGAGAAGCATCAGTTGTTAGTACCTGAGAAGGCGGAGGAGATTGAAAATCCACTCCCAGTAGCAGGTTTGGCAGATGAAGCCACCACCGCAGAGAAGAGACCAGCAGGTCGGAGACCTGTACTGAGTCCACCAGGCTCCCCATGGCCTGATGCCATTGAGTGCGAAAGCACCACTGAGCAGGTCGCATGTTCAGGCGGGCATTGGGGGTCACATGGACCGTGGAAGCCATATGGCCGAGCAGTCTCAGAAATTGCCTGGCAGAGACCAGGGAATTGCTGTGAAAGTGGCTGGCGAGATCCATGAGCCTGTGTGCTCTGTCTAGAGGCAGGAAGGCCCGCGCCTGAAGTGTGCTTAACCTTGCGCCGATGAACTCGAGATCTTGAGAGGGGAGCAAAGTGGACTTTGCGAAGTTTATGACAAAGCCCAAGTGCTGGAGCAGAGACACAGTGTGATGAGTGGCCTGAGTGGCCTCTTGGGAAGACTGGGCCCTGATGAGCCAGTCGTCCAGGTATGGAAACACAAAAAGGCCTTGAAGTCTTAGATAGGCCGCCACCACTGCTAGGCATTTGGTGAACACCCTGGGGGCGGAGGATAGGCCAAAGGGCAGTACTCTGTACTGGTAATGATTTCCTCCCACAACAAACCTGAGATATTGTCAGTGGTCTGGATGAATAAGGATGTGAGTATAGGCATCCTTCAGATCTAAGGAGCATAGCCAGTCTCCCTGCTGGAGGTAGGGCAGCAGGATTCCAAGGGTAAGCATCTTGAACTTTTCCCTTGCCAGGAACTTGTTGAGGTTTCGCAAGTCCAGGATGGGTCTGAGGACTCCTGTTCTTTTTGGTATCAGAAAGTACCTGGAATAAAAGCCGTGACCTCTCAGGTGGTGGGGCACCGGTTCCACAGCCTGTTCCTGAAGAAGACTTGCTAACTCCTGAAGGAGTAAGTCCTTGTGCAGAGGGAGTCTTGGAGGCTCCCCTGGAAAGTAGGAGGGAGGTACCTGGTGAAAGTGTAGAAGATAGCCTTTCTGAACTATATGAAGCACCCAGGTATCTGAGGTGATGGCTGACCACCTGTGGGCAAAGTGGACCAGCCGGCCTCCTGTGCTGAGAGAAACCAGCTGAGGGGAAGAGGCTATGCTGATGGAGTCAAAAAACCCCTGGACTCAAGGATCGGCTCGGTCTCCAGGGTCGACTTGGACGTCGACGTCCCGGTGGCCGGGGCAGATTCATTGGCGAGGCCAGTGATCAATGCCCGCTGCTGATCCATGAAGGCAGCCAAACTGCTCTCCAAGGCCGTCAACCTGAGTCCAAGCTCAGGAGACCCAGCAGCCCCCGACTCGGGCCCCGATGGCGTCTGGCCCGAAGTCGGCTCCTTCGGAGACGAGTCCACGAGGACTACAGTACTCACGTGTCCAGGCGACTCCATTTCGAGACAAGGATGTTTCGAAGGCCTCTCCGACTCCGAGGACCCGGGACGGCTATCGGGGCTATGCGACCTGGCCCTCGAGGAACCAGGAATGTCCACCGACGCCGCCCTCGCGGGTTTTTTCTTCCTATGATGTTCCCGGGCAGGGGACCCCCGCTCAGAGGAACTCCGACGATGCTCAGGACCGGATTCCCGGGACGTCGAAGCTTCTGACGAGGTCCGGGCCGGGCCAGACGCGGAGTCAGAGAAGATCCGTTCCCTTTGATGCTGCCGACTCCTCAACGCTTTTGAAGACATCTTGCTACACGGACCACAGATCATTGGGTCATGATCGGGTCCGAGGCAGCAGTCGTGTGTGTCGGTAAGAGACATAAGTTTCTTACACCGATCACACTTTTTAAACCTGCTGGCCGCCATCGAGGGAAAAAGGGCCCCTGCGAGGTCAAAAGACAGGGCTGCCAGTGAAAAATAAAAAATGGCGCGAACGCTTGTCACGAAGGACAAAAAACCGAAAAATAAAGAACGGACCCGATACTGGTGTAGCGGGTCCGGGCGGGAAAAGGATCCGGCGTCGAACCGAGAAAGAATAAGAAATAAGAAAAAAAGTCAACTTTTTCTGCAGCGATCACAAACAGCGTCTGTAGGGCTCTGCGGAAAAAAGAAGACTGAGCAAGATGGCACCCTTGGGCGGGAAGGGGACCGCGCATGTGCGCTGCAATTCCCAAAGGCTTTCTTTGAAAGCTGGGGAAATTGCTCTGCGAGGGCTCCGTCGGCACCGACGTCACCCATATGTGAGGACTGACTTCCTGCTTGGTCCTGGAGAAAGGGGGAGGTGTTTGACCCAGATGGGGGAGGTAGCCCTCCTTGATCACTTGGAGTGCCCAGGAATCGGTGGTGATGGCTGGCCACCTAGGGGCATAGTGGACTAGACGCCCCCTGTGGGCTGCTAACCTCCTTGGGATAGAGAGGCTATGCCCAAGGGGGTCAAAGGTTCCCCACTAGTTGGGCCAGAGCAGACTACTGGGGCTTGGGAGCCTTCTGCTTATGAGGGCCTTGCCCATGTCCCTTGGCCTGCTAATTCTGCTGGGGAGGCATGAAAATGTGGGTAGTTTTTGTAAGCAGACCCTTTTCTCAGGTAGAAAGGCTTTTTACCCGAGCCCTTTGTTAAGGAGGGGCAGCGGTCTTTTTAGAGAGCCTGGTCCTTGTCATGAACTCTGTCTTCCAGCTCGGCAGCCTTTTCGGTCATGGGTTTGCTAAAGAAGTTCTCTCCTTGGCATGGGACATCAAACAATTTTCTGAACCCATTGCTCAAGGTAGAACAATTGTAGCTATGCCTGGCATCAGGCACCGATGTCCACCGCAGTAACTCGAGTGGCCGACTCGAAGCAGTCATAGGCTGCCCGAGACGAAAAACTTGGCCTTGGCCAAGTTCTTCAACTGCTGCAGGGGTTTCCCAGAGAGACCAGCCGAGAACCGGGCTACCTCCTTCACCAAGCCTCTCAGGTACATACCCATGTACAGCTGGTAGGCCTGGATCCGGCTGATGAGCATTGAACCCTGGTAGCACTTTCTGCCAAGGGCATTCAAGGTGCGGGCCTCCCTACCTGGGGGACACAGTGGAGCACATCCTCTGGATCTTCAGCCAACACATAGCTGACTCCACCACTACCGAGTTGTGCAGCAACCGTGCGCCTTCTGGAACCCAGAGCTCCGGCGGACCCGGTACATCGAGTCAAGCCTTTTGCTCACAAACATCACCGATGCCAGTGTCTCCCATATACGGAGAGCTAGCCATTCCAGGATCAGTGGAATGGATACCTTGAGCAATTACTTTGTAGGGGCCTCATACTGGGGGATTTCTAGCTTCTCCATCTGAGGGTCCTCCTCTGACTCCATCGGGAATGCTAATCCCTAGGACAGAGGTACTCAAATCCAGTCCTGGAGGGCCGCAAACCAGTCAGGTTTTCGGGATATCCCTAATGAATATGCATGAGATAGATTCAAATACAATGGAGGCAGTGCATGCAAATATATCTCATGCATATTCATTAGGGATATCCCGAAAACCTGACTGGTTTGCGGCCCTCCAGGACTGGATTTGACTACCTCTGCCCTAAAACATGTCCATCACGAGGAATGCCATGTCACTTGGTGCGGACAGATGCTGGGGCTCAGAAGGGAATCCAAGAGGACGTCGTGGTGGTGACGGATGTCCGGCGATGCCTCATCCTCCGTCTCCCACTCCAAGGAATCAGTCGAAGACTTGAGGGTGGCTCGCAGGCTCCAGGCTTGAGCCTCACCCAGTCCTTCGGAGGCCCCGTGGCTGGTGACATGTGCACTAGCTGGGAAGGACCATGGTCCCATGAAACATGAACCGGATCAAGACCTCGGCCGAGGATCGACTCAAGACGGAATGAGCTCGAGGATCAGATCGGCTCGGCCTCTGTGGAAATCCTCGATATCGATGGCCGGATAGTCTGGGGGGAGGAACCTTTGGACCTGGACAACAGCACCCACTGCTGGTCCAAAAGGCAGACTGCGCTCCAGGGCTGCCATTCTGGTTTCAAGTCGCGAAGGATCCACAGGTCTCGGCTTGGGCACAGAGGAACTCAGGCCCAGCGCTGGTTCCCCCAAGGGGGAATCCTCAATGAAGATAGGTTCTGGTGACTGAGGCAGATCTGCGGTAGAGTCCTTCCGGGGGACCTTGGTAGGCCACTTCTCTAATCCTTTGGATGAACATCTAGGACTGTGGGACCTGGCTCGGAGTTACCCGACCTGTGGAAGCCGTCCAGGTATGCCGCCTTCAAGGTTTTCTTATTATTATTATTCTTGTGTTTCCCCTTTCTGAAGAGCCACTGCATCGACAGGGGTCCGTAAGGGTGCCCTGAGATTCTGTGGCTTCAGCAGAGGCCTTGGCCTTCAGAGGTACCGGGATATCAGGGAAGAACTCATCATGCTGCTGCTGGCAGCTATTGAGGGCCTTAGTGGACATCTTTTTACAACGACCACATACCATAGAGTCATGGTCTGGCCCTATGCACCAGTCATGTGTGTCTGTAAGGGACATGATTTTGGCACACTGATCACACTTCTTGAACCCACCAGTAGCCATGGGGAAAAAAAATTACCCCAGTGAGGTCGAAGATCCATGGTGCTGCCAGTTGGAAAAAAGGGCTCGAAGGCGCCAAAAGGAAAAAAAAGGTAGGAACTCAAGATTCAATGACAGCAAGCTCGGGTAGCGGGAAGAGAACCGGTGCACTACCAGAGAGAGTATGAAAATCAGGTAGAGAAATAGCAACTTTTTCCAGGAGAAAACCAGACAGACATCTGAAATGCTCCGCGGAAAAAAAGGACACTGAGCAAGATTGCACCCTTGTGTGGGAAGGGCACCACGCATGCGTAGTGGCATCTCCCAAAGGCTTTCTCTGAAATCTGGGGGGATGCTTCCGCGAGGGCTCCGTCAGCGATGATGTTACCCATATATGAGGACCAACTTCCTGCTTGTTCCCGGAGAAAGCATAGTTACTCACCTGTAACAGGTGATCTCCGGGAACAGCAGGAGTTTAGTCTTCACATATGGGTATGTCGGTACCGACGGAGCCTGCGCAGGAATGCTCCCCAGCGTCCAACCAGGAAGCTTTTGGGAGCATCCCACAGCGCCTGCATGCCGCCTTCCCGCCTTTCCCAACTGCCTCTCTCCAGTTGAGTTTAAAGCTGAGACAGAGAGAGAGAGAGAGAGGGAAAGAGATAGAAATACAACTCCTAGGGGAGGTGGGTGGGTTGTGAAGACTAAATTCCTGCTGTTCCCAGAGATCACCTGTTACAGGTGAGTAACTATGCTATCTCCAGGAAAAAGCAGGAATGTAGTCTTCACATATGGGGACTCCCTAGCTTTAGATGCCAGGGAGAGACCCCAGAAGTTGTGTGCCCCTGTGAAGGGCTCCATTTCCCCCCATGGATCTCTGGCATCCAACCAGGGATGGCGGGTAGGAGTTGATTAGGTATGCAGCCTGACCAAACAAGGCATTTCGGCGGGAGTCCTTGTCCAAGCAGTAATGGGCTGTGAAGGTATGAACTGAGGCCCAAGTAGCTGCTCGACAGATGTCGTCGATAGACACAGAGTGTAGATCAGGGGTCTCAAACTCAAATTGCTTTGAGGGCCAAATGAGGACTTGTAGAGTAACCCGGGGGCCGCACAAGGCGTGGGCCTCATTTGCATAAGGGGCATCATTTGCATAAATATTTGCATAATGTTACCATACACTAACTTTTAGTAAACATGCCTCTTAATGAGTGTATGGATAAAGACTAAAAGATTTCTACATTACTATAAACCAGTGCCAACCGCCAAGCACATTAGGAACTACTACAAACACTACCCATTTAGAACCCATAGCAAACCTGCCATATCCTAACAGCACTACCAGGACTCACAAAGCACCATACCCTAACTATCAAAAGGCAACACTGCAAATATTAAATCAATACATTTCAGAGAATAACAATACATGACGTACTGGGGAAAGAGAACAAGTGGCAATGTCAAATAGGAATTACATAAACAGAATACCTCAGCTCAGTTACACATGCAGAATACACCATCACCAAACAAGGAATCAAAATTTAGAAACAAGACAATTAAACTGGGACCCCCAAAAGCCAAACTTGGAATGTACAACACTGTAGAAATAAAACTATAAATTAATTTCCTCTTGTACTAAACAAAGCGCAGACGTTATTGATGCACATTTCCCAGAACTGACATATTCCAGTTAATAAATTCAAAATAAAGATATTTTTCTACCTTTTGTGCATTTTTTTTCAGTTCCAGCCACTTTCTTCTGGTTTCTTCGTGCCTTCTGCTAACTCTCCATCGTCTGCTGTCCATTTGTCCTTCTCTCTTCTAGCTTTTTCCATTCTCCCTCTACATCTGCTTTAACATATTAATCTTTCTCCTTTTGCTCTTTCCTCATTCCTATTTTCATCCACTCAAATTTTACCCCTCCATCCTCAATCCCCACTTACCTGGCCAATTGTAGATTTGTCTTCCCTCCCACACAAAATATTTTCCCCTCTCCATTTCACTCTCCCAGCTCCATCCCATTCTAATCCTCCCCCAACATCAGCTCCCTTCTAGTTCCAGTCCCACACAGCACCCCCTCCCTTCTAGTCACTGCATCAGCCCATTTTCAGTCCTAGCCCCCCATCAGCCCATTTCCAATCGTAGCTCCCCCCCATCAGCCCATTTCCAGTGCTAGCTCGCTCCCCTCACAGCCCATTTCCATTCCAAGCCCCCCTCCCCATCAGCCATTTGCAGGTCAAGCCCCCCTTCCACTCAGCCCATTTCCAGTCCTAGCAGACCCCCCAGCCCATTATCAGTCCTAGCCCCCCCATAGCCGATTACCAGTCCTAACCCCCCATAGCCCACTTCCAGTCTTACCCCTCATAGCCCATTACCAGTCCTAACCCCCCCATCACCTCATTTTCAGTGTTACCCCCATCACCCCATTTTCAGTTACCCCCCTCATAGGCCATTACCAGTCCTAGCCCCCCCCCCATAGCCCATTACCAGTCCTAACCCCCCTCCCACCATCAGCCAAATTAGATTTAAAAAAATGTATATTTGCTGCTGCTGCAGTATTAAGCGTCCCGCGGGCCCCTCTGCCTGGTCCTTTCCTCCCTGCAGCATTCAGCTTCAAAAGCGGCGGCTTTCAGAGCCGCGAAGAGAGAGAGAGTTTCTCTCGCGCGGTTCTGAAGACTCTCGCGCTGCTCTTCAGAACCGCGCGAGAGAAACTCTCTCTCTTCGCGGCTCTGAAAGCCGCCGCTTTTGGAGCTGATACTGCAGGGAGGAGAGGACCAGGCAGAGGGGCACGCGGGACGCTTAATACTGCGGCGGCAAGTTTGGAATTTTTTTTTTTTTACTCGCCGGTGCTTCGCGGGCCGCACAAGATGCTCTCGCGGGCCGCATGCGGCCCGCGGGCCGCGTGTTTGAGACCCCTGGTGTAGATGAACCATTGAGGCTGCCATGGCTCTCACATTGTGAGCTGTGACATGGGCCTCCAGAGGAAGGTTCTTACTCTGATAGGCAAAGGAAATGCACTGTGCAATCCAGTTGGACAGTGTTCTCTTGGAGACTGGAAGTCCCAAATGAGAAGGATCAAAAGCAACAAAGAGTTGAGAGGACTTTCTATGTTGCTGTGTTCTTTGCAAATAAAAGGCTAAACTTTTTTACAGTCTAAAGTAAGAAGATTCCTTTCTGCATTAGATGCATGAGGCCTTGGAAAAAAGACAGGCAGGTAAACCGCTTGGTTTAAATGGAAAGGCGAGACCACCTTCGGCATGAACTGTGGATGAGTCCTAAGGACTACCTTGTCATGGTGGAACCTTGTGTAAGGTGGATCAGCTACTAGTGCTTGCAACTCACTGATGTGGCGTGCTAATGTGATTGCAATGAGAAAGATAACTTTCCAAGAAAGGAATTTCAATGATGTAGTAGCCAGAGGTTCGAAAGGCAGCTTCATGAGCTGACCAAGAACTAGGTTTAAGTCTCATGCCACTGGAGGTGGCCTAATGGGAGGCTTGGTTAGAAGAAGACCTCTCATAAATCTTGATACAAGAGGATGGGAGGAAATAGGTTGCCCATTCATAGGCTTGAAAGAAGCTGCAATGGCACTGAAATGGACTCTTACTGAGTTAGTCTTAAGTCCCGCATTGGATAAATGAAGGAGATACTCCAATAATGATTCCAGAGGTATCACACGGGGGGGTTAAGACCCTTTTTGCAAACATGATATGGTAAACCTTTTCCACTTGAAAGCATAAGAGCGTCTTGTGGAAGGTTTCCTGGAAGCATAAAGGATATCCCTTACTGGCTGAGGAAGGTTAAGATCATGAAGATCTAGGCCTTCAGCAACCAAGCCCTGAGATGCAGGGATTGGGGGATTGGGATGCCATAACATTCTGTCCTCCTGAGACAGGAGATCTGGAGCAGACCCTAACTCTAGGGAGGGAGCTTGAGAGAGCTGTAGAAGCAGAGGGTACCACACTTGCCGTGGCCAATGTGGTGCTATGAGAATCATATGGCCTCTGTCTCTCTGAAGCTTGAATAGGGTTTTGGGAATTAGGGGAATGGGCAGAAAGGCATAAAGGAA
Organism: Ichthyophis bannanicus; assembly: GCA_033557465.1. Lineage (NCBI taxonomy): Eukaryota > Metazoa > Chordata > Amphibia > Gymnophiona > Ichthyophiidae > Ichthyophis > Ichthyophis bannanicus. The sequence goes on along the minus strand of CM066035.1, from coordinate 200,811,900 downwards.
GTCCTGACCCCAGAGAAGGAGGAAGGCATCCCTGGCCTGAGAGCCCTGAGCCGGAATTCTGGAACAGAACCGGGGAAGTTTGTCATTCAACGGACTTGCAAAGAGGTCTATGTCCGGGGTTCCCTAAATTTGAAAAATCTTGGCCACCTGGTCTGCATGGAGAGACCATTCGTGTGGAAGCAGAACTCGACTGAGTCTGTCTGCCCAAGAGTTTTGTATGACTGGGAGGTACACTGCCAGGAGATGAATCTCATGCTCTCTGGCGAGGGCCCATAGTGAAGGAGCACATCACACCTACATTAAAGGACTTACACTGGCTCCCAATCAGTGCTCGCATCAGATACAAGACTATCATAAACCTATTTAAGATTAAAGAGCACACATCAGCCAACAGCCTCCACACGCTCATACAACCGGAAATCAGCGCACGTCCAAGAAGAAGTCAAACACGCAACCGAGTCAGTACCCCAAATGAATACAAGCACACACGCAAGGATACAACAAACAGAGCTCTCTCCATGGCTGCTCCAACAATATGGAACAATCTACCGGACGATCTAAGGGCAACTCCAGACCTCAAAGACTTCAGAAAACAACTGAAAACCATGCTGTTCATAGAGCACTATGGTCACATCACATAACCTAAGAGAATGGATAACAGCATTCCAATCCTCCTAAACAACTGTATGTATATAAAATGTGTTTTTAGCACCACTGTAAATAGCCCACCTTGTACATAGCTCAAACAAATCAAGCACCCAACACCGCCATCACACAACCAAGTTTCATCCTCACTGCATGTACAACACACACACTTTACCTGATTGCTTGCTGTGATACCACCTTGATTATTAAGATAAGGCGGTTTAGAAATACTGTTAAATAAATAAATAAATAGTCGCAAAACTTCATTGCAAAGCGACAGAGAGCCTGTTCCCCCCTGCTTGTTCACATAGAACATGGCTACCTGATTGTCCGTATGAATGAGGACGGTCTTGTAGCTGAGCAGGGTATGGAACACTCGAAGAGCAAGGAAGATTGCTCTGAGCTCCAAGAGATTGATATGCAGATGAGTTTTTGGAATCCAAGACAAGGAAGAACTCGATATAGAGTATCCAGTCTACGAGAATGAGGAGAGGTGGTAAGAGGTGTCTCCCGCATTCTCAACATGAGATCATACAAGATCTCATGGATGGGCAAGGTAGCTGCCTCCTTAGGAGTTTTAGGATATTGTAAAATTTCCAACTCCTTTGCTCTGGGCTCTATTTTAGGTGCCACAGTAATGGACAGACCTCGAGCCACCTCCCTGATGAAATCCTGAAAGGACATGTCCTCTGGAGGGGACATCCTACATTTAGGGGAGGAAGGCTCCTCTGGGAGAAGAATTCCCACATCGACAGAACTGTCAGAATCTTCAGACTCTTCTGAGGACTCGAAGTATCTTCTGTCAGGATGCTCTTGAAAAGCCCGATACGCGTACCGACCGAAGTCGGTACCGGAGTATCGGTACCGGAGGGCATCGGATGACTGGGTGCCGGCAATGCAGCCACCAAAGTCGATGCTATCGGTACCGGTACCGATACCGGTGCCGGGGTCGGTGTCCGTACCGGTTGAAAAGTCTGACGCGGTTCCGATGGCGTCGACGCCGCAAGGAGAGCCGCCAGACTGCGCTCAATAGCCAGGATTCTCTGGTCTATCGACGCTGCCGATGCCTGGGTGTCGGTACCGGAGAAAACCGCCGGTACCCCAGAGCATGGCACCAGTAGTTCTGCCGAGGTCGAGGCCTCGAGAACATCCTGGAGCCCCGATAATGCTTTGGAAGCTGAAGCCTACCGCCGGGCAATTTTGCCGGTGTGAAATCCTCGAGGGCAACGCCAGAAGCATCTCGATGCTTAGAATGAGATCTACCCTTTGAGGATCGGCTAGACTTATGTTTAGTTACCTGAGATCCACGGGAGGAAGACGAAGCCCTGGAAGACGTCGATGCCACCGAAGCTGCATCAGAGGGAAACAGGGTACTGAGCTTGGCGGCTCGGTTCTGTCGACCTCTCTTGGACATCATGGCACAGGCCATACACTCCGAGATGGAATGGTCAGGACCTAAACATTTCAGACACCACTCATGGGTGTCGGTGACGGAAATGGTACCGCCACACTTGGTGCACTTTTTAAAACTGGAGGAGGGTTTTTCCATTATGGAAAAATATCTTGGGCCTAAGGCCCAAAATGTCATGTGCACCTAAAAAAATAATTGGGAAAAACTGAAGATTCTTTTTTTTTTTTTTTAGAAAAGAAATACAGAAGTAAAGAAAAGAACCGGCGGTACCGGTAAAGTGTCGAGGAAGGCAGACGCGATCAGAAAAAGAAAGGAAAAATTTTCTGCGGTGACAGGAACACGACCTGCTGGCTCCACGGAAAACGAAGAACTGGAGAGAGGTAGTTGGGAAAGGCGGGAAGGCAGCACGCAGGCGCTGTGGGATGCTCCCAAAAGCTTCGTGGTTGGACGCTGGGGAGCATTCCCGCGCAGGCTCCGTCGGTACCGATGTACCCATATGTGAAGACTACATTCCTGCTTGTTCCTGGAGATAATGGAAAACATCAGGATTCGAGGCAATACACCACTCCATCACTGGCCTCCTGAAGTAGAAAAGGGTCACCTCTCAAATTTCAGGGAGCTAAGAGAAAGACCTTTCTCCAGACACTCCTGGAGAAAGACCTTTCTCCAGATACTCCTGAAGAAAGGGCAAGTTTGCTTTATCAGACCTAGCCTGATGCTGACAGCACCAATTCTCAAAAAGAAACCTGATGCACACATAGATAGATACTCTTCTAGCTTTGAAGAGTGTGGAAACCATGGCAGGAGAGTAGCCCTTATGTGCTAAGTGGCACTTCAAGCCATAAGTGAGAAGCATGCCAGTTCATCCAGAAGAACTGATGCTTTACGTAATAACTCCTGGGTGGGGGCAGTCACGGAAGAGGATCCTGCAAAAGCCTCATCAGTTCCTCGAACTATGGCCTCTGTGCCCAATCCAATGCCACCAAGATCACCCAGCATGGAAGACGCTATATGCGTTGAAGCACAGAACCTACTAGCGGATACAAAGGAAACGTGTACAGATCATACTTCAGCCAGGGCTGAAAAAGGGTGTCAGCACCATTGGAGCCTGTTTCTCTGCGGCGAATGAGGAAGCATTTGGCTTTCACATAGGACCAAGTCACCATAAGATCCATCGCAGGATGACCCCAGAGGCGCAAAAGCTGCCGATAGGCTGTTTGACAGTTCCCAATCTCTGGGACTAAAAGAGCACAGGACTGAGGCAATCTGCCTCCACAACACTGTTGACTCAGGTGATGTGTTACACTGGCAGAGCTAGCAGTTTCCTTTGTGCCCAGGAGAACAGGAGAACAATCACCAGTGCCACTCGGCAATCTTTGTGCCCCCATGTCGATTGATGAATGCCACTGCCTCGGCATTGTCTAAGCAGACCCGGAAAGCACAGTTACTTACCTGTAACAGGTGATCTCTGGGAACAGCAAGAATAAGTCTTCACATATGGGTACGTCGGTACCGACGGAGCCTGCGCGGGAACGCTCCCCAGCGTCCAATCAGAAAGCTTTTGGGAGCATCCCTCAGCGCCTGCGTGCTGCCTTCCCGCCTTTCCAACTGTCTCTCCTCAGTTGAGTTTTATAGCTGAGATAAAAAGAGAGAAAGAGGAAAGGAAGATAGAGAGATACAACTCCTAGGGGAGGTGGGTGGGTTGTGAAGACTTATTCCTGCTGTTCACAGAGATCACCTCTGTTACAGGTAAGTAACTGTGCTATCTCCAGGAACAAGCAGGAATGAGTCTTCACATATGGGGACTCCCAAGCTAAGATGCCTGGAGCCCTAGCATGGTGAGGATTGGAACATGCTACACCTCATATGGCCAGGCATCCTGAGGATGGAGGGTAGGAGTTGAAAAGAGAGGAGCTGTAGGAAAACAGCTAACCTAAGGACTACAGGTAAGGAGTACTTGTATGTATTTTAATTATCATGAAAAATATTGACATGAACAATCACAATATGGACCTCACCTACTGGATTGCAGGAAGTAGAGAGGCTGATGGAATCTACTGGAGATCCAGTAGAGGAATCTTCAAGGTGACCTCACTGAAGTGAAGGCGAAGGTCCAAATCTGGAATTGACAGGTGACCCAGGTGTCAACTGGGGTAGTACGAAAACGTCAGGTCTTCAGTGGAAGCTTTATGGAAAAAGCTGGGAACTCTATTGGATACAGAGTTAGTAACATTTAGGAACAAAAGAGGAAGACTGACTGATTTGGACAACTAGCCCAGTCCTGGAGGGAAGAAGGGGTATGGAAAAAAGCCCATATTCCCAAGGAGGACAGATGTCTGAAGGGCTGAAACTTCAGATCTACTGAAGATCCACCCTGTCTTTCCTATCTGTTGAGAGATAGGAAAGATAGTGAAGCATGGAGCTTCAGGGATACCTAGACCTAGGGTTAAGGTAGGAGCTGTCAGTACCACAGTAGTGGTTGTGTGCATAATACCCCAGACATACTGAGGGACAGTATGAAGATATGCAAGCCTACTGTCTGGAACCTATAGGAAGGTGAAACCCCTTATAAGCATAGACAGTTAGAGAGATAAGTATGTAAATACATATCTACCTATAAGGAAGCATCTCGACAGATACACATATATGTAGGGATATATATATATATATATATCTGTCTATAGTGAGATCTGGAGGGGCATACAAAATGCACACGCAGCTTACAGACATATGTATCTATAGAGAAGTATATAGAGATATATACATACATGTATATAGATGTCTAAAAATAAATGTCTGCAACTAACCAGATAGAGATATGCCCATAAGAACATTCACATGGAGATGTGAAGGAGAAAGATTCATCTAATAACAAGAAGGTGGAACCTACTTGAGAAGATATATAGAGAATCTATTCCCCTGGCTACGATGGTGCAGGAATGCTATCCAGTGAAATAACCAGGATGGTTGCGTGAAAACAGAGGAGAATATCAGTATGTAAACAGCAAGTCCTGAGTCCTATAGAACTCTCGCATGGTAAATGGACAGAAGACGCATAGGATGAGATACCAGGTTGACCCACTTGAGGAACAAGGGGGGGGGGGGTATCATGTGTTGTTTAATTAAATATGTGCTGTCCATGAAGGATTAGGATATCATGAGGACAAGCTGCAAGGAAAAAGAGCATATTTCCGGCAGAAAATGGGTAACTCTTTAGACTGTCATATAGAGAAGGCTTATGTCCTTTATTAAAAGGAAATAGAGGGGTGTAAAGAACCCCTACAGTCATGAGGAATGACTGAGTAAGCCTTTTTCAACCATATGGGATAGTAATTAGAGAAAAAATCCCCATGCTCTCTAGCAAGGGCCCATAGTGGAAAGCTTCTCAGTAGGATTGCAGAGAGCACTATGCAGGAGAATTGGGAAATAAAAGTGGCTGTTGGAGGAAACCAGCTGCCACCTCAGTTATGCTGCCAACTCCAGAGATTTTTAGACGACAGAAAAGAAGCGATAAGGATTATCCAAGATAGATAAGTACTATCTTGGAAGCACTACTAAGGCCAGAGAAAAGTAGTGGTAGACAAGACTGGAACTCGTAGAAAAGTACCAGTAGTCCAATCACTGGAACTCCTGCATGGGCAGCTACTAAATAGAACAGCAGAGAGAATCCTTCTGTTTGTAACAGAGAGAACAGACAGAACAAGAGGAGAAAATCCTGAACATGTCTGATGAGCTGCCCAATGAAGCAGGGAGGTTACTCCCAAGAAAACTCGACACTGGAAAGGAAAGGAAGACTAGAAAGGCTAAGAAAGCCTTCCAGTTGTATGGTACCACTCGTACAGGGGAAGCCCTGGAAACGAGGGTAAAGAAAAATAGGAGCTGAAGGGAGACTTGCTATATGGTAAGTCTGTAGAAGGAAAAAATTCATGGTGGTACAGAGAAACTATCATGAGATAGTTGGCAAACCTCTCTTCATGGTAGGAAGAGGAGGAAAACCCTGTGACCCACAGACATGAATCTCCTGACAGCTCAGGCTACCTAAGAGCAAGTGGATGTCCTGGAACAGGAATCCATGTGTAGAGTTTTAAATGAAAAAAGAGTGAAAAAACTTCTGCTGAGAAGAAGTGAACTGTATGTTATAAGAGTTGAATTAGAACCCCATTGAGGGTTAATTTTCCTGGCTTGAGTTTGGATTCTTCAGACCAGGGTAAGGTTTCCCTTGTTTGGGAACATCTGTATGAGGGGCAGGAGAAGAATAAAACCTTCTTCTTTTAGGGAAAGAAGGTTTGGTAGGGCATTTCTTACCCAGTGGGGAAGGAGAAGGCTTAGCCTCAGAGACAGGGAAGTCAGCGGAGCAGTGAGCAACCTGACGTAAAGACTCCTTATTGAAGAGGTTTTCTCCAGTACAAGGAGTATTACCCAGTCTTTGTTGTGCCCATCTGGTTAAGTCTGAAGCTTGGAGCCAGGCTCTACGTCGTGCCCCAATGGCTACAAGCAGAGGTCCTGATAACAGACTCAAAAGAGTCTAGAGAAGCACGAGTAAGAAACCAAGAGATATTTTGACTATGACTAAGTAGTGAGGAATAGTCTGCAGTCTTGGGCTCTGAAAGAAAGGGAGTTAGAAGAGACAACTGCTTTGTAACCTCCTGAAGGGATAGACTCATATAAAAAATATATGAGAGAATCCTTGTTGATAGCATAGATGTCTGGAAGGTTTGACGTCCAAAGGCATCTAGTGTTCTAGACTCACGACCTGGTGGGTAAGAAGAGTGCTGCTTCTTACTTTTCACCTTCCTCATTGCTGATTCTACCACAATAGAATGATGGGGAAGTTGAGTCTTTTGAAACCCTGGAGAAGGGGGCACCTGATACAAAAGATCAGTTGCTGTAGAAGGTGAAGTAACCCTCAAAGGTGTTTCACATATTTTCAGAAGAAGATCCTGCAAAGAATGATGTAAAGGAAGCATTATATTTTCCTTTTCCCCAGAAGAGCCTTGTGTAGGATCATAGGCAGGAATAGGAATAGCAAGGAATGTTGCCATGTCAAGGAGAAAATTCTGAAAAGAAGGATCTCCAATGGGAACCATCCCTGAATAGGCTAGACTTGAAGGAGTAGCCCGGGCACCGGAGGATGTACTTGTCTGGTGCAGAAAAGGATCCTTTATGGATGAATACTGGTACCAGCGGTTATGACCTGAATCTGTCGGTACTGCAACGTCCATGCCAGGTATCGACTCAAAACTAGGTATAGAGAGGAGTGATCCTGGTGAAAAATGCATGGAAGGAGCTGGTCCCGATGTTACTGCCGGTACCGGTACCGATACTGGAAGCTGAGCCGGAATCGAAGGCGATAGCGACATCGAAGCAGTCATCGGAGGCTGCGCAAGCGGTACCGAGGTAACCGAAAACTCTTGGTGAGCATCCTCGGTACCGCGCAACCGGAATCGGTAAGCGTCGGTTCCGAGACGCGTCGGTACCCAGTCTTCCAGACTAGATATCGATTCCAGACTCGGCATCGAAGGAAGCGAGTCTATCGATGCATGTGTAGAGGATACCGACGTCAGTGGTCGTATCGGCGGTGCTGCCGATACTGAAAAGTCAATCTGGGACATATCGATCGGTCCCGAAGGTACCGAGAACGCCAGATGATCCCTGGTGAGGAGTGAATCGCTCAACACCAGTGCCGATGCCGGGGTATCAGTACCGCTCAAAGCGGATGCCACCACAGAGCATGGCTCAGGTATGTTCTGTGAGGGGTGAGCCCCAGGAACAACCTAAAACCCCTGAAAGGCTTTGGAGACCGAAGACTCCCGCCGGGGTTTTAAAGCCAATAGGGTCTTGAGGGCAAGGCCGGAGCCGTCATCATGCTTGGCATGAGACCTACCATTCAAGGATTGGCTAGTCTTAACAGACTGTTTGTGGGTTACCTGATCCTGTAGAGAAGAAATGGTCGGTGCCCTGACACTGGAAGGGAACGCGGTATCGAGGGAAACTCGAAATGGAAAATCTCTTCTCATAAAATTGTAGCCTAATGGCTCCGGAGGAAAAGGGTCAGGACCCAAACAGGTTAGACACCAGTTGGAGTCTAAAAAGAAAACTGTATTTCCACAGTTAAGGCACTTCTTAGGAGAAGGCGGCTCCATGATGGAGAGGCCTTACAGGCCCAAAATTTTAAGACAGAAACTGAGGGAAAACTCTCCCTGAGTTTGAGAAAAAGAAAAGAAAAAACCCACCGGCGGTACCAGTGGAGGCGGGGAAACAGCCGCGACCACAAGAAAAAGAAAATTAAAGAATTAAGAAAACATTTTCTGCGGTGAGAGGAGGACGTCCTGCCGGCTCCGCGGAAAAACGAAAACTGAGGAGACACAGTTGGAAAGGCGGGAAGGCAGCACGCAGGCGCTGAGGGATGCTCCCAAAATCTTTCTGATTGGACGCTGGGGAGCGTTCCCGCGCAGGCTCTGTCGGTTCCGACGTACCCATATGTGAAGACTCATTCCTGCTTGTTCCTGGAGATCGCTTTGCACTTGACCACATTCCAGAAAGGAAAACTTAATGGCCTTCACCTATAAGCAGTTAATGGTCCATGCCAACTCGCAGCTGTTCCAACTGCCCTGAGCTATTCAGGTCTCGCAATCAGCTCATCAGCTAAACAGGCTAGTATCCGTTGAGAGGAGAAGCCACCAGTCATTGTCCAATGGCACACCCTCTTCTCAGGTGCTGTGGCCACTGCCACCACTGCAGGCTGGAGACTCCAAAACTGGAAATGCAGCCTGACCTTCAACTCCTGAGAGCTGGGAGACCACCAAGAGAGCAGGGAGGTGTGAGATCTTCAACTAGTAAATATGTCTTACTTCTAACCTGAGCAGCATGGCATTAATGTTGCCACCTCTCCAATGTCAAATGATCTGTCCTTTTATCCTCCTGAAGAAAAGGGTTCAAAAGTTCTGTCTTTTGTAACCTCTTCAAGAAACATTCCCATGTATATTATATAGGAAATGATTCTTGCTGACAGCATGGAGGACAAAGCATCTACAACCAAAGGCATCCAGTGTTCTAGACTCACGACCTGGTGGATTAGAAGAGTCTCTCTTAGCACTCTTAATCCATCTCATGGTGGACTCTACCACCATAGAATGATGTGGTAACTGAGTCTTTTGAAACCCTGGACAAGATGGTACTCGATACATAGTGCCAAGACGTCTAGAATGTGGAGATACTGTTAAAGGCGCTTCCCACATCCTTAACATTAGATCATGTAAGATCTGATGAATAGGAAGCATAGCTGCCTCCTTTGGAGCCAAAGGATATTGAAGAATTCTCAATTCTTCTGCCCTAGGCTCCTTTTCAGGTACTACTGTAATGGCTAGACCCTTTGCCATATCACGTACAAAATCATGAAAACACATGTCCTCAGGAGGGGACATTCTGCGTTGAGGAGAAAGAGTTGAATACTGCAAAAGTTCAGCTCTGGTGCCGGTGGAATCATCCGAGTCATCAGAATCGGAAGACTCAAAAGAAGGAAGCACCAGGTTCTCCCGAAGCAGATGGCGTCGGTACTGCTCGATGTCGGTACCTGATCCCCCAAGCTAGAGAGAGACTCCAAGCTCGGCATCGGGGGAAGCATGCCTGTCGAAAAAGGTACCGAAGGCACTGGCACTGGTACCGGTGCCTGCGGAACCGTCTGCAGCGACCTTAGCGGTACCGAAGTAGCTAAGAGAGTCGCTAGACTGCGTTCGATAGCGAGGAGTCTCTTGTCCACCGCTACTGCCGATGCCGGGGTGTCGGTACCGGTGGGAGCAGCCACAACCCCCGAGCATGGCACCAGTAGTTCCATTGAGGTTGAGGCCTCAAACATCCTGGAGCCCCGATAAAGCTTTGGAGCCCGAAGGCTCCCGCCAGGGCTATTTTGCCGGTAAATTGTCCTCGAGGGCAATGCCAATGGCATATCAATGTTTAGAGGGAGATCTACCCTTCGAGGACCAGCTAGTCTTAGAAGACTTGTGTTTAGTTACCTGAGATCCCTGGGAAGAAGTCGAAGCCCTGTAAGACATCGATGCTACAGACGCTGTGTCTGAATCAAATAGGGCACCGAGTTGATTTGCTCAATTTTGAAGACTTCTCTTAGTTAACTTCCTGCAGGAGAGACACTCTGACGGGCAATGGTCAGGACCTAAACATTTAAGACACCAGTCATGGGTGTCAGTAATAGAAATTGTACCGCCACATTTTGAACAGTTTTTAAATCCAGTGGCTGGTTTTTCCATGGCTAAGGAAAAAGAGGGCCTAATGCCCAAAATGGCGCCAAGCACCAGAGCAGGGAAAAAATCGCCGAGAAAAAGCACTAAAATTGAAAATGTTTTAGAAGAAAAGAAAGAAAAGCATCGGTGGTACCGGTAGGCGTCGACAGAAGGCAGACACAACCACAAAAAATATAAAAATAAAAGAAGATTTTCTGCGGTGACAGGGGACACGTCCTGCCGGCTCCGCGGAAAACAAAGAACTGAAGTGAGAGAGGTAGTTGGGCGGGAAGGCAGCATGCATGCGTGGTGGATGCTCCCAAAAGTTTTCTTTTTGGGATGCTGGGGAGCGTTCCCGCGCAGGCTCCGTCGGTGCCGATGGTACCCATATGTGAAGACTACATTCCTGCTTGTTCCTGGAGATAAGGACATAGCCCCCTTACAATCCAGAGCATGGAGAAGAGCCACCGCCTTGTCGGCATGGGGCTGCGAGAAGAAGGTGGGGAGCAACACCTCCTCATTGAGGTAGAATGCAGATACCACCTTCAGAAGAAACCAAGGATAGGTGTGAAGCACGACCCATTTCTTGTCGAACCTGATGTAGGATGGCTCGATCACCAAGGCCTGAAGCTCACCGACTCTGTGTGCAGAGGTGAACGCTACCAGGAAGACGACCTTCCATGAGAGGTAATGCATATGGCAGGTAGCCAGAAGCTAAAATGGCAGCTTGGTTAGCTGCATCAAGACCATGTTGAGGTCCCATTCCACTGAGGGCAAGCTTAGGAAGCAGAAGCCCCGCATGAACAAAATAATGAAGGGTTTGATCAGAGAGGGGTTTACCCTCCATAGAATGATGATATGTCGAGAGCACATTGAGGTGCACCCTGCCGGAGTTGGACGTCCAGCTTGTGAGAGGTGAAGCAAGAACTGCAGCGCTATGAGCACATAGCAAGAAAATGGGTCAATCCACTGCTCTGCGCACCACCCTGAGAATCTCCCATCTCGTGGAGTTCTTACAAGAGGGCAGAAGAACTTCCTCCACATCCCTTGGGAGGCTGAAGATTGCTAAGTCTACCCATTCAGCAGCCATCCTGCTAACATCAGGGACCCCAGGCTGGGGTGGAGAAGGGAACTCTCCTCCTAAGAAGCCCCAGCGCGTTCCCCAGAGGGACTGGGGGCTCCATCGACAGGTAAAACAACATGGGGAATCAAGGCTGCTGGGGCCACCAGGATCATGGAAGCTTTGTCCTGCAGGACCTTGAAGAGAGTCCGGGCGATTAGTGGCGTGGAAGAGAAGGTGTACAGGACGCCCTCTGACCACGAGATGAGGAAGTCGTCCGTTGCTACCTAGGACGGGTGTGGCTAGTGACAGCAAAAGAGGGGCAGCTGAGCATTGGCTGGGCTGGCAAAATGGTCCAGATTTGGGTTGCCCAAGAATCAGAAGAGCCACTGTGCCACCCAGGGTTCTAGTCGCCATTTGTGAGGCTGAAGGTGCCTGCTCGCCTATCCGCTACGGATCTGTCCTGGCCCAGAAGGTACACCGCCCTGAGTATTCCTTGACTAATAGCATATGAGCAGAGGGCTACTGCCTCCTGGCAGAGTCGGTAAAGACCTTGTGCCTCCCTTGCTTGTTCAGGTAGAACATTGCGACCTCGTTGTCCGTTTGGACCAGCACCAATTGGTGCTGCAGGTGGTGGTGAAAAGGCTCTGATCACCAGAAAAATGGCTCTGAGCTCCAGCAGATCGATCTGCTGCTGGCTCTATGTTAGGGACCAGTTGCGTTGGGTGCAGCATTCCTCGGAACGGGCACCACAGCCCAGTAAGGAGGTGTCTGTGGTAAGCACCCTCTGGGGATTTAGGAGGCTGGAAGGGCATGCCCTCCTGCAGTTGGTGTGTGGCCTGCACAGAGTTGAGTGACTCCGCTACTTTGCTCTTCACTAAGACTTTGTCCCCTTACCCTGCCTGTGGCTTGTGTCCACTGGGAGCGGAGGCACCACTGGGCCATCCGCATGTGAAGGCAGGCATTAGAAACTACATGGACTGTGGGTGCCATAAGGCCAAGCAGGAGGAGCATGGACACGCTGACACTGTGTGGCGGTGTTGCACCTCGGTGGCTAGAGCCACGATGCAAGTCCTGAAGATACATTTATTTTATTTATTTATTTAGTATACATTTTGTATACCGCTACTTCCAGCGATCAGCAGCGGTTTGATTACAGATTGGAAATTGTCAAATCATGACAGGAGATTTTTGAGGTATAAACACATTGATTAGACAGGAAAGCACAGCACACAGAGAACTATTTTACAGGGAACATGGGCTATGGAGGGTTAAGTGGCTTGCCCAAGACCACAAGGAGCACCTGTGGGACTAGAAACCCCAGTCCTTCCGGCCCAAGGTTGCTGTCCTCTAGTGGGATTTGAACCCCCGACCTTCCGGCCTGAAGTACCTTGCCCCAACCACTAGGCCACTCCTCCACATGCCGATATACAGCTGGTAGGCTTGTATTCGGCAGGCCAGCATCAGGCCCAGGTAGCATTTGTGGCAGAGGGTGTGGGACTCCTTACCTGGGGGCACAGAGTATGTCTTCTGCCGGTGCTTAGTCAATTCCATCACCATGGAGGTATGTGGCAGTTGTGACTTTTGGAAGCCAGGACTCCACTGAGCTTCGCGTCAGCTAACTATGGGTACAGATGCTGGTTCTCCCACATGTGAAGGAGGAGCCTCCCGAGGATGCCAGTGACAGGAACAGTCAGGGCCATCTTGGGTGGGGCCATGTATTGGAGGATTTCAAGCTCCTCTGTACAAGGTCCTTCCTCCGAAACCATGTTGATGGACAAAGCCTTCAACATAAAACGGACTAACTGAAGAAACAATATGTCCTCGGGTAGGGACCGACACTGCGATATCAGAGGAAGATGGGTCTGATGGGAGGTTACAGTGCTTCTGCATCTGAAGGGATGCTTTGTCCTCAGAGTCCCAGACAGAGTGGTCAGTGGAGGAATCGGTGGTTGATGAGACCTGAGATGCAGGACCCGGGTCAAGGGCCAGTAGCCTGCAGCAGCTACGTGGCCAAAGCAATGAGCACTTGCGGGGGAGAGAGACCTTCGCCGAAGATAGACTCGAGGCTTTGGGCTCATGAGGATTAGCTCAGTGATCAGAGGAGTCATCGGTGACGAGGTCCCTGTGGTCTCGGTGAATGCATCAGCAGTGCCGGGCATCGGCACCAGCTGCCTGGCAAGGAAGGCAGTGAGACTACGCTCCAGCGCCATCATCCTGGTTTCCCACTCAAGAAGAGCAGCCTTCGAAGCAGACACCGGGGTCACTAGGTTTGGCGTCAGTGAGGAAAAGGAGTCCCCAATGAGAAAGGCCTCAGGGGATCGAGACCTGTTGTCGGAAGCATCCACATCTGTTTGGGGAATTTAGCCGGCCGCTCCCACTCAGACTCCTCGAGTTTCCTCTGCGGGCTGCAGGACCTGGTGCAGGACTTCTAGGATTGTCTGCGTCCAGGGATGAGGTCCTTGAGGATTTCTTCTTCTTTTTGTGTTCCTGCTCTGGGGAACCCTTGTCAGAGTGTCTGCGGTCCTAGTTGGGCACTGCAGGGACATTACGAAACTCTGAGGACCAATGCAGAGCATTGGAGTCTGAGGCTACTGGGGATACTGGGGTAGAGTCTGACCTGTGGAAGATATCGTCCTGCTTCTGCTGATGCTGGATGGCCCTAGCAGACATCTTTTCACAGAGGGAGCAGACCTCTGGGTTGTGGTCGGCCCCTAGTCACTGGAGGCAGCAACCATGTGTATTGGTAAGTGACATGATTTTTGCGCACCGATCACACTTTTTGAACCCGCTAGCCATTGGGGGGAAAGTATACAGCAAGGACAAAGATCTTGGAGCAGCCGGTAGATGGAAAAAAGGCACGAACCGCGCCGGGGAAAAAAAACAAGTATGGTCCCGAAACGTGATGCCGGGGCAAGCGCGCTCGGAGACAGGAAAGAGACCGGTCACAACCAAATAAGGAAAAGGAGCTTTTTCACTCAAATTAATCAACTATTTCCAGGGAAAAAAAGACAGGCGTCTATTGGGATCTGCGGAAAAAATGAGACTGAGCAAGATGGCACCCTTGGGCGGGGAGGGGACCACGCATGTGTGATGGCATCTCCCAAAGGCTTTCTTTGAAAATTGGGGAGATGCTTCCAAAAGGGGTGCAGACATCACCCATACATTAGGACCAACTTCCTGCTTGATCCTGGAGAATGCACATGGTTTTAACTCAGTCCTTTTGTTCTGATGAGTTACGTGTTCAGTCTTACTTTGTTTTACAATTTTATGTCTTAATTCTATTGATGATTTTAGCAGTATAATTTGTTTTAAAGCTGCTCAATTAAGTTATGGAAGTTTTTTTATGTTTTAATTGTTTTTAATTTGTTATTTGTTTTTTTGTCTTGAGGCTCATTCCCCCTTGAGGAAGGTGTTTGCAGGAACACATAGGGGTTTGTTTCAATAAAGCAACTATGACCACTGTTTTCGCATCTTGCTTTTTGTGTTTGGCTACCCTTATCTGCGAGTGTGTTTGCTCTACTTGAGATACCTTTGGACTTTTTTTGGGGCATTATGTTCTCTCCATGGAAGAACGTCCTTAGCTATAATAAAGAAGAGCTACAAGCTATGCTAGTGGAGGACCCTTTCTTTATTGAAGAAAGCACAGTTAATATGGATGAAGAATTGGGAAAAGCAGTCCGGCTTACCCAAAAAATGATACGAGGCGATGCATGCACTTTTACTATTGGAATACTGCAGGAAGAAGATTCTTCCCAGGGGCCTTCATGTCAACAAGGCCCCGGGCATGTTTACCGATGATGGGGTTTTTATGTCTAATTGAACTAAAATATTAAACAAGTGTTCCCTTGATTTAATAATTTTATTAATCAACACTTCTAAATGTAAAGCTGAAGTTTTAAAAAAAGATGTAGTTTCAAAAGTAGACCAATTAAAAGAAAAAGATACACGTTAAGATTAAAAAAGGACTTTGATAAGAATGTTACAGAATAAAAGAAGATTGTAAAAGACAGGAAACTTAAAAAGTACAAGGGAGATGAGGAGGACTATAAGTTGGATACAGTATATTCCTGGGCCAACAATAATGGGCGTTTGGCACCAATGAATAAATCTCGTAGACGTAACAATAATTCCCCTAAGTCACAACCCCCTGTTAAGACCAAATCTGACAAACTTCACCTGAACTGGGTTTAGAGCACAGTACAAAACAAAGCTGTAGTCAAGCTGATGAACATTTGACACCTCAGCCTCTTCAGGATTACCTAACCACCAACAGGACTTTCATATGGATTCTTTATGAAAAGGAGGAGGTCGCAAGGTTCCACAGAATCAGCACAAATCATCAGAGCTCAACAGATACAACCCACAGGACTACCGCTCTTCCAATTACCCACCAAGGGGGATAGGGAGGGGGCCAAGGTGGACCTAGAGGCAGATATATAGGTGGAATCTTTAATTTATCCTACCCTTTCTCAAGAAGTAGAAGTTCTTGAGAAAGGGTTCACATTTGTGTCCTCACAAAACACGACTCATTCACGACACATGTCGAACTATGTAAATTTTTTCAAAAATTAAGGATTGTGAATTTTTTGGAAAACAGACTGCCAATAATCCAGACCCTTCGGTTATAAAAAAAAATAAAAAAAAGCTTCCACATGGATACCACCAACACCTTTGAACAAGTGGTTCGCTCCAAAGCGGAACAGCTTTATATTAAGAAACATGTTCACCATAATTTGTCTACTACTTAGAAGACCACATTAGCTAATTTATGTAACAATGACAAGATCATTATAAAACCTGCTGACAAGGGAGGAGCCTTGGTTATTAAGGATCAACAAGATTACGTAGCTGAAGTTTATCGCCAGAACAATGATGCCACTTTTTACCAAAACTTTTCTGAGGATCTCACACTTTCTTTAAAAAGTAAAGTGGCTATCTTTATCTTTATTGAACGCTTGATATACCGCTTAAGCAGTGCATCAGAACGGTTTACAATAAAAGGCAGCTACAGAAACTAGGAAATAGAAAGAACACCAATTACTGGCAGGAAAAGGAGAAAGGACAGATGTAGATGATAGCACTTTTGTATATAGGATGGGAAGCTGGTTACCTTACTATTAAGGAGTTCGATTTTCTATCTGTCACCCCAACCATATACATGCTGCCAAAGATACAAAAACCTTTACATAATCCTCCAGCCCATCCAATATTAGCCGCCATTGGCTCTTTGAGTTGATATTAAAATTTTTAGATGTATTTCTAAGACCTTTAGTAACAAAGTCAGTCTCTTATGTTCGAGACTCCTCCGACATGATCAAGATACTACAAGATTTCATGGGCTATCAGAAGGAATTAATACCTGTTACACTAGATATCAATTCCCTTTACACTAATATTCCTCAAATGGCTGCTCGAATTCATCTCTGACTCTCTGATAGAAAGAACCAGGCCTGTAAGGACACCAACATATTTTTGACACAATTGGCCACATTAGCAATGACAGAACTACTTCTGTTTTAGAGACACTTTTTACAAACAGATAAAGAGTAGTTACTCACCTGTAACAGGTGTTCTCCAGGAGCAGCAGGAATCAGTCCTCAAATATGGGCGACATCGACGTCGATGGAGCCCCCATGCGGAGCATTTCCCCAGCTTTCTTAGAAAGCCTTTGGGAATACACCCACGCATGCGCGGTCCCCTTCCCGCCCAAAGGTGCCATCTTGCTCAGTCAAATGACATAGCTAAAAGACAGCACAAAAACAAAATGAACTATGTACAACTGCAACTCCCAGGGGAGGAGGGAGGGTTGTGAAGACTGATTCCAGTTGCTCCTGGAGAACACCTGTTACTCTTTCTCCAGGACCAAGCAGGAAGTCAGTCCTCACATATGGGTGACTCCCTAGCTCTGGGCTACCAGGAACCCAGGCTGAAAAATAGAGCTCCCTCTGTGAAGCCTCAGCACCAGGGAAAGAATTTTACTGAGAACAGATCCCACCGGTAGCCCAACAAGAGGGCTGGAGGGCAGGAGTTGCCTAAACCTCAAAGAGATTCCGGAGTACTGCCTGACCAAAAGCACTGTCCCTACAGGACTCACTCTCCAGGCAGTAATGTGCTGCAAAGGTCTGGCTTGAGGACTAAGTTGCAGCCCTACAGATGTCTGCCAACGGTACAGAACGGAGATGAACTACTGATGCAGCCATTGCCCGGACACGGTGGGCTGTGACTCGACCCTGCAAGGGAAGGTCTGCTGCCCTGTAAGCCCAGGTGATACAGTCCGCCACCCATATGGACAAGGTACGCTTGAAGACAGGCAACCCCAAGTTGTTTGGGTCAAAGGAGACAAAGAGATGAGTAGCCCTTCGATGACCCTTAGTACGCTCAATGTAGAAAGACAAGGCCCTTCTACAGTCCAGGGTATGCAGGACTTCCTCAGCCCAGCTGGCATGGGGCCTAGGGAAGAATGTTGGAAGAACCACCTCCTGATTGAGGTGGAAAGAGGAGACTACAATCGGGAGGAACTTAGGATGAGTCCTAAGGACTACCCTGTTCTTATAGAAACGAGTGTATGGCCTGTCACAGACCAGGGCTTGAAGTTCACTCACTCGCCTGGCCAAGGTCAGTGCCACTAGGAAAAGAGCCTTCCAAGAAAGGAAGCGAAGAGGACACGTAGCCATCGGCTCAAAGGGAGGGCGAGTAAGCCGCTGTGAGAACACATTCAACTCCCACTCAGGGGCTGGCGGACGGAGAGGAGGCTTTAGCAAGAGCAAGCCTCTGAGGAAGTGGGACACCAAGGGGTGAATCGATAAAGAGTGCCCTTCCACCAGTGAGTGGTGGGCTGCCAGAGCAGAAAGGTGTACCGGAACAGAATTGGACTTAAGACCCTGATTAGACAAGTGGAGCAGGTACTGCAGCACCACTGACACAGGACAGGAGAAAGGGTTCTCCTGGCTTTGGTCACACCACAAGGAGAACCGTTTCCACTTCAGGGCATAGGTCTTTCTGGTGGATTGCTTCCTAGAGGCCAAGACCACCTCTTCAACTTCCTGAGGCAGGCCCCAGGGAGTCAGCACTACCCTTGCAGCCTTCAGGCCATCAAACTGAGAGTTTTGAGATAGGGGTGCAGAAGGGAACCCTGATCCTGAGAAAGGAGGTCGGGTTGCAATCCCAGAGGGAGTGGAGTGTCCACCGCCAGCTGTAACAGAAGCGGGAACCAGGGTTGCCTCGGCCATCTGGGGGATACCAATATGACCGAAGCCCTGTCCCTTTGAATCTTGAACAAGGTGCGGGCCACCAGGGGCGTGGGAGGAAACGCATACAGGAGGCCCTTGGAACATGATATCCAAAGTATGAAGATTCCTTTCTGCATTTGAGGCATGAGGCCTTTGGAAAAATACAGGAAGGTAAACCGCTTGGTTTAAATGAAAAGGTGACACCACCTTTGGCAAAAAGTGTGGATGAGTCCTAAGGACTACCTTATCATGATGGAACCTTGTATTAGGAGGATCAGCCACCAACGCTTGCAATTCACTGATGCGATGTTCTGATGTGATTGCAATAAGAAAGATGACCTTCCAGGAAAGGAATTTCAAAGAGGTAGAAGCTAAAGGTTCAAAAGGCGGCTTCATGAGCTGCCCAAGAACCAGATTTAAGTCCCATGCTACCGGTGGTGGCTTAATGGGAGGCTTAGATAAAAGAAGGCCTCTGATAAATCTCGCTATGAGAAGATGAGAGGAAATAGGTTGTCCATTTAGCGGCTTGAAAAAAGCTGCAATAGCACTCAAATGAACTCTCACTGAATTGGTCTTAAGCCCTGCATTAGACAAATAAAGGAGATACTCCAGTAATGATTCCAGAGGTATCGCAAGAGGGTCAAGACCCTTCTGCGAGCACCATATGGTAAATCTTTACCACTTGAAAGCATAAGAGCGTCTTGTGGAAGGCTTCCTGGAAGCATAAAGAATATCCTTTACTTGCTGAGAAAGATTAAGACCGTGAAGTTTTAGGCTTTCAGCAACCAGGCCCTGAGATGCAGAGACTGGGGATTGGGATGCCACAGCATCCTGTCCTGCTGAGAAAGGAGATTTGGAGCAGATCCTAACTCCAGAGGCAGAGCTTGAGAGAGATGCAGGAGCAGAGGGTACCACATTTGCCGTGGCCAACGTGGAGCTATGAGAATCATATGACCGCTGTCTCTCTGAAGCTTGAACAGGGTTTTGGGAATTAGGAGAATGGGTGGAAAAGCATACAGGAAGTCCTGGCCCCAATGGAGGAGGAAAGCATTCCTGGCCTGAGAACCCTGAGCAGGAATTCTGGAACAGAACCGGGGAAGTTTGGCATTCAGTGAACTTGCAAAGAGGTCTATGTCCAGGGTTCCCCAATTTTGGAAAGGTTTGGCCACCTGGTCTGCATGGAGAGACCATTCGTGTGGAAGCAGAACTCGACTGAGTCTGTCTTCCCAAGAGTTTTGAATGCCTGGAAGATACACCGTAAGGAGATGAATCTGATGCTCTCTGGCGAGGGCCTATAGTCGCAAAGCTTCGTTGCAGAGTGACAGAGAGCCTGTTCCGCCCTGCTTGTTCACATAGAACATGGCTACTTGATTGTCCGTTTGAACTAGGACTGTCTTGTAGCTGAGCTGGGTGTGGAATACTCGAAGGGCAAGGAAGATTGCTCTGAGTTCCAGGAGACTGATATGTAGACAGGTCTCCTGTGGCATCCAGGTACCCTGGATAGAAAGGCCTTGCAGGTGGGCTCCCCAACCCACCTGTGAGGCATCTGTTGTTAGAGTGGCTTAGGGTAGGGGTTGCTGAAAAGGGGACCCCACCAAAAGGTTCTTGGGTGATTGCCACCATTGGAGGGACAAAATAAGGCAATCTGAGTTTGCTATTTTGTCTGACAGGCAACCTGACGCCTGAGTCCACTGAGTTGCCCTCATATGGAGGCGAGCATAAGGAACCACATGCACGGTGGATGCCATGTGGCCTAGCAACTGTAACATTTCCCGAGCAGTGAGGTAAGCTTTTAACACTGCTTGGGAGGCTAATTGCACAATGAGAAGGCAGCGGCCCTGTGGAAGGTAGGCCCTTGTCTGTCTGGTATCCAGTAGAGCTCCTATAAACTCTAGGGACTGAGTGGGAGCAAGAATGGATTTTGGGAAGTTTATGATAAGTCCCAAATACTGAAGGATGCGCATTGTGCGAGAGAGAGCAACACTGGCCTCTGGCTCTGAAGGGGCTCGAAAGAGCCAGTCGTCTAAGGGAAGACGAATATTCCTAGGGTGCGAAGTGTCACCCACCTAAAGGTTCCCAGAGGCTAAAAGCATGGGAGCTACAGTGGGGCCTCTTCTTAAACAGCGGGGGATGGTACCAAGAAGGTGTTGAAAGGCCCCCTGGGAACTGTAGTCCCACAAGCTAATGTAAGAATGTAGTTGTAGACGAATAGCAAGGCTTAAAGAGAGGACTTTTTATTTTCCCTTCCCGGGTGAATTTTCAGCACATTGGAACAAAAGACAAAAACCATACTTCTGGTATAAATAAAGGTAAACTACTGGAACAAAAATAAATGCTTGTATCTTCAGCTTGGCAATAAACAAAAGGTAATTCAAACAGTCCTTTTTTTCTTAATCAGCAAGTTTCTTCACTGCTGTTTTTCCTTAAACAGATTTCCTGTAGCCACTTCAGCACAATGAAGAAATCTCATCAGAAATTATTAACGTACAATCCATGCAAGACTCAGAAGATGTTTCCTCACAGAAATCACACAGCATTTCTTCACATCCTTCTTCTGAGATATACTCCCTAGGATTGTAACTTAGGCTATTTTTAAACAGTCCCTCTTCTCAGTTAAGAGAGCTCCCCTCCTCCTCTCTGCTAGAGTAAAATGGGAGGTTACCACACACAGTAGAGTTTCCTTCCTGAGAGCCACACACTCTTGGATAAGTGTAGGTAAAACTCTTACTTTCAGCTTCTCTTATACTAGAAGGAATAAGCCTACCTTCTGGCTTAGTTCTCACGGAGCTTCTGGGTACAGGGAACTTAACGGAGCTTTGCCAAGATGAAAGCCTCTCACTGCCTTTCTCTTTCTGCTTTCGTTTGGGCACAAAAGTATCCTCAAGATAAAAACTCTTGCCCTCCTTGTACCTGTTACTAGGAAGATTCTTTCCCACAGCTTTTCACAGCCTGGTTCCAGAAATACCTTCGTGGCAAAGTCCACTGGGCTTTTGTTCAGTTGTGCACTGCTCTCTGAAGCAAATCCCTGGTATTCTCTCCTGGGTTTCTTCCTCTAGAACTTTGTGTAAGACTCCGTGTGAAGCTCTGGCCCCCTGTCCAGCTCTCTGATCAGGTCTGCAATCAGTTCCCCAATCGGCTCTCCTGTCGGCTCTGACTCTAACCTCCGGTGAGTGAATTTTAACTGCGTCACTCTTGGTGTTTCCTTGAGCCCCGCCTCCTCCCAGCTGTCCCTCATTACCTAATGGGCTGTGAGGTAACCTACTGCTTGGGCGTGCTCTCACACCTGGTAATTCAGTTTGTGTACGTTGCCTATAGCAACTCTGCTCCATGTGCTGCTCTAGCCTGTCATTATTAGAACTGTTCTGCTCAGTTTTTCCTATTTCCATAGGCTCTGGCTGATCCACCTCATGACAGAAGAAATGCTGCCACTACAGCCATGCATTTTGTGAACACCCTTGGTGCCGAGGTCAGGCCAAAAGGAAGAACCCTGTATTGGTAGTGCTTCCCTTGAAAAAGAAAGTGAAGGAACTTTCGATGAGTTGGATAGATGAGAACATGAGTGTACGCATCCTTGAGATCTAGAGAACAAAGACAATCCTGACTCTGAAGGTATGGCAGCAGAGTTCCTAGAGAAATCATTTTGAACTTCTCTTTGAACAGGAACTTGTTCAATTCTCTGAGGTCTAAAATGGGTCTTTGTCCTCCTGTTTTCTTTGGAATAAGGAAATAGAGGGAGTAGAATCCTGTACGCTGTTGGGGGAATGGGTACCTCTTCTATTGCCCCTTGGGCAAGAAGCATAGTGACCTCTAGACCTAACTGGTCGTTGAGAGAGGTCTGAGAATTGAACTGTCTTACCACTGTAGGAGGGAGCATGCTGAGGAAATGAAGCTTGTAACCATCTCTTACAATAGACAGGGTCCAATTTTCTGCTGTTATCTGCCCCCATCTGGGGGCAAAATGACATACCCTTCCTGGAATGGTGGAAGGCTCTGGGCTGTTCAGGGCCAGGAAGGCAAAGTTCTCTAGATAGGAGTCAAAGCCCCTGTGGAGGCTGAGTCTGTTGAGCCGGTTGAGGTTTAGCAGCTTTTGTTTTCCTTTGCCTAGGTTGTTGCTGCTGTCCCTTTTGGGCAGACTGACCTAAACGATGCCCCTGCTGGGTATAGGATGGATAAAACTTCTTCTTCTTACTGAAGAATGGTTTCTTGTAGGATTTTTTCCTTGCAGGATCAGCTGTAGATTTAGACAATCTATTCAAAGTGATATTGTCAGCATCTATCTCATTAGCTTTTTCCTGCCAATTCTTGCCAAAGAGATTCTCTGCTGTGCAAGGAAAATTCCCTAGTTTATCCTGTACCCAAAGTTCCAAGTCAGATGCCTGGAGCCTTGCTTGTATATAGTTCACCCATGTTATGCAAGTTTGTACTCCTGTTTTCTGTAAAACCGAACAGCTTGTTGTTCTGGTCATTTTGTTATAACGTAAACCGCGCTGATATCGAATAGTGTGGTATATAAGAAATTGTAATAAATAAATAAATAATAAATAAATTCTACGTGCACCTATGGCAATAGAAGAGGTTCTGCTTATGCACTCAAAACAGTCAAAGGTTGCACGATTCACAAACTTGGAAACATCCTGAGCATGTTTGACAAGGGCGAGGAAATCCTGCCTCTTATCAGGAAGGAGAGGGCTCATAAGCTCTAAATCTCCTGTGACTTCCTTAAGGAACATTCCCATATATAATATATAGGAACTGATCCTAGCAGAAAGCATGGAAGCCTGGAAGGTTCGACGTCCAAAGGCGTCAAGAGTCCTACACTAACATCCTGGAGGATTAGATGCATGCCTTTTTGCACTCTTGATCCTTCTCATAGCTGATTCCACCACCATGGAATGGTGTGGTAGCTGAGTCTTCTGAAACCCAGGACAAGGAGGAACTCGATACATGGCATCGAGTCTTCGAGAGTGAGGAGATGTGGTTAGAGGTGTTTCCCACATCCTTAACATGAGATCATGCAAGATCTAATGAATAGGTAAGGTAGCTGCCTCCTTGGGAGCTTTAGGGTATTGTAGGATTTCTAATTCCTTTGCCCTAGGCTCTTTTTCAGGAGCCACTGTGATGGAAAGACCTCGAGCCACATCTCAGATAAAATCCTGAAAGGACATATCCTCTGGTGGAGACATCCTACGCTGAGGAGAAGAAGAATCCTCAGGAAGAAGTACTCTGGTATCGGCAGAGCGTTCAGAGTCTTCAGACTCAGAGGATTCAAAGTATCTCCGATCCGGGGATCGTGCAAGGCACGGTATCAGTACCGATTGACGTCGGTATCGAAGGGGTCCAGTACAGACTTGTCGATACCGGATGGATAAGCATGACTCGGTCCCGGTAGAAAACTTGCCGATGTTGATGCCGTCTGTATCGGTACCGCAGTCGGTGCTGGTACCGGTACCGGTTGAATTGCCTGAAGCGGTTTCAGGGGCATCGAGGCTGTGAGAACAGCCTCCAGACTGCATTCAATAGCCAAGAATCTCTGGTCTATCGACGCTGCCAATGCTTGGGTATCGGTACTGGATGAAGCAGCTGGTACCCCAGAGCACGGCACCAGTAGTTCTGCCGAAGTTGAGGCCTCGAAAACATCCTGGAGCCCCGTTAGTGCTTTGGAAGCCAAAGCCTCCCGTCGGGGCAATTTTGCCGGTGAAAGTCCCTCAAGGGCAACGCCAGAGGCATCTCGATACTTAGAGGGAGATCTACCCTTTGAGGACCGGCCAGATTTATGTTTAGTTACCTGAGATCCATGGGAGGAAGACGAAGCCCTGGAAGACGTCGATGCCAAAGAGGCTGCATCGGAGGGAAAAAGGGTGCTACGTTTAGCAGCTCGGTTATGCCGGCCCCTCTTCGACATCAACCCACAGGCAACACACTCCGAAATAGAGTGGTCAGGACCTAAACATTTGAGGCACCACTCATGGGTGTCGGTGACGGAGATGGTACCGCCACACTTGGAACACTTTTTAAAACCCGAAGCGGGTTTTTCCATTTTAAAGGAAAAAGTTGGGCCTAGTGCCCAGAATGGCGCATGGCACCTGAGGAGAAAATAACTGGAAAATAATTCAGAAAGGGTTTTTTTTGTTTGTTTTTTAAAAAGAATGAAGAACCGGCGGTACCGGTGTAGCGTCGAAGGACGGCAGACGCGACCACAAAAAAGAAGAATAGACGGGAATTTTTTCTGCGGTGACAGGATGTGCGACCTGTCGGCTCCGCGGAAAACAGAGAACTGGAGAAGGACAGTTGGGAAAGGCGGGAAGGCAGCATGCAGGTGCTGTGGAATGCTCCCAAAAGCTTCCTACTGGATGCTGGGGAGCGTTCCCACGCAGGCTCCATCGGTACCGATACCCATATGTGAAGACTACATTCCTGCTTGTTCCTGGAGATTACTGTGTTCAGTTTTGGAGACCATATCTTGCAAAGTATGTAAAAAGACTGGAAACTGTTCAGAGGAGTCGACCAAAATGATTTGGAGCCTGCATCAGAAGCCTTATGAGAAGAGACTTCAGACCTTTAAATACTTAGAAATAATGAACAAACAAACCTCTTCCAAAGACGGGGAAGCTGTAAAATTAGAGGGCATAACATGAAGATGCAAGGTGGTAAATTGAAAGCCAATGTCAGGAAATACTTTTTCACTGAAAGGGTGGTGGATGCTTGGAATGCCCTCCCGATGGAAGAGGTGGGGGCAAACACAGTGACGGAATTCAAAATGGCATGGGACAGACACAGTGGATCCCCTTTACAGCAACAGGATAAACTGAACCATTTAATTTCTCAACAAATAGGGGTGTCCTACATGGAGCGGTGGGTTCACTCCTAAACAAAGACATGGGGACGGGTGGCCTGCACAGAGTGGCAGGTGCACCTACTCCTACCATCTCACTGGGCAGACTAGATGGACCATACAGGTTTTTATCTGCCGTCATTTACTATGTTACTATGTCCCTGCAATTTAATGTATGTTGGCAAGACGAAGCGTTCAATTAAAACACACACATTACGGAACATACAAGTTGTCTTAGAAAAAAAGAGTAGTTGATAAACCATTGGTTGCGCGTTAGGAAGAAAAGGACCATACTCTCGGACCTTAAGTTTCTTCTTCTTAGGGTCGTAGAGCCACATTGGAGAGGTGGCAACATTGATGCCATACTGCTCAGGTTGGATCAAAGATATATTTACGAGTTGAAGACCCTCACACCACATGGGCTGAATCAGGAAAAGGACCTGTTTTTCTATGACACTTTCTTTCTGATACCGATTTGGAGTTCTGTCCTAGTCTGGCGGGTCCCCATGTGACTGGATTTTTTAATGTCTTTTTATTCATTTTGTTTTATTTTATTTTTTAATATTTCATCTCATTCCTGTACTCATACTTTTATGAGGTCCAGATTTAGTTTGCTTTTTATCCAAGACCTTGCTTTACATTCATTTTTTGCTATGTACGGTTTCTATTTAAGTGGCCTGCAATTTATTTATTTATTCATTTATTATCTCATTGGTTTTATTAGTATTTATTGCTTTTTGCTTTTACTCAGCGATCTTCAGCTTTGCCATCCCTGTTTTTCACTTTCTATCCCATGGTAACCTAGCTTTCTAACTCAAGTTACAATTTTAACTTTCGCTTTACTAGTTGTCATTTATTTATTTACAGTACTTCGATTTTAGTATTTTTACCTTTTTATATGGTCATTTTCAATGCTAGCATGTTTTAGATACCTTTTACTCTAAGTGGTTCTGCTTAGTGCTGATATTTACACCCCCTTTCTTGGATGGATTGATTTATTGTCATGTTTCTGGCCAGTAATGGATTTTTTTTTTATTGATGAATTTATTTTCTGTATCCAGCTATAAAGACATTTACACTCATGTTTTTATCCTTAGTTTTTATTTTTGCCTATCGGTAGATATATATTTATTCATTTCGCATTTTTAGCACTTCTGTCTGTTTGGGCATTCAACATTAATGGCAGGCCGTTTGCTTCGATCCCTTTCTCCTCCCCTGGTCCGGAAGCTTCCTCTCTGCGTTCCCACCCATGTTCCTGGTACCGCAGACCCTTATCAATATCCAAGCGGAAGCAGCCTCAGTGATTCTCATTGCGCCCAGGTGAACTAGGCAACCCTGGTTCCCCTTACTCCTGCAGCTGTCCCGGAGAGACCCGCTGCCACTGGAAAGCGCCCCGGACCTGCTGTCGCAGGATAACGATACCCTGCTGCACCCCAATCTCCCATCACTAATGCTGATGGCCTGGATGCTGAGAGGCTTGCTGTAGCTCACCATGAACTCTCCAGATCAGTCGAGGACATTCTCCTGGCCTCGCATAAGGACTTTACACGATGGGCGTATGCCTTTAAGTAGTGCAGATTTTCTCGCTAGTGTACAGAGAAAGGTCTTCTTAATCCCTTCTCCTGCACAATGCAGACATCCTGCGGTACCTTTTGCATTTCTCAGGGGCTGACCTTAAGTCCAACACAACAGGAATCAGTCCTCACATATGAGTGACGCCGGCGCCAACGGAGCCCTCATGCGGAGCAAATCCCCAGCTTTCAAAGAAAGCCTTTGGGAATTGCATCACGCATGTGCGGCCCCATCCCGCCCAAGCTAAAAAGACGGCAAAAATTAGCAAAAGCAATAATAATAGGACTGCAACTCCAAGGGGAGGAGGGTGGGTCGTGAGGACTGATTCCTGCTGTCCTCGGAGAGCACCTGTTACAGGCGAGTAATTACGCTTTCTCCGGGAACAAGCAGGAAGTCAGTCCTCACATATGGGACTCCCCAGCTATAGGCTACCGAGAACCCACAGCTGAAAAGCACAGTTACTTTCCTGTAACAGGTGATCTCTGGGAACAGCAGGAATAAGTCTTCACATATGGGTAGGTCGGTACCGACGGAGCCTGCGCAGGAACGCTCCCCAGCGTCCAGAAAGCCTTCCCGCCCATTCACTTCCCTCTCATCAGTTGGGTTTGTAGCTGAGACCGAAGGAGGGAAGTAGACAAATTAGAGAGAGAGAGAGAGAGAGAGAGAGAGAAAACAACTTCTAGGGGAGGTGGGTGGGTTGTGAAGACTTATTCCTGCTGTTCCCAGAGATCACCTGTTACAGGTAAGTAACTGTGCTATCTCCAGGAACAAGCAGGAATGAGTCTTCACATATGGGGGACTCCCAAGCTAGAGATGCCTAGAGGAGGTCCCAGCATGTTGCAAATCTAATGGATGGGCCATGCTATTTCCCAGAACCTCAGGCATCCAAGGGATGGAGGGTAGGAGATGAATTTAAAAGGGTGTGCTGTGGAACAGCTTGACTAAACAAGGCGTCTAGAGAGGAGTCCTTGTGTAGATCAGAAATGTTAGTGAAAATTGGATTCCAATTTTCTAATGTGGATCTTAGTCAAAAATATTGCGAAAATATTTGTTGAGACTAATGGTCTGGTGCTAGAAATCAGTACATTATCCTTAAAGAAAATACCTTACTGAGAAGCAGAGGAAAATAAATTTTGCAATACAGGCAGAGGACAGAAGCCTCAAAGGCTAGAACTAATCCCAGAAGAAAAAACTGGGAGAGTTTAATGAGGTTGGACTTTGGATGAGAAGCTAAGCTTCTGTAGGCCAACGTTTGAAGCTCTTTGTCTTTGGAGCAGAACAAGGCTCTAGGAAAGAGAGGAGATAAATTTGACTGGTTTGCAGAAAAAAGAATGGGTCTTTGAGACCCCTTTATCCAATGAAAGAAAGAAAGAAACATTTGTAGTAGGTGGTGTAGCCTACAATTTCTTGAAGATCAGCAGTCTTCCCTAAGTGATGTCACTTAGGATGACTTTACATGGAGAGCTTCAGATGTAACGTAACAGGATAGGTTACAGTAAAAGAAGGAAGTTTGTGATTACCATAGAAATTGGTTGTCCATTTAAAAGCCTATGGCATGCTGGAACAGCATTAATATGGACAGCAACAAATCTTTCAGAGTGAGATATGTGTATTGATATACACATTATATATACACATTTTATATATACATATATATATATATATATATATACATAAATAAGAGAAGGGTAAGACCTGCTTGAAAATATGGATAGAGAACCCCTTACTGGTTATACGTGGAAGAACCATGAAGAAGGTTACATGGAAACCAGTGGAATGTTCCTAGTCAGAAGGATAGGTCTAGATCTCTTTAAATTCTAGACTATGAATAACCAGAAATGGAGATCTACGTGAAGGGGTGCAGAGAAAACCTTAGTCTTAAGACAACAAGTCTAGATCCTTCTATAACTTCAGTGTGGAGAAAAAGACGCAATAAAAGGGAATACCATATTTGCCCATCTATGAGGGCAATATGAGTATAATGCGTTCTTTGTTTAGAATAAGCTCCAAGTATTGGGAATTAGAAGGAATGCACTAGACAAGGACAGACTGCAGTAAAAAGAAATGCATCCCTGTTGGAAGAGTTCCACTGGAGATTTGGAACAACTCAGGGAATTAAGCAATTCTTTATGCTTTCACGTGATCTAAACCCTGGTTCATTTTCCCCAAAAGGAAATTTTAAGGAAAAAAACGGTCATGTGGGAGAATGATTGGGCAGCCTTTCAACCATCTGGAAGTTACCCACCAGGAATGGCTCTGACGCTCTCTGGCAAAGGCCCATAGTTGCAGAGCTTTTTGTAGAATTGCAGAGAGAATGTTGTAGGTTGCACAGGTGAGATCTGGTTGTTTAATTACCAGTGTGCAACCTAATCTATTCTGTGGGAGCCAAAGAATTGAAGATGGCTAAGAATAGTAGACAAGCAGGTTGCCTGCAACGATAAACTGTCCAAGTAGGGTTTGGAACCTCTCTTGGAATTGTGTTATTAAGGCAGCAGAAGAGGTTAGGTCCTATAGATTGGAAAAGGACCAACAGACCGAATTAGAAGTGATAATTCTCACTTATGGTCTGATAAGCTGTCTTAAAAGAAATATTTGAAAGATTGCAAAGGGGAGAAACTCTGTATGGAAATCACTTACTGGAGTAGGTATTGGGGATAATCCTATGGCTTAAAGGTAAGCCCTCCAGTCAAATAATATCACTCTTAAATTAAAAAAACTCAACTAGAGGGATAGAAGTAAAAACAGAGTTGGGAAGACTTACAATTTGGTAAGTCTCTGAAAAGGGTAAAGCTCCCCTGTGGTGAACAATATGAGACATCCTCGTACAGGACAACTGCCAAGGTGAAGGGCATAGCATACCCTGTAAGTAGTTGTAACTCCTCTGTTTACTTTTAAAAGGAGAGGAGAAACTTGTTACCTGTAGAGCATGATTATCCTTAATAGCTCTAAGAGCTGAAAGGATGGACTGCTCTTAACAAGAGAGTCATGCCTAAAGTGGAGGATTAAGGCAGTGTATCACTGACCTCTCAATAAGGATGAGAAGAACTGTAAATGCTTCTGTAATTAAGAAGTAGTGGTTCTGAAACTCAACAGGAAAAAAGATTTAATGAAATAAAAAATCAGAAACCCTGCGACTGCTGAGTTTGCTGAGCCTGTTGAGACTTTGGTTTTCTTAGCCTGGTATGATGTTGCCCTTCTTTGGAAACATCCGCATGATGGGTAGAAGATGAATACAACTTTTTCCCCTTAGGGGAATAAAGTTTGTTAGGAGATTATTTACTAGCTGGGATAGAGGAAAGTTTTGACAATCCTCTGAAAGCAACAATATCAGTGTTTAACTGATTAGCTTGAAATAAAGCATCCTTGTTAAAGAGATTTTCAACAGTACAAGGAGAATTTCCCAGCTTTTCTTGTACCCCTTTGTCCAAGTCTGAAGCTTGGAGCCAGGCCATGCGTCGTGCTCCTATGGCTATAGCAGACATTCTGCTAATAGACTCAAAACAGTCTAGGGAAGCACGATTAAGGAATTTAGAGACATTTTGAGCATGACTGACTAATATGAAAAAGTCTGCTCTTTTATGTTCTTGAAGAAAAGGGTTCAAAAGCTTTAAGTTCTTTGTAACCTCTTCAAGAGATAATCCCATATAGAAAATATATGAGATAATTCTTGCTGAAAGCATGGATGCCTGGAAGCATCGACGTCCAAAGGCATCTAAAGTTCTAGACTCACGACCTGGCGGATAAGAAGAGTGCTTCTTTGCACTCTTAATACACCTCATTGCTGATTCTACAACAATAGAATGATGAGAAAGTTGAGTCTTTTGAAAACCTGGAGAAGGTGGCACCTTGTACATGGAGTCAAGTGTCTTAGAATGTGGTGATACAGTTAAAGGAGTTTCCCACATCCTTAAAAGTAGATCTTGTAAGATCTGATGCAAAGGAAGCATGACCACCTCCTTTGGAAACCAGGGGGACTGCAGGGTCTCTGAATCCCCTGGCAAGGATTCTTTACCAGGTACAGAAATGGCAAGTAACTTTGCCATATCAAGCAGAAAAGCTTGAAAAGAAATCTCCCCTGAGGAGGACCCTCTAAAATGAGGGGTAAAGGCTAGAGTTGTTGAAGATTCAGCCTTGGTACCGATGGATTCATCCCAGTCATCGGGATCGGAAGACTTGAAAGGATGAAGCATAGGATTTTCCTTAAAGCGATGTCTTCGGTACCCTCCAAAGTCGGTACCGAGACAAGTCGGTACCGAATCATCCATGCTAGAGATCGATTCCAGGCTCGGCATCGAAGGAAGCGAGTCTGTCGAAGCAAGCATGGACGGTACCGACACCGATGCCCATGTCGATACTGGTACCGGTACCAAAGCCGATACTGATACTGGAGGAACAGTCTGCAGCAACTCTAACGGTACCGAAGTAGCCGAGAGCGCTAGACTGCGATCATCGGTGAGGAGTGTTTCATCCATCACCATAGCCGATGCCGGGGTGTCGGTACCGCTCGAAGCGGCCACAACCACCGAGCATGGCTCAGGTATGTTCATCGAGGAAAGAACCCCGGGAACAACCTGAAGCCCCATTAATGCTTTGGAGCCCGAAGACTCCCGCCGGGGCTTTATTGCCAAAATGTCCTCGAGGGCAAGGCCGGAGCCATCTCGATACTGGGAAGGAGATCTACCACTTGAGGACTGGCTAGTCTTTACAGACTTTTGTTTGGTTACCTGATCCTGTGGAGATATTCTAGCTGGTGACATCGAGAGCGATGTGAACCGGGTATCGAGTTGTGCTCGATTCTAAAGATTTCTTCTGTTTGAGCTCCAGCAGGAAAGAGACTCCAGTGGGCAATGTTCAGGCCCTAAACATTTTAGACACCAAAAATGGGTGTCTGAAAATATATCTGTACCGCCACACTTTGAGCATTTCTTAAGGGTAGTGGCTGGCTTTTCCATAATGGAAAGATAGAGGCCTAGTGGCCTAGAAACCGTCAGACACTAAACAGGAAAAACTTTCTGAAGAAAAGCAGAGATTCTTTAGAAAAGAGAAAGAAAAGCACCGGCGGTACCGGTGGCATCGAGGGAAGGCAGACGTGACCACAAAAAACTAAGAATAAAAAGAAGAATTTTCTGCGGTGACAGGAATACGTCCTGCCGGCTCCGCGGAAAACGAAGAACTGATGAGAGGGAAGTGAATGGGCGGGAAGGCAGCACGCATGCGTGTGGGATGCTCCCAAAGGCTTTCTTTCTGGATGCTGGGTAGCGTTCCCACACAGGCTCCGTCGGTACCAACGTAACCATATGTGAAGACTCATTCCTGCTTGTTCCTGGAGATAATAGGCTCCCTTCTATGAGAGCTACAAGTAGCCACAATAGGAATTTAACTGAGAGAGTAGCACTCCAGTAGCTTGACACAGAAGGGTTGGAGGGCAGGAGTTGCCTAGAACCTTGAATAGGTTACGGAGTACAGCCTGGCTGAAAGCACTGAACCATCAGGACTTCCTATCCAGGCTGTAATGGATTGCAAAAGTCTGTCCTGAAGAACAGGTGGCAGCCCGGCAGATATCTACCAGCGGAACAGAGCAGAAATGAGCCACTGATGCTGCCATGGCCCTGACCTGATGGGCCGTAACGCGACCCTGCAACGGAAGCTCGGTTGCCCTGTATGCCCAGGCAATACAGTTCACCACCTAGGTGAACAGCATATACTTGGAAACAGCCATCTCCAGTTTACTGGGGTCATAGGATACAAAGAACTGAACAGCCCTTCTATGGCCTTGCATACTCTGAATATAGAAGGCCAACACCCTCTTTCAGTCCAGGGTATGCAGAACTGTCTCTGCCTGACTGGCATGCGGCCTGGGAAAGAAGGTAGGCAGTACTACCTCCTGGATGAGGTGGAACGAAAAGACCACTTTCGGAAGGAACTTGGGGTGTGTGCGGAGCACCACCCGGTTCCTACGGAACTTTGTATAAGGCCTGTCGGACACAAGGACCTTAAGCTCACTCACTCGCCGAGCCAATGTGAGTGCCACCAAGAAAACTACCTTCCAAGAAAGGTAGCATAGATGGCAGGTTGTCATTGGCTCAAAAGGCGGCTGAGTAAGCTGCCCTAAAACCATATTCAAATCCCATTCGGTCGCCGGAGGGCGAACTGGGGGCTTCAGCAGAAGCGGGCCTCTCAAAAACCTTGAAACTAGAGGATGTGCAGAGAGAGGTTTTCCTTCCACCGGGAAGTAGTTTACTGCAATGGCACTGAGATGAACTCTGACGGAATTGGACTTAAGGCCCAACTCCGAAAGGTGGAGAAGATACTGTAATATCACTGCAACCTGACAGGAGAAAAGGATTCATCTTCTGCTCCTCGCACCAAACTCCAAACCTACTTCATTTGAAGACATAGGTCCGTCTAGTTGACAGCCTCCTTGAAGCCAGCAAGACCTCTTCCACATTTTTTGGAAGAAGTGGTGCGAGCACTACCCTTTCAGCAGCCATGCCATTAGGTAGAGGGAGCTGAGATTGGGATACAGGAGAGTGCCCCCCTCCTGCAACAAGAAATTCGGAGAGGATCCCAAGGGAATTGGGTCCTCCTCCGTTAGCTGGAGTAGAAGCGGAAACCAGGGTTGCCTCAGCCACCTTGGGGGGTTACCATGACGACAGAGGCCCTGTCCTGGAGGATCTTGAATAGAGTCTTAGCCACCAGAGGCATCGGGGAAAATGCATAAAGGAGGCCCACAGACCAAGATATGAGAAATGCATCGGCACCCACTCTGTGAGGTTGTGGCTGCCTGGAGCAGAACCAGGACAACTGGTGATTGAGCAGACTACTCCCTTGTTCAGCTGCCATTTGTGGGGCTGGAGAATCCTGCTTAGCCTGTCGGCTAAGTAGTTGTCTTGGCCTGGCAGGTACACTGCCCTTAAATGAATTCCATGGCGGACTGCAAAGGAGCACAGATCCAGGGTTTCCTGACACAGTAGGCGGGACCCCGTGCCGCCCTGCTTGTTCACATAGAACATGGCTACTTGGTTGTCTGTCTGTATTAAGACAGGTTGGTGAGTCAAGGTGCGGCAGAACACTCGTAGAGCCAGGCGAATGGCACGGAGTTCCAAGAAATTGATTTGTTGTGTTTTTTCATTTGGAGACCACACACCCTAGGTACAAAGCCCCTGGCAATGGGCTCCCCAGAATAGTAAAGATGCATCTGTGGTCAGGATTCTCGTGTGACGAGGAGCCTGGAAAGGTGTCCCCGCCTATAAGAGGAATGGTTGAAGACACCAGTCCAGGGACTGTACTAGTTGTCTGGACACCGTGACCCTATCTCGGAGGCCGCCCATGGCCTGTGTCCACTGGTCTCTGAGGCACCACTGAGCAGTTCGCATGTGAAGGCGGGCATCTGGTGTTACATGGACTGTGGAGGCCATGTGCCCGAGGAGGCGCAGAAAGGGCCTTGCTGACACTTGGGATCTGCGACTCACCTGGCGTGCCAGGACTAGAAGCCTTTTTGCCCTGTCTGCTGGCAGGTAGGCCTTTGCATGAAGGGTATCGAGTCTGGTCCCAATGAACTCTAGTTGTTGAGTGGGAACAAGGCTGGACTTGGGGTAATTGATTACAAACCCCAGATGTTGTAGCACCTTGATGGTGCGAGATGTGCCCTGATGGACCTCTGTGGCTGAAGAGGCCCTTGGAGTATGAGAAAGGCGGCCATCACCGCCAAGCATTTTGTGAATACCCTGGGGGAGGAGGCAAGGCCAAAGGGGAGTAACCTGTACTGGTAATGATTGCCTCCCACCACAAATCGCAGATATTGCCTGTGGTCTGGGTGTATCAGGATGTCCGTATACACATCCTTTAGGTCTAAGGAGCATAGCCAATCTCCCTAGAGGCGGTAAGGCAGCAATATTCCAAGTGAGAGCATCATGAACTTCTCCCTCACCAGGAATTTGTTTAAGTTGCGCAGGTCGAGGATGGGTCTGAGGCCTCTTGTTCTTTTTGGTAACAGAAAGTACCTGGAATAGAAGCCCTTGCCCTGCAGGTGGTGGGGCACCGGTTCAACCGCCTGATCCTCTAGAAGACCCGCCAACTCATTCAGAAGAAGGTCCCAGTGAAGAGGAGACCTAAGGGGCTCTCCTGGGAAATGAGGTGGTACCTGGGTCCAATGAAGGAGATAGCCATGATGGACTATCTGCAGGACCCAGGCATTGGTGGTGACGGCTGTCCATCTGTGGGCACACAGGGCAAGCCTTCCTCCTGTGCACTGCCTGTCCCCTGTGGGGAGAGGGGCCATGCTGTGAGAGTCAAAAGCCACTACACCAAGCTGGGCCGGAGCCGGTGCCTGGGGTTTGGGGACTTTCTGCTTATGCAGGCAATGCCCCTGTCATTTGGCCTGCTGCCCCTGTTAGGGAGCCGGGGTGGCCTGAAAATGGGGGTAGCTTCGGTAATCAGTACCCTTCCACAGGCAAAAGGGCTTCTTACCAGAGCCCTTCTTCAAGAAGGGGCAGAGGTCTTCTTTGACAGCCGTGTCCTCATCATGTACTCGGACTCAATCTCAGCAGACTTGTGGGTCATGGGTTTACCAAAGAGGTTCTCTCCCTGGCATGGGACATCAACCAACTTGTCCTGAACCCACTGCTCAAGGTCTGACAACTAAAGTCATGCTTGGTGGCGTGCACTGATGCCCACCGCAGCTACCCAGGCCGCCGACTCAAAGCCGTCATAGGCTGCTCGAGATATGAACTTTGAGCATTCACGGATGCTGGTGGATAGGCTCTTGAAGAGCTGCAACGGTCCATCAGAGAGACCAGCCGAGAACCCGGAGAGTTCCTTCGCCAGGTCCCTCAAGTACATGGCCCATGTACAGCTGATAGGCCTGGATCAGATAGGTCTGCATTGAACCCTGGAAGCACTTCTTGCAGAGGGCATCCAAGTTGCGGGCCTCCCTGCCAGGAGGCATCGAGGAGTGTGTTTTCTGGCTCTTCAGCCTGCGCATGGCCAATTCCACAACCATGGAGTTGTGTGGCAATTGTGCTTTTTGGAATCCAAGGCTCTTACGGACTGGATACATGAAGTTGATCCGTTTGCTGCTCACCGGTGCCGATCCGGTGTCTCCCACATGTGGAGCATCAGTCATTCCAGAATCGGAGGCACTGGTAGAGTAAGGGGCCTCCCGAGGTGGAGAGTCATATTGTAGGATCTCGAATTCATCGGCTCAAGGATCCTCCTCGGACTCCGTGGGGAATGCCAAAGCCTTTGACATATCCCTCACGAAGTCCAAGAACCTAGTGTCCTCCGGAGGGGGACCTTCTCCAAGGCTTGGACACCGGGGAATCGGATGTGACGTCCCTGTGCCGACAGGTGTCTGGGGACTCTTCCTCCTCAGTCTCCCATCCCGATGCCGAGGAGGAGGAATCGAAGGGCTCCGGCATAGACTGCCCCGATGCCGGTGGAACCAGCAGCGATGACCTCGGCCCAGAGCGGGAAGCCGAGAGGGACCTCGGCTGAGGATCAACTCGGGTCCGTATGGTCTCAAGGATTGGCTCGGCCTCCAGGGTCTACTTAGAAGTCGGTGGCCCAGTGGTCGGGGCGGAAGAACCGGTGAGACCGGCAATCAGCACCCGCTGCTGCTCCATGAAGGTAGACATACTGCGCTCCAGAGCCACCATTCTGAGACAGAGTTCAGAAGGCTCCGCAGCCACCAGGTTGGTGCCCAGCACCGGTTTCCCCGGAGGGGAGTCCTCGACGGGGACAATTACCTGCCTCGGCAGCTCCGCATCTCGTCGAGGAAGCTTCGCTGGATGCTCCATCTCCTAGGATCCAGGCCGGCGCTCGGGACTCCGCAACTGGTCCCGGGAGGGACCAGGCCATTCAGAGCCATCCAACGACGACACCTTTGAGGATTTTTTCTTCCTTCGATGTTCCCGCAAGGGAGACCCCCTCTCCGAGGAACCCCTATGACGCTTGGGCTCGAAGTGCTCCTCCCGAGACGTAGAGGCCTCAGACGGGGTCTGGGCCCGTGAAGGTACGGACTCAGCAAAATTCCTATCATGCTGCTGCTGGTGGCTTCTCAGGGCCTTCGAGGACATCTTCCTGCACAGACCACAGACCTTCGGGTCGTGGTCAGGCCCAAGGCACCGGAGACAGCAGTCATGTGTATCAGTGAGGGACATTAATTTAGTACACCGATCATATTTTTTAAATCCGCTGGGCGCCATCGGGGGAAAAAGGGCCCGTGCGAGGTCAAAGACCCTGGCTGCCAGTGAAAAAGAGCGCGAACGCTAGTCACGAAGGACAAAAAATGAAAAATGAAGCCGGACTCGATACTGGTGTACCGAGCCGAAGGCGGGAAGGGGAACCGGCGTCGATCCGGAAAAGAAAATAAATGAATTTCCTAACTTTGAAAACTTTTTCCATAGTGACTACGGGACCACGTCCGTTGAGCTCCACGGAAAAAAGGAGACTGAGCAAGATGGCACCCTTGGGCGGGAGGGGGGACCGCGCATGCGTGATGCAAGCCCCAAAAGCTTTCTTTGAAAGCTGGGGATTTGCTCCGCACAAGGGCTCTGTCGGCGCCAATGTCACCCATATGTGAGGACTGAATTCCTGCTTGTTCCCGGAGAAACAGGATATAGAAGTAGCAGATATTTCAAGTTTTGTCCCTCAGTAACTACAGGTTTGAGAGAAATGAAGGAATTCTTGTAAAGAAAAGGTGATATAAAGTACTTAGCCTATAAATTGAAGGGAATCTAACTTGACTGTCTTCAAAAACAACTTAAGGAGACCAGTGTATAATAAAGAACATTATCTGCTGTACCACGCTGACAGAGAAGTATTAGTGCCTATTATTTACAGGAGTATTGTATCTAGATCTGTGGTTCCCAAACTCTGGTATGCAGAAATCTGGGGGGTTGTGAGACCATTAGAGAAGAGAGGCAGGATGCTGAAGATTAGCTGGGGGGGAAGAGAGATGCTGGATAAGAACTGGCTAGAGAGAGAGAAAGAGAGAGAAGGGAAAGGAACTGGCTAAAGGAGGAGGGAGAAAAACAGACTTCTGAGGGATGGATGTGGGAAAGACTGTGGAGACAGGGAGGAGAAGGGAGAAAAAGGTAGCTAAGAGTAACAGGCTTGATACTGAAAGAAGGGGCTCTGGTAAGAGTGGAGGGGATTTACTGGAGGGTCATTGAATTTTTGGGAAGTTAATAAAGGGACCATACAACCAAAACGGTTGGGAAACTATCATATTTTTAGATTAAGTAGGTCTTATCAGACTCAATAAAGATAAATGCCTTATTATCTGCAAGGCCTGTTTCAAACTCACTGAAGTGTTAAGTTTTATCAAGCTTTTACTTTTACACATCTAGAAACTTGGAAAATGATGCTATATAAAAGACCATATAGTCTATCTAGTCTGCCCATTCATGTTGTTGTTGTTAAGTGCCATCAAGTCGGGAGTCGACTCATGGCGACCCTCTGGATAGCTATCCTAAATTGTGTTCGGTCTTCAGTCAGGCGGCTCATTGTTGACAGACTGGTACCCGTGGCTGCTGTTATTGTATCGATCCATCTCATTGCTGGCCTTCCTCTTTTGCGTTGACCTTCTATCTTGCCAAGCATAATGTCTTTCTCTAATGATCTCTCTCTTCGCATGTGTCGTCCAAAGTATGAAAGTCGAAGTCTTGTCATCTGAGCTTCTAAAGAAAGCTTAGGTTTGATCTCCTCTAGTACCGACTGGTTTGTTCTTCGGGCAGTCCATGGTATACACAGTATTCGCGGCACTACTAGTATGCAAACTCAAGCTAAAGTTGAAAAAGAGCAAACCACTCATGAATGCAGCAAAATATGACCTTGAGAATATACCACTGGAATTTAAAGACTGCCTGCAAAATCGATTTGCTGCTTTAGATACCAATGACAGAGCTCCAGAAGAGTTATGGAATGACATCAAGAAGGTTGTGTTGGAAGAAAGCGAGAAGTCTCTACAAAAGGTGAAAAAGCAAAAAGGCCAAAATGGATGACGGAAGAAACTCTGAAAATTGCCCAGAAACGCAGAAAAGCTAAAGCCAGAGGAGAAAGAAAGACAATCGCAGAACTCAACAGAGATTTTCAACGTGCAGCAAGACAGGACAAGGAAAAGTACTACAATGACTCTTGCAAGGAAATAGAAGCAGAAACTATTAGAGGAAGAACAAGATCGGCTTTCCTAAAGCTACGAGAGTTAAAGAAAAAGTTCCAGCCTCGAATTGGAATGTTACAAGATGCTCAAGGTTCTATGTTGAATGATGCTGAGAAGATCAAGAAAAGGTGGAGGGAATATACAGAGTTTTTATATGATAAAGATCAAGTGGACCAACAGCCGTTTCAACCTGTACCTTATGATCGGGAACCATTGGTGATGAAAGAAGAAGTTGAAGCAGCATTGAAAGCCTTATCAAAGAACAAAGCACCAGGCATTGATAGCATTCCCATAGAAGTATTGCAGCAATCTGATGCAGCTGTTACCGTACTCACAAGGCTCTGCCAAGAAATATGGAAGACAACATAATGGCCAACTGACTGGAAAAGATCTGTGTTTATACCAATACTAAAGAAAGGTGATCCAACTGACTGTGAAAATTATCGCACAATCGCTCTGATCCCACATGTCAGCAAGATTCTACTGAAGATTATTCAAAAGAGACTACAACCATACCTGGAACAAGAACTACCTGAAGTGCAAGCAGGGTTCAAAAAAGGGCGAGGAACGAGAGACATCACTGCGGATGTGAGATGGATCCTTGAAAAGACTAAAGAATACCAAAAGGATATCTATTTGTGCTTTATCGACTATAGCAAGGCTTTTGACTGTGTAAACCATGAGAAACTCTGGGTCACATTAAGAAGCATGGGTATACCAGAACACCTGATCGTTCTCTTGCGCAATCTGTACATTGATCAAGAAGCAACAGTTCAAACGGAACAAGGAGAAACAGAATGGTTTAAAATAAGCAAAGGTGTAAGACAAGGCTGCATACTTTCCCCCTACCTGTTTAATTTATATACAGAACAAATCATCAGAGAAGCAGGATTGTATGAAGACAACAGAGGTGTGAAGATTGGTGGAAGACTTATCAACAACCTTCGCTATGCTGATGATACCACATTACTGGCTGAAAGTGAAGATGATCTGAAACATTTGCTTCTCACAATCAAAGAACATAGTCTCAAAATGGGCCTGCACCTTAATGTAAAGAAGACAAAGATCATGACAACTGGCATAATCAACAGGTTCATCGTTGAAGGAGAAGAAATTGAAATTGTGAACAACTTTAACCTACTTGGATCAACAATCAATAAAGAAGCAACAAGCAGTCAAGAAATCAGACGATGCATTGCTCTTGGCAGAATGGCTATGAAAGACCTAGATAAGATTTTCAAGAGCAGAGATGTCTCTCTCCATACAAAGATTCGACTTGTTCAAGCCATGGTATTTTCAACAACATCATATGGATGTGAAAGCTGGACAGTGAAAAAGATAGACAGGAAGAAAATTGATGCCTTTGAATTATGGTGCCCATTCATACCAATTACCAAATCTCAAGCTAGTTATTTGGTAGCAACTTATCAATTAGATACTTAAAATTATTAGATTTGTTTCCATATAAGTCCAAGTACTGAAGGTAAAGCTGACATGTTTATAATTCACAATGTAGTTTCCTTTCCATTTTCTAAGCAAGCCATCGTCCACACTCAAAAAATCAATTACCCACTATTTAGTCTTTTGGGGCTTTACAATTTTTATTTGGATTGAGCTCACATCTCTTCAGTAGCAGTTCAAGGCAAGCTATGGGGAGGGGGTGGAGAAGATAAACAATTTGATAGTTGAAGAGAAGAAATATTCATTGTACTATAGTTTTTGTATTGCAATAAAATAATCAGATCATAAAAATGTATCTCACCTTGCATGTTATGAGGTATAGCACAGTTACTTACCTGTAACAGGTGATCTCTGGGAACAGCAGGAATAAGTCTTCACATATGGGTATCGTCGGTACCGACGGAGCCTGCGCGGGAACGCTCCCCAGCGTCCTGAAAGCTTTTGGGAGCATCCCACAGCGCCTGCGCGCTGCCTTCCCACCTTTCCTAACTGCCTCTCTCCAGTTCGAGTTTTAAAGCTGAGACAAAGAGAGAGAGAGAGGAAAGGAAAGATAGAGAGATACAACTCCTAGGGGAGGTGGGTGGGTTGTGAAGACTTATTCCTGCTGTTCCCAGAGATCACCTGTTACAGGTAAGTAACTACATGACAATTCCTATAATACAAACAACAATCCGAAACAACTTCCATATTGGACACTCTTACCCACACAACCAAGCAAAAATAAATTACCACAGACTCATCCAAATAAAACAGACAAACCTACAACATGCAGTCAAGTCAAGCTACCCCCATAATTCAACCTCCTTATCATGCATCCTTATAAATGCACGATCATTTTGAAAAACAAACTCCCAGTAATCAATGACTTAACAGACTCAAAACCAGATATATTATGCATCACAGAGACCTGGCTCTCT
The DNA here is from genome assembly GCA_033557465.1 of Ichthyophis bannanicus. Classification (NCBI taxonomy): domain Eukaryota; kingdom Metazoa; phylum Chordata; class Amphibia; order Gymnophiona; family Ichthyophiidae; genus Ichthyophis; species Ichthyophis bannanicus. The sequence continues at coordinate 200,770,370 of CM066035.1, read as the reverse complement.
GAAACCGAGACAGTACTCCTAAATCAACTTGACAATTCAAAGTATGATATTACCCACACACATAGAACCAACAAAAAAGGTGGTGGTGTACTGATTATGACGAATAAAAGGCTAAAAGCCAAAAAAATACAAGCTAACACTTCCAACAACATTGACACTCTCATAATAAAAATAGGCTCCCTTAGAATCTGCTTAATATATAGACCTCCTAACCAAAAAGCTGACAGTCTTCACTCTTTAATTGAATTTCTTAGTACATCTACTGAACAAAATCCCTTAATAATTCTAGGAGATTTCAACCTTCCCTCACTCCCAATAACTGAATCCAACCTTTTCCTTGAAACCATATCTGACTTAGGCTTTCACCAAATAATAAACATACCAACTCACACCAAAGGTGGCATACTTGACCTTATCCTCCTACCCTACTCACTTTTCAACCTATTCAATCCTGACTCTTTAGAAAGTACTCAAATACCCTGGTCTGATCACCACCTTATCAAACTAAATCTCACTTGCTATACAACCAGTGCCATAAAGCACACAAGAAGTGACCCGGCAATAAAATTCAAGAAATTTAATGAAATAGAATTTTTGGATTCTACAATCCCTCACCTTTCATCAGCTCCAACAGATTTGGACGAAGCGGTCAAAAACTGGCATACTACCATTAACAACGCAGCCAAAATTAACCAACATAATAATAAAAAGCTAACCTACTCAAAAACCAACTGTACTCCATGGTTCAATAGCACATTAAAACAAATGAAACGAGAATTAAGAAAACTAGAGCTTAAATGGCGTAAAACCAAATCCACAATCCACAAAGAATTATATTATAACCATCTCACAAAATACAAGGATGCCTTAGACAGCACAAAGAAAAACTACTATGCAACAATCTTATCAAACTCATATAATAGACCAAGAGAACTATTCTCCATTGTTAGTAACCTAACTAATAACTCGCAAGCTACTAGCAAGGAAATTACTGACATATCAGCTCAAACTTTAGCCAACTACTATCAAAACAAAACAAAACAAAACAACCATTTATGACACCAGATGCTATCTACAAACCCCCTCATCAGATAGATGAATGATAAGAATTTCATCCTATATCTAAAGTATCATCCACAATCTCAACACCACTACCTCTTACCTTGATCCTTGCCCAGTAATCTGGATAAAAAACACACTTCCAATCCTTCTCTCCTTCTTACTTCCCATTGTCAATCTCTCACTTCTCCAAGGCTACCTCCCACCAACACTAAAGCATGTACAAATCAGACCAATCCTTAAGAACGGCACACTTGACAAAACTTCACCAAAATCATACAGACCCATCTCAAGTATACCATTCTTAGCAAAAATAATAGAAAAAACTGTACAAATACAGACACAGGAATACCTAGACTCTTCCTACCCACTTGATGATCAGCAATATGGATTTCGTCCAAGACATGGAGTGGAAACACTTCTAACAGTCCTAACAGATGTTCTATTAAGAGGAATCGACAACCACAAACAAGCTTTCATCCTCTTATTTATTGATATATCAGCAGCTTTTGATAGCGTTCACCATACTATAATGCTTAACAACCTGAGACAAATAGGAATAAACGCCACAGTTCATAAATGGTTCACCTCTTATCTAAATAATAGAACCCAAAATGTAAGAATAGGCAATCAAACGTCCGCTTCATACAAACTAGAAACGGGATTACCACAAGGCTCAGCGCTTTCAGCACTTCTATTTAATATATACATAAAACCAGTCTGCAATATCTTTAAAACATTTGGAGTACTCTATCATCTATATGCAGATGATATCATGATGTACATCCCGTTCACGATCCCTAACTTACCGATACAGCTCTTGTCCGATTGCTTCAATGAAATTACAACCTGGCTAAATGCTCAAATCCTCCAAATAAGCCATTCAAAAACTGAAGTGCTAATAGTTACTAAAAATCAATCATATATTCCCCCAACACACATAACACTTCAAAACCAAGAAATTAAAATAAAGAATGAAGTAAGATATTTAGGAGTTATTCTAGATAAACACCTTACAATGGATACCCATATCAGAAATACTACAAAGAAAATTTACTTCAAGCTTAAAATTCTTAAACAACTAAGACCCCTTGTATACATACAAGATTTTATCAGCATAATTCAAGCTACCATAACCCCCCATTTTGACTTCGCAAATCTAATTTTATTAGGTACAACAAAACAAAACATTAAAAGAATTCAATTTGCACAAAATGCTGCAGCTAGGATAATAATGAAAGCACATTCACATCAACATATAACTCCAATACTTGCATCCCTTCACTGGCTACCAATACAAAGCAAGATAGTATACAAAACTTTAATAACATCATTTAAAACTCTAAATGATATGGCTCCAGTCACTCTAAGTAACTTAATCAGTAAAGAACATTCAAAATCTACTCAAAGGAAAGGACAATTAAATAAACTAAAAACTCCCAAAGACTTCATAAAGGCAAATAAATTAACAAACAACAGAGCTTTCTCACACGCAGCTCCAACAATCTGGAATTCCCTCCCAGATGATCTAAGAATGATAACTGAGATCATTTGAGTTTCGCAAAAAATTGAAAACTTACCTTTTTACAATGCATTACAACAATACAGATCATCCCTCAATCGATTTAGATAAAGGTTAACCAGTATTAATCTGAGGTGATCCAACGACCTAAACAGACAATGCCACCCACTTGGAACTGTACTATTCACAATTCTAAAGCCCTACAAAATGTGTACCTGTATATAATGTATAGTTTTCACTATTCTGCTCTGTCCAATCTTAACATTTGCTGTTTACTCATAATTTTGCTTGTGGTTATAAGACGTTACATGTAAAACAAACTCTGCTTTGTTGATTGTTGTTTATTGTGAACCGCAACTGATCTCAGGAAGATGCGGTATATAAATGTTTGTTAAATAAATAAATAAATAAAACTGTGCTATCTCCAGGAACAAGCAGGAATGAGTCTTCACATATGACGGACTCCCCAGCTAGAGATGCCTGGGAGATAACCCAGATTGTGAGTCCCTGGGAAGGGCTCTACCTTTACCCATGAATCTCAGGCATCCAGTTCAGGGATGGAGGGTAGAAGTTGATTAGGTATGGAACAGGTGTTTGAGAACAGCCTGACCAAACAAGGCATCCCGGCGGGAGTCCTTGTCCAAGCAGTAATGGGCTGTGAAGGTATGAACCGATGCCCAGGTGGCCGCTCGACAGATTTGGTCGATGGACACAGAATTTAGATGAGCCATAGAGGTTGCCATGGCCCTCACATTGTGAGCTGTGACATGGCCCTCCAGAGAAAGGTTCTTACTTTGGTAGGCAAAGGAAATACACTGAGCAATCCAATTGTACAGAGTTCTCTTAGAGACTGGAAGTCCTAAATGAGAAGGATCAAAAGCAACAAAAGGTTGAGAGGACTTTCTATGTTGCTGTGCCCTTTGTAAGTAGAAAGCAAGTGCTCTTTTACAATCCAGGGTATGAAGATTCCTCTCTGCACTTGATGCATGAGGTCCTGGAAAAAAGACAGGTAAATACACCTCCTGGTTCAGATGAAAAGGCGAGACCACTTTAGGCATAAAGTGAGGATTAGTTCTGAGGACTACCTTGTCATGATGGAACCTTGTATAAGGAGGATTAGCCACTAAAGCTTGCAACTCACTGATAAGGCGAGCTGAGGTGACTGCAATAAGAAAAATAACCTTCCAGGAAAGGAATTTCAAGGAGGTAGTGGCTAAGGGTTCAAAGGGTGGCTTCATAAGCTGGCCAAGAACCAGATTCAAGTCCCATGCCACTGGAGGTGGTCTAATGGGAGGTTTAGTCAAAAGAAGGCCTCTCATGAATCTTGCTATAAGACGATGAGAGGAAATAGGTTGTCCATTGAGAGGTTTAAGGGATGCTGCAATAGCACTCAAATGGACTCTGATTGATTTTGTTTTAAGACCTGCATGGGATAAATGCAGCAAATAGTCTAGTAAAGAATTCAAAGGTATTGCAAGAGGGTTGAGACCCTTCTCTGCACACCAAATGGGAAACCTTTTCCATTTAAAAGCATATGAACGTCTGGTGGAAGGCTTTCATGGAAGCATGAAGGATATCCTTCACCTGCTGAGAAAGGTGTAAATCTTGAAGGTCTAGGCCTTCAGCAACCAGGCCCTGAGATGAAGAGACTGAGAATTTGGGTGCCACAAGGTTCCCTCCTCCTGGGAGAGGAGATCTGGAGCAGACCCCAGGTCTAGGGAGGGAGCTTGAGAGAGATGCAGAAGTAGAGGGTACCACACTTGGCGTGGCCAAAGTGGTGCTATGAGGATCATAGTCCCCTTGTCTCTCTGAAGCTTGAACAGAGTCTTGGGGATTAGGGGAATAGGTGGAAAGGCATAGAGGAAGTCTTACCCCCAATGAAGGAGGAAGGCATCCCTGGCCTGAACTCCCTGACATGGAATCCTGGAACAGAACCGGGGAAGTTTGGCATTCCACTGACTTGCAAACAGGTCTATGTCTGGGGTACCCCAAATCCGAAAGATTCTGGCTATCTGGTCCCCCCATGGAGGGACCATTCGTGCGGAAGCATAACTCGACTGAGTCTGTCTGGCTTGGGGTAACACCTGTTGAAAGGGGGACCCCAGAAACAGATTCTGAGTGGACTTCCACCAGTGGAGGGACCAAAAAAGGCGACTGGAGGTTGCTATTTTGTCTGACAGGCAACCTGATGCCTGGGTCCATTGGGAGGAAAGGGTCCACTGAGCTGCTCTCATGTGAAGGCGAGCATAGGGAACCACATGCACCGTGGATGCCATGTGGCCTAAGAGTTGCAACATTTCTCGAGCAGTTAAATGGGATTTTAACTGAATCTGGGAGGCTAACTGCACCAAGCGTAGGCAACGGGCCTGGGGAAGATAGGCCCTTGCAGTTGTGGTATCCAGTAAGGCCCCTATGAACTCTAGAGACTGAGTAGGGGTGAGATGGGATTTTGGAAAGTTGATTACCAGTCCCAGATACTGAAGAACACGCCTTGTGCAGGCCAAGGAAGTCTGGGCCTCTGACTGGGTTGAAGCTCGGATGAGCCAGTTGTCCAGATATGGGAATACGAATATCCCTAGAGTGCGCAGGAATGCAGCTACTACTGCCATGCATTTTGTGAACACTCTTGGAGCAGAGGCCAGATCGAAAGGAAGCACTTTGTATTGGTAGTGCTTTCCCTGGTAAAGGAACCAAAGGAATCTTCTGTGTGTTGGATGGATGAGAACATGGGTGTATGCATCCTTGAGATCTAGAGAACAAAGCCAGTCCTGACTTTGGAGGTATGGAAGGAGAGTTCCGAGAGAAGTCATCTTGAATTTCTCCTTGCATAGAAACTTGTTCAATTCTCTGAGATCTAATATGGGTCTGTAGCCCCCCGTTTTCTTTGGAATGAGGAAATAGGGGGAGTACAACCCTGAGCCCTGTTGAAGAAGGGGTACTTCTTCTATTGCCCCTTGGGCAAGAAGGGTAGAAATCTCTTGACCTAGAAGGTTGAGGAGAGATGTTGGAGAATTGAACTGTTTCACCATGGTGTGAGGAGGAAGGTTTAAGAAATGAAGTTTGTACCCTTCCTTTATGATGGAGAGGGTCCACTGCTCTGCTGTGATTTGTTCCCATCTGGGAGCAAAGTGAGCTAACCTTCCTGGGATGGTGAGAGGCTCTGGATGTTCTAGAGCCAGAAAGGCTAAGTTCTCTTGTAGAAAGTCAAAGGCCCTGAGGAGGCTGAGGCTGTTGGGCCGTAGCAGTCCTCGCAGCCTGGGTTTTGGCCTGTTTTGGTTGTTGCTGTCTCTTTGTAGCAAAACGACCTTGAGAAGAGGCCTGACCAGAAGAAGAAAATTTCCCTTTCTTTGGGAAAGATCCCCTTTTAAACAACCTCTTTTTAAAAGGAGCAGTAGTAGACTTTGAAAGTCTATCTAAAGCAGAGTTTTCAGCATCCATTTGGTTGGCCTTTGCCTGCCAATCTTTGCCAAACAGGTTTTCACCTGTACAGGGAAGGTTACCTAGACCATCCTGTACCCAGGATTCCAAATCAGAGGCTTGCAACCAAGCAACTCTGCGTGCACCTATGGCAATAGCCGAGGCTCTACTGGCCCCCCTCAAAAGAGTCAAAGGCTGCACGGATGGAAAACTTGGATACATCCTGTGCATGTTTAAGCCAGGTGATGTATTCTTCTCTCTTATCTTCTGACATAAAGGGAGATAAGGTTTGCAGATGATCTGTAACTTCTTTCAGAAACATCCCCATATAGAGACTATAGGAGTTGATTCTGGCTACAAGCATACTGGCCTGGAAGACTTTCCTGCCAAAGGCATCTAGAGTTCTGCATTCTCTTCCTGGAGGAGCAGAGGAGTGCCTTTTTGTACTCTTGATCTTTTTCATAACAGACTCTACCACAATAGAGTGGTGAGGAAGCTGAGTCTTATGAAACCCAGGACAAGGAGGAACACAATACATGGTGTCCAACCTTCTGGAATGAGGGGAGGTGGAAAGAGGAGTCTCCCATATGCCCAACATGTGTTCAAAAAGAATCTCATGTATTGGTAAGGTAGCTGCCTCTTTAGGAGCCTTAGGATATTGTAGGATATCCAATTTTTTGGCTCTAGGTTCAGTCTCAGAGGTCACTGAGATGGACAGGCCTTTGGCCACCTCCCTAATGAAGTCCTGAAAAGACAAGTCTTCAGGAGGAGACATTCTCCTTTTTTTGGAGAAGAGGGTTCCTGAGGAAGGATGCCCAATGCTTCAATTGAGGCCTCTGAAGAATCAGAGTCTTCAGAGGAATCGAAGTATCGACTATCTGGATGCTCTCCTAGAGCCCGATACGCGTACCGGGAGGTATCGACATCGGGAGTAATCGGTACCGGTCCGGTACTGATGGGCATCACTGGATAGCGTACCGCTGCGGTCGATGCTGATGTCGATGCAAGCGGTATTGGTATCGGAACCGATATCGGGTCCGGTACCGGAATCGGTACAGGTACCGACAACGGGGTTTGTTGCGGTACCGTAGGTGTTGCAGCTTGAATGAATGCCGTGATGGCACGCTGCATGGTCAGAATATTCTGATCCATTGACGCCACCAATGTCTGGATATCGGTACCGGTAGAAACTGCCGGTACCCCAGAATATTGTAACAGGTGATCGGTCGAGGCCGAGCCACTGATGTCAATCTGTGACTCCATAGGTAGTGCTTTGGAAGCCGGAGCCTCCCGCCGGGGTAATTTTGCCGGTGTGGTATCCTCAAGAGTAAGCATGGGGGCATCTTGATACTTGGAGGGAGATGAACTCTTTGAGGACCGGCCAGATTTAAGTTTAGTTACCTGAGATCCATGGGATGAAGAAGCAACCCAGGAAGACGTCGATGCCACGGAAGCTGCATCGGAGGGAAACAGGGTACTTTATCTTTATTTAATATCTGATATACCGCTAGGGCAGAAGCATTAAGCGGTGTACAATAAAATTGATTAAACACTGCAAACCAGGAAGTAGAACGTCAAAAATAGATAGGAAAGAAGGGTACAGAAAGGGCAAACAAATCATACATTAATACCAACTCCGATAAACCATAAGGACAGAAAGGGAGACCAACAGAGACAATTTATAAAATATCAGACAAAAACAAAGGACAGTCAGGGGGGGGCTTCGGGGAAGAGGTCAAAAGCTTTCTGGAATAAATAAGTCTTAAGCAATGACTTGAACTGGGGATATGATGATTCTAGCTGAAGATGAGTAGGTAGTGTATTCCATAACAGTGGTCCGAGAAAGAACCAGGCAGAGTGCCGTGTCTGTTCTAGGTGGGCTTGGGAAGGCGAAGGAAGGGATAGACGATTGGTATTGATGGAACGGAGTTGTCAATGGGGAGAGTGTAGGGAAATGCAGTACTGAGCTTAGCTGCCCGATTCTGTAACCCTCTTTTAGACATCATGGAATAGGACTCACAATCCGCAATGGAGTGGTCAGGACCTAAACATTTTAGACACCAGTCATGGGTGTCAGTGACAGAAATAGTGCTGCTGCACTTTGTGCATTTTTTAAACCCAGAGGCGAGTTTTTCCATGAGGGAAAAATATATCTGTAGGCCTAAGGCCCCAGAAGAAAAATGCACTGAAAAGTTTTTGTTTTGTTTTTTTAAAGAAAGGAAAAGGACCGGTGGTACCGGTGCGGAATCGAGAAGGCAGACACGCGACTAAAGAAAAATAAAAGAAAATAAGAAATTCTTCAGCGGTGACAGGAAACACGACCTGCTGGCTCCACGGAAAAGAAGAACTGGAGAGAGGCAGTTAGGAAAGGCGGGAAGGCAGCGCGCAGGCGCTGTGGGATGATCCCAAAAGCTTTCTTTCAGGACGCTGGGGAGCGTTCCCGCGCAGGCTCCGTTGGTACCAACGATACCCATATGTGAAGACTCATTCCTGCTTGTTCCTGGATATAGAGTAGTTACTCACCTGTAACAAGTGATCTCTGGGAACAGCGGGAATTTAGTCTTCACATATGGCTGAAGTTGGTACCGAGGGAGACCGAGCAGGAATGCTCCCCAGCGTCCAATAGGAGAGCCTTTGGGAGCACTCCACCATGACTGCACAACTGCCTTCCCGCTCTTCCAACTCCTTCTCTTCAGTTGAGTTTGTAACTAAGAAAAAAGTGTAGTTACTCACCTGTAACAGGTGTTCTCCAGGGACAGAAGGAAGGAGTCCTCACACATGGATGACATCAATGCCGACGGAGCCCTGCACGAAGCATTTTCCCAGCTTTCAAAGAAAGCCTTTGGGAGATGTCACCATGCATGCGTGGTCCTCTTCCCGCCCAAGGGTGCCATCTTGCTCAGTTAGATGACATAACTAGAGCCGACAAAAGAAGATGGCCAAAATCTGAACAGCAACTCCAAGGGGAGGAGGGAGGGTTGTGAGGACTGATTCCTGCTGTCCCTGGAGAACACCTGTTACAGGTGAGTAACTATGCTTTCTCCAGGAACAAGCAGGAAGTCAGTCCTCATATATGGGACTACCTAGCTACAGGCTACCAAGAACCTGTAGAAAAAAAAACATGGCCTAGCCGTGAGCAGTCAAAAGCGAATCTGAAGACAGACTCTGAGGATTCCAGTGTCCAGGGAGAACCATGGATGTGGTAACCTGAATGAGAAGGGTCAGAGGACAGGAGCTGCCTAAACCCCGAAAAGATTCTGGAGGACGGCCTAGCCGAAGGTAGTAATGAGCTGCAAAAGTGTGAATGAAGGAACAGATGGTGGCCCAGCAGATCTCTGTCATAGGGACAGAGTGTAGGCTCGCCAGGGAGATTACCATAGCCTAGACATTGTGCAGTTCAGCCTGGTTGTGGGCAAAGGCAATGCAGTCGGCCACCCAGATAAACAGAGTCCGCTTGGTGACAGCCTCTCCCAGATGACTGGGGTCATAAGAAACGAAAAGCTGAGAGGCTTTTCGATGGTACTGGGTGCACTGCAGGTAGGACAGGGCCGTTTTGAAGCCAAGAATATGGAGAACGACCGACGCCTTGTCGGCGTGGGGCCAAGGAAAGAAGGTGGGAAATTTCACCTCCGGGTTGAGGTGGAAATCAGATACCACCATCGGTAGGAATTTCGGGTGAGTACAGAGTAGGACCCTATTCTTGTAGACACTTGGTGTAGGGTGGCTCGGCCACCAAGGCCTGAAGCTCACTGACTGCGAGCAGAGGTGAGTGCCACCAGGAAGGACACCTTCCAGGACAGGTAACAGATGGCAGGTAGCCAAGGGCTCAAAGGGCGGCTTCGTAAGCTGCGCTATGACCACATTTGAGATCCCATTCCACCAGGGGCAGGCGGATGGGAGGCTTAGAAAGCAGTAAGCCCCACATGAATTGAGTAACCAGGGACTGCACAGAAAGAGGCTTGCCCTCTATAGCGTGATGGTTTGCAGAGAGGTCACTCAGGAGCACCCGGACGGAGTTGAACGTAAGCCCAGACTGGGAGAGGTAGGGCAAGTACTGAAGCACAGTGTGCACCAGACAGGAGAATGGATTTGTCTGATGCTCCGTGCACCATAAGGAGAATCTGCACCACTTGAAAGCATAGGCCGATCTCATAGAATCCTTGCGAGAGGCCAGAAGGATTTCCTCTACCTCCCTAGAGAGGTTGATGGGTGTTAAAGCGAACCATTCAGGAGCCATGCTGTGAGAGATATCAGGGTGGGGTGGAGGATCGAATCCTCCAAGGTCAAAAGTCCCTGGGAGCTCCAGAGAGGGACTGGAAACTCCGTTGAGAGACAGAAGAGTAGGGGAAACCAAGGTTGTCTGGGCCAACATAGGGCCACCAGAATCACAAAAGCCTTTTTATTTATTTATTTATTTATTTTTTCTTATATACCGCGCTTATTTAGTCAGTGCGGTTTACAATGAACAAATCTAAACACAATGACACAAACAGCATTGGTTATTTATTTATTTATTTTTTTTTTACAGAGAACAGGGTACATAAACTTGGCGGTAAACAGGGTTAACTATATACAAATAACATGGTTAACTATATACATGGTATTTTGGTTAATTAGGTGGGTGTGGTAAATAAGTTAAACTACAATTACGGAAAAGTTATTACATGTACAGTATAAATACAGAAAGGATAGAGTGAGCAAATGATAACCATCAAGATTAACCATTTTCTACCGGGGTTAAGTATGAGCCTTGTCTCCTTGGACCTTGAAAAGGGTCCACACAACCAGTGATTTGGGAGGGAAAGCATACAGTAGACCCCCCACCCCGACCACAAGATAAGAAAGGCATCTGGTCAGAGTGCAGGAGCAGGCAGCAGAAATGAGGTAGCTGAGTTTGACAGGGCTGGAAAAGAGGTTGAGACTCAGGATGCTCCACAATCTGAACAGCAGCTGCACCAACTTTCGGTCCAATTGTCACTCGTGTGACTAGAGGACCCTGCTCAGTCTGCCCAACCAGGTATTGTCCTGGCCCAGGAGGTATGTCGCCCAGAGGAGCATACTCTGTCTGGTCGCATACGAGCAGAGAACTACTGCCTCCTGGCATAGAAGGTAGGAGACTGTGTCCCCTTGCTTGTTCAGGTAGAACATCGTGAACTGATTGCTCGTCTGGAGTAGCACTGACTGGAAAGTTTATAGCGCCAAGACGACAGCCTTCAGCTCCAGCAAGTTGATCTGCTGCTGGCTTTCCTCGGGTGACCACATCCCCTGGATGCGCAGCTCCTCACAGTGTGCACCACAGCCCCATAGGGAGGTATCCGTAGTGAGGACCCTCTGGGGGCTCAGTAGTTGGAAGGGCGTGCTCTGGTGCAGGTTCTGAGTAGTCTACCACCAACTGAGTGACTCCACCAGCTAACAGGACACCGAGACTGTGTCCTGGAGCCAGCCCATGGCCTGGGTCCACTATAAGCAGAGGCACCACTGAGCTGCCCACATGTTGAAGTGGGTGTTGGGTACCACATATACCATCGAGGCCATGTGGCCGAAGCATGGACCGTGCTGAGACCATGTGGTGGCGCTGTACCTCGGCTGTTAGGGTCGTGAGGTTATCTGCCTTATCCAGGGGGAGGAAACCCTTGGTCTGGAGGGTGTACAGGCAAGCCCCTATGAACTCCAAGACTTGTGATGGAGTGAGATGGTATTTTGGATTTATCACGAATCCCAGGTGTTGTAGGACCTTGATGGTGTGGCCTGTGGCCTGCAGCGTCTCTGAGGCTGTGTCCCCTCTTACTAGCCAGTCACCTACATACAGGAAGACGAAGGACCCCAGGACATGAAGATAGGTGGCCACCACTGCTAGGCATTTGGTATAGACCCTTGGTGCAGAGGCTAGGCCAAAGGGAAGTACCCTGTACTGGTAGTGATCGTCCACGACTACAAATCTTAGGTACTGCTTGTGACTGGGATAGCGTAGTTACTCACCTGTAACAGGTGTTCTCCAGGAGCAGCAGGAATCAGTCCTCACATATGGGTGACGTCGGCGCCGACGGAGCCCTCGCGGAGCAATTTTCCCCAGCTTTCAAAGAAAGCCTTTGGGAATTGCAGCGCGCATGCGCGGTCCCCTTCCCGCCCAAAGGTGCCATCTTGGCCAGTCTGATGACATAGAGAAAAGACAGCAAAAACTAAATCATATGACTGCAACTCCAAGGGGAGGAGGGAGGGTTGTGAGGACTGATTTCTGCTGCTCCTGGAGAACACCTGTTACAGGTGAGTAACTACGCTTTCTCCAGGACCAAGCAGGAAGTCAGTCCTCACATATGGGACTCCCCAGCTTAAGGCTACCGGAGACCCTAAGCACAAAAATGAGCTCCCTCTAGCTCAGCAGCACAGAAGGGAGGAATCTTCTCTGATTAATCTCCAACCGGTAGCCCAACATCCGGGATGGAGGGTAGGAGTTGCCTAAACCTCGAAGAGATTACGGAGGACTGCCTGTCCGAAAGCACTGTCCCTGCGGGACTCCCTCTCGAGGCAGTAATGGGCCGCAAAAGTCTGGCTCGAAGACCAAGTAGCGGCCCGACAGATGTCTGCCAATGGAACAGAGCGGAGGTAAGCCACTGACGCAGCCTTCGCCCGAACCCGATGAGCGGTGACTCGACTCTCCAACGAGAGGCCTGCCACAGCATAAGTCCAAGCGATACAGTCAGCTACCCAGATGGACAGAGTGCGCTTGGAGACAGGGAGCCCCAATTTATTAGGGTCGTAAGACAGGAAGAGCTGAGCCGTCTTACGGTGCTCCCGCGTACGATCGAGGTAGAAGTTCAGCGCCCTCCTACAGTCCAGGGTATGCAGGACCATTTCAGCTCGGTTGGAGTGTGGCCTGGGAAAGAAGGTCGGAAGCACCACCTCCTGATTGATGTGAAAAGGGGAGACCACCTTTGGAAGAAACTTAGGGTGGGTCCGCAGGACTACCCTATTCTTGTAGAACCGAGTGTAGGGAGGATCAGACACCAGGGCCTGCAGCTCACTAACGCGTCTAGCGGAAGTGAGGGCTACCAGGAATAAGGTTTTCCAAGAGAGAAAACGGAGAGGACAGGTAGCCATGGGTTCAAAAGGCGGGCAGGTGATCCACTGTAAAACCACGTTCAGGTCCCAGTCAGGGGCTGGGGGGCGCAATGGTGGTTTGAGAAGAAGGAGGCCCCGGGAGAACCAAGCCACGAGGGGGTGGCCGGAAAGAGGCCTGCCTTCCACTGGCACATGATGTGCTGAAATAGCACTGAGGTGAACCTTGACCGAGTTGGACTTGAGCCCAAGATTGGAGAGGGAAAGCAAGTACTGCAAGACCACCAACACCGAGCAGGAGAAGGGATCTTGAGACCGTTGAGCACACCAGTTGGAAAAGCGACGCCATTTAAGGGCGTAGGATTTCCGGGTAGAGGGTCGCCTGGAAGCCAGCACGACTTCCTCCACCTCCGGAGGCAACAGGAGGGGAGCAAGGACTACCCTTTCAGCAGCCAGGCCATCAGATGGAGAGATCTGAGGTTGGGATGTAGGAGGGACCCCTGATCCTGGGTCAGGAGGTCGGGTTGAAACCCCAGAGGCAACGGGGTATCCACCGCCAGCTGCATCAGAAGCGGGAACCACGGTTGCCGGGGCCACCGGGGAGCGATCAGGATCACGGAGGCCTTGTCCTGGAGAACCTTGAAAAGAGTTCGAGACACCAGCGGCATGGGAGGAAAGGTATACAGAAGGCCCGTGGACCATGAGAGCAGGAAAGCATCCGCTGCTACTCGGAGGGGATGCGGTTCCCGAGAGCAGAATCGAGGAAGTTGCCTGTTCAGAGGACTGGCAAAGAGATCCAGTGTGGGGAGGCCCCACCGTAGGAAGATCCGTTGAACCACCAACGGGTCCAATTGCCACTCGTGCGGTTGGAGGATTCTGCTCAGTTTGTCTGCCAGGTGATTTTCTTGACCTGGGAGATAGACAGCTTTGAGGAGGATTCCCCGGCCGACGGCCCAAGCGCAGAGCTTTTGTGCTTCCTGGCAGAGAAGGAAGGAGCCCGTGCCCCCCTGCTTGTTCACGTAGAACATAGCAACTTGATTGTCCGTCTGGACCAGCACAGACTGGTGAGACGTGAGGTGGGAGAAGGCCCTCAGAGCCAGGCGAATGGCCCTGAGCTCCAGGAAGTTGATCTGCTGGGCAGATTCCCATGGGGTCCAGAGACCCTGAGGACATGACCCCTGGCAATGTGCTCCCCAACCCAGGAGAGAAGCGTCGGTCGTCAGAACCTGAACCGGCGGAGGAGACTGGAAAAGCATTCCGAGCACTAGGTTGGGTAGGTGAAGCCACCATCGCAGAGAAGAGACTAGCGGGCTGGAGATGCGTACCGAGTCCGCCAGTCTCCCCGAGGCCTGACGCCATTGAGAGCGAAGGCACCACTGAGCTGGCCGCATGTTCAGGCGGGCATTGGGGGTCACATGGACCGTGGACGCCATATGGCCGAGGAGCTTCAGGAAGAGCCGGGCCGAGACCCGGGGATGGCTGCGAAAACGGCTGGCGAGAGCCATGAGCAGTTGAGCCCTGTCGAGCGGCAGAAAAGCCCGCGCCTGAAGCGTGTCCAATCTGGCGCCGATGAACTCGAGGTCCTGAGAGGGGAGCAAAGTGGACTTTTCGAAGTTTATGACAAAGCCCAAGTACTGAAGCAGAGCCACAGTACGCTCCTTGGCGTGAGTGGCCTCCATGGCGGACGGAGCCCTGATGAGCCAGTCGTCCAGGTAAGGAAAGACGAAGAGGCCTTGAAGCCGGAGATAAGCCGCTACCACTGCGAGACATTTTGTGAAGACTCGTGGTGCGGAGGATAGGCCAAAGGGCAGTACTCTGTATTGCTAATGATTGCCCGCCACCACAAACCTTAGGTATTGCCGGTGGCTGGGGTGGATGAGGATGTGAGTGTAGGCATCCTTTAGATCCAAGGAGCATAGCCAATCTCCCTGCCGGAGGTAGGGCAGCAGGATTCCAAGGGTAAGCATCTTGAACTTTTCCCTCTCCAGGAACTTGTTGAGGTTCCGCAAGTCCAGGATGGGTCTGAGGCCTCCAGTTCGCTTTGGTACCAGGAAGTACCTGGAATAGAAGCCGTGACCCCTCAGGTGGTGGGGCACCGGTTCCACTGCCTGTTCCCGAATAAGACTTGCCAACTCCTGAAGGAGTAAGTCCCGGTGAAGAGGGGGTCGCAGAGGCTCCCCTGGAAAGTAGGGGGGAGGTACCTGGTGGAAGTGTAGAAGATAGCCCTCTCGGACTATGTGGAGCACCCAGGTATCTGACGTGATGTTGGACCACCTGTGGGCAAAGTGGACCAGCCGGCCTCCCGTGCTGGGAGAAACCAACGGAGGGGGAGAGGCTATGCTGAAAGAGTCAAAAACCCCCACCCTGCGGAGCAGGGGCCGGTGGCGCAGGCTTGGGGGCTTGCTGCCTACGGGATCCGTTACCCCATCCCTTGGCCTGCTGACCCTGATGGGGAGCTGCGGAGGCCTGATAATGAGGGTAGTGTTTATAGGCAGCCGCCTTCCTCGGGTAAAAGGGCTTTTCCCCCAAGCCCTTCTTCTTCTGGGAAGGGGCAGAGGTTTTCCTGGAGAGCCGAGTCCTGGTGAGAGTCTCTGTCTCGAGCTGTGCAGCCTTCTCGTCCATAGGCTTACCAAAGAGGTTTTCACCTCTGCAGGGGACATCGACCAACTTGTCCTGCACCCAGGGCTCGAGGTCGGATGACTGGAGCCAAGCCTGGCGGCGGGCTCCGATGCCGGCTGCGGCCACTCGAGCCGATGCCTCGAAGCCATCATAGGCTGCTCGAGAAATGAACTTGGAGCACTCACGAATACCAGTGGACAAGGCCAGGAACCTCCGCAAAGGTTCCTCGGAGAGACCAGCAGAGAATCCGGCTAGTTCTTTAGCCAGGTCCCGGAGATACATGCCCATGTAGAGCTGGTAAGTCTGGACCCGACAAGCA
The DNA here is from genome assembly GCA_033557465.1 of Ichthyophis bannanicus. Classification (NCBI taxonomy): domain Eukaryota; kingdom Metazoa; phylum Chordata; class Amphibia; order Gymnophiona; family Ichthyophiidae; genus Ichthyophis; species Ichthyophis bannanicus. The sequence continues at coordinate 200,754,378 of CM066035.1, read as the reverse complement.
AGCATAGAGCCCTGAAAACACTTCTTACCGATGCCATCCAGGCTGCGGGCTTCCCTGCCAGGAGGCACCGAGGAGTGCATCTTCTGGCTCTTGAGCCGATGCATGGCCGATTCCAAGGTGCGGCAGCTGTGCTTTCTGGAAGCCAGGGCTCTTCCGGACTCGATATATGGCATCGACCCGCTTGCTTAAGACCGGCGACGACGCCGGACTCTCCCACATGCGGAAGAGAAGTCGTTCCAGCATCGGAGGAACCGGTACAGTAAAGTGCTCCTTCGCAGGAGAGTCATACTGGAGGGCATCGAGCTCCTCAGCTCGAGGCTCCTCCTCGGGATCCGCAGGGAAGGCCAAGGCCTTGGCCATATCCCTGACGAAGTCCGAGAACCGGGCGTCCTCCGGGGGGGACTGTCTCCGAGGTTCGGACTCGGGGGAGTCAGAAGGGACACACCGAGTCTGAAAAGAACCAGGCGACTCATCCACCTCGGATTCTCAGGCGGACTCCTTGGAGGAGGAGTCGAGCGGCTCCGGTCGGGCGGGCGGGCACAGACGCCGTCCGCCCCGACGCTGAGGGGGTTGGTGTTGACAACCTCGGCCCCGAACGGGAGGCCGAAGGCGACCTCGACCGAGGATCGACTCGAGCCCGCATGGACTCGAGGATCGGCTCGGTCTCCGGGGTCGACTTAGACGTCGACGTCCCGGCGGTCAGGGCAGAAGCGCCAGCGAGGCCAGCAATCAATGCCCGCTGCTGGTCCATGAAGGCAGTCAAGCTGCGCTCCAAGGCCGTCAACCTGAGTCCGAACTCAGGGGACCCAGCAACCCCCGACTCGGGCCCCGACGGCGTCGGGCCCGACGTCGGACCACTCGGAGGCGAGTCTACGAAGACAACAGCACTTACGTGAGCAGAGGAGTCCATCTCCAGACGAGGCTGTTTGGACGGCCGCTCCAGCTCCAAAGACCCGGGACGGCTGTCGGGGCTATGCGACCTGGCCCTCGAGGAGCCAGGAGCGTCCACCGACGCCGCCCTCGCGGGTTTCTTCTTCCGCTGATGTTCCCGGCTAGGGGACCCCCTCTCAGAAGAGCTCCGGCGGTGTTCAGAGCCAGATTCTCTGGACACCGAAGCTTCTGACGAGGTCCGGGTATGGCTGGGGTCAGAGAAGATTCTCTCCCGCTGATGCTGCCGACTCCGCAAAGACTTCGCGGACATCTTGCTACAGGGCCCACATATCATTTCTTCATGATCAGGGCCCAGGCAACGGAGGCAGCAATCATGTGTGCCGGTAAGAGACATCAGTTTCTTACACTTAACACACTTTTTAAAACCACTGGCGGCCATCGGGGGAAAAAGGGCCCCTGCGAGGTCGAACGAGCGGGCCGCCAGGGAAAAATGAAGGGGAGGCCTCGCAACCGGCGTCGCGAGGCCGGACGGAAAAAGGACCGGCGTCGAACCGAAGAAATACTGAAAATAATAAGAAAAAATCAACTTTTCGGCGGTGATTAGAAGACAACGTCTGTAGGGCTCCGCGGAAAAAAGAAGACTGGCCAAGATGGCACCTTTGGGCGGGAAGGGGACCGCGCATGCGCGCTTTAATTCCCAAAGGCTTTCTTTGAAAGCTGGGGAAAATTGCTCCGCGAGGGCTCCGTCGGCGCCGACGTCACCCATATGTGAGGACTGACTTCCTGCTTGGTCCTGGAGAAAGATGAGGATGTGGGTATCGGCATCCTTCAGGTCCAAGGAGCATAGCCAATCTCACTGCTGGAGGTAGAGCAGCAATATTCCAAGGGAGAGCATCTTGAATTTCTCCCGCAACAGAAATTTGTTAAGGTTTCTCAGGTCCAGGATGGGCTTAGCCCCCCTATTCTTTTTGGAATCAGAAAGTACCTGGAGTAAAACCCCTGTCCTTTCAAGTAGTGTGGTACGGGCTCCATGGCCCTGTCCCTGAAAAGGCCTGCGAGTTCTTGCATTAGCATAGCCTGGTGCAGGGGAGACAGAGGAGGCTCCCCAGGGAAGAAGGGTGGAGGTATCTGGTCCAGGTGGATGAGGATAACCTTCCCTGACCACCTGAATGCCCATGAGTCGGTGGAAGAGAGGCTATGCTGAGGGCGTCAACACCCCGACCCAGGTTGGGGTGGGGCTGGTGGTTGGGGGCTTGGGCTTGCGCAGGCCCTAGTCTGCTCCCTTGCCCTGCTGACCCTTCTGAGGGGTCTTAGTGACTGGGTAGGGAGGGTAACCTCGATAGGGTAGGCTCTTCCTGTAGAAAGGTGGCTTCTTTCCCCATGGCTTCTTCCTCGGAGGGTGGAGGTCTCCTCAAGAGCAAAGTCCGGGTAACGTACTCTGTCTCAAATTCAGCCACCTTGTCTTCCATCGGTTTGCTGAAGAGTTGCTCCCCGAGGCAAGGGACATAGAGAAGCTTCTCTTGTACCCATTGATCAAGGTCTTTTTTTAGCTGTCGTAAGCGGTTCAAGGACAGATACTTGGAGCACTCTCCGAAAGACTTCATAAGAGTCTGGAAGTGCAAGCTGCAAAGACAGAGTTCCTTGGCCAGGTCTCAGAGAAACATGCCAATGTAAAGTTGGTAAGTTTGTATACGGCATGCCAACATCAAGCTTTGGTAGCATTTCCTCCCGAGTGCATGGGACTCTCTGCCAGAGGACACCGATCAGTGCGTCTCCAGGCTCTTCTGGCAGCAGGGCACATGGCCAAATCAATAAACCATGAAGGAGGTGAGGGGAAGTTGCGCCTTATGGAAGCCTGACCCTTGCTGAACCCGGTATATCATATCCAGATGCCAGCTGACGATAGACACTGATGCCCGGGTTTCCCACATCCTGAGAAGAAGCCGGTTGAGAATGGAGGGGATGGGAACCGTCAAAGTCTCCTTTGGTGGTAAATCGTACTGAAGGATGTCGAGCTCTTCCTTACGAGGGTCCTCCTCCGACTAGAGAGTGAGGGAAAACGAACAAGCCATGTTCCTGACAAACTCGAGGAATGAAGTATCCTCAGGCAGGGACCGGCACTTTGTGGCCGGTGGAGACTGGTCCAAGGGAAGGTCTCGGTGGGCCCAAGTGTCCAGGGATGTCTCGATATCGGACTCCAAATCAGAGTAATCAGAGGAAAACCAAAGACCCAACAACTCCAAGGGTGTCGGCACCGGTCTTTGGTGTCCTGAGGCCAGGGCATGTCCAGAGCCAGAGGCACTAGCCTGTGAGGACCTCACCCCCAATGATTAGGAGCTCTCAGGGATCGCTTTGGTGGTCTGGGGAGTCCTGGACATCGAGGTCCCTCCAGTCTCGGGGTGAGCACCAGCGGGGCCGGGCATTGACGCCTGCTGGGAGACAAACACAGAAACGCTGCGCTCCAGTGCCAGCATAGAAGCTTCCAAATAGGGGGTAAGAGCCATTGACACTAATGTTGGGGTGACTGGGTCGGGTGTTGATGAAGAGGGGGGGTCCTCGATGGGACAGCACTCGGTTTACCAGGATCCGTCACCAGAGGCCACAACCTTAGTCCTGGGTACCTTTCAGGGGCGCTCCAACTCCTTGGAGGTATTGTAGGGGGCTGAGGGACCATGCGTGGGATTTCCCATGCTTGTCCACCTCTCAGGACGAGACCCTTGAGGTCTTTTCTTATTATTATGCTCTTGCCCCGAATGCCTGCAAGCCCGCTCTGGAACCGCAGACATCTTCTTACACAGGAAGCATTCTGCCGGGTCATAGACGGCGCCCAGACACCAGAGACAACACTCGTGAGTGTCGGTGAGAGACATGGTACTGGAAATCTGATCATATTTCTTAAAACTGGTGGCCACTGGGGCAAAATTGACCCCAGCGAGGTCAAAGACACAACACGGCCAGCAGTTGGAAAAAGGAGCAAAAGCATTATTGGAAAAGAACCTAAGAAAAAAAGGTCCCGAGACAACGATGCCGGGGCAGAAGGGCTCAGAGGAAGGAAAGGAACTGATGCAGAGCTGGAAAGGTACAAAATGAACAAGAAAAATCAACTTTTTTCCGGGGGGACAAGATGAACGTCTGTAGGGCTCCACAGAAAAGGGAGACTGAGAAAGATGGCACCCTTAAGAAGGAAGAGGACAACGGATGCGTGGTGGCATCTCCCAAAGGCTGTCTTTGAAAGATAGGGAGATGTTCAATGCGCAGGTGTCGGTCAGCATCAATGTCACCCATATGTGAAGATTGACTTCCTTCCTGCTTCTTCCTGGAGAAAAGATTAAAAACAGTCCTACAACTCCAGAGGAAGAGGGTGGGTTGTGAAGACGAAATTCCTACTGTTCCCGGAGATCACTTGGAACAGATGAGTAACTACACTATCTCCAGGACCAAGCAGGAATCAAGTGTTCACATATGGGACTCTCACCCAAATCTGAGGCGGCGAAGGAAGACACCAGGCCAAAAATAAGTATTTGGACAGGGTTCACAGACATAGTGACATCCCCGTCATGATGATCTGGTAACAAGAGTTTTGGACAGGGGAGAAATTGTAGTTATGTGCCAAATAGATGTTGGAGGACCACTTGGCCAAAGACCACATCTCAGTGGGAGTCTGTATCCAAGCAACAGTGGATGGCAAAGGTATGCATGGAAGACCAGGTAGCTGCCCTACAGGATTTCATCAATAGCGATATAGCATAGGTTGGCAAAGGAAGTTGACATGGTTCTGACATTGTGAGCAGTGACAGCCTTAAAAGGTGAGGCCTGCTTGATCTTAAGCTAAGGAGATACAGTCTCCTATCCATCTAGAGTGTGTTTGTTTCGAAACGGAAGACCCAAGCAGGTGGGGGTCAAAGGAAAATAATAACTGAGGATTTGCAGAGATCCTGGGTCCCTTGGAGATAGGTGGCCAGGGCTTGTTTACAATCAAGGATGTGCAGAGTTGCTTGTGCATGAAAAGAATGCAGTCTTGGAGAGAAGACTGGAAGGATCACAGATTGATTGATATGGAAAATGAGACGCTTTTGGTAGAATGTGAGGGTGTGTCCATAGGATGAGCTTATCACAGTGGAACCTGGCATATGGTAGACTAGGGGTAACCATGGCCGACGAGGCCAGAAAGGGGCTATGAAAATTATCTTGCCTCTGTCTATTTGCAGTTTGAAAAGGATCTCTGAGATCAGGGTTTTGGGAGCGAAGGCATATAGCCGACCCTGACCCCAGTGAAGGAGGAAGGCGTCTGGTTGAGTTTGGAGGGTACCTGGAACAGAAGAGCGGCAGCTGTCTGTTGTGGGAGGTGGCAAAGAGATCGACAGACAGGGTTCCCCATCTCTGGAAGATCCGAGCCATGACATGCGTTAGGGTCCACTAGTGTGGGTGGAGAATCTGACTCAGCTTGTCTGCTAGGTAATTGAGGTTTCCTGGCAGATACACCGCTTGAAGGTGGATGTGGTGGGAGATTCCGAGTTTCAAAAGATGACAGACTTCCACACAGAGGGGAAGAAAGCCCGGCCCTCCCTGCTTGTTCACTGCCACCTGGTTGTCTGTTCTGATCAGAAGCAGGGAGCTGAGGAAGTGGTGTTGGAAGACTTCGAAGGCATTTGTGATTGCCCTGAGCTTTAAGAGGTTGATCTGCAGAGCTGATTCCTGAGTTGTTCACAGGCCCTGTGTGGAGATAGGGTCCAGATGGGCTCCCCACCCGCGTTTGGATGCATCCGTGGGGAGGGGGGTGTTGAGGTTGAGGCATCTGAAAAGGTGACCATATGAGGAGATTTTCTGGGGTAAACCACCAGAATAGGGACTGGGCGAGGTGGTGGGTCAGTTGGATTGGATTCTGTAAGTGTCCTGTGGCTTGAGGACACTGGGAGGATAACGTCCACTGTGCTAGGCAAATATACAGTCTTGCATATGGAACCACATGCACGGCGGATGCCATGTGACCCAGGAGTCTCAGGAAGTACAGAGCTGTTAAGGTTGTTTCTTGCCTTGTGTGGGTGGCCAGGCCACAAGGTGGTTCATTTGGTCTTCAGGAAGGCTCTGGTTTGCTGGATGTTAGCACCGCACCTATGACCTCCAGCTTTTGAGTTGGTATGAGAAGGGATTTTGTGAAATTTACAACGAATCCCAGGTGCTGTAAAACTGTGAGGGTTCGCTGAAGTGAAGTGCAGAGTGCTCCAGGAGAGTCTGCCTTTATTAGCCAATCGTCCAAGTAGGAGAAAACAAATATCCAAATTGCAAAGGTAAGCAGCTATCACTGTCATGCACTTGAAGACTCTTGGAGCAGATGCGAGACCGAAGAGGAGAACCTTGTATTGGTAATGGGTTACTTAAAATGTAAAGCGTAGTTACTCACCTGTAACAGGTCATCTCTGGAAACAGCAGGAATTGAGTCTTCACATATCGGTATTGTCTACACCGACAGAGCCCGCGTGGGAACACTCCCCAGCGTCCTATAGGAAAGCTTTTGGGAGCATCCAAATGCGCCTGCACTGCTGCCTTCCCACCTTTCCAACTCTCCCTCTTCAGTTGGGCTTGTAGCCGAGACAAAAAGAGAGAAGGAAAAAGAGAAAGAGAGATAGGGGAGGTGGGTGGGTTGTGAAGACTCAATTCCTGCTGTTCCTAGAGATCACCTGTTACAGGTGAGTAACTACGCTATCTCCAGGAACAAGCAGGAATGTAGTCTTCACGTATGGGGACCCCCAAGCTAGAGATGCCAGAGATATGACCCTATAGAGCAGAAAAAACCCAGGTTGAGGTGGGTCATGATTCCTCCCAAGGATCTCTGGTATCGAAACCCGGGAAAGGGGGTAGGAGTTGTTCTGAAAAAGATGCTGGAGAACAAACTGGCCAAACGAGGCATCCCGACGGGAGTCCTTGTCTAAGCAGTAATGGGCCTCAAAAAGGTATGGACCGAGGATCAAGTGGCTGCTTTGCAGATGTCATCGATGGACACCAAGCGAAGGGAGGCCATAGAGGCAGCCATTGCTCTAACATTGTGAGCTGTGACATGACCTTCGAGAGAAAGTCCCTTACTCTCATAGGTAAAGGATATGCAATCTGCAATCCACCTGGAGAGTGTTTTCTTGGAGACTGGTAAGCCCAGGTGGCTGGAGTCAAAGGCAACGAAAAGCTGAGAAGCCTTTCTATGCTGCCTAGTTCTCTGAAGGAAAAAGGCTAAAGCTCTTTTACAATCTAGAGTATGAAGATTCCTTTCTACACTAAAGGCATGAGGCCTAGGGAAGAAGACAGGAAGATAAACCGACTGGTTTAAATAAAAAGGTGAAACCACCTTTGGCATAAAGTGAGAATGAGTCCTAAGGACTACTTTAACATGGTGGAACCTTGTGTAAGGAGAATTAGCCACTAAAGCTTGTAGCTCACTGATGCATCTTGCAGGGCAATTAAGATTACCTTCCAAGAAAGAAGCTTCAGGGATGTGGAGGCTAAGAGCTCGAAGGACGGATTCATGAGCTGTCCGAGGAAAGATTTAACTCCATGCCACGGGTGGTGGTTTAATGGGAGGCTTAGTTAAGAGTAGATCCCTCATAAAACGCACTACAAACGGCTGAGAGGAGACAGGTTGTACTTCAAAGGGCTTGTGGAAAGCAGCGATGGCACTCTTGCTGAGTTAGTCTTGAGACCACAAGATGAAAGATGGAGGAGATACTACAGTAACGCCTCTAAGGGAACTGAAAAAGGATTAAGTTTCTTCTTTGAAAACCAGATAGAGAACCTTTTTCACTTAAAGGCATAAGGTCGCCTTCTGGAAGGTTTCCTTGAGGCCAAAAGGATATCCTTAACCTTTTGAGAGAGGTTGACATCCTGGCGTACTAAGCTCTCAGCAACCATGACATCAGGTGTAAAGACTGAGGATTCGGGTGCAAAAGCGTCCCATTATCCTGGGATAGAAGATCTGGACCACATTCCAACCCCAGAGGCCTGGCTTGAGAGAGACGTAGAAGCAGTGGATACCACGTCTGTTGGGCCAGCGTGGGGCTATGAGGATCATATGGCCCCTGTCTCTCTGGAGTTTGAACAGAGTCTTTGGAATGAAGGAAATGGGTGGGTAGGCATACAGGAAGTCCTGATCCCAGTGGAGGTGGAAAGCATCCCTCGTATTACTGTTCCGAGCTGGAATTCTGGAACAGAATCAGAGAATGTTGGCATTCTGAGGACTTGCAAATAGGTCTATATCTGGGGTTCCCCAGATTCGAAAGATTCAAGCAATCTGTTCTGAATGAAGAGACCACTCGTGTAGCAGCAGCACTCGACTGAGTTTGTCTGCCAGGAGATTCTGTGTGCCTGGGAGATACACCGCCAGTAGGTGAATCTGAAGGCCTCTTGCGAAGGACCAGAGGTGTAGAGCTTCATTGCACAACGCTTGAGAGTCTGTTCCACCCTGTTTGTTCACGTAGAACATGGCTACCTGATTGTCCTTCTGGACAAGGACACTCTTGTAGCGCAGATGATCCCGAAAAACTCGAAGAGCGTAGAAAATAGCTCTGAGTTCCAGTAGATTTATGTGAAGATAAGTCTCCTGTTGGGTCCAGAGATAGGGGTGGAGAGATTGTCCGTATGAGCCCCCCAACCTGACTTGGACGCATCAGTCATCAAGGTAGTTGGAGCAGTGGCTGCTGAAAAGGTGACCCTAAGAGAAGGTTTTCTAGTGTTTGCCACCATAGAAGGGACGAGATGAGGCATGCAGGGTTTCTGATTTTGTCCCTCAGACGACCTGACGCCTGTGTCCACTGAGAGGATAGGGTCCACAGGGCTGCCCGCATGTGTAGGCGAGCATAGGGGACCACATGTACAGTGGACACCATATGCCCCAGTAACTGAAGCATTTCTTAAGCAGTCAGGAAAGTTTTCATAGCTGCTTGAGACGCCAGTTAAACTATTCGAGCGCAGCGGAGTTGTGGCAGGAAAGCCCCTGACTGCTTTGTGTCTAGAAGAGCCCCTAGGAACTCTAGAGACTGAGAAGGGGTGAGATGGGATTTTTGGGAGATTTATGACCAATCCCAAATATTGCAGGATTTGCATCATGCAGGAAGAACTGAGCTGGCTTCTGGAGCTGTTGGTGCTCGAATCAGCCAGTTGTCTAAGTAAGAGCAAACGAATATCCCTACAGTCCTTAAAAATATTGCTACCTTGTGGGCCGTCGGATACCAAAGAATTTCAAGTTCTTCAGCTCTCGGTTCCTTCTTGGGGTCACGCTTATCGAGAGGCCCGAGCCACATCCCGTAATAAAGTCTTGAAAAGACATGTCCTCCGAAGGAGACATCCAACGTTGCGGCAAAGGAGGGGGATACTCCGGAAGAACTGCTCCGGTATCGATGGATTCATCAGACTCGAAGTATCGATGGGCCGGGTGCTCTTGTACTGCCTATCGCCGGTACCGATCGAAGTCGGCATTGAAATGCCTCAATACCGGACCCTCTACGATGTTAGAGCTGGCATTGTTGGTAGCATGGAGAGTGGCGGAACAGTAGTTGTAGATACATCCGGTACTGGTATCGGTATTGAGGGCTGTGGAACCAATTGTAGCGGCTTTAGTGGTACAGAAGCTGCTAACAAGGCCGCTAGACTGCGCTCAATGGTTAGGATGCGTTGATCCATGGAACATACCGATATCTGGGTATCGGTACTGGCGGAGCGGGCCACAACCCCAGAACATGGTGCCAACAGTTCTCAGGAGGTGGACGCCTCGGGAACATATTGGGACCCCGTTAATGCTTTGGAGGCAAGTCTTTGGTGTGACCTCATTTGGAGTATTGTGTACAATTCTGGAGACCGCACCTTCAAAAGGATATAAACAGGCTGGAGTCTGTACAGAGGGTGGCTACTAAAATGGTTAGTGGTCACATCACTCCTATACTGAAACAGCTACATTGGCTCCCTATGCAGTCCAGGATCTCTTTTAAGATCCTAACTATGACTCACAAAGCAATCAATAACAACTCTGCATCTTCTATCACCGACCTGATTTCAATTACACCCCCTAATCGAGCAAGGAGATCAACTGCCTCCAACTCCCTTGTACTATCTAAGGCAATCACGAAGTGCTCTCAAGTCACCAGATCCAGAGCCTTCTCTTACTTTGCACCATCATGTTGGAATGCCCTACCAACAGGCATCAGAACCATCAGTGACCTCTCCCAATTCAGGAAGGCACTGAAGCATCACCTGTTCCTGCAGCACTACAATGTTTCAGACACCTTCTCATACCAACCTACCTCTACACCCCAGGCCAACACATTAAACTCATGCACTCCATAGTCTTAACGCGCAGAGCTGCAATCTCACCTTGCTTCTCCTCTCATTAAGAAACATTAGCTGCATTTAGCTGCTTTGTACATAGTTGCTTTTTGTACATAGTTTTATTATGTTCTCTGTTTATGAAACCTGTTTAATGTATACCCAGTTCATTGTCCTGTTCATTGTAAGCACTGATCAATTTTTGTGACGTGTAGTTTCTGTCCATTGTAAACCGCACTGATGTCAAATAGCGCGGTATAAAAGAAACTGTAAATAAATAAATAAATAAAAATTATAAAGCATATGAGGACAGACTTAAGAATCTTAATATGTACACCTTAGAGAAAAGGCGGGATAGAGATAATATGATCAAGACGTTTAAACAGATCCATGGTATAAATGCACAGGAGGAGAGCCTCTTTCGATTGAAAGCAAGTTCTGCTACAAGGGGACATGGGATGAGGGTGAAAGAGGATAGATTCAGGAGTGATAAGCGGAAATAGCATAGTTACTCACCTGTAACAGGTGTTCTCCAGGGACAGCAGGAATCAGTCATCACATATTGGTGACGTTGAGGCCAACGGAGCCCGCACGGAGCAAATCCCCAGATTTCAAAGAAAGCCTTTGGGAGTAGCTACCACACATGTATGGACCCCTTCTCATCTAAGGGTGCCATCTTACTCAGTAAAATGACATAGCTAAAAAGACGGCAAAACAAATGAAAGAAAAAATAATTGGACTGCAACTCTAAGGGGAGGAGGGAGGGTTGTGAGGACTGATTCCTACTGTCCCTGGAGAGCACATGTTACAGGTGAATAACCACGCTTTCTCCGGGAACATGCAGGAAGTCAGTCCTCACATATGGGACTCCCCAGCTACAGGCTACCTTGAACCTATAGCCCAAGAAAGGCTCCCTTATCGAGAGCCACAAGCAGCAACAATGAAACCCTAACCAGAGAAGTTGCACTCTGGTAGCCTGAACACTGAAGGGTCAGAGGGCAGGAGTTGCCTAGACCTCAAACAGGTTACGGAGCACAGCCTGGCCGAAGGCGCTGTACCATCTGGACTCCCTATCCAGGCAGTAATGAGCTGCAAAGGACTGCCCGAAGACCAGGTGGCGGCCCAGCAGACGTCTGCCAAAGGAACATAGCGCAGATGAGCTACTGATCAAGTCACGGCCCTGAACCTATGAGCCATAACACGGCCCTCCAGCGGAAGCCCTGCTGCCTCATAAGACCAGGCAATACAGTCTGCCACCAAAGTGGACAGTGTACGCTTTGTAACTGCCTCCCCCAGCTTACTGGGGTCATAGGAAACGAAAAGCTGAGGGGTTTTCCGGTGAGTTTGCGTAAGCTGGATGTAGGAAAGAGCCCTCTTACAGTCCAGGGTATGGAAGATCGCCTCTGCTGACTGGCATGCGGCCTGGGAAAGAAGGTAGGAAGAACCACCTCCTGGTTTAGGTGAAACCTTCAGAAGGAACTTGGGGTGTGTGCGAAGCACCACCCTATTCTTGTAGAATCTGGTATAAGTCCTCTTCACTACAAGAGCCTGGAGCTCACTCACTCTCCAGGCAGAAGTGAGCGCACCAAAAATATCACTTTCCAGGAGAGGTACCGGAGATGGCACGTGGCCATCAGCTCAAAGGGTGGGTGAGTCAGCTGCCCCAATATGACATTTAGATCTCATTGGGTTGCTAAGGGACGGACTGGGGGTTTCAACAGGAGCAGACCCTTTAGAGACCGGGATACCATTGGGTGAGCAGAGAGAGGCTTCTTGTCCACGGGAAAGTGGTTCACCATTAGGTAACTGAGATGCACTCTAAGTCCCATCTCGAAGAGGTGGAGAATATATTGCAACACCACAACCACCGGGCAAGAAAAAGAGTCCACCTTTTGCCCAGCACACCAAAAAGCAAACCTGCACCACTTCAAGATGTACGTCCAACTAGTAGACGGTCTACGCGAAGCCAGCAAGACCTCAACATCCTCCAGGAGGAGCAGCAGAGTGAGGGTCAACTCTCAGCAACCACGCCATCAGTGAAAGGGAGCTGAGGTTGGAATGCAAGAGAGCCCCCTCCTGGGAGAGGAGCCGTGGAGATGAACCCAAGGGAATGGGGGTCTCCATAGTTAGTTGCAGGAGAAGCGGGAACCACGGTGGAGGGACCACCATGGAGTTATGAGGACAACAAAAGCTATGTCCTGAAGAATCTTGAACAGAGTCTTGGCGACCAGAGGTGTTGGGGGAAAAGCATACAGACCCACCGACCATGAGACTAGGAAGGCATTGGCGGCAACCCTGGTCAGGTGCGGCTGCCTTGAGCAGAAACGGGGTAAATGGTGATTGTCCAGGCTCGCAAACAAATCCATCACTGGGTTCCCCCCAGGTCTGGAAAAGCCTGTTGGCCACCGCCCGGTCCAGCTGCCACTCGTACGGCTGGAGGATACTGCTGAGTCTGTCGGACAGCAAGTTGGCCTGACCCGGAAAGTACATCGCTTTGAGGAAAATCCATTGCCAGATTGCAAAAGAGTACAGGTCCAGGGTCTCCTGACAGAGGGTGCGTGATCCCATATCCCCCCCCCCACGTTTGTTCACATAAAACATGGCCACTTGGTTGTCCGTTTGGACCAGAACTGTCCTGTGGTCCAGATACTGCCTGAAAACCCTCAGGGCGAGATGGATGGCCAAGAGCTCTAACAAGTTTATCTGTTCGACACGCTCTTCTGGGGACCACATCCAATGCGTGCGGTACCCCTGGCAATGGGATCCCCAGCCCAGCAAGGAGGCATCTGTGGTGAGGACCCTCAAGTGGAGAGGGACCTGGAAGGGCATACCCACCTTCAACTGCTGGGGCAAAAGCCACCAGGTCAGGGACTGTACCAGGCACCTGGTCACTTTGATCCTATCCTGGAGATGTCCCATGGCCTGGGACCATTAGTCTCTGAGGCACCACTGCGCAGTTCGCATGTAGAGGCGGGCATCTGGAGTGACATGGACCGTGGAGGCCATGTGCCCGAGGAGGCGCAGCAGTTGCCTCGCTGGCACTGAGGAGCTGTGGCTCACTTGCCCTGCTAGGGCCATAAGCCTGCTTGCCCTGTCTGCAGGCAGAAAGGACTTCAACTGAAGGGTGTTGATCCTTGCCCCAATGAAGTCTAACTCCTGAGTCGGACAAAGGCTGGATTTGGGGTAGTTGATTACAAACTCCAACTGATGCAGGACCTGGATGGTGCGAGTTGTGGCCTGCTGCACCTCAGTGGCCGAAGTGCCCCTGATGAGCCAGTCATCGAGATAGGGGAAAACAAAGATCCCTTGAAGCCTGAGGAAGGCAGCGGCAACCACCACCAGGCACTTTGTGAACACCCTGGGGGCCAAAGGGAAGCACTCTGTATTGGTAGTGGTTGTCCTCTACCACAAAGCGTAGGTATTGCCTGTGGCTTGGGTGGATAAGGATGTGTGTGTAGGTATTCTTTAGATCTAAGGAGCATAGCCAGTCTTCCTGGCAGAAGTAGGACAGCAATATCCCAAGAGCATCTTGAACTTTTCCTTCACCAGGAATTTGTTGAGGTTGCGCAGGTCGAGGATGGGCCTTAGGCCCTCTGTCCTCTTTGGCATGAGGAAGTATCTGGAGTAGAACCCCTTGCCCTTGAGGTGGTGGGGCACCGGTTCCACCGCATGGACTTCGAGAAGACCTGCTAACTCCCTTCAGAAGGTGGTCCCGGTGAAGGGGAGACCTTGGAGGCTCTCCTGGGAAGTAGTGTGGAGGCACTTGAGCTAGATGGAGGAGGTATCCCTCCCTGACCACTTGTAATGCCCATGAATCGGTAGTGATGGTTCCCCACCTTTGGGCATACAAGGCGAGCCGAACTCCTGTGGGCTGCCCAGCTCCAGCTGGGAAAGGGGCCATGCTGCAGGAGTCAAAAACCCCACCAGACGGGCCGGGGCCGGAGCCTGGGGTTTGGGGGCCTTCTGCTTACATGGGCCATGGCCCTGTCCCTTGGCCTGCTGCCCCTGTTGGGGAGCTGGGGAGGCCTGGTAAGAGGGGTAGTTTCAGTAAGCAGTGGACTTCCTCAGGTAAAAGGGCTTTTTACCGAGCCCTTATTATGGAAAGGGGCAGAGGTCTTCTTAGAGAGCCGTGTCCTCGTCATGAACTTGGTCTCCGGATCTGCGGCCTTGTCGTTCATGGGTTTGCAGAAGAGAATCTCCCCTTGGCATGGGACATCGACCAACTTGTCCTGAACCCATTGCTCGAGGTTGGACGACTGCAGCCAAGCTTGGCGGCGTGCACCGATGCTCGCCGCGACTACCTGGACCGCTGACTCGAAGCCATCATAGGCCGCCCGAGACATAAATTTGGAGCATTCATGGACAGCTTTGGACAGGCCCTCGAAGCGCTGCAAAGGTTCCTCGGAAAGACCAGCCGAGAACTCAGCAAGTTCCTTCGCCAGGTCTCTCAGGTACATGCCCATGTACAACTGGTACGCCTGGATCCGACAATTCAGCATCACGCCCTGGAAACATTTCCTGCCGAGGGCATCCAAGGTATGGGTCTCCCTGCCGGGGTGCACCGAGGAGTGCGTCTTCTAACTCTTAAGCCGACACATGGCCGATTCCACAACCATGGAGTTGTGCGGCAGTTGCGATTTTTAGAACCCAGGGCTCTGGCAGACTCGATACATCGAGTAGAGCCGTTTGCTGATCACCGGCGTCAACGCCGGCATCTCCCACATGCAGAGCATAAGTCGTTCCAGTATTGGAGGAACGGGTAACGTGAGGGTCTCCAAAGGGGGAGCCTCATATTGGAAAATCTCAAGCTCGTCAGCTCGAGGCTCCTCCTCGGACTCCATGGGGAAAGCCAAAGCCTTGGACATGTCCCGCACGAAGTCCAAAAAAACCATATCCTTCGGTAGGGATCTTCTCTGACGTTCAGATACCGGGGAATCAGAGGGGACATCCCTATGCCTTCGGGTATCTGGGGACTCCTCGTCCTCTGTTTCCCAAAAAGAAGCCTCTGAGGAAGAATCGAGGGGCTCCTCGGGCATTGAGGGCCCTGGCGCCGTCCGCCCCGATGCCAGCAGGCTCGGCAGCGATGACCACCTCGGCCCCGAGCGGGAGGCCGAGTGCGACCTCGGCCGAGGATAGACTTGAGCCCTGAAGGTCTTCAGAATCAGCTCAGCCTCCGGGGTCGACTTTGATGTCGAGGGCCTGGTGGAAGGGGCGGAGGAATCGGACATGCCGGACATCAGTGCTTGCTGCTGTTCAATGAAGGCAGTAAAACTGCGCTCCAAAGCCGCCATCCTGGACTCGAGTCCGGGAGGCTCTGCAGCCTCTGGCTTGGACACAGACACGGTCAGCCCTGATGCCAGTTCCCCCGAAGGGGAGTCTTCGACAAGAACAGTCGTTACTTGCCTAGGTTGATCTGCTTTCCGGTCGAGGAACTTTGGCCAGGCGCTCCTTCTCCGACGATCTGGGCAGGCACTTGGGGCACCGCGACCGGCCCCGAGAGGAGCCCAGTCATTTGGAACTGTCCAGAGACGCCACCTTTGAGAAGGATTTCTTCTTCCTCTTGTGTTCCCTTGAGGGGGACCCCCCTCTCTGAGGAATTCTGACTATGCTCAGGCTCGGAGTGTTCCCCCCGAGACGTAGAAGCCTCAGATGAGTGATTCGGGAAAAATCTTATGTGGCTGCTGGCGGTTCCTCAGGGCCTTAGAGGACGTTCTCTTACAGAGACTGAAGACCGTCGGGTCGTGGTCCAGCCTGAGGCACCAGAGTCAGCAGTCGTGCGTATCGGTGAGGGACATAATTTTCACTTACCAATCACGTTTCTTGAAACCGCTAGTAGTCATCGGGGGAAAAAGGACCCCGGCTAGGTCGAAGACCCTTCGGGCTGCCAGCAAAGGAAAAAAGGGAAGAAGAAGATGCTTCAAAAGGAAAAAAAATCAAATAAAACACAGAAAGACCAACCCGATACCAGGGTACCGAGGACGGAGGCAGGAAAGGTACCGGTGTCGACCGGTTGGGCCAAAAAGGCACACAGAAAAAAAATCAACTTTTTCAGGGACACGAGGGACTTCGTCCGATGGGCTTCACGGAAAAAAGGAGACTGAGCAAGATGGCACCCTTGGGCAGGAAGGGGACCACGTATGCGTGGTAGGAACTCCCAAAGGCTTTCTTTCAAAGCTGGGGATTTGCTCCACGCGGGGCTCCATTGGGGTCGACGTGTCACACATGTGAGAATGGACTTCCTGCTTGATCCCAGAGAAATTTCTTTACGGAAAGGGTGGTGGATCTGAGGAATAGTCTCCCAGTGGAGGGGGTAGAGATGAGGCCAGTATCTGAATTCAAAGAAGCATGGGACAAATACAGAGGATCTCTAAAGGAAAAAAGGGGATTGTTGTTGTGGTTGATATTGAAGGGCAGACTAGATAGGCCATGTGGTCTTTTTCTGTTGTCATGTTTCTGTTTCTATTACTCCTGCTGGAATTCTGCATACAGTAATTCAAAATATTGCACTCTTTTGTGATCCATATTTTAAAATACAATACAGAAAAAATCATCACTCAAAAGCAATATATTTTGTTATTCTGAAATGAAATGCATGCAGAATTTTGCATAATTCAGACCTTTTGACACAGAAGTTGGAATTTTATTTGCAGAATTTCTGGCAGTTGTAAATGTATTGTGAATTGACAAATTAAAAAAAAAAAAGCTAGGAAGCTCCTAAGCTCCTTTGCTCAAGGATAAGCATAGTGCACAAAAAGATATCTATATTGTGTAACTATAAAGGTGAGTTAGTTACAGCAGAAAAGGACATAATACCCATCAGAATAAAATGTCTGGAACTGCTGTATCAGTCATTAGTTAGAGATAACAGCTTAAAGGAGGAAGAGCTTTCGGGAAAGCAATTGCTAAGCATATTATGTCAATTTTAGAGGCCCCTATTGGTATTGATGAGATTGAAGAGAGTTTGTTTTTATTTAAAACACAGAAGGAACCAGATGAAGACCGATTCACCAGCAAGTTTTATAGACATTTTAAAGACCATTTATATCCTATTCTGCTACAAGTCTAGCCCTCTTTTTAGGAAAGAGGGCAGTCTGAGGGTACCTTTTTGAAGGCCCTCATAATGTTAATTAGTAATATAGTAAATGATGGCAGATAGAGACCAGCATTGTCTAACTACACTGCTCACTAAGGTTGCTAAATTTGTAGAGTTATACCCGCTGCTCTGCGTAGGTTACTCCCCCCTCTATGCCTTTGTATAAGGTTGTACATGCCACTCTAGGCAGGTTAACCCTATTTATGAAGTTGACATTTGTTTAGATTCCATCCTCTTGCTATGCAGTGATCCTTTGGGTCCGTCTAATGCCTTTTTGAAATCTGTACAGTTTTTGCTCCTACCACCTCCTTCAGGGGGGTGAGGCATTCCATGAAAAAGTATTTGCTGATGTTGCTTTAAGTTTACCTCCTTGCAACTTCACTTCATGTCTTCTAGTTCTACAGCTTCCCTGGCTTCCAAAAAAGGTTTGTTCATTAATATTTTATTTATTTTATTTATTTATTTATTTATACATACATTTATATACCGCATCTTCCAAAGTTCAGTTGCGGTTTACAGTGAACAACAATTAATAACAAATAATACCCTTTAATTATTTAAAGGTCTGTGTCATATCTCCCCGTATCTCTATAGGGTATACATATTTAGGTCTTTGAGTCTTTTCTCATATGCCTTCTGGCATAGACCCCCATATCATCTTGGAAGCATTCCTCTGAACCATTTCAAGTCCTTTTATATACTTTGAAAGATACAGTCTCCAAATCTGAAAACCATGCTCCAAGAAAGGCCTCATAGATGACCTGTACAGATGCCCTACTAATTCTTTCTTCCTGTTGGTTATTTCTCTTTCTATGCAGCCTAACATCCTTCTGGCTTTTGCCACTAACTTGTCACACAGCTTCGCAACCTTTAGACATTATCAATCCAAGATAATTCTCTCTTGGTCTGGACACACAAGCCTCTTGTCCCCTACTGCAAACAGCTCCTTCAAGTTTCTGCATACAAAGTGCATCACTCTGCACTTCTATGCATTAAATCTAAATTACAAAGCATTTGACCATTCTTCACAGTTTTGTAATCTTTTCTCTTGTCCACTCCCTCTGAATATACATTCTGTTGCAATCTCTGTATCAAGCACTGACATTCCAAGCAGGAACTCTATTGCAAGCAAGGTAATTCCGTGTGGCTTTTAACTACATTCTCTCTGCCTGAAAGCTCTTAAAGGGGTTTTGGTTATCATCTGTAAAAGCCAATTGTTTTTGTTTGTCTTGCTATACTGCAAAAAGGGCATTTTTTGTGGTGTTGGGCAAAAAGCTCTCTCAGAGTTCATTGTTTTTTGTTCCATTCACAGCAAGCTATTTGAAGCTGCTGACCTCATCAGATGTTAGCTCCCTCCCTATCCACCCCAGTTCCCACCCACCCCATTTGAAGAATTCTTGTTATATATGGCAGCTCCGCAATTAGTTACACATTTATAGGGCATCTACCAAATTAGTTACAGAGAGGGACTCCGAACAGCACTATTAGAACACACTTAAGAGGTTAACTGCTTTTTCTCTGAAATGACAGATGAGGAACAGGCAGGTACTTTAGTAGGTTTATCCCATTCTTTTATTTCAAAAGGTGTCAAAGCTCCACCAACTGGCACATGACAGGTAAGAACATCATAGTTACTCACCTGTAACAGGTGTTCTCCAGGGACAGCAGGAATCAGTCCTCACTTATGGGTGAGGTCGGCACCGACGGAACCTGCGCGGAGCAATTCCCCAGCTTTCAAAGAAAGCATTTGGGATTGCTACCACGCATGCGTGGTCCTCTTCCCACCCAAGGGTGCCATCTTGCTCAGTCAGGTCCTTTAGTTCGAGCTCTACCAAGCAGATGGCAAGGGGAAAAATTCAGCAACTCATCAGGGGAAGCGGGAGGGTAGTGAGGACTGATTCCTGCTGTCCCTGGAGAACACCTGTTACAGATGAGTAACTACACTTTCTCCAGACACAAGCAGGAAGTCAATCCTCACTTATGGACTCCCTAGCTACAGGCTACCAGGCGAGCCGAGGTCAGTGCCACCAGGAAGGCCACCTTCCAGGGCAAATGTTGGAGCGAACACGTTGCCATCGGCTCGAAGGGTGCACGAGTGAGCTGCGTGAACACCAAGTTCAAGTCCCATTCCGCCGGAGGGGGATGGATGGGTGGCTTAGCTAACAGAAGGCCCCGCATGAAGCGGGAGACTAGTGGTTGCCCTGAGAGAGGTTTTCCCTCGATAGGGAGATGATTAGCCGATATAGCACTCAAATGAACTCTAACAGAGTTCGACTTCAGTCCTTCCCTCGAGAGGTGGAGATGGTACTGGAGAACCCACAGAACCTGGCACGAGAAGGGGGTCGATCTGGTGCTCTGAGTACCAGACGGAGAAGCGTTTACACTTAAAAGCTAAGCCCGCCTAGTGGAGTGCTTCCTCGAGGCAAGGAGGATTTTATCGACCTCCTCCGGAAGGGCCAGAGAGGCTAGAGAGACCCGTTCAGCCGCTAGGCCGTGAGGGTTAGGGAGGGTAGATTCAGGTGTAGTACCCGACCAATGTTCCCTCTAATTTTCTGTAGGCTGTGTGCACATAAAATATCAGCTGTGTGCAGCTTTTGAAGGAAGGTTAAATTTTTGTGCGCCACATAACGACACTCTGAGTTATATACTTTAAAATTTGACTACACGTCAGAATACAGTATGTACACCACATTGATTTTAATTAAATTAAATGAAAATAGACGATTACTAAATGAAGCGGGAAATTTCTAGTAATTACAATCATAACTTTTAAATTTTAAGACATCTGTGTTGTTTCCTATCAGAATCAGAGCCGTAATTTTTGTGCGCTCTGTTGTAAAGTATGTGCGCTCGCTCGGCGAGGTGTGTGAGCGCGCACACGCGCACAGCTTAGAGGGAACAGTGTACCCGACCCTCCTTCTGCATCAGCAAGTCCATGGCAGAGCCCAGGGGAATCGGAGGCTCTGACAACAGCCGGAGCAGGGTGGGAACCAAGGCTGCAGAGGCCACGAGGGGGCCATGAGAATTAGCGATGCCTCGTCCCGTTGAGCCTTGAACAGAGTCCTCACAATGAGAGGGAAAAGAGGGCATGCATAGAGAAGACTGGAGGACCAGTCCAGGAGAAATGCATTGGAGCTCGCCCTACCCGGGTACGGCACTGGGCCACAGAAGCGAGGAAGTTGTGTATTCTGAGGGATGGCGAAGAGGTCCATCGCTGGAGTGCCACAGTGTAGAAACAGCCAACCTGCCACTCTGGGATCCAGGCGCCATTCGTGGGGGTGAAGGATTCTGCTGAGCCTGTTCACCAGGACATTCTCCTGACCCGGGAGATACATCGCCTTGATGGACATCCTCCGCCGGGCAGCAAAAGAGCAAATGAGGACTGCCTCCCTGCAGAGAAAGCGCAACCACGTGCCCCCCTCTGTTGATATAGAACATCGCTACCCGGTTGTCGATCTGCACCAGAACAGACTTCTCGTTGAGGACCTTCTCGGAGGACATTCTCGAAGGCCCTCAGGGCCCAGCGGATGGTCCAAAGCTCAAGCAGGTTTATCTGCTGTTGAGCCTCCACCAACGACCACTACCCCTGTGTGAAGAGAGACCCGCAATGGCATCCCCACCTTAACAGGGAAGCATCCGTGGTCAGTACCACATCATGCTGTGGGGCCTGGAGGGGCGATCCCTGCAGGAGGTTGCAAGGGTTTTGCCACCAGTTCAGGGACAAATGAAGGTCGGGAAGAACTCTGACAGGGTCCGAGGTGTCCAAGGGATTGACTCCATTGGGAGCTGAGACACCACTGGGTCGTCCGCATGTGCAGGCACAAGTGAGGAACTACATGCACGGTTGAGGTCATGTTGCCCAAGAGACGTAGCATGGACCGAGTGGTGACCTAGTGGGCGCTCTGCATGCGAGCTGCCAGAGCCCAAAGGCAGGTGGAGCAATCCACCGGCAAGAAGGGCATGGCCTGCTAAGTATTAAGGCGTGCCCCGATGAACTCAAGAGCCTGTGCCAGTTCAAGGTGAAACTTTGGGTAGTTGACCAAGAACCCCAAACTCTCCAAGAGGACGACAGTGCGCGACATTGCTTGCTGGGCCTCCTTGACGGAGGAGCCCGTCACGAGCCAGTTGTCGATGTAGGAAAACACTGACATACTCCGGCGCTGAAGGTGAGTGGCAGCCACGAGAGGCACTTTGTGAAGACCCGTGGGGAGGATGCGAGACCAAAGGGGAGCCCCCCCCTGTATTGGAAATGCTCGCCCTGCACCCTGAAACACAGGAGCTGCCTGTTTTGGGGGTGGATCAGGATATGGACCTTTAAGCGTCCTTTAGATCCAAGGAGCACAGCCAGCCACACTACTGGAGGAAGGGCAGCAGCACGTCAAAAGATAACATCTTGAATTTCTCCCGCACCAGGAACTTGTTTAGCTTGCGGAGGTCGAGGATGGGCCGTAGACACCCCATCTTTTGCGGGACGAGGAAATACTGGGCATAAAAGCCCCGACCTCGAAGGTAGGGAGGGACCTTCTCGACTGCATGTTGGGCAAGGAGGGAGTGTAATTCCCGCTGCAGCAAGAGCTGGTGCGCGGTGAGTCGAGGAGGCTCCGCCGGGGAGAAAGGGGGTGTTTACCGACCTCCGATGTTTTTGTCTAGAACGAGTTTCTAAAGCAAATGGTGGTAAATCACTGGATAAGACTTTAATATATAAAGAGCAACGTTGGATCTTTAAGCTTCAATCGGTTCAACCAGACGGTCTAAACTCCCAGATTGATTGGAATCTTTGTTCCTGATTGGCTAACACCGTAGGGTTGGCCGTCTTTATTAACCAATAAATAGGGCTCCGTGTGATAAGTTTGAAACACATGCGCGACGCTCTTCTATGAAACTTGATCATTCATTGTGGGTAATTCTATGAGGTGAGTCAGATGGACCTTGAAACATCTTCGCTCCGATATGAAGTATATGCATATGGTCTTCAGTGTATTTTGATAAGAAATATACCATACTAATTAGAGAATGTTATTCTTGTTTCCTAGTTCTGATTAAAGAAAAAGTCAGTGGCTTACCCCTGAAGAAACGTTTTTGTGAAACGTAGTAGCGCTATGGCTGACGTTGGGATTTTCCTGCTTCAAGAAAGATAAGCCGGACTATCTTCTAACGTTTTAATATAAACAAAAAATTACAAAAAACATTATAACAATTGATAAAGAATTAAAGAATAAGGGGTCATTGATGCAATTTGGAGCAAGTTGGTAGAAAAATACAATTACCATAGCTCTTTGAAGTCTGAGACCCAATGATAAATTAACAACTATATGGCTGTGTTAACAAGTCTCTTTTAAGAGTTGGAAACTATTTAAAAATATTCTCACATTAATTGAGCACCGACACAATGAAGGATTCCCTGGGCAAGGCCTCATACCGAAGAATATCGAGTTCTTCAGCACGAGGGTCCTCCTCGATCTGGGTGACCAGGTTGAGGGCCCGAGCCATGTCCTAAATGAACACCAAAAAGGAGGTGTCCTCGGGTGGTGAACGCCGCTGGAGACCAGGTGGAGAGGGGTCTGACAGGAGATCCTGCTGAGTGCGGGTTTCCGGGGATGTGTCCCCATCAGATTCCAAGTCTGAGAAGTCGGTCAAGGGATCCGAGCTGGGCAGTTCGCCCTATCCGATGGCCGGCGGCCTGGAGCCTGAGGCCCTGGATGATCTCGCCGCCGAGGACCCTCACGAGGCCCGTAGCTCTCGTGGATTTCCTGGACTGATTTGGGCATCCCACGCGAGGGACCCACGGTCTAAGGGCACAAGTCAGCAAAGCTGGCCGTAAGTGCCTGCTGGGAAGCAATGAACGCAGAAATGCTGCATTCCAGTGCCAGCATATGGGACTCCCACATGGGCGTGAGGGCCTGGGATTCCAATACCAGGGTCACCGGATCAGGCATCGAGGAGGACAGGGGGTCCTCACCGGGAGAACCCTCAGGAGACTGGGCACCTTCACTGGAGGCCTCCGTTTCTCTGCAATGTACCTTGTGGGGTCGCTCCTTGTCCGACTCTTGGTAATGCCAAAGGGGGCTAAGCGACCAGGCACGGGAGTGCTCGCGCTTGTTGGGGGTCCCAGACAGCGACTTCGAGGCCGCCTTCTTGCGTCGTTCCACCTCGGGGGACCCCTGGTCAGAATGCCACCTTGAACACGGTGCCACAGGGGGAGAACCTACCGGAGGGGAGACGACCGAGGGTGCCACCAGAGACTCAGGCAGCTTTTCGAAAAATCTCTTCAGACTTCTAATTACGGCTGAGCAGAGACTTACAAGATATTTTCTTACAGAGTGAACAGAGCACTGAGTCATGGTTGGCTCCCAGACACCTTAGACAACAGTCATGAGTGTCCGTAAGCGACATGTTCCTAGAGCATCTATCGCATTTTTTAAACCCGATGGCTATGGGGGCAAAAACAGCCCCTGCAATGTCGAAGACCCATGCGGCCAGCGGTTGGGAAGACAAAAAAAAAAAATAAAGGTATCCCCGCAAGCTCTGAAGAGAGCAAGGTGAGGACGGATAGAGGACCGGTGCAACCGGAAAAAAGAAGAGAGAGCCTGTTAAGGCTAGAAAACAAAAACTTTTTTACGAGGGATGAGGATGTGTCTCCGAAGGGCTCCGCGGAAAAAGGGAGAATGAGCAAGATGGCACCCTTGGGCGGAAAGAGGACCACCAGGGCCGGCAGAATCACGAATCCAACTCCTTCAGCCCTTGATTTGGAGAATCATTATGCAGCCCAAGAAGTGGAGGACGTAAAAGCATCCCAGGAAAGGGAAGAACCAGAGCTCGAGCACCCCAATGTTGCAGAATCAGTGATCACAAGGAAGTGAAGGATAGTGGTGTCTGGTGACTCTCTTCTGAGGGGTACCTGAGGCGTCCATCTGCCAACCAGATCTGATGTCTAGAGAGGCGTGATGTCTGCCAAGTGCAAAAATCCAAGATGTTACGGAGAGTTTTCTGAGCCTCATCAAGCATACAATTATCTGATGTTGATAATCCATGTCGGCACCAATATTGACAGGTATACCTCTGAGCATATCAAAAGTGACTTCATGGCTCTGGGACAGAGGGTGAAGCAGAGAGATGTGCAGGTGGTGTTCGATTCGATACTCTCTGTTGAGGGTAAAGACAGAGGCAGATAAGCTTGTATCCTGGAGATAAATGCATGGCTGCGTAGATGATATCATCGAGAGTGTTTTGGTTTCATGGACCATAGGATGATGTTCCAAGGGCTACAGCAGAAATGGCATCCATCAGTCCCAGAAAGGCTTATGTGTTTTTAGTACCAGAATGGCTAATCTATGTTTATGTTTATTACATTTGATATACCACTCAGGCCAAAGCATCAGAGCGGTTTACAATATTACATAAATGATACTGAAAATACGAAAAGAACGCCATTGATAAGATAGGACAGAGTAAGAGATACAGTGATAGTCAAAGAAATAGAAGAGACAAAAGAAAAGGCTCATTATAACATCCAGAGAGGTAGAATATCGTACCACCACATCTCAGTCCTTCCAGACAGACTTAACCATAATCTTTTCTTTTTTTTTTTTTTCCATTAAAGTTTTTATTAAGAATTCCACAACACAAGAACAATAAACAAGAACACAAAAGTCCTTATACAGAGCTAACAGTAGAAACTACATTCTTTTACATCCCGTACCTCCCCCCCGAGCCCCCCCTCCCCTCCTTCCCCCCCCCAGGCAGCTACCCCTTAATACAACACTGAAAAGGGTCATGGAGTAGAGATTGGACCATGAACAATACGTCTCATCAGTTACATAAAACAATCAATCAATGCCAGGGGCAATGGGCCAGATCAAAAGTCTTGTCTAAATAGCTGTAAACGGGACACCCAGCACGTCCGAGGCAGTATGGCACAGGCTGGAAGCCCCTCTTCCCCTAAGACCCCTCCGGGAGCTCTCGTTGGGGTGGCTCATTAACCCATCTAAAATAAGGGCCCCAGATTTCCTGAAACTGAGCCAACCGCTGCTGGCGGAGAGCGGTAAGGCGGTACATTAATGAGAGGTGTTCGACTCGCCCTTGTACTTCCTCCAAGGTAGGCGGGGAGACAGCCCTCCACTTCCTCACTATCAGGAGTCGCATAGCCCCGCACACCACCCTACACCACTTTGACCCCCCCCCCACATTCAGCAGGGCCATACAGGGGCCTAAAACGATACCTTCGCCCAGGACCTGCCCCATCCACTCCGCTACCATACACCACGTGGGCTGAAGCTTAGGGCATTCCCACCAGATGTGCATAACGGATCCTAACTCTCCACACTCTCTCCAGCAGAGTCCCTGACCCCCTCTCCATTTCTGTAGGCGTTGGGGCGTCAGGTGCCATCTATAGAGCACCTTATAGTTTTGCTCCAAGAGAGAGCTAGATAGGATTCCCCGAAATAACCCTTTGTAAACTGCTTCCCATTGGGCCTCATCCCAACATTTGAGTAAGTCCCGCTCCCAAGCTTTCTTGTGGGCCCACCCTCCCCTATCCCCGGTGTCCATTAGCCTGTACAACCGGGAAATCATACCCTTAATAGTCCCACCCTCCACCAACCCATCCACAACAGCCCCTTGCCCCTCCCCCCCCCAACCACCCAAACTGTTGCAGTAATGACGCGCTTGCAGAAATTGATACCTATCCCCCACCAGTACTGGGAATTCAACGCATAGATCCTCAAAGGTCACCCAATCCGCCCCGTCCTTAAACTGCCCTACATGGTGCAACCCCTGACTTGCCCAGCGCTGGAAGGCAGGATCGCACCGCCCTGGCGGAAAGTCGGGATTGTCCAACAGGGGCATAAACCTTGAACACCCCCGATTGCCGTACCACCTGGAGCGCCATTTCAACCAATAGCGCATAGTAAGCGCTACATAAGGGTTTCCCCCTCCTTTTAGCACCGCGCCAGCGTCCCTCACCCACACCAGATGTGATAGGCGTCTCCCCCCCCCCAAATCCGATTGTTCCAGCTCCACCCACTCAGCTGCATCCCGCAAAAGCCATTCAAAGACCGCCCGCACCCGGGCCGCCTCATAATATCTACTCAATTGAGGCATCCCCATACCCCCCAAACGACGAGGTGCATATAGGATATGCCGGGCCACCCGCGGCCGCCGACCCTGCCACACAAAGAACATCAGCTTATCCTGTAGCTTCCGCAGGTACGACCTGGGGACCTCGACTGGCAAATTCATAAACAGATAGAGGAGGCGTGGCACCAAGATCATCTTGATCAAATCTATTCGACCTAGCCAAGAAACCTCATAGGCCCCCCACCTCTCAAGCTCCCGCATGACTTTACCCTGGGCAGGCATGAAATTCTCGCGAAACAGATCGCGTCTCTGGCTGGTAAGCTGCACTCCAAGGTACCTAATACTAGTTTTGGCCCAATGGAAAGGGAAAGACCCCCTAAGAGCCTCCACGGTCTCCCCACCCACGGTGAGATTCAGGACCTCTGATTTCGTAGGGTTCATACGAAACCCTGACAAGGCGCCATACCTGTCCAGTTCGTTCAGAATAGCCGGAAAGGATCGCATAGGGTCAGAAACAAAAAACAGGACATCATCAGCAAAAAGAGATATCTTGTGCTGCTGTCCACCCACCGCTACTCCACGCACGTCCACACTGTCCCGGACCCTCTGGGCCAACGGTTCCATGGCAAGTATAAACAGCAGGGGTGAGAGTGGGCATCCCTGTCGCGTCCCTCGATGCAATTCGAAAACTTGGGTGGTGGATCCGTTAATTTTTAGGCAAGCTAGTGGGTGCCGATACAGAGCACGCACCCAGTCCAAAAAAGGCCCCACGATCCCCACTCGCTCTAGCGTCGCAAAAAGAAAAGGCCAACTCACCCGATCAAATGCTTTTTCAGCATCCACCGCCAACAATGCCATCTCTGCCCCCTCTCTACCCCCCTTCCACACTAAATTCAGCACTCTTCGAATGTTATCTGAAGTGTAGCGCCCGGGCACAAATCCTGATTGGTTTGGGTGGACCAATTGTCCCATAAACGGGAGCAGTCTATTGGCCAAGACTCGAGTAAAGATCTTAAGGTCACTGCCTAAAAGCGAGATAGGCCGATAGGAGCCGCATTCTAGGGGATCCTTCCCCTCCTTATATAAAATACTAACCCCTGCCAACCTCAGGGAGGGTGGTAAAATACTATCCCCCTTAAAGGAATTATACATTCGCACCAAAGGCCCAACCAAGCACCCCGCAAAGACTTTGTAAAAACGGTTAGAAAACCCATCCATGCCGGGGGCTTTGTGGGGTCTCAGGCCTTTAATCACCGTTAGGACCTCATTTTCCCCAATGGGAGTTGAAAGACCCCCCGATTCTGCTTCCGATAGTCGGGGCAGACGAACAGTATCCAGAAAGTCACTGATCGCGGCCTCTGGTACATCAGTTTCCGGCGTATATAGCTCCCGATAGTACTGAACAAAGCGATCTTCTATTTCTCTCTCCAACCACAGTATTCCACCCTCTTTCCCTCGCACCTTCAGGATAGCATTCCTGGCAGCCAGCTTCTTAACCCGGTGGGCAAGCAGCCTGCCCGCCTTATTGCCGAATTCAAAGAACTTCTGCTGTAGCAGGCTTAATTTGTGTCTGATCTCTTGCATATTCAATTCACTTAATTCCAACTGCGCCTTCCGCAATTGCCCTGCCAGGGAGACCTCCTGCTCTCCTCGTTTCATACGACTTTCCAGCTCACCTATCATAGCCAACAATTCGGATTGCTTCTCCAACCGCAATTTCTTTTTACGAGCACCGAGGGCCACCAACCTCCCACGGATCACCGCCTTTAAACAGTCCCACACAATTCCCGGTGAGCATTCCCCATTATCATTCAGGAGCAAGTACTCTTCTACATCACGCCGAATCTGCTTCACCACCTCCGCATCCTCTAGCAAGGACTCATTCAATTTCCACCACTTCTTAGGAGGTCGCGAGTTCCCAAGTTGTAAGGTACAAACAACCGGGGCGTGATCCGACCACGTCCGCTCTCGAATTGCACAATCAGCCACCTCAGCCATCAACGCTTTATCAATAAGCAACAGGTCAATCCGAGAAAAACCCCCATGTACAGGAGAAAAGAACGAATAGTCCCGCTCGCCATAGTGCGTCTCCCGCCAAAGGTCCACCACCTCCAAAGTTTCCATCATACGTTTCAAACAGAAGCGATGCTTCCTCGTTGTGGACGCTGCACCTCGCGAGGTGTCGACTAGAGGATTAAGGGCCACGTTAAAGTCCCCCCCGCTCACTAACTGCCCGTCCCCCTTGTTCAGAAGAACTGTCTCAAGCTCCCCAAAGAAAGCTGCCTGTTCAGTGTTGGGGGCATATACACTAGCCAAAGTATACAGCTGCTGACCCCACCGTAACTTAACCACCACATACCGCCCCCCTTTGTCCCTAACCACCTCCTCCACCTGTCCCAGTACCCTATTGGACAACAGTAGGCCCACCCCGCCTTTTTTCTTCTCCAGCTTATTGGAAGCAAAATATTGTTGTGGGAAACGGGGATGACGCATGCGACCCTCGTCTTTAGAGAGCAAGTGGGTCTCCTGTACAAATATGACATCCCCCTCTAATCTAGAGCATTCCTTAAAAAACAGTTGTCTTTTATAGTAGGAGTTTAAACCCCTAACATTGATAGTCACTAACTTAAGTGTGGCCATAGTCTCTCCCCTTAACACTATTAGTCGTAGCCACCCCCGGGTCCCTGTTTGCCCTCCCCCCTCCCCCCCCCTCTATCTCGCCCCCACCTACCAACCCCCCTCCCCCCACCCCCCAACGCACCGCCCGATCCAACAAGTAGATCGGTTCCAGGTCACGTCAGCCTGTGCAGCCTCCCCGCTCGTTGCTTAGTCTCTTCCCCGGGCACAGGTACACAGCTCAAAAACATTCCCTCTTAAGCGAGAGAGCCTGCCAATTTCTCCCCCAATTCCCCCTCCCCCAAATCCCACACAACACAGCAATTGAATACCAACACGAAATAACAGATTACAAGTAACCCCTGCAGCAGGCCAAATTCAAAGACCCCAAATGATGAGTCTTGGCAGCGGATCATATCAACTACACCCCCTCATTTTTTTCCTTTTGTATTTTTCCTTTTTTTTTTTTTTTTTTTTTTTGTTTTCCTCTTCTCCCCTTTAAACATTAAACATACGATTCAAGGTGGGTATGTTAACCCCACCCCCCCTGGCTCTCCCCACCACCCCTCTCCCAACCTCAACCAAGTTGTCGAAAACCCCTTTATACAAACAAAACAAAACCCCACAGTTCAGGAGGCCAACTCTGCAGGTTGCAATGCTGGCCTTGTCTTCCGTAGCCTCCGCTCCCCGCCAGACACTCTGCTCCAGCTCGTCTGGGGGCGTCTAGGTGGGTCTTCTCCCACTCTCGCCCGCTGATCCTCCGGGGCACTCGTCGGCAGATTGGCCCATCCCGCCTGCTTTAGCCCTGCAATGGCTGCCTCTACTGAATGCACCACATAGGATTTCGTGTTGATAGTAAATTGCAGGCCCACAGGAAACAACCACCGGTAGCGCACATTCTCTTCACGAAGCCGTTTCGTCACCTGCTGGTACTCCCGGCGCTTTCTCATAGTGATACTAGAAAGGTCAGCAAACACTTCCACATCCGCTCCATGCCAGTTGAGTTTCCCCAGCTTCCGCGCCGCCCGGAATACCAGCTCTTTGGATCGATATTCATGTAGGCAGCAAACAATATCCCGGGCTCTATTGTCACGTTTCGGCCCCAAAGACCGATGGGCCCGATCTACTCTGAGACACACCCCTTCTATATCCATATCAGCAGCTTTCAAAACAGCGCCACAGAATTCTTCCGCTAAAGCCACATAATTAACAGCTCCATCGCCTTCTGGGAGGCCACGTAGCCGGATGTTGGATCGACGGGAGCGGTTTTCAAGATCCTCCAGTTTTTGTAGGATATCGCCCTGCGCTTCCTCCAGCGCAGCAGTGCGCTGAGTCGCAATCCCGATCTGTTCGTCATGCTCCTCTGTTCTGTTTTCCAGCTCCTCTATCCGGGTGCCAAGCATTTGCATATCGCCTTTCAAGTCCTTAAACCAGTTCTGAACCTCCAACTTGAATGTGGAAATCTCCGATTGTGTAGATTCAAACCAGTTTTTCAAGTCTGCTCGCAAGCTCAAAATGTCACCTGCAGTGCCCGGCGCGACACCCCCAACTTCTTCTCCCTTCTCTGCCACTGTGCTGCCCCAGTCGCCGGTTTGCTCACAGGGGTCTTCAGACCAGTTCCCCCTTTAAAGGAAAAGGTCTTTAAATCAGTCCCAGGCTTTTTGCCAGCCATCGCTACCCCAATGTGCGCCCAGGCAGCC
The DNA here is from genome assembly GCA_033557465.1 of Ichthyophis bannanicus. Lineage (NCBI taxonomy): Eukaryota > Metazoa > Chordata > Amphibia > Gymnophiona > Ichthyophiidae > Ichthyophis > Ichthyophis bannanicus. Next base: position 200,723,700 of record CM066035.1, on the reverse strand, counting down.
ACTCCACACCGCCAGACAACCCCTCAGTGGGCTCCACAGGTCTTCCCCGGAAGGGACCACTCCTGGGGTGATATTCCACTGCTCTCCTACGGTTTCACTGGTGGACAGGCTAGGCCACCAAGAGCAGCCCCAAAAACTCAGAAATGGGACCAAATGGATGTCACAGGACCAGAAAGAAGTGCACAGTGGAGGGGGGGGGGGCCTCCGTCCGAACACCGCAGGGACCGAGTTCCCTCAGAGCCAGGGGAGATGGCTAAACTGTGGCTCAATCCGTCGCAGGGGGCAGGTTTGCGGCAGGCCTGGTCATCCCTGCTTCCCCTCCACTGTATTGGCGGCCACGTGGTCGGGCAGCTCCAGCGCTGCCAGGCCCTCAGCTCCAAGCCCGCCGCGGGGGAAACCCTCGATCTCCTGCCCCGCAGCTGACAGCCACTCCGCTCTCCTCAGTTCAAGGGATCACCCCCCAGCAGACGGCCCTCCGGCCCGCCAAACGTCGCCGGTAATTATGGAGAGGAGGGGGGGGGAGCGAATAATCTCCTCAAAAGCCCGCCGCCATGCTGCCTGCACACAAGTCGACCCGTGCTGCGCTACGTGCGGTCGCGGCTTTTAGAAACTGCATCGGGACGCTCAGGGGGTGCTGCCAACCTTGCTCCGGTCTCTCGGTCAGCGTTTTCCGCGTCGGGGAATGCTTATTGCGCCAGTTGCAGGGGAAAATCGGCGGAGCCGGTCTAGGGCACCGCCATGCTGCCTGGTGACGTCACCGGAACTCTCAACCATAATCTTTTCTCATCACAATTCAAGCCAGGCAGGAATACGCCGCAGAAGTGGCTGCTTATAAACCGCTGCTGCCTGGATGTACTTGACAGAAGCAGGTGATGAGGCAAAGCTCTCACTCACAGCCTGCGACGCCGACATCATCCCTCCACCGTCCCGATTGCCGCGGCAAGCAAACCAAATACAGCAGTTTACCCGGTCCCGCACGGTCCAATGCCTAAGAGCCACGCCGAAGAGGGCTTTAAATTAGATTAATTGGGGATGGGTGAAGAAAGTCCCCAGGTAAGTGAAACATTAAATACCTGTATAGAAATGGGTAAAAGGGGCAATATCTGGAAAGTGGTGTGTATAAATGCCCACAGCATGGAGGAAATAAGATCCCAGATGTTGAGGTTTAATGGAAGAGGCTGACTTGGATTTAGAGTGGTTACAGAGACATGGTTCATGGACAACCAAGACTGGGATGTAATACAAGCCTATACTTTATTCAGAAATGATAGGATAAAGAGGAAGGGGAGAAGGAGTGGCACTATATCTAAAAATAACATTAAAGCTATAGAATTACAGTGCTTGAAGGGGAGAGAGGAGGCACTGTGGGTTAAACTGGAAAGAGGGAAAGAGAAATCAATTTGCATTTGCGTGATATACATACCTCTCTCACAAGGAGAAGTAGCAGATGGAGATTTAATAAAAGATATACGCAGCATTCCTAAGAAAGGGGAAGTGCTATTGATAGGTGATTTCAATATGCCGGATGTTGACTGGAACATCCCTGCTACAGTGTCATCCAGAAGTAAGGAGATCCTGGATTACCTACAGAGAGAACTATTCAGGCAACTGGTAACAGAACTCACACATGAAGGGGCCATACTGGACTTGTGCCTACCAATGGGGAAAGTGTTTCTGATGCTATAGTGGGAGATCATCTCGCATCCAGTGATCAACAGATGGTGTGGTTCAGCATTAGGACAAGGCTGATAAAAAAGCAAGGGTGTTAGATTTTAGGAAAACTAATTTTGCAAAAATGGGCCAATACCTCAAGGAGTTCTTAGTGGAATGAAAATAGCTGGGGTACATAGAAAAACAGTGGGATATTTTAAGGGCAACCATTCTTTTTGTTAGAAAGGTAAAAGGCAAAGGAACCCACTACGGTTCTCAAAAGTAGCCGCTGAAAAGGTGAAGAAGAGGGAGGCCTTCATGAAAAGAGTAGTTACTCAACTGTAACAGGTGTTCTCCAGGAGCAGCAGGAATCAGTCCTCAAATATGGGTGACGTCGGCGCTGACAGAGCCCCCGTGCAGAGCATTTCCCCAGCTTTCAAGGAAAGCCTTTGGGAATGCAGCGTGCCTGCGCGGTCCCCTTCCCGCCCAAGGGTGCCATCTTGCTCAGTCTGATGACATAGCTAAAAGACAGCAAAAAAAACCCAAAATGAAGTATATGACTGCAACTCCAGGGGAGGAGGGAGGGTCGTGAGGACTGATTCCTGTTGCTCCTGGAGAACACCTGTTACAGGTGAGTAACTACTCTTTCTCCAGGACCAAGCAGGAAGTCAGTCCTCACATATGGGACTCCCCAGCTCTAGGCTACCGGGAACCCAAAGCTGAAAAAATGGCTCCCTCTGCAGAGCCTCAGCATGTATGATAAGAATATCCTCTGAGAACGCCCCCATATGGTAGCCCAACACAAGGGCCGGAGGGTAGGAGTTGCCTAAACCTCAAAGAGATTACGGAGTACCGCCTGTCCGAAAGCAATGTCCCTTCGGGAATCTCTCTTGAGGCAGTAGTGGGCCACAAAAGTCTGGCTTGAAGACCAAATAGCGGCCCAGCAGATGTCAGCCAACGGAACAGAGCGGAGATGAGCTACTAACGCGGCTTTCGCCCTGACACGGTGGGACGTGATTCAACCCTGCAAGGGGAGGTCAGCTGCACTGTACGCCCAGGCGATACAATCTGCTACCCAAGTGGACAACGTACGCTTAGAGACAGGTAAGTCCAACTTATTAGGGTCAAAGGATACAAAGAGCTGAGTAGCCCTTTGATGCCCCCTCGTATGCTCTATGTAAAAGGACAACGTCCTCTTACAGTCCAGAGTATGCAAGACTGTCTCAGCCCGGCTGGTATGTGGCCTGGGAACCACCTCCTGGTTGAGGTGAAAAGAGGAGACAACTTTTGGAAGGAACTTCGGATGAGTCAGGAGGACCACCCTGTTCCTATAGAACCGTGTGTACGGTCGATCAGAAACCAGAGCTTGTAGTTCACTCACACGTCTGGCCGAGGTAAGGGCTACCAAGAAGAGCACCTTCCAAGAAAGGAAGCGTAAATGGCAAGTAGCCATCGGCTCAAACGGTGGGCGAATAAGTTGCTGCAAGACCACGTTCAAATCCCACTCAGTGGCCGGTGGACAAACCGGAGGCTTGAGAAGAAGCAGCCCTCTGAGGAAGCGGGACACCAAGGGGTGAAGTGACAGAGACTGTCCCTCCACCGGTGAGTGGTGCGCTGATAGAGCACTGAGGTGGACCTGAACAGAGTTAGACTTAAGGCCTAGGTCTGACAGGTGAAGTAGATACTGCAGTACCATTGGCACAAGGCAGGAGAAAGGATCTTCACTGCGCTGAGCACACCATATTGTGAACTTAAGCCACTTGAGGGCATAGGACTTTCTGGTGGATTGCCTCCTAGAGGCCAAAACCACCTCTTCAACCTCCTTAGGTAGAAGCAAGTGAGCCAGCACTATCCTTTCAGCAGCCAGGCCATCAGATTGAGGGATCTGAGATTGGGGTTCAGAAGGGAACCCTGATCCTGGGACAGGAGATCGGGTTGCAACCCCAGAGGGAATGGAGTTTCCACTTCCAACTGCAGAAGTGGAAACCACGGCTGCCTCGGCCATCTGGGACCTACCAGAATGACCGAGGCCTTGTCTCGTAGAATCTTGAACAGCGTTCGGGCCACCAGGGGCGTGAGAGGAAACGCATACAGGAGGCCCGTCGACCAAGAGATCAGAAAAGCATCTGCTGCCACTTTCAGAGGATGCGGCTGTCTGGAGCAGAACCTGGGCAGCTGACGGCTCACTGGACTGGCAAAGAGATCGATGGATGTAAGTCCCCATCGTAGAAAGAGCTGATGAGCCCCCAGTGGATTCAACTGCCATTTGTGAGGCTGGAGAATCCTGCTTAGTTTGTCTGCCAAGAAGTTCTCCTGACCAGGTAGATAAACTGCTCTGAGAAACATGCCTTGTTTGACGGCAAAGGAGCAAAGGGTCTGCGCCTACTGACACAGGAGTCTGGACCCTATGCCCCCTTGCTTGTTCACATAGAACACTGCTACCTGATTGTCTGTCTGAACTAAGACAGACTGGTGAGAGAGGGCATGAGAAAAAGTCTGTAGAGCCAAGCGGATTGCCCTCAGCTCCAAGAGATTGATTTGCTGTGTGGCCTCCCGAGGAGACCAGAGGCCTTGCATGCACATGCCCTGACAATGTGCACCCCAGCCCTTTAAAGAAGCATCGGTCATCAGCACCCTCGTGTGTGCTGGGGCCTGATAAGGTACCCCCATGAGAAGATTTGGGAGATGTAGCCACCACTGCAAGGAATCCAAGAGAGGTCTGGACACCCGTACTCTGTCTCGGAGATCGCCTGTGGCCAGCGCCCACTGAGCTCTGAGGCACCACTGAGCCGCACGCATGTGCAGACGGGCATTCGGGGTCACATGTACCGTGGATGCCATGTGGCCCAGGAGCCGCAGGAAGTGTTTCGCGGGGACCTGAGAATTGCTGAGGAACTGGTTGGCCAAGTCCATCAGTCTGTGGGCCCTGTCCTCAGGCAAGTAAGCCCTTGCCTGCAGGGTGTCTAATCTTGCCCCTATAAACTCTAGGTTCAGTAAGGGAAGCAAAGTGGACTTAGCATAGTTTATGACAAAGCCCAGATGCTGAAGAAGAGAGACAGTGCGAAGAGTGGCTTGTCTGGCCTCCTGGAGAGACTGACCCCTGATGAGCCAGTCGTCTAGGTATGGGAAGACAAAAATTCCCTGATTTCTGAGATAGGCTGCCACCACCGCCAGGCATTTGGTGAAAACCCTGGGGGCGGAAGTTAGGCCGAAGGGAAGTACTCTGTACTGAAAATGGTTTCCTCCCACCACAAATCTGAGGTATTGCCTGTGGTCTGGATGAAAGAGGATGTGAGTATAAGCATCCTTTAGGTCTAAGGAGCAAAACCAATCTCCCTGCTGGAGGTAGGGCAGCAGTATCCCAAGGGTAAGCATCTTGAACTTTTCTCTCTCCAGAAACTTGTCTAGGTTTCGCAAGTCTAGGATAGGCCGGAGGCCTCCTGTCCTTTTTGGTACCAGAAAGTACCTGGCGTAAAAGCCGTGCCCTTTTAGGTGGTGAGGCACTGGTTCCACCGCCTGTTCCTTTAGAAGACTTGCCAACTCCCGAATGAGGAGGTTTCTGTGCAGAGGGAGTCTTGGAGGCTCCCCTGGAAAGTAGGAGGGGGTAGTTGGTGGAAGTGGAGCATGTAGCCTTGTTGGACTATGCTGAGGACCCAGGTATCCCCTGTGATGGCTGGCCACCTGTAGGCATACAGGGTCAGCCGCCCTTCTGTGCTGAGTGGAGCCAGCTGTGGAGAAGAGGCTATGTGTGGGAGTCAAAACCCCGCTCCTTGCTGTGCAGGAGCCGGAGCTGGCGGCTTGGGGGTCTTCTGCCTACGGGGCCCATGTCCCTGCCCCTTGGCCTGCTGGCCCTGTTGGGGAGCTGGAGAGGCCTGATATTGAGGGTAGGATTTGAAGGCAGCACCCTTCCTCGGGAAAAAGAGCTTCCTTCCCGAGACCTTCTTTTTCTGAGAAGGGGCAGAAGTTTTCCTGGACAGCCTTGTCCTGTTGAGAGTCTCAGTCTCGATTTCTGCAGCCTTTTCAGCCATGGGTTTACTGAAAAGGTTTTCACCTCAGCAGGGGCCATCGACCAACTTGTCCTGCACCCATGGCTCCAGGTCCGATGACTGTAGCCAGGCCTGACGGTGCGCAAAAATGCCGGCCGCGGCTTCCAGGGCCGAAGCCTCGAAGCCATCATAGGCTGCTCGAGAGATAACTTTGAGCACTCTCGGATCCCTGTTGACAAAGCCTTGAACCTCTGCAAAGGTTCCTCAGAGAGGCCAGCTGAGAACCCGGCAATCTCCTTTGCCAGGTCTCATAAGTACATGCTCGTGTACAGCTAGTAGGTCTGGACACGGCAAGACAGAATAGAGCCTTGGAAGCACTTTCTACCGAGGGCATCCATGTTCCGGGGCTCCTGGCCAGGGGGCACTGAGGAGTGCATCTTCTGACTCTTCAGACGGTGCATGGCCGATTCCACAACCATGGAGTGGTGCGGTAGTTGCGCCTTTTGGAAACCAGGGCTCTCACGGACTCAATAAATAGAATCAACCCGTTTGCTAAGAACCAGCGCCGAGGCCGGTGCCTCCCACATACGGAAGAGCAGCCACTCCATAATCAGAGGAACCGGTACAGTAAAGGCTTCCTTCGGAGGAAAGTCATACTGGAGGGCATCGAGCTCCTCGGCTCGAGGCTCCTCCTCAGCGTCTGCAGGGAAGGCCAGGGCCTTGGCTATCTCCCTCACGAAGTCCGAGAACCGGGTATCCTCCACGGGGGACCTTCTCCAAGGCTCGGACTCCGGTGAGTCCGAAGGGATGCACCAGGTCCGGAAGGTGTCCGGGACTCCTCGTCCTCCATCTCCCACTCAGACTCCTTCGAGGAGTCGTCGAGCGGCTCCCGCCGTGCAGGCCTCGGTGCCACCCACCCCAACGCCGAGGGTATCGGTGTCGATGACCTCGGCCCCGCACGGGAGGTCAAGGGGGACCGTGACCGAGGATCGACTCGAGACTTCGACTCAAGGATCAGCTCGGTCTCCGGGGTCCCGGTGGTCGGGGCAGATGCACCGGTCAGACCGGCGATCAGCACCCGCTGCTGTTCCATGAAGGCAGCCAAGCTGCTCTCCAAGGCTGTCAACCTGAGTACAAGCTCACGAGACTCAGCAGCTCCCGACTCGGGCCCCGATGGTGTCGGGCCTGACATCGGCTCCCCCGGAGGAGAGTCCACGAGGACAACTGCACTTACGTGACTCGGGGACTCCGGCTCCACACGAAGTAGCTTGGCAGGCCTTTCCGACTCCGAGAGCCCGGGTCGGCGGTCAAGGCTACGCGACCTGGCCCTCGAGGAACCAGGAGCCTTCACCGACGCCGCCCTCACGAACTTCTTCTTCCTTCGGTGCTCCCGCGAGGGAGACTCCCTTTCAGAAGACTCCCGCCGGTGCTCGGGGTCGGACTCCCGAGATGTCGAGGCCTCTGACAAGTCCGGGCCCGGCTGGACGCGGAATCAGAATATTCTCTCACGCTGATGCTGACGGCTCCAAAGCGCCTTCGATGACATTTTGCCGCACAGGCCACAGACCAGCGGGTCATGGTCGGGCCCCGAGACATCAGAGGCAGCAGTCATGTGTGTCGATGAGAGACATAAGTTTCTTGCACCGATCACACTTTTTGAACCCGCTGGCAACCATCGGAGGAAAAAGGGCCCCTGCAAGGTCAAACAACCGGGCTGCCAGTGAAAACACAAAAAGAGCATGAACGCTAGTCACGAAGGACAAAAACCGAAAAACACAAGTCCGGACTTGATACCGGTGTACCGAGCCCAGGCGGGAAGAGGAACCGACGTCAAACCGGACAAAACGCGAAAATCGCCGGAAAAAAAACACTTTTCCCGGGTGACATGAACTCACATCCGTCGGGCTCCGCAGAAAAAGAAAGACTGAGCATTATGGCACCCTTGGGCGGGAAGGGGACCGCGCAGGCGCTCTGCATTCCCAAAGGCTTTCCTTGAAAGCTGGGGAAATGCTCCACACGGGGGGCTCTGTCGGCGCCGACATCACACATATGTGAGAACTGGTTTCCTGCTTGGTCCTGGAGAATACAAAAGATCATACAGAGAGGAAGACGGGCAACTATATTTGGAAAAACAGAGAAGCTAGCAAAGAAGTCAGGAAAGCAAATATATTAAAAGAAGAAATAGCCAATGCAATAAAATCGGGAAATAAGACATTTTTCAGATATGTTAGAGAGAAGAGGAAGGGCAAAAGTGGTATTGTCAGACTCAAGGGAGAAGGAGAGGAAAGTGTAGTTACTCACCCGTAACAGGTGTTCTCTGGGAACAGCAGGAATAAGTCCTCACATATGGGTGACGTCAGCATCGACGGAACCCCCATGGAAGCATCCCCCCAACTTTAAAAAAAGCCTTTGGGAGATGCCACCACGCATGCATGGTCCCCTTCTAGTCCAAGGGTGCCTACTTGCTCAGTCAGATGACATAGCTAAAAAATGGCAAAAGAAAAGATGGTAAAGGAGTAACTCCAAGGGGAGGAGGGAGGGTTGTGAGAACTGATTCCTGCTGTCCCCGGAGAACACCTGTTACAGGTGAGTAACTATGCTTTCTCTGGGAACAAGCAGGAAGTCAGTCCTCACATATGGGACTCCCTAGGTACAGGGTACCAAACACCCATAGCAAAAACAGGGCTCCCATAAGGGGAGCCGCAAGAGACAGCAATTGAGTCCATGCACACAGACCACAGTAGGACCCCTGTGTCCGATAAAACCAGTGCACCGGTAGCCTGAACACAGAAGGGTCAGAGGGGTAGGAGTTGGCTAAACCCCGAAAAAGGTTAAGGAGCATGGCCTGGCCGAAGGCAGTGTCCCATCGGGACTCTCTTCAGGCAATAATGGACTGCAAAAGTATGGACTGAAGACCAGGTGGCGGTCCGGCAGATGTCCTCCATCGGGACAGAGCTTAAGTTTGCCACCAAAGCCACCATGGACCAGACACAGTGCGCCGTGACGTGGCCTTCCAGTGGGAGCCTCGCCTGCCCATAAGCAAGGGCGATACAGTCCACCATCGACGTGGACAGCATATGCTTGTTCACCGCCACCCCCAGCCTACTGGGTCAAAGAAGATGAAAAGCTGAGCAGCTTTGTGGTGGCCTTGGGTGTATTGGAAGTAGAAGGATAAAGCCCTCTTACAGTCAAATGTGTGAAAGACCATCTGTGCCCGACTGGAGTGAGGTCTTGGGAAGAAGGTAGGATGCACCACTTCCTGATTAAGGTGGAAGGGTGACACTACCTTCGGAAGGAACTTGGGATGCGTGCGAAGAACCACCCTGTTCTTGAAGAAACTAGTATAGAGCGCCTCTGCCACAAGGGCCTGGAGCTCACTAACTCTGCGAATGGAGGTGAGCGAAACCAGGAAAACCACCTTCCAAGAGGTAGCGAAAGTGGCAAGTAGCTAGAGGCTCGAAGGGTAGGTGATTGAGCTGCCCTAACACAACGCTGAGGTCCCATTCGGTCACCGGAGGGCAAACAGGGGGTTTTGACAGGAGCAAGACCCGAAGGAAGCAGGTCACCAAAGGTTGGACTGAGAGGGGCTTACCATCCATCGGGTAGTGGTACACTGCCAGGCCACTAAGGTGCACTCGGACGGAGTTAGACTTGAGCCCGGATTGGGAGAGGTGAAGAAGGTACTGCAACACCACAACCTCCGGGCAGGAGAAGGGATCAGCCCCCATGATCGGCGCACCAAACAGAGAACCTGCGCCATTTGAGGGCATACGCCTTCCTAGTAGAGGGCTTCCGAGAAGCCAGCAGGATATCATCCACTTCAAGTCCATCACAGGTTCCCCCCCAGAGCCAGAAAAGTCGACCGGATATCCTGGGGTCCAGCTGCCACTCGTGCGGCTGGAGAACCCTACTTAGCCTGTCGGCCAGCAGGTTGTACTGGCATGGCAAGTACACTGCCCTCAGGAGGATACTCTGTTGGATAGCATACGAGCAGAGACCCAGTGCCTCCTGGCTAAGGACACAGGACCCCCTGCACCCTTGACTGTTCACGTAGAACACTGCCACCTGGTTGTCCATCTGGACCAGGACCAGCTGGTGGAATAGGTGGTGACAAAAACCCCACAGAGCGAGGTGTATGGCTCTGAGCTCCAGGAGGTTGATTTGTTGGGTGTTTTCGTCTGGCGACCAGGAGCCCCGAGTGTGGTGGGCTCCGCAGTGGGCTGCCCAGCCAAGCAGGAAGGCGTCCATGGTGAGGACCCTCGAGTGGCTGGGAATCTGGTAGGGCATGCCCACTTCTGGGTGTTGGGGGTGACAGCCACCAGACTAGGGAATCTGCCAACTATCGGGTCACCAAAACCCTGTCTTGTAGGCGGCCTGTGGCATGAGACCACTGGTCAGGGAGACACCACTGCACCGCTCTCATGTGGAGGCGAGCGTCTGGGTGACATGGACTGTGGAGGCCATGTGCCCGAGGAGACACAGAAGGTGCCAGGCAGGCACCGAGGAATGGTTCTGTATGTCTTGAGCAAAAGATATGAGACAATCAGCCCAGTCCTTGGTCAGGAAGGCCTTCACCTGGAGGGTGTCGAGCTTTGCCCCGATGAACTCCAAGCATTGTGTCAGAGATGAGACTTGGGGTAATTTATGATGGAGCCCAAGTGTTGCAGAACCTGGATGGTGCGGGCGGTGGACTGTTGCACCTCGGAGGCTGTGCCTCCCCTTAAGAGCTAGTTGTACAGGTAGGGAAAGATGAAGACCCATTGGAACTGGAGGAAAGCGGCCATGACCACCAGGCATTTCGTGAATACCCTTGGAGCAGAGGCTAGGCTCAAGGGAAGCACCCTGTATTGAAAGTATTTGCACCCTACCACAAACCGCAGGTATTGCCTGTGGTTCGGGTGGATAAGGATGTGGGTATAAGAATTCTTTAGGTCTGAGGAGCATAGACAATCTCCCTGCTGGAAGTATGGCAGCAATATTCCAAAAGGAGAGCATCTTGGAACTTCTCCCTCACCGGGAATTTGTTGAGATTGCGCAGGTTTATGATTTATTTATTTATTTTATTTATTATTTATTACAGTTGCTTATATACCGCACTATTCGGCATCAGCGCGGTTTACAGTATAACAAAGTGACCAATACACACATTCTGTTTGGTTTTACATCGAACAGGAATATAAACTTGGATAACAGGGGCTGAACTATATACATGAACTATTTACATGAAATATGCTATATACATGAGGTAAAAAATTCCTATACATGAGGTAAAAAATTCCTATAACATTCCTATAACATTGTTGAATTGCTCAATAAATGATGAATCCGTTTTGAATACTTGATACCTTGTGAGTATGTGCTGCAAAAGGGCGGTGATTCTTAGGTGGTGCTAACTAAATTCATCGCTGGTTGGGTAGTATTGGAGGAAGAGGTGATATTTGATTGCCTTCCTAAATTGGGTCAGGTCTGCTATAGCTCGAATGTCTGGTGGGAGTGCATTCCAACATTTGGGGACGTAAAGGCTGAAGGCCCTATTTGCTGTTGTATTATTGCATTTTGTCAAGGTCTTCGGGGTTGCTAATAAATTTAGGGCTGTTGACCTCCTAGCTCTGTTGGGGGGCACTGTATGGATGAGATCCGTAAGTGCTGTGGAGGAAAGGTGCTTGATTGCCTTGAATGAGAGGATTAATGTTTTGAAAATAATCCTTCCGTGTATAGGTAACCAATGAAGCTGTTTTAATATCGGAGTCACGTGGTCTCTTCTGGAGGCTCCATGAAGAATCCTTGCTGCAGCATTCATGATGGGCCTTAGGTCCCCTGTCCTCTTTGGGACGAGGAAGTATCTGGAGTAGAACCCTTTGTAATGGAGATTCCACTGCTTTGTCCTTGAGAAGACCTGCCAACTTCTTCAGGAGAAGGTCCTGGTGGAGGGGAGACCTGAGGGGCTCTCCCGGGAAATAAGGGGGAGGTGAGTCAGGAGGAGGAGGTAACCCTCCATGACTACCCTCAGTGCCCAGGAATCGGTGGTGATGGGCACTCACATATGGGAATAGAGGGCCAGACGTCCCCCTGTGGGCTGCTGATCTCCTTGGGGTAGAGAGCTATGCTTATGGAGTCAAAAGCTCCCCCTTGGCTGGGCTGGTGCTTGGGGTTGCCTGCTGACCCTGTTGGGGAGCCAGGAAGACCTGATAGGGTGGGTAGTTTCGGTAAGCAGCCACCTTCCTTGGGTAAAAGGGTTTTTTACCCAAGCCCTTCAATTGGGGAGTGGCAGTGGTCTTCTTGGAGAGCCTTGTCCTCATCATGAACTCGGTCTCCAGCTTGGTGGCCTTGTCGGTCATGGGTTTGCCAAAGAGGTTCTCACCTTGGCATGGGACATCGACCAGTTTGTCCTGAAACCACTGCTCGAGGTCAGACGACTGAAGCCAAGCCAAGCTACCCAGGCCGCTGACTCAAACCCGCCATAGGCTGCTTGAAACAAATTTAGAGTACTCATGGAAGGCCTTGAAAAGGCTCTTGAACAGCTACAAAGGTTCCTCGGAGAGACCAGCCGAGAACCCGGCGAGTTGTTCGCCAGGTCTCTCAAGTACATGCCCATGTACAGCTTGTAGACCTGGACCCGGCAGATGAGCAACGAGCCCTGGTAGCACTTCCTGCCAAGGGCATCCAAGGTGCAGGCCTCCATGCCTGGGGGTACAGAGGAGTGCATCCTGTTTTTTCAGCAGACGCATAGCCGACTCCACAACAAGGAGTTGTGCGGCAGTTCAGACTTCTGTAAGCGCGGGTTCCGGCGGACCCGAAACATCGAGTTGAGCAGTGTGCTCACCAATGGCAGCAATGCCGGTGTCTCCCACATGTGGAGCATGAGTCATTCCAGGATGGGAGGAATGGGCACGGTGAGTGATTCCCGAGGAGGGGCCTTGTACTGGAGGATCTCCAGCTCTTCCACCCGAGGGTCCTCCTCCGACTTGGTCGGGAACACCAGGGCATTGGACATGTCCTTGACGAAGTCCAAGAAGCCCATGTCATCCAGCAGGGACCACCTCCGAGGTTCTGAGACTGGGGAATCAGAAGGGATGTTGTGGTGGCGAAGAGTTATCAGGAGACTCCTCATCCTCCGTCTAGCATTCAGAGCACTTCGAGGATGACTCGTAGTTAGGCTGCTCCATGGGCTTTGAGGACCCCGAAACCCTGCGGTTGACACCCGGTAGACTCGCCGGGGATGACCAAGGTCCTATCAAGCAGGACGCCAAGCGTGACCTCAGCCGAGGATAAGCTCAGCCTCCGGGGACGTCAAACGTTGAATGCCCGGTGGTCAGGGTGGACCGGACTTGCCAGCAATAGCACCCACTGCTGGTCCATGAAGACAAACTGTGCTCTAGGGCCGCCATTCTGGACTCCAGGCCAGAAGGTTCCGCAGCTTTCAGCACGGACACCGAGAGACTCGGGCCCGATGCCGGCTCCCCCAAATGGGACTCCATGACGAGGATAGTGTCTGGGGAAAGAGACCGGTCAATGGCTGGGTTGTTCAGGGAGACCCTAGCAGGTCTCTGCTTCTCCGATGACTCAGGTGAACACCTCGGACTGCGGGACCAGGCCTGGGAGGTTTCCGGCCAGTCGGAACTATCCAAGGATGCCACCTTCGAGGGTTTCTTCTTCTTCCTGTGTTCCCTTGAGGAAGACCCCCTCTCTGAGGACCCACAACGAAGCTCGGGTTCGGAGAGCTCCTCCCGAGATGTCGGGTCTCAGACAAGGCCCTGGCCTTCAGAGGCATCAGGGATTCGAAGAAGAACTTATTGTGCTACTGCTAGCGGCTCTTCAGGGCATTGCTGGACATCCTTTTGCAGAGACCGCAGGCCAAGGGGTCGTGATCCTGCCTGAGGCAACAGAGGAAGCAGTCATGTGTGTCAATTAAGGACATTATTTTAGAGCACCGATCACACTTCTTAAAGCCACTGGTAGCCATGGGGGGGGGGGGGGAGTACCCCTGCAAAGACTCTCTGGGCTACCAGTGGGGGAAAAAGGCACGAAGGTGCCAGAAGATAAAAAGAACGAAGACTATAGAAATGGACTGAACTCGACCCCGAGGTACTGAGGACAGTAGGCGGGAAGAGTACTGGTGCAAGACTGGAGTTGAATTGAAATTCTCAGGCTCAAAAAATTCAACTTTTTACGGGGAAAGTCAGACAGCGTCTGAAGGGACCCACAGAAAAAAGGAGAATGAGCAAGATGGCACCCTTGGGCAGGAAGGGGACTGTGCATGTGTGGTGGCATCTCCCAAAGGCGGTTTTTGAAAGCTGGGTGGGGGATGCTTCCGTGAGGGTTCCATCAGTCCCAACGTCACCCATATTTGAGGACTAACTTCCTGCTTGTTCCTGGAGAATATGTAGAAGCTGATGAGGATAAAGCTGAATTGCTTTAAAAAAAATTCTGTTCTGTGTTCACAGCTGAAAGGGCCAGGAGAAGGACCTAAGAAAACACCCACAAACAGGAACAGAAGCAACGAGGATCTCAAACTATTTTCAGAAAATTGTGTTCGGGAGGAACTAGCTAAACTAAAAGTGAACAAAGCGATGGGACCGGAAGGGATACATCTGAGAATACTGAAGGAACTTGGGGATATTCTAGCGGCTTCACTGACTGACCTTTTTAATCCTCTTTGGAGTAAAGGAGTGGTGCCAGAGGACTGGAGAGAGGCACATGTGGTCCCTTTATACAAAAGTGGAAGTAAGGATGTGGTTGAAAACTACAGACCAGTTAGTCTAACCTCTGTCGTGAGAAAATTATTGGAAACGCTGCTCAAAGAGAAAATAATGAGATTTCTGGAGTCCAATGGATTACAGGATTGGAGGCAACATGGATTCACCAGAAACAGGTTTTCTTAAGCAAGTCTGATTGATTTTTTTCACTGGGTGACCCGAGAGTTGGACCAAGTGAGAGCCCTAGAAGTGGTGCACTTAGATTCCAGTAAAGCCTTTGACACCTTTCCACATAGACGACTTATCAACACTGAGCACCCTAGGGATGGACCCAGAAGTAACTCATTGGATTAGAAATTGGTTGAGAGGGAAGTGATAAAGGGTAAAGGTAAAAAGTGCTCATTCTGAGGAGACAGCAGTTAGCAGTGAAGTACCACAGGGATCTGTCCTTGTCCGATTCATTTTAACATCTTTGTTAGTGATATTGCAGAAGGACTGTCAGATAAGATTTGCCTCTTTGCGGATGATACCAAAATCTGAAATAGAGTAAACACTCAGGCAGGAGTAGATAACATGAGGAAGGTTCTAGCTAAGTTTGAAAAATGGTCTAGAATGTGGCAGCTGAGATTTAATGATAAAAAATACATTTGGGCTGCAGCAATCCAAGGAAGCAATATAGCATAGGGGGTGAAGTATTGCGGTCCACAAAAGAAGAGCGGGACCCAGGCGTGATTGTGTCTGATGATCTAAGAAAATAAACAGGTAGAAAAGGCAATGGCAAAAACTAGAAGGATGCTTGGGTGCACAGGGAAAGGAATGGTCAACAGAAAAAAGGAGGTGATAGTACCTCTATATAGGTCTTTGGTGCGACCTCATTTGTAGTATTGTGTGCAATTCTGGAGACCACACCTTCAAAAGGATACAAACAGGTTAGAGTCGGTGGCTACTAAAATGGTTAGTGGTCTTCCTTATAAAGCAAATGAGGAATGACTTAAGGATTTTAATATGTATACTTTAGAGGAAAGGTGGGATAGAGAAAATAGCGTCGTTACTCACCTGTAACAGGTGTTCTCCGGGAACAGCAGGAATCAATCCTCACATGTGTGTGATGTCGGCGCCAATAGAGCCTCGTGGAAGCATCCCCCAGCTTTCAAAGAAAACTTTTGGGAGATGCAACCATGCATGCATGAATGGTCCCCTTCTCACCTAAGGGTGCTATCTTGCTCGGTCAGATGACATAGATCAGGGGTGGGCAATTCCGGTCCTGGAGGGCCGCAGACCAGTCAGGTTTTCATGATGTCCCTAATGAACATTCATGGACTTATTTCCATACAATGGAAGGCAGTGGATGCAAATAGATCTCATGAATATTCATTAGGGACATCATGAAAACCTGACTGGTCTGCGGCCCTCCAGGACCAGAACTGCCCACCCCTGACATAGATAAAAGACAAAAAAGAAAAGATGGTAAAGAAGCCACTCCAAGGGGAGGAGGAAGGATTGTGAGGACTGATTTCTGCTGTCCCCGGAAAACACCTGTTACACATGAGTAACTACGCTTTCTCCGGGAACAAGCAGGAAGTCAGTCCTCACATATGGGACTCTCTAGTTACAGGCTACTGAAAAGCCATAGAGAAAAAGCAAGGTTACCCTCAGGGGAAGCTATGAGCAGCAGCAATTCAGCCCACAGGTGCAGACTGCAGTAGGACCAGTGTGTCTGATGGGAATTAGTACTCCGGTAGCCTGAACACAGAATGGATGGAGGGAAGGAGTTGCCAAGACTCCGAAAAGATTACGGAGCACGGCCTGGCTGAAGGCACTGTCTATTCAGAACTCCCTCTCCAGGCAGTAATGAGCTGTGAAGGTATGGACGGAAGACCAGGTAGTGGCCTGGCAGATGTCCACCATCAGGACAGAGCGCACATTTGCCACAGAGGCCGCCATGGCCCTAACACAGTGCGCTGTGACCCGACCATCCAGTGAAAGCCCCGCCTGCTCATAGGCGAGGATGATACAGTCCGCCAACCAGGCAGACAGTGTACGCTTTGTCACCGCTTCCCCCAGTCCACTGGGGTAGTATGAGACAAAAAGCTGAGAAGCTTTACGGTGGCCCTAGGTATGTTGAATATAGTAGGACAGGGCCCTCTTACAGTCTGGTATGAAGGACAGTCTCCGTCCTACAGGCATGAGGCCTCAGGAAGAAGGTGGGCAGCGCCACCTCCTGGTTGAAGTGAAAAGGCAATATCACCTTCGGAAGGAATTCTGGGTGTGTGCGTAGCACAACATTGTTTTTCTAGAAACTGGTGTAAGGCGCCTCCGCCACTAAGGCTTGGAGCTCACTGACCCTGCGAGTAGAGGTAAGCGCAACCAGGAACGCCACCTTACACAAAAGGTATCACAGGTGGCAGGTAGCCAGGGGCTCAAAAGGTGGGTGAGTAGGCTGCGCCAGTATGACACTGAAGTCCCACTTGGTCGCTGGGGGGCATACCAGGGGTTTCAATAAGAGTCCCCCCTCATGAAGCGGGTCACCAGCAGCTAGACCAAGAGGGGCTTGCCATTAACCGGGTGTTGATGTGCCGCCAGAGCACTGAGGTGCACTTTGAAAGAGTTTGATTTGAGCCTGGATTGCGGGAGATGGAGAAGGAACTGCAGCACCAGCTGCACCGGAAAGGAGAATAGGCTAACCCTGTGCTCTGAGCACCAAACTGTAAATCTATACCACTTGACGTCATATGCTTTCATGGAGGACTTCTTCAGGGAAGCCAGCAGATCTCTTCCACTTCTTCCAGGAAGTTGAAAGGGGCTAGGGTCACCCTTTCAGCAGCCGCACTGTCAGTGACAAAGTCCCCAGGTTGAGGTGCAAGAGAGAGCCCACTTCTTTTGACAGGAGCCCTGGAGAGATTCACAATTGTATGAGAGTCTCCACTGACAGCCGGAGGAATAGCAGAAACCACGGCTGCCTGGGCCATTGAGAGGCTATCAGGATCAGCGAGGCCTTGTCATGGATGGTCCTGAATAACATTTTGGCAATTAGTTGTGTGGGTGGGAAGGCGTACATGAGATCATCCGATCACAAGATGAGAAACGCATCCACTGCCACCCGGAAAGGGTGGGCTTGCCAAGAGCAGAAGCATAAATAAGAATGAGATTAGACACCCTCAATAAATAAAAGGAATAAAGTCCAATTTTCTGAAGCTATACCTGTTTACTGTTCTTATTGTTTTTTTATGTTAACAAGTGCAGGGGCCGTTCATTTTTCTTTTCTAAGATAAGCACAATCTCTTTACTTTATGAGACAATACTAAGGAAAGTCCAAATGGTATTAAGAAGATACGTAAAGAAAGTTGGGATTTTTACATCTTATAGAACCATAGTTAAAATGGTCGTTGATGTAATATAGGCATATATCTTCTGTAAGATTTCAATTCAGAAGTGCTGCCGACTCACTCTGAGACCATGGGTTCTTTTAATGCTGAATACTTGTTAACATAAAAAAACAATAAGAACAGTAAACAGGTATAGCATCAGAAAATTGGACTTTATTCCTTTTATTTATTGAGGGTGTCTAATCTCATTCTTATTTTTGGTTAACCAAAACCCTCGTGAAATAGACCTACTTCACTGTGTGAAGAGCAGAAGCATGGCAACTGGTAGTTGTACAGGCTGGTAAACAGGTCTATCCATGGTTCCTCCCAGAGGTGGAAGAGCTGGATGGCCAGCCTGGGATCCAGCTGTCACTTGTGAGGCTGGAGGACCTTGCCTAATCTGTTGGCCAGTGAGTTGTCCTGCCTGTAAAAATATGACCTGCTAGAGTGTGTAGTAGCAGAGGGCCATCACCTTACAGCAGAAGGCGTGGGACCCCATGCTCCACTGCTTGTTCACATATAACATAGCTACCTGGGTTGTATGTTTGGACCAACACTGGTTGGTACTGTAGGCGGAGGCAAAAGAATTGGAGGGCTAGGTGTATCACCCACAATTCATGAAGTTGATCTGCTGGTTGCTTTTGTCCTGCGACCAGCTGCCCTGGGTGCGGAGATCCTCACAGTGGGCCCCCAATTCCAGCAGGGAAGTGTCCGTCATGAGAACACTTAAAGGACACGGAGCCTGGAAGGGCATCCCTGCCTCGAGGTACTGGGGATTTTGCCACCAGGTCAGGGATTCAGCAAAGTGGTGGGTCACAAACTCTGTCATGGAGATGGGCTGTGGCCTGTGTCCACTGGTCCCGAAGGCACCACTGTGCAGCCCTCAGGTGGAGAAGGGCACCTGAGGTGACATGGACTATGGAGGCCATGTGTCCAAGTAGGCGCAGCAGGAGCAGAGCGGACATCGAGGAATGACGTTGTATGTCTAAAGCCAGAGCCCTGAGCTGGGTGGCTCGGTCAGAAGAAAGGAAGGCCTTGGCCTGGAGGGTGTCTAGTCTTGCCCCTATGAACTCCAGACATTGTATCAGGAGGTGGTGGGACTTGGGATAGTTTATTACAAATCCCAGACTTTGTAAGACATGGATGGTGTGTGCAGTTGCCTGCTGCACTTCTGAGACCATGCCTCCATTTCTAAGCCAATAGACCAGGTATTGGAAGACAAAGACCTCCTTGAGGCGGAGGGAGATGCAAGAAAGCGGCCACGACTGCCAGGCATGGTGAGGATCCTTAGGACAGAAGCCAAGCTGAAGGGCAGCACCCTGAGTTGGTAATGGCTGCCCTACACCATGAACCTCAGGTACTGCCTGTGGTTTGGGTGAATGAGGATTTGTATGTAGGCATCCTTCAAATCCAAGGAGCATAGCCAATCTCTCTGCTGGAGGTAAGTCATCAATATTCCAAGGGAGGGCATCTTGAACTTCTCCCTCACCAGGCATCAGTTCATATTGCGCAGGTTGAGGATAAGCCTTAGGCCCCTTGTTCTTTTTAGTATGAGGAAGTACCTGGAGTAGAACCCTTTGCCCCTGACATGGTGGGGATCTAGTTCTACCACTCTGTCCTCAACACCACCTGCCAGTTCCTTCAGTAAAAGGTCCCGGTGAAGGGGAGACCTGGGGGGCTCTCCTAGGAAGAAAGGGGGAGGGCCATGTGGCCAAGAATCAATGGTGATGGCTGGCCACCTTTGGGCATAATGAAATGAGAAATCCCCCTGTGGGCTGCTGACCTCCTTGGGGTGGAGAGGCTATGCCCAAGGAGTCATAAGCTCCCCCCTGGCTGTGCCAGGGCCAACACCTGGGGGCTTGAGAGCATTCTGTTTAAGAGGGCCTTGCCCATGTCCCTTGGCCTACTGACCCTGGTGGGGATGCATGAAAAGGTGGTTAGTTTCTTTAAGCAGCACCTTTCCTCTGGTAGAAGAACAGCGGTCTTTTTAGAGAGCCTGGTCCTCGTCATGAACTCATTCTCCAGCTCAGTGGCGTGGTCGGTCATGGGTTTACCAAAGAGATTCTCTTCTTGCCATGGGACGTCAACCAATTTGTCCTGAACCCATTGCTCAAGATTGGACGATTGTAGCCAAGCATGGTGTCGGGCACCGATGCCTGCCGCTGCTACTCGAGCTGCCGACTCGAAGCCATCATAGGCTGCCCGAGACAAACTTGGAGCACTCAGACGGCTTTGGCCAGGTTCTTCAACCGATGCAAGGGTTCCTCTGAAAGACCAGCTGAGAACCCTGTGAGTTCTTTCACCAGGTTTCTCAGGTAAATGCCGATGTACAGCTAGTAAGCCTGGAAACAGCTGATGAGCATCGAGCTCTGGTAACACTTTCTGCCGAGGGAGTCTAGGGTGCGTGCCTCCTTGCCGAGGGCACCAAGGAATGTGTCTTCTCTCTTCAGACGATGCATGGCCGACTCCGCCACCATGGAATTATGTGGCAGCGGTGACTTCTGGAAGGCCAAGCTTCGGCGGACTCGATATATCGAGTTGAGCCACTTGCTCACCACCAGCACCAATGCCGGTGTCTCCCACAGACGGAGTATCAGCCATTTAAGGATAGATGGGATGGCCACCGTAAGTGATTCCCTCGGGGGGGGGGGGGCTCGTATTGGAGGATTTCTAGCTCCTCCTCTTCCTATTCCATCAAGAATGCTAGGGTCTTGAGCACGTCCCTGATGAAATCGAGACATGCCATATTCTCGGGTGGGGACCAACGCCAGGGCTCCGAGGGAGGGGAGACCGAGGGGACATCGCGGTGGTGACGGGTGTCTGGAGACACCTGTCCTCCAATTCCCATTCAGAATAGTCCATCAAGGGCTCGGGAGAATGATGGCTCACGGACTCAAGGGCTGATTCCCTTCCGCGGCCCTCGGAGGCCTTGTGGCCAGTGCCGAGCGCACTAGCTGGGTAAGATTGAGGCCTTGTGGAACAGGAATCAGATCGAGACCACGGCCGAGGATCGCTTCGAGGCCGAAAGACCTCGAAGATCGGCTCGGACTCCAGGGATATCCTCGACGTTGAGTGCCTGGTGGTATGGGCAAAGGAACCTGTGGTACCAGACAACTACGCCTGCTATTGTTCCATGAAGGCAGTCTGGAATCCAGGCCAGAAGGCTCCGCAGCCATCGGTGTGGGCACAGAAGGAATCGGGCCCAATGCTGGTTCCTCCAAAGGGGAGTCCTCAATGAGGATGGTGTCAGGAAACCGAGGACTTCCCGAGGTAGAGTCCTTCTGGGGCACCTTCACAGGTCGCTCCTTCTCCGATCCCTCACCATGGTCCATCTGTGCCGTCCAGGGGTGCACCGCCTTCGAGGCCGCCTTCTTCTTCTTGAGTTCCCTCGAGGGAGAACCCACTTTCCGAGGAACCACAGCATCGGTCAGGGTCCGTAATGCTATCCCAGGATTCTGCGGTTTCGGAGGAGGCCTTGACCTTCAGAGGTACCGGGAACTCCGGGAAAAGGTTATTGTGCTGCTGCAGGCATCTCTTGAGGGCCTTGGTAGACATATTTTTAAAGAGGCCACATGCCGTGGGATTGTGGTCCAGTCCCACGCAAAGAAGGCAGCACTCTTGTGTGTCGGTCAGGGACATTATTTTGGCAAACCAATTACACTTTTTAAAGTCACTTGTAGCCATGGGAGAAAAAAGTATCCCAACAAGGTCGAAGACCTGCGGTGCCGCCAGTTGAAAAAAAAGGCGCAAAAGCGCCAAAAAGGGAAGAAAACTATGAACCAGAGACTTGATGATGGGGCAGCGGGCTCGGGAAGCAGGAAGAGAACCGGTGCACTATCGGAGGAGAGTAAGAAACTCAGGTCAAGAAAAATCAACTTTTTCAGAGGAAGAGCAGACAGACATCTGAAGGGCTCAACGGAAAAAAGGAGACTGAGCAAAATGGCACCCTTGGATGGGAAGGGGACCACGCATGCATGGTGGCATCTCCCTAAGGCTTTCTTTGAAAGCTGGGGGGATGTTTCCGCGAGGGCTCCTTCGGCACCGACGTCACTCATATGTGAGGACTGACTTCCTGCTTGTTCCCAGAGAAATAATAGAGATGTTTAAATATATTCATGGTGCAAATGCACAGAAGGAGAGCCTCTTTCGATTGAAGGCAAGCTCTGCTACGAGGGGACACAGAATGAGGGTGAAAGGGGATAGACTCAGGAGAAATATGCAGAAATATTTCTTTAAAGAAAGAGTGGAAGATATGCGTGGAGTATTCTCCCAGTAGCGGTGGTAGACATGAGGACAGTATCTGAAATCAAAAAAGCTTGGACAAACACAGAGGATCTCTAAAGGAAAAGAGGGGACTATTGTAGTAGTCAATATGGAAGGGCAGACTAGATAGAAACATAACGGCGGAAAAAGACCACATAGCCTATCTGCAAAAAGGCAAACTTTTGTTTTTAACCATTTGGCAATATCACCCACAAATACACTGAACAGTAGCAGTTCGAGGTCTGATCCCTTCTTTCTTCAGAGTGAGCTCTATTCACCACTATTCTTTGTATTCTGTCAGTCAACCAGTTCATGATCCAGTGCACCACCTTGAGATCCATCCCCAGGCTGTTCAGTTTATTCACAAGCTTCCTATGAGGAACAGTATCAAAGGCTTTGCTGAAACCTCAGTAGACCGCATCCATTGCATGCCCTTGGATCTAGTTCTCTGATTACCCAGTCAAAGAAATCAGATATATTTGGCACGATTTTCCCTTTGCGAAACCATGTTGCTTTGGATCTTGCAACCTGTTGGCTCCCAGAAAGCACAGTTACTTACCTGTAACAGGTGATCTCTGGGAACAGCAGGAATAAGTCTTCACATATGGGTACGTCGGTACCGACGGAGTCTGCGTGGGAACGCTTCCCAGCGTCCAAAGAACTTTTGGAAGCATCCCACCACGCCTGCGTGCTGCCTTCCCGCCTTTCCCAACTGCCTCTCCTCAGTTAAGTTTTAAAGCTGAGACAAAGAGAGAGAGAGGAAAGGAAAGATAGATAGAGATACAAGTCCTAGGGGAGGTGGGTGGGTTGTGAAGACTTATTCCTGCTGTTCCCAGAGATCACCTGTTACAGGTAAGTAACTGTGCTATCTCCAGGAACAAACAGGAATGAGTCTTCACATATGGGGACTCCCAAGCTAAGATGCCTGGAGTCCCAGCATGTTATAGATTGGAACATGCTATACCTAATAACACCAGGCATCCTGAGGATGGAGGGTAGGAGTTGAAAAGAGAAAGGTGCTGTGGAGAACAGCTTAACCTAGCATAGGACTGCAGACAAGAAGTCCATGTGGGGATGATAATTGTCATCAATGATATTGAAATGAAATATTGCAATATGGACCTCCCCTAACAGGATTTGACAAAAGTATGGAGGTCCATGGGATCTACTGGGGAACCCAGTAGAGGAACCTTGAAGAGGACCTCACTGTAGGAAAAAACAGTGGAGGTCAGAATCCTGAAAGGTAACCCCAGTAAGAAAAACTGGGGTAGTACAAAAACGGTGGGCCTTCAGCGGAAGGCTTTAAGACAAAACCCGAACTCTTTTGGCGGCAGAGTGGCTCACTCTTAGGAGCAAAAAGAGAAAGGCTAACCAATTTGGACAAACAGGCACAGTCCTTATGGGGAGAAAGGGTATGGGAACCCCTTGTATCCCAAAAAGAAAGGACAAATGCCTGAGGGGTTAAGCCTGTGAGTAAAGGAAGATCCGCAATATCTCTCCAAACTGGGGTAAGCTAGGAGAGATATTGGAGCATGGAGAGCTTCAGAGGTACCAAAACCCTAAGGTTATGGTATAAAAGTTGTTGACTACCACAGGAGTGGTTGTGTGTGTAGAACCCCAAACCTGCTGGATAGCATAGGTATGGGTAAGCCCATCTGTCGGAATCATATAGCTATATGAGCATAGACAGTCAGATAGATAGGTATTTGATACATATCTATCTGTAATAGAATATCTAAGCATATATATATATATATATATATATATATATGTATACATATAGATATATAGATAGACATATAAGAATATATCTATAGTGAGATATGGAAGGGCATAAAATACACACAAAAGATAGATACGAATATGTAGGCTTATATATGGGTGTCTGCAATTAAACAGACAGAGATATGCCTACAGCACGGTATTCACATAGGATATGTGGAGAGGAAAGATTCATCTAATAACAAGGAGGTGGAACCTACTTGAGAAGATATATAGAGAATCTATTCCTCCTGGTTATGATCTGCAAGGATGCTAGCTAGTGAAAAAAACCAGGACAGGTACGTGAAAAACAGAGGATAATCTGAGTCTGCAGCCAGCAAGTCCAGAGTCTTGCAGAACTCTAGCATGGTAAGAGGACAGAAGACGCATAGAGATGAGATACCATGTTGACCTGCTTAAGGGCAAAAGTATCATGCGTTCTTACCATGAGGACGAGCTGCAAGGAGAAAGAACATATCCCCGATTGGGAAAACTATGGACCAAAGCAGGGAATTGGCAACTCCTTAAGTTTTCACGTAAGAGAAGGCCTATGTCCTTTATATCAAAAAGGAGATAGGAAGAGAAGGGAGAACCCTTCTAGTCATGGGAGACATGACTGAAAAGCCTTTTCCAACCATCTAGGATAGCTGTTGGAGGAAAAAAAAAAACCATGCTCTCTAGCAAGGGCCCATAGTGGAAAGCTTCTCTGTAGAATTGCAGAGAGCATGATGCAGGAGAATGAGGAGATAGAACTGGCCAGAAAGCCAGTATCTCTGTCAACTATGCTGCCAAACCCAGGAGAAAGGAGATGGCAGAAATAGAAGACAATCCAGAAAGCTTGTAGTGAGATAATCTCCAAGATAGAGGAAAGCACTGACTTGGAGCCACTACTAAGATTAGACAGAATGTTAGTGGAGGACAAATCTGGTTGTTTGTGGACAAGAACCAGTGGTCCAAACATTAAGGCTCCTGCATAGGCAGCTGCTAGCAAGACAGCAGAAATAATCTTACTGTTTAAAAACAGAAAGAACAGACAGAACAGGAGTAGAAAACTCTGGACATGTCTGATAAGCTGCCCCAAAGCAAGATTGAAACAGAGGAGTTAACTCAGAGGACAACTCCGCACTGGAAAGTGACAAAATTAGAGAGGCTGAAGAAAAAGCCCTCCAGTGAAGTAATGCCACTCTTACAGGGGAAAAGCTTGGTAAGAGGGTGAAGGGAATGGAGCTGAAGAAGACTTACCAAGTATTAAGTCTATAGAAGGAAAAAGACATGCTGGCACAGGAAACTATCATTTGATAGTGGTTAGACCTCTTTCCCTAGCAGGAAGAAGAGGAGAAGCCAGTGACCTATAGGCATGAACATTCTGACAGCTCATAGAAATATAGAAAAAATGGAGGTCTTTGGAAAGAGATCCATGTCTAGGGGTTAGAATGAAGCAGTGGATTGCCTCTATTGCGAAGAAGCAAACTGCAGATTCTAA
Organism: Ichthyophis bannanicus; assembly: GCA_033557465.1. Classification (NCBI taxonomy): domain Eukaryota; kingdom Metazoa; phylum Chordata; class Amphibia; order Gymnophiona; family Ichthyophiidae; genus Ichthyophis; species Ichthyophis bannanicus. The sequence goes on along the minus strand of CM066035.1, from coordinate 200,698,496 downwards.
ACCCCAAGAGTCACAAGCATCTGATGATGATTGATCAGAAACCCTGCATTTGCTGAGCCTGGTGAGAGGTTGGATTCTTCAGACCAGGACGATGCCTCCCCTTTTTGGGAACATCTGTATGATGGGCAAGTGATGAATAAAACCTTCTTCTCCTGTGGGAAGAAAGTTTGGTATGACATCTCCTACCTACTGGGACAGAAGGTGTAGAACAACCCCTAGGAACAGGTAAATCAGTGGACAACTGAGTAACCTGACGTAAAGACTCCTTGTTGAAGAGATTTTCTCCAGTGCAAGGTGTATGTCCCAGTCTTTGTTGTGCCCATTTGTCCAAGTCTGAAGCTTGGAGCCAGGCTCTACGTCGTGCCCCTATAGCTATAGCAGAAGTCCTGCTAACAGACTCAAAAGAGTCCAGGGAAGCACAAGAAAGAAACCAAGAGATATTCTGGATATGCATAAGCAGTGAGGAATAGTGTGCACTCTTGGAATCTGGAAGGAAAGGAGTCAAAAGATGTAATTGCTTTGCGACCTCCTCAAGAGAGAGACTCATATAAAAAATATATGAGAGAATTCTTGCAGAAAGCATAGATGTCTAGAAGGTTTGACGTCCAAAGGCATCTAGTGTCTTAGACTCACGACCTGGCGGATAAGAAGAGTGCTTTTTCTTACTCTTTACCCGCCTCATTGTTGATTCCACAACTATGTAATGATGAGGAAATTGAGTCTTTTGAAACCCTGGAGAAGGGGGCACCTGATATAAGAGATCAGTTGCTTTGGAAGGTGGGGGTACCCTAAAAGGTGTTTCCCACATTCCTAGAAGGAGATCCTGCAAGGAATGATGCAAAGGAAGCATTATGTTCTCCTTTGCTTTGGTAGAAAGAGAGCCCTGTGCAGGATCATGTCCTGGGATAGGAATGGCAAGAGATCTTGCTATATCCAGGAGGAAACTCTGAAAAGAGGGTTCCCCAACAGGAATCTCCCTTGGACAGGTTAGATCTGAAGAACTAGCCTGAGCACCGACAGAGCTATCCAAATGTATAGGAATAGAAGATCCTGCACAGTGCAGTGTGGAATGCTTAAAGGATTGTCGCCGGTACTGACTGTCAGGAGAAGCGACCATCATTACCACATTGTCCATGCCAGGTATCGACTCCAAGCTTGGCATAGAAGGGAGCGATCTTGTTGAAAAAAGCATGGCAGGAGTTGGCCACGATGCTACTGTGGATACCAGTACCGATGCCAATACCGGTACCGATGTCGGAGTCGAGCCCGTCAGAGACATCGGAGCAGTCATCGGTGACAGTTCAATCGGTACCGAGGTAACCGAAAACCTCCGGCCGCTATCCTCAGTACCGAGCTACCGGTATCGATCGGTGTCGGTACCAAAGCGTACTGGTACCGAGTCTTCCAGACTAGAGAGTGATTCTAAACTCGGCATCGATAAGCGAAGCATGGAAGGCACTGACCGTAAGGGTAATGAGGACATCGGCACCGACTTCGGTACCGTGTCTGATACCGGTGAATGAAGGTCAACCAGTGGCAACACAATGGGCCTCGAGGGAACCGAGAGTTGCGGATCCGAATCATCGGAACCGAGCCTTCGGTACCGTCGAGAGCCGGTACCAAGGCGAGTCGGTACCCAGTCCTCCAGACTGGAGATTGATTCCAGACTCGGCATCGGAGGAAGCGAGGCTATCGATGCACGTCTGGAGGGTACCGACGTCGGTGGTAGTATCGGTGCTGGTACCGATAATGGAAGGTCAGTCTGGAGTATATACAACGGTCCCAAAGGCACCGAGGACGCCAGATGACCATCCCTGGTGAGGAGTGTTTCATCCAACACCAGTGCCGATGTCGGGGTATCAGTACCGCTCGAAGCGGATGCCACCACCGGACACAGCTCAGGTATGTTCTGTGAGGGGTGAACCCCAGGAACAACCTGAAACCCCTGAAAGGCTTTTGAGACCGAAGACTCCCGCCGGGGTTTTGAAGCCAGTAAGCCCTCGAGGGCAAGGCCGGAGCCGTCTACATGCTGTGCATGAGACCTACCACTCGAGGGCTGGCTAGTCTTAACAGACTGTTTGTGGGTTACCTGATCCTGTGTAGAAGAAGAAGGGGACGGTGCCCCGAAGTTGGAGGGAAACCGTGTATCGAGGGAACCTCGATATTGAAGACCTCTTCTCACCAAACTGGTGTCAGGACCCAAGCAGGTTAGACACCGACTTCGAGGGTCTAAAAATAAAGTTGTACCGCCACAGTTTGAACATTTCTTGGAGAAAGTGGCTGGCGGTTCCATGAAGGAAAAAGAAGAGGCCTAAAAGGCCTAAGACACTATGAAGAAAAAATATTCCTTGAAAAAGGAAGATTTTACAAGAAAAGAAGAGAAAACACCGGCGGTACCGGTAGCGTCGGGAAGACAGCCGCGACCACAAGAAAACTAAAGAAATAAAAGAAGAATTTTCTGCGGTGACAGGACGACGTCCTGCCGGCTCCGCGGAAAAACAAAAACTGAGGAGAGGCAGTTGGGAAAGGCGGGAAGGCAGCACTCAGGCGTGGTGGGATGCTTCCAAAAGCTCTTTGGACGCTGGGAAGCGTTCCCGCACAGACTCCGTCGGTACCGACGTACCCATATGTGAAGACTCATTCCTGCTTATTCCTGGAGATAAAATATTTCTTTCAGCAGTCTCCATTACTTTTCCCACAACCGAAGTAAGGCTTACCAGCCCATAGTTTGTCTATGTTTACTGATATACCGCCCTTCAGGGAGGCATCAGAGTAGTTTACATCTCTTTTGCCAGTTTTGTGAAGAGGACCCATGTCAGCCTTTCTCCAATCCTGTAGTACCTCCATAGTCTCCAGGAATCTAAACACATTTTTAAAAATCCTGCCAAAACTATCCTGAACGCCTTCAATAACCTGGGATAGTTTATAGTTATAGTTTATTAAAACTTGATACACCACGGCTCACTCGTACATCGAAAAAGTTTACAAATATAAAAATCAATAAAGATAAGCAAATAATTCCATTATAAAATAGGATAAATAATATTCATTATGACAAAAAAAGGGAAGGACAAGATTACAACAAAATCAGAGAGGAGTGGGGAAGTGCTAAGTAATGGTACAGTAATACTGAATTTTATTCAGGAGGGAGGTCAAAGGCTTTCTGGGCTAGGTGAGTTTTGAGCAATGTCAAACTTCTTGAATGAGCATTCCAGGTGAAGTTCCAGAAAAAGTATTCCAGAGGTTATGGCCAAGGAAATAAGAATAGCAGATGGATTTTAGCCTTACTGATGATGCAGAGGGAAGATGGAGATGGTTAGCATGTATAGTGCACAGTACCTAGGGAAGGGTATGGAGGATAATAAGGAATGAGATGTAATGGGGTATACCTATATATAGTGTTTTGTGAACTAAGATGAGAATTTTATACTGACTACTATAAAGTACTAGTGCCCAATAAAAGTGTATGAATAGAGGTGTAACATGATTGAACCAGACAACCTCACAGCAGTGTTTTGGATAGTATAATTGTTTCAATTTGTAATCGGATAGTCCAGCAAAAATGAAATTGCAATAGTTGAATCGTAACATAAGCAAAATGAGCAACGTCATCAGTGAAGCAGTAAAGAGGCAGGGTCTGAGTGCCCTGATCTGACGAAGGAATAAAAAAAGCATCATTAGTCGCTTGTAGCAGGTTTTCTCCAGGAACAGCAGGAGTAAGTCCTCACATATGAGTGACATCACTGACTGTACATGTGCGGGAACGCTCCCCAGCTTCCATAGGAAGCTTTTGGGAGGACCATCGCGTATGCATGCCGTCTTCCCGCCTAACAGGAGCCATCTTACTTCAGTATGACAACATGAATTAATCAAGCAAAAAAAGAATCAACTCCACAGAGAAGTGAGAGGGTAGTGAGGACTTATTCTTGTTCCTGGAGAACATCTGCTACAGATGAATAACTACGCTTTCTCCAGGACGAAGCAGGAAAGAGTAGTTACTCACCTGTAACAGGTGTTCTCCAGGAGCAGCAGGAATTAGTCCTCACATATGCCGACGGAACCCCCGTGCAGAGCATTTCCCCAGCTTTCAAAGAAAGACTTTGGGAATGCAGCGCGCATGCACGGTCCCCTTCCCGCCCAAGGGTGCCATCTTGCTCAGTCTGATAACATAGCTAATCAAAATGAAGTATATGACTGCAACTCCAGGGGAGGAGGTAGGGTCGTGAGGACTGATTCCTGCTGCTCTTGGAGAACACCTGTTACAGGTGAGTAACTACTCTTTCTCCAAAACCAAGCAGGAAGTCAGTCCTCACATATGGGACTCCCCAGCTCAAGGCTACCGGGAACCCAAAGCTGAAAAAAATGGCTCCCTCTCAAGAGCCTCAGCATCTGTGATAAGAATATCCTCTGAGAACGCCCCCGTACGGTAGCCCAACACAAGGGCCGGAGGGTAGGAGTTGCCTAAACCTCAAAGAGATTACGGAGTACCGCCTGTCCGAAAGTACTGTCCCTCCGAGACTCTCTCTCCAGGCAGTAATGGGGTGCAAAAGTCTGGCTTGAAGACCAAGTTGCGGCCCGGCAGATGTCTGCCAACGGAACAGTGCAGAGATGAGCTACTAACGCGGCTTTCGCCCTGACACGGTGGGCCGTGAATCGACCCTGCAAGGGGAGGTTGGCTGCCCTATATGCCCAGGCGACACAATCTGCTAACCAAGTGGACAACGTACGCTTGGAGACAGGTAACCCCATCTTATTAGGGTCAAAGGAGACGAAGAGCTGAGCAGTCCTTCAATGCTCTCGCGTATGTTCTATGTAAAAGGACAGCGCCCTCATACAGTCCAGGGTATCCAAGACTGTCTCAGCCCGGCTGGCATGCGGCCCGGGAAAAAAGGTCGGAAGTACCACCTCCTGATTGAGGTGGAAAGAGGAGAAAACTTTAGGGAGGAACTTGGGATGGGTTCCTAGGACCACCCTGTTCCCGTAGAACAGTGTGTACGGTCTATCAGAAACCAGAGCTTGTAGCTCACTCACACGTCTGGCCGATGTAAGAGCCACCAGGAAGAGCGCTTTCCAAGGGAGGAAGTGCAAATGGCAAGTAGCCATCGGCTCAAACAGTGGGCGAGTAAGTTGTCGCAAGACCACGTTCAAATCCCACTCAGTCGCCGGTGGACGAAGCGGAGGCTTGAGTAGAAGCAGACCTCTGAGAAATATGGACACCAAGGGGTGAACCGACAGAGACTGTCCTTCCACCAGTGAGTGGTGCGCTGACAAAGCACTGAGGTGGACCCGAACAGAGTTAGACTTAAAGCCTAAGTCTGAAAGGTGAAGTAAATACTGCAGTACTACTGGCACAAGGCAAGAGAAAGGATCTTCATTGTGCTGAGCACACCACACTGTAAACCAATGCCACTTGAGGGCATAGGACTTTCTTGTGGACTGCCTCCTAGAGGCAAATATCACCTCTTCAACTTATTTAGGCAGAAGTAAGGGAGCTAGCACTACCCTTTCAGCAGGCAGGCCATCAGTTGAGGGACCTGAGATTGGAGTGCAGAAGGGAACCCTGCTCTTGAGACAGGAGATCGTGTTGCAACCCCAGAGGGAACTGAATTTCCACCGCCAACTGCAGCAGAAGTGGAAACCACAGCTGTCTCGGCCATCTGGGGGCTACCAGATTCACCGAGGCATTGTCCCGGAGAATCCCGAACAGAGTTTGGGCCACCAGGGGTGTGGGAGGAAACGCATACAGGAGGCCCATAGACCATAAGATCAGAAAAGCATCTGCTGCCATCCTCAGGGGATGCGGCTGTCTGGAGCAGAACCTGAGCAGCTGACAGTTTAGTGGACTTGCAAAGAGATCGATGGATGGAAGTTTCCAGCAGAGGAAGATCTGCTGGACCACCCATGGATTCAACTGCCATTCGTGAGGCTAGAGAATCCTGCTTAGCTTGTCTGCCAGGAAATTCTCGTGACCAGGCAGGTAAACTGCTTTGAGAAACATACCCTGTTTGAGCGCAAACGAGCAGAGGTCCAGTGCTTCCTGACATAGGAGCCTGGATCCCGTGCCCCCTTGTTTGATCACGTAGAACATTGCCACTTGATTGTCCGTCTGAACTAGGACAGACTGGTGAGAGAGGGCATAAGAAAATGTTTGCAGAGCTAAGAGAATTGCTCGCAGCTCCAGAAGATTGATTTGCTACGTGGCCTCTTGAGGAGACCACAGGCCTTGAGTGCACATGCCCTGGCAATGTGCACCACAGCCCTTTAAGGAAGCATCGGTCGTCAGCACCCTTGTGTGTGCTGGAGCCTGAAAAGGTACCTCCCTGAGAAGGTTTGGGAGATGTAGCCACCACTGTAAGGAGTCCAAAAGTGGTTTGGACACCTTTACTCTGTCTCAGAGGTCACCTGTGGCCTGTGTCCACTGAGTTCTGAGGCACCACTGAGCAGACCGCATGTGCAGACGGGCATTCGGAGTCACATGTACAGTGGATGCCATGTGGTCCAGGAGCCGCAGGTAGTGCCTGGCGGAAACATGAGAATTGTTTTGGAACTGGTTGGTCAAGTCCATCAGTCTGTGGGCCCTGTCTTCAGACAAGTAAGCCCTTGCCTGAAGGGTGTCTAATCTTGCCCCTATAAACTCTAGGTTCTGAGAGGGGAGCAAAGTGGATTTTGCGTAGTTTATGACAAAGCCCAGATGCTGAAGAAGAGAGACAGTGCGAAGAGTGGCTTGTCGGGCCTCCTGGAGAGACTGGCCCCTGATGAGCCAGTCGTCCAGGTATGGGAAAACAAAAATTCCCCGATTCCTGAGATAAGCCTCCAACACCGCCAGGCATTTGGTGAAAACCCTGGGGACAGAGGTTAGGCCAAAGGGAAATACCCTGTACTGAAAATGGTTTCCTCCCACCACAAATCTGAGATATTGTCTGTGGTCTGGATGAATGAGGAGAACATCTGCTACAGATGAGTAACTACGCTTTCTCTGGGATGAAGCAGGAAATAGTAGTTACTCACCTGTAACAGGTGTTCTCCAGGAGCAGCATGAATTAGTCCTTACATATGGGTAAGCATCTTAAACTTTTCCCTCTCCAGAAACTTGTTTAGGTTTCACAAGTCTAGGATAGGCCGGAGGCCTCCTGTCCTTTTGGGTACCAGGAAGTACCTGGAGTAGAAGCCTTGCCCTGTCAGGTGGTGAGGCACCTGTTCAACCGCCTGTTCCCTTAGAAGCCAACTCCTGAAGGAGGAGGTTTCTGTGTAGAGGGAGTCTGGGAGGCTCCCCTGGAAAGTAGGAGGGGGTAGCTGGTGGAAGTGGAGCATGTAGCCCTTTTAGACCATGCTCAGTACCCCAGGTATTCCCTGTGATGGCTGGCCACCTGTAGGCGTACAGGGTCGGCCGACCTCCTGTGCTGAATGGAGCCATCGGCGGAGGAGAGGCTATGCTGTGGGAGTCAAAACCCCGCTCCCTGCTGTGCAGGAGCCAGAGCTAGCGGTTTGGGGGTCTTCTGCTTACGGGGCCCATGCTCCTGCCCCTTGGCCTGCTGGCCCTGTTGGGGAGCTGGAGAGGCCCAATACTGAGGGTAGGTTTTGTAGGCAGCACTCTTCCTCGGGAAAAAGGGCTTCTTTCCCGAGCCCTTCTTCTTTTGAGAAGGGGCAGAAGTCTTCCTGGACAGCCTTGTCCTGGTGAGAGTCTCAGTCTCGATTTCTGCAGTTATGGGCTTACCGAATAGATTGTCCCGTGCTGAGGTAACATCGACCAACTTGTCCTGCACGCATGACTCCAGGTCCCATGACTGTAGCCAGGCCTGACGGCCTGCACTGATGCCGGCCATGGCTACCCGGGCTGAAGCCTTGAAGCCATCATAGCCTGCTCGAGAGATGAACTTCGTGCACTCCCAGATCCCTGAAGACAAGGCCTTGAACCTCTGCAAAGGTTCCTCGGAGAGGCCAGCTGAGAACCCGGCAATCTCCTTTGCCAGGTCCCGTAAGTACAAGCCCATGTACAGCTGGTAAGTCTGGACACGGCAAGATAGCATAGAGCCCTGGAAGCACTTTCTACTGAGGGCATCCAGGTTCCGGGCCTCCCGGCAGGGGGCACCAGGGAGTGCATCTTCTGACTCTTCAGGTGGTGCATGGCCGATTCCACAACCATGGAATTGTGTGGTAGGTGCGCCTTTTGGAACCCAGGGCTCTTGCGGACTTGATAAATGGAACCGACCCGCTTGCTCAGAACTGGTGCCGAGGCCGGTGCCTCCCACATATGGAAGAGCAGCCGATACAGCATCGGAGGAACTGGTACAGTAAAGGCTTCCTTTGGAGGAAAATCATAGTGGAGGGAATCGAGCTCCTCGGCTCGAGGCTCCTCCTCGGCATCCGCAGGGAATGCCAAAGCCTTGGCCATGTACCTCACAAAGTCCGAGAACCGGGTATCCTCCAGGGGGCTTTCTTTGAAATCTGGGGAAATGCTCCACACGGGGGCTCCGTCTGCGCCGACGTCACCCATATGTGAGGAGTGACTTCCTGTTTGGTCCTGGAGAAGTAAGCCCTCACATATGGGACTACCATACTACAGGCTACCAAAAATACCTGTAAAAAGCCAAACGAGGAAACCAGAAAAACAAACCAAGAAAGGCAGCATTAGAAATCGCTGGAAGGTTCCAAGAGTTAGCGTCCAGCTTGAACATAAACATCAGTACGGCTCTACAGTAACCTGGATGGACAGAAGGGCCGAAAGGAGGAGCTGAAGTAATTCCCAAAGAGGTGCCGGAGTACGGCTTGGCCAAAGTTGCTGTCACACTGGGAATCTCCATACAGACAATAGTGGGCCGTGAAGGTGGGCAGAGGACCATGTTACAGCCCTACAGATTTCCACCTTGGAGATCTAGCACAAGTTCGCTACAGAAGCATTATGAGCCGTAACATGCCATTCTAGGCACAGGCTGGATTGTGCATATGCAAAGGAGATGCATTCCGCAGCCCAGAGCAAAAGGGTGCGCTTGGGGATCATGACACTCAGCCTATTAGGGTCGAAGGAGACAAAAAGCTGAGAAGAGTGGAGGTGAGCTTTTATTCCTTTCGGGCAGAAAGTCAGAGCTCTCCTCTAATCCAAGGTATGCAAGGAGGCCTCAGTCATGTTGGCATGAGGTCCAAGAAAGAAGGTGGGCAACATCACCGACTGATTAAGGTGAAAGGCAGAGACTACCTTAGGGAGAGTCTGAAGGACCACACTATTCTGATGAAACTTCATGTAAAGAGGATGCACCACCAGTGCTTGGAGCTCACTAACTCTGCATGCAGAGGTGACAGACACTAAGATGACATCCTTCCAGGTAAAATATTTGAGCAGGCAGGAGCTAAGTAGCTCAAAAGGAGTAGAGAGAAGCTGCCCGAGTACCACGTGAGGGTGCCATGTTACAGGCAGGGGTTTAAGTGGAGCCCGAGACAGCAAGAGGCTTCTCATGAAATGACTGACAAGAGGGTGCTTAGAAATGGGTTTACTATTCACTCCACAATAGCAGGCTGCCACTGCACTGAGATGAACTCTTACATAGAACAAATTGAGGCCCTGGTTGGACAGGTGGAGCAGGTAGGTCAGTAAAGCTTCCATCGAGCAAGAGAAGGGGTTCAGCACCTTGTCTGCGCACCACAGACTCTATGCCACTTAAAGGCGTAGAAACACAGAGTGGAGTCTTTTCGGGAAGCCAGGAGGATGTTCTCCACATCAGTCGGCAGGCGGAGTTCTGCGAGACAGCCTGAGGAGGGGAAACCACAGCTGTCTGGGCCAGTGTGAAGTAATGAGGATCATGGTAGCAATGTCCTCATGGAGCTTGAAGAGAGTCCTGGTCACCAGAGGAATCGGCAAATAGGCATAAAGCAGGCCCTCGCTGTTGAAGGACCCGGCTGAGGCGATCTGCAAGGACATTGAGCTCCCCCAGCAGGTACACTGCTTGGAGAAGCATGCTGTGTGAAATGGCAAACTTCCAAAGGTGCACTGTCTCCTAGCAGAGAAGATACAAGCCTGTGTCCCCCTGCTTGTTGATGTAGAACATCGCCACCTGGGTTGTTGACCTGGATGAGGACAATTTGGTTAGCAAGCTGTTCCTGAAAATCCCTGAACACACTGGAAATGGCACAGAGCTCCAGAAAGTTGATCTGGTGATGGCTTTCTCCCACCATCCAAAGGCCCTGTGTACGGAGGCCAATGAGATGGGCTCCCCAGCCTATCATGGAGGCTTCTGTAGTCAGAAGCAACTGATGAGGAAGGGCTTGAAAGGGAAGCCTCTTGAGCAGGTTTTATTGTTGTAGCCAGTAGGACAGGGACTGCTGGTGTAGCCAAGTGATGACCACTCTGTTCCTGAGGCTCCCCATGACTTGGCACCACTGTGTGCAAAGTCCATTGCACTTGATTCACCTGCAGACGGACTAGCGGAGTGACATGCACTGTAGAGGCCATGTGGCTGACAATGCGCAGCATCTCCCTAGCTGTGGTGAACAGACTGCTCTACAATTCCCTTGCAAAGTCGAGAAGTAGGCCCAAGCCTTGGTGGTATCTAGGAGGGCCCCAATGAACTCTAGGTGCTGAGCGGGCTGTAGGTGAATCTTGGGGTAGTAGATGACAAAGTCCAGATGCCCTAGCAGCTGAAAGGTGATCCCTGCAGACTGCTGGACTTCGTCCGGCGTCCAACCTCTAACTAACCAAGCGTCCAGGTAAGACAAAGCACAGTTACTTACCTGTAACAGGTGATCTCTGGGAACAGCAGGAATTAGTCCTCACATATGGGTACGTCGGTACCGACGGAGCCTGCGCGGGAATGCTTCCCCAGCTTCCCAAAAAGGAAAGCTTTTGGGCACATCCCACCGCGCCTGCGCGCTGCCTTCCCGCCTTTCCTAACTGACTCTCCTCAGTTCAAGTTTATAGCTGAGACAATAGAGAGAGAGAAAGGAAAGGAAAGACCAGAAAGATACACCTCCTAGGGGAGGTGGGTGGGTTGTGAGGACTAATTCCTGCTGTTCCCAGAGATCATCTGTTACAGGTAAGTAACTGTGCTATCTCCAGGAACAAGCAGGAATGAGTCCTCACATATGGGGACTCCCTAGCTAAGATGCCTGGGAGATCCCCTAGGATTTAGACCCTGGATAGGGTCCCATGTCCTCCTATGGATCTCAGGCATCCATCCAGGGAAGGAGGGTAGGAGTTGATTAAGAATGGAACAGGTGTTTGAGAACAGCCTGACCAAACAAGGCATCCCGGCGGGAATCCTTGTCCAAGCAGTAATGGGCTGTGAAGGTATGAACCGAGGCCCAGGTGGCTGCTCGACAAATCTGGTCTATGGACACAGAATGTAGATGAGCCATAGAGGTGGCCATGGCACTCACATTATGAGCTGTGACATGGCCCTCCAGAGTAAGGTTCTTGCTCTGGTAGGCAAAAGAAATACACTGAGCAATCCAATTGGACAGTGTTCTTTTAGAGACTGGAAGTCCCAAATGAGAAGGGTCAAAAGCAACAAAAAGCCGAGAAGACTTTCTATGTTGCTGGGTCCTATGTAAGTAAAAGGCAAGAGCCCTTTTACAATCCAGAGTATGAAGGTTCCTCTCTGCACTAGATGCATGAGGAGCTGGAAAAAAGACTGGAAAATACACCTCTTGATTGAGATGAAAAGGCGAGACCACTTTAGGCATAAAGTGTGGATTAGTCCTGAGGACCACCTTGTCATGATGGAATCTTGTATAAGGTGGATTTGCCACTAAGGCCTGTAGTTCACTAATGCGGCGAGCAGAAGTGACTGCAATAAGGAAGGCAACCTTCCATGAAAGAAATTTCAGGGAGGTAGAAGATAAGGGTTCAAATGGTGGCTTCATGAGCTGACCAAGAACCAAATTCAAATCCCATGCCACCGGAGGAGGCTTAATGGGAGGTTTAGTTAAAGTGAGGCCTCTCATGAATCTTGAGATAAGAGGATGAGAGGAGACTTGTTGCCCATTGATGGGCTTAAGGGATGCTGAAATAGCACTCAAATGGACTCTCACTGAATTAGTTTTAAGTCCTGCATTGGAGAGATGCAGGAGATAGTCCAACAGAGAAGTTAAAGGAAGTGCGAAAGGGTCTAGACCACTGTCAGCACACCAAATGGAAAATCTTTTCCATTTAAAGGCGTAGGAATGCCTGGTGGAAGGTTTCCTGGAAGCATGAAGGATATCCTTCACCTGTTGAGAAAGATTTAAATCCTGAAGATCTAGGCCTTCAGTAACCAGGCCCTGAGGTGAAGGGACTTGGGGTTTGGGTGCCACAAAGTCCCCTCCTCCTGGGACAGAAGGTCTGGAGCAGCTCCCAAGTCCAGGGAGGGGGCTTGGGAGAGATGCAGAAGTAGAGGGTACCACACTTGGCGTGGCCAGCGTGGAGCTATGAGGATCATAGATCCTTGATCCCTCTGGAGTTTGAACAGAGTCTTGGGAATCAAGGGAATGGGTGGAAAGGCGTACAGGAAGTCCTGACCCCAATGAAGGAGGAAGGCATCCTTGGCCTGAACTCCCTGACACGGAATTCTGGAGCAGAATCGGGGAAGTTTGGCATTCCACGGACTTGCAAAGAGGTCTATGTCCGGGGTTCCCCATTCCTGAAAAATTCTGAGTACCTGATCCATATGCAGGGACCACTCGTGTGGAAGCAGAACTCGACTGAGTCTGTCTGCCCAAGAGTTTTGGATTCCTGGGAGGTATACTGCCAGGAGATGGATCTGATGCTCTCTGGCGAAAGCCCATAGTCTGAGAGCTTTGTTGCAAAGCGACAGAGCCAGTTCCTCCTTGTTTGTTTATGTAAAACATGGCTACTTGATTGTCTGTGTGAACGAGGACTGTCTTGTAGCCAAGGAGGGTATGAAAGACCTGGAGAGCTAGGAAAACTGCTCGAAGCTCCAAATGATTGATATGAAGGGAGGTCTCCTGTAGAGACCAAGTGCCTTGGGTGGAGAGGTCCTCTAGATGAGCTCCCCAACCTGTTTGGGAGGCATCTGTAGTCAGGGTTGCTTGGGGCAACGACTGTTGGAAGGGGGACCCCAGTAACAGATTTTGAGTGGACATCCACCATTGGAGAGACCAAAAGAGACGTTTGGAGGTTCGGAGAGAGCTCCTGAAGCTTGAGTCCACTGGGTGGACAAAGTCCACTGAGCTGCTCTCATGTGAAGGCGAGCATAGGGTACCACATGTACTGTGGAAGCCATGTGGCCTAGCAGTTGAAGCATCTCCCTGGCAGTCAAGTGACTCTTTGACTGTGCCTGGGAGGCTAACTGCAGTAGACGATGGCAACGGGCCTGAAGAAGGTAGGCCCTTGCAGTGGTGGTATCCAACCAGGCCCCTATGAACTCTAGGGACGGAGTGGGAGAAAGCTGGGACTTTGGGAGGTTTACCACCAGTCCCAGATATTGCAGAATGCGTCTTGTGCGGTTTAGGGCATTCTGAGCTTCTGACTGAGTTGGTGCTCGGATGAGCCAATCGTCGAGATATGGGAAAACAAAAATCCCTAGGGTGCGTAGAAATGCTGCAACGACTGCCATGCATTTGGTGAACACTCTGGGGGCAGAGGCTAGGCCGAAAAGAAGCACTCTGTACTGATAATGTTGTCCCTGGAACAGAAATCGTAGGAATTTTCTGTGGGATGGATGGATGAGGACATGGGTGTACGCATCCTTGAGATCTAGAGAACAAAGCCAATCTTGGCTCTTTAGGTAGGGAAGAAGAATGCCTAGAGAAAGCATTTTGAACTTTTCCTTGCATAGGAATTTGTTCAATTCCCTGAGATCTAAAATGGGTCTGTAACCCCCTGTTTTCTTGGGGATGAGAAAATAGGGGGAATAGAACCCTGAGCCCTGCTGAAGAAGGGGAACCTCTTCTATCGCCCCTTGGGCAAGCAGGGTAGACACTTCCTGACCCAGAAGGTCGAGGAGAGGTGTGGGAGAGTTGAAATATCTCACCATGGTGTGTGGAGGAAGGTCTGAGAAATGAAGTTTGTAACCCTCTCTTATGATGGAGAGGGTCCACTGTTCTGATGTTATTTGCTCCCACCTGGGAGCAAAATAAGCTAACCTTCCTGGAATGGGGAGAAGTTCTGGCTGGGGTAGAGCCAGAAAGGTTAAGTTCTCTAAAATGCAGTCAAAAACCCTGAGGGGGTTGAGACTGTTGAGTTGCAGGAGTTGCGGCAGGTTTGGGTCTGGCCTGCCTAGGTTGCTGTCGCTTAGTTGGAAAACGACCAGCAGCAGATTGCTGCCCAGAATTGGAAGGGAATCTGGTCTTCTTGAAATAAGGTTTCTTGAAAGACTTTTTCTTGAATGGCATGGAGGTAGACTTGGAAAGTCTATCCAGAGCAGAATTCTCTGCATCCATTTGAGTGGCTTTAATTTGCCACTCTCTGCCAAAGAGATTCTCACCTGTACAGGGCAGATTTCCCAGACCATCCTGGACCCAAGGCTCTAGATCAGAAGCCTGGAGCCAAGCAAGTCTCCGAGCAGCAATGGCAATGCCTGAGGCTCTGCTAGCACCCTCAAAGGAGTCAAAGGCTGCCCTATTGGAAAACTTGGAAACATCCTGAGTATGCTTAAGCCAAAGGAGGAATTCATCCTTTCTGTCTTCTGGGATAACAGGGAGAAAGGTATGCAACTTCAGTGCAATTTCCTTGAGAAACATACCCATATAAAGACTATATGAGTTGATTCTAGCAATTAGCATACTGGCTTGGAAGATTTTTCTACCAAAAGCATCCAAGGTCCTGCATTCTCTTCCTGGAGGAGTAGAAGAATGTCTTTTAGTACTCTTTATTCTTTTCATAGCTGACTGCACCACAATGGAATGGTGAGGAAGCTGGGTTTTTTGAAAACCAGGACAAGGGGGGACACGATACATAGTGTCCAACCTACGAGAATGAGGCGAAAGGGTGAGAGGAGTCTCCCATAAATCAAGCATGTGTTCATGAAGAATTTCATGAATTGGTAAGGTGACTGCCTCTCTGGGAGCCTTAGAGTAACCTAAAATGTCAAGCTTTTTAGCTCTAGGCTCTATTTCAGAGGATACTGAAATGGCAAGTCCTTTAGCCACTTCTGAAATGAAGTCTTGAAAGGACAAATCTTCTGGAGGAGACATTCTCCTCTTTGGAGAAGGTGGTTCCTCAGGGAGAGTAATAGACACTTCAGGAGATTCTTCTGATGAATCGGAATCATCAGAGGAATCGAAGTATTGTCTGTCCGATTCCAACGATCGATACGCGTATCGATCGGTATCGACATCGGGCGTCCCCGGAACCGGATCGGTATCGGGGAAGCGCCCGGATCCAGGAACCGGAGTCGGTATCCTGGTCGATGTCGAAGCAAGCGGTACCGGCATCGAGCCCGGTACCGGTGCCGGCGGCGGTACCGACATCGATATTCGATGCGGTACCGCTGGCGTCGCAGCCTGAATGAAAGCCATAATAGCTTACTGCATGGATTGGACAGTATGATCCATAGACGCCACGACTGCCTGGATGTCGGTACCGGGAGAATATGCCGGTACCCCAGAGCAGTCTAACAGGTGATCGGTCGAGGCCGTGCCATCGATGTCAACCTGTAACCCCATAGGAGCAGCTTTGGAAGCCGGAGCTTCCCGCCGGGGTTGTTTGACTGGGGCAGGATCCTCAAGCGTAAGCCCGGGGGCATCTCGATGCTTAGAGGGAGATTTACCCTTTGAGGACCTGTTTGGTTTATGTTTGGTTACCTGAGATCCATCAGGAGACGATGATCTAGAAGATGTCGATGCTACCGGTGGTGCCTCTGTGGGAAACAGCATATGGAGCTTAGCTGCTCGATTCTGTAACCCACGTTTAGACATCATGGAGCAGGATGGACAATCCGGAACGGAATGGTCAGGGCCCAAACATTTGAGACACCATTCATGGGTATCTGTAATAGAAATAGTACCGCTACACTTAGTACATTTTTTAAAGCCTGAGGCTTGTTTTTCCATGAGGGAAAATCTTTTTGTAGGCCCTAAGGCCTGCAGAAGAAATAATACTAAGTGAAGAAAAAAGATAAAGTTTTTTTTTTTTTTGTAAAAGAAGAAAGAAAAGACCGGCGGTACCGGTCCGGTGTCGGGGAGGCAGACACGCGACCAAAGAAACAAACTAATATAAGAAACGTCTTCAGCGGTGACAGGGCTCGACCTGCTGGCTCGGCGGAAAAGAAGAAACTGAGGAGAGTCAGTTAGGAAAGGCGGGAAGGCAGCATGCAGGCGCGGTGGGATGTGCCCAAAAGCTTTCCTTTTTGGGAAGCTGGGGAAGCATTCCCGCGCAGGCTCCGTCGGTACCGACGTACCCATATGTGAGGACTCATTCCTGCTTGTTCCTGGAGATAACAAAAATCCCCAGGCTCCAGAGGAAAGTGGCAACCACCATTAGACAATTTGTGAAGATCCTTGGGGCAGAGGCGAGACCGAAGGGCAGCACCCGGAACCGATAATGCTGACCGTGGAGCATGAAGCAGAGATACTGCAGATGAAGGGGGAGAATGGGGATGTGAGTAGAAGCATTTTTGAGATCCAAGGAGCACAGCCAGTCTTCCCATTGGAGGTAAGGCAACAAAACTCCCAGGGAGATCATCTTGAACTTTCCCCTCAGTAGGAGCTGGTTGAGGCTTCCTCAGATCCAAAATGGGCCTGAAGCCTTCCCCATCTTTTTGGGGACCAGAAAGTAACGGGAGTGGAACTCCTTTCTGATCTGAGAAGGAAGGACCAGTTCAACAGCCAGATAAGCCAGTAGAGCTTGGACCTCCCTCTGAAGGAGTTCCTGGTGGGAAGGATCAAGGGGATACTCCCCTGGGAAGAAGGGTGGAGGAAGTTGATCGAAGTGCAACAGGTACCCATCCCAGGCGATCTGATGTTATTGCTGGCCACCTCTGGGCAAAATGAATCAATCTCCCCTCCCACCTGAGGGAGAACAGAGTCTGGAATGGGAAAGGATGCCATGCTCTTTAGGAAGGAGTCAATATCCTCCTCCAGGCTGAAATTGTGGCGCAGGCTGGGACTTTTGTGGCTTGGAGTGGCACTGCTAATGCTGCCCTTCTGCTGCTGTCCCTGCTAAGAACCATGATAAGGCTGATACATCGGGTAGGTCATGTAGTATTTCCTCTTTTTGGGGTAGAAAGGCTTCTGCACAGAGGACGACTTCTTAGCGGGGTCTCCTCATCTTGCAGGAAAACCGGTTCATGGTCAACTGCTCACGTTTGAGCTCTCCGACCTTATCCTCCATCAGCTCGCCGAAGAGGTTCTCGCCCTGGCAGGGGATATCCGCCAGTTTATCCTACACACACTGTTCTAAATCAGAAGATTGCAACCAAGCTAGCCGGTGAGCCCCGATGCCCACAGCAGCTACCCGGGCCACCGACTCAAAACCATCATAGGCCGCCTGGGTCATGTGTTTGGAGCATTTCTTGATCTTGGCGACAAGACCATGATACCGCTCAACCTGTTTGTCAGGAAGGAGAGCCAAGATATCAGCCAGGTCACCCACCAGATCTCTAAGAACATGCCCATGTAAAGGTGATAGGCCTGGATGAGGGCCACCAACATGGAATCCTGGTAGCACTTCTTTTTGATGCCATCAGGATCCTAGCCTCCCTGCTTGGAGGCACGAAGAATGGGTCTAACTGCCCTTTATCCTTCTCAAGGCTGATTCCATGATCATGGAATTGCGCGGGAGCTGTGGTCTTTCAAATCTAGGGCTCTTGTGGACTCAGTACATGGAGTCCAAGCACCTATTCACTGGAGGCACAGTGAAGGGAGTCTCCCACATGCGGAATAGGAGTTTCTCCAGAATCTGTTGGACGGGGACTGTAATAGCCTCCCTGGGAGGGGAAGGATATAGGAGAATCTCCAACTCCTATGCCTCGATGGTAGAGGGCAAGGCTTTGTCCATGTCCTTCACGAACTCATGGAAGGATATAAACTGGCACTCATACGTGGAGGAGGATTAAAGGGGATGTCCTGATGGTACTCAGGCATCGGGGACTCCTCTATCCTCCTTGTTCTCCCAGCCATCGGAATCTCTAACAGTAAGGAAATCGAAATACCGATGCAATTCCTCATGGCACCTCTGGAAGTCGGGAGGGGAGGACGAAGTCAGAGACTCTGGACAGTCCAACCTGGAGTCACTTGAGGGGGGATCCTGGGAAACCGACTAGGATACTGACCACCTGCCTGAGCTGTCTTCCTGGCCGGGGAGAGCAGGAGCCTCCAGGATGGGCTGCACTTCCGAAGGGGAGGGCACAGTCATGGACGGGAACAACCTCTGCACTGAAGAATCAGAGGGTATCAGGTCTCAGACAGCTTGCGAGGCCAGGAATGCAGCCATATTGTGCTTGAGGGTCTGCATGCACTGAGCAAAAAGAGCAGAATCCAAAGTGGTGGGAACTAGGGCAGCAACTGTAGTCTCCCCTGTGCAGGTTCTCTAGTAAGGACTCTATGATGGTATCGGGAGTCAGCTAACGGCCCTCTTGGGCTTTGAGAGGCAACATCTCCTGCCAGGGCAGCTTCAAAGGCTGCTCCAGGCTCTCGCCATCGCACCGAAAGCAGCTTCAATGCCGGTGTCCATGGAACTTGTCCCAGCTCTCAGCATCGCCCCTTAACTTCAAAAGAGCAGAAGTCCGGTCTTTGTGGGGCCAATCTTCATCGAAGGATGGCCGCTGGTCCAACACGCCATAGCTCGTCGGCTTCCAGTTAACACGACTTCTGCGTGAAGTCTCGGTGGAGGCCTTGGAGGGCATCTACACCAATGGAAGTGTTGATGCTGAGGACCCGAACAGTGATTCCCGCAATCTTTCTCAATTCCTGAGCCCCTTGCACATCATCTGCAAGCACAGAGCACTGGTGGAGGGGGCTCATGGTAGGACCCAAAGTATTGAAAGCACCAATTATGGCAGTACATCAGGGAGATGGTTTGGCCACTCTGGGAGAACTTCTTGAAGCCACCGGCCAGCTTTGATATATATTTATTTAGCTAGGTTTCTGTAACATCTTTCATAGTGTCAAGGCGGTTTACATAGAACAGGATAGATAGTAATGTTTACATGGAAAAAAATGAACAGTAACATAAGAAACTCTGGTGATAATTTTGTACAATATCATACAAAATGGGCAATTAACAGTAGCACTGGTAAGAACTTATATACAGTACATGAGGAACTTATAAACAATCACTAGTAGGGGTAATAGCAGGAAATGAAGGCAGCTAGTAATTAAAGAGGGGGGAGGAGGTGTTAGAGGATGGCACTGATTTCTTATTGCTACAGATCTGGGTACATTATTTAGGTAGGTTGTTGCTACTCTTCTGGGTACTTATTTAGGTGGGTTCATTTCTGAAATGTTCCGTGAATAGGTATGTTTTTATGTTTTTGCAAAAGTCTTCCAGGCTTTTTGCTGTTCAAATGTTGTCGGGAAGGTTATTCCAGATCTTTGGTGCAAACAGGGAGAATGCGGATGCTTACATGCTTTTTTTGTTTATTAGGGCCAAGTCAAAGGACTCCAATGTTCCAGCTGGCCAGAGAGGCATCAAAGAAAAACTTCCGCGGACCAAAAAAAGAAAAAACACCTGAGAAAAAGTGGTGCCGAGGCACAGACACTCCCGGGAACAGGTAGGAAGAATGATGAGCACACGACCAGAAAAACGACTGAAAAACAACCTGAAGGGGATCTACCAGTTTCTGGGGACAGATGGACATTTGATAGGCTCCGTGGAAAAAAGAAGACTGAGGTCTGAGGTAAGATGGCTCCTTTCAGTCAGGAAGATGGGCATGCATGCGCAATGGTCCTCGCAAACTCTTCCTAAGGAAGATGGAGAGCATTTCCATGCGGGCTCAGTCGGTGATGTAACCCATATGGGAGGACTTACTTCCTGCTTGGTCCTGGAGAATAAGCATTTGATAGCAGAACTGATATAATCATGGAATGTTAGTGAGGAATCAAGTATAACCCAAAAATATTTAATAGAAGGGACCATTGGTATGACGGTACCAGACAGTAACGGGGAAAGTGATGGAATACTTGAAGAGCCGGTCAAATCAGATGGCTGAAGTATTTTCTGTATTACAAATAAGAAGGTTTGTTCTTAACTATGTGGCAACCTGGGTGAGACAGTTATTGAGCAAGGTAAGATCAGATGTAATATTTGTTTTATTTATTTGAACTGTTTTATTTATTTGAACTGTTTTATATACCGCCCCTTCCAGCAATCAGGGGTGGTTTACATAGAACGTATAACAATATAGAACTATAGGCTATATACATGGAACAGATCACCTTCCAACAACCCCAGAATGGGTATTGAGTAGGTTATTTGAAACAAAACTATATACATATTGGTTTACATAACTATATACATATAAGGGTGCGTGGCTTACCTAAATAGATGCGTTCCTTATGGGGTTAGCGGAAGCGGGTGAGGGGGGGGGGTTCTACCTAGGCCGATGTGTTGGGAGAATGTTGATTTGCTGGGCAGCAAATTTTTGCAGTTGGAGAGAGATTTTCCATTTCAGTGCTATAATGTTCTGTAAAGAGCAGGGTTTTAAGCTCCTTTCAGAATTCCAGGAGCTCCTTTATTGACCTGAGTGTGTATGGAAGTGTGTTCCATAGTGCAGGTGCAGTGCAGGTAAAAGCTCTATTACTTGTTGTTTGTTTTGTGTAGCGGAATGAGGCTGGGGTAGCTAGAAGATTTGATTTATCTTTTCTTCTGCTTCTGTTTTCCGGTTGAGCTTGTATCTTGGTAGACAAGATTGATGAGGATATGCAATTAAGCTTGAAAATGATGAATAGAGATTTGTATTTTATTCTAATGGTCACCGGGAGCCAGTGAAGATAGCATAGTTGATAGCAATTAGAAAGCTTTTGGGAGCATCCCACAGCGCCTGCGTGCTGCCTTCCCACCTTTCCCAACTACCTCTCTCCAGTTGAGTTTTAAAGCTGAGACAGAGAGAGGGAAAGGAAAGAGATAGAGAGATATAACTCCTAGGGGAGGTAGGTGGGTTGTGAGGACTAAATTCCTGCTGGTCCCGGAGATCACCTGTTACAGGTGAGTAACTATGCTATCTCCAGGAACAAGCAGGAATGTAGTCATCACATATGAGGACTACCTAGCTTTAGATGCCAGGGAGAGACTCCAGAAGTTGTGTGTCCCTGAACAGGGCTCCACTTCCCCCCATGGATCTCTGGCATCCTACCAGGGATGGCGGGTAGGAGTTGATTAGGTATGGAACAGGTGTTGGAGAACAGCCTGACCAAATAAGGCATCCCGGCGGGAGTCCTTGTCCAAGCAGTAATGGGCTGTGAAGGTATAAACCGAGGCCCAAGTGTCTGCTCGACAGATGTCATCAATAGACGCAGAGTGCAGATGAGCCATTGAGGCTGCCATGGCTCTCACATTGTGAGATGTGACATGGTCCTCCAGAGAAAGGTTCTTACTCTGATAGGCGAAGGAAATACACTGAGCAATCCAGTTAGACAGTGCTCTCTTGGAGACTGGAAGTCCCAAATGAGAAGGATCAAAAGCAACAAAGAGTTGAGAGGACTTTCTATGTTGCTGTGTTCTTTGTAAGTAAAAGGCTAAAGCTCTTTTACAGTCCAAGGTATGAAGATTCCTCTCTGCATTTGAAGCATGAGGCCTTGGAAAAAACACAGGTAGGTAGACCGCTTGGCTCAGATGAAAAGGCGAGACCATCTTTGGCATAAAGTGTGGATGAGTCCTAAGGTCTACCTTGTCATGATGGAACCTTGTATAAGGTGGCTCAGCTACTAGCGCTTGCAACTCACTAATGCGGCGTGCTGATGTGATTGCAATGAGAAAGATAACCTTCCAAGAAAGGAATTTCAAGAAGATAGTAGCTAAAGGTTCGAAAGGTGGCTTCATGAGCTGCCCAAGAACCAGGTTTAAGTCCTATGCCACCGGTGGTGGCCTAATGGGAGGCTTAGTTAGAAGAAGGCCTCTCATAAATCTTGCTATAAGAGGATGAGAGGAAATAGGCTGTCCATTAAGAGGTTTAAAGGAAGCTGCAATAGCACTCAAATGGACTCTTACTGAATTAGTCTTAAGACATGCATTGGATAAATGAAGGAGATACTCCAGCAATGATTCCAGAGGTATCGCAAGGGCGTTAAGACCCTTTTGCAAACACCATATGGTAAACCTTTTCCACTTGAAAGCATAAGAGCGTCTTGTGGAAGGTTTCCTGGAAGCAAAAAGAATCTCTTTTACTTCCTGAGGGAGATTAAGATCATGGAGATCTAGGCCTTCAGCAACCAAGCCCTGAGATGCAGAGACTGGGGATTGGGATGCCATAACATTCCGTCCTCCTGAGATAGGAGATCTGGAGCAGACCCTAACTCCAGGGAGGGAGCTTGAGAGACATGTAGAAGCAGAGGATACCACACTTGTCGTGGCCAATGTGGAGCTATGAGAATCATATGGCCTCTGTCTCTCTGAAGCTTGAACAGGGTTTTGGGAATTAGGGGAATGGGTGGAAAGGCATACAAGAAGTCTTGACCCCAGTAAAGGAGGAAAGCATCCCTGGCCTCAGCCCCCTGAGCCGGAATTCTGGAACACAACCGGGGAAGTTTGGCATTCCACAGACTTGCAAAAAGGTCTATGTCCGGGGTTCCCCAAAGTTGAAATATCTTGGCTACCTGATCTGCATGCAGAGACCACTCGTGTGGAAGCAGAACTCGACTGAGTCTGTCTGCCCAAGAGTTTTGAATGCCTGGAAGATACACTGCCAGAAGATGAATCTGATGCTCTCTGGCGAGGGCCTATAGTCGCAAAGCTTACTCTTGATCCTTCTCACAGCTGATTCCACTACAATAGAGTGGTGAGGAAGCTGAGCCTTATGGAACCCAGGACAAGGAGGGACTCGATACATAGTATCCAGTCTGCAAGAATGAGGAGTGGTGGTAAGAGGTGTCTCCCACATCCTTAACATGAGATCATATAAAATCTCATGAATGGGCAAGGTAGCTGCCTCCTTAGGAGTTTTGGGATATTGAAGAATTTCCAACTCCTTGGCCCTTGGCTCTGTTTCAGGGGCCACAGTAATAGACAGGCCCCGAGCCACCTCCCTGATAAAATCCTGGAAGGAAATATCCTCTGGAGGAGACATCCTGCGTTTAGGGGAGGATATGGGAGAAGCATCGCTGCATCGACAGAACTGTCAGAATCCTGAGATTCTTCTGAGGACTCGAAGTACCGTCTGTCCGGATGCTCTTGAAGAGCCCGATACCCGTACCGACCAAAGTCGGTACCGGGAGTAACCGATACCGGGGTATCGGTACCGGAGGTCATCGGATGACTGGGTACCGGCAAAGCAGACACCGATACCGATGCTGGGGCCGGTGGAATTGTCTGTCGTGGTTCCGAGGGCGTCGATGCCGCAAGGAAAGCCGCCAGACTGCGGTTCCATAGCCTGAACTCTCTGGTCTATCGACGCTGCCAATGCCTGGATGTCGGTACCGGAGGAGACCGCCGGTATCCCAGAGCATGGCACCAGTAGTTCTGCCGAGGTCGAGGCCTCGAGAACATCCTGGAACCCCGATAATGCTTTGGAAGTCGAAGCCTCCCGCCAGGGTAATTTTGCCAGTGCAGAATCCTCAAGGGCAACGCCAGAGGCATCTCGATGCTTAGAAGGAGATCTACCCTTTGAGGACCGGCTGGACTTATGTTTAGTTACCTGAGATCCACTGGAGGAAGCAGCAGCCCTGGAAGACGTTGATGCCAACGAAGCTGCATCAGAGGGAAACAGGGTACTGAGCTTAGCAGCTCGGTTCTGCCGACCTCTTTTAGACATCATGGCGCAGGACATACAATCCGTGATGGAGTGGTAAGGACCTAAACATTTTAGACACCATTCATGGGTGTCGGTGACGGAAATGGTACCGCCACACTTGGTGCACTTTTTGAAACCTGAGGCAGGTTTCTCCACAGTAAGAAAAGGTTTTTGGGCCTGAGGCCCAAAAAGGCGCGTGCACCTAAAGAAAAAGAAAGAGACATTTTTTTTTAAAGACAGAAATAAGAAGAAAAAAAACGGCGGTATGGGTAAAGTGTCGAGAAAGACAGACGCGACCACAAAAAAAAGAAAGAAATAAAAAAGAATTTTTCTGCGGTGACAGGAACACGACCTGCTGGCTCCGCGGAAAAAGAAGAACTGGAGAGGGGCAGTTGGGAAAGGCGGGAAGGCAGCACGCAGGCGCTGTGGGATGCTCCCAAAAGCTTTCTAATTGGACGCTGGGGAGCGTTCCCGCGCAGGCTCCGTCGGTACCGACGATACCCATATGTGATGGCTACATTCCTGCTTGTTCCTGGAGATTGTAAAGAATGGGGGTGATATGATCCATTAGTCTTGCCTTGGATATGACCCTCGCTATAACATTCTGGGCTAGTTGGAGAGGATGGAGGCTCTTCTTAGGCAGTCCCTGCAGTATGCTATTACAATAGTCCAGTTGAGGTGTGATGAGTGCCTGGACCACTGTACGGAAATCATGAGTATCTAGGAGGGGATGAAGGTGTTGTAGTGTCTTTAATTTGTAAAATATAGTTTGTGACATGTTTTTGATTTGAGCTGTCATCGAGAGCGATCAATTATGATGCCTAGATATTTATCATCATCTTTGATTGGGACATCTGTATCATGAGGTTACAGTGATGTGGGGGGGTGACGTTTTGATTTCTTGTTACGAATAGTGTTTTTTTTTTTAGATTTATTTGAAGATTGTTTTCTTTTAGCCATGATTCAGCCTCCTCTATACAGTTAATGTTTTGGCATGTGGGGCATTTTGTGTCAATGAGTGTAATAGGGTGAGTATATAGGAGTAATAGTGTGTGTAATAGGGTGAGTATATAGGAGTAATAGTATACAGTCATGGCCCCTAACTTTATCCACATTCAAATTTGCAAGCTGTTCAAAAACAACTTCTGTGAAAAGTGTTCCATCTATTCCGTTCCCTTTGTTACCCTTTGTTAGTCAAACACGGTCCTTTCTCCAGGGTTTTCTTTTGTGAACAAGGAACAGAGGTATGTGTTTGGCAATTCCGCTTTTCCCTTATCACTTTCCAGAAATCAGTCCTCAGCATTTTTGAGTCTTACAACTCCACCTTTGGCCTTCCTTCCTTTCCCCAAAATACCTGAAAGTCTTGTCACTTCCATGTACTTTTACCATACAGATTTTTCTGTTTGCCTCTTTCAGCGTTATCTGGTATTCTTTTATGTATTTTTTCGTGATCCTCTGAAAATTGTGAACGCTGCCATTTTTGCCTTTATTTTTGCAGCCACTTCTTTGGAGAACCATATCAGTTTACATTTCCTCTTTTATGTACTTTCCTTACATATAGATCTGTTGCCCTTGATCTGAGCCTCTTTCACATTAGCCGACTTCCTTTCTGCTTCCCTTATCTCCTCCCATCCCACCAGCTCTTCCCCTTCAGGTACCTTCCCAATTTACTGAAGTCAGCACTTTTGAAATCTAGGACCATTTACTGTGATAGGACTGCCTTGGCCTTTACCTCAAACCACACCATGTGGTGATCACTGCTGCTCAAGTGGGCACCCACCTAGACATTAGACACACTGTCTCCATTAATGAGCACCAATTCCAGCATCGACCCTTTCCTGGTGGGTTCCTTCATCAGTTGCCTGAGCAAAGCCTCTTGTAGGACATCCATCTTTCTGCTTCTTTCTGTATTTGCAGACTGAATACTCCAATCCACATCTGGTAGATATAAGTCCCTCATTATCTCCACCTCGGCCTTTTTTTTTTTTTTTTTTTTTACTACCTCTGCAATATCATTGGTCAAGGTGACTTTCCACGAGAAACTTCAGAGAAGTACTGGCTAGAGGTTCAAAGGGTGGCTTGAGAAGCTGTCCTAGAAAAGCATTAAGATCCCATGCCACTGGAGGCAGCTTAATGGGAGGTTTGGTTAATAGAATACCCCTCATGAAGTGTGCTACTAGTGGCTGAGAAGAGATGGGCTGGCCATCTAAGGGCATGTGAGAGGCCGCAATTGCACTTAGGTGTACTCTTACTGAATTGGTTTTGAGTCCAGAGGAAGATAGGTGGAGGAGATACTCAAATAGTGCCTTCAGTGGAGCAGAGAAGGTATTAAGATTATTAGAACACCAGAAAGAAAACCTAAGCCACTTGAAAGCATAGGATCGTCTGGTAGATAGCTTCCTAGAAGCTAAGAGGATGTTATTAACCTCCTGGGGAAGGTTAATGTTTTGGAAAGCTATGCCTTCAGTAACCATGCTGTGAGTTGGAGAGACTGCGGATTGGGATGGAGCAGCATCCACTCCTCCTGAGAAAGGAGATCTGGAGCAGACGTCAGATCTATGGGTTGAGCCTCAGATAGGTGTAGAAGGAGAGGGTACCATGGTTGACGTAGCCAGCATGGGGCTATGAGTATCATGAAACCCTTGTCTCTCTGGAGTTTGAAGAGACTTGGGAATTAGGGGAATGGGAGGGAAGACACATAGAAAGCCTTGAATCCAGTGGAGGTGAAAAGCATCCGCTTGATGGCAGTCTGGTGCAGGAGTCCCGGTACAGAAGCGGGGGAGCTTGGCATTCTGAGGAATCTTGAACAGGTCTATCTCTGGAGTCCCTCAGATTTGAAAAACGTGAGAGACTGTCTCCACAAAGAGACCACTTGTGGGGAAGAAGGATTCGACTTAGTCTGTCCGCTAAGACATTATGTTTGCCTGGAAGATATATCGCATGGAGGTGAATGCAATGATGTATGGCAAAGGACCTGAGATGTAGAGCCTCGCTGCAGAGGGTCCAAGAGCCTGTTCCACCCTGCTTGTTCACGCAGAACATGGCTACTTGATTGTCAGGTTGGACTAGGACTCTGCGGCAACGAAAATGTTCCTGGAACACTTTGAGAGCATTGTGAATGGCTCTGAACTCCAGTAGATTTATGTGGAGTTGTGACTCCTGCTGAGAACAGAGACCTTGAGTGGAGAGAGATTCTAGATGAGCTCCCCAGCCCAGTCTGGTTGCATCCATCATCACGGTACATTGATGTGCTGGCATCTGAAAAGCTGACCCTACAAGGAGATTTTCTTGAGATCGCCACCACTTAAGAGACAAGATTAGAAGGGTAGAGACCATTATCTTGTCCCCCAGGCGATCTGATGCTTGACACCACTGGGATGCTAGTGTCCATTGGGAATGTGCAAGCAGACATATGGGTACAACATGCACCATTGATGCCAAATGACCCAGAAGCAGTAGCATTTCTTGAGCAGTGAGAAAGTTCTTGAGACATGATTGAGATGCTGATTGAGTCGAGCACAGTGAAGCTGGGGCAGAAATGCCCTTGATTGCTGAGGGTTTAGCATGGCCCCTATGAACTTTAGAGTTTGAGAGGGAACAAGTTGGGACTTTGGAAGATTTATGACAAATTCAAAATGTTGAAGCACTTCCGTGATGCGTGAGAGGGATCGACTGGCTTCTTGAGAGGTGCTTGCCCGCATGAGCCAGTCGTCTAAGTAAGGGAAGACAAATATCCCTAGAGTCCTTAAGAATGCGGCTACTACCACCATGCATTTTGCGAAGAATCTTGGGGCAAAGGCGAGAGCGAAAGGCAGGACTCTGTATTGATAATGTAGTCCTTGAAATATGAAGCGCAGGAACTTTCTGTGCTGTGGATGAATAAGAATGTGAGTGTATGCTTCGTTTAGATCTAGAGAACTGAGCCAATGCTGACTCTGGAAAGAGGGAAGAAGGGTCCCCCCAGGGAGATCATTCTGAATTTCTCCCATAGGAGGTGCTTGTTCAATTCCCCAAGGTCGAGAATGGGCCTGTATCCTCCCGTTTTCTTTGGGATGAGAAAGTATGGAGAATAAAAGCCCATTTCTTGCTGGGATGGTGGAACCTCTTCTATTGCACCTTTCAGAAGAAGGGAGGTGACCTCTTGTAGCAACAGAGCAGTGAGAGGGGGTTGAGAACGTACAAGATGCGATCACTACGTAATCTCCGACCTTTACTTAACTACTCCGACTTCCGTACTATATTCCAAGCCCTGGTATTACCACACTTGGATTTCGCCAATATCATTCTACACGGTCTCCCGCAATCCACCCTAAATCCCCTCCGTCTGGCCATGAATGCTGCCGCGAGAATCCTCGTAGGTGCTCCACGATCAGAACACATAACCCCAATATTGATGAGTTTACATTGGCTACCCCTACAGGCCAGAACTCTATACAAGACCTTGGTCATGACTTTTAAAGCCTCAAAGTGCCCATCGCTATCACCTCTCAGCAATATGATACATATCACCCCAAATAACAGATCCAGGAGGTCTGTTACATTAAACTCCATTGACCTCCCAAAACTCCTCACAAAATGTTCTAAATCAACAGCCTCTAGAGCCTTCTCTCTGTCTTCTCCCAGAGCCTGGAATGCCCTTCCACCCGAAATAAGAGCCATCTCAAGTCTGATGAAGTTCAGAAAGGCATTGAAGCACTATTTGTTCCTAACATACTACCTCGCAGCTACTCCATCTGACAATAGTCCTCATGCAGATCTTTCATATTTGACCCCGGTAGAGAATGGGTAATTATGATGATTATTACCTGCTCACTATACTATGCCATATTTATTCTCACTATATTTGCATATTTATTCTGTACTTTAATTAACTTCTTATCCACGGCATTATAGATTAACCAAAATAACCATGTATATAGTTGCCATGTATATAGTTAATTGTATATAGTTACCCTGTTTTCCACCAAGTTTATGTACCTTGTTCTTTGTAAAAAAACCAATGCTGTTTGTACCATTGTGTTTATATTTGTTCATATGTAAACCGCACTGATTTAAGAGCGCGGTATATAAGAAAAATAAAATAAATAAATAAATAAATAAAATAAATAACTCTCTTGCTGAAGTCTGGGGGGGGCAGACTTCATGAACGAAGTTTGTATCCCTCCCGTACTATGGATAATGTCCACTGCTAAGAGGTGATGAGATGCCACCTGTGGACATAGTAACAGAGCTATGTTCTCTAGAAAGGAGTCCAAAAACCCGGAGCAGACTGGGTCTGCTGAAGTGGCTGTGACTTGGGATTCTGAGCCATCTTCTGCTGTTTTGGAGGCTGTTGCCCTTTGTGAGGAGCATGATGCTGACATTGAACAGCAGGGGTGTAGGAAGGGTAGTATTTCTTCATTTTATTGAAGAAAGTTTTCTTTGCTGCTTTCTTCTTAACTGGGTTGGGCAGTAGATTTAGAAAGCCTATTTAGTAGTGTTCTCAGATTCCAACTGAGAGGCCTTGTCCTGTCAATCCTTACCAAAAACATTTTCACCAGTGCAAGGAATATTACCCAGTTTTATCTTGAACCCATTGTTCAAGATCCGATGCTTAGAGCCAAGCAATCCTGCATGCACCGATGCAGATGGATGAAGTCCTGCTGATGCATTCAAAGCAATCAGAAGTTGCTCTGTTAAACTTTGAAACATTCTGAGCATGTTTCACAAGGGTGAGATAATCAGACCTCTTGTCGTCGGGGAGAAGAAGAATAACTCCAAATCCTTAGCCACCTACATATAGAGTATGTAGGAACTAATCCTGGCCGAAAGCATGGAGGCCTCAAAACAATATAGACCAAAAGCATCGAGGGTTCTCGATTACCTACCCAGAGGGTTTGAGGAATGTGTTTTTGCACTCTTGATCCAACGCATTGCCGATTCTATTACTAGGGAATGGTGCAGCAATTTTATCTTTTGGAAACTGGGAGACTCCAGTAACCTGGTACATGGTATCGAGCTGTCCAGTATGGGGAGAAATGGTTAGAGGTGTTTCCCACAAACAAAGCATGAGATCATGAAATATCCGATGGATAGGGAGCATAGCCGCCTCCTTTGGAGCTGTAGGGTTTTGAAGAATTTCTAATTCTTCGGCCCTAGGCTCTTTCTCCAATGTTACTGTTATGGAGAGACCCCTAGCAACATCGCGAATAAAATCTTGAAAAGACATGTCCTCTGGTGGGGACATGCGACATTGTGGGGATGGAGTTGGGTCCTCCGGAATAGTTTGCATGTCTCGGGTATCGGCCGATTCATCATCCGATAAATTGGAATCCGAAGATTCGAAGTATCGAAGGGCAGGGTGTTCCCGTTTCATGAGAACCTGGTACTGGTCGAAGCTGGTACCTGGAATCTGTGTGGTCGGAACCTCGGTACCGGAAACGGATTCAAGGACCGGTATGGGCGGTAGTGTGGAAAGCGGCAAAAAAGTCGATGCAAGTTGTATTGGTACCGAAGCCAGTACCGAAACCTGCGGAACAGATTGTAAGGGTTTTACTGGTACCGAGGCAGCCAGTAAGGCTGCTAGGCTCCGCTCAATGGCAAGGATACACTGATCCATAAAGTTTGCCAATGCTTGGGGGTCGGTACCGGAATTGCAGGCCAAGATCCCTGAGCATGGCACCAAGAGCTCTCTAAATGTGAAGGGCTTGGAAGCATCCTGGAACCCCACTAAGGCTTTGGAGGGAAGGTCCTCCCCGCAGGGGTTGTTTGACCAGTGTGCACCCCTCCAGGGCAACGCCTGAAGCATCTCGATGCTTAGACAGAGATCTATCCTTTGTGTGTGGGGGGGGGGGGGTAGCCAGGCTTTGATGAAGACTTGGGTTTCAATACCTGAGATCCTTGCGAGGAAGGTGAAGCTCTCGATAACGTCGATGCTAAAGAGACGGCGTCAGAGGCAAAGAGAGTGCCCAACTTTGCAGCTCGATTCTGTAGGCCTCTATTCGTCATCTTTCTACAGAGGACATTCTGAAGGCTGATGATCAGGTCCTAAGTATTTTAGACACCAGTCATGGGTGTCTGTGGCCAAGATGGTACCGCCACACTTTGAACGCTTCTTAAAACTATTAGATGGTTTCTCCATTGTGCTTGTGACAAAATGGAAGGCATAGGCCTTAAATGGCGTTGATGCACCTGAAGAAAAGGAGGAATTCTTTCTTTCTTAAAAAGAAAAAAAAATCTGTGAAGGAAACAAAGAAAGTACCGACGTAGGTCAGTACCAGTGTCAACAGGAAGGCAGACACGAACCACAAAAAATATGAAAGACAGTGATTTTCTGAGGTGACAGGAATTGCTCACTGTTGACTCCGCAGAAAACAAAGAACTGAGGGACCACTGGAAAGGCAGCTGCGCAGGCACAGTGGGATGCTACCAAAAGCTTTCCTATCAGATGCTGGGGAGTGTTCCCACGCGGGCTCTATCGGTACTGACGTCACCCATATGTGAAGACTACATTTCTGCTTGTTCCTGGAGATTAAATTTTCCATCCATGGTTCATATTTTATATTTTGCTCCACTTGCCTGACATTTCATTTGTAAGAATTTCGCAACTATTTCAACTAAATGGGAACACAAGGAAATATTTTTTCAATCAACAGGAAAGGTTGTGGATGCCTGAAATGCCTCTCTATGGAGGTGGTGGAACACTATGATGGAATTAATAAAGGCATGTGACAGACAAAAGATCTTTATATGGCAAGAGGATATTATCAAAGCATACTTAAATAACTTAATAGAGAGGGGATAACTTGCACAGAGCGGCAATTACTATATTAAACAAAGGCACAGAAGGGAGAATAACCTGCTAGGAGAGGCAAATGTAACTTTAAAAATCCTACTGACACTCCTTGCGGTCTTCCTTGGACATGCCACTTAACCCTCCACTGGTTCAGGTACACACAGACTGTAAGCAATCTGGGGACAGGGAAATACCTAGGTACCTAAAAGAAAATTGCCTTGAATACATACCTCTGGAAAGGCGAGAGCTAAATGCAAATAAATAAATAAATAAAATAGCCACGTTAGTGAGCGAACTAGATATGCCATGTTGGTGTTTTACTATAATTATCATCCCTGCTATTGTTCCTTAGACTTGGAGACCCTGGACACGATGATTAGGAATGATCCACAAGTTTGTGAGGTGACTTACAGGCAACAGGAATATAAACTTTACTTCTATGCAAACGATATACTGTTGTTCATCACTAAACATAGTTACTCACCTGTAACAGGTGATCTCCGGGAACAGCAGGAATTTAGTCCTCACATATGGGTATCGTCGGTACCGATGGAGCCTGCGCGGGAACGCTCCCCAGCGTCCAATTAGAAAGCTTTTGGTAGCATCCCACAGCGCCTGCATGCTGCCTTCCCGCCTTTCCCAACTGCCTCTCTCCAGTTGAGTTTTAAAGCTGAGACAAAGAGAGAGAGGGAAAGGGAAAGAGACAGATAAAGAGATACAACTCCTAGGGGAGGTGGGTGGGTTGTGAGGACTAAATTCCTACTGTTCCCGGAGATCACCTTTTACAGGTGAGTAACTATGCTATCTCCAGGAATAAGCAGGAATATAGTCATCACATATGGGGACTGCCTAGCTTTAGATGTCAGGGAGAGACCATAGAAGTTGTGCGTCCCTGAGAAGGGCTCCACTTCCCCTCATGGATTTCTGGCATCCTACCAGGGATGGTGGGTAGGAGTTGATTAGGTATGGAACAGGTGTTGGAGAACAGCCTGACCAAACAAGACATCCCGGCGGGAGTCCTTGTCCAAGCAGTAATGGGCTGTGAAGCTATGAACTGAGGCCCAGGTGGCTGCTCGACAGATATCGTCGATAGACACAGAGTGCAGATGAGCCATTGAAGCGGCCATGGCTCTCACATTGTGAGCTGTGACATGGCCCTCCAGAGGAAGATTCTTACTCTGATAGGCAAAGGAAATACACTGAGCAATCCAGTTAGATAGTGTTCTCTTGGAGACTGGAAGTACCAAATGAGAAGGAACAAAAGCAACAAAGAGTTGAGAGGACTTTCTATGTTGCTGTGTTCTTTGTAAGTAAAAGGCTAAAGCTCTTTTACAGTCCAAAGTATGAAGGTTACTTTCTGCATTTGATGCATGAGGCCTTGGAAAGAACACAGATAGGTAGACCGTTTCGTTTAAATGAAAAGGCGAGACCATCTTTGGCATAAAGCGTGGATGAGTCCTAAGGACTACCTTGTCATGATGGAAACTTGTATAAGGTGGATCAGCAACTAGTGCTTGCAACTCACTGATGTGACGTGCTGATGTGATTGCAATGAGAAAGATAACCTTCCAAGAAAGGAATTTCAAGGAGGTAGTAGCTAAGGGTTCGAAAGGTGGCTTCATGAGCTGACCAAGAACCAAATTTAAGTCCCATGCCATAGGTGGTGGCTTAATGGGAGGCTTAGATAGCAGAAGGCCTCTCATAAATCTTGCTATGGGAGGAAATAGGTTGTCCATTTAGGGGCTTGAAGAAAGCTGCAATAGCACTCAAATGGACCCTCACTGAGTTAGTCTTAAGTCCTGCATTGGATAAGTGAAGGAGATACTCCAGTAATGATTCCAGAGGTATCGCAAGGGGGTTAAGACCCTTCTGCGAACACCATATGGTAAACCTTTTCCACTTGAAAGCATAAGAGCATCTTGTGGAAGGCTTTCTGGAAGCATAAAGGATATCCTTTATTTGCTGAGGGAGGTTAAGATCATGGAGATCTAGGCCTTCAGCAACCAAGTCCTGAGATGCAGAGACTGGGGATTGGGATCCCATAACATTCAGATAGGAGATCTGGAGCAGACCCTAACTCCACGGAGGGAGCTTGAGAGAGATGTAGAAGCAGAGGGTACCACACTTGCCGTGGCCAATGTGGAGCTATATGAATCATACAAACTCTGTCTCTCTGAAGCTTGAACAGGGTTTTGGGAATTAGGGGACTGGGTGGAAAGGCATACAGGAGGTCTTAACCCCTACGAAGGAGGAAAGCATCCCTGGCCTGAGCCGGGGTTCTGGAACAGAACTGGGGAAGTTTGGCATTACACGGACTTGCAAAGATCTATGTCCAGGGTTCCCCAAATTTGAAAAATCTTGGCTATCTGGTCTGCATGCAGAGACCACTTGTGTGGAAGCAGAACTCAACTGAGTCTGTCTGCCCAAGCGTTTTGTATGCCTGGAAGATACACTGCCAGGAGATGAATCTGATGCTCTCTGGCAAGGGCCCATTGTCACAAAGCTTCGTTGCAAAGCGACAGAGAGCCTGTTCCCCCCTGCTTGTTCAAGTAGAACATGGCTACTTGATTGTCCGTATGAATGAGGACTGTCTTGTAGCTGAGCAGGGTGTGGAACACTCGAAGAGCAAGAAAGATTGCTCTGAGCTCCAAGAGATTGATATGTAGATGAATCTCCTGTGGAGACCAGGTGCCTTGGGTGGAGAGGTCTTGCAGATGAGCTCCCCAACCCATCGGAGAAGCATCTGTTGTGAGTGTTGCCTGGGGTAAGGGTTGTTGAAAAGGGGACCCCAGCAACAGGTTTTGAGTAGACGTCCACCACTGGAGGGACAAAATAAGGCGACTTGTGTTTGCGATTTTGTCTGACAGGCATCCTGATGCCTGGGTCCATTAAGTGGATAAAGTCCACTGAGCTGCCCTCATGTGGAGGCGAGCATAGGGAACCACATGCACGGTAGATGCCATGTGGCCTAGTAGTTGTAGCATTTCTCGGGCAGTGAGATGAGGCTTTAGCACTGCTTGAGAAGCTAACTGCACCATACGAAGGCAACGGGCCTGAGGGAGATAGGCCCTTGCCTTTCTGGTATCCAGCAAAGCTCCTATGAACTCTAAAGACTGAGTGGGAGTTAGACTGGTTTTTGGGATGTTTATCACCAAACCCAAATACTGGAGGATACGCATTGTCCAGGATACAGAAGTCCTGGCCTCTGACTCTGTTGGGGCTCGAATGAGCCAGTCGTCAGAGTAGGGGAAGAAGAATATCCCTAGAGTGCGCAGAAATGCTGCTACCACAGCCATGCATTTTGTGAACACCCTTGGTGCTGAGGCCAGGCCAAAAGGAAGCACCTTGTATTGGTAGTGCTTTCCTTGAAAAAGGAACCGAAGGAATTTTCGGTGAGTTGGATGGATGGTACGCATCCTTGAGATCTAGAGAACAAAGTCAATCCTGACTCTGAAGGTATGGCAGCAGAGTTCCAATAGAAATCATCTTGAATTTCTCTTTGACAATGAATTTGTTCAATTCTCTGAGGTCCAAGATAGACCTGTATCCCCCTGTTTTCTTTGGGATAAGGAAATAGGGGGAGTAAAACCCTGTACCCTGCTGATGGATGGGTACTTCTTCTATTGCCCCTTGGGCAAAAAGCATAGTGACCTCCTGACCTAACAGGTTGATGAGAGAGGTCTGAGAATTGAACTGCCTTATCATTGTGGGAGGGGGCATGCTGGAAAAATGAAGCTTGTACCCCTCTTTTATGATGGAGAGTGTCTAATGCTCTGCTGTTACCTGCCCCCATCTGGGGGCAAAGTGACATAACCTTCCTGGAATGGTGGAAGGCTCTGGTCCAACGAGAGCCAGGAAGGCTAAGTTCTCTAGCTGAAAGTCAAAGGCCTTGTGGAGGATGAGACTGCTGGGACGGCTGAGGCTTAGCAGTCTTTGGTTTTCTTTCTTTGGGTGGTTGCTGACCTTTCCTGACAAGCTGACCTGCAGAACATCCCTGCTGAGAATAAGCAGGATAATATCTTTTTTTTTTAGAAAAGAATGGTTTCTTGAAAGATTTCTTTCTAGCAGGATCAGCTGTGGACTTGGATAAACTATCCAAGGTGGAGCTGTCAGCATTCAACTCATTGGCCTTTTCCTGCCAATCTTTACCAAACAGGTTCTCAACAGTACAAGGGATATTTCCAAGTTTGTCTTGTACCCAGAGCTCCAGATCAGATGCCTGGAGCCAAGCAACTCTACGTGCACCTATGGCAATGGCAGAGGTTCTGCTTATGCACTCAAAACAGTCAAAAGCTGCACTGTTGACAAATTTAGAAACATCTTGGGCATGTTTGACCAATGTGAGAAAAACCTGTCTTCTATCCTCAGGAAGAAGAGGACTCAAAGCCTCTAAATCACCTGTGACTACCTTCAGGAACATTCCCATGTATAGACTATAGGAACTGATCCTGGCAGAAAGCATGGAAGACATGACGTCCAAAAGCATCCAAAGTTCTGCACTCACGTCCTGGAGGATTAGAGGCATGCCTCTTTGCACTCTTGATCCTTCTCATAGCTGATTCCACTACAATAGAGTGGTGAGGAAGCTGAGTTTTTTTGGAAACCAGGACAAGGAGGGACTCGATACAGAGTATCCAGTCTACGAGAATGCGGGGAGGTGGTAAGAGGTGTCTCCCACATTCTTAACATGAGATCATGCAAGATCTCATGGATGGGCAAGGTAGCTGCCTCCTTAGGAGTTTTGGGATACTGTAAAATTTCCAACTCCTTTGCTCTGGGCTCTGTTTCAGGGGCCACAGTAATGGACAGACCCCGAGCCACCTCCCTGATAAAATCCTGAAAGGAAATATCCTCTGGAGGAGAAATCCTGCGCTTAGGGGAGGAGGGCTCCTCTAGGAGAAGCATTCCTGCATCGACAGAACCCTCAGATTCTTCTGAGGACTCGAAGTACCGCCTGTCCGGATGCTCTTGAAGAGCCCAATACCCGTACCGACCGAAGTCGGTACCGGGAGTAATCGGTACCGGAAGGCATTGGATGACTGGGTGCCAGCAATGCGGACACCGATGTCGATACTATCGGTACTGGTACCGATACCGGTGCTGGAGTCGGTGCCGGTACCGGTACCGGTTGAAATGTCTGACGCGGTTCCGAGGGCGTCGATGCTGCAAGGAGAGCCGCCAGACTGCACTCAATAGCCAGGACTCTCTGGTCTATGGACGACGCCGATGCCTGGATGTCGGTACTGGAGAAGATCGCCGGTACCCCAGAGCATGGCACCAGTAGTTCTGCCGAGGTTGAGGCCTCGAGAACGTCCTGGAGCCCCGATAATGCTTTGGAAGCCGAAGCCTCCTGCCGGGGCAATTTTGCCGGTGCAGAATCCTCAAGGGCAACGCCAGAGGCATCTCGATGCTTAGAAGAAGATCTACCCTTTGAGGACCGGCTAGACTTATGTTTAGTTACCTGAGATCCATGGGAGGAAGACGAAGCCCTGGAAGACGTCGATGCCGCCGAAGCTGCATCAGAGGGAAACAGGGTACTGAGCTTGGCAGCTCCGTTCTGTCGACCTCTCTTGGATATCATGGCACAGGCCATACATTCCGAGATAGAATGGTCAGGACCTAAACATTTCAGACACCACTCATGGGTGTCTGTGACGGAGATGGTACCGCCACACTTGGTGCACTTTTTAAAACCCGAAGAGGGTTTTTCCATTGTGGAAAAAATCTTGGGCCTAAGGCCCAAAATGGCGCGTGCACCTGGAAAAAATGGAAAAAGTACTTAGAAAATTTATTATTTTTTTTTTTTAAAGAAAAGAAAGAAAAAACAGAGGTACCGGTAAAGCGTCGAGGAAGGCAGACACGACCACAAAAAAGAAGGAAAATTTTCTGCAGTGACAGGAACACGACCTGCTGGCTCCGCGGAAAACGAAGAACTGGAGAGAGACAGTTGGGAAAGGCGGGAAGGCAGCACGCAGGCGCTGTGGGATCCTCCCAAAAGCTTTCTAATTGGACGCTGGGGATTGTTCCCGCACAGGCTCCGTCGGTACCAACGATACCCATATGTGATGACTACATTCCTGCTTGTTCCTGGAGATACCTGCTACCTCTCTCCTGAGACTGATGAATATTATTGACAAGTTTTCTAAATTTTCCGCTATCATATAAACTGAGTATGTTGGAATGTATGCCAATGAATGGGGCTGGGTATGGCACTGATTTGGATTGGGTGCCCTTTCAATGGATGTCTAAAGGACTTAAATACCTAGGAAATTATTAGAATTAGGATTAAATACCTAGGAATTATTAGAATTAGGCCTTACTTGCTAATTGGTGTTCCTTGAGTAACTCCAGTCCAGTCCCGCACCTCTGGGTAGTCAACCTCCTCCTTAAACTTGATTGAGCATGTCATCTTTTAATGACTTCAGTGTACTAAGGCAGCCGGCTCCTCCTACCAGCCCCAGTAAATTATTGACAAAGCAAACTCACAGAGAAACAAATAAGTAGTCAAATAATTCAAACTCAACTGCTATAGAACTAACCCAAGAGCTGTACTCCCCCCCGCACTGGAAGGGGCCCAACACTCCTCCCCCCCCCCCCCCGGAACGAGAAGGAAGCTTACCTATGAACTGCTTAGCAGAAAAAACCTCGAAGAGCAGAGACAAAATGCTGCCATTCCAAAAAAAAAAAAAAGTATCTTGAGAATCCAAGGCAAGGATTAACCACAAACAGTTTTCTGCCAGCACTTACCCCTCAACACCTTGCCTCTACGGAAAAAAATCCCAACCAAAACAGCTGACTGTAACCTTCTTCAGGTCACAACGCTGTATACTACCACAGAATAGGGCGGGTTCCGGGACTGGACTGGAATTACTCACGGAATGCTAATTAGCAGGTAAGGCCTAATTCTACTTTTCTTATCATCCTTCAAGTCCAGCCCCGCTCCTCTGGGATATAACAGAGCAGTACAATCTACGGGAGGGACCTGCGATTCTGGATTGAATCACTGCCACTCCGAATCTGGCATTTTCCGCGGCCTGCACATCCAGACGATAGTGTTTTGCAAAGGTATGGAGGGAAGTCCAAGTTGCCACCCTACAAATATCGGCCAGTGGAACCATGCTAAACTCTGCCCACAAGATCGCTTGCGCCCTGGTTGAATGAGCACACAGCCCCACTGGCACTGACTTTCCCTTCAACATGTAGGCAGACGCAATAGCCTCTCTCATCCGCCAAGAAATGGAGGCCTTTGCCATTGCATCCCCCTTGCGTGGACCTCCAAACAGCACAAATACATGAGCTGACTTACGAAACTGCACCGTTCTCTTCAAATACTGCCGTAATACTCTTCTTACATCCAACAGGCACAACTGCCAATCGGCAACCATCTCTCCCGAGAGGGACAGCAGGGAAACCAGCTGGTTTAAATGAAAAAACAACCCGACCTTAGGCAAAAAGGAAGGCACTGGTTAGAGCACAACCTTCTCCTTGAAGATGGAAAGGAAAGATTCTCTGCAGTAGAGAGCTTGCAGCTCCAAAATCTCCGCGCCAAGCAGATCGCCATCAGAAACACTGTCAAGCGTGAAATCCTTCAACGAGGCCCTGGTCAAAGGCTCGAAAGGTTCCTTTGTCAGCGTTCTCAATCCTAGATTGAGATCCCAAGAAGGAACAATTGGCCTTCTAGGTGGCCGGATCTGCTTCACTGCCTTCAGGAAATGGACCAAATCCGGGTGTGTCCCCAAAGCCTGTCTGTGTATCCGGACTCAACAACAGGAAATGGCAGCCACCTGCATCTGCAAGGAAGTAGCA
The DNA here is from genome assembly GCA_033557465.1 of Ichthyophis bannanicus. Lineage (NCBI taxonomy): Eukaryota > Metazoa > Chordata > Amphibia > Gymnophiona > Ichthyophiidae > Ichthyophis > Ichthyophis bannanicus. The sequence goes on along the minus strand of CM066035.1, from coordinate 200,659,103 downwards.
GCCAGACCCTTCTCCAAACCTGCCTGCAAAAAAGGCTTAGACATCTGACACTGTAGCTAGAAATGGTCAACCCTGTCTCTCTTGGCACCAAGCCTCAAAGATGCGCCAGATGCGGATATAAGACAGACAAAGCGGTGGACCTTTTCCAGGACTTTAGCAATGTTGCTATCACGGGACCGGAGTAGCCCCACTTGCACAGCCAAGCCCTTTCAAGAGCCATGTCATAGCGAGAATCGATCCATCTGCGGCATTTGTAGTGGACCCTGTGTCAAGAGGTCATCAGTGACTAGCAGTCACCATGGCCTGTCTGCTGTGAGGCATACCAGGTTAGCATACCATGGGTGCCTTGGCCAATCTGGGGCAATAAGGATGTCTAATTCACCGATGAGCAATGTTCCCTCTAATTTTCTGTAGGCTGTGTGCGCATAAAATATCAGCTGTGTGCAGCTTTTGAAGGAAGGTTAAATTTTTGTGCGCCACATAACGACACTCGGAGTTATATACTTTAAAATTTGACTACACGTCAGAATACATTATGTACAGCACATTGATTTTAATCAAATTAAATGAAAATAGATGATTACTAATTGAAGCGGGAAATTTCTAGTAATTACAATCATAACTTTTAAATTTTAAGACGTCTGTGTTGTTTTCTATCAGAATCAGAGCCGTAATTTTTGTGCGCTCTGTTGTAAAATATGTGCGCTCGCTCGACGAGGTGTGTGCGCGCGCACAGCTTAGAGGGAACAGTGCCAATGAGCCTCAACCCACTGCACGATGCGGCCTATGACTGTCCACAGAGGAAAAACATATAGGATGTCCTGCGTGGGACACCCCTGTACCAGGGCACCCAGTCCCTCTGACATCCTTTCTCATCTTCTGCTGAAGAACCAATTCACCTTGGCTGTCAAAAATGTTGCCACGAGATCCATGACTGGCATACCCCAGCGTCTCACCACCTGCAAGACGATTTCTTGGCATAGGGTCCATTCCCCCAGTCCATATGCACCCAGCTCAGGTAGTCCACCGTCACATTTTCGGTCCCTGCTACGTGTGCTGCCAACAATGCCTGAAGATTCTCTTCCGCCCATGATAGCAGTTCTTCAGCTTCTGCTTCCAAGCTCACACTGCCCGTGCCTCCATGCCGATTGATGTAGGCCACTGTGGTCACATTGTCAAGAAGACCTGGATGTTTTTTCCCTGCAGCACCAGAAGGACTGCTCTCATTTCCAGCCTGTTTATGGACTATCTGGTCTCCTGTGGACTCTACTGCCCTTGCCCTGTCCCTCACAGTGGGCCCGACAGACTGGCATCTGTCGTCAGCGCGATCCAGCTTGGTGACTCGAGGGGCATCCCTGCTGTCAGACTCTCGGGGAGTAATCACCACCCCTACATTTCCTGGTCCCTGCCAGGCAGGGCAGTTGCTGCGACAAGGAATGCTTCTGATGTGACCATATGGATAGTAATGCTCTTTGTAATAGTCACATGTGTGCCCTCACCCATGGAACAAGTTTGAGAGTTGCTGCCATGGTTCATAACACATGTAGATAATGCCAGGCTGTTGGAGCCACCATCAGCATGAGCTGCCGCACAAGCTGTCACAACCCATGTGACAGTTATCTCGGAAGAAACACCACACCACTTCAGGTGTCGAAGCGTACCCCCAAGTTCTCCAATTACTGGGTCGGCACCAAACGACTCTTGGCATTGTTGATCAGCCAAACGAGACTTTGTAGGAACTGTACCAGTCTTGTTGTTTGCTCGCTTTCGTCCCTGGACTTTGCTCGAATCAGCAAGTCATTGATGTACGAATGCACCAGGATCCCCTCCCGGAAGAGCACCACCGCCACCACCATAATCTTGGTGAAGGTAGGGGAAGCTGTTACTAGTCCGAAAGGCAAACCAGAAACTGGAAATGCCCTATAGGCACCGCAAAGCAGAGAAACTATTAATGCTCCAGAGGGTTAGGGATGTGTAAATATGCCTCCGTGAGATTGAGGGATGTTGATAACTCTACGCTTCTCACGGCCACTATGACGGACTGCAACGTTTCCATGTTAAAACAGGGCATTTGCAGACACCGGTTCACATGCTTGAGGTCGAGAATAGGCCAAAACGAGCCCTCCTTTTTGGGCACCATGAAATAAATCGAGTACCGACCTGACTCTCACTGGTCTTTGGGTACCTGAATGATGGCCCCCAACTGAAGCAGCCGGGAGAGGGTGTGTCTTACCGCTGTGAATTTGCTGCGTACAAAGGACGGGCCAACCAGTCTGGCAAATTCCAGTATGTAGCTCTCCCGGATAACCTCTAGCACCCACTGGTTGGACGTGATCTGGACCCAGGCAGGGTAAGACTCCCGCAGCAAACCTCCTATGGGCTGCACCATTGCCTGGGCACCCCATGCTTCATTGTGGCTTCTTGGGCCCCGAGAGTGAGGAGGCGCTGAAATAGCCTCTCCATGTTCCCAAAAACCCCCGAAAATTCTGACCTAGTGAGGGAAAACGCCACCTCTGATAAGTTGCAAAATGAACACTGAGGAATTGTCTGAAGTCTCTAGGCTGACCCTGGGCTGGAGTAGAGCTGAGAACCTGCTTCTGTTTATCCTCGGGGAGACGCCCCCCTTTGGACTCCCCTAATTCCTTTACTAACTTCTCCAATTCCTCACCAAACAGGAGATTCCCCTTAAACAGCAGCCTGCTAGGCCATGCCTTAGAAGAGCCTTCCACTGCCCAATTTCTCAGCCAGAGATAGCGGCGAGCCACCACCATTGAAGCCATACTCTTGGAAAGACCTCTAATCAGATTGTAACAGGTGTCTGCGAGGAACGTGGCTCCCGACCCTAGTTCGGCCGCTGCCTCCACCGGATTAGGAGCTCCCTTCTCCTGGTTCTCAAACCCCCTACGCCAAGCGCAGGCAGGCCCTGGCCACCACAGACGGAAGCCTGCAAAGAGAGGGCATCAATATCAAATGCCTGTTTCAACAAGGTATCCAACTTCCTAACCTGGCCATCCTTGAGTGCGGTACTATCCTCTACTGGGATCGTAGTTTTCTTATTTATAGCAGAGAGAGCCACATCCACCCTCAGTGACTGGAGTATCTCCTGTTCCTGCTCCATTAGCAGGTACAGCCTTGTCATGGTTCACACCCCTCTGAATCCAGCCTCCAGCAGATCTCACTCATCCTGAATCACCTGCATGATCACTCTATGCACCGGAAACACCTTCTGCTTTTTCCAAACTGCCTGGAGCAGCGGATCCTCTAGCGTCTCTTCCTCCACTGGTAGATCTGTTGGTATATTAAATGCCTTCAATAATTCCACAATGAGCACTGCCAACTCTTTCCGGTGAAATACACGGACAATCCACAGTGACCCCAACTTACAGAATCTCTCCTAACTCTTCTCCATTCCTCTCCAATTCTATCTCTGTGTCCACACCTTCTGGTTCCTCTGACAATGGGGACTGTTCCCCCCATTCCACCTCTGGCCTGTGCTTTTTCACTGCCTCTATTTCCGGCTCTGAGCCATGCAAATCTGTAGGCTGTTTCCTGCCTTGCCTTTGCATTAAATCAAGGCCCCGCATGCTTCGTTGCCACATGCAGAATGCCTTATGCATAAACAGAACGAATTTGGGGGAAAATCTATCTGGGGCACTCTCTCCTCTGAGATGTGGAAGGTCATGGTGAGACCCAAACTCCACCAAAACTCTCGAGCAGAGGAGGCACAGACACAGACCTTCTAACGACAACTCCTGTCTAATTTTGTCCATCCTGGGAATGCACCATATTCCCCCCTGCTCCCGAGGAACCTGAGTGATCCAAGCTCTGTTCTGTGTCCTCCTCTGGCCTCTGCTCTACCACTCGGGCCTCTGCATCGCAGCTCTAGCATAAGCTCACATTGGAGACAGACCCCCTTCTGGCTCCACACACTGCGGCCTTGTTGGCATGGCCACTGAACTACACTTACCGCCATTGCAACCCATCAGGCCAAGCAAAATTGGCAGTTTAGCCAAGCAACAGAAAAAGACTCAGCTGTAAAGCCCTGTGTGACCTAACTGCAAGCAGGAGTCCACCACAGCCTGTGTTATTTTTTTTAAATACCAAAGAAATCCCCAACCGCGTTCCTGCAACTCCTCTCCAAATGCCGCTCTAAAATGGCGCCTTTTCCGCACTGCTGAGAACCGCTAGAAACCACGTGGTTTCTCTCTGCGTGCCGGCCCACACTACCGGGGGGTAAAAAAACTGGTTCTAATTCGCCCCACCTGTCACTCATCAGTTCAAAAGGCTTCGCTCACAACCGCGACTGTCTGTGTCCTGCCTTGCGCTCAGCCCGCACTCTCCGGCTTCAGTGCTGAGGCAGGAAGTGCTGCCAAAAATTCCTGTTGACCCCTGCTCCGCAGTCTTCTCACCCGGTATGGGTTTGGGAGCTGCTAAAGATGTCTGGCTGGTTCCTGAGCCCTGAAGCTCCCTCCTGCATTCCAGGGGGAGGAGGGGGGGTTGAAAGAAGGAAATCTGTTTTTTTTTTTTTTAATTATTATATAGGTCCCGTGGCTAGACCAAGAAGGTGTCCTTCCTTTTAATTATTTCTATTCTTTTCTTTCAGAAGCAAGGTACTCCCAAAACAAAAAATGCCCAATCTAAACAAACAAAAATCCCAATTCTAACTATGCACACCTTAGTTGTCCCTTCAGTGAGTCAGGCACCCTGGCTCACTAACTCCTCCAGGTGCTTGCAGAATAAGCTTACTGAGGCTGGTAGGAGGAGCCGGCTATCTTAGATAATGATGTCATTAAAAGACGACATGCTCAGTTTCTCCAAGCTGCTGGAAGAGGTTGGCTACTCAGATGTGAGACTGGACTGGAAGGACAATAAAGAATTTGCTTTATGCAGATACTTGAGACTCAGGAGGTCAATGTGTCTAGGTTAATGCAATTGAAGGACAACATATCCCAGTGGTCTCCCTGGATCCTTTTCCCATTTTTTTTAAAAGGTGCGCTTTTGGCTCTAAAGCACAGTTACTTACCTGTAACAGGTGATCTCTGGGAACAGCAGGAATTAGTCCTCACATATGGGTACGTCGGAACCGACGGAGCCTGCGCGGGAAAGCTCCCCAGCTTCCCAGAAAGGAAGCTTTTGGGGCCTCCCACAGCGCATGCGCGCTGTCTTACCGCCTTCCTGACCAACTCTCTTCAGTTCGAGTTTAAAGCTGAGACAATAGAGAGAGGAAAGGAAAGAGAGAGAGAGAGAGAGATACAACTCCTAGGGGAGGTGGGTGGGTTGTGAAGACTAATTCCTGCTGTTCCCAGAGATCACCTGTTACAGGTAAGTAACTGTGCTATCTCCAGGAACAAGCAGGAATGAGTCCTCACATATGGGGACTCCCTAGCTAAGATGCCGGGGAGATCCCCCCCCCAAGGGTTCCTCATCTTCCTATGGATCTCAGGCATCCATTCAGGGAAGGTGGGCAAGAGTTGTTTAAGAATGGAACAGGTGTCTGAGGACAGCCTGACCAAACAAGGCATCCCGGCGGGAGTCCTTGTCCAAGCAGTAATGGGCTGTGAAGGTATGAACCGAGGCCCAGGTGGCTGCTCGACAGATCTGATCAATGGATACAGAATGAAGATGAGCCATAGATGTGGCCATGGCTCTCACATTGTGAGCTGTGACATGGCCTTCCAGAGAAAGGTTCTTACTCTGGTAAGCAAAAGAAATACACTGAGCAATCCAATTGGACAGTGTTTTTTTTGAGACTGGAAGTCCTAAATGAGAAGGATCAAAAGCAACAAAAAGTTGAGAAGACTTTCGATGTTGCTGTGTCCTGTGAAGGTAAAAGGCAAGAGCTCTTTTACAGTCTAGAGTATGAAGGTTCCGCTCTGCATTTGATGCATGAGGAGCTGGAAAAAAAGACAGGTAAATATACCTCTTGATTAAGATGAAAAGGTGAGACCACTTTAGGCATAAAGTGGGGATATGTCCTAAGGACTACCTTATCATGATGGAACCTTGTATACGGTGGATTAGCCACTAAAGCCTGCAGTTCACTGATGCGGCGAGCAGAAGTGATTGCAATAAGGAAAATGACTTTCCAGGAAAGGAATTTTAAGGAGGTAGTGGCTAAGGGTTCAAAGGGTGGCTTCATAAGCTGACCAAGAACCACGTTTAAGTCCCATGCCACCGGAGGAGGCCGAATGGGAGGTTTAGTTAAAGTTAGACCTCTCATGAATCTTGCAATAAGAGGATGAGAGGAAACAGATTGTCCATTGATAGGCTGAAGAGATGCTGCAATAGCATTCAAATGGACCCTTACAGAATTGGTTTTAAGTCCTGCATTGGAAAGATGCAGGAGATATTCGAGTAAAGAATTCAAAGGTAGTGCTAGAGGGTTAAGACCTTTGTCAGCACAACAAATTGAAAATCTTTTCCATTTAAAAGCATAAGAACGCCTGGTGGAAGGATTCCTAGATGCATGGAGGACATCCTTCACCTGTTGAGAAAGATTCAAGTCTTGAAGGTCTAGGCCTTCAGTAACCAAGCTCTGAGGTGAAGGGACTTGGGGTTTGGGTGCCACAAAGTCCCCTCCTCTTGAGACAGGTGGTCTGGAGCAGCTCCCAGATCCAGGGAGGGTGTCTGGGAGAGATGCAGAAGTAGAGGGTACCACACTTGGCGTGGCCAGCATGGAGCTATGAGGATCATAGATCCTTGATCCCTCTGGAGTTTGAATAGAGTCTTGGGAATCAAGGGAATGGGTGGAAAGGCATATAGGAAGGCCTGACCCCAATGAAGGAGGAAGGCATCCTTGGCCTGAGCTTCCTGACACGGAATCCTGGAACAGAACCGAGGAAGTTTGGCATTGTACGGACTTGCAAAGAGGTCTATGTCCGGGGTTCCCCATTCCTGAAAGATTCTGAGTACCTGATCCATGTGCAGGGACCATTCGTGTGGAAGCAGAACTCGACTGAGTCTGTCTGCCCAAGAGTTTTGGATTCCTGGGAGGTACACTGCCAGGAGATGGATCCGATGCTCTCTGGCGAAGGCCCACAGTTTTAGAGCTTCGTTGCAAAGCGACAGAGAGCCAGTCCCTCCTTGTTTGTTTATGTAGAACATGGCTACTTGATTGTCGGTAAGAACAAGAACTGTCATGTTGATGAGGAGGGTATGAAAGACCTTGAGAACAAGGAAAATTGCTCGCAGCTCCAAAAGGTTGATATGAAGGGTGGTCTCCTGTGGAGACCAAGTGCCCTGAGTGGAGAGGTCTTGGAGATGAGCTCCCCAACCTGCTTGGGAGGATCTGTAGTGCGAGTTGCTTGGGGTAAAAAAGGTTGGAAGGGGGCCCCCAACAACAGATTTTGATTGGATATCCACCATTGGAGAGACCAAAAAAGACGTTTTGAGGTTGCTATTTGGTCTGAGAGAGCTCCTGAGGCTTGTGTCCACTGGGTGGACAGAGTCCATTGAGCTGCTCTCATATGCAGGCGTGCATAAGGCACCACATGAACTGTGGATGCCATGTGGCCTAGTAGTTGTAGCATCTCCCTGGCCGTCAAGTGGCTTTTGGACTGAACTTGAGCGGCCAAGTGCACTAGACGGTGGCAACGGGCCTGAGGAAGATAGGCCCTTGCAGTGGTGGTATCTAGCCAGGCCCCTATGAATTCTAGGGACTGAGTAGGGGTGAGTTGAGACTTTGGCAGATTGATGACAAGTCCCAGATACTGCAGTATGCGTCTGGTGTGGTCCAGGGAAGTCTGAGCCTCGGACTGAGATGGAGCTTGGATGAGCCAGTCGTCCAGGTATGGGATGACAAAGATTCCCCGAGTGCGTAGAAATGCAGCTACTATTGCCATGCATTTGGTAAATACCCTTGGAGCAGAGGCTAGACCGAAGGGAAGGACTCTGTATTGGAAATGTTTTCCCTGGAACAGAAACCGTAGGAATTTTCTGTGGGATGGATGGATGAGTATATGTGTGTACGCATCCTTGAGATCTAGAGAACAAAGCCAGTCCTGAGTCTGTAGGTATGGAAGGAGAGTGCCTAGAGAAAGCATCTTGAATTTCTCCTTGTATAGGAATTTGTTCAATTCTCTGAGATCCAGAATGGGTCTGTATCCCCCTGTTTTCTTGGGAATGAGAAAATAAGGGGAGTAAAAACCTGACCCTTGCTCAGGAAGAGGAACCTCTTCTATTGCCTTTTGGGCGAGAAGAGTGGTCACCTCTTGGCCCAACAGGTACAGGAGAGAAGGGGGAGAATTGAATTGTCTCACCATGAAATGGGGAGGAAGGCTGGAGAAATGTAGTTTGTAGCCCTCTTTGATGATAGAGAGGGTCCAAGGTTCTGATGTGATTTGTTCCCATCTGGGAGCAAAATGAGCTAACCTTCCTGGAATGGTGAGAGGTTCTAGTTGTTGCAGAGCCAGAAAGGTTAAGTTCTCTAGAATCAAGTCAAAAACCCTGAGGGGGTTGGGACTGCTGGATTGTAGCAGCCCCTGTAGACTTTGTTCTGGCCTGTTTAGTTTGCTGACGCTTAGGAGCAAAGCGAACTTGGGAAGATTGCTGGCCAATATTTGTGGAAAATCTGGTTTTTTTATAGAAAGTTTTCTTAAAAGGTTTTTTCTTGGCAGGGGTAGAGGTAGACTTAGAAAGTCCAGCTAAAGCAGCATTCTCTGCATCCATTTGAGTGGCTTTGATTTGCCACTCCTTGCCAAACAGATTTTCACCTGTACAGGGCAGATTGCCCAAGCCTTCTTGTACCCAGGGTTCTAAATCAGAGGCCTGGAGCCAAGCCAGTCTGCGAGCAGCTATGGCAATGCCAGAGGCTCTGCTTGCCCCCTCAAAAGAGTCAAAGGCTGATCTGTTGGAGAACTTTGAAACATCTTGAGTGTGCTTTAGCAAAAGAAGGAACTCCTCTTGCTTATCCTCTGGGATAAAGGGGAGAAACTGACGTATCTTTAATGTAATCTCTTTCAAAAACATGCCCATATAGAGGCTGTATGAATTGATTCTGGCAATAAGCATGCTAGCTTGGAAGATTTTTCTCCCAAAAGCATCCAGAGTCCTACATTCTCTTCCTGGAGGGGTAGAAGAGTGTCTTTTGGTACTCTTTATCTTTTTCATAGCAGACTTCACCACAATAGAGTGGTGAGGAAGCTGAGTCTTTTGAAAACCAGGAGAAGGAGGAACCCGATACATGGTGTCCAAACGACGAGAATGTGGAGATAGGGTGAGAGGAGCCTCCCACAAGTCCATCATGTGTTCTTGAAGAATTTCATGTATGGGTAAGGTGGCTGCCTCTTTGGGAACCTTAGAGTATCCTAAAATATCCAATTTTTTTGCTCTAGGTTCCTTTTCAGAGGATACAGATATGGAGAGTCCTTTAGCTACTTCAATGATGAAGTCTTGAAAGGACAAATCCTCTGGAGGAGACATTCTCCTTTTTGGAGAAGAGGGCTCCTCAGGAAGAGTAAAAGAGACGTCAGCAGAATCATCTGATGTATCAGAATCTTCAGAGGATTCAAAGTATCGTCTATTTGATTCCAGAGATCGATACGCGTACCGATCGGTACCGACATCGGGCGTACCGGGAATCGGAGCGGTATCGAAGAAAGCTCCGGAACCGGCATGCTACTGGAAGTAGATGCTCTAGGTACCGGTATCGGTTGCGGTACCGGAATCGGAGTCGGAACCGATTGTCGCGGTACCGATGGCGGTGCAGCATTAATGAAAGCCAGTAAGGCCTGCTGCATGGATTGTACCGTAGTACCCATAGTCGCCACGACTGCCTGGAAGTCGGTACCGGTGTTAGCCGGTACCCCAGAGCAGTCTAACAGGAGATCGGTCGAGGCCGTGCCATCGATGTCTACCTGTAACCCCATAGGAGGAGCTTTGGAAGCCAGAGCTTCCCGCCGGGGTTGTTTGGCTGGGGCAGGGTCCTCAGGGTCAATTGCAAGGGCCTCTCGCTGCTTAGAGGGAGATTTGCCTTTTGAGGACTTGCCTGAAGAATGTTTGGTTACCTGAGATCCGTCAGGAGAAGAAGACCTGGAGGATGTTGATGCTGGAGTATCGGTAGAAAACAGCATATGAAATTTAGCTGCTCTGTTCTGTAAGCCCCTTTTGGACATCAGAGAGCAGGATGGACAATCCGGAATGGAATGGTCAGGCCCCAAACATTTAAGACACCACTCATGGGTATCTGTAACTGAAATAGTACCGGTACACTTAGTGCATTTTTTAAAACCAGAAGCTGGTTTTTCCATGAGGGAGACCTGAGAAGGCCTAGAGGCCTCACAGAAAAAATACACCAAGTGAAGAAAAGGTAATTATTATTATTATTTTTTTTAAATAAACGAAAAAACAACCGGTGGTCCGGAATCGGGGAAGGCAGACACGCGGTCAAAGAAACAAATTAAAATAACAATTTCTTCAGTGGTGACAGGAACACGACCTGCTGGCTCCGCGGAAAAAGAAGAACTGAAGAGAGTTGGTCAGGAAGGCGGGAAGGCAGCGCGCATGCGCTGTGGGAGGCCCCAAAAGCTTCCTTTCTGGGAAGCTGGGGAGCTTTCCCGCGCAGGCTCCGTCGGTTCCGACGTACCCATATGTGAGGACTCATTCCTGCTTGTTCCTGGAGATTAGCCTTTTTCACTTTATCTTTTAATTATGCAGCTGGTTGGCCTTCCCTTCAGCCTTTAATGTGTGGGATACATCTGGTCTGGGCTTACAAGACTGTATTTTTGTAACTCTCCTTTCTAAGATTCAATGCATTGCTGAAAACCCATTTATTTTCTATTGCCTTTGACCTCCTGCCTCCTACTACCTTACCCTAACTCCATCAATCTGCATCTCCCTCCTCTCCTCCCCTGCCAGTCTGTCTGCCTTCTTTTTTCTTTCCTTTTCTGTCATGTTATCGCATTCCTTTCTTTTCTTGCAGCTCGTAACTGTTTATTGTAAACTGCTCAGATGCCCCTGGTGTTGGGCGGTATATCAACTCAATAAAGATAAAGATCCACACATGAAATAAAAACTTGGCCTTTGCCGTTGCTCCTTTTATTTTTTTCTTATTTTCCTCATTTAATCAGTCACCCCCTTTTGAATGTCCAAAGCTGACAAAGATTTCTTGTATGCACTTGCTCTAGTTTGTAAATCAAATTTGATTATGTTATGATCAATAGAGCCTAGTTGGTTTCAGAGTTAGCTTTTGCACCAAATTCTGTGTTCTACATAGGACTAGATTAGAGGTGTCCAAACTCCAGTCTTGGAGGGTCATAATCCAGCCTGGTTTTCAGGATGTCCCCACTGAATATTCATGAGATATATCCATATACAATGGGGGCAGTGCATGCAAATGTATCTCATGAATATTCACTGGGGGCTTCCTAAAAACCAGACTGGATTGTGGCCCACGTGGACTGGAGTTGGACACATCAGACTAGGTCCAAAATAGCTCCTTCTCTAGTTGGTTCCCAAATCAACTGCTCCATGAAGCTGTCAAGAATTTTATTAAGGAACTTCACCTCCATGGTAAGTCCTGATGTGAGGTTTATATAGTCAATATTGGAGTAATTGAAAGTGTCCATTCTTGTATTGCCAAATTTGTTATTTTCCCTTATTTCTGAAAACATTTCATCATATATCTACTCATTCTGACCAGTTAGATGGTAGTATACCCTTATTTTCTATCCCCTTCACACATGGACTTTCTATTCATAAAAATTAAATGGTGCATTTTCTCTTGCAGAACTTATTCTATTTGACTCGTAAGAACATAACATCTGCCATACTGGCGACCAGAATTGCACATTATATTCAAGGTATGCTTGCACCATGGAGCGATACAGAGACATATCATCCTTTGTTTTATTCTCCATGCCTTTCTTTATGATTGCTAGAATGCTATTTGCTTTTTTACCATAGTTGCCCACTGGGAAGAGGGTTTCAACGTATTATCCAAGATGATACTCAAATTCTTTTCCTGGGTGGCGATTCCTAATGTGGAACATTGCATTGTGCAACCATAGTTTGGAATGTTCTTTCCTAAGTGAATAACTTTGCATTTGTCCACATTAAATTTCATCTGCCATTTGGATGCCCAGTCTACCAATTTTTTTTTAAACAATCCTATTGTGTTTTAAGAACTTTGAGTAGTTTTGTCTCATCTGCAAATCTGATCACCACACTCGTTATGCCCATTTCCAGGTCACTTATAAATATGTTAAAAAGCAGCGGGCCCAGCACAGATCTCTGGGGTACTCACTACTCATCTTTCTCCATTGAGAAAATTGGCCATTTAGCCCTTCTTTTTCTTTAACCAATTCCTAATCCACAATAGTATACTGCCTCCTATCCTATGACACTTGAATTTCCCCAAGAGTCTCTCATGAGGAACTTTGTCAAAGGCTTTCTGAAAATCGAGATATATATCAACCGGCTCACCTTTATCTAGCTGTTTATTCACACCTTCCAAAAATATGCAATTAGTAAGACAAGGCTTTCCTTGGCTAAATCCATATTGACTTTCTGCCATTAAACCATGATTGACTACATGTTCAGTAATTTTGATTTTTATAATGGTTTCTATCATTTTTCCTGGTACTGATATCAGGATCACCAGTCTGTAGCTTCCCGATCACCCCTGGAACCTTTTTTTCAAAAATTGGTGTTACATTGGCCACTCTCCATTCTTCGGGTACTACAGATGATTTTAATGATAGATCACAGATTACTAGTAGAAGCTCTGCAATCTCGTATTTCAAGTTATCTGAAAACCCTGAGATGTATACCGTCTGGTCCAGGTGATTTGTTGCTCTTTGGTTTATCAATTAGCTGTATCACATCTTCCCGATGTATCAAGATTTGTTTCAATTCCTCTGATACTTCAAATTTAAATACCATTTTTGGCATTGGTAAGTTTCCTACATCATCTTCAGTAAAGATTGAAGCAAAAAATTCAGTCAGTTTCTCCGCTATGGCCTTGTCTTCTCTCACTGCACCTTTTACCCCATCATCATCTAATGGTCCAACTAACTCTCAAAGGTGTTTTGCAATGAATGTACATGAAAAACTTTTTAATATGCGCTTTTGCTTCCATGGCAAGCTTCTTTTCAAATTTTCTCTTTGCCTGCCTTATCAATGCCTAGCATTTAACTTGCGTACTTATGCCATTTCTTGTTTTCATCATTTGGCTCTTTTTTCCATTTTCTGAAAGATTCTCAATGCTCTAACATAGTGCCACCCCTCCACCAATTTAATCCATCCCATCATTGTGATATAATTTACCTTGGTATCACAGTATCCCATTGGTTTTCCTTCTACCAAGTCTCCGAGATGCCTATTTTATCTCTCTCTTCATGTGATTATAAATTTTTACATGCCCATCTTATTTTTTAGGCTTCTAAAGTTTGCATACAACTTTCTGTACAGTTGACAGGAGTAATCTACAATTTTTCAACTCTTTCTGCTCTTTATGTAAAGGCACCTGGCTACTTAAGACTTTATTACAATCTGACCCAACTTCTCCATTTTGATAGTATCCTTTGAAAATACCTTATTTTGAACCATGTCCTCCTGAGTGACTGTCGTCTTTCCCCTATCTCTTTTATAGCTGTAAGTGCCAGTAGCCTGTTTCCACCCTGTTTAAGGTTGAGCCCATCTTTCCAGTATAGGCTCCCCTTTCCAACAAATCTAAATCCTTCCTTCCTGCACCATAGTTTCATCTTTGCATTAAGACTCTAAAGTTTCGCCTGTCTCCTATTCTGCATATGGCACTGGAAGTATTTCTGACAATGCTACCAGGGAGAACATGGATTTCAACTTTCTATCTAAAAGCCTGAATTTATCTTCCAGAATCTCTCCCACATTTTTCTATGTCACTGGTTTCCACGTGTAGCAGGGAAGCTGGCCCCTCCCCAACAATATCTAATATCCTATCTAGGCAAGCACAAGATCCCCTGCCTTTACATCGAGCAGGAACGTGACTAAGCAATCGTCACAACCATGTTTGGAATCAACATACTAATACTGCTGTATTTGCGCTTCTGCTTTGCTCATATTAATTCTGTATAAGACATTTTTTTCAAAATAATCATCCCATAAAAATAGCACAAAGGTTATGTGCTAATAAATAGCAGTTTATATTTGATATTTTATATAAAGCAACATTATTGGTGTTATTACTGTCAATGATTTACTTGAGCAATGGTATTTGTTACATATAGTTTATTTGGTTTAGCAATTGCTCCATCAAATGGACAATATTTTTTGTATATTTATTTGACTAGAATTGTGATTTAATGTGACAGTTTTATTGTTTTCTTAAGGTGTGGTATTTTTAAGAACCATATACAATTATATTGGGTTCTGTGGGTAAGTGGTTTTCCAAAATTTTTATACATGCACTTTTACTGGAAGGCACTTTTGATCTGAACAGTTACTGCACAATGTCAGTTTTTAATCAAACGTTGAACACATTTACTATTAATTTCAATCACTCATATACACACTTTTTAAGACAGATTTCTGTATAAAGCGTAGTTATTCAACTGTAACAGGTGTTCTCCAGGGACAGCAGGAATCAGTCCTCACATATGGGTGACATCGGCGTTGACGGAGCCCTCATGCGGAACAATCCCAAGCTTTCAAAGAAAGCCTTTGGGATTGCATCACGCATGCGCAGTCCCCTTCCTGCCCAAGGGTGCCATCTTGATCAGTCAAATGACATAGCTAAAAAGACGGCAAAAAGAATAAAATATAATAACAGGACTGCAACTCCAGGGGAGGAGGGAGGGTCGTGAGGACTGATTCCTGCTGTCCCTGGTGAACACCTGTTACAGGTGAGTAACTACGCTTTCTCCAGGAACAAGCAAGAAGTCAGTTCTCACATATGAGACTCCCTAGCTATGGGCTACCGAGAACCCATAACTGAAAAATAGGCTCCCTCTAGAAGAGCCGCAGCAGCCATGATAGGAGTTCAACCAAGAACGTAACACTCCGGTAGCCTGACACCAAAGGTTTGGATTGTAGGAGTTGCCTAGACCGCAAAGAGATTCCGGAGTACAGCCTAGCCGAAAGCACTGTCCCGTTGGGACTCCCTATCCAGGCAGTAATGAGCCACAAAAGTCTGGCTTGAAGAGCAAGTTGCGGCCCGGCAGATGTCTGCCAGCAGAACAGGGCAGAAGTGAGCCACTGATGCCGCCTTAGCCCTGACCCAGTGGGCCGTGACTTGACCCTGCAATGGCAGATCAGCCACCCTTTATGCCCAGGCGAAGCAATCCGCCACCCAAGTGGACAACATACACTTGGAGACCGCCATCCCCAGCTTAATGGGGTCATAAACGAAGAGCTAAGAAGCCCTTCAATGTGTCTGCGTATGCTCCAAGTAGAAGGCCAAGGCCCTCTTACAGTCCAGGGTATGCAGAACTGCTTCTGCCCGACTGGCATGGGGCCTGGGAAAGAAGGTCGGAAATACCACCTCTTGGTTTAGGTGGAATAAGGACACCACTTTCGGAAGGAACTTGGGGTGAGTGCGGAGCACCACCCTGCTCCTATAGAACAGTGTATACGGTCTATCGGAAACCAGAGCCTGCAGCTCACTCACTCATCTGGCCGATGTAAGTGCCACCAAGAAAAACGCTTTCTGAAAAAGGAAGCGGAGATGGTAGGTCGCCATTGGCTCAAAAGGTGGGCGAGTAAGCTGCTCTAAGACCACATTCAAATCCCATTCTGTCGCCGGAGGGCGAACAAGGGGCTTCAGCAGAAGCAACCCTCTCAGAAACCTGGACACCAAGGGGTGCACAGAAAGAGATTGTGCTTCCACTGGGTAGTGGTGTGCTGACAAGGCACTAAGGTGGACTCGGATAGAGTTTAACTTGAGGCCTAAATCCGAGAGGTGAAGTAAGTACTGCAAAACCACTGACACTTGGCAGGGGAACGAGTTCTCACTCTGCTTATCACACCAAACCTCAAATCTACTCCACTTGAATGCGTAGGTTTTCCTAGTTGATTGCCTCCTGGAGGCCAGCAACACATCCTCAATCTTTTTAGGGAGGAGAAGAGGTGCAAAGACTACCCCTTTCAGCAGCCATGCCATCAGGTTGAGAGACCTGAGGTTGGGATGCAGGAGAGAGCCCCTCTCCTGCGACAGGAGGTTGGGTTGTAAACCCAGAGGAATTGGAGCCTCCGCTGCCAGCTGAAGAAGCAGTGGAAACCATGGTTGCCTAGGCCACCTGGGCGCTACCAGAATGACTGAGGCTTTGTCTTGAAGGATCTTGAATAAAGTCCGACCCACCAGGGGCGTGGGAGGAAATGCATACAGGAGGCCCACAGATCATGATATTAGAAAAGCGTCTGCAGCCACCCTGTGTGGGTGTGGCTGTCTGGAGCAGAAGCGGGGCAACTGGTGATTCTGCAGGCTCGCAAACAGATCCATGGAGACCTGCTGAGCTACTTCTGGATTCAGTTGCCATTCGTGCGGCTGGAGAATTCTGCTGAGCCTGTTGGACAAGAAGTTCTCCTGACTTAGCAAGTACACTGCTTTGAGGGACATACCCTGATTGACCACAAAGGAGCAGAGGTCCAGGGTCTCCTGACATAGGATGCGAGACCCTGTGCCTCCTTGCTTGTTCACGTAGAACATGGCTACCTGGTTGTCTGTCTGAATTAAGACAGCCTGATGAGCCAGGGTTTGGCAGAAGGCCCGAAGAGCTAGGCGGATCGCTCGAAGCTATAGGAGGATTGATTTGTTGCATGCTCTCCCACGGAGACCACACAGCCCGAGTGCCGACCTCCTGGCAATGGGCTCCCCATCCCAGTAAGGACGCATCTATAGTCAGCACTCTCGAGTGCGTGGGAGGCTGGAAAGGCACTCCCTCCAGAAGATTGTGAGGCTGAAGCCACCATGCCAATGACTGCACCATTCGTTTGGACACCTTGATGCCGTCTCTGAGGCTGCCTGTGGCTTGCGTCCACTGGTCCCTGAGGCACCACTGAGCTGTTCTCATGTGGAGTCGGGCATTGGGTGTCACATGCACCGTGGACGCCATGTGACCCAGGAGGCACAGAAAATATCTTGCTGAGACCTCGGATCTGCGACTCACCTGCTGTACTAGGGCCCATAGTCTTTGTGCCCTGTCTTCTGGAAGATAAGCCCTTGCCTGAAGGGTGTCTAACCTTGTCCCTATGAACTTCAGTCCCGGAGTGGGAACCAAGGTGGACTTTGTGTAGTTGATCACAAAGCCCAGGTGCTGGAGCAAGTGGATAGTACGGGACGTGGCCTGTTGGGCCTCCTGAGCTGACTGGACTCTGACAAGCCAGTCGTCTAAGTAGGGTAAAACTGAGGAAGGCCGCCACCACTGCAAGGCACTTTATGAATACTGTCATGACGGAAGCCCCTAGTGGCCAATGGCGGTAAGGGCATGCTGTACAACATATTTATTTTCAGGGAGCGTGGGGTATTTTAAGGCCAAAATGGAGATTGGTCTTAGGTATTTCAGCTCCTTGTGAGAACTCAATAATTAAGCCACGAGTGTAGGGAAACAAGGCTTTTATTTCCCCTCTGTGCAAGGGTTCATTAAGACACTAGAAATCAAAGAATGTCCTTTGTTCATAAAGGTTCCAGTAACAAGCAGGTAAAACCAATTGTTAATATCTTCACAATTAGTTGAAAGGGTTAAAGGGAGGAATTTAATTCATTCCAGGGCAAAGCAATTTAACAAGACGACTTCTTATTTACAAGGTCGCTATGGATTCTAGGCTAGAAGCCATACACAAACTACAATCCATAGCTTCTTCCTGAGGCATGGGAATAGTATTTACGTCTTCTATTTTCATAAATTCTGCTTCACTACTTTCCCCCTCAGAGCACACGCTGTCCCTGGCAGTTACAGGTTTATATGGACTGTCTCTGGTATCTTGCCTCCAAATAAGACTGTGCTTTAAAGTCTTTTGGTAGTTCTTCAAACCACTCTGGTTTCTTTTCTCTTCTTACAAACTGAGTTTTAGTTTTAGCAGTGCTTTTAGGAGTTAAGCTTTCTTTTGCAGGAATAAAACTTCCATACCTTGAGTTTCTGTAGCTTGAAGCTCTGGAGCCTTCTCTCTCATGAACGTCTCTGTGACAACAGGTTTTCTGTCAGTAGCTTCTGGGCAGTGCTGGACTTCCTGAATGCTTAGTAAAACCTGGTGCGGATTCTCCAGCTCTATGCTTCAGTGACAAAGTAGCTTTGTTAGAAACTCCTTCCCTTCGGGTACCTGGTAAAGCTTGTTCAGCATACTCCAATGCCTGCAGGCTTTCCTCCAAGCCTGGCTCTCTGGCTCTCCGTATATGTCTTTCAGCTTTGGACTCAGGAACGTTGCTTAAGCAGGGAGTGGCATATCCTCCAGCCTGACTGCTTTCCTTGACAGACTCCCTCTGAACAGCGGCTCTCGTAGCTTGGCCCCTCTGAACTCTACCTCTGTGAATTCTGTCCTTTTGGGCTTGCTCAAGGAGGATTCCTTCCTTCAGGTCTCTCCTTCCTTCTTCAGCCGTAATCCTTGTTCCTTCACTTCCTGCTGCTCCTTCTCCTTCTCCTTCCCCTTCTCCTTCTCCTTCTGCTGTGGTAGCATTAAGCTTCCGTTTATAAAGGGATCTTCCCTTTGAATCTCCCGGGCTTATTTCCAGGTGCAACTGGTTAGCTCTCCTAGCCTCATTAACCTCTGTAGGATCACTCCTGCCCCCTCTAGCTGTGCTTTGAGGTAATTGCACACCTAGAGCTCTGTGAAAAACAGAGTTTCTTTTCAACTCTGCATCTTTATTGGCACCAGCCTCATGACAATACTCTAGGTGCCCAGGCTAGGCCAAATGGAAGTACTCTGTACTGAAAATGGTTTCCTCCCACTACAAATCTTAGATATTGTCTGTGGTCTGGATGAATCAAGTGTGTGTGTACGCATCTTTTAGATCTAAGGAGCATAGCCAGTCTCCCTGGCAGAGGTAAGGCAGCAATATTCCAAGGGAAAGCATCTTGAACTTTTCCCTCACCAGGAACTTGTTTAGGTTTCGCAGGTCGAGGATAGGCCTTAAGCATCCAGTTCTCTTTGGTATCAGAAAGTACCTGGAGTAGAACCCTTTCCCTGTAGGTGGTGGGGCACCGGTTCTACCGCCTGATCCTCGAGAAGACCTGCTAACTCCAACAAGAGGAGGTCCCTGTGAAGAGAGAGTCTGAGATGCTCCCCAGGAAAGTAAGAGGGAGGCGCCTGGGCGAGATATAGCCGATAGCGCCCTTGGACTATCTGGAGAACCCAGGTGTCTGTTGTGATGGCTGGCCACCTGTGGGCATACAGGGTCAGCCTTCCTCCTGTGCATGGCCTTGATTCCTTGGAGAGAGCTATGCTCTGGGAGTCAAAAATCTCCTCCAGGCTGGGCCGGAGCCGGTGCCTGGGGCTTGGGTGCTTTTTGCATATTCGGGCCATGCCCCTGTTCCTTGGCGTGCTACCCCTGTTGGGGATCTGGGGAGGCCTGATATGTGGGGTAGTTGTGGTAAGCAGTACCCTTCCTCGGGAAAAAGGGCTTCTTATTCAAGCACTTCTTCTTAGAAGGGGCAGAAGTCTTCTTCTCGAGTCTTGTCCGGGTCAGGTACTTGGACTTGATCTCGGCAGCCTTCTCTGTCATGGGCTTGCCAAAGAGGTTTTCACCTCGGCAAGGGACATAGACCAACCTGTCCTGTACCCATGGCTCCAAGTCTGACGACTGTAACCATGCCTGGCGGCGTGCACCGATGCTGACTGCGGCTACCTGGGCCAAAGCCTCGAAGCCGTCATAGGCTGCTCGAGTCAAACTTCGAGCACTCTCGGATCCCAGTGGACAAAACTGGGAATCACTGCAAAGGTACCTCAGAGAGACCAGCTGAGAACCCGGCAATCTCTTTTGCCAGGTCTCGCAGGTACATGCCCATGTACAGCTGATACGTTTGCATTCGGCATGACAGCATTGAACCCTGGTAACACTTCTTGCCGAGGGCATCCATGTTACGGGCCTTCCTGCCAGGAGGCACTGAGCAGTGTCTCTTCTGGCTCTTGAGCCGGCGCATGGATGATTCCACAGTGCGGCAGCTGTGCTTTTTGGAACCCAGGGCTCTTGCAAACTCGATAGATGGAATTGATTTGCCTGCTGAGGACCGGCATCGAGGCTGGTGTCTCCCACATGCGGAGCATCAGCCATTCCAGAATAGGAGGCACCGGTACAGTAAGGGTTTCCTTAGGAGGAAAGCCATACTGGAGGATCTCGAGCTCCTTGGCTCAAGGCTCCTCCTCGGCCTCCACTGGGAATGAATAAGCCTTTGCCATGTCCTGGATGAAATCCAAGAACCAGGTGTCCTCCGGGGGTGACCTTCTCAGGGGTTCAGATCCTGGGGAGTCTGACGGAATATACTTGGTCCGGTGGGTGTCCGGAGACTCCTCATCCTCCATTTCCCAACCGGACTCAGAGAAGGAATCGAGGGGTTCCGGCCACGAGGGCTTCGGTCTCGACTGCCCCGACGCCGAGGGTATCGGCGTCGACAACCTCGGTCCAGAACGGGAGGTCAAGGGAGACCTCGGACAAGGATCAACTTGAGTCCTTAGTGTCTCGAGGATCGACTCGGCCTCTGGGGTTGACTTGGACGTCGAAGTCCCAGTGGTCGGGGCAGGCGGACGGACGGGTGAGCCCGGCCATCAGCGCCCGCTGCTGGTCCATGAAGGCAGACACGCTGCGCTCCAAGGCTGCCAACCTGAGACCGAGCTCAGGAGGCTCCGCAGCTCACAGGTCGGGTCCCGACGCCAGCTCTCCCGGAGGAGAGTCAACAACGAGGACAGTGCTTACCTGCCTCGGTGTCTCCAGGTCCTTACGAGGGAGTTTGGCAGGCCTCTCTGACTCCGAGGATCCGGGGCAGTGAGCCGGGCTCCATGACCGAGCTCACGAGGGACCAGGCCGCTCGGAGCCATCAGACGACACCACCCTCACAGATTTTTTTCTTCCTATGATGTTCCCATGAGGGAGACCCCCTTTCAGAGGACACTCGATGCTGCTCAGGGTCAGAGAGCTCCCGAGAGGTCGAGGCCCCTGATGAGGTCCGGGCCTGGGCGGGTGCGGACTCAGGAAAAATCTTATGTTGCTGCTGCCTGCTCATCAAGGCCTTAGAAGACATCAACTAGCACAGTTACTTACCTGTAACAGGTGATCTCTGGGAACAGCAGGAATTAGTCTTCACATATGGGTACGTCGGTACCGACGGAGCCTGCACGGGAATGCTCCCCAGCATCCAATCAGAAAGCTTTTGGGAGCATCCCTCGCGCCTGCGCGGTGACTTCCCGCCTTTCCCACTGCCTCTCCTCAGTTGAGTTTCATAGCTGAGACAGAAGGAGAGAAAGAGGAAAGGAGATAAATAGATACAACTCCTAGGGGAGGTGGGTGGGCTGTGAAGACTAATTCCTGCTGTTCCCAGAGATCACCTGTTACAGGTAAGTAACTGTGCTATCTCCAGGAACAAGCAGGAATGAGTCTTCACATATGGGGACTCCCTAGCTGTGGGTGCCAGGGGAGATCCCATAAAATGCATATCCCTGGAACAGGACGGCATTTCCCAAACCTGGATCCCCGGCATCCCCTGAGGGATGGGGGGTAGGAGTTGAATAGAGAAGAGCTGTAGAGGAACAGCAAATCTAAAGACTACAGAGAAAAAGAGTCTTTAGGAGGTATGTCAAGTATCATTAAAATATTTAATGTACTAGTACAATATAGAGCTTACCTACTGGAATGTAGGAAGTAGAACTGTGATGGCGTGTACTGTAGATGCAGTAGCGGAATCCTCAAGGTAACTTCACAGCAGTGAGGATGAAGTTCCAAATCTGGAATGGGCAGGTGACTCAGGTGTCAACTGGGGTAGGAGAAGAACGGCAGGTCTTCAATGGAAAGCTTTATGGGAAAAAGCTGAAAACTCTTTTAGGTACAGAGTTATTAACATTGAGGACTAAAAGAAGAAGACTGACCGATCTGGAGAAGTAGCCCAGTCCTGAAAGGAAGAGGGTTATGGAAAAAAGCCCCTATTCCCAAGGAGAACAGAAATGTACTCAGAAATATTGAAGATGTACATTGTCTTTCCTAGCTGGTAAGAGATAGGAAGACATTGAAGTTTGATACTTCATAGACAGGGAGATCTATAACAAAAATAGAAGCTGTTGACCTCACAGCAGTAATTGTGTGTATAACCGCTCCCACTTACTGAGCCATATGAGAATAGGCAAGTTGACTGTCTGGACCTCTGAAGAAGGTAAAGCTTTATAGTACAGACAGTTAGGGAGATAGTAGGTAATACATAGCGTCCTATGGACATCTCCCAATGGGGATATATATATATATAGAGAGAGAAATATATAGAGATATATATATAGATGGAGAGACATACATATCTATATATATGTGCATATATGTCTAGATATGTGTGATATATATATATATATATATATATATAGATAGATAGATAGATATAGATATATAGATGGGCATGACTTATGCCTACACAGACTACAGAAATATGTATGAATAGGACATATACATACATGAAGATAAGTCTGAGGATACATGCCTGCAACTGAGTCCCACAAAAACATTCCCTTGGGGAATGTGATGGGAAAAAAATTCATCTAATAAGGAGGTGAAAACCACCTGAAGATATATAGAGAATCTATTTCTGCGGTGCAGGAATGTAGTTCAGTGGAATAACCAGGATGGTTGCGTGAAAAAACAGAGGATAATAGCAGTCTGGCAAGAGCACGTCAGGAGTACTTTAGGACTCTGACATGTCCAAAGGACAAAAGAAAAACGCATAAACTAAGATACCAGGATGACCCAGCCAAGGGACATAGGGGTATCAGGTACAGTAAAAGAGTATGCATTGTCCAAGTGGAGCAGAAAAGCATAATGCCAAGCTGTAAGGAAAAAGGGGTAGATTCCTGCAAGATTGGGAACTCCTTGGACATTCACGCAGAAAAAGCTTGTCTTCTGTTTCACAACAGGAGACAAGAGGGTATAAAGAACCCATATAGTCATGGAATGATTATATAAGCTTTTTCTACTATATGGAAAAAACCCTCAGAGACAAAGTTCAATGCTCTGTAGCAAGGGCCCATAGTAGAAAGCTTCTCTGAAGATTGCAGAGAGCATTGTGCAGGAGAATTATAAGATAAAACTGACAGAAGTCAGGTGTGTTGCCACATCCTAGAAAAGGATATGGCTAGAAAAAGATAAGCTGCAGTGAGTAGTATTATGCAAGATAGTTGAAAGTAGCTTGCAATGAGCATTAAAGCAATCACTGGAACTCCTGCATACACAGCAACTGAACAAAACAGCAGAGGGGATTCTCCTGTATAAAAACAGAGAGAAAACAGACAAAGGGAGTGAAGATATTCCCGTCCCTGTCTGATGAGTTGTTCAGAGCATGCATTAAAGGATAAGAAAAAATCTACACTGTAAAGAAAGAGAAGTGTTTCAGTATGGTACCAACTCAAGCAGGGGAGAAACCCTGGAAGAGAGGGGGTTGGAAGGTGACTTACCATTTGGTACGTCAGCTGAAGGAAAAGATGTCCATGTGGGGACAGAAACTATCATGGGATAGTTGTAACCTCCCTTCGTAGTAGCAAGAAGGGGAGAAGTCTGTAACCCATGGACAAAAGAATCCTAACAGCTTAGCATACTGAAACCAGAGAGTTTGAAGAATAAACTTCTGTTAAGAAGAAGTTAACTGTAGATTGCAACATACAGGAACCTATGGTTGCTGGTTATGATTAGACTGGTTAGAGTCTGGAGACTTCAGACTAGGTTGAGATGTCCCTTGCTTGGGTACATCTGGAGGATGGGCAGTAGAAGGGTGAAACCTTCTTTTCTTAGGGAAAGAAGGTTTGGTAGGACATTTCCTACGTCCTGGGGAAAAAGAAGGCTTAGGATGGTTTCCAGAACCAGGGAAGTCAGTGGAGCAATGAGCAACCTGACGTAAAGCCTCTTTATTGAAGAGATTTTCTCCAGTACAAGGAGAGTTACCCAGTGTATGTTGTGCCCATCTGCTCAAGTCTGAAGCTTGCAGCCAGGCTGTACGACGTGCTCCAATGGCAATAGCAGAGGCTCTGCTAACAGACTCAAAAGAGTCTAGAGAAGCACGAGAAAGAAACCAAGAGATATTCCTGCTATGATTAAGAAGCAAGGAATAGTCAGTGGCCTTAGGCTCTGACAAAAAAGGGGACAAAAGAGATAATTTCTCTGTGACCTCCTGAAGTGTCAGACTCATATAAAAAATATATGAGATAATTCTTGAAGCCAGCATAGAAGTTTGGAAGGTTTGACGTCCAAAGGTATCAAGTGCTTTAGATGCACTACCTGGCGGATAAGAAGAATGCTTCTTCTTGCTTCTTACCTTCCTCATTGCTGATTCCACTACAATGGAATGATGTGGAAGTTGATTTTTTTGAAACCCTGGAGAGGGAGGCACCTGATACAGAACATTCATGGCTGTAGAAGGCGAAGGAACCTTTAAGGGTGATTCCCACATCCTCAGAAGAAGATCCTTCAAAGAATGATGTATAGGAAGCATTATATTTTCCTTATCTGCAGGATCTTGGTCCAGAGTAAAGCCAGGAATAGGAATGGCAAGAAAGGTTGACATGTCAAGGAGACATTTCTGAAAAGAAGGATCTCCAATAGGAACTATTCCTGGGTAAGCTAAGGTTGAAGGAGCAGCTGGAGCACCAGAAGACATACTGGCCTGGTGCAGAAAAAGATTACTGCTAGATGGACAGTGATACTGACAGTTCTGATTTGAGGCAGTTAGTACTGCATTGTCAGTACCTGGGATCGATTCCAAACTAGGCATAGAAAGGATCGATGGCACCGATGGAACTGCAGGAATAGACATCGATACCGGTACCGGTATCGGAGACGATAATGTCATCGAAGCAGGCATCGTGGGCTGCTGAAGCGGTGCCGAGGTAACCAGAGAGCCTTGGTAAATATCCTCGGTACTGCGTAGTCGGAAACGAAATGGATCGGTTCCGAAACGCGTCGGTACCAAGTCATCGAGGCTGGATATCGATTCCAGACTCGGCATTAAAGAGAGCGAGTCTATCGATGCATGTCTAGAAGGTACCGACGGTGGTGGAGGTATCGGCGATGCCAATACAGGAAAGTCAATCGGAGTCGTATCGATCGGTTCCGAAGGTACCGAGGACGTCCGAAGACGATGCCTGGTGAAGAGTGGAACACTCGACACCGGCGCCGATGTCGGGGTATCGGTACCGCTCGAAGCCGGTACCAACCCCGAACATGGCTGGGATACAGGAAAGTCAATCTGGGTCGTATCGATCGGCCCCGAAGGTACCGAGGACACCAGATGACGATCCCTGGTGAAGAGTGGAATACTCGACACCGGTTCCGATGCCGGGTTATCGGTACCGCTCGAAGCGGATACCACCCCCAAGCATGGCTCAGGTATGTTCTGTGAGGGGTGAGCCCCAGGAACAACCTGAAACCCCGTAAATGCTTTGGAGCCCGAAGACTCCCGCCGGGGTTTTATTGCCAATGAGGTCTTGAGGGCAAGGCCGGAGCCGTCATCATGCTGGTCATGAGACTTACCCTTCAAGAATTGGCTAGTCTTAAC
Source organism: Ichthyophis bannanicus (assembly GCA_033557465.1). Taxonomy (NCBI): domain Eukaryota; kingdom Metazoa; phylum Chordata; class Amphibia; order Gymnophiona; family Ichthyophiidae; genus Ichthyophis; species Ichthyophis bannanicus. The sequence goes on along the minus strand of CM066035.1, from coordinate 200,633,466 downwards.
AGACTGTTTGTGGGTTACCTGATCCTGGAGAGAAGAATAAACCGGTGTCCTCACCTCAGGAGGAAAAACGGCATCGAGGGAAACTCGAAAAAGGGAAGGTCTTCTCCCAATAATATAGCCTGAGGTATCAGGGGAAAAGGGTCAGGACCCAAACAGGTTAGACACCAAGCATTGGAGTCTAAAAAGAAAACTAAGTTTCCACAGTGAAGGCACTTCTTAGGGGAAGAAGGCTCCATGTTGGAAAAGGCCTGGTAGGCCCCAAAAGTTAAAACAAAAAACTGAGGAGAAAAAGAAAATAATAAAGCACCGGCGGTACCGGTATCGGCGGGAAAGACAGCCGCCACCACAAAAAACAAGAAAATAAGGATTTTAAAGAAAAAAGTTTCTGTGGTGACAGAAGGACGTCCTGTTGGCTCCGCGGAAAAACGAAAACTGAGGAGAGGCAGTGGGAAAGGCGGGAAGTCACCGCGCAGGCGCGAGGGATGCTCCCAAAAGCTTTCTGATTGGATGCTGGGGAGCATTCCCGTGCAGGCTCCGTCGGTACCGACGTACCCATATGTGAAGACTCATTCCTGCTTGTTCCTGGAGATTACACGGACCACAGACCTTGGTGTTGTGGTCGGGCCCGAGGCAACGGAGGCAGCAGTCGTATGTGTGGGTGAGAGAGATCAGCTTCGTGCACCGATCACACTTTTCAAACCTGCTGGCAGCTATAAGGGGAAAAAGGGCCCCTGCGAGGTCAAAGGACTGGACTGCCAGCTAAAAAGAAAAAGAGCGTGAACGCTAGTCTCTAAGGACAAAAAACGAAAAACTGGACCGGACTCGATACCGGTGTACCGAGCCGAGATGGGAAAGGAAGGGGAACCGGCGTCGAACCGGCTAAGAATAAAATTAATTTTCTAACTTTTATCTACTTTTTCCATGGGGGAATTAGGACAACGTCCGTTGGGCTCTGCGGAAAAAAGGGGACTGAGCAAGATGGCACCCTTGGGCGGGAAGGGGACCGCGCATGCGTGATGCAATCCCAAAGACTTTCTTTGAAAGCTGGGGATTGCTCCGCATGAGGGCTCCATCGGCACAGACGTCACCCATATGTGAGGAATGACTTCCTGCTTGATCCTGGAGATGATATTTTATAAAGTGCAGTGGTTAGAGTAACAGCCTTGTACCCAAGAGATCAGGATTTTATTCCTGCTGGTACTCTTCGTGACCTTGGGCAAGTCGCTTTACCCTCCACTGCCTCAGGAGGAAAGGCTTGGCAATCTACTTCTGGTCATACCTTGCCAAGAAAGCTCAGGGGCTAGGAGTCAGCATGGGCTTAAAGGCATTTTAAAAAATTCTTATAATATATGTTTCATACACTTATTTGAAGAAATGCTTTTGATGCATACTGATGGATTTTTGCTTTTGTCTCCTGCTTAATTTTATTTCTCAGTTTTATTTGTTTTTTCTGTTTTCATTTTAATGTACTTGATAAAGGTTTTATAGTTTTTTCTTTTAATGTATTATGTACATGATTAGATTTGTAGAAATTGTTGGTTTTATGATTTGACGCATGATACAGAAAACCCAGGAGGAGATGGGTCACCAGGAGTCAGCACTGACTCGAAGGCACACATTGCATTCCATTTTTGCAGGTAATATTGTGCCAAAACACGGCTGTGTCAAATCATTTTTATAATACATTCCTCAGAGTTCTTGTCTTCCTCTGCTGTGTTTTTTTCTGCTTTGTGGCTTTGTGTGGGATGGGGTATTTCTCCTTGTTAAGCGTTCCCTAAGACTGATAGGACTCAGGTGATGCAGTGAAGCTCTGATTGAATGGAACAGGTCTGTTATAGATGGTGTCCTCAGGCTCCACTGAATGAACGTTGAGTTCATATTGCTTTGGTACTTAATTCTGAGCATGGAAACTGGGTTAGCAGTGTGGCTCTAATTTGCTGTAGAGGTTGACCTGGTGGAGCCCCCTTCATTGTTTGGGAGAGCAAAACTGCTGTTTTGGGGCTCCTGGCCAGTCCTCTGAAACCGCATACAGATCATGAGAAGACTGGACATATAAATCTTATATTATAGCAGGGCTCATGGAAAACCCTCACTTGGACAAGGATGGATTGACTACTGATTACACGTTAAAAAGCAGGGATTGAAGCCACAAGATAATTTTTTTTTTGTGCTGGGCCTGGTTGGAGGCAATGATTTTGATTTGTGTTCTGGTTTTGGCTTGAATGGATTTGAAATTGAGTAAGGGGAATTCGGGGTGAAGAAGGGTTTTTTTCAGACATTGGGGTGGACCCAAGCACATCCAAGATGACTGGGTGGATAAAGGAGAAAAGAATGCTATATAGGAAGGGACTGGGTGGGATAAGGAGGGACAGGGGACTGGGGGAGATAATGCTCTGCATAATGTGTGAGAGTAGGGAAGCAAGTGAGCATTATGGTATGGTATGGTAGTAGGTAGGTGTGACAACTGATATTCAATAGGAGGCTAGTTGTTGGTGCATGTGTTGGAAGGGTGTTACAGGCTGGGGGAATGGAGACATAAGCACTGAATCATGGGTACGGAGATCCGATGTATGTCATGGAATATCTATGGTATAGGCTTCCCCATTAGTATAGTTTATTTAAATTTTGATATACCACCTTTAAGACCCAAAAGATGCTTCAAAGTGGTTAAAAAAGCAATATTTACAAAATATGAAAAGAAATAATAATTATCCAATAAAGATAAGAGAAAACAGAAAGAAAACAAAACAAAACAAAAAGGAGGAAAAAATGAGCTGGTAAGGCAAACATGTAAAGAGTTAAGAGATCATTAACCTAGTGCTGAGAAGCCCCAAAGGCTAAAGCATAAAAAGTTGAGTTTATGTGCAGTTTTGAACTACGTCTGCTTTCGCTTAAATGTTGAGGGAAGGCATGCCAAAATGGCAGGACAGAAGCAGGAAAAAGATTGTTTCTGTGGCAACATCAAGGAGATAATAAGCAGTAATGAGCATAAGTTGGTTGACTCTGAACAAAGGGGGCGTGAAGAACTGAAGGTGATAAGTAAAAGACAAAGCTTGGCATTTATGCAAAACATTAGAGATGGCACAGATTTTGTATTGAATTCTGTAATTAAGAGGAAGCCAATGGAGGGCTTTCAATGAAGGTGTAATATGATCTAAATACCCTGTGTTAGTAAGTAATCCGACAACTGAATGTTGAACAACCAGAAGACATTGTAAAATAGATTGAGGCAGAAAATAATAGAGAACTGCATAGTCAATACATTTCAGGATAAAAGTGAAGACAATTGTTTTGAAGTGATTGAGGTCTAGATAAAGTTTAACAGTATGAGATTTCTGAAGGTGGTGGTTTTTAGCACTGAAGAAATATGAGACTGAAAAGTAAGAGATGAGTCAATTTTACAGCTCAAAATGCTAAGACAGTAGGAAAGGGAGAAGACCTGACTGCAGACAGAAGGAGCAACAGTGGGAGTGGAAGATGGCAAGTAGTTACTCACCTATAAAATATACTTACTCATCTGTATCAGGTGTTTATTTGCAACGGAATTTTGAAGAAGGGCTGTGAGGATCGGGAGCCTGAAACACAACGTTGGGTTATTATTTCAAGAAATCTCTGAATATGCTGTGGATTGGTGAAGTTACTCTTGCGGTTCGAAGTTTTGGGAGAAAACATTAGCACCGTCTTTGAGACCCACATGAATAAACTTTTGGAGTCGAGCGACGGAACAGCTAAGTAACTCCCGCTTTTACATATTGGCTTTGTTACTGCAAAAACTTGGCTAGATTGAAACTAAGCACTAAATCGAGGTGACCCTTTATGATTTGAGTATCTTTAAGGGTTGTTGGTTAGAGGTTGCGTCCCCATTTTAAAAAAGACTAAAAGGAACATAATTGCTTCGAAAGGGTGTTACATCTTCACAGCAATGGTTCCGACAAAAAAAGTAGTTTAGTACACACATTCCTTATTGTTGGGGTCCTCAAAGGTCAAGGCAATACAGTCCGCCACCCATGTAGACAGCGTACGCTTGGACACCGTCTCCCCCAGCTTACTGGAGTTGTAGAAAAAGAAAAGCTGAGACATGTTCCGGTGGTCTTGAGTGCATTGTATATAGAAGGAGAAGGCTCTCTTACAGTCCAAGATATGGAGGACCGTCTCTGCCCGACTGGCGTACAGTCTGGGAAAGAAGGTAGGAAGGACCACCTCCTGGTAGGGGTGGAAGGAGGACACCACCATCGAAAGGAATTTAAGATGCATGCGAAGAACAACCCTATTATTGTAAAACCTGGTGTAAGGCGCTTCAGCCACCAGGGCCTGGAGCTCGCTTACCCTGCGGGCAGAGGTGAGTGTGACCAGGAAAACACTTACCTGGAGAGGTAGCAAAGGTGGCAAGCAGCCAGGCGTTCGAATGGTGGCTGGGTGAGCTTCCCCAACACCACTGAGATCCCATTCGGTCACCGGGGGGCAAACAGGGGGCTTAGACAGGAGCAGGACCTGTAGGAAGCAGGACACCACTGGGTGGGCTGAGAGGGGCTTCCCATCTACCTGGTAATGGTTCACCACTAGGGCACTGAGCTGTACCCTAAAGGAATTAGACTTGAGCCCGAAATGAGAGAGGTGGAGCAGGTATTGCAACACCATGAACACCGGGCAAGAGAAGGGGTCGGCCACCCACCCACTCAGTGCACCAAAGTGAGAATCTGCGCCACTTAAACGCATAGGCCCATCTGGTAGATGACTTACGCGAGGCCAGCAGAACATCTTCCATCACCCTAGGAAGGTGTACTGGGGCTAGAATCACCCCTTCAGCAGCCATGCCGTCAGAGAAAGGGAGCCGAGGTTGGAATGCAGGGGAGAACACCCCTCCTTGGATAAGAGTCAGGGGCAGATCCCACGGGAATGGGGTCCTCCACCGCCAGTTGCAGGAGCAGAGGAAACCACGGCTGCCTGGGCCACCTTGGAGCAACCAAGATGAACAAGGACCTGTAGAGGAGAGTCTTGAACAGAGTCCTGGCGATCAGTGGCATCGAAGGGAAGGCATACAGAAGTCCCTCTGACCATGAGACCAGGAAGGCATCGGCAGCCACCCTGGCAGGGTGAGGCTGCCGGAAGCAGAAGCAGGGCAACTGATGATTGTCCGGGCTTGCAAACAGGTCCATCACCAGTCCCCTCAGGTCTGGAAGTGCCTGCTGGCAACCCCTAGGTCCAGCTGCCACTCGTGTGGCTGGGGAATCCTGCTGAGTCTGTAAGCCAGTAAGTTGTCTTGGCCCGGCAGGTATACCGCTCTGAGGAGGATGCCCTGTTGGACTGAATAAGAGCACAGATCTAGAACTTCCTGGCAGAGGGCACGGGACCCTGGTACTTCCCTGCTTGTTCACATAGAACATGGCCACCTGATTGTCCATCTGGACTAGGACTGACCGGTGGCCCAGGCGATGATGAAAAGCCTTTAGGGTGATATGAATGGCTCATAGTTTCAGGAGGTTGATCTCCTGAGCACTCTCGTCCAGGGACCAAGAGCCCTGGGTGCGGTAGCCCTCGCAATGGGCTCCCCAGCCCAGAAAGGAGGTATCCATGCTGAGGACCCTCAGGTGGCTGGGAGGGGGGGGGGTCTCAAAAAGCATGCCTGCCTCCAGGTGTCTGGGAGCCGGCCACCAGACCAAGGACTTTGCCAAATGGCGGGTCACTTGGACTCTGTCCTGGAGGTGGCCTGTGGCCTGGCACCATTGGTCCCGGAGGCACCACTGTGCTGTTCGCATATGGAGATAGGCTTCTGGAGTGACGTGGACCATGGAGGCCATGTGGCTAAGAAGGTGCAGAAAATGCCTGGCAGGCAGCGAGGTACTGTGCTGCATAACCCGGGCCAGAGATATGAGTCTGGATGCCCATTCTATGGATAAGAAGGCTTTCGACCCAAGGGTGTCGATTCTTGCCCCAATGAACTCCAGCCCTTGCGCAAGGCAAAGGTTCGACTTGGGGTAGTTTATAACGAAGCCCAAGTGTTGCAGAACCTGGGTAGTGCGTGCTGTGGCCTGATGCACCACGGGGGCTGTGGTGCCCTTGATGAGCCAGTTGTTGAGTTAGGGGAAGACAAATATCCTCTGGAGCCTGAGAAAGGCGGTGACCACTGCCAGACACTTTGTGAATGCCCTGGAAGCCTAGGCTAGGCTGAAGGGTAGCACCTTGTATTGGAAAGGATTGCCTCCTACCACAAAGCGTAGATATTCTCTATGGTTTGGATGGATTAGGATGTGTGTATAGGCATCCTTTAGATCTAAGGAGCATAGCCAGTCTCCCTGCCGAAGGTAAGGCAGCAATGTTCCAAGGGAGAGCATCGTGAACGTGACCCTCACCAGAAATTTGTTGAGGTTGCGCAGGTTGAGGATAGGCCTTAGGCCCCCTGTCTTCACTGGCACGAGGAAGTACCTGGAGTAGAACCTCTTGCCCTTGAGGTGGTGGGGCACCGGTTCCACCGCTTGGTTCTCGAGAAGCCCTGCCAACTACTTCAGGAGAAGGTCCAGGTGGAGGGGAGACCTGAGGAGCTCTACTGGGAAGTAGTGTGGAGGTATTTGAATCAGGTGGAGAAGGTAACCCTCCTTGACCAACCTTAGTACCCAGGAATCAGTGGTTATAGCTTTCCACATGTGGGCATAAAGAGTGAGGTGACCTCCAGTAGGCTGCTGATCTCTGTATGGGAGAGGGTCTATGCTGTACGAGTCAAAAGCTCCCTCCTGGCTGGGCCGGAGCCTGGAGCTTGGGAGCCTTCTGCTTACATGCGCCATGCCCTTGTCCCTTGGCCTGCTGGCCTTGTTGGGGAGGCCTGGTAAGGTGGGTAGTTTCAGTAAGCAGTGGACTTCCTCGGGTAAAAGGGCTTTTTATCCAAGCCCTTCCGTTGGGGAGGGGCAGTGGTCTTCTTGGAGAGCCTAGTCCTTATCATGAACTCAGTCTCCAGCTCTGCGACCTTATTGGTCATGGGCTTGCCGAAGAGGTTTTTCCCTTGACATGGGACATCGACCAACTTGTCCTGTACCCATTACTCAAGGTCGGACGACTGGAGCCAAGCTTGGCGGCACGCACCGATACCAGCCACGGCTACCCGGACAGCCGACTCTAAACCATCATAGGCTGCCCGAGACATAAATATGGAGCACTCACGGACGGCTTTGGACAGGCTCTTGAAGCGCGGCAAAGATTTCTCAGAGAGACCAGCTGAGTACCTGATGAGTTCCTTGGCCAGGTCCCTCAGGTACATGCCCATGTACAGCTGGTAGGCCTGGATCCGGCGATTCAGCATCGAGGCCTGATAGCATTTTCTGCCGAGGGCATCCAAGGTGCAGGCCTCACTACTGGGGGGCACCGAGGAATGCGTCTTCTGGCTCTTCAGCCGACACATGACTCACTCTATCACCATGGAGTTGTGCGGCAGCTCTGACTTCTGAAAACCAGGGCAACAGCAGACTCGGTACATCGAGCCGAGCTACTTGCTGACCACCGGCAACGACGCCAGTGTCTCCCACATACGGAACATGAGCCACTCCAGGATGAGAGGAACGGGCACCGTGAGCGATTCCCAAGGAGGAGCCTCGAATTGGAGGATCTCGAGATCGTCTGAATGAGGATCCACCTCGGACTCTGTGGGGAAAGACAAGGCCTTGGACATGTCTTTGAAAAAGTCCAAGAAAGCGTAGTTACTCACCTGTAACAGGTGATCTCCGGGAACAGCAGGGATTTAGTCTTCACATATGGGTATCGTCGGTACCGAAGGAGCCTGCATGGGAACGGTCCCCAGCGTCCAATAGGAACGCTTTTGGGAGCATCCCTCAGCACGTGCGCGCTACCTTCCCACCTTTTCCAACTGTCCCTCTTCCGTTAAGTTTGTAGCTGAGTGAAAGAGGAAAGAGACAAAGAGATAGAGAGACAACTCCTAGGGGAGGTGGGTGGGTTGTGAAGACTAAATTCCTGCTGTTCCCGGAGATCACCTGTTACAGGTGAGTAACTACGCTATCTCCAGGAACAAGCAGGAATGTAGTCTTCACATATGGGGAGACTCCCTAGCTGAAGATGCCAGGGAGATAGCCCCAGGAAAGTGCCACCCTAGAAAGGTGGGAATCCTTCCTCCCATGGATCTCTGGCATTCCACCAGGGTTAGTGGGTAGGAATTGAATTAGGTCTGAAAGAGATTTTGAAGAACAGCTTGGCCAAAGAAGGCATCCCGACGGGAGGCTTTATCCAGGCAGTAGTGGGCTGTGAAGGTGTGAACCGAAGCCCAGGTGGTTGCTCGACAAATGTCATCAATAGAGACAGAGTGGAGATTAGCCATGGAAGTTGCCATGGCTCTCACGTTATGAGCTGTGACATGGTCCTGAAGAGGAAGACCCTTACTCTCATAAGTAAAGGATATGCATTGGGCAATCCATTTAGATAAAGTTCTTTTGGAGACCGGTTGTCCCAAATGACTAGGGTCAAAAGCTATAAAAAGTTGCGAGGACTTTCTATGTTGCTGTGTTCTCTGTAGGCAAAAGGCTAAGGCTCTTTTACAATCCAAAGTATGAAGGTTTCTTTCTGCATTAGAGGCGTGAGGCCTCGGAAAAAATACAGGAAGATAAATTGATTGATTTAATTGAAAAGGCGAAACCACCTTTGGCATAAAGAATGGATGAGTTCTAAGAACAACCTTATCATGGTGAAACCTAGTATAAGGAGGATTAGCCACTAAAGCTTGCAGCTCACTAATACGACGTGCAGAGGTGATTGCAATTAGGAAGATGACCTTCCAGGTCAAAAACTTAAAAGTTGTAGTGGCTAAAGGCTCAAAAGGCGGCTTCATGAGCTGCCCGAGAACTAGATTTAGATCCCATGCCACCAGTGGTGGCTTAATAGGAGGTTTGGTTAAAAGAAGACCTCTCATAAACCTTGATATGAGTGGATGAGAGGAAATTGGTTGTCCATTCAGAGGCTTATAAGAAGCTGCAATTGTACTAAGATGGACTCTTACCGAATTGGTCCTTAGACCAGAATTCGATAAGTGAAGGAGATACTCTAGTATCGATTCTAAGGGTATGCCAAGGGGGTTTAATCCCTTCTTGGAGCACCATATAGTAAAACGTTTCCACATGAAAGCATAAGATCTCCTCGTGGAAAGTTTCCTAGAAGCCTGAAGGATATCCTTTACCTGTTGAGACAGGTTGAAATCCTGGAAGTCTAAACCTTCAGTAACCAGGCCGTGAGATGCAGGGACTGGGGATTCGGGGGCCATAGCGTCCCGTTCTCTTGGGAAAGGAGATCTGGAGCATGCCCTAACTCCAGAGGTGCAGCTTGAGAGAGATGTAGAAGCAGGGGATACCACGCTTGGCGTGGCCATCATGGCGCTATGAGAATCATGCAACCCCTGTCTCTCTAAAGCTTGAAGAGTGTTTTGGGGATGAGGGGAATGGGTGGGAAGGCATAAAGGAAGCCCTGACCCCGGTGAAGGAGGAAGGCATCCCTTGTCTGACAATTGTGAGCCGGAATCCTTGAACAGAACCGGGGAAGTTTGGCATTCAATGGACTTGCAAAGAGGTCTATGTCTGGAGTGCCCCAGAGATGAAATATCTTTGCCAGCTGGTCCAGGTGGAGGGACCACTCGTGAGGCAGCAGTACTCGACCACTGTTCCCTCTAAGCTGTGCGCGTGTGCGCGCGCACACACCTCACTGAGCGAGCGCACATACTTTACAACAGAGCGCACAAAAATTACGGTTCTGATTCTGATAGAAAACAACACAGACGTCTTAAAATTTAAAAGTTGTTATGTATTTGCGGTTTTCACAAGTTCTACAATGTTTTCTAGTGCAATCAATGTGGTGTAAATACTGTATTCTGATGTGTAGTCAAATTTTAAAGTATATAACTCCGAGTGTCTTTATGTGGCGCACAAAAATTTAACCTTCCTTCAAAAGCTTCACAGCTGATATTTTATGCGCACACAGCCTACAGAAAATTAGAGGGAACACTGGTACTCGACTACTTTTGTCTGCCCAAAGGTTTTGAATGCCTGGAAGATATACCACAAGAAGGTGAATTTGATACTCTCTGGCGAGGGCCCACAGTTGTAAAGCTCCGTTGCATAACGACAGAGAGCCTGTCCCGCCTTGCTTGTTCACATACAACATTGCTACTTGATTGTCAGTCTGGACTAGGACTGTCTTGTAGCTGAGCTGGGCGTGGAATACTCAAAGGGCTAAATAGATTGCTCTTAATTCCAGGAGGTTTATGTGCAGACCAGCCTCCTGTGGAGTCCAGGTTCCCTGAGTAGAGAGATGATTCAGGTGTGCTCCCCAACCCACCTGCGATGCATCTGTTAGGGTGGCCTGAAAAAGGGGTTGATGAAAAGGAGACTCCATTGTCAGATTTTCTACGGATTGCCACCATTGGAGGGACAAAATTAGACGTTGAGAGTTTATTATTTTGTCTGATAAGTGTCCTGTGGCCTGTGTCCACTGTGTGGAAAGGGTCCACTGAGCTGCTCGCATGTGGAGGTGAGCATATGGGACTACATGAACTGTGGATGCCATATGGCCCAGCAACTGTAGTAGCTCTCGAGCAGTTAGGGAGGATTTCCCTGCTGCTTGAGAAGCTAGTTGCATTATGCGAAGACACCGGGCCTGTGGAAGGAAAGCCCTTGCCTGTCTAGTATCTAGACAGGCTACTATGAATTACAGGCATTGGGAAGGAACAACTTGGGATTTTGGGAAGTTTATTACCAACCCCAAGTATTGGAGGATTCGCACTGTGTGAGACAGTGCAGTGCTGGCCTCTGCAACTGTAGGGGCTCGAATGAGCCAGTCGTCTAAGTAAGGGAAGACTAATATCCCCAGGATTCGCAGAAATGCAGCTACTACTGCCATGCATTTCGTGAATACCCTTGGTGCTGAAGCTAGACCAAAGGGAAGAACCCTGTATTGGAAATGTTTTCCCCTGAAAAGTAATCGTAAGAATTTCCTGTGATCTGGATGGATCAGAATGTGAGTGTATGCATCCTTTAAGTCTATGAGAGCAAAGCCAATCCTGGCTTTGAAGGTATGTCAGAAGAGTTCCTAGAGAAATCATTTTGAACTTCTCTCGAAACAAGTATTTGTTCAATTCTCTGAGGTCTAAAATAGGCCTGTGTCCTCCTGTTTTCTTTGGAATAAGAAAATAGGGGGAGTAGAACCCTGCACCCCGTTGAAGAATGGGTACCTCCTCTATTGCCCCTTGGGCAAGAAGTGTTGAGACCTCGTGATCTAACAGATTGTTTGCGGAGATTTGAGAATTGAATTGCTTTAGAATTGTAGGAGGGGGCATGCTGTGAAAATGAAGCTTGTACCCTTCTCTTACAATGGACAAAGTCCAATCTTCTGCTGTTATCTGATGCCATCTGTTGGCAAAGTGGCATATCCTGCCTGGGATATTGGGGGGTTGGGGACCCCTCAGAGGCAGGAAGGCTAAGCTCTCTAGGAAGGAGTCAAAGCCCTTGAGGGGGCTGAAACTGCAGAGCTGGTTGGGCTCTGTGACTTCTTTTGCTGTCTAGTTTGTCCCTTTTGGGCAACCTGACCTTGAGATTGACTCTGCTGGGTATAGGAAGGATAAAATTTCCTCTTTTTGCTGAAAGACGGTTTTTTATAAGACTTCTTTTTGGCTGGAGTGGCTGTAGATTTTGACAATCTATCAAGAGTAGTATTGTCAGCATCTAACTCATTAGCCTTTTCCTGCCAGTTCTTGCCGAAGAGATTCTCTCCCGTGCAAGGGATGTTGCCTAACTTGTCCTGTACCCAAGTCTCCAAGTCTGATGCCTGAAGCCAGGCAATCCATCGTGCGCCAATGGCAATAGCAGAGGTTCTGCTGATGCATTTGAAGTAGTCAAAGGCTGCACGATTTACAAACTTGGAAACATCTTGAGCATGCTAAACTAGAGCAAGAAAGTCTTGCCTCTTGTCATCTGGGAGAAATGGGCTCATAAGCTCCAAATCTCCTGTAACTTCCTTGAGGAACATTCCCATATACAATATATATGAACTGATCCTAGCTGAAACATGGAAGCCTGAAAGGTTTGGCGCCCAAGAGCATCCAGAGTACTGCATTCACGACCTGGAGGATTGGATGCATGCCTCTCTGCACTTTTCATCCTACGCATGGCTGACTCCACCACCATTGAATGGTATGGCAGCTGAGTCTTTTGAAATCCAGGACATAGCGGAACTCAATACATAGTATCAAGTCTCCTAGAGTGAGGAGATGTAGTCAGAGGTGTCTCCCACATTCTGAGCATCAAGTTATGCAGAATTTCATGGATGGGCAGAGTGGCTGCCTCCTTTGGAGCTTTAGGATTCTGGAGAATTTCCAATTCCTTTGCTCTGGGTTCCTCTTCAGGAGCCACCATGATTGAAAGGCCCTTGGCCATATCACGAATAAAATCCTGAAAAGACATGTCCTCTGGAGGTGACATTCTGTGTTGGGGAGAAGAGGGATCCTCTGGGAGAAACCCTCTAGTACCAGCAGAATTGTCAGAATCTTCGGAATCGGAGGATTCGAAGTATTCCTGACCACAATGCTCACGCAAAGCACAATCCCGATATCGATCGAAGTCGGTACCGAGTTGATCCGGTACCAATCTGTCGATTCCAGCCAAAAATGGCATGGGAAGAATTCCCACCGGGGCTGGTACCATCAGTACAGGTACCAGTACCGGTGTAGGTACCGGCATCAGTGTCGATATCGGTACTGGTGCCCATTGGACCAACGGTACTGTAGCTAAGAGAAGAGACGCGATGCTGCGCTCGATAGCGAGGAACCTCTGGTCTATCGACGCTGCCGATGCCTGGGTATCGGTACCGGTGAAAACGGCCGGAACCCCTGAGCATGGCACAGGTAGTTCTTGTGAGGTTGGGGCCTTCAGAACATCCTGGAGCCCCATTGATGCTTTGGAAGCAGAAGCCTCCCGCTGGGGCTGCTTTGCCGGTGTGGTTCCCTCAAGGGCAATGCCAATGGCCTCTGCATGCTTAGCAGGAGAGCTACCCTTTGAAGACCGGCTTTTATGTTTAGTTACCTGAGATCCATGGGAGGAAGAGGAGGCCCTTGAAGATGCTGATGCAATGGATCTGGTGTCTGAAGAAAAGAGGGTACCGAGTTTTGCAGCCCGGTTCTGTCTTCCTCTTTTAGTCATTCCCATACAGGAGAGACATTCAGATGGAGAATGTTCAGGCCCTAAAAATTTAAGACACCAATCATGGGTGTCCGTGACAGAAATAGTACCGCCACACTTAGTACATTTTTTAAAACCACTAGTTGGTTTTTCCATGTTTTAGGAATATGGGGCCTAGTGCCCAAAATGGCGTCTAGCACCAAAAAAGAAAAGTTTCTGAAGAGAAACAGCTTAAAGTATAAGTTTGTTTTGGGGGGGGGGGGTTTAAAAGAAAAGAAAAGAACCGGCGGTACCGGTAAGCGTCGTGCGGCAGGCAAACGCAACCACAAGAAAACAATTTTAAAGATGGAATTTTCTGCGGTGACAGGGAATAGATCCTGTCGGCTCAGCGGAAAACGAAGAACTGAAGAGTGACAGTTGGAAAGGCGGGAAGGCAGCACGCATGTGCTGAGGGATGCTCCCAAAAGCATTCCTATTGGACGCTGGAGAGCGTTCCCGCGCAGGCTCCGTCGGTACCAACGATACCCATATGTAAAGACTATATTACTGCTTGTTCCTGGAGATGACCTTATCCTCTTGTGGGGACCTTCCCCGAGGTTCAGAGACCGGGAAATCGGAAGGGACATCTCGGTGCCGACGGGTGACCGGGGACTCCTCGTCCTCTATCTCCCAATTGGAATACTCAGAGGAGGGGATGTTGTTCTTCGGTCTTTGAGGGGCCTGGCGCCATTCGACCCATGAATCTCAGGTAATGCCTGTGGGAGGGGTGGATAAGGATGTGTGCGCAAGCATTGTTGAGATCCAAGGAGTAGACCCATTCTCCCTGGCGGAGGTAGGGCAGCAGTGTTCCAAGGGAGAGCATTTTGACCTTCTCCCGCACCAGGAACTTATATAAGCTGCGCAGTTCCAGAATGTGCCGAAGGCCCCCCTGTTCTTTTTGGGACAAGGAAATACCTTGAGTAAAACCCCTTTCCCCAGAGGTGTTGGGCTACAGATTCCCTCATCAGAGGCTTTTGGCAAAACTAAAAAGTCATGGGATAGGAGGCAGTGTACGATTGTGGATCAGGAACTGGTTAAAAGATAGAAAGCAGAGGGTAGGGCTAAATGGCCAATTTTCCCAATGGAAAAAGGTGAATAGTGGAGTACCCCAGGGATCTGTGCAGGGTCCGCTACTTTTTTACATATTTATAAATGACCAGGATAAGGGAATAACGAGTGAGGTTATCAAATTTGCAAATGACACAAAACTATTTAAAGTTGTTAAAACCCAAGAAGATTGTGGAAAATTGCAAGAGGATCTTGATAAATTGGAAGACTGGGCATCCAAATGGCAGATGAAATTTAATGTGGACAAGTGCAAAGTTATGCACCTAGGAAACAACAACCCAAACTACGGTTACACGATGCAAGGTTCCACATTGGGAACCGCCACCCAGGAAAAACATTTAGGTGTCGTCGTGGATAACATGTTAAAACCCTTCGCCCAGCGGCGGCCAAGAGAGCAAATAGAACGCTAGGTATCATAAGTAAAGGAATGGAAAATAAAACAAAGGATATTATAATGCCTCTGTATCGTTCCATGGTGCAACCACACCTTGAATATTGTGTGCAATTCTGGTCGCCGTATCTTAAAAAGGATATAGCATTATTCAAAAAGGTACAGAGAAGAACCACCAGAAAGCACAGTTACTTACCTGTAACAGGTGATCTCTGGGAACAGCAGGAATAAGTCTTCACATATGGGTACGTCGGTAGCGGAGTCCGCGTGGGAACGCTTCCCAGCGTCCAATTAGAAAGCCTTTGGAAGCATCCCAACACGCCTGCGCGCTGCCTTCCCGCCTTCCCAACTGCCTCTCCTCAGTTAAGTTTTACAGCTGAGACAAAGAAAGAGAGCGAAGCAAGGAAGGGAAAGATAGAGATAGAGAAAAGCAACTCCTAGGGGAGGTGGGTGGGTTATGAAGACTTATTCCTGCTGTTCCCAGAGATCACCTGTTACAGGTAAGTAACTGTGCTATCTCCAGGAACAAGCAGGAATGAGTCTTCACATATGGGGACTCCCCAGCTCATATGCCCGGAGGGAGTCCTAGCATGTTGCAAGTCTAGAACGAGCCATGCTATACCTCAGGACCTCAGGCATCCTGGGGATGGAGGGCAGGAGTTGAATATAGAAAAAGTAGCTGTAGAACAGCTGGCTAGAACAGGGCTTCAAAAGGAAAGACCCTGTATCGAGGGCATTTAGCAGTAAAATATTGTGATCTGAACCTCCCTTGTTGGCATTGCACAGGTGCACTGAGCTCCATATGGATCTGATAAAAGAGCCAGTGAATATGCTCAAGGGGTACCTCACTGTAAAGTAGAGGTAACAAAGTAGATCAAAAACAAGTGGAGGCCAGAACCCTTGAGGGTTAGAAAAAATAGCCCCAGGGGAAAAAACTGGGGTAGTATAAAAAGTAGAGCTTCAGCAGAGACGCAGAAGGTACTATTGAATTAAAGCTTAAGCCATTTTGGTTTAAGAGAAAAAATGAGTCTGACCTAATTGGACTGGGGTTGGATCAGTCCATATAGGGAGAAAGGGTATGGAGACCCTTGTATCTGATAAGAAAGTAAGAACAGACTCAGAAGCGCTAAGCTTTAGAGCAACTGAAGCTCCGCAATGTCTTTCCTAAATGGGGTCACCTAGGAAAGAGAAGATACATGGAGAGCTTCAGGAGTACCTAAACCGAAAAGGTTAAGGTAAAGAAAAGGGTTATTAATTACCACAGGAAGTGGTTATAGGTGTAGCCCCCTAAATATGCCGGAACAGCATTGATAGGGGTAGTGCCCATCTGTCAGGATCATATAGGATGTAAGGATATCCGAACCTAACAGATAGATAGATAAGTAGATGGATACAGATCTATCTAAAAATATATCTCAAATGCTTATATATATATATATATATATACACACACAGAAGTATATACACATATAGGGCATATATGCTTATATCCATAAGAGATATATATATATATATATATGGGCAGAAGACACACAGATAGATATAGATAGTATTTATTTATTTATTTTATTTAAACAGGTTTTATATCCCGCTTTTTCCTTCAATCAAAGCGGTCACACTACAATACAATACATTACAATACAGGTTATACAGAGGTGAGGGAAACATGTACCACTCTTCATTACATCAGAGCAGTAGCAAATGGGATTACATAACTCAGGGAATACATATCCATAAGAGATATATATATATATATATATGGGCAGAAGACACACAGATAGATATAGATAATATTTATTTATTTATTTTATTTAAACAGGTTTTATATCCCGCGTTTTCCTTCAATCAAAGCGGTCACACTACAATACAATACATTACAATACAGGTTATACAGAGGTGAGGGAAACATGTACCACTCTTCATTACATCAGAGCAGTAGCAAATGGGATTACATAACTCAGGGAATACAGTACAGTACATACACAGTACATACATAGCATAACTACATAGTATATGTTACAGCATGGGTTATATTACATACCGTCTGCATGGGGTGAAAACCGGCTCTGCCACCGTGCCCCACCTAAGGGCCACTCCAAAGGGCCCTTTGGCATGGCCCTTAGGCGCGGGCACGCCTGCCGGTTCCAGTCTTTTAAGCTGCTGCCTGGTGCCCCCCGATATATATATATATATATATATATATATATATATGTGTATATATATATATATCTGTGTATATATATACACAGATATATACTATCTATATCTATCTGTGTGTCTTCTGCCCGTATATATATATCTGTGTATATATATATATATATATATATACACAGATATATACTATCTATATCTATCTGTGTGTCTTCTGCCCGTATATATATATATATATATACCCAGAAGAATAGGTCAGCATATGGAGACATGTCTCCAGGTATATGGATGGAGAGATGTTCAAAGATCCCCATCACCCCTTATAGGGAGAGAGGGAGATTCTTCTGACAACAAGAAGGTTGACACCTACTTGAGTAGATAAACAGGAAAAAATCCTCTCCTCCTGGTTATGACTGTTATAGTCAGAGGAAGGTTGTCCTTGACAAAGGGGTGGCTTAATTCTTTGTAGAATTTGAGCTGTTGAATAACCAGGAGGGCCTACCTGAAGATGGCAGAGGATAACATTAGTTTGCAGACCAGAAGTCCAGATATCTCCAGAATTGTGGTATGGAGATTGGATAGAGGAGGCTACTAGAGGAAGATACCCTAGCGATCCGCCTATGAGGGCAAGATGGGTATTAGATGTCCTCTAGTTGCCAGAAAAAATTTATCCCTGATGGGAAAAATCCCAGGCAATATGGGCCAAGCCAGGGAGTTGGCCCCTCTTTTAGGCTTTCACGAAATGAAAAGCCTGAGGCTTATGCCTTAACAGAGATTTAAGATAAGATGGAAAGGGTAGAATACCTGCCAGGCATGAATATGACGGGGGGAAACCCTTTTAAACCATCTGGGGTTATCTGCTAGGCAAGATATTGATGCTCTCTAGCAAGGGCCCATAGTGCAAAGCTACGCTGTAGAGTTGCAGAGAGCATGCTGCAGGTTGGTTAGAAGAAAAGCTGGCTGTGGACGATACCTGGTGAGGAATGTGGACAACCAGCAGGTAACCAACTATTCTGCCAAGGACAAAGGGCAAAGAATAGAAGATAACCTAACCAAACTGTGAAACAGGGTTTCCCAACGAGGTTGATAACCTGTTTGGGAATTAGTACTGAGGTTAGGAGGATTGCTAGTGGAGAGGAAGCCCTGGTTGTGTAGTGAACAAAACCTGTGGCGTAACCACTAGAAAGTTTCGCATCTGCAGCAACTATGAGGGCAGCATAAAGAATTTCTTTCCCCTACTCTGTAGATTGGGAAAAAGGAAAAACCAACAGACATGGTAGGACTTCCTATTGTCTGAGGAGCTGCCCTAGGGTAACAAGGGGGAGAGAACTCCAGAAGGGAGAATCCCCCAGTAGAAAAGGTAGAGGACCATAGGGGCTTACCCGTATAAAAAGTCACTCTTTCAAAGCAAATGTTGTAGTAAGAGGGAGGTAAGATAGAGTTGCAGGAGACCAACTATGGAGGAAATCTCCGACAGGTGAGATGATACATGCCAGTAGATGGAAACAACTGTCTATTGACAGTTGTTACCTCTCCCTCTCCTCCAAGAGGAAGAGGAAAATCTGTTAAGTATGGGCATGATCATCATGAAGATTCTTAAGAAAAGATGTCTCATGAAGAGATATCTAAGTAGGTTAGGATAAAATTAGTGCAGATACTTCAAGTGAAAAGAAGCAGACTGCCATCCCAACCCCCCAAACAAAGGGGCAATGATCTATTTAAAGCCCTGCAACTGCTGGGTTTGTTGACCCTGTGGAGGTTGTGGATTGCTCAGACTAGAACTATGTTTTCCCTGTTTAGGGACATCTGAATGATGGGCAGATGATGGGTAAAACCTTCTCCCCTTAGGGGTTGAAAGTTTGGTAGGACATTTTCTACCTACTGGGAAAGAAGGCGGCGCAGAGCAACCTCTGGAAAAAGGAAAGTCAGTGGAGAACTGAGTAACCTGAAGTAAAGACTCCCTGTTGAAGAGATTCTCTCCAATACAAGGAGTATTTCCAGTCTTTCCTGTGCCCATTTGTCCAAGTCTGAGGCCTGAAGCCAGGCTCTACGTCGTGCCCCTATAGCTATAGCAGAAGTCCTGCTAACAGACTCAAAGGAGTCTAGGGTAGCACGAGTAAGGAACTTAGAGATATTCTGAATATGACTAACCAGTGAGGAATAGTCTGTACATCTGGGCTCCTGAAGAAAAGGAGTCAAAAGATGTAATTGCTTTGTGATCTCCTCAAGAGATAGACCCATATAAAATATATATGAGAGAATCCTTGCTGAAAGCATGGAGGTCTGGAAGGTTTGACGTCCAAAGGCATCTAGTGTCTTAGACTCATGACCTGGCGGACAAGAAGAGTGCTTTTTAGTACTCTTCACTCGCCTTAATGCTGATTCCACTACAATGGAATGATGAGGAAGTTGAGTCCTTTGAAACCCTGGAGAGCGGGGCACCTTATATAGGAGATCAGTTGCTCTGGAAAGTGGGGGTACCCTTAAAGGAGCTTCCCACATTCGTAGAAGGAGATCCTGCAAAGAATGATGCAAAGGAAGCATTATATTTTCCTTTGCTTCGTTAGGAACAGAGAGGTATTCTGTACTCCCTTGTGTAGGATCTTGTCCAGGACCACCAAGGTTATTATTTGCAGCATACCTGAATCCCCTGAGGAAGTAGAAAACGAAACACGGCCTGTGTCGGGCTCTCAGGTTTTCAAATTATTGAATAAAAGTATCCTTTCAAACAACCACCACGCGTTATTGACTGGGTGGATCTTGTCCAGGGACAGGAATGGCAAGTGATTTTGCCATATCCAGGAGGAAAGTCTGGAAAGAAAGATCCCTGGAGGGAATTCCCCCTGGATAGACTAGATCTGATGAAGAACTAGCATTGGCACCAAGGGATCTATTCCAGTATATAGGAATAGAAGATCCTGAATGGTGCAGAATGGGATCCTTAGATAGTAGTCGCTGGTACTGGAGGACAGAACCAGCAACAGTCGGTAACATATCGTCCGTGCTTGGAATCGATTCCAGACTCGGCATCGAGGGAAGCGATCCTGATGAGTGAAGCATGGAAGGTACCAACTGTAAAGGTACTGTGGATGTTGGTACCGATCTCGGTACCGAATCTGATGCCAGAGGAAGAAAACCAGCCGGTGGCAACTCTAACGGTATAGGTGGAACCGAGGGTTGTGGATCTGAGGTATCGGAACCGAGCCTTCGGTACCGACGGGAGTCAGTACCAAGGCAAGTCGGTACCCAGTCCTCCAGACTGGAGATCGATTCTAGACTCGGCATCGAAGGAAGCGAGTCTATCGATGCACGTCTGGAGGGTACCGACGTCGGAACTCGTATCGGTGTCGATACCGATACTGTGAAATCGATCTGAAGCGTATCCACCGGCCCCGTAGGTACCGGAGACGCCAGACGACGATCCTCGGTGAGGAATATTTCATTCAACGCCGGTGCCGATGCCAGGGTATTGGTACCGCTCGAAGCAGAGGCCACCACCGGACATGGCTCAGGTATGTCCTGTGAGGGGTGAACCTCAGGAACAACCTGAAACCCCACACAGGCTTTGGAGGCCGAAGACTCCCACTGGGGTTTTGAAACCAGTGGATTCTCGAGGGCAAGGCTGGAGGCATCTCTATACTGTGCATGAGAACTGCCAATCGAGGACTGGCTAGTCTTAATAGACTGTTTTTGGGTTACCTGATCCTGTGTAGAAGAAGATATAGTCGGTGCCCTGAAGTTGGAAGGGGACTGCGTGTCGAGGGAAACTCGATGTTGAGAACTGCTTCTCACAGCACTGGTGCCCGAAGGCTCCGGAGGACAATGGTCAGGACCCAAGCAGATTAGACACCAATTGTGAGTGTCTAAAAATAAAGTTGTACCGCCACAGTTTGTGCATTTCCTGGGGAAAATGGCTGGCGGTTCCATGAGGAAAAATGGAGAGGCCTAGAAGGCCTGAGAACCGTCAACACTAAGGGGCTTGTTTACAAAGCTGCGGTAGCGGCTTCCACCCGATATCGGAGCCGCAGCCCCATTGAATTCAATAGGGTCGCGGCTCCGATATCAGGCAGAAACCGCTACCGCGGCTTTGTAAACAAGCCCCTAAGAAGAAATTTTATATTCCTTAAGGAAAATTTTCAAAGAAGATAAGAAAGAAACACCGGCGGTACCGGTGGCGTCGGGGAAGGCAGCCGCAACCACAAGAAAACTATAAAATAAAAGAAGAATTTTCTGCGGTGACAGGAGAACGTCCTGCCGGCTCCGCGGAAAAACGAAAACTGAGGAGAGGCAGTTGGGAAGGCGGGAAGGCAGCATGCAGGCGTGTTGGGGTGCTTCCAAAGGCTTTCTGATTGGACGCTGGGAAGCGTTCCCGCACGGACTCCGTCGGTACCGATGTACCCATATGTGAAGACTCATTCCTGCTTGTTCCTGGAGATTAGTAAAGGGGATGGAAGGCTACTAAACAGGTTAGGGCTCTTCACCCTGGGAAAGAGACGGCTGGGGGAGATATGATAGAGGTCTATAAATTAATGAATGGAGTGGAACAGGTAAACGTAGATTGCTTATTTATGTCATCAGAATATAGAAAGACTAGGGGACATGCATTGAAGCTACAGGATAAACTATTTAAGACAAATAAGAGAAAATATTTTTTCACTGAACGTGTAATCAAACTCTGGAATTTGTTAGCGGAGGATGTAGTAAAGGCTGTTAGTGTAGCTGGGTTTAAAAAGATTTGGACAAGTTCCTGGAGGAAAGGTCCATAAACCATTATTAAAAGGGACCCAGGATATCAATGCTTGACCCAATACAAGCATTGTGGAACCTGTGTCTTTTGGGGAACCTGCTATGTACGTTATGACCTAGATTAGCCACTGTTGGAAACAGGATACTGGGCTTGATGGACCTTGGTCTGACACAGTATGGCATATTTTATGTTCTTATGTTCCATCGCCCTGTCCCTGAACAAGCCTGCGAGTTCTGTGGTGAACAAGGCCTGATGGAAAAGAGACCATGATGGTTCTCTTGGGAAGAGGTTTAGAGGGTTCTGCTGTAGATGGAGGAAGTACCCCCTCTTGCACCAAATGCAGAACCCACTGGTCTGTGGTGATGCTGGTCCATCAGTGGGCGAAAGAGGCTAGTCGACCCTCTGTGGCCTGAGATGGGATTCCCGGGGAGGGGAGGCCCCACCAGGGAGTCAAAACTTCCCCCCAGTTGGGTGGGAGCTGGTGTTTGGGAGCCTTGGGCTTCCTGGGCCCATATCCCAGGCTTTTTGTTCGTGAGGCCTGGTGAGGCTGCCCCTTGTAAAGCTGGTAGTGGCCGGCCTGGGGGTAGCGCTTTATCCCCCCCCCCAGAGAATTTTTTCCTAGGGAGGGTTGAGGTCTTTCTGGACAGCGTATGCAGGGTCACTACCTCAGCCTCAATTTCCACAGCCTTATCAGACATACAATGCAATGTGCCCCTTTAAGTCAATGCTGACTCCTGGTGACACAGAAACCTATGGGTTTTCTTAGCAGTGTGACTGGAAGTAGTTTGCTAGGCCTTTCTTCGGAGGCAATGGAGAGTTAAGTGACTTGCCCAAGGCCACAAGGAGTGCTACTGGGAATCGAACCCTGGTTGCTTGGTTACCAAGCTAGTATTCTAACCACTAGACTACTTCTCAACTCCTTATCAGACATAGGTTTCCCGAATAGGTTATCACCATTGCAGGAGACATCCAGGAGCTTTTCCTGTACTCACTGCTCCAGGTCTGAGGGCTGTAACCATGCCTGGTGCTGGATGCCGATGCCGGCGGCTGCAACCCTGGCTGCAGATTCAAACTCATCGTAGGCGACACAGGAGAGGAATTTGGAAGTGTCCTGGATGCCTGCTGCTAGGGACTGGAACCATTGCAGAGGTTCCACGGTGAGGCCTGCCAAGAACCCAGAGAGTTCCTTTATCAGACACTTAAGGTACATCCCTATTTAGAATTCGTAAGCCTGTATTTGGCACTCGAGCATGGCGCCCTGATAGCACTTGTGCCCCATGGCATCGAGGGCCGGGCTTCCCTGCCGGGGGAAATGAGCAGTAGGTCTTTTGACTTTTCAACCTTTGCATAGAGGACTCCACCACCATCGAGTTGTGGGGGAATTGTGGCTTCTGGAAACCGGGGCCCTTGTGGACGCAGAAGATGGCATCCAGGCACCGACTAACCACAGGCACAGAGGCCAGGAACTTCCACATCCGGAAGAGCAGTCTTTCGAGGATGGGTGGAAGTGGCACCATGACAGTCTCCTTGGGAGGGGACTCGTATTGTAGGATCTTGAGCCCCTCAGTGCATGGGTCCTCTTCCAACTGGATCGAGAGAGCCTGGGCCATGTCACGAACGATCATGAAAGGCCATGTCAGGTGGGGAGTGGTGCCGGGGCTCTGGGGAGACAGCTCGGAAGGAATGTCCTGGTGTCGGGAAGGTCTCCAGTGAGGCCTCGTTCTCTGTCTCCCAGTCGGAGCTTGAGGGCATCGAAGAGTCAGCCCTAGGAGCAGCTCCGAGGAACCTGGCCCCCCAGGAGGACCTGTGGCCAGACTCCTGGAAACTCACTGGAGAGGACCAGATCCCCAAGAAGCGTGATTGAGACCTCAATCGATGCCAAGGACTTACCCAAGGCCGATAGTGCTCGGTGCCAAGTTCGACGCCCAAAGGTTTCCCAAAGGCCAGGGGGCACAGTGTCTGGGCCGATGGTACCAGGGGGCCCCCGACATCAACGGCCATGCAAGGACAAGATGGAGGAGAGGATCTGCTCCATGACCACCATGTGGACTCAAGGCCCAATGGCTGTGCAGCCCGCAGCATGGACATCAAGGCCCTCGGGTCTGACACTGACACTACAAAAAGTGTGTCCTCAAGGACTATAAGCTCATGGGTCCTGGTGTGACCTCCGCCAACAGAGAACTCTTGTCTCGAGACTTTCTGAGGGCACTGCTCAGAGTCGCCCGAGTCCCTGCAAGGAACCTTGCCAGGTTTGATTGGAGGCCCCTCCTTCGGGACCACCTTCTAAGGAGGGTCCGGGGCCACACCGGAGAAGCAGCCAACTCGGGACTCTGAGACTTCTCAATGGGGAAGCCGGGGCAGTCAGATCTTGAAAACAACTCAGACCACCTCCTATTGATTTTAGTGGTCATGGCATGGCACTGGTCACAGGTGGAACTATCTTGGTCAGGGCCAAGGCGACCGCTGCAGTCAGACTATTTCAGTTGAGAATACTCATGACTGCAACAGTCGCATTTCTTGAACACACCAAGAGAAATGGTGGGGGAACACCCGGCCAGGGTCGAGGACCCCCGGACAAAAGATGGTGCAAAGGCCAGTCAAGGGAAAACCTCGAGAAGAGAAGAAAGGAAAACGGGGAGCCGAGACCGGCACCACAGGCGCCACCTCAAGGTGGGAAAGAGTAGTTACTCACCTGTAACAGGTGTTCTCCAGGAGCAGCAGGAATCAGTCCTCACATATGGGTGACGTCGGCGCCGACGGAGCCCTCGCGGAGCAATTTTCCCCAGCTTTCAAAGAAAGAAATAATAGGTTTTTTACAAATATTATTTCTTAATTATTTATTACAACAATATGTGTGTGCATCTATTGATCTTTCACTAAATTTTTAAAGTATTTTTCCCTTATATAAATGTGTCCCGGTTGCCTTTTCACAATGTAATTTATATGTGTTTTTAAAGGAATTATTATTATTATATTTTTTGTAAGCAACTCTCCCCCTGAGAAAGGCGCAAGCCGAAACGCGTCGGGGATCTTCAATAAAGTAGTTTTGATTTAACATCAAGCAATTGGGTCGTCCAATGCTTCTGCTCCTTGTGTACTCTTCCTACCTCTGCAGGAGCTCTGCTCTCCTGTGTGCTTTTACAGAGCGGAGGTGAGCCACTGATGCAGCCATTGCCCTCACACGGTGGGCCGTGACTCTAATCTGCAAAGGAAGGTCAGCCGCCTTGTAAGCCCAGGTGATACAGTCAGCCACCCCGATGGACAAGGTACGCTTGGACACAGGCCTCCCCAAGTTATTGGGGTCAAAAGAAAGGAAGAGCTGAGAAGACCTCCTGTGACCTTGCGTACGTTCAAGGTAGAAGGATAAGGCCCTCCTACAGTCCAAGATACGGAGAACTGTTTCAGCCTGACTTGCATGAGGCCTAGGGAAGAAAGTAGGAAGAACCACCTCCTGGTTGAGGTGGAAAGAGGAGACAACCTTAGGAAGGAACTTAGGGTGAGTCCTGAGGACCACCCTGTTTTTATAGAACCTGGTGTAAGGTCTATCACAGACCAAGGCCTGAAGCTCACTCACTCTCCTAGCCGAAGTAAGGGCTATCAGAAAGAGAGTCTTCCAGGAAAGGAAGCGTAGAGGGCAAGTAGCCATAGGCTCAAAAGGTGGGCGAGTCAGTTGCTGCAATACCACATTAAGCTCCCACTCAGGAGCAGGACGACGTATGGGAGGTTTGAGCAGAAGCAAGCCTCTGAGAAACCTAGACACCAAAGAGTGCACAGACAAGGAATGGCCCTCAACTAGGGAGTGGTGAGCTGCTAAAGCAGAGAGGTGGACTCGAACAGAGTTGGACTTGAGACCCTGATTGGACAAGTGCAGCAGGTACTGAAGCACTACTGACACAGTACAGGAGAAAGGATCCTCAGCACGCAGCTGACACCACACAGAGAACCTTTTCCACTTGAGAACATAGGCCTTCCTAGTGGATTGTTTCCTGGAGGATAGGAGAACTTCCTCAACCTCTGGAGGCAGGCCCCAGGGAGCCAATACTACCCTTGCAGCCTCCATGGCATCAGATTGAGAGCTTTGAGATTGGGATGCAGCAAGGAGCCCTGATTCTGAGAGAGAAGGTCGGGTTGCAATCCCAGAGGCAGAGGCAGATCCACTGCCAGTTGAAACAGGAGGGGGAACCAAGGCTGCATTGGCCACCTGGGAGCTACCAGGACTGAGGCCCTGTCTCGGAGAATCTTGAACAGGGTTCGGGCCACCAGAGGGGTGGGAGGAAACGCATAGAGTAGGCCCTGAGTCCAGGGAATCAGAAAAACATCTGCTGCTACTCTCAGAGGATGCGGTTGCCTGGAGCAGAACCTTGGCAGCTGGTTGTTCAGTGGACTGGCAAACAGATCTATGGAGGGAAGCCCCCATCTCAAGAAAATCTTTTGAATCACTAAAGGATGCAGCTGCCACTCGTGTAGCTGCAGAATCCTGCTCAATCTGTCTGCCAGGGAATTCTCCTGGCCTGGAAGATAGACTGCTTTGAGGAGCATGTTGTGTTTCTGGGAAAAGGAACAGAGGTTCTGGGCCTCCTGGCAAAGGGGCTGGGAACCAGTTTCGCCCTGTTTGTTGACATAGAACATGGCTACTTGGTTGTCTGTCTGGATCAAGACAGACTGTTGTGCTAGGGAAGCAGTAAAGGCCTTGAGGGCCAAGCGGACAGCTCTGAGTTCCAGTAGACTGATCTGCTGGGACGTCTCCCAAGGAGACCACAGGCCCTGGGTGCACTTGTCTAGGCAATGTGCTCCCCAACCCTGTAGAGAGGCATCGGTGGTGAGGACCACTGTAGGAGGTGGGATCTGAAAGGGCACCCCTACCAGCAGATTGGGGGGGTGTAACCACCAGTTGAGGGAGGCCAGGAAACGGTGGGACACTCTGATCCTGTCTCTGAGAATGCCTGAGGCTTGTGACCACTGAGTCCGAAGGCACCACTGGGCAGGTCTCATATTGAGCCTGGCATTGGGGTCACCTATACTGTCAATGCCATGTGGCCCAGAAGCCTGAGAAAGAGTCTGGCGGAGACCAGGGACCTGTGCAGAAACTTGCTGGCGAGGTCCATGAGCCTTTGTGCTCAGTCCACTGGTAAGAATGCTCTTGCCAGCTGAGAATCCAACCTTGCGCCTATGAACTCCAAGTTCTGGGAGGGGAGCAAAGTGGACTTTGCGAAGTTGATGACAAAGCCCACCTTTTGGAGCAGTTCTATGATCCTTTTGGTGGCCTGTTGAACTTCTAGGGAAGTCTGGCCTCTGATGAGCCAGTTGTCTAGGTAAGGAAACACAAAGATGCCCTGATTTCTCAGGTAGGCTGCCACCACTGCCAGGCACTTGGTAAACACCCTGGGAGCGGAGGACAGTCCAAAAGGCAGTACTCGGTACTGATAATGGTTTCCCCCCACAATGAACCTGAGGTACTTTCTGTGGTCTGGATGAATGAGGATGTGAGTGTAAGCATCCTTTAGATCTAAAGAGCAAAGCCAATCTCCCTGCTGGAGGTAGGGCAGAAGTGTTCCAAGAGTAAGCATCTTGAACTTCTCTTTCACTAGAAACTTGTTTAGGTTTCTGAGATCCAAAATGGGTCGAAGACCACCGGATCTTTTTGGCAGGAAATACGTGGAGTAAAACCCGTGACCTTAGAAGTGGGGAGGCACAGGCTCCACCGCCTTTTCCAGCAACAGACCTTGTAGCTCCTGGAGGAGAAGGGCTGTATGCAGGGGAGGCCGGAAATGTTCCCCTGGGAAGTGTGGCGGAGGCAGTTGGTAAAAATGCAGGGCATAGCCTCGATGGACTATGTCCAGCACCCAACTGTCCTGGGTTATCAAGGGCCACTTGTGGGCGAACAAGGCTAGGCGGCCTCAGGTGCAGTGCTGGGTCTGCAAGGGAGGTATGGCTATACTCAAGGAGTCAAAAACCCCCACCCTGAGTGGAAGCAGGGGCTGCAGGCTTGGGGGTCCTCTGCCTACGGGGCCCATTACCCTGGCCCTTGGCTTGCTGACCCTGGGGGCAGCTTGGGCAGCCGGATATTGTGGGTACTGTTTGTAGGCAGTGCCCTTCATCGGGTAAAAGGACTTTTTACCCGAGCCCTTCTTCTTCTGAGAAGGGGTAGAGATCTTCCTCGACAGCCTTGTTCTCGTGAGGTGCTCTGTCTCGAGCTGAGCGGCCTTCTCGGCCACAGGCTTGCCAAAAAGGTTTTCACCTCGGCAAGGGACATCGACCAACTTGTCCTGAACCCATGGCTCGAGGTCCGATGACTGCAGCCATGCCTGGCGTCGGGCCGCGATGCCAGCTGCCGCTACTCGGGCCGAAGCCTTGAAGCCATCGTAGGCGACGCAGGACATGAACTTAGAGCATTCCCGGATCCTCGAAGACAAGGACTTAAAACTCTGCAAGGGTTCCCCGGAGAGACCAGCAGAGAATCTGGCCAACTCCTTGGCCAGGTCCCGTAAATACATGCCCATGTACAGCTGGTGAGTCTGGACACGACAAGCATCGAGCCCTGAAAGCACTTTCTACCGACGCCATCAAGGCTTCGGGCTTCCCTACCAGGAGGCACCGTGGAGTGCATCTTCTGACTCGTCAGACGATGCATGGCCGAATCCACAACCATGGAATGGTGTGGTAGCTGTGCTTTCTGGAAGTCAGGACTCTTCCAGAGCCGATAGATGGAATAGACTTGCTTGCTCAAAACCAGCGCCGAGGCCAGTGCCTCCCAATCCGGAAGAGGAGCCGTTCCAGCATCGGAGGAACCGGGACAGTAAAGGCCTCCTTTGGAGGAGAGTCATACTGCAGAGCATCGAGCTCCTCGGCTCGAGGCTCATCCTCGGGGACAGCCGGGATAGCCAGGGCAGCGGCCATATCCCGGATAAACTCCAAGAACCTAGTATCCTCCGGAGGGGATCTACTCCGGGGCTCAGATTCAGGTGAGTCCGAAGGGACACACCGAGTCTTGAAGGTGTCAGGAGACTCCTCGTCTTCGGTCTCCCAAGCAGACTCGTCCGATGTTGAGTCGAGGTCCGACCCCGCGGGGCCTCTAGGCACCCGCCCCGACGCCGGTGCCACCGGCGTCGAGACCCTCGGTCCCGAACGGGAGGTCGAGGGAGACCTTGACCGAGGACGACCTTGAGCCGCAAAGGACTCGAGTATCGGCTCGGTCTCCGGGGTCGACTTCGAAGTCGATGTCCCGGTGGTCGGGGCAGATGCGCCAGACAGGCTGGCCATCAGCGCCCGCTGCTGATCCATGAAGGCAGACATTCTGCTCTCCAAGGCTGTCAACCTGAGCCTCAGCTCGGGTGACACAGCAGCCCCCGACTCAGGCCCCGGCGGCACCGGGCTCAACGTCGGTATTCGGGGAGGCGAGTCCACGAGGACAACAGGACTTACGTGTCCGGCAGACTCCGGCTCCATGCGAGGAACTTTAGTTGGCTTCTCCTGGTCCACGGGCCTGGGACGACGGTTGGGGGTCTGAGACCTGGCCCTCGAGGGCTCAGGGACCTCCTCCGACGCCGCCCTCGGGAGCCGCTTCTTCCTCTTACGTTTCCGGTCCAGGGACCCCCTGTCCGAGGAGCTCCGACGCCTCTCGGGATCGGAATTCGGAGGTGTCGAGGCCTCAGACGAGGTCCGGGCCCGGGAAGAGGCCGAGTCTGAGAAAAGCCTTTCACTTTGTTGCTGACGACTTCGGAGGGCCTTGGAAGACATTTTTCCACATGGTCCGCATGTTTTAGAATCGTGGTCTGGGCCAAGGCACCGAAGGCAGCAGTCGTGTGTGTCGGTGAGAGACATAATCTTCTTACACCGATCACACTTTTTGAAACCGCTGGAAGCCATCGGGGAGAAAAGAGTCCCCGCGAGGTCAAAGGACTGGCCTTCCAGGGAAAAAGAAAAAATTTTGGCGCGAGCACCTAGCCACTAAGGGCAAAAACCGAAAAAAGTAACAAAGGGATTCGATACCGGTGTACCGAACCCGGCGGGAGGGGAACCGACGTCGAATCCGAAGGAAAAAAGCGAAATAACGCCAAGAAAAAACTTCTCTTATCCGGGAAAAAAAGGACACACATCCGATGGGCTTCACGGAAAAAAAGAGACTGAGGTAAGATGGCACCTTTAGGCGGGAAGGGAACCGCGCATGCGTGCCAGCATTCCCAAAGGCTTTCATGGAAAGCTGGGGAAATGCTCCGCAGGGGCTTCATCGGCGTCGATGACACCCATAAGTGAGGACTGACTTCCTGCTTGGTCCTGGACAACTAAACTATACACTGCCCAGGAGGCTGCCTGAGCCCTTGTTGAATGCGCAAGCAATATTTTACCCTTCTATATGTATGTCGACGCGATTGCCCACCTGATCCATCTGGAAATGGAGGCTTTCTCCAGGACCAAGCAGGAAGTCAGTCCTCAATTATGGGTGACGTCGGCGCCGATGAAGCCCTCGCGGAGCAATTTTCCCAGCTTTCGAAGAAAGCCTTTGGGAATTGCAGCGCGCATGCGCGGTCAACTTCCCGCCCAAGGGTGCAATCTTGCTCAGTCTTCTTTTTTCCGCGGAGCCCTACAGACGTAGTTTGTAATTACCGCTGAAAAAGTTGATTTTTTCGTTCTGTTTTCTCGGTTCGACGCCGTGTCCTTTTCCCGCCCGGCATCGATAATCCGGTGTCGAGTCCGTTCACTATTTTTCGGTTTTTGTCCTTCGTGACTGGCGTTCCCGCCACTTTTTTCTTTTTCCCTGGCAGCCCAGTCTTTTGACCTTGCAGGGGTCCTTTTTCCCCCCGATGGCTGCCAGCGGGTTTAAAAAGTGTGATCGGTATACGAGGCTTATGTCTCTTACCGACACACACGATTGCTGCCTCGGACCCAATCATGACCCAATGATTTGTGGTCCGTGTACAAAAATGTCCTCGAAGGCATTGAGGAGTCGGCAGTCTCAAAAGGAGCGAATCTTCTCTGACTCCGCGTCCGGCCAGGCCCGGACCTCGTCAGAGGCTTCGACGTCTCGTGACTCCGGCCCCGAGCGTCGTCGGAGCTCCTCTGAGCGGGGGTCTCCCGCCCGGGAACATCGTCGGAAGAAGAAACCCACGAGGGCGGCATCGGAGGACGCTCCTGGTTCCTCGAGGGCCAGGTCGCATAGCCCCGATAGCCGACCCGGGTCCTCGGAGTCGGAGAGGCCTTCGAAGCATCCTCGTCTCGAAGTGGGGTCTCCTGGACACTTGAGTACTGTAGTCCTCGTGGACTCGCCTCCCCGAGTCGGGGGCTGCTGGGTCTCCTGAGCTTGGACTCAGGCTGACGGCCTTGGAGAGCAGTTTCGCTGCCTTCATGGACCAGCAGCGGGCATTGATCGCTGGCCTCGCCGGTGCATCAGCCCCGACCACCGGGACGTCGACGTCCAAGTCGACCCCGGAGACCGAGCCGATCCTCGAGTCCATGCGGGCTTGAGTCGATCCTTGGCCACGGTCTCCCTCGGCCTCCCGTTCGGGACCGAGGTCGTCGACGCCGGCCTCAGCGTCGGGGCGGAGGTACTCGGCGGCCGCCCGCACGGAGCCGCTCAATTCCTCCTCGGAGTTGTCGGGCTGGGACACGGAGGACGACGAGTCACCCGGTTCTTTTCAGACTCGGTGCGTCCCCTCCGACTCGCCTGAGACTGAGCCTCGGAGACAGTCCCCCCCGGAGGATACCCTGTTCTCGGACTTTGTGAGGGATATGGCCAAGGCTTTGGCCTTCCCCGCGGATCCCGAGGAGGAGCCTCGAGCCGAAGAGCTCGAGGCCCTCCAGTATGACTCTCCCCCGAAGGAGGCCTTTACTGTACCGGTTCCTCCAATGCTGGAAAGACTTCTCTTCCGCATGTGGGAGAGCCCGGCATCGACGCCGGTGTTAAGCAAGCGGGTCGATTCCATGTATCGAGTCCGCAAGAGCCCCGGGTTCCAGAAGGCACAACTACCGCACAATTCCATGGGGGTGGAATCGGCCATGCATCAACTCAAGAGTCAGAAGATGCACTCCTCGGTGCCTCCCGGCAAGGAGGCCCGGAACCTGGATGCCCTCGGTAGGAAGTGCTTCCAGGGCTCTATGCTTGCTTGTCGAGTCCAGACCTACCAGCTCTACATGGGCATGTATCTCCGAGACCTGGCAAAGGAAATTGCCGGGTTCTCTGCTGGTCTCTCCGAGGAACCTTTGCAGAGGTTCCAGGCCTTGTCCACTGGTATTCGAGAGTGTTCGAAATTTATTTCTCGAGCAGCCTACGATGGTTTTGAAGCATCGGCTCGAGTAGCCGGGGCAGGCATCGGTGCCCGCCAGCAGGCTTGGCTTCAGTCATCCGACCTCAAGCCATGGGTGCAGGACAAGTTGGTCGATGTCCCCTGCAAAGGTGAAAACCTCTTTGGCAAGCCCATGGCTGAAAAGGCTGCGCAACTCGAGACCGAGACTCTAACCAGGATTCGCCTGTCCAGAAAGACCTCTGCCCCTTCACAGAAGAGGAAGGGCTCGGGGAAAAAGCCCTTTTACCCGAGGAAGATGTCTGCCTATAAACAACACCACCCACAATATCAAGCCTCAACAGCTCCCCATCAGGGTCAGCAGGCTAAGGGACAGGGTAATGGGTCCCGTAGGCAGAAGGCCCCCAAGCCCACTACACCGGCCCCTGCTCAGCAGGGTGGGGGTTTTTGACTCCGTAAGCATAGCCTCTTCCCCCCCGCTGGCTTCTCTCAGCATGGGAGGCCGGCTGGCCCACTTTGCCCATGGGTGGTCAGCCGTAACATCAGATA
This sequence comes from Ichthyophis bannanicus, assembly GCA_033557465.1. Classification (NCBI taxonomy): domain Eukaryota; kingdom Metazoa; phylum Chordata; class Amphibia; order Gymnophiona; family Ichthyophiidae; genus Ichthyophis; species Ichthyophis bannanicus. The sequence goes on along the minus strand of CM066035.1, from coordinate 200,601,129 downwards.
CCTGGGTGCTTCAGGAAGTTCAAGAGAGCTACCTTTTGCATTTTCACCAGGTACCTCCTTCCTACTTTCCAGGGGAGCCCCCAAGACCCCCTCTGCACAGGGACTTACTCCTTCAGGAGTTAGCAAGTCTTCTTCAGGAACAGGATGTGGAACCGGTGCCACACCACTTGAGAGGTCACGGCTTTTTTTTTTTTTTATTAGATTTTCAGTCATATACAATAACCAAATAAAGTACGGGACAATTTGCCATTATATATAAGAAAAAAAAACCACAGGATACAAAATAAAGCATCAACATCACATACATAGCAAAGCAGACCTCATCAAGGGAGCTAGCTGTAATCTAAATAAGAATAATCTATAGAATCAAGAAAACAGGCAAGAATGCCACTTATCAGGAGGAACAATTATCGGCGCCATTTAATCCTGCTGAGCCCTGATGATCAGTCAAAAAGCGTTCCAGATGAGATACATCAAGAAATACAAATGAAGCACCTTTAAAATCAATTAGGCACTTACAAGGAAAACGTAAGAAAAACGTAGCACCCAGAGCTAGAACCTGAGGCTTAAGAGACAAAAATTGCCTACGCCTCAACTGGGTGCTACGGGAAACATCTGGAAAGATGTTAACTTTCTGTCCACAAAATAAAACAGACTTCACCTTAAAGAAAGCTTTCAGGATACGTTGTTTTACCTGGACAGAAGGTAGCATGACCAATAAAGTAGATCGCGTAGTGATATTATCAGAGGAGTCCTCTAAGAAGGCAGTAAGGTTAGCCATACTGGGGACAATCACATCAAGTTCTCCGTCAACGGCATTTAGCTTTTTGATACCAGAAGGAATATAATAAATCTGATTAACCTCTATTATATCTGGAAAGGCAAGCACTTCTTTCACATATTTATCAAATAAGATTTTTGATGACAACAGAGAAGTATAAGGAAAATTTAAAATTCTCAGATTGCATGACCTCATGGAATTTTCAAGTGACTCCAGTTTGGAATGTATGATCAAAGAATCTTTAATGCCCATTACATTTATAGACTGGAGTGGAAGCACTCGAGCCTCCAGTTTATCAACAGCCTTATCAAGTGAAGAAACTTTCTTATCAAGTTGCTGTATAGCTAAAGCAGTATCTTGAGAAAAAGAAGTTAAAGAGCCAAACGTTATTGACACTTTGGCATCAATAGATTTCAAAGCCCCCCATAAATCTTTCAGGGTAACTTCCGTTTCAGAAGCCAGGACTGGTAGCTCTACGGAGCCTTCCAGTGTAGTCAACAAAACAGGAGAAGGCAATTTAATCGCTGCTTTATCTCTACTAACCGACAGAGGCATACACTCCAACATACACAAACCATCCACACCAGGACAGGGGGGAGAAGAAGATCTTCCCCCCGGGCTCAGGGACACCCCCTCCGGGGAAGATTGAGCAAGTGGCACAGGAGCAAAATGTTTATCCAAAGGGCCAGCTGGTCTCGCCCCATCAGGAGCGGCCGCTTGGGACTTGCCCTGCAGTTTAGCCTTCCTTTTTCCCATAATGAACCCAGATATAAAGGAAAACGTATTAAGGTAGAACATAAATCACAGAGCTAAGCCCAGCGACTATCAACATAGCACAATACCTCGTCAATGGAGCGTCGATGCGGCGTCGAAGGGGCGTCTAAGGGGCAGGACCTGCCCCTTTAGACACGCCCCTTCAAACACGCCCCACGGACGCGCTCCACGGACGCGGAGGAAAACAAGGTTGCACTTTATAACAAGCAAAGTCCCCACCGGTATCCGGCTGTCCCAGGAGTGCCTGCAGTAAACCCGCAGCCGCGGCAGATAGTCCCAGCTCACTGTAGAGCCCTCAACAGGGCACGCACTCCTCCCTCACGCTCCGACAGCCACAACTCCACTTCAGATGGTCAAAGAGGGGAATTTAAGGTACCGGAGGTCCCAGCCGGTATCCGGCTGTCCCAGGAGTGCCTGCAGTAAACCCGCAGCCGCGGCAGATAGTCCCAGCTCACTGTAGAGCCCTCAACAGGGCACGCACTCCTCCCTCACGCTCCGACAGCCACAACTCCACTTCAGATGGTCAAAGAGGGGAATTTAAGGTACCGGAGGTCCCAGCCGGTATCCGGCTGTCCCAGGAGTGCCTGCAGTAAAACCCGCAGCCGCGGCAGATAGTCCCAGCTCACTGTAGAGCCCTCAACAGGGCACGCACTCCTCCCTCACGCTCCGACAGCCACAACTCCACTTCAGATGGTCAAAGAGGGGAATTTAAGGTACCGGAGGTCCCAGCCGGTATCCGGCTGTCCCAGGAGTGCCTGCAGTAAACCCGCAGCCGCGGCAGATAGTCCCAGCTCACTGTAGAGCCCTCAACAGGGCACGCACTCCTCCCTCACGCTCCGACAGCCACAACTCCCCGAGGTCACGGCTTTTATTCCAGGTACTTTCTGATACCAAAAAGAACAGGAGGCCTCAGACCCATCCTAGACTTGCGCAACCTCAACAAGTTCCTACAAAGGGAAAAGTTCAAGATGCTTACCCTTGGAATCCTGCTGCCCTACCTCCAGCAGGGAGATTGGCTATGCTCCTTGGATCTAAAGGATGCTTATACCCACATCCTTATCCATCCGGACCACAGACAATATCTACGATTTGTTGTGGAAGGAAATCATTATCAGTACAGGGTATTGCCCTTTGGCCTGTCCTCCGCTCCCAGGGTGTTCACCAAATGCCTGGCAGTGGTGGCAGCCTTCCTGAGGCTTCAAGGCCTGTTTGTCTTTCCCTACCTGGACGACTGGCTCATTCGGGCACAGTCTTCCCTGGAGGTCACTCAGGCCACTCGTCGCACTGTAGCTCTGCTTCAGCACCTGGGCTTTGTCATAAACTTCGCAAAGTCCACTTTGCTCCCCTCTCAGGATCTAGAATTCATAGGAGCACGGTTGGACACTCTGCAGGCTCGTGCCTTCTTGCCTCTGGAACGAGCCAACCGCCTCGCAGCTCTGGCCAGCAGGTTTCACAGCTCTTCCCTGGTCTCGGCCAGGCAATTCCTGCAGCTGCTTAGCCATATGGCTTCCACGGTCCATGTCACTCTGAATGCCCGTCTACATATGAGGCCTGCTCAGTGGAGCCTTCGCACTCAATGGCATCAAGCCACAGGAAGCCTTGCGGACTTAGTACGGATGTCCGACCGCCTGGTCTCCTCTCTGCAATGGTGGCTTCATCTGCCAAATCTGCTTCTCGGCATGACTTTTCAGTCTCCTCCTCCTTCCCAAGTGCTGACGACAGATGCCTCTCTCCTGGGATGGGGAGCACATTGCCAAGGGACATGTACTCAAGGCCTTTGGACCCCTTGGGAAGCTGCTCAGCAGATAAACTTCCTGGAGCTCAGGGCGATCCGCCTAGCTCTGCGGACCTTCTCTCACCTCACCTCTCATCAGTCTGTACTAGTCCAGACGGACAATCAAGTTGCCATGTTCTATGTCAACAAACAGGGGGGCACCGGCTCCCTCCTCCTATGTCAGGAGGCTCGGAGACTGTGCTCTTGGACAGTCGACCATGGCATCCTCCTCAAAGCGATTTACCTGCCCGGACAGGAAAATTACCTGGCCGACAAACTGAGCAGGATTCTGCAGCCACACGAGTGGAGATTAGACCCGTTGGTTGTTCAGCGGATCTTCCTCCGGTGGGGCCTCCCCACCATGGATCTTTTTGCCAGTCCTCTGAACCGGCAACTTCCCAGGTTCTGCTCCAGGCACCCGCACAGAGTAGCGGCGGATGCTTTCCTCATTCCGTGGTCCACAGCCTACTGTATGCCTTTCCTCCCACGCCACTCGTGTCCAGGACGCTTTTCAAGGTTCTCCGGGACAGGGCCTCGGTAATCCTGGTAGCGCCCAGGTGGCCGAGACAGCCCTGGTTCCCACTCCTGCTACAACTGGCAGTGGACACTCCCCTTCCTCTGGGGTTTCAGCCCGATCTCCTGACTCAGGATCAAGGCACTCTCCTGCACCCCAACCTCCGGGCCCTTCACCTGATGGCCTGGCTGCTGAAAGGGTAGTCCTAGTTCCGCTGCTCCTCCCTCCAGAGGTGGAAGATGTCGTCCTGGCCTCTAGGCGTCCGTCCACCCGGAAGTCTTACGCCCTTAAATGGCGTCGCTTCTCTGTGTGGTGTTCTCAGCAATCTGAGAACCCCTTCTCCTGCTTGATATCGGTGATTCTGCAATACTTGCTTCACCTTTCCAATCTCGGCCTCAAGTCCAACTCTGTAAGAGTCCACCTCAGTGCTCTCTCTGCACATCATTCGCCGGTGGACGGCAGGCCTCTTTCCGCACACCCCTTGGTGGCGCGTTTTCTCAGAGGCCTCCTTCTGCTTAAGCCTCCCTTGCGCCCCCCAGCCCCTGACTGGGATCTCAATGTGGTCTTGCAGCGGATTATCTGTCCGCCTTTTGAACCTATGGCTACCTGCCCTCTTCGTTTCCTTTCCTGGAAAACTCTCTTCTTGGTAGCCCTTACCTCCGCTAGGCGCGTTAGTGAACTTCAAGCCCTAGTCTCTGAGCCTCCTTACACTAGGTTCTACCCGAATAGGGTGGTCTTAAGGACTCACCCTAAGTTTCTTCCAAAAGTGGTTTCCCCTTTTCATCTCAACCAAGAGGTGGTTCTTCCAACCTTCTTTCCCAGGCCGCATACCAGCCGGGCTGAGACGGTTCTGCATACCCTGGACTGTAGGAGGGCCTTATCCTTCTACCTTGACCGTACGCGGGAGCATAGAAAGGCTGTTCAGCTTTTCGTTTCTTTTGACCCCAATAGGTTGGCTGTGCCTGTCTCCAAGCGTACTTTGTCCATCTGGGTAGCTGACTGTATCGCCTGGGCTTATGGGGCAGCCGGCCTCTCCTTAGAGAGTCGAGTCACGGCTCACCGAGTCAGTCAGGGCGAAAGCTGCGTCAGTGGCTCATCTCTGCTCTGTTCCGTTGGCAGACATCTGCCGGGCCGCTACTTGGTCTTCAAGCCAGACGTTTGCGGCTCATTACTGCCTGGAGAGGGAGTCCCGCAGGGACAGTGCTTTCGGACAGGCAATCCTCCACAATCTCTTTGAGGTTTAGGCAACTCCTACCCTCCGGCCCTGGTGTTGGGCTACCGGCCGGGAGCATATTCAGAGAAGATTCCTTCCTTCTGTACTGCTGAGCTAGAGGGAGCTCATTTTTTCGGATTGAGGTCTCCGGTAGCCTTAAGTTTGGGAGTCCCATAAGTGAGGACTGACTTCCTGCTTGGTCCTGGAGAAAGAGTGGTTACTCACCTGTAACAGGTGTTCTCCAGGAGCAGCAGGAATCAGTCCTCACAACCCTCCCTCCTCCCCTCGGAGTTGCAGTCATTCTTATCCATTGTTTTTGCTAACTTTTTTGCTGTCTTTTCGCTATGTCATCAGACTGAGCAAGATGGCACCCTTGGGCGGGAAGGGGACCGCGCATGCGCGCTACAATTCCCAAAGGCTTTCTTCGAAAGCTGGGGAAATTGCTCCGCGAGGGCTCCGTCGGTGCCGACGTCACCCATAAGTGAGGACTGATTCCTGCTGCTCCTGGAGAACACCTGTTACAGGTGAGTAACCACTCTTTAGCTGCCGCCTCAAATTTGTGCGGCCCGCCAAACAGAACAGACAGTCCAATTTCCGAAAGGACGATGTCCTTTTCACATACCTTCACAATGCTCTTTTAATATCCAGAAGGTGTAGCTGTGGAGTGGCAGGGCCCAAATCTACACACACCAGAGCAGACAAGAAAACGGCCTGATTTATATGAAATACTAACACCACTTTGGGCAAAAATGAAGGTAACTGGCAGAGGACCACTTTCTCCTTAGAGAAGGAAAGGAAAGGCTCCTGGCATGACAGGGCCTGAAGCTCCGAAATCCTGCGTGCTGAGCAAATCGCCACCAGGAGTACCGTTTTCAGAGTCAAATCCTTCAGTGAAGCTTGACTCAATGGCTCAAAGGGTCTCCGCCCTTAGAAATCTCGGCACGTCTGGGTGTACCCAACGGCACTCCATGGACTTTCCTGCGATAACAAGAAATTGTCGCCAGTTGCACCCTCAAGGAATCGACAGCTAGGCCCTTATCAAAACCTGATTGCAAGAATGCCAAGATATCCTGGAGGGAGGCAGTGGAAGGAAGTGCCTGTCTTTCTCTGCACCACGGATCCAATGATGCGCCACATGCGGATATACGCCAGGTTCATAGATTTCCCCCAGGCCTGTACAAAGGTCACTATCACCGAGCCCGAATATCCTTTCTTCAACCTCGCCCTTTCCAGAGCCTTGCCATAAGTGAGAATTAATCCAACAAGGCCATGCGAAGCAGCCCCTGCATCAAGACATCCTTCCAAACCGGAAGCCGCCACAGTCGATCTGCAAATATCCAAATCAGGTCGGCATACCACGGGAGCCTCAGCCAGTCCAGTGCCACCAGAATTACAAATCACCGGTGTGCCTCTATCCATCGCACTACCCGGCCTATGAGCATCCATGTGAGAAAAACAGATAGGACCCTCTTACGGGCACCACAGAATTAGAACATCCAGGCCCTCTGACATCCTTTCTCAAATTCTGCTGAAAAAATTGCAGGCCTTAGCTGACTCGAATGTTGCCATGACCAGTGTGCCACATCAGTGAACCACCTGCTCGAACACCCCCTGGATGAGCTGCCACTCTCCAAGGTCCAAGTGCATTCGATTGAGTTAGTTTGCTGTCACATTGTCGACTCTCAGGACATGCGCCGCCGATAACGCCTGGAGATGAATTTCTGCCCATCTGAACAGACTTTTGGCCTCCTCCTTCAGGGCTGCACTGCATGTGCCTCCTTGCCAGTGATTTGTAAGCCACAGTGGTCGCATTGTCCGAGAGGACTCGGACCACCTTCCCCTGCAACCATGGCTCAAAATCTTCAAGTGACAAGGACAGCACTCACATCTCAAGCCTGTTGATTGACCACATGGCCTCCTACAGACTCCCACTGTCCCTGAACAAAGCGTCCTTCACAAAGGCATCACAATCTGACAGACTGGCATCGGTCATCAGCAGAACCCACACCGGGGACTCTAGTGGCATGCCCCCTTCCAGGCTCACCAGATGCAGCCACCACCTGAGGGCTCTCCTGGTGCTCCATGGGCAGGGAAGTACTTGGGACAAGGGTAGACTCTGATGGGACCACCGATGGAGCAGAGCCCTCTGCAGCAGTGGCATGTGCGTCCTTGCCCATGGGACTAGCTCGAGAGTGGCCACCATGGTCCCCAGAACATGCAGAAAATGGCACACCGACTGTCTCGCCTTTTTCAGGAAATGCCATATCAACTGTCGTAGCGACTGCACCCGACAATCCGGCAAGAAAGCCTTGCCCACGCGGGTATTGAAGCACGCTCCCAAATACTCTAGTTCTTAGGCCGGCCATCACCGACTCTTGACCAGGCTGACCATCCAGCCTCCACCACGCGTGCTGTTGCTCTTTCACTGTCGTCCCTGGACTTCACCCAGATCAGCCAATCGTCTAGGTACAGGTGGACGAAAAAACCCTTCCTTGCGGAGAGCTGCTGCCACCACCACCAAGACCTTGGCGAAGGTTTGGGGACACTAGCCAAACCGAAAGGCAACACTCAAAACTGGAAATGGCCCCTTGGCACCGCAAAGCGGAGAAACTGCTAATGTTCTGGATGGATGGGAATGTGAGGTTAAGAGATGTCAAGAACTCTCTGCTCCTTACCGCCACTATTACTGATCTCAGCATTTCCATGTGGACAAGCAGTATGTGGTGACAGCGGTTCATGCTCTTGAGGTCGAGAATCAGGCGAAAGGAAACATTCCTCTTTGGGCACCACAAAATAAATGGAGTATCGACCACAGCTGTACTGTTCTTGCTCTGATAGCGGGTATAGGCATGCCATGAATTGCACCCCTTTAAAACCAGCCTCCAGCAGATCCTACTCATCCTAGATCTTCTGTCATACTACTCTATGTACCAAGAAGACTTTCTGCGATTTCCGCACCGCATGGTGCAGCGGATCCTCCAGCGCCTCATCCTCTGCGGGGAGATTAGCTAGCATATTCAGAGCCTTGAAGGACTCCAAAATGAGCACTGGCAGCTCCTTCTGGTAGAACTCCTGAAGAATCCAGGCCTGATCCTCCTGTTATAGGATCTCTCCTTCTTCCAACTCCTCCTGCAGATCTAGCTCCGTGTCGAGGACTTCCACCATCCAGTTCCTCTAACAATAGCAACTGCTGCCACTTCTCAGCTTCTAGCCGGCTTAGATGTCACTGCCCCTGACTCGTGCTCTTTTACATCAGACACCCTCTTAGCACCGTGTTCCGGGGCTGAGGAACCGCTTGCCAAGGGAGGTAAAGTATAGTTACTCACCTGTAATAGGTGATCTCCGGGAACAGCAGGAATTTAGTCCTCACATATGAGTATCGTCGGTACCAACGGAGCCGGCGCGGGAACGCTCCCAAGCGTCCAATAGGAACGCTTTTGGGAGCATCCCTCAGCACATGCGTGCTGCCTTCCTGCCTTTCTAACTGTCCCTCTTCAGATAAGTTTGTAGCTGAGTGAAAGGATAGAGGGAGAGAGGAAAGAGACAAAGAGAGAGAGATAGAGAGATAACTCCTAGGGGGGGTGGGTGGGATGTGAGGACTAAATTCCTGCTGTTCCCGGAGATCACCTGTTACAGATGAGTAACTACGCTATCTCCAGGAACAAGCAAGAATGTAGTCCTCACATATGGGGACTCCCCTAGCTGAAGATGCCAGGGAGATAGCCCCAGGAAGGTGCCACCATTGAAGATGAGAATCCTTCCTCCCATGCATCTCTGGCATCCCACCAGGATTGGTGGGTAGGAGTTGGTTTAAGTTTGAAAGAGATTTTGAAGAACAGTTTGGCCAAAGAAGGCATCCCAACGGGAGGCTTTATCTAGGCAGTAGTGGGCTGTGAAGGTGGGTACCGAAGCCCAGGTGGCTGCTCGACAAATGTCATCGATAGAGACAGAGTGGAGATTAGCCATGGAAGCTGCCATTGCTCTCTCATTGTGAGCTGTGACATGGTCCTGAAGAGGAAGACCCTTACTCTCATAAGTAAAGGATATGCATCGGGCAATCCATTTAGATAAAGTTCTTTTGGAGACTGGAAGTCCCAAATGACTAGGGTCAAAAGCTACAAAAACTTGCGAGGACTTTCTATGTTGCTGTGTTGTTCTTTGAATGTAAAAGGTTAAGGCGCTTTTACAATCCAAAGTATGAAGGTTTCTTTCTGCATTAGAGGCGTGAGGCCTCGGAAAAAATACAAGAAGATAAATTGATTGGTTTAAAAGAAAAGGCGAAACCACCTTTGGCATAAAGTGTGGGTGAGTTCGAAGAACAACCTTATCATGATGAAATCTAGTATAAGGAAGATCAGCCACTAAAGCTTGTAATTCACTAATGCGACGGGCAGAGATCATTGAAATCAGGAAGATGACCTTCCAAGTCAAAAACTTAAGGGCTGTAGTGGCTAAAGGTTCAAAAGGCAGCCTCATGAGCTGCCCGAGAACTAGATTTAGATCCCATACCACCAGTGGTGGCTTAATATGAGGTTTGGTTAATAGAAGACCTCTCATAAATCTTGGTATGAGTGGATGAGAGGAAATTGGTTGTCCATTCAGAGGCTTATAAGAAGCTGCAATTGTACTAAGATGGACTCTTACCGAATTGGTCCTTAGACCAGAATTCGATAAGTGAAGGAGATACTCTAGTATCGATTCTAAAGGTATGACCAGGGGGTTTAATTCCTTCTTGGAGCACCATATAGTAAAACGTTTCCACTTGAAGGCATAAGATCTTCTTGTGGAAAGTTTCCTAGAAGCCTGAAGGATATATTTTACCTGCTGGGACAGGTTGAAATCCTGGAGGTCTAAACCTTCAACAACCAGGCTGTGAGGTGCAGGGACTGGGGATTCGGGTGCCATAGCATCCTGTTCTCCTGGGAAAGGAGATCTGGAGCATGCCCTAACTCCAGAGGTGGCGCTTGAGAGAGATGAAGAAGCAGGGAATACCACGTTTGGCGTGGCCATCGTGGTGCTATGAGGATCATGCGACCCCTGTCTTTCTGAAGCTTGAAGAGTGTTTTGGGGCTAAGGGGAATGGGTGGGAAGGCATAAAGGAAGTCCTGACCACAGTGAAGGAGAAAGGCATCCCTTGCCTGACGGTTGTGCGCCGGAATCCTGGAACAGAACCGGGGAAGTTTGGCATTCAGTGGACTTGCAAAGAGGTCTATGTCTGGAGTGCCCCAGAGATGAAATATCTTTGCCACCTGGTCTAGGTGGAGTGACCACTCGTGAGGTAGCAGTACTCGACTGAGTTTGTCTGCCCAAAGGTTCTGAATGCCTGGAAGATATACCACTAGAAGGTGAATTTGATGCTCTCTGGCGAGGGCCCATAGTCATAAAGCTTCGTTGCATAATGACAGAGAGCCTGTCCCGCCCTGCTTGTTCACATAGAACATGGCTACCTGATTTCCGTCTGTACTAGGACTGTCTTGTAGCTGAGCTGGGCGTGGAACACTCGGAGAGCTAAATAAATTGCTCTTAACTCCAGGAGGTTTATGTGTAAACCAACCTTCTGTGGAGTCCAGGTGCCCTGGGTAGAGAGATGATTCAGGTGTGCTCCCCAACCCACCTCTGATGCATCTGTTGTTAGGGTGGCCTGAAAGAGGGGTTGATGGAAAGGAGACCCTACTGTCAGATTTTCTAATGATTGCCACCATTGGAGGGACAAAATTAGTCGTTGAGAGATTGTTATTTTGTCCGACAAATGACCAATGGCCTGTGTCCACTATGTGGAAAGGGTCCACTGAGCTGCTCGCATGTGGAGGCGAGCATATGGGACTACATGAACTATGGATGCCATGTGTCCCAGTAACTGCAGTAGCTCCCGAGCAGTGAGGGAGGACTTGCCTGCTGCTTGGGAAGCTAACTGCATTATGCAAAGACACCGGGCTTGTGGAAGGAAAGCCCTTGCCTGTCTGGTATCCAGACAGGCTCCTATGAATTCTAGGCATTGGGAAGGAACTAGTTGAGATTTCGGGAAGTTTATTACCAATCCCAAGTATTGGAGGATTTGCATTGTAAGAGACAGTGCAGTGCTGGCCTCTGTCACTGTGGAGGCTCGGATGAGCCAGTCGTCTAAGTAGGGGAAGACAAAGATCCCTAGGGTTCGTAGAAATGCAGCTACTACTGCCATGCATTTCGTGAATACCCTTGATGCTGAAGCCAGACCAAAGGGAAGAACCCTGTATTGGAAATGTCTTCCCCTGAAAAGGAAACACAAACATTTCCTGTGATTTGGATGGATAAGAATGTGAGTGTATGCATCCTTTAAGTCTAGTGAGCAAAGCCAGTCCTGGCTCTGAAGGTATTGCAGAAGAGTTCCCAGAGAAATCATCTTGAATTTTTCTCAAAACAGATATTTGTTCAATTCTCTGAGGTCTAGAATGGGTCTGTGTCCCCCTGTTTTCTTTGGAATAAGAAAATAGGGGGAGTAGAACCCTGCACCCTGTTGAAGAATGGGTACTTCCTCTATTGCCCCTTGGGCAAGAAGAGTGGAGACCTCGTGATCTAGCAGATTGTCTGCAGGGGTTTGTGAATTGAACTGCTTTAGAATTGCAGGAGGGGGTAAGCTATGAAAATGAAGTTTGTACCCCTCCCCTACAATGGACAAAGTCCAATCTTCTGCTGTTATCTGATGCCATCTGTTGATAAAGTGGCATAACCTGCCGGGAATATTGGGGGGTTGAGGATCCCTCAGAGGCAGGAAGGCAAAGCTCTCTAGGAAGGAGTCAAAGCCCTTGAGGGGACTGAACCTGGAGAGCTGGTTGGGCTCTCGGGCCTTTGGTTTCTTTTGTTGTCTAGTTTGTCCCTTTTGGGCAACTTGACCTGGAGCTTGAGTCTGATGGGTATAGGAAGGATAAAACTTCCTCTTTTTGCTAAAAGAGGGTTTTTTATAAGGCTTTCTTTTGGCTGGAGTGGCTGTAGACTTTGACAATCTATCCAAGGTAGAATTGTCAGCATCTAACTCGTTAGCCTTCTCCTGCTAGTTCTTGCCGAAGAGATTTTCTCCCGTGCAAGGAATGTTGCCTAACTTGTCCTGTACCCAAGTCTCCACGTCTGATGCCTGTAGCCAGGCAATTTGTTGTGCGTCAATGGCAATAGCAAAAGTTCTGCTGATGCATTCAAAGCAGTCAAAGACTGCACGATTGATGATAAACTTGTAGACATCCTGAGCATGCTTAAACAGAGTAAGAAAGTCTTGTCTCTTATCATCTGGGAGAAATGGGCTCAAAAGTTCCAAGTCTCCTGTGATTTCTTTGAGGAACATTCCCATATATAGGATATATGAGCTGATCCTAGCTGAAAGCATGGAAGCTTGAAAGGTTCTGCGTCCAAAAGCATCCAGAGTCCTGCATTCACGACCTGGAGGATTGGATGCATGTCTTTTAGCATTTTTCATCCTACGCATGGCTGACTCCACTACCATTGAATGGTGTGGCAGCTGAGTTTTCTGAAATCCAGGACATGGTGGGACTCGATACATAGTATCAAGTCTCCTAGAGTGAGGAGAAGTAGTCAGAGGTGTTTCCCACATTCTGAGCATCATGTTATGCAGAATTTCATGGATAGGCAGAGTAGCTCCCTCCTTAGGAGCTTTAGGATATTGGAGGATTTCCAATTTCTTTCCTCTGGGTTCCTTCTCAGGAGCTACTGTGATTGAAAGACCTTTAGTCATATCACGGATGAAATCCTGAAATGACATGTCCTCTGGAGGTGACATTCTGCGTTGGGGAGAAGATGGATCTTCTAAGAGAAACCCTCTAGTGCCAGCAGAATTGTCAGAGTCTTCGGAATCGGAGGACTCGAAGTATTCCTGACTCCGATGTTCCTGCAAAGCACGATCCCGGTACCGATCAAACTTGGTACCGAGGTGACCCGGTACCACTTTATCCACTCCAGCCGGAGGTGGAATAGGAAGAGTTACCATTGGGGCCGGTACCGTCGGTATCGGCATCGTCGGTACCAGTGTCTGTACCGGTATCGGTGTCGATGTCGGCACCGGTGCCCTTGGGACCACCAGTACTGCAGCTGAGAGAAGAGCTGCGATACTGCATTCAATAGCAAGAAATCTCTGGTCTATCGACGCTGCCAATGCCTGGGTGTCGGTACCGGTAAGAACGGCCGGAACCCCTGAGCATAGCACAGATAGTTCTTGCGAGGTTGAAGCCTCGTGAACATCCTGAAGCCCCATCGATGCTTTGGAAGCCGAAGCCTCCCGCCGGGGCTGTTTTGCCGGTGTGGTTCCCTCAAGGGCAATGCCAATGGCCTCTCAATGCTTAGCAGGAGAGCTACCCTTTGAGGACCGGCTTTTGTGTTTAGTTACCTGAGATCCATGGGAGGAAGAAGAGGCCCTTGACGATGTTGATGCAATGGATCTGGCATCTGAAGAGAAGAGGGTGCCAAGCTTTGTGGCCCGGTTCTGTCTTCCTCTTTTAGTCATCCCCATGCAGGAGAGACATTCAGTTGAAGAATGATCAGGTCCTAAACATTTTAAACACCAATCATGGGTGTCAGTGACGGAAATGGTACCGCCACACTTAGTACATTTTTTAAAACCACTAGTTGGCTTTTCCATGATTTTGGACAAATGGGGCCTAATGCCCAAAATGGTGCCTAGCACCAAAACAGGAAAGTTTCTGAAAAGAAACAGTGAAAGTTTAGGGTGGGTTTTTTTTGTTTTTTTTTAAGGAAAGAAAAGAACAGGCGGTACCGGTAGGCGTCGTCCGGTAGGCAAGCGCGACCACAAAAAAGAATTTTAAAGACGGAATTTTCTGCGGTGACAGGGAATAGGTCCTGTTGGCTCCGCGGAAAACGAAGAACTGAAGAGGGACAGTTGGAAAGGCGGGAAGGCAGCGCGCACGTGCTGAGGGATGCTCCCAAAAGCGTTCCTATTGGACGCTGGGGAGCATTCCCGCGCAGGCTCCGTCAGTACCGACGATACCCATATGTGAGGACTACATTCCTGCTTGTTCCTGGAGATCACAGCGCCCCCTGCCTCCAGGGTCTCTTAAGACAGGGAGGGACTCTGCTACCTCATCTCATCCTACAGGCCCTGTTCCAATGACCTAGCCTCTTGTGTGCAGTCTAGGCAAATGCCTGCCTCTGAGACCGCTCCCCGTCGGGTCCCGCATATCTTGAGGATTTTTATATTGTGCTGCTGTGCTGTACCTCAAAGGTATGAAATGGACTAAGCACTGATCCAATCAGACTCTGATACTTTCTCTGAGTAAAAGTTTACATTTTTATTTTAAGTAATAACAATGTCTGGCTGTAAGAAGTACAGCTTCCCTTACAAGCAATATCACAAATTTAGTAGATACAGAGTCTGTGCTAAGAGACAAAAGATGATCATGTCAGTTACTCACTGAACACAGAGAGATGGAAGAATTTCATTTGTCTTTTATCTAATGACTATCTGTCTTTCCAGTTAAATACATTTCTTGTATGCAGATGCTTCCTGTTTCACGGAACACAACTGTGGCCCCACAGCTTCTCAGCACTTTTTCCTGTTTATCTTTCATTTTTTTCTGTCTCTGACTTTTTTGCCTAATCCTTCTCAGGAAAAAAATCACAATGTTTCAACAAACTGTCACGTCTCTTGACCAACCTGACCAGGCACAACAGCTCTCTGAAATCTGCCCGGCAACAAGACAATGGAACATTTAGTTAGGCTTTTGCCATAGGTCATTGTGCACTTACGTTTTGAGCTGTATAATACAAGGAAGGTTTAAGGATGTGGTATACACCCCCCCTTGATACCATCACATACCAGGCACTGCGGTCTGGCTGGCATGGTGGGAAGAGCTACAGGTATTCCCCCAGGAATGCCCTCAATCTGTACCCAGGTAGGTAGAAGGATCCCTAGCACAGTGCACCTCCACAGGCTCAGGCACGGAGCACTAGAGTACCTTAACTAAAATATAATAAAATAAAATCTAACAAACAGAAACTGAAAAGAAACTGCAAATGGCCCCCTAGGAAGAAGCTGTTCTGTCCTCCTTTGTTCTCCGGTGGATGCCTCTCCCAGGCACCCAAAACACAGCGGGGGAGGGGGTGTTTAAAACACACGTGGGCCTGAAGAAGAAGAAATTGTGCCTAAACACAGCAGGGGGAGTTTCCTTCGCCGCTGCAGGCTCCCAAACACGCGTTTGCAGGCTGCTGTCTCCTCGTGTTCTGGCGGTTGCTAGGGATTCCTGCTGTCCCACCCCCTCGCAGCTCTTACCTTGTAGCCTCTTTGCTGTGTGGCTTTTCTACCCCTCGCACTCAGCCTTCCTTCCCTGCTTCAGCGCTGAGGGGGGCAACTCGGGGTTGCTGGCTTTCACTTCTGTCAATTCACTGGTGTCCCACGGTGGCACCTCACCCAATAATGGGTTCTGGAACCACCAGAAGTCTCAGACTAAGGAAGGCCGCCACAGAACTCCCCCCCCCCCACCAAAATCCTTGGGGGGGGGGAGAAGGAATATCCTCCCCTGAGCCCTGTTGTTCTCCGGGTTCTTTCTGAAACGTCTAAGGGCTTTTTTTTGTTATTTTTTTTTCTGCCTTTAAAAACAAAAGAAAAACTGCACCTTAGCAGGGAAATAAAAAGGAAACTAACTAAACCTCTCTCCTTAGTTGTCCCTTCAGTGAGTACTGCACCCTGGCTCACTACCTCCTCCAGCTGCTTGGAGACTGAGCATACTGGGAGGCTGGTAGGTGGTGCCAGCTGCATAAGTACACTGGTGTCATCAAAAAGATGACTTGCTCAGTATCCAAATTATTGAAAGAGGTTCACTACCCCAGAGGTGCAGAACTGGACTGGAGGGACGATAAGGAATGGTCTGTTCACTCCAGGGTTGGGTCAGAATCTTTGAGATCTGGGCCAAAGGGGTATTACAACATTAGCACAGTTGGTCAATAATGAGACAGTCCTAACATTGCAGCAGTAATGACAGAAATATACCTTAGACCCTAAGCATTTTTATGCATATCTACAGAATAAGTAGTATATAAGCTAAGGGTAACCCCCCTTGTTCCTGTTCAATCACTGCTGTCCCAGAGTCAGCATTCATAGTTTTGACTGTGTACCTTGTCAGCCTGTAAGTTCCAAAAGGAGGGGTTGTATTTTAGCAAACATTTTTCTATACCATCTTTCTGGCACAATCTACTACTACTATTACTAATCATTTGTATAGCGTTACTGTGGTAGGCGAAGGCCTATGATCCATGGTGTCTGACGTAAGCAGGGAGGACTAAACAGCTTGACCTGTAAGTGGAGCCTGTGGAGAGGCCCAAAGGAATTACACATTTCCCCAAATGCTGCTATTGTAGAAACGAAACTTAACTGAGCACAATTAGGTATAGCTAAGCAGAATCGAAACTTAGAAAGTAGAGAAAAACAAGTTTAATTGGTACTGATAAGGTGTGCTATGCTTCTGTGAAATTAATTAACTGTGCTGAAAGAAAAGTTACAGTGCCCTGCTTCCCATATGCTTTAACTAGCTGAGCGACCTTGGAGGAGAGATGTAACAAGTTAGAGACACTGACCATTGTAATTGGGACTAGAAGGGGGGTGAGCAGGTGCTGGGCCCAGACCAGAGTCCCAATTGGATAGCCATATCAGTACCGGGACCAATAGAAGGTGTACGAGGGATTACCGGGACCAATGAAAGGTTTGCCTATGTCTAGAATGGGAAAGAAAGCTATAAAAGTTGTTGTTTTAATCATTTGCTCAGCCATTTTGAATTTGATTCTGCTTGAGACTTGTGCACAAATAAATGATTTGGACCTTCTGAACAGACTCCTGGTATCATTGGTTTGTATGTGCTCTGCTGCTACATATTCTTGGTGCGTTGGACTGGGAAGGTGTGGTAATAGAGGGTATATAGGGCAATATACCACGACTTTCCGCCTCTACAGGTTTGGGTCCTGCCAGGATCGCGCCCTTCCGACGTGGGCTCGCTCCTTGGCGCCGCCGGTCCCTTGCATCGGAGGGAGCTGGCCAGACCTCGGCGGGTGCCGGGCCTGGCTGGAGCCAACACCTCGAACCCGAGAAGAGGGGAGTCCGAGGTCCAACTCAAGCGCTTGCTTGGGAGTAGTGAGGACCGGATCCGGTGAGTATAGTTTTGATTTTGATATCTAGACAGCTGAGTCAGATCTGCAGCTTGGAACTTGTGATATGAAACTTTGGTAAGAGAGCCTGATCAACTCTCGCAGGCGGTTTAAGTAACCTTGCCGCCGTTTGAAATTTGAATTTGCATTTGGTAAGAGAGCTCTCAAAGCGGTCCGAGTAACCCTGCATGAGTATGCGCGGGGCCAAACCACCGTCTTTTTGATTTTGATTTTGTTAGCCTAGTCAGAAGAGACAGGACTGGGCATTTGGGATACGTTGCTAGCATGCTGTGTGATTGAAGTGTGAATGAGAGGTCTGGCAGCACGGACCAAGCGAAGGCGGAACCCTGAGTAGCGCAGTTCCTGACCGGGCGACCGCATTCAGGTCGCAAAAAGGGGGAAGCGACTGTCGTCTTGTCTTGTTATTTGTTTTCCTTAAATGTTTCTAGGGCCGTGAGGACCCCTCACCCACGGTCCGCCCTCCTTTTCCCTTCTGTTTGTTGTTGCGCACACACATCGAAATGGGAGGGGCAGGGTCTACCGGGAACATTCTGTTAGAATGTATGATCAAGCATTTCAATAAAGGATATGTAGGAGATTATGGAGTGAAAATGACTGCCTCACGATTGCAGCTTTTGTGTACTAGGGAATGGCCCGTCATAGACCCCAGCTGGCCCCGAGATGGAACTTTTAACATAGGAATTATTCAGTCAGTCCATCAGAAAGTGCGAATAGCGCACCCCGATCAGTATCCCTATATAGATTCCTGGTTAAGCATTTGTGAGAAACCGCCCTCCTGGGCACAGCGCTGTTATGAAGAACAGTGCAGAATAATGTTAGCAGTAACAGCCCCAGTCCAGAACATAGGGAAAGTAACAGACCCAGCCCCGAAAGTAGGGAACAAAGCAGACCCAGTTCAGAGAACAAAGAAAGTCAAGAAACCTAGTCAGAAACCTATCCTTGTGGATCCTGACTCACCAGAAGTTATAATCAGACAGCCTCTAGCTCTGTGCCCCGTAAGGGTACAACCGCGTCCCGCAGCAGCCCTCCGGGACGGGGAGAGTCCACCCCCCCACCAGCCAGACGATCAGCTAGATGAGCCGTTTCAGGAGGAGGCGGATCAATCTGGGTCAGAGACTGAGACCGAAAGCAGACAGGAGTCAGAGCAGGAAGAGGAGGACACATCTTCCCAGACTGAGACAGGCAGTGAAAAATCCACTGGCAGCGTTAAATCAGCAGCTGCAGGCAAGACTCCCCAGACTCGGCGAGTCACAAAGCTGAAAACAGCAGCCCCCGCAGCAGCACCCCTTAAGGGATCGCAAGGCACTACTAGGAAACAGAAAGCCCGCACAGGAGTATTAGCCCCCCTTCGGCAAGTCCCGGGAGTTCCCGTGAGAGATGCAGATGACCGGATAGTACCGGGACCCCTAAATTTAGTTTATGTGCCTTTCTCCACAACCGACCTGTTAAATTGGAAATTGCATTATGCTTCCTACACTGACAAGCCCCAGGAGCTCACAGATTTAATGAACACAATTATGCAAACCCATCAACCTACATGGGCAGATTGTCGTCAGCTCCCGTCAACCTTATTTTCTACTGAGGAGAGGACACGAATTAAGCGAGCAGCCACTGATTGGTTAGCTGACAATCCTTTAGCAGACGGAGGGGTAAATGCAGGAATAGATAACCGTGATGCAGCGCAGAGGGAGTTCCCCAATGAAGACCCCCGGTGGGATCCCAACACTGAAGAAGGATCTAAATCGTTATCACGATTTCGCCAAGGCCTTATGCAGGGTCTGAAAAGGGGGGGCCAGAAGGCTATGAATCTCACCAAGATAAGTGAAGTTATTCAGGGCATAGATGAAAGCCCAGCAGTATTCTATGAAAGATTAGCTGAAGCATACAGAATGTATACTCCCTATGATCCAGATGCACCCGGAAGCCTATGCATGGTGAATTCTACCTTTGTAAGCCAGTCACAGCCAGATATTAGACGCAAATTACAGAAACTAGAGGGGTTCGCGGGCATGAATGCAACTCAGTTACTGGAAGTCGCTCATAAAGTGTTTGTGAATCGTGATAATGAAAGACAGAGAGAAAGTGATCGAAAGATGAAGAAGAAAGCGGATTTTTTGGCTGCGGCCATAGCTGAACAGAAAACAGGAGGTCCCCCTAGTCAAAGGAGCAGAGGAAGAGGGAGGGGCCGAGGAGAAAACCGGACCCCATTAGGCGCAAATCAGTGCGCTTATTGCAAAGAAGAAGGACATTGGAGGAATGCATGCCCGCGACTCGAAGACAGTCCCCGTGAGGAGGACGAGGATGCCCCTCGGAGAGGGAGAGGCAGGCCCTACAACCGCAGAGGAACCAATCGAGAGCGGTATCAACAAGAACGAACGGAAGCCATACAGGCAGTGGCATCAGCCACCTATGATCTTGAAGAGGTAGAATAGGACAGACCGGGCTCTGAATTCGCATTAGGTCTCCAGGAGCCTATGGTCAGCATACAAATAGGAGACCAATTCATGGACTTTATGGTCGATACTGGAGCAGAACACTCTGTAGTAGATAAGCCAATAGCCCCTTTCTCTGCAAGAACAGTTACCATTGTGGGAGCAACTGGTAACAAAACCACAAAACCTTTTCTTCAGAATCGCATCTGTGACTTCCGGTTTAGCCACGGAGGAGAGGAGACGTGCGTGAGAGAGCTCTCCACCCGCCCGGAAAAAATCGGGTAGATATAGCTCCCAAGAGGCCTGGAGAAGATGCCGAAATTGGTGAAGTCCAAACCCCCTAATCCGATTAAGGATTTGTATGCGGCGAAAGCCGGGGCTGTGAAGGCGGCAGCGACCGGGCCGACGGCGTCGCCTGCGCCGCTCTCTCCAAGTGAGTCTGAAGGCCCAGAGGTGCGTGAGGGGGAGGAAGCGACGGGGACTACACTGGAGGCCGTGTTGCGAGAAATCCGAGACTCGAAAGATGAGATAGTGGAACGAGTCTCGCAGAAGCTGGAGGAGAAATTTGCAGATCTGGGGCAGCGGCTCGAGGAGGTGGAGGCCAGGGTGAGTCAGACGGAAGACTCTCAGGCCACGCTGCAGCGCACGGTGAGCTCGTTGCAACAACAGCTCAGCTGGTTGCATGCTAAGTCGGAAGATATGGAAAATCGGGACCGGCGATCCAACTTACGCATTTTCGGGGTGCCGGAAGGAGTTGAAGGTACAGACACTATGGAATTCGTGGCAGATCTGTTGAAGACTTGTTTCCCCGGGGCCCCATCAGTTCCCGCTTTTGAGATAGAACGGGCGCACAGAGAGCTGCGGCCTAAGCCAGGGGCGTCCGGCCCACCACGTGCGCTCATTGTCAAGCTCCTGCGGTTCCAGGACAGGGAACATGTGATTAGAGCGGCCCGGAAATCTAAGTTTGTGAATTACAGAGACTGGAAAGTTTATGTGTTCCCGGACCTTGCCTCTGAGACAGTTAAACGCCGGAAGGATTTGATTAAACTGAAAGAGAGTTTGGCCCGGAGAGGCATTCAAGTGGCGATTTGGTACCCGGCTAAGATTACCATGTTGGTGAATGGTACGCGGCGCTTCTTTGCTTCAAAAGAGGCCTTGGAGAAATTCTTGAAGTCTCAGTCGGGGAGATCGGAGTGTGAGCAAGAAGACCTACCGAGGGAAGGCCCGGTGGCGGCAGCGGCGGAGGTGGCAACGGCGGGGCTGGCCTGAGCAGGATAACAGACTTATTGTTGGCCTGTGGCGTAAGCTAACCCCGGGACATATCTGTGGGACTTCTGACTTTTGAGAAATGAGGGGGAGGCTGGTGGAATAAGTTCAGTTTTATCTGTGGGTCTAAGGGAGGATGGTGGTGGGAAGGGGAGGGGCAGGACATTGGCCTGTATTTTGGGAGCTTTGCAAGTGGGTAGTGCCCCCTGCACGGGCACCCTAGCAGTGGGTATGGAACGAGGAGTGAGTGGTGGGGGTCGGGGTAATGGGTGAGTGTGGGGGGTGGCAGGGCGGGTTGTGTGGAGGGTGGATGGCTGGTGGGCTATTGGGGGTCGAAATGTTTAAAAATTGTGGCGAGTGGGGGATGGTGATACAAGTGTTGGGGGTTGGTTGTATGTTATTTGTTGCTTGTGTGATTGGTGTGTGTTGGATGTTGCGGCTTTGTCCGGGGTCCCAGGGGGAGAGTGAGGTGGGTTGATGGCTGTGTCCAATGCCAGGGGCTTGCGGGTAGCCTCCTATAATGTACGGGGGTTTAATAGTCCCATTAAAAGGAAACGGGTACTGGCCCAGTTAAATAAGCAGCGAGTGGATGTGGCTCTGATTCAGGAGACACATTTGACCGCGGCGGAGCAAGAGAAACTCAAGGCCCAGGGTTTTGAGCAGTTATATGGCTCACCCTATAATTCTAAAAAACGTGGGGTTGTGGTATTAGTCCATAAGCGGGTACGGTTTGTTCCATATGAGAGTGGGGGTGATGCGGAGGGACGAGTGATATGGGTGGTGGGGAGAGTAGACTTGCGAGAGGTCTCTTTTCTTAATGTATATGCTCCTAATGGGCAGAAGGGTTCCTTCTTTTCCGACACGCTACGGGAGTTCCAGAGTAAAGCTAAGGGGGATTGGATTGTGGGGGGGGATATGAATTGTGTGGTGGGGGCTCAGGATCGCTCTAATTTTTGTCAGAAAAGGCATGGGAATGAGGGTAGGGAGCTCGAGAAGTGCCTAAGCGACTTTGAGCTGGTGGATATTTGGCGGTGGGAAAACCCCGGAGGGCGGGAATACACATGCTACTCAGCGACACAGGAGACCTACTCAAGATTGGATGTACTTTTGGGGAAGCGAAACCAACTAGGGGTTTTAGTAAATGTTAGGATTCTTCCGATTACTCTCTCTGATCATGGGATGGTGGTGGGGGAATGGTGTGGACGTGGTGGAGGGGGGGGAGGAGGGGGAGGAGGGTGGCGGGGCAATGTGTCGTTGTACCAGTCCACAGAAGGGCAGGCTATGCTTAGGAAGGCGTGGAAGGACTATCTGGAATGGAATGATAATGGGGAGGTAGCGGACGCCACGCTCTGGGATGGGGGGAAGGCCTATATGAGAGGTAGATTGATTCAATTTGGGAGTCAGAAAAGGCGGGAACGTGAGGCGCTGCGCCAGCAGTTGATGCAGGAATTGACACAGTTGCAGAAAGTTCATAGCGGGGGAGGATCCAGAGCAACGAGACAGAAGTTGTTGGGGTTAAGGGCGCGGATTAATGCCATGGATTTGGAGGAGGTAGAGCGGATGATGAGAGCCACCAAGAGGAACTTCATGGAGGGTGGGAATAGAGCTGGGAAGTTGCTCGCGCGTCAACTCCAAAAGAAGCGGGAGAGTAGGACTGTCCGCGAGATAGTGGACGAAAAGGGAGAGCGGGCAGTGGCCAGTCGAGCTATCTGTGATGCCTTCCGGAGGTACTATGAAGAGCTATATAGGCGGCAAGAGGGGTCCAGTACGGAAGGGATAGCGGAATATTTGGGGGGTCTGGAATTCCCCAGGGTGGACGCCGATACGGCGAGTTGGTTGGGGCGGCCGATTTCGGTGTCAGAAGTGCTTGGAGGGATTAAGAAACTGCCCAAGGGAAAGGCGGCTGGGGAGGATGGTTTTCAAGCGGAATATTATCAGGTGCTGCGGGAAGAGGTGGCCCCGTTTCTGGCGCGGTTGTTCTCTGGTCTACTACGGGGGGAACGCCTACCGGAGTCAATGGCACAGGCCAATATAGTGGTCCTTCCAAAAGAGGGGCGACCTCCAGAGAGCTGTGGGAATTACCGTCCCATCGCTTTAATTAACAGTGACGCGAAATTATATGCAAGATCCTAGCAAGTAGACTGGAGAACATCTTGCCTAATTTGGTCCACCCGGATCAAACGGGGTTTATAAAGGGTAGGCGGCTGGCAGATAATGTCCGAAGGGCGGTGGGGTTGCTCCATCACATTAAGGACCAGGGCTCCCCGGCGCTCTGTGTGGCGTTGGACGCCGAGAAAGCCTTTGACCGGGTGGAGTGGGAGTTTTTGTTTCAGGTTATGGGGCGGATGGGACTGGGTGCGGGTTTTATTCAGGGTGTGAGGGCGCTGTATCACCGCCCGGCGGCTCGCATCTGGGTGAATGACCAGATCTCGGATCGGTTTTATCTGCAAAGGGGGACTAGACAGGGATGTCCCATGTCACCCCTCCTGTTTGCTATAGTAATCGAAGCCCTCGCGATTAGGATTCGTGGGCAGGACCGGATTCGGCCAGTGGTGGTGGGGGAGGCCGCGCACAAGATCCTGCTATACGCGGATGATACGCTGCTTTTTATGTCCCGCCCGGAAGAGTCTTTGCCCGCTCTCTTATGGGAACTGGAGCGGTTTGGGGCAGTATCGGGATTTAAGGTCAACCTGTCTAAGACGGAGGCTTTGGCCTTGGGGGGGTTGCGGGAAGTTGATCTTCCGTCCTTCCCTTTTAAGTGGTCCCAGGGTACACTTAAATATTTAGGGGTGCGTATTTCAGCGGATCCCTCAGAGCTGTTTGCATTGAATTTCCGACCACTGATGGGGCAGATAACTCAACTGCTGGAAGGTTGGGCGTCTCTGCAACTGAGTTGGCGGGGACGAGTGGAAGTACTTAAAATGACCGTGCTGCCGAAGTTCTTGTTTCTATTCTCGCAACTGCCTATTAGGCTTCCGGGGCAGCTGCTGAAGCAGTGGGATAGCCGGTTGGTGCGCTTTGTGTGGGGGGGAAGGAAGGCGCGGATTGGTCGGGGTGGCTTACTTCCACCTAAGGGGCAGGGAGGGGTACGGCTGCCTTCGCTGCAGTGGTACCATCAGGCGTGTATCTTGCGGGCCTGGCGTGACCACTCTGGAAGGGGGGGGCAGGGGCCCTGGGTGGAGTTGGAGAGGTCGGCGATGGGGGAGCCTTCCTTGGCTAAGTGGTTAGCGGACGGCGAAGGGGGTAGAGGGCGCGTACGGCGACATGGACACCCCTTCTTGGAGGCTATGGCTGGGATCCATGTCCTAGGAAGGAGAAGGGGGTGGTTTCCTAGTCCCTTCTCTCCATGGTCTACTATTGGAGAGTTCCTCCCACTCCGACAGGCAGCATGGGTGAAGAAAGGGAGGCAGTTGGTAGACGGACGGTTGGAAATGCTCCAGGAGTTTGTGGTGGATGGGGTTGTCCGGTCTCACAGTGATCTGGAAGGAAAGGTTCAGGAGAAAATACCATTCTATCAATATTTCCAAGTCCGACATCTTTTAGATTCAGGGGATGTCAAGGCCCAGGTTTGTCGGGAAGGGACACGGATGGAAACGGTATTGTATCACGGGAAGGGGGACAGGGGGATTATAGCTAAGATTTATAATGTTCTCTTGCAAGAAGGAGTTGGCTCCGGACCGGCCTTGCACCAAGTACGGTGGCATAGGTGGTTGGGGGAAGACCTGAGTGAAGAGGTATGGGGTAAGATCTATACGCAAATCAACAGGTGCACCTGGGTGTCCTCCTGGCGTCAGACGCAATTACAAATTGTTCATGGGGCTTATTGCACTCCCCGACAGTTGTATCTGGCCGGAGGGCTCCCTACGGACAAATGTTGGAGGGGCTGTGGGGGACGGGGAGGGTTTCTCCACATGTGGTGGGAGTGTCCCGTGATCCAGATCTTTTGGGGAAGGGTGCAGGGGAGAATTGGGGGAATCATGGGGAGCGGACCAGGCCTTGGGTCGCTCCGTGAGTGCCCGGAGTGGCTTTTGGGCTTGCAGGCCGAGGCTGGTAAGGGGAAATGGCGGGAGTTGTTGGACGCGAAGTTGCGATTGGCTGCAAGGCTGGCGATTGCTGGGAAATGGAAGAGTGTGACTGGGCCCACTGAGGAGGCTTGGGAGGCCAAAGTGGAAGCTGCGGTACGGTTTGACCTGTTGACCTACCGGTTACGGGGTAAAGAATGGATGTTTCATAAGATCTGGGATGCGTACCTGGAGGGGAGGACAGGACACTGATACGGGGATTACAGGGGGGCCGGGGGGCTGGACATCTAACACACACACACACACACACACAGAGTTTTAGAGTTTAAGAGTTTGCGGTTTGTTCTTACTGTTTGGGGAATGCTTGGAGTTAGGCATGGTATATTTAGGATATGGTAAATGGTGTTCACTGTTACAGGATGTGGTGGGAAGGTTTTATGGGTGTGGCCTCTCAAGGCGAGGGGATTACTATGGGATAAGAGGGTGTTGCACACTCAGCGGGGGAATGTAGGTTCCATCTGAGATGTTTTTCATAGCTTTTGGGCTTTTTGCAACACTCCGAGTTGGGTGGGTAGGTCGGGGAGAGGCGGGAGGGTTTGGTTTTTCTGTACTTGTTTTGGATATGCCTTCTTTTATCCTGTATGTCACGATGCTTAATAAAATATGTTTAAAAAAAAAAAAAAAAAAGAATCGCATCTGTAATCTGGGAGGCCAGCAAATAACACACCAATTCCTTTATATGCTTGAGTGCCCAGTGCCACTACTGGGACGAGATATGCTAGCCAAATTGCAGGCCCAAATATCCTTTACTGAGAAAGGAGAAATGCAAATGACAGTAAACTCAAAGCCCTCTGGACTAATGGTTCTTACAGTTCCCCGAGAAGAAGAATGGAGATATTACAGCACCGAACCAGGTACCGAGCCAGTAAAAGACACTTATTTCGAACCAACTCTGAAAAGTAATCAATGCCCCTGCTGGAGTATGGGCAGAAGGCAATCCACCGGGCCTGGCCAAACACATAGCTCCAATAATTGTGAATCTAAAACCCAGTGCAGTACCAGTGCACGTCAAGCAGTACCCCCTCCCAAGAGAAGCAATTGAGGGCATCCATCGCCATTTGTTGAGATTACTGGAGTATGGCCTACTTGAAAAATGCCAGTCACCCTGGAATACCCCTCTCTTGCCAGTAAAGAAGCCTGGGACAGGAGACTACCGCCCAGTGCAAGACTTAAGGAGAGTAAATGACACAGTTGAAACTATACATCCAATTGTGCCAAATCCCTACACACTCTTAGGACTGATCCCTGCTGAAGCTACCCACTTCACTGTTTTGGATTTGAAAGATGCCTTCTTCTGCATAAGATTAGCCCCTATTAGTCAATTATTGTTTGCCTTTGAATGGGAGGACCCTGTCTCAGGAAGGCGGGGCCAACTCACATGGACACGATTGCCTCAAGGATTCAAGAATTCACCACCATTTTCAGTGCCGCATTAAACCAAGATCTTTCAAGCTACCCAGTGGCCCCTGAGAAAAGAGTACTCCTCCAATATGTAGATGACCTACTGGTAGCTGCCACATCACAAAGTGAATGTATACAAGCCACTACTGACCTCTTGCAACTATTGGATGAAGCTGGATACAAAGTTTCCAGAGCAAAAGCACAGCTATGCCAAAAAGAAGTAAAATACTTGGGCTTCCGCCTGACCAAAGGGAGCCGACAATTAGGAAGAGAGAGAAAAGAAGCCGTGTGCAGTATCCCAACCCCCCGACCAGAAAGCAAGTCAGAGCCTTTCTGGGAGCTGCAGGGTACTGCCGGATATGGATACCCAACTTTGCTCGGATTGCTAAGCCACTATATGAAGCCACCAAGGGAGAAGAAAAGTCACCACTGGAGTGGGGACCTGAGCAGGATGCAGCTTTCAGGACCCTGAAGGAAGAGTTGATGTCGTCACCAGCACTTGGATTACCAGACGTCCACAAGCCTTTCCGTTTATTTGTACATGAATTACAAGGAAATGCTCTAGGCATGTTGACTCAGAAACTAGGACAGTGGGAGAGACCTGTGGCATACCTGTCGAAACAATTGGACACTGTGGCCAAAGGGTGGCCACCATGTTTGAGAGCAGTTGCAGCTACAGCATTATTAGTAAGTGAAGCAGACAAGCTCACCTTAGGACAGAACCTACGTGTCACTGTACCACATGCAGTACTTGCCCTCATGGAACAGAAAGCAAACCATTGGCTCACCAACTCCCGAATGCTGAAATACCAGAGCATGTTGTGTGAGAATCCACAAATACAACTAGAAGTGAGCCATGCCTTGAATCCAGCCACATTGATACCCATCAGTGAAGATCCTCCAGAACATGACTGTATAGAGGTCATGGATACTGTATTCTCAAGTCGACCCGACCTGACAGATGTGCCCTTAGAGAATCCTGATCAGACCTATTTCGTGGATGGAAGCAGTCTCATCCTTGATGGACGACGCTGTGCCGGGTATGCAGTAGTCACCCGGGAGGAGGTTGTTGAATCATCAGCCCTTGCATCAGGCACATCGGCCCAAAAAGCAGAATTGATAGCACTCACCAGAGCATTAGTGTTGGGTGCAGGACTCTTGTTAAACGTATACACTGACTCGAAGTATGCCTTTACCACTTTGCATGCCCATGGAGCTCTCTATAAAGAACGAGGGCTCATCACCTCAGGAGGCAAATCAGTCAAGTACGGCCCGGAAATACTGATGCTATTAGATGCAGTATGGGCCCCTACACGTGTTGCTGTCATGCACTGTCGAGGACATCAAGCAGGAAAAGGAGAAGTTGCCCAAGGAAACAGATTTGCCGATGCCTCAGCACGCAAAGCTGCCATGACAGGCCAGATATCACCACAAGCGACACCAATACAAGCAGCCTTATTTCCGGTACCTCTCAATTTATGGACACCACGATATACCACCAAAGAATTGGACTACTACTGTAACAGAGAAGAGGGAGTACTGAAAGATGGATGGATTGAGCTACCACCACCCGAGGGCAGTCAACCCCCAGGACGCATAGTAATCCCTGAATCACTGGAACCAGCTTTTGTCAAAGCCTTTCACCAAGCCACGCATTATGGGAAGAGTGCTATGGAGAAAGCACTAAAACCACATTTTTGTATCGCTTTGTTGGGAGCCCTGTCAGCTTCAACAGCCCGCCAGTGTCTAATTTGTGCCAAGAACAATGCCAAACAGGGTCCCACGCCACCTCCCCAAGTTCAGTCTGCAGGTGTTACCCCTATGCACCACCTGCAGATAGACTTCACTGAAATGCCAAAGGCCAATGGATACCGTTACTTGTTAGTACTAGTCTGTACCTTCTCTGGTTGGGTGGAAGCTTTCCCCACCAGGACTGAAAAAGCCCGAGAAGTTACCAAAGTTCTGTTGAGAGAAATTGTCCCCAGATTTGGAATTCCAGCAGTAATAGGGTCAGACAATGGACCCTCCTTTGTGTCTCAAATTACCCAACAGTTAGCAAGAGCCTTACAGATACAATGGAAGTTACACACTGCATACAGACCCCAAAGTTCAGGAAAAGTTGAGCGAATGAATAGAACTTTGAAATCTCAGATGTCCAAGCTATGTCAGGAGACCCACCTGAAGTGGCCCCAGGTTCTCCCAATAGCATTACTTAGAATACGCTCATCCCCTGTAAAGTCATCAGGGTTTTCCCCATTTGAAGTTATATATGGCAGGCCTCCACCAATAGTGCAGGGTGTCAAAGGTAGTCTGTCACAGATTGGTTCAGAGATAACCAGACAAGAACTTCTAGCTCTTAGTTCTGTTCTGCAGACTCTTCACATGTGGATACAGGACCAGTTGCCTATCAACTTGACGGAACCCCTGCATCCCTACAAGCCAGGTACCTCGGTGTGGATCAAAGATTGGAAGAAGACACCGCTGGAACCCCATTGGAAGGGACCATACACCATCATCCTGTCTACCCCAACTGCAGTAAAGGTGGCAGAGATCGAATCCTGGATCCATCACAGCAGAGTCAAGCCAGCAGCAGTTCCGGATCCGGACCAGTGGACAGCAGAGCCACATCCTGACATCCCTTTGCGTCTCACCCTGAGGCGGCAACCAGCAGCATAAAGACACCTCTTGGGCCATCCAAGGCCTACACTAAGGCCTACACTGTTTTGCAGTAACAAGACAAGTCTTTCGAAGAGGATTGTTGTTCCTGATACAAGAGAGAACTTGCTCTCCTTATCTTTGTGTTCTAATATTTGCTCACCTGAGTCATCCCAGAGGACAGTGACATTTCTAGATCTACAGCCCTACTCCTGCCACACTAGCTGGTAGGTCTACGTACGGCAGAAGCTTGAGGATCTCCAATCAACATTGATGCCCGTTGAATTGCTTCATTAGCAAACGGGCCAGCAGAGAACGTCGAGGTCAAGATTTTCCAGCGGAGATCCCAGAGAACTACAATCAACATGAACCTTTGTTTCTATCTTACTTTGGTTGTTTGCATCGGGGGACTTGAACTGAGCCATGCTTTACCCCCATGCACTGCTTGCATTACTTCTACTCGAACTGGGACGAAAGTGACTCAGACTTTGCTTTATCATTCTTACTATACCTGTACTGGTACGGTAAGCCGGTGTATTATAACACTACTGAACTGAATGTTTGTAATACAGGGACTACTAAAGTTTGCTTTAACCCACATCAGAACCCATCTTATTACACCCTAGAAATAAGGTGGAATGATGCTGATGGAGCTTTGCTTAATGCCACACCCCCACTCACTGATCCTACGAAGTCTGCTATGTTGTATTTTGATGCTTGTGATGCCATCAATAGAGAAAGTCGTTCCAAGTGTGGAACTTGGAAAAAAGCATATTCTCAAGATCACAAATATATGTGTCCAGAAGGGACTACTGGATGGGGAGAATGTACAGGTAAGCGGGTGTTAGCTAATGTATACAGTACAGCCCCAGTTGCAGACTACTACTGCCCGAAGTGGGAATGTGTTTTTTACGCAACCTGGAAAACTGGTATGGTAGAATATAGAGACAATCGAATGGCTACGTTAACTAAGCCATATGTTAAGAATCCTGAAAACTGCAAGAAAGGTGCCTGCAACCCTTTAGAATTATGGATACGTAACCCTAGTGCATGGAAACAAGGATATACATTTGGACTTAGAATTGCAGGTTCTGGGTCAGATCCCGGAACCATTGCGTACATTAGATTGAACACCCAAGCCCATAGATCATCACGATACCATATACACAACACTTTCTATGAGACTATGCATGTAAATAAGTTTGATATCCCTCATCCCTCTCAGAATTTATTCCTAGAGTTGGCCGGAGCTGTGGTATCCAGTCTCCGCATTTCAGATTGTTATTTTTGTGGTGGAACCAAGATGGGTGATCAGTGGCCTTGGGAGGCCCAAGAGTTGAATTACTCAGTAGTTTACAATCAGACAGAGCTACACAAGACTACCAGCGAATGGGTATTAGCACACCCAATAGTTGGACGGTTGTGTTATGCTCGAACTGGACCCCAATTTACCTCTAAAGTAGGACAGCTTGTCTGTCTTAGCCAAAAGTTCTATAATGATACCACAAAACGGACATCTTGGTGGTCAGGAGTTAATGAATCAGAGCCCACCAATCCCTTAGCACGGTTCCCCGAGCTTGCCCCTCTATGGACTAACCTTGACCGACATCATAATTGGCAAGCCCCACCTGGCCTATACTGGATTTGCGGAACCCGAGCATATGCCCGACTCCCTATCTATTGGGAAGGAGTGTGTGTCTTAGGAACTATTCGACCCTCTTTCTTTCTGTTGCCCACAGAACATGGTGAACAATTAGGCTACCCAGTTTATTCAAAGAGACCAAAAAGAGCAGCCTTACAGATAGGCAAGTGGGAGAAATGGGATGGTGAAGATTGGCCACCAGAGCGAATTATTGCCTATTATGGACCTGCCACTTGGGAGAAAGATGGCATGTGGGGATATCGTACCCCAATTTATATGTTGAATAGAATTATACGCCTGCAAGCGGTAGTTGAACTCATCACTAATGAAACTAGCCAAGCACTCACACTTTTGGCTAGACAAAGCACACAAATGCGCACTGCAATCTATCAAAATCGATTAGCACTAGACTACTTATTAGCTGCTGAAGGAGGAGTCTGTGGTAAGTTGAACCTCACAAATTGTTGTCTGAAGATAGATAAGGGTCAGGTTGTTGAAGAAATTGCTGAACATATGCGGAAACAAACTTATGTGCCAGTACAGACCTGGCATGGTCTTCAGATACCCAATTGGTTTGCATCTATCTTTTCTGGGTTAGGAGGATTCACTACTTTTGCTATGATAGTACTAATCTTTGTAGCTTTGTTCTTTATGTTACCATGTATAATCCCATGTTGTATGCGATCTATCAACAGTGTTATTGAGAACACCGTGGAGCGGAAGACCGCAACTAAGATTTTGGCCTTATGGCACCCTAATCCTATAGCCAATGGTCGGAACCCGACCCCAGTGTAATTGAGTGATTTAACTCTCACACCTTATTAGTAATAGGGTGAGATTAATCAAAGGGGGGAATGTGGTAGGCGAAGGCCTATGATCCATGGTGTCTGACGTAAGCAGGGAGGCCTAAACAGCTTGACCTGTAAGTGGAGCCTGTGGAGAGGCCCAAAGGAATTACACATTTCCCCAAATGCTGCTATTGTAGAAACGAAACTTAACTGAGCACAATTAGGTATAGCTAAGCAGAATCGAAACTTAGAAAGTAGAGAAAAACAAGTTTAATTGGTACTGATAAGGTGTGCTATGCTTCTGTGAAATTAATTAACTGTGCTGAAAGAAAAGTTACAGTGCCCTGCTTCCCATATGCTTTAACTAGCTGAGCGACCTTGGAGGAGAGATGTAACAAGTTAGAGACACTGACCATTGTAATTGGGACTAGAAGGGGGGTGAGCAGGTGCTGGGCCCAGACCAGAGTCCCAATTGGATAGCCATATCAGTACCGGGACCAATAGAAGGTGTACGAGGGATTACCGGGACCAATGAAAGGTTTGCCTATGTCTAGAATGGGAAAGAAAGCTATAAAAGTTGTTGTTTTACTAGAAATCATTGCTCAGCCATTTTGAATTTGATTCTGCTTGAGACTTGTGCACAAATAAATGATTTGGACCTTCTGAACAGACTCCTGGTATCATTGGTTTGTATGTGCTCTGCTGCTACATTACAAGGTAGATGTAAGACAGTCCCTGCTCATCAGATTTTAATCTAATCAACACAGAGTAAAACTGGGGATTAGAGTATGATAAGATACACAAGTAGAGGACAAGAGAGTGAGGATCATTAGGAACCAAAAGCGGATTCAAAGAGGTGGGTTTTTAGCCTGGATTTGAATAGGGATAGAGAAGAGGCCAGATGCACAGACTGAGGTAGTTTGTTCCAGGCATATTGAGCAGCAAGACAGAATGAATGAAGTCTGGAGTTGGCAGTGGCAGAGAATGGCACAGATAAAAGGGATCTGCCAGAGGAGCAGAGTTCCCAAGAAAGTGTTTAGAGTGAAATAAGGGAGGAAAAGTAGTGAGGAGCCACAGAATTAATGCACTTGTAGGTCAGTAGCAGAAGTATGAACTGGATGCGGAAACTGATCAGGAATGATGAGAAGGAGGGTTTACATGACCACAGCAAGACTGGCGGAAGGTAAGTCATACAGCTGAGTTTTTAATAGATTGAAGAGGAGAAAGATGATTCAGAGAGAGGCCAGTGAGGAGCAGGTTGCAATAGTCGAAGCGATTAGTGAGTGGATACTGTGTGAGTAAAAAGGAAAGGACAAATTTTGCTATAATAGAGAAAGAAGTGGCAGGTTTTAGCCATCTGTTGGACGTGGCCAGAGAAAGAGTAGAGTCAAAGATGACCCCAAAATTGCAAGCTCAGGAAATGGGGAGGAATGTAATGTCATCCACAGAAACAGAGAAGGGAGGAAGAGGGGAAGTGGGGTTAAGGAAAGATAAGGAGCTCAGTTTTGGCCTTGTTCAATTTCAGACGATGGTGAGACATCCAGGCAGCAATGTATGATAAAGCAAGCAGAGATCTGGGACTGAATCCCTGGAGTGATTTTAGACGCAGAGAGGTGGATTTTAGTCATCAGCATCAAGATGGCACTCAAAACCATGGGACTGAAGAGAGGGAGGGGAAGGTAGATGTGAATCCGTGGAGAATTCAAAGCTAATCTTTTGGATTTTATCATGGAAATAGTCAGCCAAGGTCTGGGCAGAAAGTGAAAAAGGGATTGAGGGTGAAGGAACCTTGAGGAGAGAGTTAAGCGTAGCAAAGAGATGGCAAGGGTCAAAGGCAAGAGTTAGTCAGATGGACATAGTACTCTTGCTTGGCGAGTGCTATGGTTGACTGAAAAGAGGTTAGCATCTACAGATATGAAAACAAAGAAATTTAACACATACACAAATTGAAAAAAAGACAAGATTGGACCACTTCTTTACTTCTGAAAGATAGAGAGGTGTATCATGTACTGCGTACATCTGGTAGAACTATACAAATAATCAATGGCCCTAGCTACATCTAGATGCTTACTGCAATGGAGAAGGGCAGCTGTACCAAAATCAGAGGATGATGGAGGGAACCTTTTGCCTTTCTCTCTCGTGCTCTAGGAATCCTTTGTATCTGCTTCTTCTACCTCTGTGTAATAAATATTCAATAAGTATTGCAGTTGCTATGCAAGTCCGACTATGTGGCACCATCAGCTCTGCATTAACCCACTCATTTACCTTTGAGCTAAATGGGGTGTTGCTCCCAAAAACTAGTTAGAAATGTATTTTTTGTATTTAGCATGTGCAAAGCTTCCTACCCCCCAAAAGGTATCACCCTTAAACCTTTTTTTTGTTGACCTTCACTTGCATGTACAATGAATTTCAAATACATGCAGACCTAAGTACAAAAGATCTATCAAAACTGTGAAGGGGTACAGGTAAGTTACTAAGGTTGAAAAACACTGGACTAGTCGTCCAAACTGCAATCTGCAGTTGAAAACTGCATTCATTCAAAAAATCTGAAACCCTTTGACATGTTAACCCCTCTCATTTTACAATTAAATACATAGAAAAAATGGCTGAAGACAAGAACACCAGATCTCCAAATCATATCAGATCAGCCAGCCATCTTGTCCCACTACCAAAGCTTTGTGACAGTTTTATATCAGTTATATTTTATTCCATAGGGCAAAATTCTAAAATACTTACCAACTGAATATAGAAATCAGAAGGACTATTCACATGACAGACAACAATGGCAACTTCCTTCATGAGCTGTGGTAATATAGGTGGACAGTATTGCAATATTGTATCATTGTCTGTCTGAGTAACAAGTTGAGAGCGAAACCTAGAGAAACAGTTCAAATATGCTTAGTTTCCCATATGCATTAAAGTAAGGAGTTTAGCTGTAAACAACTAGTGTCATCCATGAGGGCAGGTTAAGTCATTAACACAATGAGTGATGTCATTTAACACTGAAAAAATATACCCTAGATGTGCTAGAAAAGGCTAGAAATCCTGAAAAGGAGTACACATTCCTTGACCATCAGTCTAATAATATAGATAATGAAAATTATTTTAATTCTGTTGACAGGAGAGAGGATTCAAGTTCCTGCTAGCCACCAAGAAAATCAGAATCTCAGATAAGCAATTTAACATTCTCCAAGGACAAGCAGGATTAAACAGCCCCAAACTAAGTCTTGAAATCAACTTTCCAATCCCTACCAGGGCCAAATTTAAGCTCTTGGCTGCCACAGGTAAAACATTAAAAAGTGCTTGTTTAGGTCCGTGGGGGGGGGGGTTTAATTTGTGCAGCTTCCCCCCCCCCCCCAACATTATTCTTAATGGTTGTACCTACCATTCTATTTTTTGAAGTGCAAAGGTTATTTATGTTTCCTTTAATTAAAAAAAATAGAGCTGGTAACCTGCACAGAACAGCAGGTGCAACCCTAAACAAAAGCACAGAGGGACCAGTCTAAAAAGAGAAGCAGGTACAATTCTAGCTACCTTTGCACTCTCAGCAGGAGACACAGACTTCAAAAGGCTTTCTAATCTTGGCACCTGAAGCAAGTGCATCTGTTGCCTATGCATAAATCAAGGCCTCTCCCTCTTCAAGATAACACAGAAAAAGGTACTGAAAGGGAAGTTGAACAATTCTGAGGTTCTTCAATAACAAACGATGAGAGGTAAGCATGTGTTGAACCAAACCAAATAACCAAGCATCTCTCTTCAACAAATACAAGAACAGGATGAGTTGTGGAAGTTGCTTTTCATCTTACATTCCGAGCTTTTACATGTCCTTCTAAAGATAGGAGTACTTTGCCACAGCAAGTATCCATTCTGAGATCCAATTTTCAATTGCATGTTTTGAGAGAGCTAGCCCAGGTTTATTAAGGTAACAAGAGAAAAGTTGTGTGGGTTTTCTAAAAATCTTCTCTCAAGATTTTTTTGATGTCAGCCTGAGGCTGTTCTCTTGATTTTCATCATTTTTGTCACAATGGACCTACCAAGTAACAGCAGATCAGTTACATCAGCAGTACACCTGTTAAATTGTGGGGCCCTACAAAGTTCTGCTCAGTCCCTCCCTACTATTTAATATCTGCCTCAGCCCCCTGGCAAACCTTATTCAAGCGCTGAGATTTATACCGATGAAATCCTGCTAGTGTCTCAGATTGATTTTCTTCATCCAGATCTTTCTCAAATTAACAGTTGCCTCGAGAAAATATCAGCATGGCTACATATGCATACACGTAAACTTAACCCTCAGAAAACTACAGCTACTTGGATTACTGGTTCGTCATCTAATCCCTTCTTTGGCCCCATCTTTGGATTCAACTCTATTTTAGTAAAGTCGTGTTTCAAATATCTGGGTGTTTTTATTGATTCCAACATTCGTTCAATATCCAAATTGCTCCCCTCTCCCAATCCGCCCTCTGTGCCCTACATCAGTTTTGTGCTCTTTGTTCACTATTAAACCTTCCAGCACAAATATCAATCTTTCTTAATATGGTAATAGCTCACTTACACTACTGCAATACTGCCTTAACGGGATTGCCAAATTACCAACTAAAAAAAGCTCCAAACCATACAAAACATTGCGGTTCATGTTTTGACATGTGCCAAGAAATCTGACACATGACTTTTACCCGTCACCACTGGCTTCCAGTACAGCAGCATATACAATTTTAAGATTCTTTCATTGCTTCCTAAGTCCCTTTATGACAACGCTCCTCAATTTTCTGGTCTCATCATCCCATACGCTCATCCACATTGCCTTTGTTCTCTTCATGGGAATAGGCTTGTCAATCACGCCCCTTCAAGAGTTAAATTTTAATTTATAAGATGCACTGGCTTTTTTTGGTACTGCCCCATCCTTATGGAATTGTTTACCCCTCCCGATTCAACTGGAACCCTTATTTTAAAAGTTTAAAACATTTCTTAAAACTCATTTGTTTCTACACGCAATTGGAATATGGCATGGCTCGGAAGATGGCTAATGGCTAGGCAAACACTTTTTATATTTTGTTACTGTTACAGCTTTCCTATTTTAATAATGGCGTTCTCTCTCATGTCTAATTTTTTTTTCTTTAATTGTAACACACTCTGTATGTACCCCTACAAAGAGCGGTATATCAAATCTAATAAACTATAGCTATGCAAAGCGTAGTTACTCATCTATAACAGGTGATCTCTGGGAACAGCAAGAATTTAGTCTTCACATATTAGTGACATTGGCACCGACAGAGCCCACGCAGGAACGCTCCCAGGGGTCCAATAGGAAAGCCTTTGGGAGCATGCCATTGTGCCTGAATTGCTGCCTTCCCGCCTTTGTGACTCTCCTTCCTCAGTTGAGTTTGTAGCTCAGATAAAAGGAGAGAACAGAGAGAGAGAGAGAGAGAGAGAGAGAGAGAGAGAGAAACCCTACAACTCCTAGGGGAGGAGGGTGGGTTGTGAAGACTAAATTCCTGCTGTTCCCAGAAATCACTTGTTACAAGTGAGTAACTACGCTATCACCAGCAACAAGCAGGAATGTAGTCTTCACATATGGGACTACCCAGCTCCCAGATGCCAGAAAAATAACCCCCAGAATCGATAGATTTGCCTCAGTGCAGGCCTCAAGAGGGCATGGATCCTTCATGGATGTCTGGCATCGAAATTACGGGATGGAGGGTAGGAGTTGCCCTAAGTCTGAAAGAGGTGCTGGAGTACAGCCTGACTAAAACATGGCATCCTGGCAGGAGTCCTTGGTCAAGACAATAATGAGCAGCAAAGGTATGAATAGAAGGCCAGATGGCTGTTTTGCAGATTTTGTCAATGACTACAGAACTTAGGTATGCTGTGGAGGCAGCCATGGCACAAATATTATGGGCAGTGACGTCACCCTCAAGGGATAGTCTTGCTTTATCGTAAGCAAATGAAATGCAATCTGCTATCCATTTAGAAAGGGTACGTTTGGATACTGGCAAACGCAAGTGACTGGAACATAACATAAGAACATAAGATATGCCATACTGGGTCAGACCAAGGTCCATCAAGCCCAGTATCCTGTTTCCAACAGTGGCCAATCTAGGTCATACGTACCTAGCAGTTCCCCAAAAGACACAGGGTTCCACAATGCTTGTATTGGGTCAGGCACTGATATCCTGGATCCCTTCTTAATAATGGTTTATGGACCTTTCCTCCAGGAACTTGTCCAAATCTTTTTTAAACCCAGCTACACTAACAGCCTTTACTACATCCTGCGGTAACAAATTCCAGAGTGTGATTACACATTGAGTAAAAAAAATATTTTATTTTATTAGTCTTAAATAGTTTATCCTGTAGCTTCATTGCATGTCCCCTAGTCTTTCTATACTCTGATAACGTAAACAATCGATCTACGTTTACCCATTCCACTCTGTTCATTAATTTATAGACTTCTATCATATCTCCCCTCAGACGTCTTTTTTCCAGGTTAAAGAGCCCTAACCTTTTTAGACTTTCTTCATAGGGGTATCCTTCCATCCCCTTTACCATTTTGGCAGCTCTTCTCTGAACCTTTTCTAATAACACTATATCCTTTTAAAGATACGGCGACCAGAATTGCACACAATATTCAAGGTGCGGTCTCACCATGGAACGACAGAGAGGCATTATAATATCCTTTGTTTTATTTTCCATTCCTTTCTTTATGATACCTAGCATTCTATTTGCTCTCTTGGCCGCCGCTGCACAGTGGGCCGAGGGTTTTAACATTTTATCCACAATGACGCCTAAATCTTTTTCCTGGGTGGTGGTTCCTAATGTAGTACACTGCCTCCTATCACATGACTCTAGCTTTGTCAAAGGCTTTCTGAAAGTCCAAATACACTATATCAACCAACTCACCTTTGTCTACCTGTTTATTCACACCTTCAAAAAACCATAACGATTAGTAAGACAAGATCTTCCTTGTCTAAAGCCATGTTGGCTGTCTCCCATTAAGCCATGACTATCTACGTGTTCAGCAATTTTGTTATTTATGATGGTTTCTACCATTTTTCCCAGTACTGACGTCAGGCTCACCGGTCTGTAGTTTCCCAGATCACCCCGGAACCCTTTTTAAAAATTGGCATTACGTTCACCATCCTCCAATCTTCAGGTATTACAGATGATTTTAATGATAGTTCACAGATTACTAATAGCAGGTCTGCAATCTCATATTTCAGTTCTTTCAACATCCTTATTTGAGATGCTAGCTGCACTAGTCGAGTACAATTGTCCAATGTCTAGAACAGCCCCTATTAATTCTAGTGTTTGAGTGGGAACTAGATGGGATTTTGGAAGATTTATGACAAATCCCAGATCCTGCAGTACGAAGGAGGGAAAGGATGAACTTCCTGAGAAGTGGCTGCCCTTTTTAGCCAGTCGTCTCAGTAAGGGAAGACGAATAATCCGAGTGTCCTAAGATATGCAGCTACAACCGCCAAGGGAAGGACTCTGTATTGATAGTGATTTTCCCTGAAGAAGCAGCAAAGATACTTCCAGTGTTCTGGATGAATGCGGATATGAGTACATGCTTCTTTTAGATCTAGAGAACAGGGCCAGTCCTGTCTCTGGAGATAAGGCAGACCTGTTCCTTGTGAGATCATTGTGTTTTGTCTAAGCAAAGCTCAACCTCTGGCTCTGTCCCTGTCCTCTGTTTCGTTCTGCTTTACCCATCCCTGTCCTACCTGCTGATGGCGTTCCTTTCTGGCTTTATGTTTCAGTAGCCAATATATGTATTTTTATTGTACACCGCCCTGATGCTCCGGGCATGGGCGGTATATCAAACCTCACAAATATAGATAAAGAAAGATAAAGATCATCTTGAATTTCTCTTGAACTAGAAGCTTGTTTAGGTTTCTGAGATAGCAAGGAGAATAGAACCCCATCCCCTATTGGGATGTTGGAACCTCTTCTATGGCACACTGACAGAAGAGAGGAGATCTCTTGCTACAGGAGAGCAGTGAGTTGGGGCTGAGAATGATATTCCCTCACTAGAGTGGAGGGGGGGGGGTATGCTTTGTAGATGAAGCTTGTACTCTTCTCGTACTATGGTTAGTGCCCACTGCTCTGAGGTGGTAAGGTGCTACCTGTGGGCATAATGACAAAGCTTGCCTGCTATGTGGAGGGGGTGGGGCTTCTCCAGAGGAAGGGTAGCTATGTTTTATAGGAAGAAGTAAAAAACCAGGCGCAGATTGGGTCTGCGCAGCTGGTTGGGGATTTAGGAGCCTGTGGCTTCTTCTGTTGCTTGGGAGGCTGTTGCTTCCTCTGGGTACCCTGAGGCTGGTACTGAGAAGCTGGGAGGTAAAGGGAGTAAAATTATTTCTTCTACCATAGAAAGGCTTCCCTGCAGCTGCTTTTTTCTTGACATGGTTGGCAGTAATTTTGGGAAGCATTTGAGGGTGGTATTCTCAGACTCTGAGAAGCCTTCTCTTGCCATTCCTTTCCAAACAGGTTCTCACCAGTACCGGGAATGTTACCCAGCTTGTCCTGTACCTCCATTGTTCAAGGTCTGATGCCAGGAGACAGGCAATCCTATGTGCACCTATGCAGATAGATGTTGCTCTGCTAGTGCATTCAAAACACTCAAATGTTGCCCTATTAAAAAATTTGGAAACATTTTGGGCATGTTTGACTAATGTAAGTTAGTCTGTCCCTTTGTCATCAGGGAGAAGAGGAGACACTGATTCCAGATCCCGTTACTTCCCTAAGGAACATACCCATGTAGAGTATATATGAACTTATGCAGGCTGAAAGCTTGGAGGCTTGAAAGCACCAACACCCAAAGGCATCAAGGGTTCTAGATTCTCTGCCAGGGGGATTTGAGGAGTGTGTCTTAGAACTCTTAATTCGACCCACAGTCAATTCCACTACCACTGAGTGGTGTGGAAGCTGTGTTTTCTGGCACCCGGGGCTTCCCGGAACCAGATACATGATATTGAGTCATTGAGTACGGGAAGAAATGGCGAGGGACATTTCCCATATCCAGAGCATCAGATCCTGGAGTATACTGTGAATAGGCAGAGTAGGAGCCTCTTTAGGAGCTGTGGGGTATTGGAGAATCTCCAACTCCTCTGCTCTGGGTTCCTTCTCTGATGCAGGAGTAATGGATACGCCCCTTGCCATATCCTTGATAAACTCTTGGAAAGACATATCTTCTGGAGGGGACATGCATATCTTCTGGAGGGGACATGTTGCAGCGACGGTAAGGGTTCCTCTGGAAGACTTCACAATTCTTGCATACCAATCAATTCATCAACCGAAGAATCAGAATCAGTAGAATCAAAATATCACCGGGAGCGATGCTCTTGCTCCTATAATGTCCAGTACTAATCAAATTCAGTATCGGCCCGAGAGACCCGCCATACCGGTACCTCGGAACCAGGAACGGACTCGAGGGCCGGTATGGGTGGGAGTGTAGCGAGCGGCATGAAACCCGATGCCGACTGCATCAGTATCGTTGACGGTAGCAGTACCGATGCCGCTAACAGAACCGCTAGACTCCACTCAATGGCCAGCATATGCTGATCCATAGAGGTTGCTGATGCCTGGATATCAGTACCAGAAGAATGGGCTACCATTCCAGAGCATGGCAGCAGGAGCTCTCCTAAAATGGAGGCCTCGGGTGCTTCCTGGACCCCTTTTGTGGCTTTGGAGGGGAGGTCCTATCAACGGGGTAGTTTGGCCGGTCAATCTAACTCCAGGACTACACTCGAGGCATCTCTATGTTTAGATAGAGATCTACCTTTGGGAAGACAGCGTGTCTTGGAGGAAAACTTGTGTTTCGATACCCGAGATGCATATAGGAAGATGATGCTCTCTGACACTGAAGCGAGTGAAACCGCATCTGAGGCAAAAATGTGAGCAGAGTTTTGCAGCCCGATTCTGTAGGCCTTTCTTTGTCATCTTCTTGCAGGGGGACATTCAGATGGCTGGTGATCTGGGCTGAGGCATTTAAGACACCAGTCATGGGTATCAGTAACAGAGATAGTGCTACTACACTTAGAACATTTCTTAAAACCACTGGTTGGTTTTTCATCGTGTCAGTAGACTGAATGGAATGCCTAAGGCCCAAAATGGCATCGATGCACCCAGATAATTAATTATGGCTTTTGTTTTTTATATACAGAAAGAA
The DNA here is from genome assembly GCA_033557465.1 of Ichthyophis bannanicus. Taxonomy (NCBI): domain Eukaryota; kingdom Metazoa; phylum Chordata; class Amphibia; order Gymnophiona; family Ichthyophiidae; genus Ichthyophis; species Ichthyophis bannanicus. Next base: position 200,559,489 of record CM066035.1, on the reverse strand, counting down.
AAGAATAAAATCAAAGAGATCGGTTCTGGCGTCGACGGGAAGGCAGACGCAGCCGCAAAACATTATAAAGAAGAAGAATGAAGAATTGTTCTGTGGTGACAGGATTTGCTTCCTGCTGGCTCTGCAGAAAACAAAAAACTGAGGAGGGAGAGTCACAAAGGCAGGAAGGCAGCAACACAGTACTCCGTCAGTACTGATGTCACCCATATGTGAAGACTACATTCCTGCTTGTTCCTGGAAATTGGAGATTCCATGCCCCACTCCAGTAAGAAAACAGGTTATCTAAACCTTCTGTGTATAAGGGCTGGAAAAGAAAGAAAAATGGAAAAACAATGCTCAGAAATACGAGCAGAAAGCCCCTGATGCAGCTGTTAGCGAAACAAAGATCTATGTCGGGCATATAGAAGTCGATTGCAAGGACCTTTGAAATTTGAACTCCAGAAAAGTGTTTTGGAACATTTACTAATAATGGAGTTTTATTTGAAAGGTTTTTTTTTGACTGTCCACTATTGTGATTTTTCCAAAATGAAAGAATATAGGAAGATACGATCGTTGAAGTTAATTTTATCAAAAAAAGGATTAAAGGTTTAAAAAAAGGAAAAAAAAAAAGAAAAATGTAATAAAAAATAATGAAATTTGAATGAATACAATATAAGGAGTTTTTTCAGACCTATGTTGTAGTGATTATATTCTCCTTTGACACAAGGGTTAATCTCATGCACTATGAATGAAAAGCGCAGTTACTCACCTGTAACAAGTGTTCTCCAGGGAGAGCAGGAATCAGTCCTCTCATATGGGTGACGTCGGCACCGACTGGGCCTGCGCAGAGCATTTCCCCAGCTTTCAAAGAAAGATTTTGGGAATGCCACCATGCATGAGTGAACCCTTCCTGCCCAAGGGTGCCATCTTAATCAGTCAGATGACATAGCTCAGGCAAAGGATAAAAATCTAAAAAATAGTGGGCAACTCCTATGGGAGGTGGGTGGGTTGTAAGCACTGATTCCTGCTGTCTCTGGAGAACATCCATTACAGGTGAGTAACTATGCTTTCTCCAAGAACAAGCAAGAAGTCAGTCTTCACATATGGGAATCCCCAGCTACAGGCTAACAAGTACCTGTCGAAAAGTGTCAAGGTGAGTCGTGAGCAGACACTGGTAACAGAAGACGGCCCGAGGACCTCGGGTCCCCAGAAGAAAACATTCCCGGTAGCCACAGAAGAAGGATCGGAAGGTCGGAGTTGCCTAAACCCCGAACAGATTACGAAGTACGGCATGGCCAAAGGCACTGGCCCGATGGGACTCCCTCTCCAGGCAGTAATGCATCGCAAAGGTGCTAACCGAGGACCAGGTTGCGAGTTGGCAGATGTCCACCAGAGGTATAGAGAGCAGATGTGGCACCGACGCTGCCCTCGCACGAACACCATGCGCCGTGACTCAGCGGTACAGTGGTAGCCCACCCTGAGCCTGGGCAAAGGCGAAGCAATCCGCCACCCAGAGGGAGAGGGTTCACTTGGTGACTACGAGCCCCAAACGGGCAGGGTCGTAGAAGACAAGCAGCCACTCGGACCTGCGGTGGGCCTGTGTGTGCTGCAGGTAGGAGAAAGTCCTCCTACAATCGAGGGTGTGGAGGATCGCCAATGCTCGGTCAGCGTGGGGCTTCTGAAAGAAGGTCGGAAGCACTATCTACTTGTTGAGGTGGAAATCCGAGACAAGCTTCAGGAGAAACTTAGGGAGCATTCAGAGAACCATCCAGTTCCCGTAGAATCTCGTGTAGGGAGCGTTGGTCATCAGGGCCTAATGCCCACTGACCCTCCGGGCTGAGGTGAGGGCTACCAAAAACCCCAAGTGCCGAAGCGAACAGGATGCCATTGGCTCAAAGGGCGGCTGGGTTGGCCGTGCGAGGATGACATTGAGATCCCACTCCATAGGAGGCAGTCAGATGGGGGATCTGGAAAGAAGCAGCCTGTGCATGAAGCGGGAAACCAGCGGTTGGCCCGAGGGGGGTCCGTGGTTGGCCGAGATTGCGCTCAGGTGGACCCTGACCGACTTCTGGATGGGCAAGAGAATGGGGTCGACCCGTACCCCCGAGCACCACACTGAGAACAGACACCACTTAAAGGCGTAAGCCCCCTAGTCGAGGCCAGCAATATGTCCTCAATCTCCATCGGGAGATGAAGAGGGGCTAGTGTGACCCATTCAGCCATGAGGACTAGGGACTTCAGGTTCAGGTGAAGAAATAGACCCTCCTCCTGTGTGATAGGCGATGGCCTAGTATGTAGCAGAGCTAGGTCTGAAGCCCTTTTTCCTGCTTTAAAATGTTAATGCTGATTTTGGAAAATTGCAGAATGCTGTTAGCTGTTAGAAAGAAATACTGTTCTATTCTGGTTAGATAACATGTTCTGCTCTCCTGGAGATAAGAGAATTAAACCTTGGTACTGTTTATTGTTTAGGTAAGTCAGATGTCTCTTTCAGTAGAATGCGGCGCCACTGTATCTTTGCTGATTGTGCACTGACCTCGTAATTAGGATGAAAATATAGCAGAGAAACTGAACAGTGTAAGAATATTTTGTCTAGCATTATGAAGATTGTTTAGTGTTTTGAGCCAAGGCTAGAGATACGTCTTAATCTTGCTATGTTTGGCCTCGCTTTGTTTTGCTTCCACTATCTTTGTGGCTAACTGACCTTGCAAGAATAGCAAAATATACTGTATACTTTAGTAAAAGTATTATGTTTAGTGTTATGTCTAGTTGCTGACCCGTGGCTAGTAAGACCCAAGCAGGGGGAGCGAGTCCTGGGCCCGGTCAGAGATGTCTATTGGATGAGAGTAAGTGGGCCACTGTGGCCAATGAGGAGTTTTGCCTGTATTAGACTGGAGAAGAAAAGTATATAAACTGTCATTTTTCTGAGCTCTGTGCTCAGACCATTTTGAATGCTACTGCAATCTGAGTCTGTGCACATTAAATTGGCTTGAATCTTTGCCTGACTCCGGGTATTATTTATTGCATCCTTATCAGCTACTACACCTGTGTCAGCAAACCCGGTATGCTGCCAAGGGGAACCGGAGGCTCCGATAAGAAGCGAAGCGGCAGCGGGGGACCATAGCTGCTGAGGCTGCCACAGGGCCACGAAAATCACCGAGGCCCTGTCCCGCAGTATCTTGAGGAGAGTGCGTGCTATGAGCGAGGTGGGAGGAAACACATATAGGAGGCCGTGCATCCACGACAGCAGGAAGGCATCGGATGCAGGAACTGGGCAAGAGAACCGCAGGAGCTGCGAATTTGTAGAGCTGGCGAAGAGATCTAGGACCGGAGTCTTCCAGCACTGGAACCACCACTTTGCCGTATGCGGACAGAGGCACCACTCATGTGGCTGGAGGATCCGGCTCAGTCTATCCACCAGGACACTGTCCTGACCTGGCAGATAGGTGACCAATAGGACTATATCGTGGCAAATCGGAAAGGACCATACAGCTACTGCCTCCAGGCAGAGGCTGTAAGAGCCAGTGCCCCGCAGTTTGTTCATATAGAACCTTTCCACCTGGTTGTCCGTCTGGACAAGCACAGCCCAATGGTGAACATGATGCCTGAACCCCCAGAGGGCGAGTAAGACCGCCCGGAGCTCGAGGAAGTTGATCTACAGTCGGGACTCCTGGAGGGTCCAAATCCCCTGTATGCGGAGCTTGCCGCAGTGTGCTCCCCAGCACGTTAGAGAAGCGGCCGTGGTCAAAACAACGTCATGGTGTGGGGCCTGGAATGGAATGCCTCGAAGCAGATTCCGGGTGTTCCGCCACCAGTCGAGGGACTCCAACAGCTGGGGAGTGACCAAGATGGCATCCCAGAGATGGCCCACTGACTGAGCCCACTGATTTCAAAGGCACCCCTGCACCACTCACATATGCAAATGGGCATCAGGGACGATGTGGACCATCAAGGCCATATAGCCGAGAAGACGGAGCATGGCCGAGACTGTGTCACAGAACTGAACTGTGGAGACCAGAGTGATGAGGCGGTCTGCCTTGTCCTAGGGAAGGAAGGCTGTCGCCTGCTGAGTATCGAGGCACACGCTGATGAACTCCACGGATAGAACCACAGTGAGGTGGGACTTTGGGTAATTCACTACGAAGCGGAGGTGCTCGAGGAGATGGACGGTGCGGGCCATGCCCACCGTGCTTCGTCTGCCATCGCCCCTGTAACAAACCAGTCGTCTAGATAAGGAAAGACAAAGGTGCCCTGTAACCGAAGACGGGCTGCGGCTACTGCGAGGCACTTGATAAACACTCAGGAGCGGGAAGCAAGGCCAAAGGGAAGCACCCTGTATTGGTAGTGGTTCCCTTGTACTCTGACGTGCAAGTATTTTCTGTGTTTCGGGTGGACGAGGATGTGAGCATATGCATCCCGAAGGTCCAAGAAGCATAGCCAGTCACCCTGCCAGAGGAAGGAGAGCAAGGCGCCAAGGGATAGCATTTTGAATTTTTCCTGCACCAGATATTTGTTGAGATTTCGTAAGTCGAGGATGGGACGGAAACCGCCGGTCCGCTTTGGCACAAGGAAACAGCAGGAGTAGAAAACGCGACCCCTGAGGTGCAGTGGTACAACTTCCACTGCTTGTTCCTCAAGGAGGTTGGCGAGCTCCTGCACCAAGAAGGTCTGGTGCACGGGGAGCCGAGGGGTCTCCACAGGGGAAAAGGTTGGAGGAAGCTGGTCTAGATGAAGGAGGAAATCCCCCCCCCCCCCGGATGACCTTGAGTACCCAGGTGTCAGATGTTACAGACTCCCAGTGGGGAGCAAAGTGGACCAGGCGCCCCCCTCCCTCCAATCGGTAGCTGGGTCAGTGAAGGGCGGACAGCTATGCACCTGGCATCAAAAACCCAGGGCAGACTGGGCCGGAGCCGGGGTATGGCTCTTGGGTCCCTTAGGCTTAGTTAGCCCTGGGGGCCGCTATTGCCTTGCCTGCCCTGGGATGGAGCTGGCACCAGAGAGTAAGGTGGGTAGCCCAAGTAAGGGAGACCCTTCCTTTGGAAGAAAGACTTCTTGACCTGCTGTTTCTTCTGCGGGAGAGATTGTACTCTGTCTCTATCTCAGCTGCTTTGTCCTCCATAAGTTTGCCGAACAATTGTTCGCCCAGGCACAGTACATCGATCAGTTTTTCCTGGACCCATTGTTCGAGGTCAGAGGACTGGAGCCAGGCCTGCCGCCTGGCCCCAATACCTACAGCCGCTACCCGAGAAGAGGACTCGAAGCTGTGTTATGCAGCACAAGAAAGGTACTTCAAACAGTCCCCCACTGATTTCAGGAGGAACTGGAAACGGCGCAGGTAATCGCCGTCGAGACCCACCTGGAAGCCCCAGAGCTCCTTCCTGAGGTCACGAAGGAACATGACTATATATAGCTGGAAAGCCTGGATGCGGCAAACCAGCATGGAGCCTTGGTAGGCCTTACGACCGAGGGCACGAGACAGAAGAATGGGTTTTTGCACTCTTATGCTTCCGCATGGCAGACTCCACCACCATCGAAGTATGGAGGAGCTGGACAGCGTAGTTACTCACCTGTAACAGGTGTTCTCCAGGAGCAGCAGGAATCAGTCCTCACATATGGGTGACGTCGGCGCCGACGGAGCCCTCGCGGAGCAATTTTCCCCAGCTTTCAAAGAAAGCCTTTGGGAATTGCAGCGCGCATGCGCGGTCCCCTTCCCGCCCAAGGGTGCCATCTTAGCCAGTCAGATGACATAGCTAAAAGACAGCATAAAAATTTGCAAAAAAACTAAAGCAGATGATTGCAACTCCAAGGGGAGGAGGGAGGGTTGTGAGGACTGATTCCTGCTGCTCCTGGAGAACACCTGTTACAGGTGAGTAACTACGCTTTCTCCAGGACCAAGCAGGAAGTCAGTCCTCACATATGGGACTCCCAAGCTTAAGGCTACCGAAGACCCTAAGCACAAAAATGAGCTCCCTCTAGCTCAGCAGTACAGAAGGAATCTTCACAGAATTTTTACCCACCGGTAGCCCCCATCCGGGATGGAGGGTAGGAGTTGCTCAAACCTTGAAGAGATTTCGGAGGACTGCCTGTCCGAAAGCACTGTCCCTGCGGGACTCCCTCTCGAGGCAGTAATGGACCGCAAAAGTCTGGCTCGAAGACCAAGTAGCGGCCCGGCAGATGTCTGCCAATGGAACAGAGCGGAGGTAAGCCACTGACGTAGCCTTCGCCCGAACACAATGAGCCGTGACTCGACTTTCTAACGAGAGTCCGGCTGCCCCATAAGCCCAAGCGATACAGTCAGCAACCCAGATGGACAGAGTACGCTTGGAAACAGGGAGCCCCAATTTATTGGGGTCAAAAGACACAAAAAGCTGAGCAGCTTTACGGTGCTCCCGCGTACGGTCAAGGTAGAAGTTCAATGCCCTTCTACAGTCCAGGGTATGCAGGACCATTTCAGCTCGGCTGGAGTGTGGCCTGGGAAAGAAGGTCGGAAGTACCACCTCCTGATTGATGTGAAAAGGGGAGACCACTTTTGGAAGAAATTTAGGGTGAGTCCGTAGGACTACCCTATTTTTGTAGAACCGAGTGTAAGGGGGATCAGACACGAGGGCCTGCAACTCACTTACGCGTCTAGCGGAAGTGAGGGCTATCAGGAATAAGGTTTTCCAAGAAAGAAAACGGAGAGAACAGGTAGCCATAGGTTCAAAAGGCGGACAGGTGATCCGCTGCAAAACCACATTCAGATCCCAGTCAGGTGCTGGCGGGCGTAGAGGTGGTTTAAGTAGAAGGAGACCTCGGAGAAACCTTGCCACGAGAGGGTCGCTGGAAAGAGGTCTGCCGTCCACCGGCACATGATGTGCTGAAAGAGCACTGAGGTGAACTTTGACGGAGTTGGACTTAAGTCCCAGATTAGAGAGGTAGAGCAAGTACTGCAAGATCACTGACACCGAGCAGGAGAAGGGATCCTGAGACTGCTGGGCACACCAAGCGGAAAAGCGACGCCACTTAAGGGCGTAGCATTTGCGGGTACAAGGTCGCCGGGAAGCTAGGACGACCTCTTCTACTTCTGCCGGTAGTAGAAGGGGAGCAAGGACTACCCTTTCAGCAGCCAGGCCATCAGATGTAGAGATCTGAGGTTGGGGTGTAGTAGGGACCCCTGATCCTGTGTTAGGAGATCTGGTTGAAATCCCAGAGGGAACAGATCCTCCACCGCTAGTTGCAGCAGGAGTGGAAACCACGGCTGTCTGGGCCACCGAGGAGCTATCAGGATCATAGACGCTTTGTCTCGGAGAACCTTGAAAAGAGTTCGAGAGACTAGCGGTATGGGAGGAAAAGCATAGAGAAGGCTTTTCGACCATGAGAGCAGAAAAGCATCCGCCGCTACCCGAAGGGGATGCGGCTGCCGAGAGCAGAAGCGAGGAAGTTGCCGGTTGAGAGGACTGGCAAAGAGATCCATCGTGGGGAGGCCCCACTTCAGAAAAAGATTCTGAACTACCAAGGGATCCAGTCACCACTCGTGCGGCTGGAGGATTCTGCTGAGTTTGTCCGCCTGGCAATTTTCTTGGCCTGGGAGATAAACCGCCTTGAGAAGAATGCCGTGGCTGACGGCCCAAGAGCAGAGCCTCTGTGCTTCTCAACAGAGAAGGAAGGAGCCCGTGCCCCCCTGTTTGTTCACGTAGAACATGGCAACTTGATTGTCCGTCTGGACAAGGATGGACCGGTGAGAAGTCAGGTGGGAGAAAGCCTTGAGAGCCAGACGGATCGCTCTGAGCTCCAGGAAGTTGATCTGCTGCGCAGACTCCCACGTGGTCCAGAGACCTTGAGTACATGCCCCTTGGCAATGTGCTCCCCATCCTAAGAGAGAAGCATCAGTCGTCAGCACTTGAGCCAGCGGAGGAGACTGAAAAGGCATTCCGAGTACCAGGTTCGGCCGATGAAGCCACCACAGTAGAGAAGAGGCCAGCGGGTCGGAGATCCGCACTAAGTCGGCTAGGCCGCCCGTGGCCTGTTGCCACTGCTTGCGAAGGCACCACTGAGCAGGCTGCATATTCAGGCAGGCATTGGGGGTCACGTGGACCGTGGAAGCCATATGGCCGAGTAGTCTCAGGAAGCGCTTGGCCGAGACCAGGGGCTGGCTGCGAAAACGGCCGGCTAGGTCCATGAGCCATTGAGCCCTGTCGAGAGGCAGGAAAGCTCGCGCCTGAAGAGTGTGCAATCTTGCACCGATGAACTCGAGATCTTGCGAGGGGAGCAAAGTGGACTTTGCGAAGTTTATGACAAAGCCCAAGTACTGGAGAAGAGTCACAGTGCGGTGCGTGGCTTTTGTGACTTCTGGAGAGGACGATGCTCTGATGAGCCAGTCGTCTAGGTACGGAAAGACATAGAGGCCGTGAAGCCGGAGATAAGCCGCCACCACCGCGAGACATTTTGTGAAGACTCGTGGTGCGGAGGATAGGCCAAAGGGCAGTACTCTGTACTGGTAATGATTTCCTGCCACCACAAACCTTAGGTATTGGCGGTGGCTTGGGTGGATGAGGATGTGCGTGTAGGCATCCTTTAGATCCAAGGAGCATAGCCAATCTCCCTGCTGGAGGTAGGGCAGAAGGATTCCAAGGGTAAGCATCTTGAACTTCTCCCTCACGAGGAACTTGTTGAGGTTGCGCAAGTCCAGGATGGGTCTGAGGCCTCCCGTTCTTTTTGGTATTAGGAAATACCTGGAATAGAAGCCTTGACCCCTCAGGTGGTGGGGCACTGGTTCCACAGCCTGTTCCTGAAGAAGACTTGCTAACTCTTGAAGGAGTAAGTCCCTGTGCAGGGGGAGTCGTGGAGACTCTCCCGGGAAATAGGAGGGAGGGACCTGGTGGAAGTGGAAAAGATAGCCTTCTCTCACAACATGAAGCACCCAGGCATCTGATGTGATGTTGGACCACCTGTGGGCAAAGTGGACCAGCCGGCCTCCTGTGCTGGGAGGAACCAGCTGAGGGGGAGAGGCTATGCCGATGAAGTCAAAAACCCCCACCCTGCTGAGCAGGGGCCGGTGGTGCAGGCTTGGGGGCTTGCTGCCTACGGGACCCGTTACCCCGTCCCTTGGCCTGCTGACCCTGTTGGGGAGCTGCGGAGGCCTGATATTGAGGGTAGTGTTTATAGGCAGCCGCCTTTCTCGGGTAAAAGGACTTTTTTCCCGAGCCCTTCTTCTTCAGGGAAGGGGCAGAGGTCTTCCTAGAAAGCCTAGTTCTGGTGAGAGTCTCCGTCTCGAGTTGTGCAGCCTTCTCAGCCATGGGCTTGCCAAAGAGGTTCTCACCTCGGCAGGGGACATCGACCAACTTGTCCTGCACCCAGGGTTCAAGGTCAGACGACTGAAGCCAAGCCTGTCGGCGGGCACCGATGCCGGCTGCGGCCACTCGAGCCGATGCTTCAAAGCCATCATAGGCTGCTCGAGACATGAATTTGGAGCATTCCCGAATACCAGTGGACAAGGCTAGGAACCTCCGCAAAGGTTCCTCGGACAGCCCAGCAGAGAATCCGGCTATCTCTTTAGCCAGGTCTCTAAGGTACATGCCCATGTAGAGCTGGTAGGTCTGGACCCGACAAGCAAGCATAGAGCCCTGGAAACACTTCTTACCGAGGCCATCCAGGGTGCGGGCCTCCCTGCCAGGAGGCACCGAGGAGTGCATCTTCTCGCTCTTAAGCCTATGCATGGCCGATTCCACCACCATGGAATGGTGCGGTAGCTGTGCTTTTTGGAAGCCAGGGCTCTTGCGGACTCGATAGATGGAATCGACCCGCTTGCTTAATACCGGCGACGATGCCGGACTCTCCCACATGCGGAAGAGTAGTCGTTCCAGCATGGGAGGAACCGGTACAGTAAAGTGCTCCCTGGCGGGAGAGTCGTACTGAAGGGCGTCGAGCTCTTCGGCTCGAGGCTCCTCCTCGGGATCCGCAGGGAAGGCCAAAGCCTTGGCCATATCCCTGACGAAGTCCGAGAACCGGGCATCCTCCGGGGGGGACTGTTTCCGAGGTTCGGACTCAGGGGAGTCCGAGGGGACACACAGAGTCCGAAAAGATTCAGGTGACTCTTCCACTTCAGACTCCCAGGCCGACTCCGAGGAGGAATCGGTGGGGTCAGTTCGGGCGGGCGGAGGCGTCGGCCGCCCCGACGCCAAGGGAGTCGGCATCGACGACCTCGGTCCCGAACGGGAGGCCGAGGGTGACCTCGACCGAGGATCGACTCGAGTCCGCATGGACTCGAGGATCGGCTCGGTCTCCGGGGTCGACCTAGACGTCGACGTCCCGGCGGTCGGGGCAGAGGCGCCAGCGAGGCTAGCGATCAGTGCCCGCTGCTGGTCCATGAAGGCAGATAGTCTGCTCTCCAAGGCCGTCAACCTGAGTCCGACCTCAGGTGACCCAGCAGCCCCCGACTCGGGCCCCGACAGCGTCGGGCCCGACATCGGACACCTCGGAGGCGAGTCCAGGAGGACTACAGGACTTACCCGAGCAGGCATCTCCGATTCCAAACGAGGTCGCTTCGGGAGACGTTCCTTTTCCAAAGACCCGGGACGGCTATCGGGGCTATGCGACCTGGCCCTCGCGGAACCAGGAGCGTCCACCGACGCCGCCCTCGCGGGTTTCGCCATCCGATGATGATCCCCGGAGGGAGAACCTCTGTCGGAGGAACTCCGGCGATGCTCAGAGCTGGAGCCTCTGGACGCAGAGGCCTCCGACGAGGTCCGGGTACGGGCGGGATCTGCGAAGATTCTTTCACGCTGATGCCGCCGACTCCGTAACGCTTTGGAGGACATTTTGCTGCAGGCCCCACAGATCAGTTCCTCATGATCTGGGCCAAGGCAGCGGAGGCAATTATCGTGTGTGTCAGTGAGTGACATATTTCTGTCACACTGAACACACCTTTTGAAACCACTGGCAGCCATCGGGGGAAAAAGGGCCCCTGCAAGGTCAAAGGACCGGGCTGCCAGCGAAAAACCCGAAAAACGAAACTGACAGAAAAATCAGAAAAACCGAAAAATAAGAGAAGGACTCGCAACGGCGTCGCGAGTCCGGGCGGGAAAGAGACCGGCGTCGAACCGAAGAAAAGAGAGAAATAAATCACGAAAAATCAACTTTTTCTGCGGGGACAAGAAGACCACGTCTGTAGGGCTCCGCGGAAAAAAGAAGACTGGCTAAGATGGCACCCTTGGGCGGGAAGGGGACCGCGCATGCGCGCTGCAATTCCCAAAGGCTTTCTTTGAAAGCTGGGGAAAATTGCTCCGCGAGGGCTCCGTCGGCGCCGACGTCACCCATATGTGAGGACTGACTTCCTGCTTGGTCCTGGAGAAATTCCGGATGCCGGGTCCCCACTGGACCCTGTATATGGTATCCAGGTGCTTGCAGAAATTGGGGATAGATGCAGGTGTCTCCTACATGCGGAGGAGCAGCCGGGTCAGAATGGGTGGAACCAGGACAGTGAGGGGATTCACTCGGTGGGGTCTCATATTGTAAAATATTGAGTTCCTCCGCACGGGGCTCCTCTTCAGATTGTGTAGAGCAACATGGCTCAAATCATGTTCCACACAAACTCCAGAAAGGAGGTATCCTCGGGAGGCAACTGCCGCTTTTGAGCGGGCGGGGAAGGATCCGAGGGGAGGTCCCGATGAGCCTGGGATTCAGGGGAAGTATCCCCATCGGACTCACAGCCTAAAATCTCCAAGAAGTCTCAGAGCTAGGTTGCTTGAGCAGAGCCTGTGAAGCGAGATGGTCTCTCGAGGCCGAAGCCCCTCTAGAGCTGGAGGCGCTGACTTAGGAAGATTTCGCACCCGAGGACCGGGATGGAGATCGAGACCTCTGATGGGATCCCTCCCGAGACCCCTGGCTCTTGGAGGTTGTCACGGCGGTATGGGGAGCCAAGACAAGCTTCACCCTAAAGGTCTCAGGGCATGTGCCAGCGGGGACTGGCACCAGCGCCTGCTGGGCAGCAAGGAAGGCAGACACGCTGCGCTCCAGTGCCAGCATTCAGGCCTCCCACTCAGGAGTGGGGCACTGCGACGCCAAAACTGGGATAAGCAGGTCGGGCGAAGAGGAGAGGGGGTCCTCGCCAGGATGACCCTCAGGAGACCGGGCGCCATCGCTGGAGGACTCCGTATCTGTACGAGGTACCTTTCAGGACTGCTTCTTCTCTGAATCCAGGGACTGCCGAGGAGGGCTAAGGGACCGAGCGCAAGAACACTCACGCTTGTATGGAGCACCCAACAGGGTCCTCGAGGCCTTCTTCTTCTGCTCCCTTTCGGGGGACCCTTGCTACACCAGGGACGAAGAGCAGCCACGGGGGACCCCAGAGATGGAAGGTCGGTGGAGAGGGATGCTACCAGGGACACCGCGGCCGTCTTGCAGAAAATATCATCCAGTTTCTGCTTGCAGCTCTGGATGGCCTTGGAGGACATCTTTTTACAAAGAGAGCAAAACTCCGGGTTATGGATGCTCTTCATGTCCGATTGACCATGCTGCTTTTTCCCCTTCATTGCCTTCAGACCTTTTGCAGGCATAGACGAGGGGGGTCAAGACTGATGATGCTGAATCAGATGGGCCAAAGAGAGACGCCCCATCCTTTTCCTGACTTTTCAGCCCAATGCACGTCATCAGCAAGCAGAGCTCGCAGGACGCTAGCACATAGTAAGGCCCAAGGCATTGTAAGTACCAATTATGATGGTCTGACAAAAATGGCTTTGCCATTTAGTGCATTTCTTAAAGCCACTAGGTGGCTTAGACATGCAGAAAAACACCGCCTTGGCAAGGTGAAACTGAAAAACTGCCGTGGGTGGGAAACCACCACAAAGGGTGAAAACCCCCCACAAAAGCATTGACAAACAAAACCAAATGCTAAAAGGAAGGGGGGGAGAGCATAGTTACTCACCTGTAACAGGTATACTCCAGGGACAGCAGGAATCAGTCCTCACATATATGGGTGATGTCGGCATCGACTGAGCCCTCAAGGAAGCATCCCCCCAGCTTTCAAAGAAAGCCTTTCGGAGATGCTACTACGCATGCGTGGTCCCCTTCACGCCCAAGTGTGCCATCTTGCTCAGTCAGATGACATAGCTACAAGATGCCAAAAACAAGATGGTAAAGGAGCAACTCCAAGTGGAGGAGGGAGGGTTGTGAGGACTGATTCCTGCTCTCCCGGAGAACATCTGTTACAGGTGAGTAACTACGCTTTCTAAGGGAACAAGCAGGAAGTCAGTCCTCACATATGGGACTCCCCAGCTACAGGCTACTGAAAGCCCATAGCAAGAATAGGATTCTCCTGAGGGGAGCCGTAAGCAGCAGCAATTTAGTCTGTGTCCACAGACCACAGAAGGACCCCTGTGTCCGATGAACCAGGGCTCCAGTAGCCTGAATAAAGAAGGGTCAGAGAGTAGGAGAAACCTAGACCAGAAAGGGTTATGGAGCACACCCTGGCCGAAGGCAATGCCCAGTTGGGACTCTCTTTCCAGCAGTAATATACTGCGAAGATATGGAATGAAGACCAGGTAGCAGCCCAGCAGATGTCCACCATCGGGACAGAGTGCAAGTTTGCCACCAAAGCCACCATGGCCCTAACATGATGCAGCATTCCAGCGGGAGCCCCGCCTGCTCAGAAGCAAGGGTGATACAGTCTACACCAATGGGACAGTGTATGCTTGCTCACCGCATACCCCAGCCTACTGGGGTTGTATTAGATAAACAGCTGAGAAGCCTTGCGGTGGCCCTGAGTGTGTTGGATATAAAAGGAAAGGCCCTCTTACAGTCCAAATTGTGAAGGACAATCTCCGACTGACTGGAGTAAGGTCTTGTAAAGAAGGTAGGGAGCACCACTTCCTGGTTAAGGTGGAAGGGTGACACTACGTTCGGCAGGAATTTGTGGTGCGTGCGAAGCACCACTCTGTTCTTGCAAAAACTGGTAGAAGATGCCTCCGCAAGAAGGGCTTGGCGCTTGCTAACTCTACGAGCAGAGGTGAGTGCAACCAGGAAAACCACCTTCCAAGAGAGGTAGCGAAATTGGCAGGTAGCCAGAGGCTCAAAGTGTTGGTGAGTGAGCTTCCCCAACACAACGTTGAGGTCCCATTCGGCTGCCGAGGGTGAACCGGGGGCTTCGAGAGGAGAAGGCCCTGAAGGAAGCAGGTCACCAATGATTGGACCGAGAGGGGTTTACATCTACCAGATGGCGATGTGCCTCCAGGGCACTAAGGTGCACCCGGACAGAGTTAGACTTGAGCCCAGACTGAGAAAGGTGAAAAAGGTACTGTAACACCAGAAGCACAGGGCAGAAGATAGGATCAGCCCTCTGCTGGGTACACCAAACAGAGAACCTACACCATTTGAGGGCATAAGCCTTTCTAGCAGAGGCATTTCGAGAGGCCAGCAGAATGTTCTCCACATCAACTGTAAAGTTGAGATGGGCCAGAGTTACCCTCTCAGCAGCCATGCTGTCAGCAAGAGGGACCTGAGGTTGGGGTGCAGGAGAAAACCCCCCTCCTGGGATAGAAGACCCGGGTTGGTCTCCAGGGGGATGGGGACCTCCACCGCCAACCTTAGAAACAGCAGGAACCACGGATGCCTGGGCCACTGAGGAGCTATCAGCATAAGCAAGGCCCTGTTGCGAAGGGTCCTGATCAGGGTTTTGGCAATCAGCGATGTCGGAGGGAAGGCGTACCCAAGGCCCTCCGACCATGAGACCAGGAATGTGTCCGCTGCCACCCTGGAGGGGTGGGCCTGCCGGGAGCAGAAGAGGGGCAACTGAAAGTTGTCCGGACTTGTGAACAGGTCCATCACAGGTTCTCACCAGAGACGTAAAAGCCGACTGGCTACCCTGGGGTCCAGCTACCACTCGTCCGGCTGGAGAATTCTGCTGAGTCTGTCGGCCAATCGGTTGTTCCGGCCTGGCAGGTACACCACCCGCAGGAGGATACCCTGACTGATTGCATACGAGCAGAGGTCCAGTGTCTCCTGACAAAGGGCATGAGATCCCGTGCCCCCCTGCTTGTTCACAGAACATAGTCATCTGGTTGTCTATCTGGACCAGCACCGGCTGGTGCCGTAGGAGGTGAAAGAAGATGCTCAGGGCAAGTTGTCTGGCCCGGAGCTCCAGGAGGTTGATCTGCTGGGTTCTCTCATCTGGTGACCAGTTACTCTGAGTGCAGAGACCTCTGCAGTGGGCTCCCCAGCCAAGCAGGGAGCAGTCCATGGTGAGGACCCTTCAGTGACTTGGGGTCTGAAAAGTCAAGCCCGCTTTGAGATGCCGGGGCAACTGCCACCAGTCCAGGGAGTCTGCCAACTGGCAGGTAAACAAGATGGTCTTGGAGACGGCCCGTGGCCTGAGACTACTGATCCCAGAGACACCACTGTGTCATCCTCATGTGGAAGAGAGAATCCAGGGTGACGTGGACCTTGGAGGCCATGTGCCCGAGGAGGCACAGAAGAAGCTGGGCAGGCACCGAGTGACGGTGCTGTACGTCCCAAGCTAGGGACTGGAGCCAATTGGCTCGGTCCTTGGGTAGGAAAGCCCTCGACTGGAGGGTGTCGAGCTTTGCTCCGATGAATTCCAGGCACTGTGTCGGAAAGAGGTGAGACTTGGGGTAATTTATGACAAAGCCCAAGTGTTGCAGAACCTGGATGCTGCGAGCGGTGGCCTGCTGCACTTCCGAGGCTGCCCCTTCCCATATGAGCCAGTTGTCCAGTTAGGGAAAAACAAAGATCCCCTGCAGCCGGAGGAAGGCGGCCACGACTGCCAAGCATTTTGGGAAGACCCTTAGGGCAGAGGCTAGGCTGAAGGGGAGTACCATGTATTGAAAGTGTCTGCCCCCTACTATGAACTGCAAGTATTGCCTGTGGTTGGGGTGGATAAGGATGTGAGTATAGGCATCCTTGAGGTCTAAGGAGCATAGCCAGTTCCCCTGCTGGAGGTATGGCAGCAAGGTTACAAGGGAGAGCATCTTGAACTACTCCATCACCAGGCATTTATTGAGGTTGCGCAGGTCAAGGATGTGCCTTAGGCTCCCTGTCCCTTTTGGGACTTGAAAGTATCTGGAGTAGAAACCCTTGCTCCTGAGGTGGTAGGGCACCAGTTCCACCGCCCTGTCCTCTAGAAGACCTGCCAACTCCTTCAGGAGAAGGTCCCAGTGTAGGGGAGACCTGAAGGGCTGTCCCGGGAAATAAGGAGGTGGTGTCAGAGGCAGATGCAGGAGATAAAGCTCTCTGAATACCTTCAGTGTCCAGGAATCAGTGGTGATAGCCATCCATCTCTAGGCATAGAGAACCAGGTGTCCCCCTGTGGGCTGCTGACCTCCTTGGTGTAGAGATGCTAAGCTCAAGGAGTCAAAAGCTCCCCCCTGGCTGAGCCGGGGCCAGTGGCTGGGGTTTTGGAACTTTCTGCTTACGCGGGCCATGCCCATGTCCCTTGGCCTACTGACCCTGTTAGGGAGGCCTGATAGGGTGGGTAGTTTCGGTAAGCAGCTCCCTTCCTCAAGTAAAAGGGCTTTTTACCCAAGCCATTCCGTCTGGGAGGGGCAGTGGCCTTCATAGAGAGTCAGGTCCTCGTCATGAACTCTGTCTCCAGCTCGGCAACCTTGTCGGTCATGAGTTTCCCAAAGAGGTTCTCCTCTTGGCATGGGACATCGACCAGTTTTGTCCTGAATCCGCTGCTCGAGATCGAACTCCTCAAGCCAAGCTTGGCAGCGTGCACCGATGCCCACCGCGGCTACCCGAGCCGCCGACTTGAACCAGTCACAGGCCACTCGAAACATAAATTTGGAGCACTCATGGACAGCCTTGGCCAGGCTCTTGAAGTGCTGCAAGGGTTCCTCAGTGAGACCAGCCGAGAACCCGGTGAGTTCCTTTGCCAGGTCTCTCAGGTACAAGCCCATGTACAGCTGATAGGCCTGGATGCAGCAGAGGAGCATTGAGCCCTGGTAGCACTTTCTGCCAAGGGCGTCCAAGGTGCAGGCCTCCCTGCCGGGGGGCACCGAGGATTGAGCTTCTGGATTTTCAGCTGATGCATGGCTGACTCCACCACCATGGAGTTATACGGCAGTTCGTACTTCTGGAAGCCCGGGCTCCGGCCAACCCGATACATCTGCGCACCACCGGAACCGAGGCCAGTGTCTCCCACATGCGGAGCATGAGCCATTCCCGGATGGAAGGGATGGGTACCATCAGCGATTCCCACGGAGGGGCCTCGTACTGGAGGATCTCTAACTCTTCCGCCCAAGGGTCCTCCGACTCGGTCGGGAATGCCAGGGTCTTGGTCATGTCCTTGACAAAGTCCAAGAAACCCATGTCCTCGGGTGGGGACCACCGCCAAGTTTCCGAAACGGGGGAATCGGAGGGAGGTTCCAGTGGTGATGGGTATTGGGGGACTCCTCGTCCTCCATCTCCAAGTCGGAGCAGTACATGGAAGACTCGCCTGACGGCTGCTTCGTAGGCCTCAAGGGCCCCAAAGCTCTAAGGCCGGCACACAGTAGACCTCTGGGGATGACCATGGTTCTGACGAGCGGGACTTGGAGCATGACCTTGGCCAAGGATTGACTCAAGGCCGAAGGACCTCGAGGGTCAGCTCGGCCTCCGGGGACGTTGATGGCCTGGTGATCGGGCCAGATGAACTGGTCGAACTGGACAACAGGGCCCACTGCTGTTCCATGAAGGCAGACAAACTGCGCTCCAGGGCTGCCATTCTCGACCCCAGCCCAGAAGACACCACAGCCTTCGGCACGGGCACCGAGGGACTTGGGCCTGATGCCGGCTCCCCCGAAGGGGAATCCTCAATGAGGATTGTGTATGGGGGCCAATTCGTGGCCAGATCCTTCAGGGAGACCTTCGCAGGTCGCTCCATCACCGACGCCTCAGATGAGCACCTCGGACTATGGGACCGGGACCAGGCAGCTCCGGGACTGTCTGAACCATCCAAGGATATCACCTTCGAGGGTTTCTTCTTTGTTCTGGGTTCCCTTGAGGGAGACCCTTTTTCTGAGGACCCACGACGAGGCCCGGATTCGGAAAACTCCGCACAAGGTATCGGGGCCTCAGACGAGACCCTGGTTTTGGGAGGTACAGGGGACTTAGGGAAAAACTTGTCGTGCTGGTGCTGGCAGCTTTTGAGGGCCTTACTGGACATCCTCTTGCAGAGACCGCAGGCCGTCGGCTCATGGTCTGGCCCAAGGCAACAAAACAGTCGTGTTTGTCGGTCAAAGACATGGTTTTAGAGCACCGATCATACTTCTTAAAACCACTGGTAGCCATGGGGGGAAAAAGTACACCTGTGAAGTTTAAGACCCTCCAGGCTGCCAGCGGGAGAAAAAAGGCACGAAGGTTCCAGAAAAAGAACGAAAACTACAAAAAAACTGAACCGAACCAGATGCCGAGGCACCGAGGTCGGCAGGTGGGAAGAGTACCAGTGCAAAACCGGAGGCGAGATGGAAACTCACGGAACAAAATTATTAACTTTTCCGGGGACAAGCCAGACAACGCCTGAAGGGCTCTCCGGAAAAAAGGGAGACTGAGCAAAATGGCACCCTTGGGTGGGAAGTGGACCATGCATGCATAGTGGCATCTCCCAAAGGTTTTCTTTGAAAGCTGGGGGGATGCGTCGGTGACTACGTCACCTATAAGTGAGGACTGACTTCCTGCTTGTTCCTGGAGAAAAACAGCTAACCAACGACAGGAGGGAAAAATAAAACGAAAAATCCCAGCCAGAAAGGCCAAAGAGAACTTTTTTCCAGACTGCAGGAGCATGTCCTAGGGGCTTCTTTGGAAGCTGGGAAGCGTTCCATGTGGGGCTCCATCGTGAGGACTTCTTTCCTGCTTGTTCACTGAGCATAAGAGAAATAGGTATTTTTCTCCTTATTTTATTAATGTTGAATGGTATAGAGTTCAGCAATTGAATACATTAAATATTTGAAACAGATTTTTTTGACATTTGTTTCAATTCACAAATCTGTGATACCATTTATTATTGTTTTCGTAAAAAAATGAGATTATAATATTGTCGCAACCCCAGCCCCCGAGCCACGTGCTTAAAGGGTCAGGGTGGACATTATTGTTTTCATCCAAGGGTGAAACTTTTCTTAGCCCAGATGCATGCTGGTACTAGTAGTCCCTTTCTTGAAATAATTAGTTGTGAAAGCCATGTGCAAGGTAAAGGATAGGGTTTATTCCCATAATGCACAAAGGTTCAACGAAGGAAAACAGGATTCTCACCTCATTCAGGATTTTCAAAAAGGTATTTACAGAATTCAAAAGTTAGACGTGCTTCACAGTCTTATTAGCTATGCAGGCGTTAGAACAACCCAGTTCATGCAAACAAAAGCAAGCTTCTTCTTTTAGCTTATCAAAACTGTATTTTAACGTATACCCTGTGAGTTATACTTCTGCCAAGGATTCCAAACTCCTGGCTAGCCAAAGTGTACAATCCATGAGTCAGTCAGGTAGCAATGAATCAGGTTCAGCAGGATCTATTTGCATCTCCTCTTGTTCTGACGATTTATCTGCTGGCCCTGAACTTTCCTCATGTAATTCTGGCTTCACTTCAGAGTTTCTCTCTAAAACTCTCCAGCCTTGCTCTACCTGGTCTGGAAAACAGGTAACAGGACTTTTAGTTAGCACTTTTTGTACAGGTTCCCAAACCTCTCTCCAACTGTATTTACTGCACCTACGGCTCTCTGGCTTCCATGCCTTTCTAGGGCTTGGCCACAGTTCCTGGTTCAGTGTTGTGTTTCTCAGACTCCTGGGCTGAGTCTTGTGCACCCACCTCTGAACTCCTTGTAGCTCACAGTCAGGAAAGGAAGTATGCAGGTACCTCTGCTCTCTGAGCTGTGCTTCTCTGGTACTTTCTTTACCAGGCACTTTCCAGGTCCCTCCCCTTTCTCTGTCTTCCTTGAAGACTTCTCCCTGGAGCTTTCCACCATGGAACTGTTTCTCTTGGAACTTGTTCCTTCTCTGTAAGGACCACAAATCCAACTGCCTCTCCTTCTCTCCTCAGAGCCGTCTCCTTCCTCTCTCTTCTGCGTCTGCTGCTGCTGCCTCCGCCGCTGCCCTCTCTGTCCCGTCTAAGCCATGCTTATAAAGCTGCTTCTCAGTTAGGGTTTCTCTCACCCTGCCCAGGTGTGTCTGATTATCCCTTGAGTTAGATATTGCATCATCCAAGCTTGGGTGTGTCAGCTTACCATCTGATTCTTCGTGCTTGCTCCCTCTGGCTGTGCTTTTCAATAACTGCACTTTAGGTCTGTCACTTTCTTTAAAGGGATCAGTGATTTTTCCTATCTCCATAGGTTCACTGGCCTCTGCTTCATCACAATATATCATACATATATAGATTTGAACGTTAAATAGTGGCACAGTAGATGTTCTTGACATTCATCCTCCATTTATTAAATCAAATTTTATTGTGTTATGATCAATACCACCAAATAGTTCCAATACTGTCATTTTTTGTACCCAGATCCTGTGTTCCTGAAGACTAGACTCAAAATAGCTCCCCTTCGATTTGGCTCCTGAACCAGCTGCTCTATGAAGCAGTCATTTATTCCATCTAGAAACTATCTCCTTAGCATTCTCTAATGCAATATTCACCCAGTTGATACTGGAGTAATTGAGAAAGCATAGCTATTCAACGGTAACCAATTCAGAGACAGCGGGAATCAGTCCTCACATGAGTGATGTCAGCACCGATGGAGCTCGCATGCATCCACTCCTCAGCTTTCAAAGAAAGCCTTTGGGAGTTACACCGTGCATGCGCGGTCAACTTCCCACCAAAGGGTGCCATCTTACCTGGCTATGATATAGCACAAAAAAGAAAAAAACTCAACGGAGAGAAGGGAGGGTGAGGAGGACCGATTCCTGCTGTCCTTGGAAATTACAGGTAACGATGCTTTTTCTGGGAACAAACAGGAAGTCAGATCTCACACATGAGACTCCCAAGCTATAGGCTACTGAAAAAAAACCTGTAAAAGCCACGGGCAACCCAAAAAACGGACCGTAAAGGGAAACAGGGGGCGAACGCAGGCTGGCTACTGAGGCCGCCAAGGCTGCAGCGAAAGCCCAGCCTGTTTGTAGGTGAAGGAAATGCAGTCGGCCACCCACCGTGAGAGGATGCACTTAGAGACCATGATCCCAAGGTGACTGGGGTCAAGAGAGACAAAAAGCTTCACTGAGCGGCAGTGGGGCTGCGTCCTCTGGATGTAAAGGAACAAGGCAGACTTGCAGTCTAGCGTGTGTAGGGAGGCCTCCACTCTGGAGGAATGAGGCCTGTGAAACAAGATGGGCAACACCATCTCTTGATTCAAGTAGAACGTTGAGACTACATTGGCAAGAATTTGGGGTGAGTCTGAAGGACAACCCTATTCCTATAAATCAGTGATGGCTAACCTTTTTGAGCCCGAGTGCCCAAACTGCCGCACAAAACCAAAGAATTTCCTCAAAGTGCCAGCACGTCAATTAAAGCTCCATTTGCATAAGGTGCTTCATTTGCATAAATATTTGCATAATGTTACCATACACTAACTTTTAGTAAACATGCCTCTTAATGAGTATATGGATAAAGAAAGACTAAAAGGTTTCTACATTACTATAATCCAGTACCAACCGCCAGGCACATTAGGAACTACTACAAACGCTGCCCATTTAGAACCCATAGCAAACCCGCCGTATCCTAACAGCACTACCAGGACTCACAAAGCACCATACTCTACCTATCAAAAGGCAACACTGCAAATATTAAACCAATACATCTCAGAGAACAACAATACATGACCTACTGGGGAAAGAACAAGTGGCAATGTCAAATAGGAATTATATAAACAGAATACCTCAGCTCAGTTACACATGCAGAACAGACCATTACCAAACAAGGAATCACAATTTAGAAACAGGAAGACAATAACTAAACTGGGAACCCCAAAAGCCAAACTTGGAATATACAACAACACTGTAGAAATAAAACTATATATTAATTTCCTCTTGTACTAAACAAAGCGCAAAAATTAATGATGCACATTTCCCAGAGCTGACATATTCCAATTAATAAATTCAAAATAAAGAGATATTTTTCTACCTTTTGTGCATTTTTTTCAGTTGCAATTGTTCCAGCCACTTTCTTCTGGTTTCTTCGTGTCTTCTGCTAACTCTCCATCTGCTGTCCATTTGTCCTTTCTTCTGTCTTCTTGGGTTTTTTTTTCCATTCTCTCTCTACATCTGCTTTAACATACTAATCTTTCTCCTTTTGCTCTTTCCTCATTCCTATTTCATCTACTCAAAATTTACCCCTCCATCCTCAATCCCCACTTACTCTCCCAATACCCGGCCAATTGTAGATTTTTTATCCCTCCCACACAAAATATTTTTCCCCTCTCCATTTTACTCTCCCAGCCCCATCCCATTCTAATCCTCCCCCAACACCAGCTCCCTTCTAGTTCCAGCCTCACCCAGCATCCATTCCCTTCTAGTCCCTGCATCAGCCCATTTCCAGTCCTAGCAGCCCCCCAACCCATTTCCAGTCCTAGCAACCCCCCAACCCAATACCAGTCCTATCCCCCCCTCATCAACCCACTTCCAGTCCTAACCCCCCATCACCCCATTTTCAGTTTAAGCCCCCCCTATAACCCATTACCAGTCCTAACCCCCCATCAGCCCACTTCCAGTCCTAACCCCCCATCAGCCCACTTCCAGTCAGCCCCCATAGCCCATTGCCAGTCCTAACCCCCCCCATCAGCCCACAGTCCATTACCAGTCCTAACCCCATCAGCCCACCTCAAGTCCTAACCCCTCCCCATCAGCCCATTTCTTGTCCCAGCCCCCCATAGCCCATTATCAGTCCTAAACCCCCCCCATAGCCCATTACCAGTCCTAACCCCATCAGACCACCTCCAGTGTTAACCCCCCATCAGCCCATTTCCAGTCCTAACCCCCCCTAGCCCATTAGCAGTCCTAACCCCCCCCTCTAGCCCATTAGCAGTCCTAAACCCCCCTCCTAGCCCATTACCAGTCCTAACCCCCCATTCCCCCATTTCCAGTAATCCCCCATCAGCCCCCATCCCAATAGCATTCCTAAACCCCCCCCCTAGCCCATTAGCAGTCCTAACCCCCCTCCCCAGCCCATTAGCAGTCCTAACCCCCCCCCTAGCCCATTAGCAGTCCTAACCCCCCCCCCTCCCCCATTAGCATTCCTAACCCCCCCCTCGCCCTTTTCCTGTCATAACCCCCCCCCCAGGGAAATTTTAAAAAAAAAAAAAAAGCAGCTGGCTCTGGCTTCTGCCGCGGCAGAATGCAATGTCCCGTGGGGCCCCCTCCGCCCGCTAAGCCCCTCTGCAAGGGCTTTCAGATTCGCGAGGGAGAGCGTCTCCCTCACGTCTCTGTTAAGCCCGCAGGGGCTAATGGGAAATTTCCCATCAGTCCCTCGCGTCTAAAGGGGCTGATGGGAAATTTCCCATTAGCCCCTGCGGGCTTAACAGAGACGCGAGGGAGACGCTGTCTCCCTCGCGAATCTGAAAGCCCTTGCAGAGGGGCTTAGCGGGCGGAGGGGGCCCTGCGGGACACTGCATGCTGCCGCGTCCGCGTCCGCGGCAGCAGCCAGAGCCCGCTTTTTCTTTTTCTGCGGACCTTCACGCGTGCCAGCTGCAAGGCCTTCGCGTGCCACAGCTGGCACGCGTGCCATAGGTTCGCCATCGCTGCTATAGATCCTGGTATAGGGCGCGTGGGCCACCTGTGCCTACAGTTTACTCTCACGCCTGGCTGAGATGAGCACCACCAGGGAACACGACTTTCCAAGAAAGGAACTTGAGGTAGCAGGTAGACAGGGGCTCAAAGGGTGGAGTCATGAGCTTCCTCAACACCACATTGAGGTCCCACGCCACTGGTGGTGGACGAATTAGGGGCCAGGAGAGGAGGAAACCATGCATGAAGCAGTCCTCCAAGGGGTGCACAGACATGGCTTGGCCATACACTGCCTGGTGGTGAGCCAATATGGCACAGAGGTGCACTCTGACTGTATTGGACTTAAGGCCAGTCCCCAAGAGATGCAGAAGGTACCATAAGATGTCCGGCATTGCGCATAAGGAGTAAAGACCTTCGTCTGTACAACAGGGTGAAAATCTACACCAATTAAAAGCATTCGCCCATCGCATGGAGTCCTTATGCAAGGCAAGCAGAACATCCTCTACCTCGCCGGAGAAGCAGTGATGTGCTATATCTAGCCTCTCAGCATCCAGGCTGTCAGGGCAAGGGACTGGAGGTTGGGGTGCAGCAGTGTCAAACCCTCTTGTGACAGAAGGTCTGGGTCACTCTCAAGCAACAGTGGGTCCCCTCTGGGACAGCTGCAGAAGTAGGGGGAACCAGGGTTGCCTGGGCCACCTGGGCTTGACAAATATGACTGAGGTCACTTCCGCTTGTATCTTGAAGAGGGCCCAGAGAACCAAGGATGCAGGTGGGAACACATACAGGAAGCCCCTAGAACATGGAAGGAGGAAGGCATTTGCCATCTGCCATCCCCAGGCTGGCTTCCATGAGCAGAAGCCTGGCAGCTCTGTGTTCTCCAGACTGGCAAACTGATCTATTTCCATGGCTCCCCAGCATCGGAAGACCTCACTCAGCACTACCGGGTTCAGTCACCTCTTGTGGGGCTGGAAGACACGGCTCAGGTGGTTGGCCAGCACATTGTCCTGGCCCAACAAGTACACCACTTTGAGGGAGATGTTCTTCCCTGTTGTGAAGTTCCAGAGGCACACCACCTCCCAGCAGAGGTATGATGAACCCATGCCGCTCTTCTTGTTGATGTAGTACATTGCCACCTGGTTATCCATCTGAACCTGAACTACCTGTGTTGCCAGGTGGTCTTGGAAGATTCGCAGAGCATGGTAGACTGCCCTTAGTTCCAGTAGATTGATCTGCGAGGCACTCTCCTCTGGCAACCATAGCCCTTGTGACTGTAGGAAATCGCAGTGGGCCCCCCAGCCCCGCTTGGATGTGTCCATTGTGAGGATGCATTGGAATGGGGGAGCCTGGAAGGGCAGGCTGGCTCTGAAATTGAGGGGGACCTGCCACCAGATGAGAGACTCTGCCAGGGCTGGTGTGATCTGGCTGCGGCCCTCCACATGGTCTGATGCCTGTGTCCACGGCACTGAGTGACCACTAAGCCTGCCGCATGATAAGGCAAGCAAAGAGGGTGACATGGACGGTAGATGCCATGTGCCCCAAGCACTGTTCCCTCTAAGCTGTGCGCGTGCACACACCTCTCCGAGCGAGCGCACACAAATTAAAACAGAGCGCACAAGGATCTGCTTTGGCTTTTTTCACTTCATTCATTTCATTTCAAATCTTGGATGTTTTTAAGACAATGCGGCGCCGCAGCCGCGCCAGCGATCTACATGCCATTTTTCATGTCACATGACAACGTCACTTCTGAGTCCTCTTTTCCTCTCACACGTGACACGTCATGAGTCTGACCTCGACCAATAGGAGAACAGGAAGGAGCCTAGGACTAGGAGGCGGGGGCAGAGGAGGCTGTCTGAGGCACCGCCAGCCAGCCACGTGGCTTCACATTCCCTGCCCTGGTCGTCCGCGTGGTCTACATTGAGCTGGAGGAAGCGATTCCAGGCCCTCTCCTTGTCGCTGAAGCTAGGGAGCACGGCTGAGCACAGGGCAGACAGGCAGCATCAGAGCCCCTTTTGCAGAACGGAGGCAATGGCAGAGACAATGCAGGTAGGGTTGTCGGTCTGGATCGCTAATTTCGGGAGCTGGGAGGCACCATGTTAGGCAGAAGGCCTCTGTAGGTGTTTTTGAGTGCACGGCTGCGGGCTGCATGGTTGAGGAAGGCATAGCAGCTGTGTGGGAGATTCATGGCTGTTTCCTGAAGACTTCGGTACTGAGCAGGAAGGGTACTCGAGGAGGGACTCTCCTTCGCGGTCTTTTCAGGATTTCTGCTGAGAACCTTCATTTGCTTAGTTTACTTAGTTTGATTAGGGTAAGTTAGTTTTCATCAGGGGGTGGGGGGGAGGAAGGAAAAAAGAGTAGTTTAAAGAGAGAAGGTAGCAGGGTTTTTTTGGTAGTTTGAGTTTCAATTCTCTTGATCTTTTTCAACTTATAGTTGATAATCTCAAGTTATATTATATTTATTTTTTAAATACACCCAATAGTTCTTTTTATATATATGCAATTGGTTCCTTGGTTCTGCTGACTCCTTCTACTGCTGCAGTTTTAAACTATGTAAAACCATGATCAAAAATGTTATCTATTTTCTTTAGTGACACGGATTGGTTTCAATTGCATATTGGAACACAGAGGTGCGCTTCCATTTTGTCATTAATCACACCCTTGTCTTCGCTTGTTTTCTCATTTATTTATTGATTATGTTTATATTAGTATTAACTACTTGAGGGTTTATATGTTCTCTTAAGATATTTTAATCATTTATTTGACCTTTATATGTATTCTTAATGCCAACTTTTTCTTATATTATAACATGAATATGGTGCAGGAACAGGAAAACGTCGATCACTCTGCTTAAAGTATAAACAATTTCTTATGGAGGAACATATTGTTATTCAGCAGTTCAATGACTTCAAGTTTTTCATCTCAGAAAAAATCAAAGCAAACTGATAAACAGTTTTCCGGATATGGTGACTTTGGCGTTTTAGAATGCTCACTTTGCAGATTTAGTGAAATTGATGGATATTGGTGGGACATTTTTGGCTTCTAGTGCAGATGGTGAGCGTGGTTTCAGCTTGATGAACAGTTTAAAAACCAAAATAAGGAATCGCTTACATTTAGAGCATTTGGAAATGCTGATGCGTGTTAAAAGTCATCTTCAAGATGGCGGATCAGTAGACCTTGATAAAATTTATTCAGATGGGTAAATTTGAAAGATCAAAGAGAAAAATTTTGAGAATGAACTCTTCTTCCATACATAAATTTACATGAAATAACTATGGCTTTCAATAAAAATTAACTGAAATAATACCACATTTGTGATTGTAATTACTAGAAATTTTCCACTTCATTTAGTAATCATCTATTTTCATTTAATTTGATTAAAATCAATGTAGTGTACATACTGTATTGTGACGTGTAGTCAAATTTTAAAGTATATAACTGAGTGTCATTATGTGGCGCGCACACAAAATTGAACCTTCCTTCAAAAGCTGCACAGCTGATATTTTATGCGCACACAGCCTACAGAAAATTAGAGGGAACATTGGCCCCAAGAGGTGGAGAATCTGCCTGGCTGTCACAGTCAAGCCCCCCCCCCCCCCCCCAGCACTACCTCAAGCTAGAACAGTTAGATGTTGCACACAGTCCAGTGGCAGAGGCAGAAGGCCCTCACCTGAGTGGAATCCAACAGGGCACCAATGAACTCCAAGCACTGGGTGGGCAGGAGGTGAGACTTTGGGAAGTTGACCACAAACCCCAGGTGCTAGGGCAGGCCTATGGTGCGATGCACTGAACTGCACACCTCCTCCGGCGAGCTGACTCATATGAGCCCGTCGTCCAGGTAGAGGAAGATGAAAACCCACAGGAGCTGGAGGCATCAGCCATGACCGCCAGGCATTTTGTGAATACCTGAGGAGCCGAAGCTAGGCCAAAGGGGAGCACCCTGTATTGATAGTATCGTCCGCTGATGACAAATTGGAGGTACTGATGGTGCCTTGGATGGATCAGAATATGGGTGTAGGCATCTTTGAGATCCAAAGAGCATACCCAATTTCCCTGCAGGAGGTAAGACAGAAAGGTTCCAAGGAATACCATTTTGAACTTTTCCTTAACCAAGAAGTGGTTGAGGTCCCGCAGGTCCAGAATGGGCCTGATGCCCCCCTCCCCCCCCCCCCCCGGTTTTCTACGGGACAAGGAAGTAGTGGGAGTAAAATCCCCGGGCTCTATAGATGCTGGGGGATGAAATCCACTGCCTGATCCTCATGTAAGACCTTGAGTTCCTTTTGAAGGAGCTCCCTGTGCAAAGAATCCATAGGCAATTTCCCCGGGAAGAAGGGAGACAGCAACTGAGAAAAGTGAAGGAGGTACCCCTCCATGACCACTTGCAGTACTCAGGCATCTGAGGTGGTGGTTGGACACAGGTGAGCAAAGTGAAGCAGCCTGCTTCCTGTGAACCTTGGGCCCATTACATTCTGGAGGAGGGAGGCTATGCCCAAGCAGTCAAATGTTCCCCCAGGCTGCGGCTGGGGCAATGTTTGGGTTTTTGAGGCCTTTGGCTTATGGAGGCCATGCCCATGGCCCCTGGAGGGGAGAGTGATGTGCCTGAAACTTGGAGTTGTTTCAGTAATCCTTCTTGGTCTTCAGGTGGGAGGACTTTTTCCCTGAAGTCTTCCTGTGGGAAAGTTCAGAAACACTCTTGTACAGCCTGGTTGTGGGTCATGAGTTCCTTCTCCAGCTCGTCGGCCTTCTCCGTCATGGGCTTGCTGAAGAGGTTCTCTCTCCAGTAAGGAACATTGGCCAACTTGTCCTGAATCCACTGCTCCAAATCAGAGGACTACAGACAGGCAAGGCAGCAGGCATTAATGTCCACCACAGTACCCAAGCCACCGACTCAAAGTCGTCGAAGGCCGTTCAAGTTTCTAACTTGGAGCACTCCTTGACAGATGACACCAGGGTCCTGAAGCGCTCGTTCTTCTGATAAGCCAGCCGAGAACCCGACGAGTTCCTTTGCCAGGTGTCTCTGATACATGCCCATGTACAGCTGGTATGCCTGGATCAAGGCTATGAGCATGGAGCCCTAGAAGCACTTCATGCCAAAAGCATCCATGGTGTGTGCTTCCTGCCGGGGGGCACCGAGGAGTGCGTCTTTTGACTTTTAATGCGACGCATGGCCAACTCCACCACAATGGACTTGTCTCTTCTGGAAGCCAGGGCTCCGGCCGACTTGATACTGTGAATCAAGCAGACTGTTCACAAATTGGCACCGTCACCAGGATCTCCCACATCATGAACAGCAGTCATTCCAGGACGGTGGGTATGGGCATCGTCAGTGCCTCCTGAGGAGGAGCCTCATACTGGAAGATCTTGAGATCCTCAGTACGTGGCTCGTCCTTAAGCACAGTTACGAACGTAAGGACCTGAGACATCTCCCTCACAAACTCCAGGAAGGCAAGGTCATCCAGAGGTGACGACCGCTGCCGAAAGTGTGGCGGAGACAGGTCAGAGGGGATTTCGCAGTAGAGGAGGGTGTAGGGACCCTCTTCATCTGTCTTCCTTGTTGACTCTGAGCTGGAGGAATTGGCATCGGACTGTGACGATAGCAAATTCCGAAATAAAGATAAAGACTACTCCTGGTGTCTGAGCTCCTGAGCTGTTGTGACTGATGCCACGTCAGGCCTCGAATCGGTTGCCAACTGAGTCAGCACTGCTCGAGCCACCCTCTCAAGGATAGGTGGAGCATCCTCCAGGGAGGTCCTTGATGAGGACAGCCCTGTGGCTGGCACAGATGAACCAAAGGTACCGGAGTAGGGCCCTGCTGTGCCTTGAGGAATGCAGTGAAGCTATGTTCTAGGGCTGCTATCCTGGCCTCAACACCAGGGGGCTCCGCAGCAGCATACACCGGCCTCGAGGATGTCTGCATCGGAAGTATTGTGGCAGTTTGTTTGGGACATAGTGCAGTTGCACTTGACACACTGCTTAAATCCTCCTGCTATCAAGTCTCAGGTGTTAATTACATCTACCTTTTCATTTGGTGTTATACTATTCTAACTCTCCCATCTTACTTTTCACTTCTAGCATTTGTAAAAGGGTATTTAAATGTATGGGTTTTTTTGTTCATATTCACAACCAACTTGTCAGCTGACAAAGATAATTTAAAATCATTCAACTGTCTGCTTTTTACTTAAAGGCACCTAGATCACTTTCATCTTCATTAGCACCTCTAAACTGGATGAACTAAACTCAGTTTTGGTAGTACCTTCAAAGATGCATATTTCAAACCATGCACTCCAGGGCAACTACCCGCTTTACCCCAATATCTAGTTTAAACACCCCTCTCCTCCAGTAGTCTGGTTCCACTCTGGCTAAGATTGAGCCCATCCTTCTGGAAATTTTGTCCAGTTCCTTAAAAATCGAAAGCCCTCTTCCCTGTACTATCATCACATCCAAGCACTGAAAACTCCAGAGCTCTGCCTGCCTGTTGGCTTCAGTGCTAGGGAAATTTTCTTTTGTTTTTAATTTAAATCTTCATTAAAAGTTTTCAAACAGAACAACCAACAAATACCCCACATTCTCCCCTCCCTACCCCCACATCACCATCCATTAAAGGTTAGTACTGTCTGCTCTACCTCCCTCCCCTCGCCCTCTCTGTCCTAGCCCTGTCCCCCCCAATCCCCTCACCCAAACCTATACCCCATTCCACTGGGCTGCTACTGCCTCAACACAGCTATACCTCAGAGCTGTCACTCTATGCATCGAATATAGAAATCCCAACCTTGGTACACAACCTATACCTCCAGGGCCTGGGATGGTTCCTACATGTTGCCATTTCACATCGCCCTGCTACTATGGAGTGCCCCACCACACCCTGTAGCTTCCCTGGTACTGCATCTGCCCTCTGATGTAAAACACACACCTCCGGGCAGCAGGGTATCGGTACACCGAGGGCAATTATCTGCACCACATGTGTAAATAGGTACACCGTTCCCAACAGGCCATCAATGGTACCACCCAGGCTTTAAAGAACTGCTCGGGTGTCAGGTACCAGTACATCAGCACCTTATAACCAATTTCCACTAAATTAACAGCTACTGAAACCTTGGAAAGCCCTTAAACTAGCCGGTCCCACTCGTCATCCGTCAACTGCTTCCCTAAATCCCTCTCTCAGTGCAGCATATATTTAGCTTTTAATGGTTCTTTCCCATTTAGCCCTCTATACAGTTGGGATAGTACTCATTTCTTCCCCGTTGCTCCCCCACACAGCACCTCAAACAATGTTTTCTCTTTTGCTAGGACAGTTCGAACTGCCTTTTGTGACGAAAGGTGGCTGCCTACATGTAGTGAAAATAATCACATCCCTTCAGCTTATAGGCATCCCTCAACCCTTCAAAACACCACAGATGCCTCTTGTGAAGCAGTTGGTACACCCTGCGCAAGCCCCACATCTTCCACCTCCTCCAAACTTATGGGCTGGGATCCTCCCCTCTATAGAAGAAGTGGAGATCGCCATCAACAGGGAGACCGGGCCCAGGCAGAACAGGCAGCAATCTTTAGTGGTTTAGAGTTCTTAAGAAAGTAGGGAAACCAATATAAAGGATTTTAGAATTATTTGGTAAATTTTATTCTATATTATGCTTAATTTCAGGTGAATTGCTATAATAAGTAAAGAGTTAATCATTTGTTGATGAAAACCCACTGCGGTGTCAAATTTCATTCTCTCTCAACAGACTTTATGACTTAAGGAATTGTACAGGGAAGGTGGCAGAGAGGAGACAAACTACTTTTTTTTAATAAGACTAAGGGCCTATCCAAATCTAACAGAATGTCACATTTTACTTACCCAGATAATATCCTTTGCTTGAGTCTTGCTAAACCAGTCCAGACACGTAGGTTGTGTCCCCCTACCAAAAGAGATGGAGACATGCTCCAGAACGTATCTTATGACTTCATTCTGCTATAATCACAGCTGCAGCTAGAGGCACACTTCAGTATTTGTACCCAAGCACATGGCTAAGAATCCTTGACCACACACCACCTCAGTGAATCCTTGACCACACACCACCTCAGTGAGGGTAACAAGGTTCACAGTACAAGAAATGACAACTATGTATAGGGCCATCTTCAGAAAGGCAGACTATCGAGGGTAAGGCATATGGGTGATGTTGAAAAAAAAACGCCTTTGGGAGATGCGGCCATGCATGTGTGGTCCGCTTCCAGCCTATGGGTGCCAACTTATTCAGTCAGATGACATAGCTAAAGCCGACAAAAGAAGATGGTCAAAACTGTACAGCAACTCCAATGGGAGGAGGGAGGGTTGTGAGGGTAGATCCCTGCTATCCCTGGAGAAGGAGGACTACAAACGGGGGACTGCTACTGCTGGAGAGAGATCTGCAATTGTTAGTACTTACTTCTGGGAATTTTTCTAAATCTTGGGGAACAAGGAATTCTTTAGATTAAAGCTGATTAATCTGTGAACCCAGTGTATTTGTTAAATCAGTCAGGGCCTAGTAGCAGCAAAGAGTTTCAGTTTAAAATTAACACACAGCAGAGAGATTTCTGGTTAAATTTAGACCCCAAGACTCCCTCTATCCAAGCAAAAGCTGTGGGATTCCCCCTGGAAATTGGTCACAGATTACCTTAGAAGCACAGGACAGGGTACTCTAGCAGCCAGCTTTTCATAGGTTTCCTTTCCATCCCTCCCTCCCCAACACCCACCCACCCTAGGATAATCGTAGCTTTATAGGTGCTTAAACCTCTTAAAGGAAAGGAGGTGTCATATTCACTTTCAGGTGCAGCTGTTTAACCTCATACATTAAAGACATGAGATCAATTAAGCTTCAGGTGAACAAAGTACATTAAACGTCTCAAGCATAGTTTTATTAGTATAAGTATCCCCAGCAACCCTTAGTAATTAAAGAACTTAAATAGCTAAACACAACCTTAAAACCAAAATGATTTTCTCCCAGTAGGTGAGGGGGTCTTACGTGTGCACTAGGTGCAAGGAGCTCTTTGCTCTCAGGGAATGAGTATGATCTCTGGAGGCTAGAGTAGCAGACTTGGAGGACATAAGGAAGACAGAGAGGTACATAAGACTAGATCTACAGGGATATAGTCCTGAAGTCCCACCTCCAGTCTGGCAGCATCTCTGTTGTCATGAAGGAGAGAGGTCACGTGACAGGAGAGCATCTCTCTGGTGTGGCAGGAAATGATCCTGCAGCTAGGACCTGTCCTCCGGGTGATATAAAACTCTCTCGCACCGAGGAAGTTTCTCCAGGGCCATGTACGCATGAGGGAAGGGTTAGGACAGCAGTTATATTTGGTGATTCGATCATTAGGAAGGTAGATAGCTGGGTGGCTGGTGGATGCGAGAATCGCCTGGTAACATGTCTGCCTGGTGCAAAGGTAGCAGACCTCACACGCCACCTAGACAAGGTCTTAGATAGTGTTGGGGAGGAGTCTGCTGTCTTGGTATATGTTTGTACCAGTGACATAGGAAAATGTGGTAGGGAGGTTCTAGAGGCTAAATTTAGGCTTTTAGGTAGGAAGTTGAAATCCAGAACTTACAGGGTAGTGTTCTAAAAAATGCTTTCCGTTCCACGTGCAGGACCCAAAAGGCAGGCAGAGCTCCAGAGTCTCAATGCGTGGACGAGACGATGGTGCAAAGATGAGGGTTTTGGATTTGTTAGGAACTGGGGAACGTTCTGGGAAATGAGGGGCTCTTCCGAAGGGATGTGTTTCACCTTAGCTAGGAAGGAACCAGGCTGCTGGCATTAACCTTTAAAAAGAAGATAGAGCAGCTTTTAAACTAGATAATAGGGGAGAGCTGACAGTCGCCTAAGATTGCATGGGTCACAACAATGTATCCTTGAAGGATACTACCAAAAGAATGAAGTTAGGGCATATCAGCAGAGAGGTAGCAATAAAGGACAAGACAAAAGTAGCCCAAATGCCCTTGAGTACGGAGCAGACAGAGCTTAAAGATTACAAAGGTGAAATTAGACTTACCTGCTAATTGTTGTTCCTGGAGTGTAGAGACAGTCTGGTCCCGGACCTCTGGGTTCCCTATCTCATTCAGCAGCTTGGAGATTGAGAAAACTCCTCCTTTTTGTGATGTCACCGATATATCTCCCCTGAATCCGCCTCCCAAGTTCAGTAACCTATTGACAAAGCAGACTCACCAGAGATACAATGAAGCCTCTAACAATATGAATAAATACAAGAATAGCCTACACCAAGACTAATGTGACTAACTTAAGCAGGCCAATCCCTTACACACCCACGAGGGAAGAGCCCATAGGCTTACCTAAAAAAAAACAGAAAAACTATTCCGCTTTCCCTAGCTTCTTAATTCCTTTATTTTATTAATTTATTTATTTATTTTTCCTTCTGGCGCTCTGTGAGTGACGGAAATGGATAGTCAGATGCGCCCCGCAGCTATGCTAGACCTTGGCAAGCAACGACATGCTCTTACCTGTAAATGTGCTCCAGCGCAAAGGTGCCTAGCTAGCGCAAAATACACTGGGTGGAACACAGGACCAGACTGTCTACACTCCAGGAACAACAATTAGCAGGTAAGTCTAATTTCACCTTCCTGATCGTGATAGCCAGTCTGGTCCCGGACCTCTGGGTTAGTACCAGAGCAGTGAAAAGTGCTTCAAGCATGGGAGGGACCCGGAAGACCAGCCTGCAGCACAGCAGACCCAAAGCCGGTCTCTTCTGCCCTTTGCACCTCCAGGCGATAATGTTTAACAAAGGAATGCAAGGAAGACCAAGTCGCAGCCTTGCAAATCTCCGCCGGAGGAACCAAACATACCTCCGCCCAAGAAGACGCCTGCGCCCTAGTGGAATGCGCCCGCAGACCGTCGGGCACCACTTTACCTTTCAGCAGGTAAGCCGACACAATGGCCTCCTTTATCCACCAAGCAATAGACCCCTTGGAAGCCGAGTCACCCTTTCTCGGCCCCGCAAAAAGGACAGAGTCTGTCCGACTTGCGAAAACATGCTGTCCGCCGCAAATACTTTTTCAGCGCTCTACGGACATCTAACAGATGTTAACTTTCTCGGCCCCGACGCCTGAGATTCCTGAGAAAAAAACGGCAAGGAAATCTCCTGATTCATGTGGAACGGCGAAACCACCTTGGGGAGAAAACCCGGTACCGTTCGCAACACCACTTTCGATGCAAAAAAGGAAAGATAGGGCTCTCTACAAGAGAGGGCCTGCAATTCCGAGACTCTCCTCGCCGAACAAATGGCCACCAAAAACACCTTGAGCGACACCCGGGACAACGGCTCGAAGGGGGCATGCTCCAATGCATCGAGAACCAACGGCAAATGCCACTTAGGAACGAACTGGCTAACAGGAGGTCGCGCTAAGGACACCGCCCGGAGAAAACGCTTTATGTCACCCTGACTCCCCAGCGCTTGACCCCTCACCTTGCCTCTGTAACAGGACAATGCCGCTACTTGTACGCGGAGGGACGCAGCTGCAAGTCCTTTATCAAAGCCGGCCTGCAGAAACTCCAAAATCTGAGGAATGGACAACCAGAGCGCTTCACACCGTTTTTCCACACACCAGGCCTCAAAAATCCTCCAAACATGCACATAAGCAAGCGAGGTAGACCGCTTCCTAGCCCTCAAGAGCGTAGCTACGACTGCTTCCGAATAGCCTCTGGATTTCAACCGTGCCCTTTCAAGAGCCATGCCGTATGAGAGAACCGATCCACATGAGGCATGAATAGAGGCCCTTGCTACAGCAGATCTGGGCGAGCGGGAAGGCGCCAGGGCCTGGCCACCACCAGGCACATCAGATCCCCGTACCACGGTCTGCGAGGCCAGTCCGGAGCTATCAGAATGACCTGACCCCCCCGAAGCTTTCGACACGCTGCAGCACTCTTCCGATCAGGACCCACGGGGGAAAAACATACAGTAGCTGCCCCACCGGCCACTCCTGAACGAGAGCATCTAAACCTTCCGACATCCTCTCTTCTTCTCCTGCTGAAAAAACGGCTGGCCTTTGCCGAAGAGAAGGTCGCCATGAGATCCATGACCGGCACGCCCCACCGGCGCACCACCATCTCGAAGACCTCTGGATGGAGCACCCATTCCCCTGGGTCCACCCGAACTCGACTGAGGAAATCGGCCTGCACATTGTCCACTCCCGCTATATGCGCCACCTAGAGATCCAGAAGGTTCGCCTCCGCCCAAACGCACAGGGCTTCGGCCTCCAATTCCAGCGCAGTGCTGCAGGTTCCGCCTTGCCTGTTGACATACGCCACCGCCGCGGCATTGTTGGAGAACACTCGAACCGCCCTGCCTGCGACTAACGGCTGAAAACTCTGCAGAGCCAGGTACACCGCTCTCAATTCCAGTCTGTTGATCGACCATTCCCTCTCCAGACCGTCCCAGCTCCCCTGAGCATAGCTGCCCTGACAATGCGCTCCCCAGCCCAGAAGACTGGCGTCCGTCATTAGAGGCACCCAAGGCGGCGCGTCCAAAGGCTTCCCTCTCTCCAATGAGCCCGGACGCAACCACCACCGCAGGGACTGTCGAACTTCCGCCGGACAGCTCAACCGTCGGGACAACGGGTCCCGCTGATGCGACCAGCGCCACAGTAACGCCCTCTGCAATGGCCGCATGTGGGCCCTTGCCCACGGGACTGTCTCTATGGAGGCCGCCATCGTGCCCAAAACCTGAAGGTAATGCCACGCCAAGGGGGCAGTGCGCCGAAGGAACTGGACTATCAACCCCCGAAGGGCCCGCGCTCGGTCCTCCGTAAGGAAAACCCTGCCGACCCCCGTGTCGAAGCGAGCCCCCAGATATTCCAGACTCTGCGAGGGAACCAGCTGACTCTTCGTGCGATTGACTATCCAACCAAGCTCCTCGAGAAACGACACCACACGTGCCGTAGCTGTCTCGCTCTCTGATCTGGACTTTGCCCGGATTAGCCAATCGTCAAGTAAGGATGTACTAGAATGCCCTCCTTCCGGAAAGCCGCAGCCACCACCACCATTACTTTCGTGAAAGTGCGTGGCGCCGTCACCAAGATGAACGGTAGCGCTCGGAACTGAAAGTGACCGAAGGGGACTGCGAACCTGAGAAATCTGCAATGCTCCGGTCTGACGGGGATGTGGAGGTAGGCCTCGGACAGATCTAGAGACGTGAGAAACTCTCCTCTTCGCACCGCCACTATGACCGACCGCAGCGTCTCCATGTGGAAGTGCGACACCCGAAGACACCGGTTTACTCTTGAGATCCAGAATAGGTCAGACTCCTCCATCTTTTTTGGGCACCACAAAATAAATGGAGTATCGACCGGATTCACGTTGGCTTGGCGGAACGGGCACGATCGCCCTGAGATATAGGAGCCTTTGGACAGTCTCCCGTAACGCCTCGCACTTGGCGACGGACCTGCCGGGAGACTGCACGAAGGCCTCGCGCACCGGTCTCAAAAACTCCAGCGCGTAGCCCTCTCGGATAACTTCCATAACCCACTGATCTGAGGTTACTCGGACCCAGGCAGCATAAAACTCCTGCAACCTCCCTCCTATCGGCAGCAAAGATGCCCTGGTCCCCCTTATCTCATTGCTGCTTTTTGTTAGCGAAGGCCGAGGAAGAGGAAGGACCGAAACCCCGTCCCGCTCCTCGAAACCCCCGGAAACCTTGACCTCTGTTGGGGAAACGACCTCTCTGGTTCGCACTAACCCTCTGGAACCGCGAGCGCCGAAACTCGCGCTGCTGCCCTTTACCAGGTGTATAGGACCGGCCCCCCTTGGGCTTGTCCTCGGGTAACTTACCCCCTTTAGTTTCACCTAAGTCCTTGACCAGCTTCTCCAAATCTTCCCCGAATAATAATCGGCCTTTAAAGGGCAGTTTACTCAATCGCGCCTTGGAAGAACTATCAGCCGCCCAGTTGCGCAGCCACAAGTAACGCCGCGCCGCCACAGCAGACGCCATGCTTTTGGACAGCCCACGCATCAGATCATAATGAATGTCAGCTAAGTATGCCGCATCTCAGACTAACACTGGCAGCGCTTTTTGCATAAATCAAAAGCAGCCTACCTTCACGCATCAATGACCTTTAAAGCACTTATCTATTCATTGAAGAAAGTATTAAGGGATGGCAATTTTTCCAACACTCCCTATTAGACGTTTTCTTTGATCGTTTCTAACATACATTCATTCACGTTGTTTTTTTGAAAAAAGATTGTGCTTATCTTTTCAGTTTGTAGACGGTTAATCTCCCCGACGCCACCAAATGGGTACCGCAAAAATGCGTTTCGTTATTCTTCATCAGGGGGGATAAATTACATAACAGCACGATCTGTGAAACAACAGGAGAAATGATAAGCATGCCAATATCAGACTCACAATTGCAGGCATAATTTTCCTCTATATGAACTCAACTTCTACCTTGAAAAGGAACGCGGTCTCTTGCTCTCTGCGTCTTCAAAGCATTATCATACTGAAACCATTTTGCTAACGTGCAACAGAACGCCACGCATGCGGATCATCTCCGATCAGGAGGTTTAAATAATGATGTCATACGTTTCAACCAATCAAAAGGTTCGTGTAGTAGCCTTCACCTTCTCACTAATGTGTCTTAATAAATGCGGGAGAAAAAACTGTCAAACATTATATACAGGCTCGTCATTCTATGGAATTATTCAGGCCCATCACACCCGTAGTGGCCAATTTGAAAATCCATTTTTGTTCTTGTATTAATAGCGCTTGCGCTCGTGATTTTCTATTTCTTCCTGTCAAGATCGTGTCAATTACAAAACAGCGTAGCTCTTCAAAGCAATGGCCTTTAGTAACACAATGAGCAACTATTGGGGCTTCTACTTTCTTCAATGAATAGATAAGTGCTTTAAAGGTCATTGATGCGTGAAGGTAGGCTGCTTTTGATTTATGCAAAAAGCGCTGCCAGTGTTAGTCTGAGACCTGCACTTTATCTGTTTTTACATCTACTGTTATTGAAGTCTATTGTCATTGGAGTCAAAATAAATTTAAAACAAGTATATAAATAAGAAAAAGAAAAAACGAACAAAACGAAAAAAATATCTAGTAAGACAGTTATTAGGATTGTAGGCAGTGATACGATAGTTGATACCCTATTTAGCTAATTTTCTTGTCAATCCTTGAGGGCACTTGTTGTAATACGGATTTTAACCCTCTGAAAATCAGACCTAGAATAGTCGTGTAGCTAAGTAT
This sequence comes from Ichthyophis bannanicus, assembly GCA_033557465.1. NCBI lineage: Eukaryota > Metazoa > Chordata > Amphibia > Gymnophiona > Ichthyophiidae > Ichthyophis > Ichthyophis bannanicus. The sequence goes on along the minus strand of CM066035.1, from coordinate 200,520,648 downwards.
GCCGCGCCAGATTCCAACTTAGACCCTTCGCTAGCATCCGAACCATCCGGATTCGCTTGCACCCGCTGAGACCAGCGTAGGCAGGCTCTAGCAACCCAAGCTCCACAAATAGCCGCCTGGAGCGATAGGGCATTCACATCAAATACCTGACGCAACAAAACATCCAACTTTCGGTCCTGAGGGTCCTTAGGAGCCGCACTACCTTCCACTGGAATGGTGGTTTTCTTGGTGACCGCCGACACGGCCGCATCCACTTTGGGTGACTGAAACACCTCCTTATCCGGGTCCAACAGAGGATACAGCCGACCCATCACCCTGGCCCCCCGAAGAGGAGCTTCGGGCACATTCCACTCTTCCTGAATCATCTCCCGAAACACCCTATGTACCGGGAAAGCCCTTTGGTTCTTTCGGAAGACCTGCAACAAGGGATCTTCCAGAGAATCCTCTTCCGCCGACCTGGGTGCCGGCATATTGAGGGCCTTTAAGGTCTCCGCTATCAGAGCCGAGAGCTCATCCCTCCAGAAGACCCGCACCACCCTAGCCTGATCTTCCTTCTCGGATAGCTCCCCTTCCTCAAGCTCCTCGTCCACCTTCTAACCGTGGTCCTCGTCGTCGGACAAAGGTCCATCCGAGGCTACTGAAGCCTCTCCAGAGACACCCTCCAGCCGAGCCCTCTTAGCTCTGTGGAGAAGATCCTCGGCCTGAGAGGTCGCAGCGGGTCTCTTCAGCCCGCCGGAGACCTCCGACCCTGCCCGCTGAGGGACAGCTCCAAAGACTGTACGCTGGAGAAGCGTGACAAAATCCTGGGGAAAAATAGCCGCCAACTCTTTAGGAAAGGGAACTGTAGGGATAGAGACGTCGGGCGCCGAAGATGGACCAGCCACAGGTTCCACCTGAGGCTCTTCCGGCAGCAGTGCCACCGCTTTTTCCTTCTCGGCCCCAGACAGTACTTCTCCAGCGTCCCTGGACTGTTCCATACCTGCGGCCTCCCTGACACAGGACTTACACACTCCTGAAGTAGAAGCCCTCTTCAAGCCACAGACAAGGCAGAGAGGCCTAGAGGACATGATAAACTAGGCCAAGCTAAAACATACGCAGCCCAGGAAGCCTGCTGAACTGGCAAGCTCTCCCTAAGAGCCCCAGCAGCACCAAATTGAAACGATGCCCCTTTCTCGTTTCTTTCTTTTTTTTTTTTTTTTTACTAAGAGGATCAGAAAAGGCCCCTTTGCCCCAAAAGGCTGACCAAAAACACAAAACGATGCCCTGGAGAACTGCCGCGAGGAAAAACTGAGAGCCTCAGACCGCCGCGTTTACACGCGGTCCCGCCACGCGGTTAGGCCCGGCGCCGGCGCCTTCACGCCAAAATGCACTGCACACAGAAATTCTCTACAAGAATGCTGGCTTACCTTTTTCCCCAGCCGAAACAAGCACTCTGCACCTCGTGCCACAGAGTAGCTTGCCGGCGGCTCCGGAGATCGGGACACTGAGAAGGGAGCTGCTTCACCGCTGCCAACTGCCCGGACACATAAAAACAGCTCCCACGAGCCGAGCCAGCCAGCGCACGAACAGGCAGACCTCTGTGTGGCGCTGGCTGGACTCTTCTCCGGCTCTCACTCCCCACTAGCTGCAGCCAAGGCACCAAAGGTGGAAGGCTACCGATCCGGATTCCCCCAAAGCAGGCACTGTCCTTGACCAAATAACGATCGCTGTAGTAGAGGGGGGGGGGGGGAGTGAGGAAAGGGCCTGCAGATAACAAAGGCACAGTACCCCAAGTTAAACTGCTTGTACACACTGACCCCAAAGGGCGAAATTTACCCCCATAAACTATCTATCCCAAACTTAATTGAGTCTCAAGTGAGCCCGGACCCCCGGGCTCCAGTCCATCCAGCTGCTTGGAGACTGAGGTAACTGAACTTGGGAGGCGGATTCAGGGGAGATATATCGGTGACATCACAAAAAGGAGGAGTTTTCTCAGTCTCCAAGCTGCTGAATGAGAAAGGGAACCCAGAGGTCCAGGACCAGACTGGCTATCAAGATCAGGAATTACCCCTGCCTACCAATAGCCAGAATAATATGAATAAAATACAGCCGATAAAATGCTTGTATGCAAATACTAGAAGTCTTAAAAATAAGATGGGAGAGTTAGAATATATACATGTAGCACTAAATGAGAGGTTAGATATGACTGGTATCTCAGAGACATGGTGGAAGGAGGACAGCCAGTAGGACACTGATACCTGGGTACAAATATCGCAATGATAGAGCTGATCAAATTGGTGGAGGAACTGCGCTTTATGTTAGAGAGGGCATTAAGTCACAAAGGATTAAAGTTTTGCAGGAACCAAAGTTGCTGTAGAATCTCTATGGACTGAAATTCTATATAAAAAGGGGAAGCCAATGGCAGTGGGGGCATACTATCGACCGTCTGGCCAGAATGAACAAATGGATGATGAAATGCTCAAAGAAATCAGGGAAGCTAACAAAAGTTACAGCACAGTAATAATGGGTGATTTCAATTACCCCAGTATTTACTGGGTCAGTGTCATGGCAGGACATGCCAGGGAGATAAAGTTTCTAGATGAAATAAATGACTGCTTCTTGGAGCAGCTGGTTCATGAACCAACCAGAGGGGAAGCCATTTTGAACATAGTCCTTAGTGGAACACCAGATCTGGTGCAAGAGGTAAGTGTGCTGGTGCCACTTGGCAATAGTGATCACAGCATGATCGCGTTTGATTTAATTAATTATTGGAAGAGGGATGGTAAGGAAATCCACAGTACTATCTTTGAACTTTCGAAAAGGAGACTATGATAAAATGAGGATAATAGTTAAGAAAAAACTAAAAGGAGCAGTTGCAAAGGTTAAAGGCTTACATCAAGTTTGGATGGTGTTTAAAAAGTACTCTCTTGGAAGCCTAGACCAGCTGTGCTCCATGTTTTAAGTGGAAGGACTTCCAAAAAACTGCTAGTGTGGTTTAAAGGCGAGGTCAGAGAGGCTGTTGCCAGAAAAGCATCTTTCAGGAAATGGAAAAAAACAGCCAAATTACAAAAACAGGAATCATCACAAGCACTGGCAAGTTAAATGCAAGACATTGATAAGGCAGGCAAAGAGAGAATTTGAGAAGAAGCTAGTTGTGAAAGCAAAAACGCATAATAAAGACTTTAAGTACATTTGTAGCAAAAGACCTATGAGAGAGTCAGTTGGACCATTAGATGATAGAGGGGTAAAGGGGGCACTAAGAGGGGACAAGGCCACAGCGGAGAGACTGAATGAATTCTTTGCTTCAGTCTTTACTGAGGAAGATGTAGGGATGTTACCCATGACTGAAGTGGTATTTAAAGGTGATACTGCGTTAGAATTGAAAGAAATATCAATACACCGGGAAGATGTATTACAACTATTTGATTAACTGAAGAGTAGCAAATAACCTGGACTGGATGGTCAGGGGCGGCTCTATAATGAGGTAGCGGCTGCTTCAAGCAGCAAAGTTTTGAGGGCGGCAAATGCCCCCAAAACAGCCGCCTCACTTCGCCTTCAAGTTAAAAAAAAGAAAAAAAAAAGCGCACAAGTTGCTGCTGCTGCTGCTGAGTCCATGTCTCGGCAGCGGCAAACTCACCGCCTCCCTTCTTCTGCAGCCGTGGCTCCCTGCCTCTTAGGGAACCGCGGCTGTGCCGGTGAAGCTGTTGCGGAGCCTTCCCGTCTCTTAACGAGCTCCATGCAGCATTGTCCCGCCTCCAAAGGAAGTGGTATACAACTTCCTTTGGGGGTGGGACAATGCGGCACGGAGCCCATCGAGAGACGGGAATGCTCCGCAACAGCTTCAGCGGCACAGCTGCGGTTCCCTAAGAGACAGGGAACCGCAGCTGAAGAAGGAGGCACAGAGCGGTTGCAGGCAGACATGGGGAGAGGGGAGTAGGGGGCAGGGAATCTGCATCGGGGCTGACATGGGGGAGAGGGGAGGCCGACATGGAAGGATGGAGGGGGCTCGAAGGAAACTGGCAAGCGTTCCTTCTCATACAGCAGGAACAACCGGCATCAGGCAATCAAACTAATTTGTGCGGCGGCGGCATTCCAGTTTTAATTCTAGATTTTGACTCCTCTGCCCTGCCTCTGCCTTCCCGCAGCCTTTTTTTTTGTTTGCAGCAAGCATTCTTGAGGAAAAAATGCAGCGGGAAGGCAGAGGCAGGGCAGAGACGGCAAAATCTAAAATTAAAACAGCCAGAGTGCCCCCGCCGGATGAGAGGTGCAGGTGGAGGGAGTAGGGACAGGAGGGGGACAAGGAGAGACAAAGGTGAGAGATGGGGGATAAAGGGGGAGACAGGGGATAAGTACTACACAAAGAGGAAAGACGGGGGCAAATGCTGGACAGAGGGGAGAGACGGGATAAATGCTGGACAGAGGGGAGAGACAGTGTGGGTTAGGATTATAATGGGCTGATGGGGGGCTAGCACTGGTAATGGGCAGATCGGGGGGGGCAAGACTGGTAATGGGTTGATTAGCGAAGGCTAGGACTGGTAATGGGCTGATAGGGGGGTAGGACTGGTAATGGACTGATGGGGGGCAAGCATTGGAAATGAGCTGATTGGAGAGGTTAGGACTGGAAATGGGCTGATTATAGGAGGCTAGGACTGGTAATGGACTGAGGGGGGACTGGTAATGGGCTGAGGGGGGACTAGTACTGGAAATGAGCTGATTAGGGGAGGCTAGGACTGGTAATGGGCTAATGGGGGGTAGGACTGGTAATGGGCTAATGGGGAAAGGCTAGGAGTGGAAATGGGCAGATTAGCGGAGGCTAGGACTGGTAATGGGCTGATGGGGTAGGACTGGTAACAGGCTGATTAGGGGAGGCTAGCACTGGTAATGGGGTTGAGGGGGGACTAGCACTGGAAGTGAGCTGATTGGGGGGGGGCTTCAACTGGAAATGGGCTGATGGTGGGGAGGGGAGGATAGAGCTGCTGGTCTTGGAAGAAAACTGGGGGCTAGGGCTACAAATGGGCTGATGCGAGGGGATAGGAGAATGGGACTGGAAGGGAGTGGATGCTGAGAGGGACTGCTATGGTATTTGGACTAGAAGGAGCTGGACAGTGGGGAAGAGGGAGACTGTAAGGGAATGGACACAAGTGGCAGTCATGGAAATGCAAGTTGACATTCGAAGGTACCGGGAGGGCTGATACTGGGAAGGGTTAAGGGGACTGGAAATGGGCTGATGGAAAGAAGTGAAGAAAACAAAAGAAGAGATAAGAAATGGCAGATGGACCATAGACTACAGAAAGAGAGCTAAGAGAAGACAGGAAAGCAGAAGCCTCAGATCGGGACCAGCATGATCAGAGAATAAAATGGTCAGACAAGAAAGATAGAAAAAATAATTTTATTTCATTTTAGCGATTGGACTTTGTGCTATCTTTATATTTTACACAGTATTAAGGAACTGCATCTCTTATTTATCTGATGTTGTACTGCATGTGGACTCTGGCTTCTTGGGGTTTCAGTTTCAATTTTGCTACATATTTTTATTTTTACTTTAGATTATGGTTACTTATTCTGTACTTGGTGAGGGTCGATGTCGTGAGTGTGTGCCTGAGGCCAGGTGTTCTGATAACATGGAGTTTGTACATAAATATCTACACTGTACTGTAGTAATTTGACTTGTTCAGCTTTTCAGATAGGTGTATGGATGTTCCAGGGCCCACTGTAGCATTTAAAGTGACGCTTTGTTTGGATGGGCTCCTTATGTGAGTTTTGGAAGTTTGTGCTGATATGGTATGGTAGGTTTGCTCTTTGTTGTAGGGTTTTGTATTAGTTCACAATATGCCTGGTACTGGAGAATAGTGGTGATGTTGTTAGTGAGATGATCAGAATCAGATATTTTTTTTTAAATATTGAGTTCTTTGGGTAAATGTCCTGGTTCTGCTCTGCACCCACTGTGGATTCAAAATATATGTTGAAAAACAAAAAGCAAGAATCATAAGGGGAAATGTTCACTTACTGTTAATTTCCTTTCCTGGAATCCTGCTAGACCAGTCCAGACAAGCGGGTTTAGTCCCCCTACCAGCAGATGTTAGAGACAGAGAAATAGAAAAAACTTAATAGCAACCTGATTGGCTGTTCCCTGGTAATATGTAGCTGAACCCAGTAGAGGGTGCTCCAGTATTTCACTGTCTCCAGCAGATGCAGGGGTTTAAAAATAAAAATAATCAGTACTTGCAGTAATTTTGCTGGATGCACCCAGGGCGAACTTCAGCTGCCCCTCTGGTTTTCCCAGCTACATTTTGTGGGACAGATTGAGGTTGAACTCCTGGTCAGGACCACCATGTGAGGTTCCCTTTCTGTCAGGGGAGAAAAATGGCCTCAGCTTACGAGGACCTGAGCAGCCAGTCATTGGGGATGTCTGCAGCTTTTCGGCAGCCTTATAACAGTTCCTGCCAGCTGCCTGTTTCAGGTCAGCCTTGGCTCTTCAGCACTCTGTTTGAGCACAGTGAGTAGAAAACTTCAAAGATCCTCCTCTTCCCCCCTCCTCCAGATGTTAATCGGGACGCCGTCAGGGCAACCTCTGTCCGCCTGGAGAGTTTTCTCTTCATGTCTTTACTGCCCTAGCTCTCAGTTTGATTAATTTTATGTTTTACCGCATTTTCACAGCGTTTGGGGTGATTTTATTTTGGCGTTTTTAATAGCGTTGGCCATTTTGTTTCGGTGTTTTTTTGCTGCACAGCTCCATTTTTGGCAGGTTTTCTGAGGAGACTTTATGTTCTTAATTTCTGTCTTCCCTGCTAGTTTTCAACTGTCTGGTCGCTTTCAACTCCTATTTTTGACATTTTTGATTTTTTTCTGTTCACTTGGGATCACGGTCACCTGTGCTTCGCCTGTGAGATGCCTTCCCTTTAGAGATGCATGGTCTGCAAAAAGAAGCTTAAGGATTTGAGGGATGGCATTTGTGCTGCATGTCTTACTCATCCTGGAGAGACTTTGGCGACACTAGTCAAGGGAGCTCAGGACAGAAGCAGTCCTGCTGCACGTCCTCAGCTGCTAGAGGAACTCAGACAGCTTCCCCCGGCAAGAGAGTCTCTCTCTCCTCCTCTTAACTCTTCCTGCTCCGGAGTCTTTCGGGCAGCAGGAGCCGATACATGCCTCAGATATCCAGTTTTTGGCCCTCTTTAGACAAGCCTGGGATCTTTGGCGGGTTAATTCTCCCAGTGACACAGTGGATGCCCTGACTCAAATCCCTCAGTCTTCTGGTTTTGGATCCCGCAGGCGCTCCAGAAAAGAGGACACGTCCAAGGTGGATGCACGGCCACCTAAAGAGGTCTCCTGGACTACTACAGCTTGGCCAAAAGCACCAGAGAAAGAGCTGTCTTTGGGGAATGACAGCGAGAGCCTGTCGGAACGGGAGGATGGGAAATGGTCCCCATCAGAGTTTTCTGCGGAGGGCCAAAGCGAGACACAGGACATATGCTTGTTTCACAAAGAGGAATTGCCGGCCCTAATTATGCAGGTGCTTGAAGCCCTATGATTGACGGATCAGCCGGATAAGCATAATTCTCAGCCTTCTGCCATTCCCCAGCCAGACCCGATATTACAAGGCCTTCACAAGCCATCTAGAGTTTTTCCATTCCCGGCAGAGCTACAACAAATGGTGTCTTGAGAATGGGACTCTCCAGATATTCCCCTTTGTAACAGCCCACCGCCTAGGTCAGCTTTACTTCTGGGCACCGCCTGACTTGGAGAAGTGGTTGACATACCCCAAAGTGGATGCCCTTGTGACCGGAATAACGAAGCACACCACCATTCCAGTGGAGGTTGGTGCAGCACTTCGTGATCAAAAGGACAGGAAAGTTGAGAGCCTTCTCAAGACTGCATTTTCGGCTTCTTCATTATCTCTCCAGGCCTCTGTTTGCAGGGGAATAGCAGCCCAAGCTCTTCTGCGCTGGATACAATGTCTGCCAGAGGATCCAGCTCTGGATCATCTGGAATCAGTCACAGTTTCTTTGGCAGATACCTTTTACGATCCCCTGCGCCTCTCGGCTAGATCGGTGGCAGCGGTCACCGTTTCTCGCAGATGGCTCTGGCTTCGCCAATGGTCGACTGACTCTGCATCTAAAGCACGCCTCTCTAGGCTTCCCTTCAGAGGAAAGCTTCTCTTTGGGGAGGACCTAGACAAGTTGGACAAAGGCCTAGGGGAGGTTCGACCCCAACGTCTTCCAGAAGATAAGCCTAAATTTGCTACTAGGCGTTCCTCCCATCGATATTCGCCCACCTCATGGCGCACCTCCAGGTATCGCAACGCTCATCACTACCTTCCTGGGAAACCCTCCGCCTTTTCGACAACTAGATGTTTTGGTCAGAGGGCACAGTCCTTTCGGGGTGCCTGCAAGGTAACTGAGTCCTACTAGGGGCCTTCCAAGTTCTCTGACCCCACGAGATCTTCCCGCTGACTGTCCAGACAGTCTACCCCAGGAGCCTTTTCTGGAGCTCGGCCCATCTGGAGAGACTCTTCTGATGGGTGAGCGTTTGGCTCTGTTTTCTTGTCAATGGTCTATCTTCACTTCGGATCAATGGGTCCTCAACATAGTTTCCCAGGGTTAGGTTCTTGAATGCTCCCGATCCATTCCCGATGCGTTCGTTGTCTCACCCGGTGGAAGATCCCTAAAGAGAATGGCGATTCGCTCCACTGTGCGCCACCTTCTTCTTCTGAGGGCTAGTCGACCAGTTCCTCGAGCAGAGAGAGGCTGTGGTCATTACTCCATTTATTTCGTAGTTCCCAAGAAAGATTGGTCCTTCCATCCAATTCTGGATCTCAAGGGTGTAAATCGATGTCTATGGGTGCCATGATTCCGAATGGAGAAGCTTTGCGCGGTGATCCAGGAAGTTTGCGGAGGTGAGCTCCTTGCCTCTCTAAATCTTGCGGAAGCTTACTTCCACATTCCCATCAGAGACGACCAACAGAGTTTCCTATGGTTTGCAGTACTGGGTCAGCACTTCCAGTTTTGTGCAATGCCCTTCGGCCTGGCCTCGGTTCCGCACCCCTTTTCCAAGGTTATGGTAGTGGTCGCAGCAGCTCTGCACAAAAGGGGAATCCGAGTGCATCCTTACCTGGACGACTGGTTGATTCGGGCAGACTCCCTGTTGGAAGCGTGTCAAGCAGTTGCTCAAGTAGTTTCTTTCCTCGAGAATCTCAGATGGGTGGTCAATGTGTACAAGAGCCATCTTCAGCCGTCCCAGCAACTAGAGTTTCTAGGAGACCGCTTCGACACCGTGCAGGGGAAAGTCTTCTTGACATGCGAGTAGCTTCGCAAATTCATGGCCTTGCTTGGTTTGTATCTTTTTCAGACAGCTCTGAGGGTCTGGGATTACCTTCAAGTCCTGGGGTCCATGGCAGCCATTATCGAACTCGTGCCTTGGGCCAGAGTGCATATTGGGGAGCTTCAGAGGTCTCTCCTTTCACACTGGTCAAGAAAAAGCAAGAACCATAACGCAATTTATAACAAAATAAAAATGAGTTATAATTTAGTTTTATAAACTGTGCTGTTGATTCTTGCTTTTAGTTTCTTGTTGTGCAAAATGGACCGCACCTAGTCCTGGGCAAGCAGTGCAGCAGCACAGGGCGCAAAGGCTTGGGGGGGGGGGGGGGTGCATTTCGGCTGTCTGCTATTGCCCTGCTGCTGCTGGCAGGACAATAACAGGCAGCCGAAATGTGCCCCCAAGCCTTTTTGCAGCACTTTTAGCAGGTCTGGTCCCTCCCTCCTCCAACGCGAAGTCAGAGCAGGGAGGGACAGCTCTGCTTAAAGTGCCACCGTCTTTCAGAATGGGCACATGCCCCCCCTCCTCCTCCTCCCCATACCTCCGTCCAGCGCTGCCTGCTATTTCCCTGTTGCCAGTATCACCGTGAAAATAAAACAGAGGGCGGCGGCAGCAGCAGGGAAAGAGCAGGCAGCATTGGACGGAAGTATGGGGGGAGGAGGGGGGCGTGCGCCCAAGCTGCAAGTTGCACAGGGCGTGATTCCAGCTTGGTACTGCACTGTATGTAAACATCTTGCATTCCCGCCGTATAACCCAATTGGCTTTTTGGTTTGGTTCAAGTCCCTGATTGGAGTTCTGAAAAAGACACCCCCCCCCTAAGGGGGCGCCATCTCATTCTTTGCCTCAGGCAGCAGATTGCCTTGAGCCGCCCCTGCGGATGGTATACATACAAGGGTGTTGAAAGAACTGAAATAGGAGATTGCAGACTTGCTATTAGTAACACTGGTCAACAAATTTTACAAAAGTCATGTTACTGAAATAAAAATAGTCATTTCTTATCCATTTTTATATGCTGAACACGAATATGACAGTGAAATTGTAAAGTTGGCTCTAGTTTTTTTTGTAATCTACAAGAATTAATATTTACATCACGAAATGCATGTCAACAGTAAATTTAATAGGCCTTCGCTTAATACCTGTAAAAAACCAAGTCATAGACTACTTCTTAGATTTTTTTGCCTGTCTCTTGTACAGCTGTTCGGGAGCTTCTTTGGTGAGTGTCCAGCAGTAGTCAGCCAGCATTAAAGTGGACCATTTTCCCTGGTATCTTTGCTCCATTGGTGTGATATCCTGGTGAAAACGTTCACCCTGTTCATCACTAACCATACCACAGTTGTTAGGAAAGAAATCGAGATGGGAATCAAGGAAATGGATCTTTAGAGACATATTGCAGCCAAGTTTCTGATACTGCATCAGCACGTCTTCTACTAGTTCCTTGTAGTTTTCTGCCCTAACATTCCCGAGAAAGTTTGTTGACACTAGGCGAAAAGCATTCCATGCTTGTTTCGCATCACCCTGCAGCAAGTTGTTGAACCTGTCATCTTTGAAGAGCTCTTGAATCTGAGGACCCCAAACACTCCCTCTTTAATCTTTGCTTCGCTGAGTCGAGGGAATTTTTCATGCAGGTATAGGAAAGCTGGCGAGTACGGTCCATGGCTTTCACGAAGTTTTTCATCAAACCTAGTTTGATGTGAAGGGGTGGTAGCAGGATTTTGTGAGCCTCAACCAGAGCTGGGTGCTGGATATTCTTCTCTCCAACTGTTACAATTTGTCTGCGATTCCATTCCTTCCACAAGTAGTGCCAATCCCTTGCTCGGCTATCCCACTGACATAAGAAACACATGTATTTTATATATCCCTGCTGCAGTCCCATTAAAAGGGCAACTACCATAAAGTCACCACAGACGTGCCAGCTGTACTTGTTATAGTTAATGGAAGTCAGTAGATGCTTTACGTTATCGTATGTCTCTTTCATGTGGACGGCATGCACTACTGGAATAGATGGAAGACTGTTTCCATTGTTCAAAAGCACAGCCTTCAGACTCAGTTTCGAAGAGTCTATAAATAGTCTCCAGTCTTGTGGGTCATGAGTGATTTTTAAGGCATTCATTTGGCTTTCAATATCGGAACAGAATACCAGATTACTTTCCTTTCTAAAGAAAGGCTCCAACTGCTGGTGGCGCTTTCGATATGAAGTAATGTTGACATCTTCTTGTAGAAGATTCCATTGTTGGAGTCTTGATCCTAGCAATTCTGCCTTGTTCTTGGATAAGTGCAAATCACAAACCAGGTCATTTAGTTCTTCCTGTGTTATTCTGTGTGGAGTTGATAATGCATCCCACTGAAAATCTGGGTCACTGCATGCTGACGGACCAGGAGAAGAACAGGTTGGCTCATCCTTGTCCTCATCAGATGAATCAAGAGAATATTCTGAAGGAGGTTCTGGAATAGGAAGTCCCTCACCATGTGGAACTGGTCTCAATGCAGACTGAATGTTTGTGCCAAAAAGACCTGAAGCTCGGTGACTCTGCGGGTAGAGGTGAGTGCCACTAGGAAGACACCCTTCCAAAATAGATAACGCAAATGAAAGGTAGACAAAGGTTCAAAAGGTGGCTTGGTAAGCTGCATCAGAACCATGTTGAGATCCCATTCTGCCAGAGGCGGTCAGATGGGAGGCTTAGAGAGCAGCAAGCCCTACAGCTAATGAGGGGCTGCACAGAAAGAGGCTTCCCTCTATGTAGGGATGGTGCGCGGAGAGCATGCTCAGGTGTACCCTGACGGAGTTGGACTTGTCCGATCTGTGAGAGATGGAACAAATACTGCAGCACCGTATGCAGCTGGCAGGAGAACGGGTCAACCCGTTGCTTTGAACACCATATGGAGAAACTGCACCGCTTGAAAGCGTAGGTCCATCTTGGGGAGTTCTTACGAGAGGTCAGGAGGATGTCTTCTACCTCCCTGAAAGGTTGAAGGGAGCCATGGTGTTAGCAAAAAGGGACCCAAGTTGGGGAGGAGAACCGAGCCCTCCTCCTGGGTCAGTAGCCCAGCTGACCCTTGGTTCCGTACAATAGCAAGGCTGCCTTTTCCCCGATGGTTTCTTCTTGGGAAGAGTGGAGATCCTGGAGAATCGAGTCCTGGTGTCAAACTCTGCCTCAATCTCTGCTGCCTTATCCATCATCAGATTGCTGAGGAGGTTTTCACATAGGCAAGGGACATCGAGGAGTTATTCCTGGACCCATTGCTCGAGGTCAGATGCCTGGAGCCAGACCTGGTGTTGAGCAACGATACCTGCGATAGCCATCCTTGCATTAGATTTGAAGCCATCGTAGGCCACTCAGGACAAGTACTTCAAGCATTCCCTGACAGATTTCATGAGGGTTTGGAAGTGCTGAAGGTGGTACTTGTTCAGACCAGTCGACAAACCCCCGAGTTCCTTGGTTAGGTGGCAGAGGTTGTGATAAGGAAGCTTATCATAGTTCAGGAAGGAGCTTTAATAGAGATGAAGTGACTCTGAACAAGCACCCTGTCTTTTCTGGTAGAAATAATAAAACAATGTTTCCATAAAAGACTACCAGTCCCAGAATGCACCAGGTTTCCAACAGCCATTAGAAGAGCTGAAGTGGGGAAACGTGTGTTCAATCAGGAGGGCTATGAGGTAATCCCCAAGCACTCATTTCCAAGGGCAGGGCTTAATTCAGCACAGCTGCGCTGTGCTAGGGTGGAGCATTCATCTAAGAAGGATAAAAGAAAAGCTTATTCTACAGAGAATCATCAGAAGCAACTTGATCAGAAGCATCTTGATCATCCTGATCATCATCATCAGCAGAAGCCAGAGCTGACGGACAGAGAGAGCAAGAAACACTTTGGAAGAAAGAAGAGAAAAGCATTTGGGAGGTCTAAAGGAGTCCATAGCAGTACGTATACTGGGAGGCATTCCAGAGGCAAGCAAACACCATTGGACTGGGGTAAGCCAGAGGAGTGGGGTTGCAGAGCCAGGAATCCCCGGATGGCACCTGTGAGGGAGACGGCTGCACTTGGAAGGGACCCTAAGACCAGTGCCAGAAGGTATGTGAAGAGAGATCCAGTGTCCAGGGATCTTGATTGGAAGGCTGGACATAAGAACTGGACTACATACTGGCCAAGATATTTAGAGAGGAACTCTAACAGCAATGGAAGCTCAGGTATGAACACTGATCTATGCCCTAGCTCTTCACTGGGAAGACAGCAGGGAAACAAGTATTGTCCTGAGAGTGTTCCATTGAGAAATTCCTCTGTGTCAATCCATGATATTGAACCTATGATAGTTGAAGAAGGGGAAGATGTTGTAAATGGGGACTATGAATACATGGATTGCTCTCTGTCTAAACTTCTGTGGTAATATGCTGTTACAAAATACAACAACCATCACAAAGAAATATAAACTTGTTCTTTAATCTACTCAGAAAAGCTTCTGAGTAGGACTTGAGCCACGTAATAGAAAGTAAACCAGCCAAGAGGTTTTCAGCTGGTAATTGTTAGCAATTGAGCCTTGCTTAGAAACATAGAAACATAGAAATATGACGACAGAAAAAGACCACATGGCCTATCTAGTCTGTCCTTCCATAACAACTACAACAGTCCACTTTTTGCCTTTAGAGATCCTCTGTGTTGGTCCCATGCTTTCTTGAATTCAGTTACTGTCCTCATCTCTACCACCTCCACTGGGAGACTATTCCACGGATCCACTACTCTTTCCGTAAAGAAATATTTCCGCATATCACTCCTGAATCTATCTCCCTTCACCCTCATCCCATGTCCCCTCGTAGCAGAACTTGCTTTCAATTGAAAGAGGCTCTCTCCCTGAACATTTATGCCACGGAGGTATTTAAACATCTCAATCATATCACCTCTATCCCGCCTTTCCTCTAAGGTGTACATATTAAGATCCTTAAGTCTGTCCTCATATGCTTTATAATGAAACCCATTAATCATTTTGGTAGCAACCCTCTGCACCGACTCCATCCTGTTCACATCCTTTTGAAGGTGCGGTCTCCAGAATTGCACACCATACTCCAAATGAGGTCGCACCAAAGACTTATACAGAGGCATTATCACCTCCTTTTTTCTGCTAGCCATTCCTCTCCGTATGCACCCAAGCATCCTTCTAGCTTTTGCTGTTGCCTTTTCCACCTGTTTAGCTACTTTAAGATCATCAGACACAACCACGCCTAGGTCCCGCTCTTCTTTAGTGGACAAAAGTACTTCACCTCCTATACTGTTATTGCTCCCTTGGATTGCTGCAGCCCAAATGCATGACCTTACATTTTTTAACATTAAATCCCAGCTGCCAAATTCTAGACCATTCTTCAAGCTTAGCTAGATCCCTCCTCATGTTATCTACCCCTTCCTGGGTGTCTACTCTATTGCAGATTTTGGTATCATCCGCAAAGAGGCAAACCTTACCCGACAGCCCTTCCGCTATATCACTAACAAAGATGTTAAAAAGAATTGGACCAAGGACAGATCCCTGGGGCACACCACTGGTAACATCCTTCTCCTCAGAGTGAGCTCCATTTACTTGTACTCTTTGTCGCCTCCCACCCAACCAATTTCTAACCCAAGCAGTAACTTTAGGGTCCATCCCTAGGGTGCTCAGTTTGTTTATAAGTCGCCTGTGAGGAACAGTGTCAAAGGCTTTACGGAAATCTAAATACACCACATCTAGAGCTCTCCCTTGGTCCAACTCCCTGGTCACCCAGTCAAAAAAATCAATCAGATTTGTCTGACAAGACCTGCCTCTGGTGAATCCATGCTGCCTCGGATCCTGTAATCCGCTGGACTCCAGAAACCTCACTCTTTCAGCAGCGTTTCCAATAATTTACTCACCACCGAAGTTAAACTAACCGGCCTGTAGTTTTCAACCACATCCTTACTTCCGCTTTTGTGTAAAGGCACCACATGAGCCTCTCTCCAGTCCTTTGGCACCACTCCTGACTCCAACTAGGCATTGAAAAGGTCAGTCAGTGGAGCTGCTAGAACGTCCCCAAGTTCCCTCAGTATTCTAGGGTGTATCCCATCCGGTCCCATCGCTTTGTCTACTTTAAGTTGAGCTAGTTTCTCACGAACACAGTCTTCTGAAAATAGTTCAAGATGTCCCTCGCTTCTGTTCTTATTTGTGGGTGTTTTCTGAGGTCCTGCTCCTGGTTCTTCATCTGTGAACACAGAACAAAAATATTTGTTAAGCAATTCCGCTTTATCCTTATCAGCTTCTACATATTCCCCCCCTGCACCCTTGAGTCTGACAATACCACTTTTGCTCTTCCTCTTCTCACTAATATATCTGAAAAATGTCTTATCCCCCCATTTTATTGCATTGGCTATTTCCTCCTCCTTTTGAATCTTTGCCTTCTTGACTACTTTGCTAGCTTCTCTAAGTTTTTCCAAATACAGATGCTTGTCTTCTGCTCTCTGTGATCTCTTGTATTTCATGAAGGCCTCCCTCTTTTTCTTCACTTTTTCAGCTACTTCCTTCGAAAACCATAGCGGTCTCCTGTTCCTTTTGCCTTTATTTACCATTTTAACAAAAAGGTTGGTTGCCCTTAAAATACCCCCTTTCAGTTTTGCCCACTGTTTTTCTACATCCCCCAGCTGTTCCCATCTCACTAACGACTCCCTTAATTGCCTGTGAGCTCTGAAGGGACACCTCTGAGTGTGTGTGAAGATACAGGAAGATATCCCTGAAAAAGAACAGTTTTTTTCCTACTTTGTGGGTTTTGTTTGTTCTTTGAAGCACTGCTAAGAAGATATTAGCAGGAGTCTACAGAAAAGACCTTTCTGTTCCCATCAAGGTCTTTATGCTTTGATTTGATTGCTTAACAAGTTCAACTGTTGTTTTTCCTTATTTGTTTTTCTAACTATAATACTAAAGCAAGTATTCCTTTTTATGTGCTACCAAGTATATCTGTGTTGGGAGAAATAACCCCATAAATAAAATATCTTCTTTGCTTTACATTCGAGCAAGCACAACTAATTTATTGTGAACGGCTGAGTCTGGTATGAATGGACTACATTTCCCACAATCCTTTGCAAGTCATATTAATATTTGCCTTTGCCAAGACTGTGGACATTCTCACCCAGCGCCCCCGTTTACAAGGTGCACACCGATATGCTTGTATGCAGCAAGCCAGCATCAAGTCCTGGTAACATTTATGCCCCGAGGACGTCGAGGGTGCGGGACTCCCTGCCTTGGGGCACTGAAGAGTGATTCATCGGGCTTTTCTGTCAACGCATGACTGACTCAACCACCAGGGAGTTGCACCTTCCTGAAGCCAGGTCCTTGCTGGACCCGGTAAATAGTGACCAGACTGGCAGAGTTTTTCAGGTTTGATGAACCCCTTTCTTTATTGCCCCTACGCGTTTCGGCCTGTGGCCTTCCTCAGGGGGTATCTTTTAGGGTGCAAACCTCAAAAAGACAAACACTGACAATTAAAACAAATCACATTTATAATCATAAATCAATATAAAAATTAAAATCAATATAAAACATCAAATTAATTGTGTAAAATCTAGAAAACCAAAACTGCTACCACCTATAAAAACCAAATGATAGGCTACAGTATTTATAGTGCTCTGAATGTATATACAATAAAACATTAAAAAAAGAAACATTAAAAAACAAGAAAGAAGCAACTGAGAGGAGGAGGACATAGCTAAAACCATAAATATCTCTATTGATACCTTCTCTGTAAAGGACTTCTGTTAAATAAACATATATCACTAAAAAAAAAATAAAAAGCCAAATAAATACATAACAGGTAAAATGACCACATAGAAATCATATAAAATCATTAGTAAACAATGTGCTTTAAAAGATAAATAAAGCATAATCAAGAAATATGACAATGTACACATTAGAAACATCTAAAAACATAAATACTGCACTAATGTGATAAAACTAACATCTTAATCCTGCAAATAAAGCGTAGTTACTCACCTGTAACAGGTGTTCTCCAGGAGCAGCAGGAATCAGTCCTCACTTATGGGTGACGTCGGCGCCGACGGAGCCCTCGCGGAGCAATTTTCCCCAGCTTTCAAAGAAAGCCTTTGGGAATTGCAGCGCGCATGCGCGGTCCTCTTCCCGCCCAAGGGTGCCATCTTAGCCAGTCAGATGACATAGCTAAAAAAGACAGCATAAAAATTTGCAAAAAAACTAAAGCAGATGATTGCAACTCCAAGGGGAGGAGGGAGGGTTGTGAGGACTGATTCCTGCTGCTCCTGGAGAACACCTGTTACAGGTGAGTAACTACGCTTTCTCCAGGACCAAGCAGGAAGTCAGTCCTCACTTATGGGACTCCCAAGCTTAAGGCTACCGGAGACCCTAAGCACAAAAATGAGCTCCCTCTAGCTCAGCAGCACAGAAGGAAGGAATCTTCGCTGAATTATTACCCACCGGTAGCCCACATCCGGGATGGAGGGTAGGAGCTGCTCAAACCTCAAAGAGATTACGGAGGACTGCCTGTCCGAAAGCACTGTCCCTGCGGGACTCCCTCTCGAGACAGTAATGGACCGCAAAGGTCTGGCTCGAAGACCAAGTAGCGGCCCGGCAGATGTCTGCCAGCGGAACAGAGCGGAGGTAAGCCACTGTCGTAGCCTTTGCCCGAACGCAATGAGCCGTGACTCGACCTTCCAAGGAGAGTCCGGCTGCCCCATAAGCCCAAGTGATACAGTCCGCAACCCAGATGGACAGAGTACGCTTGGAGACCGGGAGCCCCAATTTATTGGGGTCAAAAGAGACAAAAAGCTGAGCAGCTTTACGGTGCTCCCGCGTACGGTCAAGGTAGAAGTTCAATGCCCTTCTACAGTCCAGGGTATGGAGGACCGTTTCAGCTCGGCTGGAGTGTGGTCTGGGAAAGAAGGTCAGAAGTACCACCTCCTGATTGATGTGAAAGGGGGAGACCACTTTTGGAAGAAATTTTGGGTGAGTCCGTAGGACTACCCTATTTTTGTAGAACCGAGTGTAAGGGGGATCAGACACGAGGGCCTGCAATTCACTTACGCGCCTAGCGGAAGTGAGGGCTATCAAGAACAATGTTTTCCAAGAAAGAAAACGGAGAGAACAGGTAGCCATAGGTTCAAAAGGCGGACAGGTGATCCGCTGCAAAACCACATTCAGATCCCAGTCAGGCGCTGGCGGGCGGAGAGGTGGTTTAAGTAGAAGGAGACCTCTGAGAAACCTCGCTACGAGAAGGTCGCTGGAAAGAGGTCTGCCGTCCACCGGTACATGATGTGCTGAAAGAGCACTGAGGTGAACTTTGACGGAGTTGGACTTAAGTCCCAGATTAGAGAGGTAGAGCAAGTACTGCAAGATCACCGACACCGAGCAGGAGAAGGGATCCTGAGACTGCTGGGTACACCAAACGGAAAAGCGACACCATTTAAGGGCGTAGCATTTGCGGGTAGAAGGTCGCCGAAAAGCTAAGACGACCTCTTCCACCTCTGCCGGCAGGAGAAGGGGAGCAAGGACTACCCTCTCAGCAGCCAGGCCATTAGATTGAGAGATCTGAGGTTGGGGTGTAGCAGAGACCCCTGATCTTGAGTGAGGAGATCCGGTTGAAACCCCAGAGGGAATGGATCCTCCACCGCTAATTGCAGCAGGAGTGGAAACCACGGCTGTCTGGGCCAGCGAGGAGCGATCAGGATCATGGAAGCTTTGTCTCTGAGAACCTTGAAAAGAGTTCGAGAGACTAGCGGGATGGGAGGAAAAGCATACAGAAGGCTCTCCGCCCATGAGAGTAGAAAAGCGTCTGCCGCAACTCGAAGGGGATGCGGCTGACGAGAGCAGAAGCGAGGAAGTTGCCGGTTGAGAGGGCTGGCAAAGAGATCCATCGTGGGGAGGCCCCACTTTAGAAAGAGCTTCTGAACTACCAAGGGATCCAGGCGCCACTCGTGCGGCTGGAGGATCCTACTGAGTTTGTCCGCCAGGCAATTTTCTTGGCCTGGGAGATAAACTGCCTTGAGAAGAACGCCGTGACTGACGGCCCAAGAGCAGAGCTTCTGTGCCTCCCGACAGAGAGGGAAGGAGCCCGTGCCCCCCTGCTTGTTCACGTAGAACATGGCAACTTGATTGTCCGTCTGGACAAGGATGGACTGGTGAGAGGTCAGGTGGGAGAAGGCCTTGAGAGCCAGGCGGATCGCTCTGAGCTCCAGGAAGTTGATCTGCTGAGCAGACTCCCACGTGGTCCAGAGGCCCTGAGTACGTGCCCCTTGGCAATGTGCTCCCCAGCCCAGGAGGGATGCATCTGTTGTCAGCACCCGGGCCGGCTGAGGTGACTGGAAAGGCATGCCGAGTACCAGGTTCGGCCGATGAAGCCACCACTGGAGAGACGAGATCAGCGGCTCGGAGACGCGCACTAGGTCTGCTAGGTCGCCTGTGGCTTGTTGCCACTGCCGGCGGAGACACCATTGAGCAGGCCGCATATTCAGGCGGGCATTGGGGGTCACATGGACAGTGGAAGCCATATGGCCGAGTAGTCTCAGGAAGCGCCTGGCGGAGACCAGGGGCTGGCTGCGAAAACGGCCGGCTAGGTCCATGAGCCGTTGAGCTCTGTCGAGCGGTAGGAACGCTCGTGCCTGAGGAGTGTGCAGCCTTGCGCCGATGAACTCGAGATCCTGTGAGGGGAGCAAAGTGGACTTTGCGAAGTTTATAAGAAAGCCCAAGTACTGCAGAAGAGTCACCGTGCGGCGTGTGGCGTTGGTGACCTCCGGAGCGGACGCTGCCCTGATGAGCCAGTCGTCGAGGTACGGAAAGACATAGAGGCCGTGAAGCCGGAGATGGGCCGCCACCACCGCGAGACATTTTGTGAAGACTCGCGGTGCGGAGGACAGGCCAAAGGGTAGTACTCTGTACTGGTAATGATTTCCGGCCACCACAAACCTTAGGTACTGGCGGTGGCTTGGGTGGATAAGGATGTGCGTGTAGGCATCCTTTAGATCCAAGGAGCATAGCCAATCTCCCTGCTGGAGGTAGGGCAGAAGGATTCCAAGGGTAAGCATCTTGAACTTTTCCCGCACGAGGAATTTGTTGAGGTTGCGCAAGTCCAGGATGGGTCTGAGGCCTCCTGTCCTTTTTGGTACTAGAAAATACCTGGAATAAAAGCCTTGACCTTTCAGGTGGTGGGGCACCGGTTCCACCGCCTGTTCCTGTAGAAGACCTGCTAACTCCTGAAGGAGTAATTCCCTGTGCAGAGGGGGTCGTGGAGGTTCTCCCGGAAAATAGGAGGGAGGGACCTGGTGGAAGTGGAGAAGATAGCCTTCTCGCACGACTTGAAGCACCCAGGCATCTGAGGTGATGCTGGACCACCTGTGGGCGAAGTGAACCAGCCGGCCTCCGGTGCTGGGAGGAACCAGCGGGGGGGGAGAGGCTATGCTTAAGGAGTCAAAAGCCCCCACTCTGCTGAGCAGGGGCTGGTGGTGCAGGCTTGGGGGCTTGCTGCCTACGGGACCCGTTACCCCGTCCCTTGGCCTGCTGGCCCTGTTGGGGAGCTGCAGGGGCCTGATATTGGGGGTATTGTTTGTAGGCAGCCGCCTTCCTCGGGTAAAAGGACTTCTTTCCCGAGCCCTTCTTTTTCTGGGAAGGGGCGGAGGTCTTCCTAGAAAGCCTAGTCCTGGTGAGAGTCTCCGTCTCAATTTGTGCAGCCTTTTCAGCCATGGGCTTGCCAAAGAGGTTTTCGCCTCGGCAGGGGACATCGACCAACTTGTCCTGCACCCAGGGCTCAAGGTCAGACGACTGAAGCCAAGCCTGTCGGCGGGCACCGATGCCGGCTGCGGCCACTCGAGCCGATGCTTCAGAGCCATCATAGGCTGCTCGGGATATGAATTTTGAGCATTCCCGAATGCCAGTGGACAAGGCCAGGAACCTCCGCAAGGGTTCCTCGGACAAACCAGCGGAGAATCCGGCTAGCTCTTTAGCCAGGTCTCGGAGATACATGCCCATGTATAGCTGGTAGGTCTGGACACGACACGCAAGCATAGAGCCCTGGAAACACTTCTTACCAAGGCCATCCAGGTTACGGGCCTCCCTGCCAGGAGGCACCGAGGAGTGCATCTTCTGGCTCTTAAGACGATGCATGGCCGATTCCACTACCATGGAATGGTGTGGTAGCTGTGCTTTTTGGAAGCCAGGGCTCTTGCGGACTCGATAGATAGAATCGACCCGCTTGCTCAGGACCGGCGAGGTGGCCGGACTCTCCCACATGCGGAAGAGTAGTCGTACCAGCATGGGAGGAACCGGTACAGTAAAGTGTTCCCTGGCGGGAGAGTCATACTGGAGGGCGTCGAGCTCTTCGGCTCGAGGCTCCTCCTCGGGATCCGCAGGGAAGGCCAAAGCCTTGGCCATATCCCTGACGAAGTCCGAGAACCGGGCATCCTCCGGGGGGGACTGCTTCCGAGGTTCGGACTCAGGTGAGTCCGAGGGGACACACCGAGTCCGAAAAGAATCAGGCGACTCTTCCTCTTCAGACTCCCAGACCGACTCCGACGAGGACTCGGTGGGGTCGGCCCGGGCAGGGCGCGGCGCCTGCCGCCCCGACGCCGAGGGAGTCGGCGTCGGCGACCTCGGTCCCGAACGGGAGGCCGAGGGTGACCTCGACCGAGGATCGACTCGAGTGCGCATCGACTCGAGGATCGGCTCGGTCTCCGGGGTCGACTTAGACGTCGACATCCCGGCGGTCGGGGCAGCGGCGCCAGCGAAGCCAGCGAGCAGTGCCCGCTGCTGGTCCATGAAGGCAGACAGTCTGCTCTCCAAGGCCGTCAACCTGAGTCCGAGCTCAGGTGACCCAGCAGCCCCCGACTTGGGCCCCGACGGCGTCGGGCCCGACGTCGGCGGTCTCGGAGGCGAGTCCAGGAGGACCACAGGACTTACCCGAACAGGCAGCTCCGACTCCAGGCGAGGTCGCTTCGAGAGGTGCTCCTTCTCCAAGGACCCGGGACGGCTATCGGGGCTATGCGACCTGGCCCTCGCGGAGCCAGGAGCGTCCACCGACGCCGCCCTCGCGGGTTTCACCTTTCGTCGATGGTCCCCGGAAGGAGAACCCCTGTCGGAGGAACTCCGACGACGGTCCGAGCTGGAACCTCTGGACGCGGAGGCCTCCGACGAGGTCCGGGTACGGCTGGGGTCAGCGAAGATCCTATCCCGCTGATGCCGCCGACTTCTCAACGCTTTGGAGGACATTTTGCCGCAGGGCCCACAGATCATTTCTTCATGATCCGGGCCCAGGCAGCGGAGGCAATTGTCGTGTGTGTCAGTTAGTGACATATTTCGGTCACACTGACCACACCGTTTGAAACCACTGGCAGCCATCGGGGGAAAAAGGGCCCCGGCGAGGTCAAAGGTCCGGGCTGCCAGGGAAAACCCGAAAACGAAACTGACTAAGTCAGAAAAACCGAAAAAGAAGAAGAGGACTCGTGACCGGCGTCGCGAGTCCGGGCGGGAAAAAGACCGGCGTCGAACCGAAGGAAAAAAGAGAAAATATGAGTAAAAATCAACTTTTTCGCGGGGACACGACGGGTACGTCTGTAGGGCTCCGCGGAAAAAAGAAGACTGGCTAAGATGGCACCCTTGGGCGGGAAGAGGACCGCGCATGCGCGCTGCAATTCCCAAAGGCTTTCTTTGAAAGCTGGGGAAAATTGCTCCGCGAGGGCTCCGTCGGCGCCGACGTCACCCATAAGTGAGGACTGACTTCCTGCTTGGTCCTGGAGAACAATAAAAGACCAACTGAAAGTAAAAAACATGATGTAAACTAAACTGCATTAGATTGTGCCATAATTTTATTACAGCTCTGAGAATAAGAAAAGGGGTCACAAATATGATGAGTCTTTGTATTATGAATTGTAGTGGCTATATCAAAATATATTGAGAAATCTCATAAAAACCGCAACAAGAGAAGAGAAATGCAGTGGGAAAATTGGCAATAACCGGTATAATGCCATATACTCAATCTTCAATAAATAATAAATAAAAGAATAAAAAATAAAACCAAAAAAGGGGGAATTACTGATAAATAGTTATATATATATATATATATTTGTAATTGAAAATCCCACATATTAATCTCTGCTGCACTAGCGTTATAAGAACAAACTGAATAAAAACATTTTTTATTATAGAATATTGTCTCCAAAAGATCTATATATTCAAAGGTAAAAAGACCGGCCATGACGGCGACCATACGCTGTAGCGGAGTAAAAAACTGAGTGAAGGGATAAACTTAAACATTTCATTATCCAAACTAAATAATCACATATATATTTTTGGATTTAAAAAAAAGAGGAAACCAGCTTTAAAGGGCGTCCGTGCGCTGCACTAGAGTAAAGAACTAAACTAATAGCCAAACTTGAACAAATGAAGAGTAAAGCGTAGTTATTCACCTGTAACAGGTGATCTCCGGGAACAGCAGGAATTTAGTCTTCACATATGGGTATCGCCAGTACCGATGGATCCTGCACAGGAACGCTCCCCAGCGTCCAATAGAAACGCTTTTGGGAGCATCCCTCAGCACATGCGCACTGCCTTCCCGCCTTTCCAACTGTCCCTCTTCAGTTAAGTTTGTAGCCGAGTGAAAGGATAGAGGGAGAGAGGAAAGAGACAAAGAGAGAGACAACTCGTAGGGGAGGTGGGTGGGTTGTCAAGACTAAATTCCTGCTGTTGCCGGAGATCACCTGTTACAGGTGAGTAACTACGCTATCTCCAGGAACAAGCAGGAATGTAGTCTTCACATATGGGGACTCCCTAGCTGAAGATGCCAGGGAGATACCGCAGGAAGGTGCCACCCTCAAAAGGTAGGCATCCTTCCTCCCATGGATCTCTGGCATTCCACCAGGGTTGGTGGGTAGGAGTTGAATTAGGTCTGAAAGAGACTATGAAGAACAGCTTGGCCAAAGAAGGCATCTCGACGGGAGGCTTTATCCAGGCAGTAGTGGGCTGTAATGTGTGTACCGAAGCCCAGGTGGCTGCTCGACAAATGTCATCAATAGACACAGAGTGGAGATTAGCCATAGAAGCTGGCATGGCTCTCACATTATGAGCTGTGACATGGTCCTGAAGAGGAAGACCCTTATTCTCATAAGCAAAGGATATGCATTGGGCAATACATTTTGATAAAGTTCTTTTGGAGACTGGAAGTCCCAAAAGACTAGGGTCAAAGGCTATAAAAAGTTGTGAGGACTTTCTATGTTTCTGTGTTCTTTGTATGTAAAAGGCTAAGGCCCTTTTACAATACAAAGTATGAAGGTGATTGCAATTAGGAAGATAACCTTCCAGGTCAAAAACCGGTGGTGGCTTGACGGGAGGTTTAGTTAATAAAAGGCCTTGCATGAATTTTAATAGGAGTGGATGACAGGAAATTGATTGTCCATTTAGAGGCTTATAAGAAGCTGCAATTGTACTAAGATGGACTCTTACCGAATTGGTCTTTAGACCAGAATTCGATAAGTGAAGGAGATACTCTAGTATCGATTCTAAAGGTCTGACCAAGGGGCTTAATCCCTTCTTGGAGCACCATATAGTAAAACGTTTCCACTTGAGGGCATAAGATCATCTTGTAGAAAGATTCCTAGAAGCCTGAAGGATATCTTTTACCTGTTGGGACAGGTTGAAATCTTGGAGGTCTAAGCCTTCAGCAACTAGGCCGTGAGCTGCAGGGACTGGGGATTCGGGTGCCATAGCATCCCGTTCTCCTGGGAAAGGAAATCTGGAGCATGCCCTAACAGCAGAGGTGCCGCTTGAGAGAGATGTAGAAGCAGGAAATACCACGTTTCGCGTGGCCAACGTGGTGCTATGAGAATCATGCGACTCCTGTCTCTCTGAAGCTTGAAAAGTGTTTTGGGGATGAGGGGAATGGGTGGGAAGGCATAAAGGAAGTCCTGACCCCAGTGAAGGAGGAAGGCATCCCCTGACAGTTGTGAGCCGGAATCCTGGAACAGAACTGGGGACGTTTGGCATTCAGTGGACTTGCAAAGAGGTCTATGTCTGGAGTGCCCCAGAGATGAAATATCCTTGCCACCTGGTCTAGGTGGAGGGACCACTCGTGAGGCAGCAGTACTCGACTGAGTTTGTCTGCCCAAGGGTTTTGAATGCCTGGAAGATATACCACTAGAAGGTGAATCTGATGCTCTCTGGCGAAGGCCCACAGTCATAAAGCTTTGTTGCATAATGACAGAGAGCCTGTTCCGCCCTGCTTGTTCACATAGAACATGGCTACTTGATTGTCCCTCTGGACTAGGACTGTCTTGTAGTTGAGCTGGGCGTGGAATACTCGAAGAGCTAAAATAGATTGCTCTTAATTCCAGGAGGTTTATGTGCAAACCAACCTCCTGTGGAGTTCAGGTGCCCTGGGTAGAGAGATGATTCAGGTGTGCTTCCCAACCCACCTGTGATGCGCATCTGTTAGGGAGGCCTGAAAGAGGGGTTGATGGAAAGGAGACTCCACTGTCAGATTTTCTAGTGATTGCCACCATTGAAGGGACAAACCTAGTCATTGAGAGATTGTTATTTTGTCCAACAAATGACCCGTGGCCTGTGTCCACTGTGTGGAGAGGGCCCACTGAGCTGCTCGTATGTGGATGCGAGCATATGGGACTACATGAACTGTGGATGCCATATGTCCCAGTAACTGCAGTAGCTCTCGAGCAGTGAGGGAAGATTTGCCTGCTGCTTGAGAAGCTAGTTGCATTATGCAAAGACACCGGGCTTGTGGAAGGAAAGCCCTTGCCTGTCTGGTATCTAGACAGGCTCCTATGAATTCTAGGCATTGTGAAGGAACTAGTTGAGATTTTGGGAAGTTTATTACCAATCCCAAGTATTGGAGGATTGGCATTGTATGGGACAGTGCAGTGCTGGCCTCTGCAAATGAAGGGGCTCGAATGAGCCAGTCGTCTAAGTAAGGGAAGACGAAAATCCCCAGGGTTCGTAGAAATGCAGCTACTACTGCCATGTATTTCGTGAATACTCTTGGTGCTGAAGCCAGACCAAAGGGAAGAACCCAGTATTGGAAATATTTTCCCCTGAAAAGGAAACGTAAGAATTTTCTGTGATCTGTATGGATGAGAATGTGAGTGTATGCATCCTTTAAGTCTAGAGAGCAAAGCCAATCCTGGCTTTGAAGGTATGGAGTGGAGCAGTGGCCTAGTGGTTGGGGCAAGGTACTTCAGGCCGGAAGGTCGGGGGTTCAAATCCCACTAGAGGACAGCAACCTTGGGCCGGAAGGACTAGGGTTTTCATTCCCACAGGTGCTCCTTGTGGTCTTGGGCAAGCCACTTAACCCTCCATAATCCATGTTCCCTGTAAAATAGTTATCTCGAAGTTATAATGCCCTGTTCAATGTAACTTCAGTTTGTTCAATGTAAACCACACTGATGCAGAATAGCGCAGTATATAAGAAAATGTAAATAAATAAATGGCAGAAGAGTTCCTAGAGAAATCATTTTGAACTTCTCTCGAAACAGATATTTGGTCAATTCTCTGAGGTCTAGAATGGGTCTGTATGCTCCTGTTTTCTTTGGAATAAGAAAATAGGGGGAGTAGAACCCTGACCTCCGTTGAAGAATGGGTACTTCCTCTATTGCCCCTTCGGCAAGAACTGTGGAGACCTCATCATCTAGCAGATTGTCTGCAGAGGTTTGTGAATTGAATTGCTTTAGAAATGAAGGAGGGGGCATGCTGTGAAAATGAAGCTACAATGGACAAAGTCCTATCTTCTGCTGTTATCTGATGCCATCTGTTGACAAAGTGGCATAACCTGCCCAGAATATTGGGGGATTTGGGGCCCCTCAGAGGCAGGGAGGCAAAGCTCTCTAGGAAGGAGTCAAAGCCCTTGAGGGGCTGAACCTGGAGAGCTGGTTGGGCTCTCGGGCCTTTTGGCTTCTTTTGCTGTCTAGTTTGTCCCTTTTGGGCAACCTGACCTGGAGTATGACTCTGTTGGGTATAGGAAGGATAAAACTTCCTCTTTTTGCTAAAAGAGGGTTTTTTATAAGGCTTCCTTTTGGCTGGAGTGGCGGTAGACTTTGACAATTTATCTAAGGTAGAATTGTCAGTATCTAACTCGTTAGCCTTTTCCTGCCAGCTCTTGCCGAAGAGATTCTCACCTGTGCAAGGAATGTTTCCTAACTTGTCCTGTACCCAAGTCTCCAAGTCTGATGCCTGTAGCCAGGCAATCCGTCGTGTGCCAATTGCAATAACAGTGGTTCTACTGATGCTTTCGAAGCAGTCAAAGGCTGCACGATTAACAAACTTGGAGACATTTTGAGCATGCTTAACTAGAGCAAGAAAATCTTGTCTCTTGTCATCTGGGAGAAATGGGCTCATAAGTTCCCAAGCTCCTGTGACTTTCTTGAGGAACATTCCCATATACAGGATATATGAACTGATCCTAGCTGAAAGCATGGAAGCTTGAAAAGTTCTGCGCCCAAAAGCATCCAGAGTCCTGCATTCATGACCTGGCGGATTGGATGCATGACTCTCTGCACTTTTCATCCTACGCAAGGCTGATTCCACTACCATTGAATGGTGTGGCAGCTGACTTTTCTGAAATCCAGGACATGGCGGAACTCGATACATAGTATCCAGTATCCTAGAGTGAGGAGAAGTAGTCAGAGGGGTCTCCCACATTCTGAGCATCAAACTATGCAGAATTTCATGGATAGGCAGAGTGGCTGCCTCCTTAGGAGCTTTAGGATATTGGAGAAATTCAAATTCCTTTGCTCTGGGTTCCTCCTCAGGAGCTACTGTGATTGAAAAACCTTTGGCCATATCACGGATGAAATCCTGAAATGACATGTCCTTTGGAGGTGACATTCTGCGCTGGGGAGAAGAGGGATCTTCTAGGAGAAACCCTCTAGTGCCAGCAGAATTGTCAGAGTCTTCGGAATCGGAGTAATCGAAGTACTACTGACCCCGATGCTCCTGCAAAGCACTATCCTGGTACCGATCAAAGTCGGTACCGAGTTGAACCAGTACCGCTTTGACAATTCCAGCCAGAGATGGCATGGGAAGAGTTCCCACCGGGGCCGGTACCGATATCATCGGTGTATGTACCAGTGCCCGTGGGACCACCGGTACCGCAGCTTAAAGAAGAGCTGCGATGCTGCGCTCGAGAGCGAGGAGCCTCTGGTCTATCGATGCTGCCGATGCTTGGTACCGGTAAGAACAGCCGGAACCCCTGAGCATGGCACTGGTAGTTCTTGCGAGGTTGAGGCCTTGAGAACATCCTGAAGCCCCATCGATGCTTTGGAAGCCGAAGCCACCCGCCAGGGCTGTTTTGCCAGTGTGGTTCCCTCAAGGGCAATGCCAATGGCCTCTCGATGCTTAGCAGGAGAGCTACTCTTTGAGGACTGGCTTTTATGTTTAGTTACCTGAGATCCATGGGAAGAAGAGGCGGCCCTTGACGATGTCGATGCAATGGATCTGGCGTCTGAAGAAAAGAGGGTACTGAGCTTTGCAGCCCGGTTCTGTATTCCTCTTTTACTCATCCCCATACAGGAGAGACATTCAGTTGGAGAATATTCAGGTACTAAATATTTCAGACACCAATCATGGGTGTCAGTGATGGAAATGGTACCACCACAGTACATTTTTTTAAAACCACTAGTTGGCTTTTCCATGTTTTAGGAATATGGGGCCTAGTGCCCAAAATGGCACATAGCACCAAAGAGAAAAGTTTCTGAAAAGACACAGTCTAAAGCCTAAGGTTTAAGGTTTTTGTTTTGTTTTTTTTAAAAGAAAGAAAAGAGAACCGGCGGTACCGGTAGGCGTCGTGCGGTAGACAAACGTGACAACAAGAAAAGAAATTTAAAGACGGAATTTTCTGCGGTGTCACGGAATAGATCCTGTCGGCTCTGCGGAAAATGAAGAACTGAAGAGGGACAGTTGGAAAGGCAGGAAGGCAGCGCGCATGTGCTGAGGGATGCTCCCCAAAGCGTTCCTATTAGACGCTGGGGAGCGTTCCCGCGCAGGCTCCGTCGGTACCGACGATACCCATATGTGAAGACTACATTCCTGCTTGTTCCTGGAGATTTGATTTTACTTTTCCAAACCAAATAATTGTGTCTAATAAATGTATACTATGGAATATATGAAGAATGTAATGTCAAACCGAGAGAGTATATTGAAAACGAAAAACAGCTAAGGAGAAAAACGAAGAAAAGAGGAGCAGTGTTGCAGTGTCGGCGTACCCTGCCGAACTATTTAAAAAAATAAAATAAAATAAAATAAAAAAAAAACTTATCCTTGCCCTTTCTCATTAGATTTGTCAACATAAGACATATCAAAAAAATCTTATGAGAAGTTTAAATATCAATACTGTCCTTCATAGTAACGATGAACACTAAATCTGCTACTACGAACTAATATAAGGAAACCAATTCTGGGGAAACGAGTCCAATGCCATAGAATTATTTATGCAAAATATTTATAACACGCTCAACAGAAATATCTCCAAATGATATATTAAATTATAATACTTTCAGAATAAAACATGACAATGCACATGAAGAATGTGACAAAGAATATATACCATAAGATCAGAACACTACGCCACCTCCGTCCACTACTAGACTATACTGATTACCGGTCAACCTTCCAGGCACTAGTCCTGCCACATCTAGATTTTGCAAACATCATCCTCCACGGGCTCCCTCAATCAACCTTAAATCCACTACGTCTGGCTATGAATACAGCTGCTAGAGTCCTCTCTGGGTCACCAAGGTCTGCTCATATAACGCCTATCATGAAAAACCTACACTGGCTACCACTACAAGCCAGACTCTCATACAAGTCACTAGTTTTGACCTTCAAAGCCATGAATATCTACCCACCAACACCAATCAGAAAACTAATCCATAACACCCCTGAAAATAGAAACAGAAGGACTACAACTATGAACACTTTAATAGTTCCTAAGATGATGACTTCATGTACTAAAGCCACATCAAACAGAGCTTTTTCATTGTTCGCACCCAGGAATTGGAATAAACTTCCCCACGAAATCCGCGGCATCAAAAGTCTATTACAATTCCGCAAAGCCGTAAAGCATCACTTATTCACAAAATACTACCCAGAAGTGTCCATGGACACTCACACAGCCAACAGGCCTCCCACTCACACCAAACACCCTAGCACTTTAATCCAACCAGAAAACGGTTAGTCCCCACGAAAATCTACCTTACTACTATAGACTCATCCTACCCATGAATACATGTTCAATATTCACTCGAGTGTAAATATGGTACATAATTAAAGCATATAAATAGTATATTGTTTATTGTACATAGTTATCCCTGTTATTCCATGTTTTATATTCCCTTGTTCTCTGTAAACTCGATGTTACCTGTACACATTGCAGTATATTTTGTTCGATGTACACCGCGCTGATTTTAATAGCGCGGTATATAAGAGATGTTAAATAAATAAATAAATAAATAAATCTGGCGCTTGGTTCTGAAGGAGAACAACTGGCTTACCGCAATCCAAACTGTTGTGAGCATGGCAGTAGTAAAGTACAGAATGAAGATCCGTGCGTATTTACTGGCTTTCTCCCGCCGTCTAAAGGTGAAAGGTCATGTTATAAAAAGGTCCATATTACACAAGGGAGGAGTGGCTATGTGGTTGGGACAGGTTACCTCAGGCCGTAAGGCCGTGGGTTCAATTCCCACATGGGGACAAGCAACTTCAGGCCGGAGGGACTGGGGTCTCTAGTCCCATGGCCACTCCTTGTGCCCTTGGGCAAGCCACTTAACCCTCCATTGCCTCAGGTACACTTAGATTGTGAGCCCTTCGGGGACAAAGGAATTAAAAAAAAGTACCTGTTAGTCTTGAAGAACCAGAAAGGGGACTGTTACTTCTGGAGAGAGATCTGCAATTGTGAGTATATACTTCTGGGAATTTTCTAAAAGGAATTCTTTCTATTAAAGCTATTTAATCTGTGAACCCACTATTTTTTATTAAATCAGTCAGGGCTTAGCAGCAGTTTAAGTTTAAATTTAAAACACAGAAGAGAACTTTCTGGTTACATTTCCTACCCAACAGAGAGCTTGTAGTTTTAATTTAATAGTCACTCAGGGCCTAGTATCAGCAAAGTGCTTTTAGTTTAAATTTAAAACACAGAAGAAAGCTTTCTGGTTAAATTTGGAACCCAGCAGAGAGCTTGTAGTTTAAATTTCATAATAAGTTAGAGCCTAGCAGCAGCAAAGAGCTATAATTTAAATCAAATAAGAATATAGCTTACCTCAGCAGCACAGGACAGGGTACTGTGTAGCAGCCCTCTTTTAATAAGTGTTATTTCCCTCCCTCCCTCCCCAAACCCACCCACCCCTGGGATAATCGTAGCTTTATAGTACTTACACATCTTAAAAGACAGGAGGTGCTCTCAGGTGAAGCTCGTTACCCAAATCAGTCATACACTAAGGACCTGAGATTAATTAAGCTTCAGGTGAACAAGGTATATTAAATGTATTAGGTACAGTTTTATTGGTATAAAAATCCATAGCAAACCCTTAGTAAGTAAAGAACTTAAAAATCTAAACAAAAACTTAAAAC
Source organism: Ichthyophis bannanicus (assembly GCA_033557465.1). Lineage (NCBI taxonomy): Eukaryota > Metazoa > Chordata > Amphibia > Gymnophiona > Ichthyophiidae > Ichthyophis > Ichthyophis bannanicus. Next base: position 200,488,790 of record CM066035.1, on the reverse strand, counting down.
TAAGATGCAGACAGCAGTCCAGCAGCGAGATGGGGGTTTTCCAGTCTTTTGCATTGAGTGTAACATGTATGATTTTCTCCCAGTTGGTGAGAGGTCTTACATGTGCACTAGGTGCAAGGAGCTCTTTGCTCTCAGGGAACGAGTCCGTTCTCTAGAGGCTAGAGTAGCAGACTTGGAAAACATAAGAAAGACAGAGATGTACATAGACGAGACCTACAGGGATATAGTCCTGAAGTCCCACCTCCAGTCTGGCAGCATCCCTGTTGCCATAGAGGAGAGAGGTCACGTGACAGGAGGAAATCACCCTGGTGTGGCAGGAAATGATCCTGTAACTAGGACCTGTCCTCCAGGTGATGTAAACCCCTCTCGCACAGAGGAAATTTCTCCAGGGCCATGTGCCCATGAGGGAAGGGTTAGGACAGCCGTTATAGTTGGTGATTCGATCATTAGGCATGTAGATAGCTGGGTGGCTGGTGGACGTGAGAATCGCCTGGTAACACGCCTGCCTGGTGTGAAGGTAGCGGACCTCACACGCCACCTAAATAAGGTCTTAGAAAAGTGCTGGGGAGGAGTCTGCTGTCTTGGTACATGTCGGTACCAATGACATAGGAAAATGTGGTAGGGAGGTTCTGGAGGCTAAATTTAGGCTTTTAGGTAGGAAGTTGAAATCCAGAACTTCCAGAGTAGCGTTCTCCGAAATGCTTCCCGTTCCACGTGCAGGACCCAAAAGGCAGGCAGAGCTCCAGAGTCTCAATGCGTGGATGAGACAATGGTGCAGAGATGAGGGATTTTGATTTGTTAGGAACTGGGGAACATTCTGGGGAAAGGAGGGGCTCTTCCGCAGGGATGGGCTTCACCTTAACCGGGATGGAACCAGGCTGCTGGCATTAACCTTTAAAAAGGAGATAGAGCAGCTTTTAAAATAGATAATAGGGGAAAGCCGACAGTCGCCCAAGAGCGGATGGTTTGGAAAAATGTATCCTTGAAGGATACTACCAAAAGCAGAGAGGTTCCAAAAAAGAGTAAAGTAGCCCAAATGCCCTCGAGTATGGAGCAGACAGAGCTTAAAGATCCCAAATTAGCCATGTCTACCAATAGCCAAATTAATATGAATAAAATACAGTCTCTAAAATGCTTGTATGCAAATGCTAGAAGTCTAAAAAATAAGATGGGAGAGTTAGAATATATAGCACTAAATTAGAGGTGAGATATGATTGGAATATCAGAGAAATGGTGGAAGGAGGACAACCAGTGGGACACTGTGATACCTGGGTACAAACTATATCGTAATTTTAGAGCTGATCAAATTGGTGGAGGGGATGCGCTCTATGTTAGAGAGGGCACTGAGTCAGAGAGGATTAAAGTTTTGCAGGAAACTAAATTTGCTGTAGAATCTCTATGGATTGAAATTCCATGTAAAAAGGGGAAGACGATGGCAGTGGGGGTGTACTATCGACCGCCTGGCCAGAATGAACAAATGGATGATGAAATGTTAAAAGAAATCAAGGAAGCTAACAAAAGTTACAGCGCAGTAATAATAATGGGTGATTTCAATTACCCCGGTATCAACTGGGTCAGTGTCACGGCAGGACATGCTAGGGAGATAAGTTACTAGATAACATAAATGGAGCAGCTGCTTCATGAACCGACCAGAGGGGAAGCCATATTAGACCTACTCCTTAGTGGAATACCAGATCTAGTGCAAGAGATAAGGGTGTTGGGGCCACTTGGCAATAGTGATCATAGCATGATTTCCTTTGATTTAATTAGTGGAGGAGGGATAGTAAGGAAATCCACAGTACTATCTTTTAACTTTCGAAAGGGAGACTATGATAAAATGAGGAAAATAGTTAAGAAAAAACTAAAAGGAGCAGTTGCAAAGGTTAAAGACGTACATCAAGCTTGGGTGGTGTTGAAAAATACTATCTTGGAAGCCCAGGCCAGCTGTATTCCACGCTTTAAGAAAAGTGGAAGGAAGCCCAAAAAACTGCCAGCATGGTTTAAAGGTGAGGTCAGAGAGGCTGATGCCACAAAAGCATCTTTCAGGAAATGGATAAAAGAGCCAAACGATGAAACCTGGAAACAGAACAAGCATTGGCAAGTCAAATGCAAGGCATTGATAAAGCAGGCAAAGGGAGAATTTGAGAAGCTTGCTGTGGAAGCAAAAACGAGAAATAAAGATTTTTTCAAGTACATTCGTAACAAAAAACCTGTGAGAGTCAGTTGGTCCATTAGATGATAGAGGAGTTAAAGGGGCACTAAGAGGCGACAAGGCGATAGCAGAGAGAATGAATGAATTCTTTGCTTTGGTCTTTACTGAGGAAGATGTAGGGATGTTACCCATGACTGAAGTGGTATTTAAAGGTGCGGAAGAATTGAAGGAAATATCGATACATCGGGAAGATGTATTATAACTATTAGATAAACTGAAGAGTAGCAAATCACCTGGGCCGGATGGTATACATCCAAGGGTGTTGAAAGAACTGAAATATGAGATTGCAGACCTGCTATTAGTAATCTGTGAACAATCATTAAAATCATCCCCAAAACCTGAAGATTGGAGGATCGCCAATGTAACACCAATTTTTAAAAAGGGTTCCAGGGGTGATCCGGGAAACTACAGACTGATGAGCCTCATGTCAGTACCGGGAAAAATGGTAGAAACCATCAAAAAAAATAAAATTACTCAGCATGTAGATAGTCATGGTCTAATGGGAGACAGCCAACATGGCTTTAGACAAGGAAGATCTTGTCTTACTAATCTGTTATGTTTTTTTGAAAGTGTGAATAAACAGGTGGACAAAGGTGAGTCGGTTGATATAGTATATCTGGATTTTCAGAAAACCTTTGATAAGGTCCCTCATCAGAGACTTTTGGCAAAAATAAAGAGTCATGGGATAGGAAGCAGTGTACTACTGTGGATCAGGAAGTGGTTACAAGATAGAAAGCAGAAGGTTGGGCTAAATGGCCAATTTTCCCAATGGAGAAAGGTGAATAGTGGTGTACCCCAGGGATATGTGCTGGGTCCGCTGCTTTTTTACTTATTTATAAATGACCTGGAAAGTGGAATAACAAGTGAGGTTATCAAATTTGCAGATGACACAAAACTATTGAAAGTTGTTAAAACCCAAGAGGATTGTGGAAAATTGCAAGAGGATCTTGATAAATTGGAAGACTCTGTATCAAAATGGCAGATGAAATTTAATGTGGAGAAATGCAAAGTTATGCACCTAGGGAAGAACAACCCACACTATGGGTACACGATGCAAGGTTCCACATTAGGAACCACCACCCAGGAAAAAGACTTAGGCGTCATTGTGGATAACATGTTAAAACCCTCGGCCCAGTGTGCAGCGGCGGCCAAGAGAGCAAATAGAAAGCACAGTTGCTTACCTGTAACAGGTGATCTCTGGGAACAGCAGGAATAAGTCTTCACATATGGGTACGTCGGTACCGACGGAGTCTGCGCGGGAACGCTTCCCAGCGTCCAATCAAAGAGCTTTTGGAAGCATCCCACCACGCCTGCATGCTGCCTTCCCACCTTTCCCAACTGCCTCTCCTCAGTTAAGTTTTAAAGCTGAGACAAAGAGAGAGAGAGAGAGGATAGGAAAGATAGATAGAGATACAACTCCTGGGGAGGTGGGTGGGTTGTGAAGACTTATTCCTGCTGTTCCCAGAGATCACCTGTTACAGGTAAGTAACTGTGCTATCTCCAGGAACAAGCAGGAATGAGTCTTCACATATGGGGACCCCCAAGCTAAGATGCCTGGAGTCCCAGCATGTTATAGGTTGGAACATGCTATCCTGCACAACACCAGGCATCCTGAGGATGGAGGGTAGGAGTTGAAGAAAGAAAGGTGCTGTGGAACAGCTAACCTAGCATAGGACTGCAGAAAAGGAGTCCATGTGTGGATGATAAATGTCATCAATGATATTGCAAAGAAATAATTGCAATAGGGACCTCCCCTAACAGGACTTTAGAGAAGTATGGTGGTTCATGGGATCTACTGGGGAACCCAGTAGAGGAACCTCAAGAAGGACCTCACTATAGTGGAGGTAGGAAACCTGTAGGAAAAATAATGGAGGTCAGAATCCTGAAAGGGAACAGGGAACCCCAGTAGGAAAACCTGGGTAGTACAAAAAATGGTGGGCCTTCAGCGGAAGGCTTTATGATAAAAACCCAACTCTTTTGGCAAAAGAGTGGCTCACTCTTAGGAACCAAAGAGAAAAGCTAATCGATTTGGACAAACAGGCTCAGTCCTTGTGGGGAGAAAGGGTATGGGAACCCCTTGTATCCCAAAAGAAAGGACAACGCCGGAGGTGTTAGCCTGTGAGTAACTGAAGATCCGCAATATCTCTGCTAACTAAAGTCAGCTGGGAGAGATATTGGACATGTAGAGCTTCAGAGGTAGCTAAACCTTAGGGTTATGGTAGGTGTTAACTATCACCAAGTGGTTGTGAGTGTAGGATCCCAAAACATGCTGGATAGCATAGTATGGGTAAAACCCTTCTGTCAGAATCATATGGCTATATGATCCTGGACAGTCAGGTAGATAAAGCAAAATACATATCTACCGATAGTAGAATACCTCAACATAGACATATAGATATACAGTCAAACCTCGGTTTTCATGATTAATCCGTTCGAAAAAGTCTGACTAAAACCGAAACGTATGAAAACTGAAGCAATATTTCCCATAAGAAATAATGTAAATCCAATTAATCCGTTCCAGACACCCAAAAATATTCACAAAAAATACATTTTATAGAGAATAACTATATTTTTACATACAGAAAACAATGAGAAATAAATATAAATGGCTAATGAAATGGATAAATGAACATTTAACATCACTGAAAGCAAGCTAAGTACAGTACTGTACAGTACAGTATGTTAACATCTGGCCTTAGCCACCCCTGACAAGCTGCTGTGCCCAGCTCTCTTCGGAATCACATTGAATTCAGCCCATTAAAATACCTTTACATTATCTGCTCAATGCTTCAGAATGGCAGAAAATCTTAATGATATAGCTTCAGACGTACCCTGCAAGAGAAAGAACTGCCTCCCACATTCATGCAACATCTCCTGCTTACGTTGACAGCTTTTCTTCCCTGCTACCGGGACAAAATCTCAGTCAAAAGACGTTGAAAATCGAAGCAATGCATGAAAACCGAGACAAAATCTCAGTCAGAAAAGACGTTGAAAACCGAAACGTATGAAAACCGGGGCAAATGAAAACCGAGGTTTGACTGTACAGTCAAACCTCGGTTTTCGTTTGCCCTGGTTTTCGTACGTTTCGGTTTTCGACGTCTTTTCTGACTGAGATTTTGTCTCGGTTATTGGATATCGCCTCGGTTTTCGTAAAGAATGGCGCTGGTCTGTATACACTGCCCGCCCAGTCCCGGCAGCACTACCCCCCGGAAGTCCCGGCAGCACTACCCCCCGGACTCACCGATCGCGTGTTGAGAAGCGAAAGTCAGCTGAGCAACATCCTCGAGCCAGAGTCAGAGATGCAAGGATTGCACAGAGAGGAAGGCCCCGATCTCTCCACTGCCTGCCTGTTCTCTGGAGCGCCCCCTCAGGCTCGGAGGCAGCAGGGTAGCTGTCAATGTAAGCAGGAGATGTTGCAGTGCCGTACAGTACAATATCTGTGTTTGCTGTCCTGTGGACGATCGGGCAGGTGAGAGAAGTGACAGGAGCTGGGTGTCTGGAACGGATTAATTGAATTTACATTATTTCCTATGGGAAATATTGCTTCGGTTTTCGTACGTTTCGGTTTTAGTCAGACTTCTTAGAACGGATTAATCATGAAAACCGAGGTTTGACTGTACACATAAATACATATATATATATATATACACATAAATACATATATATATATATATTGTGATGATGTGCATGCTGCAGAGCCCTTTAAAACTAGAAAAAACACTGAAATTTGTTCCCATAAGCGGGGGATGGGCTCACTGAAACACAATTCCCACATAGAGAGGGAAACTAAGGCACACAGAAGCAGGGTTACCTTGAAGCCACACCCAGCCTCTAGGGCAGCTGCAAGCAGAGAGAGGGTGGGGCCAGGGAAGCAAACAATTCACAGAGCATATAAACTGCGTCACACAGGAAGTGAGGGAAAACGGGAGGATCAGCTGGGAGTTGATTCTAGAGTTCAGCACACACGAGGACCATGCACAGGACAGTGCAGAGGCAAGTGAAATACTAAGGAGAAACTGGCAGACTCCCGAGGACGGAGTCTCTCTAGAAGATCAGCTGAGCTAACAGAGGACTCAGACACTGATCAAACAGGATCTGCTCATACACCAGAGAGACTGCAGAGAAGGACGGCTCAAAGGCAGGACAGGCTGCAGGCTGGGAGCCAAGTGAGAAGGCCAAGAGACCGGGAGAGGAAGCAGCACTTCAAGGCTGTGTCTTCTGGTGGGTCCAGGAGGACTGGTCAACACTTACAAGGCAAGTGTAAAGGGTGTGGGCATAGAAAGAGCTGAGAGAGAATTCAGGACTTTACTTCTGAGTCAGAATATAGCAGCTCTAGCCCTGAGCCTCTATACAGACAATGTAAAAAGCCTGTTAGAAGGAGAGTCACTGCCAGCCCAAAAGCTTATGCATTTCCTGAAGAGGATTTATTAAGAGGGAGAAAGGCAAGAGGTTCCAACCCGGTTATAAAGGGGAACCAGAAGCTAAAGTGGGGAAAACTTTTAAAGCTGTTGAAGAACGTACAACAGGTTGAGCCAAAGGTTACCCCAAGCACAGAGCCATATAATTCCCCAGTAGAAATGGATGTGGACTGTTTCTCTAATAATTCAGTGTCCTCAGCCGAATCAATGGATTGCAGTCTGTGTGTGACTAATATATAATGCTTTTACTAAATGCTGTGTGAAAGAAGTAAGAAGGCAACAGAAGTGCTAGAATCACTGTATGCTTGAAAAACAGACAGGAAGATAACCAAACCCTCATGTGTAAAAGTAGCTGGTTCTATTGCTGCTGTAACCTCAGCTAAATAAGCTAACGGTTTTAAACTGAGAGGTGGCACTCTGATTGATGTCTTGAACTTATGCCAGCAGAGAAAGTAAAGCTCCACTATTTCTAAGTTTGTGAATGATGCACAAATGGTATCTTTGCTGTATCTGTAAATAATAGAAGTACTACTACCAAGAGTGAAGAAGTTTATTTGTAGAATTCACCTTGGACATTCTTTGGAGAAGAATCCTATTTTGGTTAATTGATTTTGCCTTTTTCTTGAGCTTTTTGCCACAAATGATTTACTTGAAGAAAAACAAATAAAAAGCAATTTATGTTACAAATTGCCCTGTGCCACTTCCATTCGGACTGCTAAATAAAAGCAAACCACAACTACATTAAAAGAGGTGATCTTCGTGTCCTATTAGGCGGACGCCTGCACAAATACAACAGTAAGCGTCCAAAAGCAGAAACAATCTGCCTTGCCGGCCCTAGGGGGCGTAGGCGCACGGAGTGGTAGGCCACAATATACACATAAATACATACACATATATACACATAAATACATATATACATATAACATATAGATATATGGGAATATATCTATAGTGAGATATGAAGGGTATAAATACACGATAGATAGACATCTGTAAGATGTGTGCTATAGGTATGAATATATATATATATATATATATATGGAAGTCTGCAAGAGGCAGACAGAAATATGTCCACAAGGCATTCACATAGGAAAAATGTGGAGAGGAAAGATTCATCTAAGAACAAGAAGGTGGAACCTACTTGAGAAGACATCTAGAGAATCAATTCCAACTGGTTATGGCTACAGGGATTCTAGGTAGTAGAATAACCAGGATGGTTACGTGAAAAGCAGAGGATGATATCAGTCAGCAGCCTGCAAGTCCTGAGTATTTTAGAACTCTAGCATGGTAAGTGAACAGAAGACGCATAGGAATGAGATACCATGGTGACCTGCTTAAGGGCAAAAAGATATCATGCGTTCTTACCATGAGGACGAGCTGGAAGGAGGAAACATATTCCCTATTGGAAATACTATGAACCAAAGGGAATTAGCAACTCCTTAAGCTTTCACGTAAGAGTAGGCCTATGTGCATTATAGTAAAAAAGAAGAACTTTTCCAGTCATGGCAGATATGACTGAAAAAAGCCTTTTTCAACCACCTAGTATAGCTGTTGGAGAAAAAAACCCATGCTCTCTAGCAAGGGCCCATAGTGGAGAGCTCCTCTGTAGAATTGCAGAGAGCATTATGCAGGAGAATGAGGAGATAGAACTGGCTACAGAAAAGCCAGTAGCTATGTCAACTATGCTGTCAAACCCATGGGAATGGAGATGGTAGAAAGAGAAGACAATCCAACAAGTTTGTAGTGAAAAATTTTCCAAGACAGATGACAGCACTGACTTGGAGTCACTACTAATACTAGAAAGAATAATTATTGGAGGACAAATCTGGTTACTGGTGGACAAGAACCAGTGGTCGAAACAAAGGCTCCTGCATTGGTAGCTGCTTGCCAGACAGCAGAAGAATGGTACTGTTGAAAAACAGAAAGGACAGACAAAACAAGAGTAGAAACTCTGGAGGTGTCTGATGAACTGCTGCAAAGAACGATTGAAAAAGAGGAGTGACTCAGAAAAGAGAACTCCGCACTAGAAAAGAGAGAAATTAGAGGCTGAAGAAAAGCCCTCTAGTGAGCAATACCACTCTTACAGAGGAAAAGCCTGGTAAGAGGGTAAAGAAAATGGAGCTGAAGAAAACTTACAATATAGTAAGTTAATAGAAAGGAAAGGAGACATGCTGGCACAGGAAAACTATCATTTGATAGAGGATGGACCTCTTTTCCTAGAAGGAAAAGAGGAGAACCCTGTGACCTAGAAGCATGAACATCCTGACAGCTCATAGAGAAAAGATGGATGTCTTTCGGGAAGAGATCCATGTTTAAGATTTAGAATGACAGCAGTGGATTGTCTCTATTGAGAAGAAACAACTGCAGATTGTAATTCCCAGAGTCACAAGCATCTGATGGGTTGATTAGAAACCCTGTGGTTGCTGGGTTTGCTGAGTCTGGTGAGAGGTTGAACCCTGCAGACCAGGACGATGCTTCCCATGTTTGGGAACATCTGTAGGATTGGCAGATGATGCATAAAACCTTCTTTTGCTATGGGAAGAAGATTTGGCAGGACATTTCTTACCTACTGGGACAGAAGAAGGTGCAGAAGAGCCCCTAGGAACAGGTAAGTCAGTGGAAAACTGAGTAACCTGACGTAAAGACTCCTTGTTGAAAAGATTATCTCCAGTGCAAGGAGTATGTCCCAGTCTGTGTTGTGCCCATTTGTCCAAGCCTGGAGCCAGGCTCTACGTCGTGCCCCTATAGTTATAGCAGAAGTCCTGCTAACAGACTCAAAAGAGTCTAGGGAAGCACGAGTAAGAAACCAAGAAATATTCTGGAGATGCTTGAGCAGTGAAGAGTAGTCTGCACCCTTGGACTCTGGAAGGGAAGGAGTCAAAAGATGTAATTGCTCTGTGACCTCCTTAAGAGATAGACTCATATAGAAAATATATGAGAGAATTCTTGCAGAAAGCATAGATGTCTGGAAGGCTTGACGTCCAAAGTCATCAAGCATCCTAGATTCACAACCTGGCGGATAAGAAGAGTGCTTTTTCTTGCTCTTTAAACACCTCAATGCTGATTCCACAACTATGGAATGATGAGGAAGTTGAGTCTTTTGAAACCCTGGAGAGGGGGGCACCTGATATAAGAGATCAGTTGCTCTGGAAGGTGGGGGTACCCTTAAAGGTGTTTCCCACATTCCTAGAAAGAGATCCTGCAAGGAATGATGCAAAGGAAGCATTATGTTCTCCTTTGCTTTGGTAGAAAGAGAGGCCTGTGCAGGATCATGTCCTGGGATAGGAATGGCAAGAGATCTTGCTATATCCCGGAGGCAACTCTGATAAGAGGGTTCCCAAATAGGAATTTTCCTTGGACAGGTTAGATCCGAAGAAATAGCCTGAGCACCGACAGAGCTATCCAGATATATAGGAATAGAAGATCCTGCACAGTGCAATGTGGAATGCTTAGAGGATGGTCGCCAGTACTGACTGTCAGGAGCAGCGACCGACATTACCACATTGTCCATGCCAGGTATCGACTCTGAGCTTGGCATAGAAGGGAGCGATCCTGTTGAAAAAAGCATGGCAGGAGCTGGCCACGATGGTACTGTGGATACCGGTATCGATGTCCATACCGGTACCGATGTCAGAGTGGAGCCCGACAAAGACATTGGAGCAGTCATCACAGACTGTTCAATCGGTACTGAGGCAACCGAAAACGTCCAGGTGCTATCCTCGGTACCGAGCCACCGGTATCGGTCGGTGTCGGTACCAAATGATATTGGTACCGAGTCTTCCAGACTAGAGAGCGATTCTAAACTGGGCATTGAAGACACCGACCATAAGGGTAATGAAGACATCGGCACCGACTTCGGTACCGTGCCTGATACCGGTGAATGAAGCTCAACCAATGGCAACTCAGTGGGCCGCGAGGGAACCGAGAGTTGCAGATCCGAATCATCGGAACCGAGCCTTCTGTACCGAGAACCGGTACCAAGGCGAGTCGGTACCCAGTCCTGCAGACTGGAGATCGATTCCAGACTCGGCATCGAAGGAAGCGAGGTTATCGATGCACATCTGGAGGGTACCGACGTCGTTGGTAGTATCGGTGTTAGTACCGATAATGGAAGGTCAGTCTGGAGCGTATCCACCGGTCCCGAAGGCACCGAGGACGCCAGATGACCATCCCTGGTGAGGAGTGTTTCATCCAACACCAGTGCCGATGTCAGGGTATCGGTACCGCTCGAAGCGGATGCCACCACCAGACACGGCTCAGGTATGTTCTGTGAGGGGTGAACCCCAGGAACAACCTGAAACCCCTCAAACGCTTTGGAGACCGAAGACTCCGGCTGGGGTTTTGAAGCCAGTTTGCCCTCGAGGGCAAGGCCGGATCCGCCTACATGCTGTGCATGAGACCTACCACTCGAGGGCTGGCTAGTCTTAACAGACTGTTTGTGGGTTACCTGATGCTGTGTAGAAGACGACAGGGACGGTGCCCCGAAGCTGGAGGGAAACCGTGTATCGAGGGAACCTTGATATTGAAAACTTCTTCTCATCAAACTGTTGTCAAGACCCAAACAGGTTAGACACCGATTTAGAGGGTCTAAAAATAAAGTTGTACCGCCACAGTGTGAACATTTCTTGGAGAAAGTGGCTGGCGGTTCCATGAAGGAAAAAGAAGAGGCCTAAAAGGCCTAAGATACTGTGAGACACTATGAAGAAATATATTCCTTGAAGAAGGAAGATTTTACAAGAAAAGAAAACACCGGCGGTACCGGTGGCGTCGGGAAGACAGCCGCGACCACAAGAAAAATAAAGAAATAAAACAAGAATTTTCTGCGGTGACAGGAGGACGTCCTGCCGGCTCCGCGGAAAACGAAAACTGAGGAGAGGCAGTTGGGAAAGGCGGGAAGGCAGCACGCAGGCGTGGTGGGATGCTTCCAAAAGCTCTTTGATTGGACGCTGGGAAGCGTTATCGCGCAGACTCCGTCGGTACCGACGTACCCATATGTGAAGACTTATTCCTGCTTGTTCCTGGAGATTGCTAGGTATCATAAGGAAAGGAATGGAAAATAAAACAAAAGATATTATAATGCCTCTATACCGTTCCATGGTGAGACCGCACCTTGAACATTGTGTGCAATTCTGGTCGCCGTATCTTAAAAAGGATATAGCGTTATTAGAAAAGGTTCAGAGAAGAGCCACCAAAATGGTAAAGGGCATGGAAGGATACTCCTATGAAGAAAGGCTAAAAAGGTTAGGGCTCTTTAACCTGGAAAAGAGACGGCTGAGGGGAGATATGATAGAAGTCTATAAATTAATGAACGGAGTGGAACGGGTAAACGTAGATCGATTGTTTACTTTATCAGAATATAGAAAGACTAGGGGACATGCAATAAAGCTACAGGGTAAACTATTTAAGACTAATAAAAGAAAATATTTTTTCACTCAACGTGTAATCAAACTCTGGAATTTGTTACCTGAGGATGTAGTAAAGGCTGTTAGTGTAGCTGGGTTTAAAAAAGGTTTGGACAAGTTCCTGGAGGAAAGGTCCATAAACCATTATTAAGAAGGGACCCAGGATATCAATGCTTGACCCAGTACAAGCATTGCGGAACCTGTGTCTTTTGGGGAAACTGCTAGGTACGTATGACCTAGATTGGCCACTGTTGGAAACAGGATACTGGGCTTGATGGACCTTGGTCTGACCCAGTATGGCATATCTTATGTTCTTATGTTCTTAGTATACAAGTAAACCACACTGATTCTAAAGAGCATGGTATAAAAAATAAATAAATAAAATAAAAATGAATAAACATTAAAAAATAAAACCAATTGAAAAAGAACTTAATATTAAATCTTAAGCCTACTACAAATGAAACAAACAAAAGAAGAAAAGGAAAGAAAAGAAAACTTTAAAGGAAGAAAAGGAGGAGGGGAGAGGAAGGAGGGGAAAAGGGGGAGGGGGAGAGAGAGAAAGAAAGAGGGGAGAGAGAGAAAGAAAGAGGGAAAAGAGAAGAGGGGGAGGGGGGAAGGGAGGAAAAGGAAGAAGGGAAGGAGGGGGAGAGGAGGGGAGGGGAGGGGAAAACAAGGAGGGGGAGGAAAAGAGGAAAGAAGCTATTACAAAAAAAACAGATAAATCTACCTCTTGATTTAAACCCTGTGGATGTAGAGTACGTAATTCATAAATTAGATATTGTTCCATCCGTAGCAAAATATTACTGATACTGCCTCCTCGCCAATGAGGCCAAACAACTCTTAAAACAAGAAACTGGAGGTCTGTGATCAGATGATTTGCTTCCGACCAATGTTGTACCAAAGGTTTATCTATAGCTTTCCTCCGAATGCAACTTTTGTGCTCAATAATCCTTGTTTTTATACTCCTTTCTGTTTTTCCAATGTAGCACAAATTGCATGGACATATTATCAGATAAACAACATTGGTTGTATCGCAATTAGAAAAGTTAGAAAGTGCTACTCTATGTAAAGAAATAGCATGTACAAATTCTTTTTTAGTTCCCAATACTTTCGCATATACTCCACACTTGCCACACTTAAAGTGGCCATATGCCTTTGGAATAAAACAAGGTTTATTAAGAGCTGAACGTACCAAAATATCACGAAAATTTGTGTTCCTCTTATATGCTACTAATAGTCTCGTATCTTTTAAAAATGGTAGAGAATCTAAGATCTACCACATCAAACCTGAAAAACTCTGCCAGTCTGGTATCTGTTTCTTTGTCTTATTGCATTTTACAGATACTTTGTTGCTTACTTTGGTCTTCTTCTTGATAAGCCATGTTTTCCCCATGGAAAGAGGTCCTCAGTTACAATGAAAAAGATTTACAGGATATGTTACCTGAGGACCCTTTCTTCAGTCCTGATGACATTTGCAATGGAATAGAAGATATTTGGGGAATGACTGTGCGGTCCACCCAAAAACTTGTAAAAGAAGAGATGCATGCCTCATCACTTCTGGAAAACTGCCACCATAAAATTATTCCCAGAGGCCTAAGGATTTATAAAGCAACTGGGATGTATCGAGATGACAATGTGTTCATGTCTGATTGGATCAAGATATTAAATAAGTGCTCATTGGATCTCATGATCTTGCTCATCAATACGTCACGACGCAAGGCTGATGATTTACGTACTGAGGTGGAAGCCAAGTTATCTACGCTGAAAGAATCAGATAAATGTTTTGAGAAATCTAAAAGTGACTATGACAAAAATGTTTTAGAATCTAAGAAAATAATAAAAGACAGAAAACTTAAGAAGTTCAAACGAGATGAGAAGGACTATAAAACTGGTAAGGTATACTTCTGGATTAATGAAACTACCTCTTCTAGGAGTGTCTCTCGTAAACATAAGTACAACCAGAAGTCAGAGAAATATGACAGCAATAGATCCTGGTATACTTCCAATTTAGGGAGTCCAGAACACATCAAAAAAAGAAGCAAAAGTGACCATCTTGAAATACCTGACCTGTCTGCCCCTCTTTTTTCCTCTGATCTCCCATCTTATCAGCAGCAAAAAACAAAAGAGGGGTTTTCCATGGACAATCTTTGGAAGAGAGGAGGCAATGTGAACAAAAAAGATCCTTTCCCCTCAGAACACCCCCCACTTTTATAAAGATCGCCCGCATCCTGTACGGGATCACTTAGAATTTTACTCTCGGGGCAGAGGCAGGTGGAGGGGTCAATATTATCAACATCAACAGGAACACTAGAAGGGATCTTTAATTTATAAAGCTATAATCTGACCAGTTTGGAGATATCCGTTGTGAATAAGGGACTCTCTTTTGTTCCTACGAAAAGAGTAGTTACTCACCTGTAACAGGTGTTCTCCAGGAGCAGCAGGAATCAGTCCTCACATATGGGTGACATCGGCGCCGACGGAGCTCCCACGCGGAGCATTTCCCCAGCTTTCAAAGAAAGCCTTTGGGAATGCTGGCACGCATGCGCGGTTCCCTTCCCGCCTAAAGGTGCCATCTTACCTCAGTCAAATGACATAACTAAGAACAGCACACAAAAATGCAAAAAAATTAAACTATGTACAACTACAACTCCCAGGGGAGGAGGGAGGGTTGTGAGGACTGATTCCTGCTGCTCCTGGAGAACACCTGTTACAGGTGAGTAACTACTCTTTCTCCAGGACCAAGCAGGAACTCAGTCCTCACATATGGGTGACTCCCCAGCTCTGGGCTACCGAGGAACCCAGGCTGAACAAGAGAACTCCCTCTAGTCTCAGCAGCAAAGAAAGGCTTTTCAAGGACACAACCTCCACCGCTAGCCCAACAGAGGGCAGGAGGGCAGCAGTTGCCTAAACCTCAAAGAGATTCCGGAGTACTGCTTGGCCAAAAGCACTGTCCCTACGGGACTCCCTCTCCAGACAGTAATGGGCCGCAAAAGTCTGGCTTGAAGACCAAGTTGCAGCCCTGCAGATGTCTACCAAGGGCACATGTCGGAGATGAGCCACTGAAGCAGCCATTGCCCTGACGCGGTGGGCCGTAACCCGACCCTGCAAAGTAAGGTCAGCCGCCTTGTAAGCCCAGGTGATACATTCAGCCACCCAGATGGACAAGGTACGCTTCGACACAGCCAACACCAACTTATTGGGGTCAAAGGATACGAAGAGCTGAGTAGCCCTTCGATGCCCCTGCGTACAGTCAAGGTAGAAGGATAAGGCCCTCCTACAGTCCAGGGTATGCAAGACTGCTTCAGCCTGGCTTGCATGAGGCTTGGGAAGAATGTTGGAAGAACCACCTCCTGATTGAGGTGAAAAGAGGAAACAACCTTTGGAAGGAACTTTGGATGAGTCCTGAGGACTACCCTGTTCCTATAAATCCTGGAGTAAGGCCTATCACAGACCAGGGCCTGAAGCTCACTCACTCGCCTAGCCGAAGTAAGGGCTATCAGGAAGAGAGTCTTCCAGGAAAGGAAGCGTAGAGGGCAAGTAGCCATCGGCTCAAAAGGTGGGCGAGTCAGTTGCTGCAAGACCACATTCAGCTCCCACTCAGGAACAGGAGGACGGATGGGAAGCTTGAGCAAGAGCAAGCCTCTGAGAAACCTGGACACCAAGGGCTGTCCAGACAGAGAATGTCCTTCCACCAGTGAGTGGTGAGCTGCTAGAGCTGAGAGGTGGACCCGAACAGAATTGGACTTGAGTCCCTGATTGGATAAGTACAGTAAGTACTGAAGCACCACTGGTACAGTACAGGAGAAAGGATCCACTGCACGTAGCTGACACCACACAACAAACTTTTCCACTTGAGTGCATAGGTTTTCCTAGTGGACTGTTTCCTAGAGGCTAGGACAACCTCCTCAACTTCCTGAAGTAGGCCCCAGGGAGCAAAAACTACCCTTGCAGCCTCCAGGCCATCAAATTGAGAGCTTTGAGATTGGGGTGCAGAAGGGAACCCTGATCCTGAGAGAGAAGGTTGGATTCCAACCCCAGAGGCAGTGGGGGATCCACTGCCAGCTGAAGCAGAAGTGGAAACCAAAGCTGTCTCGGCCACCTGGGAGCCACCAGCAGGACCGAGGCCTTGTCCTGAAGAATCTTGAAGAGAGTTCGGGCCACCAAGGGCGTGGGAGGAAAAGCATACAGGAGCCCTGAGACCAGGATATCAGAAAAGCATCCGGTGCTATCCTCAAAGGATGCGGTTGTCTGGAGCAGAACTTGGGCAGTTGCTTGTTCAGCGGACTGGCAAACAGATCTATCCAAGGGAAACCCCATTTCAGGAAGATCTTCTGAACGACCAAGGGATGCAGCTGCCACTCATGGGGCTACAGAATTCTGCTCAACCGGTCGGCCAGGCAGTTCTCCTGGCCTGGAAGGTACACCGCCCTGAGGAGCATGTTGTGCTTTAGGGCAAAGGAACAAAGGTCTTGAGCTTCCCGACAAAGGAGCCTGGACCCAGTCCCGCCCTGTTTGTTCACATAAAACATGGCCCCTGGTTGTGTTTGAATCAGGACAGATTGATGAGCCAGGGCAGGAGAAAAAGCTTTGAGAGCTAAGCGAATAGCCCTGAGTTCCAGGAGATTGATCTGCTGTGCTGCCTACCAAAGAGACCACAGGCCCTGAGTGCACTTGTCTAGACAATGAGCTCCCCAGCCCTGCAGAGAAGCGTCGGTGGTCAGTAGATTGGGTGGGTGCAGCCACCAGCTGAGGGAGGTCAGAAAGTGTTTGGCACCCTGATCCTGTCTCTTAGGCTGCCTGAGGCCTGTGACCACTGAGTCCAAAGGCAACACTGTGCAGGCCTCATATGAAGCCTGGCATTGGGAGTCACATGTACTGTCGAAGCCATGTGGCCTAGAAGCCTCAGGCAGAGTCTGGCGGAGACAAGTGACCTGCTTAGAAACTGGCTGGCCAAGTCCATCAGTCTTTGGGCTCTGTCTACTGGCAAGAATGCCTTTGCCAGTTGAGAATCCAATCTTGCCCCTATGAACTCCAAGTTCTAGGAGGGGAGCAAAGTGGACTTTGCGAAGTTTATGACAAAGCCCACGTTCTGAAGCAGAGCAATAGTTCTGAGGGTGGCTTGTTGGGCCTCCTGGCACGTCTGATCCCTGATGAGCCAGTCGTCCAGATAGGGAAAAACAAAGATGCCCTGATTTCTCAGGTAGGCTGCAACCACTGCCAGGCATTTGGTAAAAACTCAGGGAGCAGAGATTAGGCCAAAGGGCAGTACTCTGTACTGATAATGGTTTCCTCCCACAATGAACCTGAGGTACTTTCTGTGGTCTGGATGAATGAGGATGTGAGTGTACGCATCCTTTATATCTAAGGAGCATAGCCAATCTCCCTGCTGGAGGTAGGGCAGAAGTGTTCCAAGAGTAAGCATCTTGAATTTTTCTCTCTCTAGGAACTTGTTGAGGTTCCTGAGATCTAGAATGGGTCGAAGGCCACCGGTTCTCTTGGGTACCAGGAAGTACCTGGAGTAGAAGCCGTGACCCTGGAAGTGAGGGGGCACAGGCTCCACCGCCGTGTCCACCAACAGACCTTGAAGTTCCTGAAGGAGAACGTCTGTGTGCAGGGGAGGCCTTAGGGGCTCCCCTGGAAAGTATGGCGGAGGCAGTTGGTAAAAATGCAGTGCATAGCCCTTCTGGACGATGTTCAACACCCAACTGTCCTGGGTAATAAGGGGCCAATGGTGGGCAAATAGAGCAAGGCGACCGCCTGTGCAGGGTTGGGTGAGCAGGGACGGAGTGGCTACGCTCAAGGAGTCAAAAACCCCCACCCTGCTGAGTGGGAGCAGGGGCCGGAGGCTTGGGGGTTCTCTGCCTACGGGGCACATTACCCTGCCCTTTGGCTTGCTGACCCTGAGGGGCAGCCTGATACTGCGGGTACTGTTTGTAGGCAGTGCCCTTCCTCGGGTAAAAGGGCTTTTTACCCGAGCCCTTCTTTTTATGAGAAGGGGCAGAGGTCTTTCTCGACAGCCTTGTCCTTGTAAGGTGCTCTGTTTCGAGCTGTGCGGCCTTCTCGGTCATGGGCTTGCCAAAAAGGTTGTCACCTCGGCAAGGGACATCGGCCAACTTGTCCTGAACCCATGGCTCGAGGTCCGATGACTGCAGCCATGCCTGGTGTCGAGCCGCAATGCCAGCTGCCGCAACTCAGGCCGAAGCCACGAAGCCATCGTAGGTGGCGCGGGACATGAACTTCGAGCATTCCCAAATCCCCGAGGACAAGGACTTGAATCTCTGCAAGGGTTCCCCGGAGAGTCCAGCAGAGAACCCGGCCAGCTCCTTGGCCAGGTCCCGCAAGTACATGCCCATGTACAGCTGGTAAGACTGGACACGGCAAGCAAGCATGGAGCCCTGAAAGCACTTTCTACCGACGCCATCGAGGTTCCGGGCCTGCCTGCCGGGGGGCACCGCAGAGTGCATCTTCTGGCTCTTCAGACGATGCATGGCCGATTCCACAACCATGGAATGGTGTGGTAGCTGTGCCTTCTGAAAACCAGGGTTCTTGCGGAGTCGATAGATCGAGTCGACTCGCTTGCTTAAAACCGGCGCCGAGGCCGGTGCCTCCCACATCCGTAAGAGGAGCCGTTCCAGCATCGGAGGAACCGGGACAGTAAAGGCCTCCTTCGGAGGAGAGTCATACTGTAGGGCCTCAAGCTCTTCGGCTCGAGGCTCTTCCTCGGGGTCAGTCGGAATAGTTAAGGCAGTGGTCATATCCCGGACAAACTCCGAGAACCTAGTGTCCTCCAGAGGATATCTACTCCGGGGCTCAGATTGCGGTGAGTCCGACGGGACGCACCAAGTCTTAAAAGTATCAGGGGACTCCTCATCCTCCGTCTCCCAGGCGGACTCGTCCGACGAGGAGTCAGGGTGCGACCCCACGGGGCCCTGGAGCACCCGCCCCAACGCCGGAGGCATCGGTGTCGACGCCCTCGGTCCCAAACGGGAGGTCGAGGGAGACTGCGACCGAGGATGACTTCGAGCCGCAAAGGACTCGAGTATCGGCTCGGTCTCTGGGGTCGACTTCGAAGTCGATGTCCCGGTGGTCGGGGCAGATGTGCCAGACAGGCTGGCCATCAGTGCCCGCTGCTGCTCCATGAAGGCAGACAATCTGCTCTCGAAGGCTGTCATCCTGAGACTCAGCTCGGGAGACGTAGCAGCCACTGACTCGGGCCCCGGTGGAGCCGGACCCGACGTCGGCTCTCTGGGAGTAGAGTCCACGAGGACTACGGGGCTTACGTGTCCAGCAGACTCCGGCTCCACGCGAGGAACTTTGGCAGGCCTCTCTGGGTCCACGAGCCCGGGACGATGGTCGGGGGTCTTAGACCTGGCCCTCGAGGGCCAGGGACCTCCTCCGATGCCGCCCTCGCGAGCCGCTTCTTCCTCTTGCGTTCCCGGTCGGGGGACCCCCTGTCCGAGGAGCTTTGACGGCGCTCGGGATCGGAATCCCGAGATGTCGAGGCCTCAGATGAGGTCCGGGCCCGGCCGGTGGCTGAGTCCGAGAAAAGCCTTTCTTTCTACTGCTGGCGACTTCGGAGTGCCTTGGAAGACATCTTCCCACAGGGCCCACATGACTTAGGGCTGTGATCAGGGCCGAGGCACCAAAGGCAGCAGTCGTGTGTGTCGGTGAGAGACATTAATTTCTTACACCAATCACACTTCTTGAAGCCACTGGAAGCCATCGGGGAAAAAAAGAGCCCCCGCGAGGTCAAAAGACCGGCCTTCCAGGGAAAAATGAAAAAAGGGCGCGAACGCCAGCCACGAAGGGCAAAAACCGAAAAAGAAGAATCGGGCTCGATACTGGCGTACCGAACCCGGCGGGAGAGGAACTGGCGTCGAACCGGGAGAAAAAAAGAGCCATTATCGCCGAAAAAAAATCAACTTTTATCCGGGAGGACAGGACACATGTCCGGTGGGCTTCTCGGAAAAAAAGAGACTGAGATAAGATGGCACCTTTAGGCGGGAAGGGAACCGTGCATGCGTGCCAGCATTCCCAAAGGCTTTCATAGAAAGCTGGGGAAATGCTCTCCTGGGGCTACATCGGCGCCAATGACACCCATATGTGAGGACTGATTTCCTGCTTGGTCCTAGAGAAAAGCATGATCCTTTCATTACACAGGTAGAATTATTTAAATTTTTCCGCAAATTACAGATAAAATAATTTTTTTGATAGTCACAATATAGATCACATAGACCCCTCTATAATCTGCAAATCTTCAACTTGGGTTCCCCCCAAAAGAGGCATTCTTTCATGAAATACAAAAACTATATAGTAAAAAAAAGCCACGCATATATTTTAATCTTAGTCGCGAAGGAAGAACAGCTTTGACAACTCAAAAATAATTATGAAATAGTCATAAAGCCAGATGACAAAGGAAAAGCACTGGTAATTTTTTATTTATTTATTTAGACAGTTTTGTATACCGCCTTATCCTTCAATCAAAGCGGTCACAACACAATAGGGGGATACATTTAACACGCAGGGATATGAGACACATACACTAATACTTACAGGGAACATGGGCAATGGAGGGTTAAGTGGCTTGCCCAAGACCACAAGGAGCATCTGTGGGACTAGAAACCCCAGTCCTTCCGGCCCAAGGTTGCTGTCCTCTAGTGGGATTTGAACCCCCAACCTTCCGGCCTGAAGTACCTTGCCCCAACCACTAGGCTACTCCTCCCTCTTACACGGCCCTCTTACACGACCCTCCTCCCTCTTACACAACCCTCCACCATAATACAAGATAGAGATTCCTACGTATAGGA
Organism: Ichthyophis bannanicus; assembly: GCA_033557465.1. NCBI lineage: Eukaryota > Metazoa > Chordata > Amphibia > Gymnophiona > Ichthyophiidae > Ichthyophis > Ichthyophis bannanicus. Next base: position 200,467,951 of record CM066035.1, on the reverse strand, counting down.
AATCTTACGTCAGGTAAAGCACAGTTACTTACCTGTAACAGGTGATCTCTGGGAACAGCAGGAATAAGTCTTCACATATGGGTACGTCGGTACCGATGGAGCCTGCGAGGGAACGCTCCCCAGCTTCCCAAAAAGGAGAGCTTTTGGGAGCATCCCACAGCGCCTGCGCGCTGCCTTCCCGCCTTTCCTAACCAACTCTCCTCAGTTCGAGTTTAAAGCTGAGACAATAGAGAGAGGAAAGGAAAGATAGAAAAGAGATACAACTCCTAGGGGAGGTGGGAGGGTTGTGAAGACTTATTCCTGCTGTTCCCAGAGATCACCTGTTACAGGTAAGTAACTGTGCTAGCTCCAGGAACAAGCAGGAATGAGTCTTCACATATGGGGACTCCCTAGCTAAGATGCATGGGAGATCCTCAAGTATATGAGACCCTGGAAAGGGTCTGCGTCCTCCTATGGATCTCAGGCATCCATCCAGGGAAGGAGGGCAGGAGTTGTTTAAGAATGGAACAGGTGTCTGAGGACAGCCTGACCAAACAAGGCATCCCGGCGGGAATCCTTGTCCAAGCAGTAATGGGCTGTGAAGGTATGAACCGAGGCCCAGGTGGCCGCTCGACAGATCTGGTCGATAGACACAGAATTTAGATGAGCCATAGAGGTGGCCAAGGCCCTCACATTATGAGCTGTGACATGGCTCTCCAGAGAAAGGTTCTTACTCTGGTAGGCGAAAGAAATACACTGAGCAATCCAATTGGACTGTGTTCTCTTAGAGACTGGAAGTCCCAAATGAGAAGGATCAAAAGCAACAAAAAGCTGGGAAGACTTTCGATGCTGCTGTGTCCTATGTAAGTAAAAAGCAAGAGCTCTTTTACAATCCAGAGTATGAAGATTCCTCTCTGCACTGGATGCATGAGGAGCTGGAAAAAAGACAGGTAAATATACCTCTTGATTAAGATGAAAAGGTGAGACCACTTTAGGCATAAAGTGTGGATTTGTCCTAAGGACTACCTTATCATGATGGAACGTTGTATAGGGTGGATTAGCCACTAATGCCTGCAGTTCACTGATGCGACGAGCTGAAGTAACTGCAATGAGGAAAATAACCTTCCATGAAAGGAATTTCAAGGAGGTAGTGGCTAAGGGTTCAAAAGGTGGCTTCATGAGCTGACAAAGAACCAAATTTAAGTCCCATGCCACCGGAGGAGGCCTAATGGGAGGTTTAGTTAAAGTTAGGCCTCTCATGAATCTTGCAATGAGAGGATGAGAGGAAATAGGTTGTCCATTGATGGGCTTAAGGGATGCTGCAATAGCACTCAAATGGACTCTTACTGAATTTGTTTTAAGGCCTGCATTGGAAAGATGCAGGAGATAGTCTAAAAGAGAATTTAAAGGTAGTGCTAGAGGGTCAAGACCCTTTTCAGCACACCAAATGGAAAACCTTTTCCATTTAAAAGCATAAGAACGCCTGGTGGAAGGTTTTCTGGAAGCATGGAGGATATCCTTCACTTGTTGAGAAAGATTCCAGTCTTGAAGGTCTAGGCCTTCAGTAACCAAGCTCTGAGGTGTAGGGACTTGGGGTTTGGGTGCCACAAAGTCCCTTCCTCCTGGGACAGAAGGTCTGGAGCAGCTCCCAAGTCCAGAGAGGGGGCTTGGGAGAGATGTATTAGTAGAGGGTACCACACTTGGAGTGGCTAGCGTGGAGCTATGAGGATCATAGATCCTTGATCCCTCTGGAGTTTGAACAGAGTCTTGGGAATCAAGGGAATGGGTGGAAATGCATACAGGAAGCCCTGACCCCAATGGAGGAGGAAGGCATCCTTGGCCTGAACTCCCTGACACGGAATTCTGGAACAGAATCAGGGAAGTTTGGCATTCCACGGACTTGCAAAGAGGTCTATGTCCGGGGTTCCCCATTCTTGGAAGATTCTGAGTACCTGATCCATGTGCAGGGACCATTCGTGTGGAAGTAGAACTCGACTGAGTCTGTCTGCCCAAGAGTTTTGGACTCCTGGGAGGTATACTGCCAGGAGATGGATTTGATGCTCTCTGGCGAAGGCCCACAATCTTAAAGCTTCGTTGCAAAGCAACAGAGAGCCAGTTCCTCCTTGCTTGTTTATGTAAAACATGGCTACTTGATTGTCCGTATGAATGAGGACTGTCTTGTAGCTGAGGAGGGTATGAAAGACCTTGAGAGCTAGAAAAACTGCTCGAAGCTCCAAGTGGTTGATATGAAGGGAGGTCTCCTGTGGGGACCAAGTGCCTTGCGTGGAGAGGTCCTGTAGATGGGCTCCCCAACCTGTTTGGGAGGCATCTGTTGTGAGGGTTGCTTGGGGCAACAACTGTTGGAAGGGGGACCCCAGCAACAGATTTTGAGTGGACATCCACCATTGGAGAGACCAAGAGAGACGTTTGGAGGTTGCTATTTGGTCTGAGAGAGCACCTGAAGCTTGAGTCCACTGGGTGGACAAAGTCCATTGAGCTGCTCTCATGTGTAGGCGAGCATAGGGTACCACATGCACTGTGGAAGCCATGTAGCCTAGCAGTTGTAGCATCTCCTGGGCAGTTAAGTGGCTCTTTGACTGAATCTGGGAGGCTAACTGCACTAGACGTTGGCAACGGGCCTGAGGAAGGTAGGCCCTTGCAATAGTGGTATCCAACCAGGCCCCTATGAATTCTAGGGACTGAGTAGGGGTTAGCTGAGACTTTGGGAGGTTTACCACAAGTCCCAGATATTGCAGAATGCACCTTGTGCGGTTTAAGGAATTCTGGGCCTCTGACTGAAATGGAGCTCGAATGAGCCAGTCGTCCAGGTATGGGAAGACAAATATTCCCAGAGTTCGTAGAAATGCAGCAACTATTGCCATGCATTTGGTGAACACTCTTGGAGCAGAGGCCAGACCGAAAGGAAGAACTCTGTATTGGTAATGCTTTACTTGGAAAAGAAACCGTAGGAACCTTCTGTGAGAGGGATGGATGAGGACATGAGTGTACGCATCCTTGAGATCTAGAGAACAAAGCCAATCCTGACTTTGAAGTTATGGAAGGAGAGTGCCCAGAGAAAGCATCTTGAACTTCTCCTTGCATAGAAATTTGTTCAATTCTCTGAGATGTCTGTATCCCCCTGTCTTCTTTGGAATGAGAAAAAAGGGGGAGTAGAACCCTGACCCTTGATGCAGAAGAGGAACTTCTTCTATTGCCCCTTGGGCAAGAAGGGTAGCTATCTCTTGACCTAGAAGATTGAGAAGAGATGTGGGAGAATTGAAGTGTCTCACCATGGTGTGGGGAGGAAGGTCTGAAAAATGAAGTTTGTAGCCCTCTCTTATGATGGAGAGGGTCCACTGCTCTGATGTTATTTGCTCCCATCTGGGAGCAAAATGAGCCAACCTTCCTGGAATGGTGAGAGGCTCTGGCTGCTTTAGAGCCAGAAAGGCTAAGTTCTCTAGCATCAAGTCAAAAACCCTGAGGAGGTTGGGTCTGCTGAGTTGCAGCAGCCTCTGTAGGCTTAGGCCTGGCCTGTTTAGGTTGCTGACGCTTAGTGGCAAAGCGACCTGTAGAAGATTGTTGGCCAGAAGTAGAAGGAAATCTGCCCTTTTTAAAGAAAGACTTTTTAAAAGGCTTCTTCTTGGCAGGAATGGAGGTTGACTTTGAAAGTCTAACCAGAGCAGAGTTTTCTGCATCCATTTGAGTGGCTTTTATTTGCCATTATTAGCCAAATAGGTTTTCACCTGTACAGGGAAGATTTCCTAAGCCATCTTGAACCCAGGGCTCTAAATCAGAAGCCTGGAGCCAGGCAATTCTGCGAGCAGCTATGGCAATGCCTGAGACTCTGCTGGCACCTTCAAAGGAGTCAAAGGCTGCCCTGTTGGAAAACTTTGAAATGTTTTGGGTATGCTTAAGCCAAATGAGGAATTCCTCCCTTTTATCCTCTGGAAGAAAAGGGAGGAAAGTGTGCAGTTTTTGTGCAACTTCCTTTAGAAACATACCCATGTAAAGGCTATATGAGTTGATTCTGGCAATAAGCATACTGGCTTGGAAGATTTTCCTACCAAAGGCATCCAAGGTCCTGCATTCTTTTCCTGGAGGAGCAGAAGAGTGTCTCTTTGTACTCTTTATCCTCTTCATAGCTGACTGCACCACAATGGAATGGTGAGGAAGCTGAGTTTTCTGAAATCCAGGACAAGGAGGGACACGATACATAGTGTCCAATCTACGAGAATGAGGAGAGAGAGTGAGAGGAGTCTCCCATAGATCAATCATGTGTTCATAAAGAATCTCATGAATTGGTAAGGTGACCGCCTCTTTAAGAGCTCTAGAATAGCCTAAAATATCCAATTTTTTAGCTCTAGGCTCTGATTCAGAAGTTACTGAAATAGAAAGTCCTTTAGATACTTCTCTTATGAAGTCTTGAAAGGACAAGTCTTCTGGAGGAGACATTCTTCTTTTTGGAGAAGGCGGCTCTTCAGGAAGGGCTATGGATACTTCAGGAGACTCGTCTGATGTATCAGAATCATCAGAGGAATCGAAGTATCGCCTATCAGGGTGCTTTTCCAATGCTCGATACGCGTATCGAGCAGTATCGACATCGGGCGTCCCCGGTACCGGATCGGTACCGGTAAGCAGCCCTGGACCAGGAACCGCTGCAGCCGGTATCCTGGTCGATGTCGATGCAGTCGGTACCGGTATCGGTGCTGGTGCCGGTACCGGAGCCGATACCGAGAACGGAGTTTGTTTCGGTACCAGCGGCGTCGCAGCTTGAATGAAGGCCGAAATGGGCTGCTGCATGGACAGAACATTGTGATCCATCGACGCCATGAATGCCTGGAAGTCGGTATCGGGAGATTGTGCCGGTACCCCAGAGCAATCTAACAGGTGATCGGTCGAGGCCGTGCCATCGATGTCAACCTGTAACCCCATAGGAGGAGCTTTGGAAGCCGGAGCTTCCCGCCGGGGTTGTTTTGCTGGCTCAGGATCCTCGAGGGCAAGCCAGGAGGCATCTCGATGCTTAGAGGGAGATCTACCCTTCGAGGACCTACTAGGTTTATGTTTGGTTACCTGAGATCCATCAGGAGAAGAAGAACTGGAAGATGTCGATGCTACCGCCGGTGCATAAGCGGGAAACAGCACAAGGGTATCTGTAACAGAAATAGTACCGCTACACTTAGTGCATTTTTTGAACCCAGAGGCTGGTTTTTCCATGAGGGAAATTTTCTTGTGGGCCCTGAGGCCTAAGAAGAAAAATACACCAAGTGAGGAAAAAATATTGATATATATATTTTTTTTTTTAAAGAAAGAAAAGACCGGCGGTACCGGTCCGGAGTCGGGGAAGGCAGACACGCGACCAAAGAAATAAAATAAAATAAAGAACTTCTTCAGCGATGACAGGGCTCGACCTGCTGGCTCCGCGGCAAAGAAGAACTGAGGAGAGTTGGTTAGGAAAGGCGGGAAGGCAGCGCGCAGGCGCTGTGGGATGCTCCCAAAAGCTTTCCTTTTTGGGAAGCTGGGGAGCGTTCCTGCGCAGGCTCCGTCGGTACCGACGTACCCATATGTGAAGACTCATTCCTGCTTGTTCCTGGAGATAGCACAGTTACTTACCTGTAACAGGTGATCTCTGGGAACAGCAGGAATAAGTCTTCACATATGGGTATCGTCAGTACCAATGGAGCCTGCACGGGAACGCTCCCCAGCTTCCAAAAGGAAAGCTTTTGGGAGCATCCCACAACGCCTGTGCGCTGCCTTCCCACCCTTCCTAACTGCCTCTCTCCAGTTCGAGTTTTAAGCTGAAACAAAGAGAGAGAGAAAGGAAAGTAAAGACAGATAGAGAGATACAACTCCTAGGGGAGGTGGGTGGGTTGTGAAGACTTATTCATGCTGTTCCCAGAGATCACCTGTTACAGGTAAGTAACTGTGCTATCTCCAGGAACAAGCAGAAATGAGTCTTCACATATGGGGACTCCCCAGCTAGAGATGCTAAGGAGATCCCCAAAGTTGTGAGTCCCTGAGAAGGGCTCTACCTCCCCCTATGGATCTCGGGCATCCAACCAGGGATGGGGGGGGGTAGGAGTTGATTAGGTATGGAACAGGTGTTTGAGAACAGCCTGACCAAACAAGGCATCCCGGCAGGAGTCCTTGTCCAAGCAATAATGGGCTGTAAAGGTATGAACCGAGGCCCAGGTGGCCGCTCGACAGATTTGGTCGATGGACACAGAATTTAGATGAGCCATAGAGGCTGCCATGGCCCTCACATTATGAGCTGTGACATGGCCCTCCAGAGAAAGGTTCTTACTCTGGTAGGCAAAAGAAATACACTGAGCAATCCAAATGGACAGAGTTCTCTAAGAGACTGGAAGTCCTAAATGAGAGGGATCGAAAGCAACAAAGAGTTGAAAGGACTTTCTATGTTGCTGTGTTCTTTGAAGTAAAAAGCAAGCGCTCTCTTACAATCCAGGGTATAGAGATTCCTCTCTGCACTTGATGCATGAGGTCCGGGAAAAAAAGACAGGTAAATATACCTCCTGGTTCAAATGAAAAGGTGAGACCACTTTAGGTATAAAGTGTGGATTGGTCCTGAGGACTACCTTGTCATGATGGAACCTTGTATAAGGAGGATTAGCCACCAAGGCTTGCAGCTCACTGATGCGGCGAGCTGAAGTGACTGCAATGAGAAAAATAACCTTCCAGGAAAGGAATTTCAAGGAGGTAGTGGCTAAGGTTTCAAAGGGTGGCTGCATAAGCTGGCCAAGAACCAGATTCAAGTCCCATGCCACTGGAGGTGGTCTAATGGGAGGTTTAGTTAAAAGAAGGCCTCTCATGAATCTTGCTATAAGAGGATGAGAGGAAATAGGCTGTCCATTGAGAGGTTTAAGGGATGCTGCAATAGCACTCAAATGGACTCTTACTGAATTCGTTTTAAGGCCTGCATGGGATAAATGCAGCAAATACTCTAGTAAAGAATTCAGAGGTATTGCAAGAGGGTTAAGACCCTTCTCTGCACACCAAATGGTAAAGCTTTTCCATTTAAAAGCATAGGAACGTCTAGTGGAAGGCTTTCTGGAAGCATGAAGGATATCCTTCACTTGCTGAGAAAGATGCAAATCTTGAAGGTGTAGGCCTTCAGCAACCAGGTCTGAGACTGGGGATTTGGGTGCCACAACGTTCCCTCCTCCTGGGACAGGAGGTCTGGAGCAGATCCCAAGTCCAGGGAGGGAGCTTGAGAGAGATGCAGAAGTAGAGGGTACCACACTTGGCGTGGCCAATGTGGTGCTATGAGGATCATAGACCCCTTGTCTCTCTGAAGTTTGAACAGTGTCTTGGGAATTAGGGGAATGGGTGGAAAGGCATAGAGGAAGTCTTGCACCCAATGAAGGAGGAAGGCATCCCTGGCCTGAACTCCCTGATACGGAATCCTGGAACAGAACCGGGGAAGTTTGGCATTCCACGGACTTGCAAACAGGTCTATGTCTGGGGTTCCCAAATTCGGAAGATCCTGGATATCTGGTCCCCATGGAGGGACCATTCGTGTGGAAGAAGAACTCGACTGAGTCTGTCTGCCCAAGAGTTTTGAACCCCTGGAAGATACACTGCCATGAGATGAATTTGATGCTCTCTGGCGAAGGCCCACAATCTCAAAGCTTCGTTGCAAAGCGACAGAGAGCCAATCCCGCCCTGCTTGTTCACGTAGAACATGGCTACTTGGTTGTCTGTGTGGATAAGGACTGTCTTGTAGCTGAGCAGGGTGTGGAAGACTCTTGAGAGCTAGAAAAATTGCTCTGAGCTCTAAGAGGTTGATATGTAGAGATGTCTCCTGTGGAGACCAGATGTCTTGAGTGGAGAGATCTTGTAGATCAGCTCCCCAACCTCTTGGAGAGGCATCTGTTGTAAGGGTTGCTTGGGGTAACACCTGTTGCAAGGGGGACCCCAGCAACAGATTTTGAGTGGACTTCCACCACTGGAGAGAGCAAAAGAGGCGACTGGAGGTTGCTATTTTGTCTGACAGACACCCTGATGCCTGGGTCCATTGGGTGGACAGAGTCCATTGAGCTGCTCTCATGTGAAGGCGAGCGTAAGGAACCACATGCACAGTGGATGCCATGTGGCCTAACAGTTGTAACATCTCTCGAGCAGTTAAATGGGATTTTAACTGAATCTGTGAGGCTAACTGCACCAAGCGTAGGCAACGGGCCTGGGGAAGATAGGCCCTTGCAGTTGTGGTATCCAGCAAGGCTCCTATGAACTCTAGACTGAGTAGGGGTGAGATGGGATTTTGGAATGTTTAATACAAGTCCCAGATACTGAAGAACACGCCTTGTGCAGGCTAGGGAAGTCTGGGCCTCTGACTGGGATGGAGCTCGAATGAGCCAGTCGTCCAGATATGGGAATACGAATATTCCTAGAGTGCGTAGAAATGCAGCTACTACTGCCATGCATTTTGTGAACACTCTTGGTGCAGAGGCCAGACGGAAAGGAAGCACTTTGTATTGGTAGTGCTTTCCTCGGTAAAGGAACCGAAGGAACCTTCTGTATGTTGGATGGATGAAGACATGGGTGTACGCATCCTTGAGTCTAGAGAACAAAGCCAATCCTGACTTTGAAGGTATGGAAGGAGAGCACCGAGAGAAATCATCTTGAACTTCTCCTTGTATAGAAACTTGTTCAATTCTCTGAGATCTAGTATGGGTCTGTAGCCCCCTGTTTTCTTTGGGATAAGAAAGTAAGGGGAGTAGAACCCTGAGCCCCGCTGAAGAAGGGGTACTTCTTCTATTGCCCCTTGGGCAAGAAGGGTAGCAATCTCCTGACCCAGAAGGTCGAGGAGAGATGTTGGAGAATTGAACTGTCTCACCATGGTGTGAGGAGGAAGGTTTAAGAAATGAAGCTTGTACCCCTCCCTTATGATGGAGAGGGTCCATTGCTCTGCTGTGATTTGTTCCCACTTGGGAGCAAAGTGAGCTAACCTTCCTGGAATGGTGAGAGGCTCTGGTTCTTTTAGAGCCAGAAAGGCTAAGTTCTCTAGTTAAAAGTCAAAGGCCCTAAGGAGGCTGAGGCTGTTGAGCCGTAGCAGCCCTTGCAGCCTTAGGCTTGGCCTGTTTAGGCTGTTGCTGTCGCTTTGCAGCAAAACGATATGCAGAAGATGCCTGTTGACCATAAACAGGATAATATCTCCCCTTTTTGGGAAAAAATCCCTTTTTGAACAACCTTTTCTTAACAGGAGCAGAAGTAGACTTTGAAAGTCTATCTAAAGCAGAATTTTCAGCATCCATCTGAGTGGCCTTTGCTTGCCAATCTTTGCCAAAAAGGTTTTCACCTGTACAAGGAAGATTTCCTAGTCCATCCTGGACCCAGGGTTCCAAATCAGAAGCTTGTAGCCAAGCAACTCTGCGTGCACCTATGGCAATAGCCGAGGCCCTGCTAGCACACTCAAGAGAGTCAAAGCTGCACAGTTAGAAAACTTGGAAACATCCTGGGCATGTTTAAGCCAGGTGAGAAACTCCTCTCTTTTATCTTCTGAAACAAAAGGAGATAAAGTTTGTAGGTGATCTGTAACCTCTTTTAGAAACATCCCCATATAGAGACTATAGGAGTTGATTCTAGCAACAAGCATATTGGCCTGGAAAATTCTCCTGCCAAAAGCATCTAAGGTTCTGCATTCTCTTCCTGGAGGATTGGATGAGTGCCTTTTTGCACTCTTCATAGCAGACTCCACCACAATAGAGTGGTGAGGAAGCTGAGTTTTATGAAAGCCAGGACAAGGAGGAACACGGTACATGGTGTCCAACCTACGAGAATGAGGGGAGGAGGTGAGAGGTATCTCCCATATGCCCAACATGTGATCATAAAGGATCTCATGAATTGGTAAAGTAGCTGCCTCTTTAGGAGCCTTAGGATATTGCAAGATATCCAATTTTTTGGCTCTAGGCTCTGCCTCAGGGGCCACTGAAATGGAGAGGCCCCTGGCCACTTCCCTAATGAAGTCTTGAAAAGACAAGTCTTCTGGAGGAGACATTCTTCTTTTTGGAGAAGAGGGCTCCTGAGGAAGGATTACCGTTGCTTCGACAGAGACCTCTGATTCATCAGAGTCTTCAGAGGAATCGAAGTATCGCTTATCTGGATGCTCCTGCAGAGCCCGATATGCGTACCGAGTGGTATCGACATCGGGATTGATCGGTACCGATTCGGTACCGATGGGCATCACAGAACAGGGTACTGCTGCAGTCGACACCGAAGCCGATGTTGATGCAATCGGTACCGGCACCGGAACAGATATCGGTGCCGGAACCGGTACCGACAACGGAGTTTGTTGCGGTACCGGAGGCATCGCAGCTTGTATGAATGCCGTAATGGCACGCTGCATGGTCAGAATATTCTGATCCATCGACGCCACCAATGTCTGGATGTCGGTACCAGTGGGAACCACCAGTACCCCAGAACATGGCAACAGGTGATCGGTCGAGGCCGAGCCATCGATGTCAACCTGTGACCCCATAGATAAAGCTTTGGAAGCCGGAGCCTCCCGCTGGGGTAATTTTGCCGGTGTGGATTCCTCGAGAGCAAGCCCGGAGGCATCTCGATACTTGGAGGGAGATCTACCCTTCGAGGACCGGCTGGATTTGAGTTTGGTTACCTGAGATCCATGGGAGGAAGAAGCAGCCCTGGAAGATGTCGATGCTACCGAAGCTGCATCACAGGGAAACAGGGTACTGAGCTTGGCTGCTCGATTCTGTAGACCTCTTTTAGACATCATGGAACAGGACTCACAATCCGTGATGGAGTGGTCAGGACCCAAACAGTTTAGACACCAGTCATGGGTGTCAGTGACAGAAATAGTGCCGCTGCACTTCGTGCACTTTTTAAACCCGGAAGTGGGCTTCTCCATGAGGAGAATTTCTCATAGGCCTAAGGCCAAAGAAAAAAGCACAGAAGTGAAAAGAGTAGTTTTTTTTTTTTTTTTTTTTTTTTTAAGAAAGAAAGAAAGAAAGACCGGCGGTACCAGTCCGACGTCAAAGAAGGCAGACGCGTGACCAAAGAAATAAAATAAAATAAAGAACTTCTTCAGCGGTGACAGGAACACGACCTGCTGGCTCCGCGGAAAAGAAGAACTGGAGAGAGGCAGTTAGGAAAGGCGGGAAGGCAGCGCACAGGCGCTGTGGGATGCTCCCAAAAGCTTTCCTTTTAGACGCTGGGGAGCGTTCCCGCGCAGGCTCCGTCGGTACCGACGATACCCATATGTGAAGACTCATTCCTGCTTGTTCCTGGAGATAAGATACTACATATTATGTCAGACTACAAAATGATCCGACTACAGTCCTGAAAGGGAACATTGACACTGATTTTTTTGGGTCAAGAAGCAGGTTACCTTACCCGAAAAGAGGGTGAATTTCTTACAGTAAATTGTCCTGTGATGCCAACCATTTACGTTTTACCGAAGATCCACAAGTCTCTAGAAAACCCACCTGGAAGGCCCATTGTATCAGCTATTGGTTCCTTGCTTGAACCTGTCTCAAAATCTTTAGATATTTTTCTACATCCGTTTGTTGAATTGACACCCTCCTACGTCCGCGATTCTTCTCACATGATACAGCTATTGGACATGTATCGAGGCACACACATTGGTATTTTTCTAGTAACACTGGATATCAGATCTTTATATACTAATATACCACAAGATGCTGCACTAACCTTTCTAGAACACAATCTTTTCACAAGACCAAGGCCTGTAGGCACTCCTACTTGTTTTTTGATACAACTTGCCACATTGGCCTTAAAAAAAAACAATTTTTTCTGTTTCCAAGACCTCTTTTATCATCAGATCAGAGGTGCTGCCATGGGTTCCCTCCATGGCGCCTGATGTTGCTAATCTATATGTTTCAAACTTTGAAAAAGTGTTTTTGACTACTCACCCATTTCAGCAGCAAATTAATTTATGGAAACAATACAATGACAATATCTTTTTTATTTAGGAAGGAGAACATGAACATTTACTGAAATTTATTAAGTGGCTCAATTCTCTTGATCCACACTTACAGTTTGAGTTCACTTGTGGTCCTGAACAAATTTCATATCTTGATATCTTAATTAAAAATACATCATACAAGTTTATAACCACACTTTACAGAAAGCCCACTGACAGTTATTCTTTTACATTTTAACAGTTTTCACAATTGTTCTCTTAAGGAAAACTTACCCACTAGTCAGTTTTTGAGGGTCCGTAGACTTTGCACTACTAAGGATGATTTCGAAATTCATACGAAGGACATGAGTATTAGATTTTTGGAAAGAGGATATCCATCAAGATGCATTAAGAAAGCACTAAATCGTGCACGTTCCTCTGATAGAGCTTTGCTTTTGAAGGGTCGTGATCCAAAGGACTCTATTAACATAGTGTGCACATTAACTTTTTCTGAGTACTCTAGAGATACCACTTGGATATTGCGAGAAGCGTGGTACATCTTAGATTCTCTACCATTTTTAAAAGATACGAGACTATTAGTAGCATATAAGAGGAACACAAATTTACGTGATATTTTGGTACCTTTAGCTCTCAATAAACCTTGTTTTATTCCAAAGGCGTATGGCCACTTTAAGTGTGCCAAGTGTGGAGTATGTGCAAATGTAATGGTAACTAAAAAAGAATTTGTACATCCTGTTTCTTTACATAGAGTAGCACTTTCTAACTTTTCTAACTGCGATACAACCAATGTTGTTTATCTGATAGTATGTCCATGCAATTTGTGCTACATTGGAAAAACAGAAAAGGAGTATAAAAACAAGGACTATTGAGCACAAAAGTTGCATTCGGAGGAAAGCTATAGATAAACCTTTGGTACAACATTGGTCGGAAGCAAATCATCTGATCACAGTTTCTTGTTTTAAGAGTTGTTCGGCCTCATTCGCGAGGAGGCAGTATCAGTAATACTTTGATACGGATGGAACAACTTCTAATTTATGAATTATGTACTCTACATCCGCAGGGTTTAAATCAAGAGGTAGATTTATCTGTTTTTTTGTAATAGCTTCTTTCCCCTTTTCCTCCCCCCTCCTTGTTTTCCCCTTTCCCCCTCCCCCTTCCCTCTCCCCCTCCCCCGCTCCCCCCTTCTCTCTCTCCCCCCTCCTTCCCCCCTCCTCCTTCCTTTTCTCCCCTTCCCCTTTTCCCCCCTCCCCTCCCCTCCTTCCTTTCTTTCTTTTCCTTTTTCTTTTCTTTCCTTTTCTTCTTTTGTTTCTGTTTCATTTGTAGTAGGCTTAAGATTTAATATTAAGTTCTTTTTCAGTTGGTTTTATTTATTAATGTGTTATATGGACCTTTTTATAACATGACCTTTCACCTTTAGATGCCGGGAAAACACCGGTAAATACGCACGGATCTTCATTCTGAACTTTACTACTACCATGCACACAACGGTTTGGATTGCGGTAAGCCGGTTGTTCTCCTTCAGAACCAAGCGCCAGATTTACTAGTTTTATTCTCATAGTATTATAATTAATATATCATTTGGAGATATTTCTGTAGAGCGTGTTATAAATATTTTGCATAAATGACTCTGTGGCAGTGGAACCATTTCCCCAGAATTGGTTTCCTTATATTAGTTCGTAGTAGCAGATTTAGTGTTCATCTTAACTATGAAGGACAGTATTGATATTTAAACTAAGATTTTTTTGATATGTCTTATGTTGACAAATCTAATGAGAAAGAGCAAGGATAAGTTTTTTTAAATAGTTCGGCAGGGTACGCCAACACAGCAGCACTGCTCCTCTTCTCTTCGTTTTTCTCCTTAGCTGTTTTTCGTTTTCAATATACTCTCTCGGTTTGACATTATATTCTTCATAACTTCCATAGTATACATTTATTAGACACAATTATCTGGTTTGGATAAGTAAAATCAATTACTGTTCAATTGTTCAAGTTTGGCTATTAGTTTAGTTCTTTACTCTAGTGCAACGCACAGACGCCCTTTAAAGCTGGTTTCCTCTTTTTTTAAATCCAAAAATATATATGTGATTATTTAGTTTGGATAATGAAACGTTTAAGTTTATCCCTTCACTCAATTTTTACTCCGCTACAGCGGATGGTCGCCGTCATGGCCGGTCTTTTTACCTTTGAATGTATAGATCTTTTGGAGACAATATTCTATAAATAAAAAATGTTTTTATTCAGTTTGTTCTTATAACGCTAGTGCAGCAGAGATTAATATGTGGGATTTTCAATTACAAATATATATAACTATTTATCAGTAATTCTCCCTTTTTTGTTTTTATTTTTTATTTATTGAAGACTGAATATATGGCATTATACTGGTTATTGCCAACTTTCCCACTGCATTGCTCCTCTTTTGTCGCGGTTTTTATGAGATTTCTCAATATATTTTGATATAGCCACTACAATTCATAATACAAAGGACTCATCTTATTTGTGACCCCTTTTCTTATTCTCAGAGCTGTAATAAAATTATGGCACAATCTAATGTATTTTAGTATACATCATGTTTTTTACTTTCAGTTGGTCTTTTATTGTTATTTGCGGGATTAAGATGTTAGTTTTATCACATTAGTGCAGTATTTATGTTTTTAGATGTTTCTAATGTGTACATTGTCATATTTCTTGATTATGCTTTATTTATTTATCTTTTAAAGCACATTGTTTACTAATGATTTTATATGATATCTATGTGGTCATTATACCTGTTATGTATTATTTATTTGGCTTTTTATTCATTTTTAGTGATATATGTTCTTTATTTAACAGAAGTCCTTTACAGAGAAGGTATCAGTAGAGATATGCTATGTCCACATCTCAGTTGCTTCTGTTTTTTTAATGTATATACATTCAGAGCACTATAAATACTGTAGCCTATCATTTGGTGATTATAGATGGTAGTGGTTTTGGTTTTCTAGTTTTTACATGATTAATTTGATGTTTATATTAATTACTGATTTTAATTTTTAATTTTAATATTAATTTATGATTATAAATTTGATTTGTTTTAATTGTCAATGTTTGTCTTTTTGAGTTTTTTTTAATTTTCTTTTTTATTGAATTTTAACAAACAATTTAAGAAATACATCTTGAAACGGAAACAAGGAGGATACCACGAAAAGTATACAAATACAAAAGAACAAAAAAACAATAGGTGTAACAGGCACACAATTGTCCCATAAGGAAATTATACATGGACCTCCTACTCTAGCCCTCAACCAAGGGAAACAATGAATCGATAATAAAAATCTATCGAAATACAAAGATAAAGAAGTGAGCTAGACAGTGGCATATAAAATTTACTCAACAGGGACAGGCAGAGCCTCTGCACCCCCTTCAGATACCATAGCATTAATAAAACAAATCAATTGGGAGGGATCATAAAATATATAGGAATTAGAATGATATTTAATCAAACATTTACACGGAAAAAATACCCCCCCAACTGCACTATACCTGACCTTAACAGTAAGAATTCACGTCTCCTTTTCTGGGTCTCCCTAGATAGATCCGGAAACATCCAAACCGCCAATCCCTTAAACAATATATTGCGTTTTTTGAAAAACAATTTCATAAGCCATTCCTTATCTGATATTAATGCTAAAGAAATCAATAAAGTAGATGAAACCACCTTTTCCTCGCTAGAAGACTCCAATATCTCAGTAAGCTTTAACACATCCATCTGAGGTACACTAGTTACACTACCAACCCCCACCTCTTTTTTGCTCGAAGGCAAATAATAAGCTTTTACCAAAGGGGGGTGAGACTCAGGAGGAATACCTAATATTTCAGTTAAATATTTACGAAACATATCTCTAAAAGATATTAATGAAACTTTTGGAAAATTAACTAAACGAATATTAGGCATACGTATAGCATTTTCTAACATTTCCAATTTAGACAAACCAGATAATGATATTTTTTCAAAGAGTCAACTTCATTCTCAAAAGCCAACATTTTTGTCTGAGTTTGAGAAACACCATTCTGCAAAGCAGCGACATTAGTCATAGTATCTTTTAAGGCCTGAGAATTAATGGCAACCTGAACATTCAACGCAGCCATCCGTGGAACCAACTCCTCTCGCAACTTCATGATAGCGGCCCAGATCACCTCTAGCGTCACCACCTCCGGAGGATCCATAGGAGGTAACGGGGGGACTTGCACCAAAGAAGATGAGACACCAACGCCCTGGGTCAAAGTAGAGGGTGCAGGCAAGCTAGGCACCAACAATGCGCCTGCCTCTGCCATACTATCCAGAGCCTCCACCGATGGACGATCCATGCCAGTAGCCACAGAGCTGAAG
The DNA here is from genome assembly GCA_033557465.1 of Ichthyophis bannanicus. NCBI lineage: Eukaryota > Metazoa > Chordata > Amphibia > Gymnophiona > Ichthyophiidae > Ichthyophis > Ichthyophis bannanicus. The sequence continues at coordinate 200,451,689 of CM066035.1, read as the reverse complement.
TCGCACTCCGCTCCCAGGCTCCGTCCGCTAGCGGAGCCCTCCAACTTTGCACTCTCGCGCTGGCTTCCTAGCTCACCGCTGAGATGACGAAACAGCTTCGAGGCTCGGGTTGAGCTAGGGGATACCAGATCACTTCGAGAGGCGGAGAATGAGGACACCTCCTCCAAACTCTGCCTAGGCTGGACTCTCTCCCCCGAAACCAACTGCCGAGGCACCGGCGAAAAATAGGAATCCAGAGGCCCAACAACCTCCAAGGGTAAAGGCGTTGAGGCTAGCGGGGCAGTAGGCTGCTTTGCCCCCCTAGCTTTCCGCTTCCTACCCATTCAAGGAAAAAAACGCCATGCCGCTCAACTCAACAGCACCATCGCCATCTTGTTTCCCAGCAATCCACTGTGGCCATCTTCAGATGAGCAGGTCTTTTTGAGGTTTGCACTCTAAAAGATACCCCCTGAGGAAGGCCACAGGCCGAAACGCGTAGGGGCAATAAAGAAAGGGGTTCATCAAACCTGAAAAACTCTGCCAGTCTGATACCTGTTTCTTTGTCTTATTGCATTTTACAGATACTTTGTTGCTTTTTTTGGTATTCTTCCCAGAAAATAGTGTCCAGGCGCCAGCTAACAATCGGCACAGATGCCAGTGTTTCCCACATTCGTCGGAGGCAGCGCATGAGAATGGAGGGGACGGGGACCTAAAGGCCTCCTTGGGTGGGGCCTCATACTGAAGAATTTAGAGTTCCTCCATGCGAAGATCCTCCTTAGACTCTGTGGTGAGGGATAATGCGCCTTTGCCACGTCTCAGACAAGGAATGAGTTGTTCTCTGGTGGGGACCAGCGCCTCGATGCTGGCGGGGACGGACCCGAGGGGAGATCATGATGTAATCGTGTCTCCAGGGAAGCCTCATCCTCGGACTCCCAGTCCAAGTAGTCCGTTGAGGACTCGAGGTCCAATGGCTCTAAGAGTGTCATTGGATCTGGCCTTCAATGAACCACAGCTGATGCCTGGCTGGAGCCAGAAGTGCTTGCCAGGGAGGATCTTGCTCCTAAGGACTGTGAATGGGATAGAGACACTCGCCGAGGATATGCTCGAGGCATGGGACTCTCGAAGATCTCTTCTGCAGCCAGTGCAGTCCTCAGCATCAAGGCCCCTGCGGTCTCATCATGTGTGCCGGCAGAGCCAGCCATCGACACTTGCTGTGAGGCAAGGATGGCATAAACGCTGCTTTCCAATGCCATAATCCTAGCTTCCGACTCAAGGGTTGCAGCCTTCGAAACAGATGCAAGAGTGACTGGGTCGGGTGTCAGCGAGGAGATGGATTCCTCGACAGGATGGGCCTTGGGGATCCGAGATCTGTCGCCAGAGGCCTCAGTGTTTGTCCTGGGTACCTTGGCCGGCCGCTCCTGTTCAGACTCCTCAGATAGCCCTCTGGGGACTGTGAGACAAAATGCATGGGACTTTCCATGTGTGTCTGCTTCCCAGGAAGAGGCCCTTGAGGATTTCTTCTTTTTCTTATACTCTCACTCCAGGGAACCTTTGTCAAGAGTGTCTGTTTGCCCACTTGGGCAAAGTAGGGGCTTTACTCGACTCAGAGGATCCGTGCGGGGCCTTAGAGAGCGTGGCTACGGAGATACCGAGGCTGAATCTGACCTGTGGAAGGTCATCCTGATTCTGATGGTGACCCTGGATAGCCTGTAAGCATCTTTTTACACAGGGAGCATACCTCTGGGTCATGGTCAGCACCTAGACACCTGAGGCAACAGTCATGTGCATATTCGTCGAGCACTGAGCACACTTCTTAAACCCAGTGGCCACTGGGGCAAAAAGGACCCTAGCAAGGTCGAAGACCTTCGATGTGGCCAGCAGTTAGAAAAGGCGTGAAACCGCGTTGGATGAAAAAAACCTAACTAAACAGGTTCCAAGTCCTGAAGCCGGGGCGACAGGGCATGGCAGCGATGCTAACTGGACGATACATAGACGTGCACGAGGAAATCAACTTTGTCCGGGGAAAAGAGACAAATACCTGTAGGGCTCTGCGAAAAAAGGGAAACTGAGTAAGATGGCACCCTTAGGCGGGAAGGGGACCACACGTGTGGTGGCATCTTCCAAAGGCTTTCTTTGGAAGCTCCATCGGCGTTGACATCACCCATATGTGAGGGCTAACTTCCTACTTGTTCCTGGAGAAAACACAGTAGACCCTACCAGGTCACAGGGGAGGGTCTTGCTGATTTAGCAGGACTCAAGGAAAGGACATTATTTGTTAAGTAAAATGTCACCTTCCATATAGTCCTGCTAGACCAGTCTAAACAACTGTAACATACCAAAGCTACACCTCCACACATGGGAAGACGACATGGCAGTTTTCAAGACCTCTGAGCCAAAGGCCATGTCTGCCCAAGCATGAACATCCAAGTAGCAGTGCTTAAGAAAAACGGCAAGCGATGCCCACAATGCCACCTGACAAATGTCTGAAAGGGTGATTGCGCTATACTCCACCCAAAAAGATGTTTGTGCCAGAGTGAAGTGTGAATGCAAACTCTCCAGAACCGGACGAGAACCGGCTACCATCTGAACATTCAGGGAACTAAGAGAGGCCACTTTCAAGGCCATCTTTAAGAAAGGAGAACAAGGAAATGGGGTTCACTGTACTAGGACCAACCTGATGCTCAATGCACCAGTACTAAAAGAGGCACCACACACATGTAGGCAAGGCTGGGAAAATCTCTCCTCACTTTCTGGGGCATGGAAATCACAGCAGGAGAACAGTGCTTACTTGCCAAACGTCACCTCTCAAGAGTCAAGCTATAAATGACAAGGGAGCTAGGTTGTCCACAAGGACTAGGACCTGGCGCAACAGCCCCATGAGCTGTAGAAAAACACAGAGTAGGTTCATGCAGGAGTGTGTCCAGTCCCTAAACCAAGGTCTCTGTGGCAAATCTGCTGCCACCAGGACAACCCAGCCCAGACGTCACTCTATGCAGCGAATCACATGCCCATATGAGCAGCCATGGAGGGAACAGATAAAGCAAACACTGATTTGGCCAGGACGTCAATGCCCTCAGAAGTGGCTTCTTGTGGCAAGTGAATAATCTCCACACTTTGGCATTGGAAGGGTCATCTCCTCGATATGACCCCCAAGATCCAGAATGTGTTGAAATGCCAACTGGATTAACTTCCACTCCTAGGATGAGGATAGTGGCAACTGAGAAGTCGGCTTCCACATTGTCTATACCCGCAATGTGTTGTACTGAGAGAGCTTGGTGGTTCCTTTCTATCCAGGAGGGTCATGTCCAGGGCTACTCCAGCACTCTTTCCATTCCCTTGGTTGACATAAGCCAATGTTGTGGCATTGTCTGAGAACATCTGGACCACACTGCCCTGGACTAAGGATTGGAGGCATAGCAAAACCTAGCAAATGGCCCTCACCTCGAGTCTGTTGAAAAGCCATTGTGCCCTCCAGCTGTTCCAACAGCTCTGAGTATCTCAACACTCGCAATGAGCTACCTAGCTAATCAGACTGACATCCATCAACAGCAGGAGCCACGAAGGATCATCCAGTGGCATACCCTTCTACAGATGCTGGGGCAATTCCCACAAATACAGACAGAGCCTCACTGTGGGAAGGAGGGTGAGAGGCCTGGCCTCGAAATTCTAAGAGCTTGGAGACCAAAGGGATAGCAAGGACCCAGCAATGCCCAGGAACCATTTTGATTGATGCCACCATCCATCCGAAAATATGTAGGCAACACCAAACCCTGGGACCCTGCTTCACTCCCAGGACTGCCAGCTGAAATAATAGTCTTCTCACTCTCTTTGGGCAGGATTTAACACTGCCCATTCACAGGAATTCCAGTGCTGGAAAGACTGCAATTGACTTTTCCCGTGGTTCCTCATCCAGTTGAGACTCTCCAGGAATTGAACCACTTGGGCCAACACCCGAGATGCGTCTGACTACGACCAGGCTTAAATGAGCCAGTCTTCTAGACGTGTGAACATAGATTTGATCGTGCAGCAGCACCACAGCCGTTGACCTTCAAGAATTGTCTTCCACCATTCTGAGGACAAAGGGAAGAGAGGCAACCTGAAAATGAGAACAGAGAATGGTGAACTGGAGAAAGCACTGCTGTTCCTTGTGGATAGGAATAAGGCCTCAGCCCGAATCCAGGAATGTGAGAAAACTCCCAGCGCTGCACCACCTGAATCACTGAAAGTATAATCTCCATACGGAAGTGCAAAGTTTGCAGGTGGGTGCGGACCCCTTGAAGGTCAAGAATTGGACAGAAGGACCCATTTCTTTGCACCTCAGCAAAGGGGGCCAGTGTAACTGCCTGCAGACTAAGCAATCTTTCCAGTGTGGTCTGAATGGCATTCTTCTTGACCAAAGAGTCAAGTGGGAAGCTGATAAAGGTGTCTGGGATAGGTTCTCTGCATTCCAGAACATAGTCATGCTGTATAGTGTCTGGCACCCAGCAGAACTCAAGAGACCTGGGCTCACTCCTTGTAGAGGAGATGCAACCTGCTGCTCACTGGAGGCACTCCAGAATAAGCTCCAACTATCACTGTACTGGAAGAGAGGTTTACCAGAGCAATCCCAGGATCCACATCAGTGACTTCAGGGATCTCAATATCAGGAATGAGGATAACAGGCATAGCCAAGGAAAAGGAGCTCTATGCATGTCCCAGGCCTCTTGGGCTTATTCTCTGGGAGGCGGTGAGGTTTGAACTCGCTTAAATCCTTAACCATCTTCTCTAAGTCCTCCCCAAAAAGCATCCCTTAAAACAAGAACCAATGGGGCTTGGTGGCAGAGTGTGCTGCTCAGTGGCAAAGCCACGGCCAGTATCACTCCACCTTTGAGAAGGCAATATCTTTAGTTACCAAGCAGACTAAAGAAGAGTCTAACAAGAAGGCTGCTGCCGATTCCAGGAGGATGGGGGTATCATCTGGAGGGAGCGATGGAACCCACTGAAGGAGAAGCTTGAGTATAGTCTGTACACCTTGGCAACTAATTCTGTACAAATTGTATATATGGGGCCCTCCCCCAATCTACTGAAATCAAATGTATACCTTGATCTGTGTGCTTTAATCAAATATGTATCGTATCCAAATGCTTGTCCCGTGTTACGTAATCATTGACTAATCAAAATGTAAAACTGAAATCTCAATGTACCGTACAATATATTATGATTCTGTAAAGTAAACCGCTGCTGATCGTAGGAAGCAGCATTATACAAGTGTTTACTAAATAAATAAATTACACCTGCAGAAACCTCTAACTGCAGAATTATAAGGGAAGTCACAAATTATCATCCTGTAATCCAATTTTTTTTTTATTTTTTTATTGTGGCTGCACCGCCCTCTACAGAGATGGTGGTCTGCCTCATGAACACTGGGATAGGCATGTATACAAGAGGGGCACGGCATAGAACCTCTTCATAACTCCAACCGCTTTCAGCAGGGGAATCGGGCAAGACCCACTCTGAGCAGAGCATACTTTGATAACCTCTGAAGGGGGGAGAAGCTAGTAGACTTCTGTCCTCCCCTGAAAGGGGGGGGGGGGTGCATACCTGAGCTGTCTGTTCTGCCGTTGGAAGATGAGGCAACCGCAAAAAGGAAGAACCCGAGCAATCAATGCCGCCAGTTCCTCCTCCTGAACAGGTGCATAATACAGGAATCGCCCTAATCCTCTGAAGAAGATATGCCACCTTCAAAATTATCATCCTCTCCAAAGGTATCGGAGCTGCCCTCCGAACCCTGGGTACAGGAGAGACTGTTTGAACCTCTGGATTCCAATCCCTGCCAAGATCTCAGAGGCAACAGAGCCTAGGTCAGGCTTTGACCATCCTGTATCACAGGATACTCACTCAAATGAGCAGAGAACAAGCAAAAGGATCTAGACACACCTTGGTCTGAAATGCCTCACAAGAAGGACCAAGCTTGCTGAAGAATGGAAAAGGATTCAGAGGAGACAACCTGGGAACCAGGAGCTCCCTGCCAGCATGTATCCCACCTCCAGTGGGGGGAGGGGGCAAACATGCCCTCTGAGCTCTAAATGAAGGAAAGCAGCCCACAGAGCAAGAGCTTGAGTCCACAGCCTGAAGATGATCATTCTCCAACACTGCATCCACTGCCTCCTGCAGTGAAGACAAGGCCAGAGAAACCATGACCTCCAGCTGCAAGAGGAGACAGGCCCTCCAACGGCACAACAGAAGCCTCATGCAGGAAACGCATAAACTGGAACTCTGCAATGGAACTTCCTGCAGACCAGGCAGCGTTGTGTAAAAGAAGGCATTCATCCGCATCAATGATGTGCATCTCATATGTAGCTAACAGCCTGCCTTTACAGGCTCAGGGCGTGCTAGCTAATAAGGCACACTGCAACATGCGCTATGTCATGTGCAGAATTAAGGCGCACACCCAACAGGCACAGGGCAGGAAACATGTACTAAGCACACGTAGCACAGCTAATGCATGCAGGCAGCACAACGAGGTGGGAATTGGCAGAGGAAAAAAATGCACCATACCAGATGACCTCAGCAGCCCAAACCTGATGGACACACCACCCGGTGGATTAGATTGGATATTTCCCCACCCCAAACAAGTCAGACAAGACAGACTATGTTGATACTCACCCCCCAGGGAGCCCAAGATAGAAAAACATGCTGGTCTCCATGCTATTTCCTGCTGTCAAGCCTTGCAGTCAAATACCTCTTAGGAACCTTCTTCAAATCTTTGGCGAAGAGCTGAGGGAGACAGGTGAGGGAAGGGGCATTGAAGTTGTGTGAAGCTCTGAAGAATCCTTTCCAAACTCCTCTTCCAAATTTCTGACATCAGCTTAGCAATATAAGGGACAAGGCGTTGAACCAATTTCCCTCCTCTGTATGGCAATAACCAAAAGGGCATGGTTTTAAGGGTGACTCAAGTGGAGTTTCCAACATTGCACTCCAGTGAGGAAGTCACCCCTCCCCCCCCCAAGGGTAGCTGCTCATGAGTGAAATCAATCTTGTTCTCAACTGCTTCTCAGATCTTTTTTTCAGATTTCATTACAACTGTAAAACCTTCCATTCAACCTCTGTTGGAGATAGAGAAATACTGAAATGTGCCCCTAGCTGTATCTGATTATAACAAGATGAGGTCACAAAAAACCCTCTGAAGATTTTCTGTCTCCCCCCTCCGCTGGTAGGACGACACAATCCACTTGTCTGGACTGGCCTAGCAAGACAATATGGAAAGTAAATTTAGAACCTCTACAGCAAGCTGCTCTGTTCCTGCTTAGAACCAACCTAGATCTAATTAATGTAAAACCTTTACAGCAAGCTAGGATTACATTTTTAATAGAATCAAAAATAGGATTTCCCACATAAACCCACAATCTCTCCTCTATCCCGAGTTTTAAGTCTCCATGTTTGCTAGCAAAGTGGTCACTTACCCACAGAGACTTCATCCGCTCTTAACTTTGTCAGAAAAGATAGCGTAGCTTGCCATACTCTGCTTTATTTCATTATAATCGCATGCAATGATGTTGATTTTATTGGCTTTGAGAATCCTGAATACTTCTGATCCAAGCTTGCTCACTCTCTCCTTTTCTGCATCAGGAAGAATCTCCTTTGCCCTCTCTGATGAAGTGAGGCTATGGACATATTCACAGATGGAAAGTGCTCCTTGTTGGAGATTGCAATAGATCTAATGGCAATAGGCCTGATGGTAATCCCATGGATGAACCCTGAATCTGACAATTTTGGTGACAAAGCCCATAAATGGTCTAAGAGATCAGGATCCAACACATTGGATTATAACTGTCCTTCGATTTCTGAAAATCTCTCCCTTAGGCAAGCAAGAGCTTGCAATATGCAATTCATCAGAAACCTTGAGACCCATATTTTCATATTTTATTCTGATCAATGAGGGTAAACTCTTTTTAAGCGTTGAAATGGTGACAACATACAAGCTTCTCCAAGAAGGAAGAAACTTCTCTATCTTTCACTCTAACTTACGGCAGATTTCTGAAATATGCTTTTATAAAGTCTGAAACATTTCTGTATAATTAAATCTTTAAAGACCTGTGGAATCAAAGGTTGTATAAGAACATAAGATATGCCATACTGGGTCAGACCAAGGTCCATCAAAGCCCAGTATTCTGTTTCCAACAGTGGCCAATCTAGGTCATATGTACCTAGCAGTTTCCCCAAGAGACACAAGTTCCACAATGCTTGTAACTGGGTCAAGCATTGATATCTTCGGTCACTTCTTAATAATGGTTTATGGACCTTTCCTCCAGGAACTTGTCCAAACCTTTTTTAAACCCAGCTACACTAACAGCCTTTACTACATCCTCCGGTAACAAATTCCAGAGTTTGATTACACGTTGAGTGAACAAATATTTTCTTTTATTAGTCTTAAATAGTTTACCCTGTAGCTTCATTGCATGTCCCCTAGTCTTTCTATATTCTGATAACGTAAACAATCGATCTACGTTTACCCGTTCCACTCCGTTCATTAATTTATAGACTTCTATCATATCTCCCCTCAGCCATCTCTTTTCCAGGTTAAAGAGCCCTAACCTTTTTAGCCTTTCTTCATAGGCGTATCCTTCCATCCCCTTTACCATTTTGGCGGCTCTTCTCTGAACCTTTTCTAAAATCGCTATATCCTTTTTAAGATACGGCGACCAGAATTGCACACAATATTCAAGGTGCGGTCTCACCATGGAACGATATAGAGGCATTATAATATCTTTTGTTTTATTTTCCATTCCTTTCCTTATCATACCTAGCATTCTATTTTCTCTCTTGGCCGCCGCTGCACACTGGGCCGAGGGTTTTAACATGGTATCCACAATGACGCCTAAATCTTTTTCCTGGGTGGTGGTTCCTAATGTGGAACCTTGCATCGTGTAACCATAGTTTGGGTTGTTCTTCCCTAGGTGCATAACCTTGCACTTGTCGACATTAAATTTCATCTGCCATTTTGATGCCCAGTCTTCCAATTTATCAAGATCCTCTTGCAATTTTTCACAATCGTCTTGGGTTTTAACAACTTTAAATAGTTTTGTGTCATCTGCAAATTTGATAACCTCACTCGTTATTCCACTTTCCAGGTCATTTATGAATATGTCAAAAAGCAGCGGACCCAGCACAGATCCCTGGGGTACACCACTATTCACCTTTCTCCATTGGGAAAATTGGCCATTTAGCCCTACCCTCTGCTTTCTATCTTTTAACCAGTTCCTGATCCACAATAGTACACTGCCTCCTATCCCATGACTCTTTAGTTTTGCCAAAAGTCTCTGATGAGGGACCTTGTCAAAGGCTTTCTGAAAGTCCAGATACACAATATCAACCGACTCACCTTTGTCCACTTGTTTATTCACTCCTTCAAAAAAACATAACAGATTAGTAAGACAAGATCTTCCTTGTCTAAAGCCATGTTGGCTGTCTCCCATTAGGTTGTGACTATCTACATGCTGAGTAATTTTATTCTTTATGATGGTTTCTACCATTTTTCCCGGTACTGACGTCAGGCTCACCGGTCTGTAGTTTCCCGGATCACCCCTGGAACCCTTTTTAAAAATTGGTGTTACATTGGCAATCCTCCAATCTTCAGGTATTAGAGATGATTTTAATGATAGTTCACAGATTACTGATAGCAGGTCTGCAATCTCATATTTCAGTTCTTTCAACACCCTTGGATGTATACCATCCGGCCCAGGTGATTTGCTACTCTTCAGTTTATCTAATAGTTGTATCAATGGGCTTGTAAAAGTGTCATCTGCTTTTGACAGTACTGGCACCAATGATCATTTTTTTCTGCACCAAAGACAATCATCTGCACAGGAGAAAAGAGTTTCTGCTTCCAAGGTTTAATTTATGTGTAGAGTAGTAGAACATCTGTATGAGAGATGCTTGTATATTTGCTCTTTTTGTGCTTAAGTATATGCAGACGTAGGGAGTACATGCTCAGTGTCTTTGCAAAGGCTTTCCAGTCACAGTGAACTATCTGCACACAAGGTGTCTAAGCGTAAGATGCATTTCCCACCTGAACTCATCAGGACTAAAAATGTTGTCAACTCCTTCAGCCTTGATATTATAGGCGAGGAGGTGGTTCTGTAGACAACAGAGTAAATTCTGTGGTACAGTTTGAAATTTTGCAATGCTCATGTAACAGTCTCAAATCTTTATAGGTATGCATACATTTTTATGTAAAAAATCCAAGTTATAAAAATTTCAAGTTTTAAATATATTTTAAAACCATTTTCTAGCACATCATATCACATATTTAAGTAGGACAGCTATAGCATGTTTCATCATCTTCACTGTCTGTTAACATCACCCAGGTGTGTAACCTCAGACCTGCTTGCTCATTGGGAAAGTATTACACAGGACCAATAGAGTTTTGGTATCTAAAAACAAAATATTGGTTTTAATATTACAGGATAAAGCAGGCACTTCTATTGTATACTCCAGTTCAGAATTAGCAGGACAAAACGGTATTTTCTTTGTAATAACCCTTTACTCTTCTTTTACAGGATTGCCCCTTCCTCTGAAATATTGCCACATAGAAGCAAATAAGTTAATTATAAAGATAAAAAATACCACAGGAATGTCTCAATTTTACTTATATTTAAAGGAAATAAAAATATTTAAAGAAAAACTCTCAAGTAAGAACCCACTAATTTTGCAATACTACTACTAATCTTTTGTATAGCGCTACAAGGCATACACAGCGCTGTACAGATAGATGTAAGACATTCTCCCTGCTCAGAGCTTACACAATCTAATCAAGGCAAAACAGATAGCAAAACTAGCATTTCACTGGTCACTTTTAATTACAAACAAAAATTGCTACCTAAAATTAACTCTCCCAAAAAGATTATGCTAATCATTCCTCCTAAACAAATATGCTTAAGATACAGAATATGAAGCTAATCATTGGGCACAAAAGTGAAAATGTCCAAATCTGCTGCTTAAGAAAGATTTAGAGCCAGATTCTAAAAGGCTTTTTCTACCCCTTCTATTTAAGGGAGATGACCTTCAAATATTACTTTAAATATTGCCAACTATTTCTAACCAAAGTGATTTATAAAACATATTTACAATATAAAAATGCATTTAAAAGTTCTTAAATACCTGGCCAACTCCATGAAAACTAATGCATCTCTAAGTGATACGGGCATGTCACTGCTTATCTTGTCAGAAGTAGGTTTCTTCAAATCAACAATAAGTTTGCCATCCTCTTCTTTAAAGATTTTCATTAGAACAGCCTTATTATTTACCATTCTCAAAAACTCTTCTTTGACTTCCTCCCCCCAGACACCTTCCTGTAAAGGAGGAAAGAAAATGAAAGACTGATTGATAGATATTTCACAACATATTACTTAAAAAAAGTTCAGTATCCTGTCTACATTTGTTAGTCTCCCTTTCGAGAACTTTACAACATTCAAGGGTAAGTCCCTTCCATAAAGAGCTTACAATTTAAGTAGGTACCTGAGGCAACAGGAAAAATACTTCAGGGTCACAAGTGATGTCAGTGAGAGAGGTTTCTCTTGGGGAAACTGCTAGGTACATATGATCTAGATTGGCCACTGTTGGAAACAGAATACTGGGCTTGATGGACCTTGGTCTGACCCAGTATGGCATATCTTATGTTCTTATGTTCTAAGATTTCAATCCTAGTTTGCTTGACTTTCAGCCAATGTTCCTGCTAAGCTGCACTGAGCCCTCTGCTGGCATTCCTGCTGGTGGGGGGAGGTGCAAAGCAAATTGTACATAGTTTGAAAAAATACGATGTTCCATGTAAAACCATGTTCATTATGTTAATTGTAAACCGCTTTTGATCTTGGGAAAAAGCGGTATAGAAGAAAAGCATAAAATAAATAAAATTGTGAAAGCGATCACGCTTAGAATCACACGGCACAGGCAGGTCCCCTCGACTGAGCCCCATGCGGGAAAGCTCCCCAGCTTCCTCTGGAAGCTTTTCGCAGATTCCAACATGCATGTGCGACAGCTTCCTGCCTGCCACGGCACCGCATCATCCTCAGCAGAATACAAAAGCTAGTAGCCAAAAAACTCCACGGGAAAGAGGGAGGGTTGTAAGGACTTATTCCTGCTGATCACAGAGAATAACTGCTACATGGGACTATGCTTTCGCCATGAACAAGCAGGAAGACATCCTCATGTATGGGACACCCAAGCTACAGGCTACAAAAACAACCCAACTAGGGCAACAAAAACCAGAAGAAACAGTGTGTGTGATCCCTCTTTGGGGCTCAACCGATTCAATGTCCACAACAGACATCAACACCAGGAAGACCCTTTCAGTAACCTGGACGGGCAGAAGGGCAGGTGGCAAGGAGTTGAACTTAAATCCCAAAAAGATGCCACAGTTCAGATTGGTTGAAGTTACTGTCATGCCGGGAATCCCCACCCAGGCAGTAGTGGGCTATGAAGATGTGGACAGAAGACCACGTGGCAGCCCTGCAAATTTCCTCCATGAAGATGGAGCACAGATTGGCCATGGATGTAGCCATGGCCTGGACACTGAGGGCCATGACACAATCCTCACGGCTCAGACCTGCTTGGGCATAGGCAAAGGGATATTCAATTCGCTACCCAAATGGACAGTGTGCATTTGGAGACAGCCATGCCCAGCTTGTTTGGGGTCATAGGAAATGAACAGCTACACAGAACAATGATTCGGACTGGTCTGCTCAAGGTAGAAGACCAACACAGCTTACAGTCCAGCTTGTGCAGCTGGGCCTCCACCCTGTTGGCATGAGGCCGAGGAAAGATGGTGGGCAGTACACCAACTGGTTGAGGTGAAAAGCAGAGACCACCTCGGCAAAAAAGCGCAGGTGGCTGTGGAGCACCACCCAGTTATGGTGGTAAGCCACTGATGGAGCCAAGATAACAGCCACTATAAAGACAACCTTTCAGGTCAAAACCTTCAGGGGATAGGTAGCCAGCAACTCGAAAGGCACCAACAGCAACTGTCCCAAGACCACATTCAGATTCCATGCCACCGGCAAGGGCTTAATTGGAGGCTTTGACAGGAGCAAACCCCTCATGAAGCAGGCTACCAGCAGCTGAGCAGAGATGGGCTTCTCTTCCAAACCCCAGTGGTAGGCCCTAATCGCACTCAGGGGCACTCAGACTTGAGGCCCGAATTGGAGAGATATATTAGGTACTCCACCAAGCATGAGAAGGGGTCCAGCGCCTTGTCAGCGCACCAAGTGAAAACCTGTGCCATTTTAAGGTGTAGGAGAGGTGGGTCGAACCTCTGTGGGAAGCTAAGAGGACATCCGTCACCTCGCATGGCAAGTTAAACTCTGACAGGACTTCCTGCTCATCATCCATGCTGTGAGGGCTAGGGACAAGACTGTCAGGTGCAGTAGGGTCAGACCCACAACAGAAAGAGGCTCCTGATAGGAGAGCTAGAGAAACAGAGAAGCACAGTTGCTTGGGCCAGTACGGTGCGATGAGGATCATGCTCATCCTGGAGCTTAAAAAGCGTCTTCACCACCAGTGGAATCAGGGGTTAAGTGTAGAGCAGGACCACCCCCCCCCCCAAAAGTTCAGGAAGAAGGCATCAGACGCCAGCCTGCCCCTTGCATCCATGCGGAAACAGAAGCTATCCACCTGCGCAGAGGCGAAGAGGTCCACTGAGGGAGTGCCCCACTCCTGAAGGATCTGCTCCACCACCCTCCTATTGAAGGTCAATTCATGGGGCTGGAGGACCCAGCTGAGATAGTCCGCCAGCATGTTGAGTTTCCTGGGTAGGTAGGACGTCTGCAGCTCCATACCATGGACCACTGTGAAATTCGAGGCACACCGCCTCCAAGCACAGGAGGTACGAGCCCATGCCTCCCTGCTTATTGACCTCTAACATCGACACCTGGTTGTCTGTCTGAATGAGGACAATCTGGTTGGCCAAATGTACCTGGAAGGCTTTAAGGACATTTGCAATCACCTGCAGTTCCAGAAATTTGATCTGATGCAGGCTTGTCCTGCTCCAACCAGAGGACATGCATCCACAGGCCATTTAAGTGCGCACCCCAGCCCAGTTTGGATGCGTCAATGGTGAGCATCCTGTGGGGAGGCATGGACTGAAAAGAAAGACTTCTGAGCAGGTGCCTTAGCTCCAGCCACCACCGGAGAGATTCCACGAGGAGCGCTGTTAACAACCACTCAATCCCTGAGGCGACCCGTGGCTTACTTCCACTGGGTGCACTGAATCCACTAACCCTGGTGCATCCTGAGCTAGGCCAATGGGGTCACAAGCACTATGGAGGACATGTGGACTAACATGCACAGCATTCCAGGTGCCGTTTTGTGCTGCTTTTGACGGACGGTATAGACCACTTCCATGAACTGCTGCAAGAGGTCTTTTGGGAGAAATGCTCGGGGCCATGTGGTGTCCAAGAAGGCCAATATGAATTCCAGCTGCTGTGACAGCTGCAGATAAGACTTTGGGTAGCTGACCCCAAACCTGAGATGCTCGATAACCTGTATTGTCAGGTGCGCTGAGTACTGCATGTCATCAGGCATGGAGGCATTTATCAGCCAGTCATCTAAGTAGGGGAAGATGAAGACCACCAGGGTCTGAAATTAAGCAGTGATGACTGCAAGGCACTTTGTGAAGACCCTGAGGGCTGAAGCCAGCCCGAAGATCAGTACCCGGTACTGAATGTTCTGGCCGCCCAGCAGAAAGCACAGATATTCCCTTTAGATCCAAGGAGCATTGTCAATTGCCCTTGATAACATACGGGAGCAAGGTTCCCCGGGAGACCATCTTGAATTTTTACCAGACCACAAAGCGGTTCAGGTTCCTGAGATTGAGAATGAGCCTGAACTTTCCCAACTTCTTGGGGACAAGGAAGTATCAGAAATAAAATCCCCACCTTATCTGAGCTGGGGGGCACAGACTTGATTGCCAGCTTGGCCAGGAAGGTGGCAACCACCACCTGGAGGAGATTGCGATGATGGGGATCAAGAGGGTACATCGCTGCGAAAAATGGAGGCAGGAGTTGGGTGAAATGCAGCAGATACCTGTCCCATACTATCTGCAGCATCCAAGTGTCCATGGTGATGAGGGGCACCCTGTGTACAAAATGGACAAGCCGACCGCTCATCTGAGAGGGTACCCCATCGTCAATCAGGTGACTAGTTATGCTCCTGAGGAAGGCGTCAAAACCTCATCACGGGTTAGGACACAGGTTGGGCCTTCTGTGGCTTCGCTCTAACAAACAATAAGAAAAATATATATTTATTTATTTTTCTTATCCTTGTTTGTTAGGATGCCTTACTTTTCAGTATTTTTGTTAGTGATCTTCTTTAGCACTCCCTCTGTTTTCAGCTGTGTCTCTCTGTCTCCTCATAATCAACTAACTTCCCTGCTCCCTCTCTATGATCAATGCTTTTAAAGATCAAGTATTACCTTCAATTGCCTTATCCACTATACCTCTGCTTTCTGAAGCTTTCTGAGTTTAAAATCCCCCCCCACCTTTCTCCTGAAACAGGGTGCTAAAAGCATAACCTCTCCCACCCTCATTGAAGCATTGTTAACTCTCTTCCTCATGTGTGCTCAGCCATTTGCCTTCTTGCTGTGGAATGTACAAGCCAATACAGACTGTGCCCCTTGCTTCTTGCTAGGATATAACTGTTTACCACTTGCTTGTAAGGCCTGTCTGTATATATTTATTCATTTTTATATTAGAGTGCCGTACTTTTCAGTATTTTTGTCTGTGATCTTCAGCACTCCCTCTGTTTTCAGTTGTCTCTCTGACTCCTCTTCCTTATTATCCCACCCTCCATCCCCACAGCCCCCCCCCCCCCCCCGCTCCCAGTTTATAGTTTCTTATAGCCGGTCTGTGCTCATTATCCCAATCACTCACAGGTGTACCTTATCCCCTGCAATTTATATCTCCTATCCTTTTATTTCTTCTGACTTCTGTGCTCCTCTCCATCTTTCTCTCTATGGCTCCTCAACAAAATCTCTTCCTATTGCTCATACTCCCTAATTGTCACCCCTCCTACCATCACCTACAAGCCCCTCCCTCTTATCTCCCCTTTACCATCCTCATTTCCCCCACCATCTTGTCATCTACCCTATTCATCAGCTCTTGAGCTTCACCACTTTCTCCCTCTCATTCAGCCTTCTCCTCTCTCTCAAACAACCTCACCATCATTACTGCCATTCTGTCTCCTCTCTGCCCCGCACTCTTCTACTCCCCTCCTCTCTTTCAGAGATATCAACCCCAACTCTGGCCCTCCTGGACTTGTATCATTCCCAGAACAGATCCTCACGCTACAGCTCAAATCTTATTCATATCCCTTTCATTTCCCCATCCTCTCTCCCTTTCTCATGTGCCTTATGGAACGCACACGCCATCTAAAACTTGATTTTACTCATTATCTCTTTATCTCTAATGCTCTCCATCTCCTTGCTCTGAGACCTGGCTCCTCCCAGAGGACTCAGCTTCAGTCGCTGCTCTCTATCATAGCAGCTATCAATTCTCCAACTGGCCATGACGGTGGTGTGGGGCTTCTACTCTCTTCCTCTCTCCTTCTTGTCAATTTCAACCCCTCTTTCTGCCTTATTCTCACTCATTTCCATCCTTTGAAGCCCATTCCATCCAGGTTTTTACTCCACTACCTCTCCGATTAGCTGTTATTTACTGATCCCCTGACAAGTCCACCCCCCTGACAAGTCTCTACCTTTCTTTATTATTGACTCATGCCTTTCTTCTTTCTGAATTCATCTTCCCCCTCCTTTATTCTCGTGGATTTTAACATCCATATTAATAACCCCTCTGACCCTTATGCTTTAAAGCTCCTTTCCCTTACCTAATCATTCAACCTCCAGCTTTGCTCTACTGCCCCTACTCACCCACAAGGCCACTGCCTCGACCTTTTATTCTTCTTTAATTGATTACCCTCAAACCTCTGTATCTCACTTCTTCCATTATCGGAACATCACCTGCTAAACTTCACTCTTCATCACTCACCATCACAACCTCGACCTGTCTCCTCAAACCCCTTTAAAAATCTTCATGATGGCTAAAACTTCCACTGTCTCATCATCTCTTTCCTCCACTATGTCACCAAGTCTGCTGATGAGGCAGTAACTTCTTATAACACTGCACTTTCCTCTGCTCTGAATGCTCTTGTTCCACCCATGCCGCGTCCTGTGAGGCATATTGTACCTCAACTCTGGCTGTCTTCCGCTTCCCGCTATCTATGTTCCTGCGCCCGCTCAGCTGAGCGTGCTTGGCTCAAATCAGCACTTTTGCTAACTTTCTACACTTCAAAATTGTTTGTCTCTTTCCAGTCAGCAATTAGCAATCGCCAAACAAAATTATTATGTCCATCTAATTAACTCTCTTGCTTCTGACCCTGTCTCTTTAAAACTCTCAACTCTCTCCTCAAGGTGCCTCTGCCTCCGACCCCTCCACCCCTTTCTGCCCAAACGCTGGCTAACTACTTCCATGACAAAACTCACAAGATCAAACTCCAATTCCCCATGAGGCCAGCTACTTCCCCTCCTCCCCCTTTACAATCCCAAATTCCGTCCCACTCCCTTTCTCTGCTACCCTTTCTTCCTTTTCTATGATCTCTGTGGAGAAAACCACTCACCTTCTTTCCTCAAACTCACTACCTGTTCCCTCTGTACCTATTCCCACCCATATCCTTAGCTCCATCTCCTCCACTGTAGTCCCTTCCATCTCTCATATTCTTAAACTATCACTCTTCACTGCAACTTTCCCTACAGCCTTCAGGCATACTGTGGTCACTCCTATCCTCAAGTAATCCTCACTAAACACTTTCTGTCCTATCTTGCTCCTCCCCTTTGTTTCTAAACTACTTAAACATGTGATTCACTGCCATTGTCTCTACTTTCTCTCCTCTACAATCCAGCTTTCGCCCTTTACATTCTACTGAAATGGCTCTTACCAAAGTCTCTAGTGACCTGTTCCTGGCAAAATCCAAGGGCCTTTACTCAATACTCATCCTTCTTGACCTTTCTGCTGCTTTGTTGGTATATTCTCCTCGATTGGTTTTAAGGGCTCTGTGCTATCTTAGTTTTCTTATCTTTCCCATTGCTCTTTCAGTGTTTGTTCTGATGGGTCCTCCTCTGCTGCTATCCTGCTCTCAATTGGTGTACCCAAGGATCTGTCTTGGGTCCACTACTTTTTTCACTATACACAGTCCCTAGGTACACTCATCTATTCCCATGGCTTTCAGTACCATCTTTATGCTGACTCCCCCCAGATTTACCTGAAATCTCTTTGGCAATCCAGGCCACGATCTCTGCCTGCCTTTCTGACATTGCTACTTGGATGTCTCACTGCTGCTTGAAATTGAACATAGCCAAAACTGAGCTTCTTATTTTTCCCCTTAAGCCCTCTTATCTCAGTCTCTGTGGATAACGCTCTACTCCTGCCTGTCTCCTCAGCTCACAACCTTAGGGTCATCTTTGACTCCTCTCTCTCCTCCTCCAACAGATAGCTAAAACCTGTCATTCTTTTCTCTACAACATCAACAAAATGTGCCTATTCCTTTATAAACACACTACTAAAGCATAGTTACTCACCTGTAACAGGTGATCTCCGGGAACAGCAGGAATTTAATCTTCACATATGGGTATCGTTGGTACAGACGGAGCCTGTGCGGGAACGCCCCCCAGCATCCAATAGGAACGCTTTTGGGAGCATCACACAGCGCCTGAGTGCTGCCTTCCCGCCTTTCCCAACTGTCCCTCTCCGGTTGAGTTTAAAGCTGAGACAAAGAGAGACACAGAGAGATACAACTACTAGGGGAGGTGGGTGGGATGTGAAGACTAAATTCCTGCTGTTCCCGGAGATCACCTGTTACAGGTGAGTAATTATGCTATCTCCAGAAACAAGCAGGAATGTACATATGGGGACTCCCTAGCTGCAGATGCCAGGGAGAAACCCCAGAGGTTGTGTGCCCTTGTGAAAGAGCTCCACTTTCCCCCCATGGATCTCTGGCATCCTACCAGGGATGGTGGGTAGGAGTTGATTAAGTATGTAACAGGTGTTAAAGAACAGCCTGACCAAACAAGGCATCCCAGCGGGAGTCCTTGTCTAAGCAGTAATGGGCTGTGAAGGTATGAACAGAAGCCCAAGTAGCTGCTCGACAGATGTCGTCGATAGACACAGAGTGAAGATGAGCCATAGAGGTTGACATGGCTCTCACACGCACTACATGTAGCTCGTGATCGTGGTGACATCTCAGTGGCGGTAGCACTTGATCTCTCGGCAGCATTTGACTTGGTAGACCACTCCCTCCTTCTTTGTCGCCTACGGGATGCGGGGCTCTGTAGTGTTGTCTATCGTTGGTTCCACTCTTTTCTCTCCTCTCGGTCCTGCACCGTTCTCTCCTCTTCTCCCTCTATCACTCCTTCAGACCCATTTCCTCTTCCTTGTGGGGTTCCTCAGGGCTCGGTCCTGGCCCCTCTCCAATCTTTTCTTGGCCCCTCTTGCCCTCCTAATACAGCAATCCGGCATCACCTCGTTCAACTATACAGAAGACATTGTTCTACTACACCACACCTCTTCTTCCTGTCCTGACCTTTCTGTATTAAACTCCTGTCTCTCTTCCGTGGCCAACTGGCTGACTCAAAACTGCCTCCACCTCAACCTCACTAAGACCATTGCAATCTGGTTTTCATATGGTAGTCCACCTCCTTCAGTTGCCCCCTCCTTTTCTGGCACTTCCATCCCTATTACTCACCACCTTTCGCTATCTTGGGGTTCATTTTGACCCTGAGCTTTCATTTCAGTCCCACATCTCGCACGTCTCCAAAACGTCCTTTTTCTTTCTTAGGCAAATCCGAGCCATTCGTCCATTTCTTACCTCTACAGCTCTTAATACCCTACTGCTATCTCTAGTAATGACCCACGTGGATTTCTCAAATTCTTTATTTCTTGGTCTCCCTAAGTCTCAACTGTCTCGGCTCCAAAGGATTCAAAATACTGCCGCCCGTCTTGTTACCCACTCCACCCTCCGTGACCATGTAACTCCATTGCTCTTCCACCTCCACTGGTTACCTATTTCTGCTCGCTCCCAATTCAAATTGCATACTCTGGTCCACAAAGTTCTCTACACTAGCACCCCTCAATATCTGGCAGACCTCAAACTTTCACTCTCCCAGGCACACTCCTCGCTCCTTCCACCTCAATCGCCTCACCCTTCCTTCCCCTTCATCTGCTCACCTGCAATCCACCCGCTCCTCTGCCTTCTTCTTCACCGGCCCTGCTCTTTGGAATGCTCTCCCCTCCTCCTTACGTTTAGAGACCCATCATACCACCTTCAAACAAAATATGAAGACCCATCTTTTCTCCCTGGCCTTTGACCTTCCCTCCCCTTTTGTGTGACCTTCTTGCTTTCCCTACCCTTTTGTTTCTATCTTGGAATATGTATTCTCTCCTGTCTCGTTTTATCTCTCCTCCCTCTTCTTCTTTCCTGTCAAAGAATTGTAACTTCCTTTCTTATTTTCACTGGCCCCCGGCCTCGACTTTTCTTTTGTTTTCTGGAAAATTATACACCGCCTTGATTCCTGCAGAAAGGCGGTTTTATCAAATTCAATAAACATAAACAAACATTGTGAGCTGTGACATGGCCTTCAAGAGGAAGGTTCTTACTCTCATAGGCAAAAGAAATACACTGTGCAATCCAGCTGGACAGTGTTCTTTTGGAGACTAGAAGTCCCAAATGACCAGGATCAAAAGCAACAAAGAGTTGAGAGGACTTTCTATGTTGCTGCGTCCTTTGCAAGAGAAAGGTCAAAGCCCTTTTATAGTCCAAAGTATGAAGATTCCTTTCTGCATTCGAGGTGTGAGGCCTCGGGAAAAATACAGGAAAGTAAACCGCTTGGTTTAAATGAAAAGGTGATACCACCTTTGACATAAAGTGTGGATGAGTCCTAAGGACTACCTTATCATGACTGAACCTTGTATAAGGAAGATCAGCCACCAATGCTTGCAATTCACTGATACGACGTGCTGATGTGATTGCAATAAGAAAGATGACCTTCCAGGAAAGGAATTTCAAAGAGGTAGTAGCTAATGGTTCAAAAGACAGCTTCATGAACTGACCAAGAACCAGATTTAAGTCCCATGCCACCGGTGGTGGCTTAATGGGAGGCTTAGTTAAAAGAAGGCCTCTCATAAATCTCGCTATGAGAGGATGAGAGGAAATAGGTTGTCCATTTAGAGGCTTGAAAGAAGCTTCAATAGCACTCAAATGAACTCTAACTGAATTGGTCTTAAGCCCTGTATTAGACAAATGAAGGAGATACTCCAGTAATGATTCCAGAGGTATCGCAAGAGGGTTAAGACCCTTCTGCGAGCACCATATGGTAAACCTTTTCCACTTGAAAGCATAAGAGCGTCTTGTGGAAGGTTTCCTGGAAGCATAAAGGATATCCTTTACCTGCTGAGAAAGGTTAAGACCGTGAAGTTCTAGGCTTTCAGCAACCAGGCCCTGCGATGGACAGACTGGGGACTGGGATGCCACAGCATCCTGTCCTCCTGAGAAAGGAGATCTGGAGCAGATCCTAGCTCCAGAGGCAGACCTTGAGAGAGATGTAGGAGCAGAGGTACCACATTTGCTGTGGCCAATGTGGAGCTATGAGAATCATATGACCTCTGTCTCTCTGAAGCTTGAACATGGTTTTGGGAATTAGGGGAATGGGTGGAAAGGCATACAGGAAGTCCTGGCCCCAATGGAGGAGGAAAGCATCCCTGGCCTGACAACCCTGAGCCAGAATTCTGGAAGAGAACCAGGGAAGTTTGGCATTCAGCGGACTTGAAAAGAAGTCTATGTCCAGGATTCCCCAAATTTGAAAAGTTTTGGCCACTTGGTCTGCATGGAGAGACCATTCGTGTGGAAGCAGAACTCGACTGAGTCTGTCTGCCCAAGAGTTTTGAATGCCTGGAAGATACACCGCAAGGAGATGAATCTGATGCTCTCTGGCGAGGGCCCATAGTCGCAAAGCTTCAATGCAGAGCGACAGACAGACTGTTATTTATTTTTATTTATTTATTTACATTCTCTTATATACCGCGCTATTCTGCATCAATGCGGTTTAAATTGAACAAACTGAAATTACATTGAACAGGGCATTATAACTTGGAGATAACTATTTTACAGGGAACATGGGCTATGGAGGGTTAAGTGGCTTGCCCAAGACCAGAAGGAGCATCTGTGGGACTAGAAACACCAGTCCTTCCGGCCCAAGGTTGCTGTCCTCTAGTGGGATTTGAACCCCCGACCTTCCGGCCTGAAGTACCTTGCCCCCAACCACAAGGCCACTCCTCCGCCCTGCTTGTACACATAAAACATGGCTACCTGATTGTCCGTTTGAACTAGGACTGTCTTGTAGCTGAGCTGGGTGTGGAATACTCGAAGAGCAAGGAAGATTGCTCTGAGTTCCAGGAGATTGATGTGTAGATAGGTCTCCTGCAGAGTCCAGGTACCCTGGGTAGAGAGGCCTTGCAGGTGGGCTCCCCAACCCACTTGTGAGGCATCTGTTGTGAGAGATGCATGGGGTATGGGTTGTTGGAAAGGGGACCCCACCAAAAGGTTTTGGGGTGACTGCCACCATTGGAGGGACAAAATAAGACGATCTGAGTTTGTTATTTTGTCTGACAGGCAACTTGATGCCTGAGTCCATTGAGTGGATAAAGTCCACTGGGCTGCCCTCATATGGAGGCGAGCATAAGGAACCACATGCACGGTGGATGACATGTGGCCTAGCAACTGTAACATTTCCCGAGCAGTGAGGTGACGCTTTAGCACTTCTTGGGAAGCTAACTGCACAATGTGAAGGCAGCAGGGCTGTGGAAGAAAGGCCCTTCTCTGTCTGGTATCCAGCAGAGCGCCTATAAACTCTAGAGACTGAGTGGGAGCAAGGTTGGATTTTGGGAAGTTTATGACAAGTCCCAAATACTGAAGGATGCGCATTGTGCGAGAGAGAGAAATCCTGGCCTCTGGCTCTGAAGGGGCTCGAATGAGCCAGTCGTCTAAGTAAGGGAAGACGAATATTCCCAGGGTGCGAAGAAATGCTGCGAGCACAGCCATGCATTTTGTGAACACCCTTGGTGCCGAGGCCAGGCCAAAAGGAAGAACCCTCTATTGGTAGTGCTTCCCTTTAAAAAGAAAGCGAAGGAACTTTCGATGAGTTGGATGGATGAGAACATGAGTGTACGCATCCTTGAGATCTAGAGAACAAAGCCAATCCTGACTTTGAAGGTATGGCAGCAGAGTTTCTAGAGAAATCATCTTGAACTTTTCTTTGAACAGGAATTTGTTCAATTCTCTGAGGTCAAAAATGGGTCTGTGTCCTCCTGTTTTCTTTGGAATAAGGAAATAGGGGGAGTAGAACCCTGTACCCTGTTGGAGAATGGGTACCACTTCTATTGCCCCCTGGGCAAGAAGCAAAGTGACCTCTTGACCTAACTGGGTGTTGAGAGAGGTCTGAGAACTGAACTGTCTTACCATTGTAGGAGGGGGCATGCTGAGGAAATGAAGCTTGTATCCCTCTCTTACAATGGACAGAGTCCAATTTTCTGCTGTTATCTGCCCCCATCTAGGGGCAAAATGACATAACCTTCCTGGAATGTTGGAAGGCTCTGGGCCATTCAGGGACAGAAAGGCAAAGTTCTCTAGATAGTAGTCAAAGCCCCTGTGGAGGATGAGTCTGCTGAGCTGGTTGAGGCTTAGCAGCTTTTGTTTTTCTTTGCCTAGGTTGTTGCTGCTGCCCCTTTTGGGCAGACTGACCTAAATGATGCCCCTGCTGGGTATAAGAGGGGTAAAAAATGGTTTCTTGTAGGATTTTTTCCTTGCAGGATCAGTTGTAGATTTAGACAATCTATCCAAGGTGATATTGTCAGCATCTCATTAGCTTTTTCCTGCCAATTCTTGCCAAAGAGATTCTCTCCTGTGCAAGGAATATTCCCCAGTTTATCCTGTACCCAAAGTTAGACGTCAGATGCCTGGAGCCAGGTAATCCTACGTGCACCTATGGCAATAGCAGAGGTTCTGCTTATGCACTCAAAGCAGTCAAAGGCAGCATGATTTACAAACTTGGCAACATCCTGAGCATGTTTGACAAGGGCGAGGTAATCCTGCCTCTTATCATCAGGAAGGAGAGGGCTCATAAGTTCTAAATCTCCCGTGACCTCCTTAAATAACATTCCCATACATAATATATAGGAACTGATCCTAGCAGAAAGCATGGAAACCTGGAAGGTTCTATGTCCAAAGGCGTCAAGAGTCCTACACTCACGTCCTGGAGGATTAGATGCATGTCTTTTTGCACTCTTCATCCTTCGAATAGCTGATTACACCACCACGGAATGGTATGGTAGCTGAGTCTTCTGAAACCCAGGACAAGGAGGAACTCGATACATGGTGTCGAGCCTTCGAGAGTGAGGAGAAGTGGTTAGAGGTGTTTCCCACATCCTTAACATGAGGTCATGCAAGATCTCATGAATAGGTAAGGTAGCTGCCTCCTTGGGAGCTTTAGGGTATTGCAGGATTCCCAATTCCTTTGCCGTAGGCTCTTTTTCAGGAGCCACTGTGATGGAAAGACCTCGAGCCACATGTCAGATAAAATCCTGAAAGGACATATCCTACTCTAGAGGAGACATCCTACAATGAGGAGAATCCTCAGGAAGAAGAACTCTGGTATCGGCAGAGCTTTCAGACTCATCCGAGGATTCAAAGTATCTCCGATCTGGGTGATCGTGCAAGGCACAGTACCAGTACCGATCATAGCCAGTATCGGAGGGGTCCGGTACCAACTTCTCGATACCGGATGGATAAGCATGACTCGGTCCCGGTAGAATACCTGCCGATGTCGATGCAGTCGGTACCGGTACCTAAGTCGGTGCCGGTACCTGTTGAATTGTCTGAAGCGGTTTCAGGGGCATCGAGGCAGTGAGAAGAGCCGCCAGACTGCATTCAATAGCCAAGAATCTCTGGTCTATCGACGCTGCCGATGCTTGGTTATCGGTACCGGATGAAGCAGCCGGTACCCCAGAGCATGGCACCAGTAGTTCTGCTGAGGTTGAGGCCTCGAGAACATCCTGGAGCCCCGTTAATGCTTTGGAAGCCAAAGCCTCCCGCCGGGGCAATTTTCCCGGTACAAGTCCCTTAAGGGCAACGCCAGAGGCATCTCGATGCTTAGGAGATCTACCCTTTGAGGACCGGCCAGATTTATGTTTAGTTACCCGAGATCCATGGGAGGAAGACGAGGCCCTGGAAGACGTTGATGCCACGGAGGCTGCATCGGAGGGAAAAAGGGTGCTAAGTTTAGCAGCTCGGTTTTGCCGGCCCCTCTTCGACATCATCACACAGGCAACACACTCCGAAATAGAGTGGTCAGGACCTAAACATTTGAGGAACCACTCATGTGTGTCGGTGATGGAGATGGTACCGCCACACTTGGAACACCTTTTAAAACCCGAAGCGGGTTTTTCCATTTTAAAGGAAAAGTTGGGCCTAGTGCCCAAAATGGCGCGTGGCACCTGAGGAGATAATAACTGGATAACAAGCTTCACCTGAGAGCTCCTCCTTTCCTTTAAGATGTGTAAGTACCTATAAAGCTACGATGTGTCTGTAGCACTAAACAAATGCTCAGTAGTAGCAGCAGTCGCTTGGCGCAGCTGCTGCTGGGTCTGCGCCAGATTGAACTCCCTGGGGGCTCTAATAGCACCAACACTTTTGTCTGTAAAAACGCTTCTTCCCCTAATGCTTTATTTTGGCAGGATCTGCAGTCTTGTATGAGAGGCAGCGGGACAGTAACGTCCTCAGTATCAATTTCGGACGCACTCTTCTGCATGGGCTTGCCAAAGAGATTTTCACCAGTGCATGCACATTAGCCAGCATGTCCTGGACCCACTGCTCCAAGTCAGAGGACTGGAGCCAGACCAGCCAGAATGCACTGCCTACTGCTGCCACCCTGCCTACAGACTCAAAAAAGTCGTCTGTGGCTCGCACCATATACTTGGACACATTCTTCCCATGGCCAACCAGGGTAAAGAATGCTTCCAAGTACTCTGCTGGGATGAGGGAGCCGAGCTCGCCAAGATCCCGCCATGATGTCTTCTAAGAAAATCCTCATATAGAGCTGATATGACAAGACACTGGCGATGAGTATAGAGCCCTGAAAGCAGCCAAAACCATCAGGGGTCCTCTTCTCCCTGCTAAGGGGCACCGACAAGTGGGTTTTGGAGCTGTTGATATGGCACATGGCAGACTCCATGACTAGGGAATGGGGCGGTAGTTTATTTATTTACAAACAGTTGAACCCCATTCTGTCAAATGTCAATCAACAGGCTGTACAAAAAAAATGCAAAACACGGGGGGCGGAGCCTGATGTCCAGCGGGTAAGACGCTTCGCGCTGAAGCTCCCGAGAGGCCTACTTAGAATCCTGACATAATACCTATACAAACTTACTATTTCGCTCCGGGCTGACCGGGGTACCTCGGGGGGATGGCGGCCCATAAACCAGCGCGCTTGGACTTCGGGTCTCCTTCTTCTTCTCACGGAAAACGCTCCAAAACAGAGGTGTCCTCCCCACAGAAGATGGTTCCATTTCGGGAGAACCCCGAAATGCACCTGGAGATTTTAGAGGAAATACGCGGCGTGAAGGAATTGGTGCAGTCCAATGGAGAAGCGCTTAGAGCCATGCGAGAAGACTTTGGAGTGCTCCAGGACCGACTTGAAAGTCTCTCATTACGGCAGGACAATATGGCGGGGGTCCTCGACTCGCACGCGGTGCGCTTGGGCACACTGGACAAGGCTGAGCGCCAGATACAGAATCTTCAAAAGGAGTTAGAAGATAGCAATAATCGAGCCCGTCGCAACAATGTGAGGCTCATTGGAATACCGGAGGGGGTGGAAGCGGGAGATATGAGAGAATTCCTGCTCAAAACTCTTCCCTCCTTGCTGAAGATCACCTTTCATAAAGAACTGGAAATCGATCGTGCACACCGTGTTCCTACCCACATGGCGCTCAACCGAACGACCCCCCGGCCTATTATCTTTCGCTTGCTACGATATCAACAAGTGGAACAAATTTTAAATGCTGCCCGGGCGAACCATCATTTGGAATTTGAAGGTCACAAAGTCTCCTTCTTCCCTGATCTGGCAAAGCCTACAGTCGACCGACGGAAGAAACTCCTTGCTTTTCGCCCTCGACTTCAACAGCTACAGGCTCGCTTTGGCCTGTTGTATCCCGCGAAGCTCCGAGTGACTCTCCACAACCAAACCAGGACATTCGAAGATCCTGATCTACTATCAACATTTTTAGACTCCAAAGAAGCAGAGCAGATGCGCTAATCCAACGACTTGGACTTTTATTTGCCGGCTCTGTCCGCCATTTTGAAGGGCCCGATGCGGCGGTCATAGTTAAGCACAGAGACTACCTGGACTTTCTTTCTTTCTTTCTATGACTTTGTTTTGTGGTCTCCTATCCCTCCATGATGTGTGCCTCGGTCGGATTCGGAGCACGCACAGTCCTACAGGTTATGTGTTTTTTCAATTTCGGCCTTCTCTGGGGCTTCTCCCCGCAGACACATGGTCGCCAGTAATTTTTGGGGTTCTGCTTCTTCTCTACCGCGCTGCGGTTTTTCTTTTTTAATGTGGGGCGCTTCATTGTATTATCTAAGCTTATTTTCTTTTATGCCATATGTACAGCCAGATACAGTCAATATGAGGGTCATTGTGAAATTATGTGCGCTATCATGCTCAGAATTTTTAACTTGTCTGAATGGCTTTATGTAAAATCTTATCACTCAACGTAAAGGGCATTAATAGTCCAATCAAAAGAAAGAAAATCCTTAGCTATCTTAGCCATGAGCATGCTGATTTAGCGTTTCTTCAGGAAACGCACTTAAACTCTGCTGAAACACTGAAACTCAATGTTAAGCCTTACATGGTGGCTGCCTATTCTCCCGCCGTTTCCAAACGGTGCGGGGTAGCCATTCTGGTTAAGAAATCTTTGCAAGCTACTGTAATTGATACTAGCGCTGACAAGGAGGGTAGATGGGCCCGAGTACATCTTAAGGTTGGAGATAGTGAATTTACATGTATTTGCATTTATGCCCCGAATGTGGACAACCCTGCTTACTATGCAAGTATTGCGCAGTTGGCACAGGCCTCTGCCAATACTCCATTAATACTTGGCGGTGATTTTAATCAAGTGTTAGACCCTCTGATAGATAGACAGCCGCCTAGAACGAGTAGTCCACCCAAGAGTCTTGCTACCCTTACAGCTCTGATGCAAGATCTTGCGCTGGTAGATATATGGAGGCTGCTTCACCCCTCCGACTTAGAGTTCACTTTCTTTTCTGCCCCCCATCACTCCCAATCTAGAATAGATTTCTTTCTCATTTCCAAAGCACTGATTTCTCAAGTAGACACGACTAGGACTCATCCTCTCCATATTTCAGATCATGCTGCCATATCTTTATCATTGCGTGTCACTGCGCGGGACGATTCTCCCCGAGCTTGGTTTTTTGATAGATCCCTACTGGGTCAAAAAGATTTTCAGGTTGATATAAAGGCCGCTATCCAAGATTATTTTCATTTTAACTCACCCCATGACACAGCGAGCTGGGCTTGGTGGGAGGGTTTTAAAGCATCTATCCGCGCCACTATAACTAGCTATCAAATTCGGCAGGGGAAACAAAGAAAGCAGCATTTACTGATTCTAGAGCAGCAGATACAAGCTGGGGAGCGTCTCCTCACGTCCCGTACTGACCCATGTATTTTACTCCGTTTACAACGCTTGCGTTTTCAATACAATCAGCTTTTGTACACTGCTGCTGTTAAAAATATTGAATCACAGCAAGGGCTATACTATCGGGAAAATAATCGTGCTGGCAAATTATTAGCAAATGCCCTAAAAGGTCAAAAAGAAGCCAAGCGTGTTACCGCCCTCCGTACTCCGTCGGGGGGGGGCTTGGTCACTAAAGATACCGAAATCTTAGAACTCTTTCGTGATTTTTATACTCGGCTTTATCAATCTGAATGTGATTTTGAGCCAGATGTATTTGAACGCTTACTTTCAGGGGTACAAAGACCGACCCTATCTGACGAAGATAGAGTGGCCTTGGACACACCATTTACTGTCTCAGAAATTCATTCTGCTATCAAGAAATGTGCCTCAGGTCGAGCCGCCGGCCCAGACGGTCTCCCTGCTGAATTCTACAAAACCTTTCACGCTGACTTAGCTCCAGTTTTGAAAATTTATTTTTCTGCTCTGGCCGAGGAGGGTTCTCCTTCTGGGTCCTTTTCAGTGGCAAATGTAGTAGTTTTTGAGAAAGAGGGGAGAGACCCGCAACTAACAGCTAATTATCGTCCAATTTCCCTCCTAAACGCGGACTATAAAATATTTGCCACCATTCTCTCTACCCGGCTCTCGGATAGGATGCCTACCTTAATACACCCAGATCAATGCGGTTTCATTCCTGGTAGATCAACTGCTGACAATGCTCGGACTCTATGCCATGTATTGACTACCGCAGTTAATCTTGATCGCCCATTTGTTGGCCTCTCACTTGATGCTGAGAAGGCCTTTGATCGCTTAGAGTGGCCCTTCCTGTTTGCAGTCCTCCGCTGGTACGGATTCGGGGAAGGTTTTCTCCGTTGTCTTCGCACCATGTACGCACAGCCTACAGCCAGTATATGTGCCAATGCTTTAAAGTCTCAGCCTTTTCCCCTTCAACGCGGCACTCGCCAGGGATGCCCACTGTCTCCACTTCTCTTCGATCTTGCACTCGAACCCTTGGCTTTACTAATCCGGCAATCGGAGGAGATTCATGGAGTCCCCTTCACCCATAGGGAAATCAAAATTTCAGCGTATGCTGATGACCTTATGCTTTTTGTCTCTATAGACTCAGTACCGGCTGTCCTAGAGCAAATTGGTAAATACTCACAACTGTCCGGTTATAAGATAAATTGGACCAAGTCGGTAGCCTTTCCATTAAATCCTTTGCTTCATCAGGCAGATATGCAGCCCTTCCCCTTTTTATGGCAACCTCGTATGGTCAAATACCTTGGGGTTCACTATTGTTCTCCTTTGGAAGACACTATCTCCTTCAATGCCAAAGATTTAACCTCTAAAGTCCGGGCGCTTACTCACCGCTGGACTCCTTTAGCACTTACCTGGTGGGGTCGATTAGAAACCATAAAAATGATGATTGTTCCGAAAGTGAATTATATCTTAGAAATGTTGCCCTGTCTCTTCCCTCGACGTATATATAAAGATATAGAGGGCCTTCTGACTAGATACTTGTGGCAAAACAAGACACCTAGGATAGCGAAACATAAGCTAAAAGCAGATAAGGAAAATGGGGGTGTCAGATTCCCTGATTTCCTGAAGTATCATCAATCTTTTCTTCTCAAACAAGGCGCTCGTTGGCTGGGAGATCCAGTACCGAGTAGACCTGTGTGGCTAGACATAGAAGAGGACCTTTGCAAACCGATTCCTCTTACTTTTCTCCCTGGTATGACTCTCCCATCAGACTCCCACTTTCCACCAATGCTTTTAGACACCTTAGGTGCCTTTAATAATCTTATGCACTCTTTAGACTCCCGACTCTGTCCGTTAGACAAGCTCCCACTTTGGTACAACACTCGATTTCGAATACAAAATAAGCCGATGGCGTGGAGCCCCTGGTACACTAGGGGCATTTGTATTCCTAGTCAGTTGTTCCATGAAGGTCGCTGGAAAACTTTTAGTGAATTGCAAATTGAATTTGGTCTCCCAGCGAAACACTACTTTCAGTTGGTGCAACTTCAGCATTGCCTTCGGAGTGCTAAGGTGCTCCCGCCATCGGCCTCCCCTACACAAGGTTGGTTGGAGACTATCCGATCTATCGGTAGTTCACCGGGTGTAGCATCCAATTTTTACAAAACCTTATGTAATGCTATAACTAGAGATGCCCCTATAGCGCAGAAAGCATGGGAGAGAGAATTGCATGTGACTTTGACCCCGGAGCAATGGAGCCTTGTCTGGAGTAGAGTGACACGGGTCTCCCGATCCGCCTCACTCACTCAGACACTCTTCTTTCTAGCCCACCGGTGTTTTTACACTCCTGACAGATTAGCCAAATGGAACACTACTCAGGGCAATAGTTGTTGGACATGTCATGCGGCCATTGGTTCACTACCTCATGTTATGTATGAATGTCCCGCACTACAGTATTACTGGCGTCGGGTCTGGGGTCGTATCCAGTCTATTTTGCACTTTCAAGAGCCCCTTTCTTGGAGGATAGTGGGACTTCGCTCAGCTGCGGGGATCCCCTCTCTTCCAAAAACGGCTTACTTCCTTTTGGACTTTATGCTTGGCATTGCTATTTCCCTAATTACGAAATACTGGAAAAATAGCTCCCATCTGAGCCCCAATGAATGGTGGAATCATGTCTGTCTCTACAGTAAATATGAACAAATACCTCGTATGTTTGCTTCCCCCATTCAGACTCCTCATCATCGGTCTAAATGGAAGATGCTCAATGACTATGTACATTCTGCTCAATGCTCTCATCTGACTGTCTAAATTTGTATATATCTTTATCCCATGATTATTCTGTATCGCAGATACTCTTTTGATTGTTTTGATGTATAATCACTGTTGTTTGGAAGCGCTCACATGCTGACATAATCAGCTAGAGAAGAAGCGTGGGGGTGGGGGGTAATTGGGTTTACTTTTCTTTATTGTATACTTGTTTTGTCTCCTTTGGTGTGTTGTTTCTTTTGTTTGTTTGTTGCAAAATGAAAATAAAAGTTTAAAAAAAAAAATGCAAAACACAACACACAAAATATCAAATGAGACGCCTCCCCAAGCAACCCCCTCACAGAAGACTTTCAAACAAAACCATTTTCAGCACTTTTCAAAAGGCCAGTCGGTTAACTAGGGTGCACACCTCTAAAGGCAGGGGGTTCCAAAGCTCCGCTGCTGCCATCTGAAAGACTCGGGCTATCACCATACAGTCCCAACCACATCCAAAAGAGGAGTTTAGAGTAGCCGGCCCTGGGAGGACTACAGTACCTTCTCCGGCTGAAACCAGCTCAGCAGGCCCTGTAGGTACACTGGCTGCCTCTCATGAAGAATCCTGAATGCGTTAAGTACATTAAAGACGCAACACTCACGGATGGGGAGCCCGTGCAACTGAGGCAAAAGTGGACTTGCACTGTCCCTATCCGGAGCACCCAAAAGCACCCTGGCTGCTGCATTCTGAACAATCTGCAAATTACAAACAGATTTTTCTGGCAGTCCAACAGAGCATTGCAACACTCCAGTGTGCCCTGGACAAAGGCTGCCTCACCAAATACAGAGCTGACAGGTTGAGGAAGGCATGCACCTAATGAATAGACTTCAGCTTCAGCCAGGCTGTCAATACAACTTCGGCTACTTGTTTATCTCCCACACCCTCACATTCCAGGACTATTCCCGATGATCGCTACTCCTAAGGCAGCACAAAATCATCAATGTGAGGTGGACAATGCAAATCCACGCACTCCACTGCCCCTCAACTGGAGACAGTTTGTCAAGGTTAAGAACCAAACCACTGCTGGCCAGCCAGTCAGATATACGGGCCTGACGATCATTCACCCAGGAGAGCGCAGAAGCACAAGCACTCTCTCCAGGGGGGCCACTATCTGCAAGTCACCGGCACAGGCAAAAAATAAACAAAATGACCACACTAAAGCTCCCAGCGGCTGCATATATCTATTAAAAAGCAACAGGGATGGGGGGAACCCTGCAGAACCCCCCAGTCCAAGGCACAGAGCTGAGAAATGCCAGTTGCATCCCACACTCAAAAATGTCGAGTGCTCATAAAAGCATCAATCCACTTAAGAGCTCCACTCGCAATAACTAGCCTATTGCAGTGCTGAAACAGGAGACAATTCTCTACCAACTCAAATGCTGCTGAAAGGTCAAGAGCATAGCTACTCACCTCTAACAGGTGATCTCCAGGAAAAGCAGGAATTTAGTCTTCCACATATGGGTGACATCAGGTACCGACAGAGCCCATGCAGGAAGATCCCCAGCTACCAACAGGAAAGCCTTTGGGAGCACTCCACTGAACTTGCGCTACTGCCTTCCCACTCTCAGAACTCCCCTCTCCTCAACTGGGTTTATAAAGAAAAATAGTACCCTACAAGGGGAGGAGGGTGGGTTGTGAAGACTAAATTCCTGTTATTCCCGGAGCTCGTTACAGGTAAGTAACTATGTTATCTCCAGGAACAAGCAAGAATGTAGTCTTCACACATGGGACTTCCTAGCTCTCAGATCACAGAAGACTTAGGCCGGGTCAGAAACTCTGACAAAGTCAGGTTAACCTAGACTTCCCCGCCAAGGAGATCTGGTAAGAAAATAGGGCCGGGGGGTAGGAGTTGTCATGGTATTCCAAAGAAATATTGAAGGACTGCCTGGCTGAATGCCGAATACTGGTGGGAGTCCTTGTCCAAGCAGTAGTGGGTGGAAAAGGTATGGATGGAGGACCATGTTGCAGCCCGGTAGACTTCCGTCAATAGCTGCTGAAAGTAGGTTTGCTACAGACACTGCCATGGCTCGGACATTATAATCAATAACATAACCGGTGAGGGTAAGGCCTATTTTGTCATATGCTAGTGATATACACTCTGCTATCCATCTGGAGAGTGTGTGCTTTATTACGGGAAAACCCAAGTGGTTGGGGTCAAAAGACACAAATAACAGAGGATTTTCAGAGATCCCGAGTCCTTTCGAGATAGAAGGCCAGAGGACTTTTGCAGTCAAGGGTGTACAGGATTGTCTCTGCATCAGATGCATCAGGTCTTGGGAAGACGAACAGAAGGATCACTGACTGATTAATATGGAAGGGTGACACCACCTTTGGCAAAAAGTGGTGATGAGTCCGAAGATTGGAGGATGGCCAAAGTAACTCAAATTTTTTTAAAAAGGTTCCAGGGGTGATCCAGGAAACTACAGACCAGTGAGCCTGATGTCAGTACCAGGAAAAATGGTAGAAACCATCATAAAGAACAAAATTGCTGAACATGTAGATTGTCATGGCTTAATGGGAGACAGCCAACATGGCTTTAGACAACGAAGATCTTGTCTTACTAATCTGTTATGTTTTTTGAAGGTGTGAACAAACAGGTAGACAAAGGTGAGTCGGTTGATACAGTGTATTTGGACTTTCAGAAAGCCTTTGACAAGGTCCCTCATCAGAGACTATTGGCAAAACTAAAGAGTCATGGGATAGGAGGCAGTGTACTATTATGAATCAGGAACTGGTTAAAAGATAGAAAGCAGAGGGCAGGGCTAAATGGCCAATTTTCCCAATGGAGAAAGGTGGAG
Source organism: Ichthyophis bannanicus (assembly GCA_033557465.1). Lineage (NCBI taxonomy): Eukaryota > Metazoa > Chordata > Amphibia > Gymnophiona > Ichthyophiidae > Ichthyophis > Ichthyophis bannanicus. Next base: position 200,417,316 of record CM066035.1, on the reverse strand, counting down.
TACCCCAGGGATCTGTGCTGGGTCCGCTGCTTTTTGACATATTCATAAATGAACTGGAAAAGGGAATAACGAGTGAGGTTATCAAATTTGCAGATGACATGAAACTATTTAAAGTTGTTAAAACCCATGAGGATTGTGGAAAATTGCAAGAAGATCGGGATAAATTGTAAGACTGGCCATCCAAATGGCAAATTAAATTTAATGTGGACGAGGGCAAGGTTATGCACCAAGGGAAGAACAACCCATACTATGGTTCCACATTAGGAACCACCACCCAGGAAAAAGATTTAGGCATCATTGTGGACAACATGTTAAAACATTCCACCCAGTGTGCAGCGGCAGCCAAGAGAGCAAATAGAATGCTAGGTATCATAAGGAAAGGAATGGAAAATAAAACAAAAAATATTTTAATGCCTCTGTATCATTCCATGGTGCGACCGCACCTTGAATATTGTGTGTAATTCTGGTCGTCGTATCTTAAAAAGGATATAGCATTATTAGAAAAGGTTCAGAGAAGAGCCACCAAAATGCTAAAGGGGATGGAAGAATACTCCTATGAAGAAAGGCTAAAAAGGTTAGGGCTCTTTAACCTGGAAAAGAGACGGCTGATAGAAGTCTATAAATTAATGAACGGAGTGGAACGGGTAAACGTAGATCAATTGTTTATGTTATCGGAATATAGAAAGACTAGGGGACATGCAATGAAGCTACAGGGTAAACTATTTAAGACAAATAAGAGAAAATATTTTTTCACTCAACGTGTAATCAAACTCTGGAATTTGTTACCAGAGGATGTAGTAAAGGCTGTTAGTGTAGCTGTGTTTAAACAAAGGTTTGGACAAATTCCTGGAGGAAAGGTCCACAAACCATTATTAAAAAGGGACCCAGGATATCAATGCTTGATCCAATACAAGCACTGTGGAACCTCTATCTTTTGAGGAAACGGCTAGGTACTTATGACCTAGATTGGCCACTGTTGGAAACAGGATACTGGGCTTGATGGACCTTGGTCTGACCCAGTATGGCATATCTTATGTTCTTAAGGATGACTTTGTCATGATGGAATCTGGTATATGATGGATGCACCACTAAGGCTTGTAGTTCGCTGATGCTCCTGGCAGAGATCAGGGTGATGAGGAATAAAACTTTCCAAGACAAGTATCGTAGGTGGGTAGTTGCTAAGAGCTCAAACAGAGGTTTGAACAGCTGAGCAAATACCACATTAAGATCACACGCCACTGGGGGTGGTCGGATAGGTGGCTTGGAAAGGAGTAGGCCACTCATGAAACGTGCCACTAGAGGAAATGAGCAGATGAGTTGACCATTGACAGGTGTATGAAAAGTTGAAATTGCACTGAGGTGAACACATACTGATTTTGTTTGGAGTCCTGAATAAGACAGTTGCAAAAGGTATAGGAGAAGCGTAGGTACGGATGCCTCAAAAGAATTGTGGTTATTTTGAGAGCACCATGAAGCATATCTACGCCACTTGAAAGAGTACGTTCCTGGAGGAGGGTTTTCTGGAAAAAAGGAGAACGTCTTTCACAGCTGTTGAAAGTTGAAGATGTTGAAACATCATGCTCTCAGCATTCACGCTGTCAGGCAAAGAGACCACAGATTGGGGTGCAGGACTGTTCCATTGTCCTGGGATAGAAGACCAAGGTTGGATCCCAATGGAATCGGAGGAGTCTGTCTCAGCCAAAGTAGGAGAGGAAACTAAGGCTGACGGGGCCAATGTGGGGCTATGAAGTTCATAATTCCCTTCTCTGCTTGGAGTATGAAGAAGGTCTTTGGGATCAGGGGTATTAGGGGGAAAGCATAAAGGAGACAGACTTCAGTGATTCAGGAAGACATCTGATGCCACAGTTTGGACGGTATCCTGGAGCAGAACTGTGGAAGTTGAGAGTTCTGAGGAGTGGCAGAGATCGATGATTGGGGACCCCCAGGTTTGGAAGATCAGTGCCACTGTATTTGGATCTAGGGTCAACTCGTGTGGATGTAAGATCCGACTCAGATTGTCTGCCAAGTTATTGAGTTCTCCTGGAGATGCATGTGCTGGAGAATGGCGAAGTTACATAAGCGGCAAGTTTCCTGGCAGAAAGGAAGACAGCCTGTTCCCCCTTGCTTGCTTATGTATAACATTGTCCTGACCAGGATCTGACTGTTGGAAAGTTGGTGCTGAAATGCTTGGAGGGCATTCATGATCACTTGGAGCTCAAGAATAATGATTTGTTGGGTTGATTCCTTGTCTGTCCATTGTCCTTCTGGGGAGATGGAATCTAGATATGCTCCCCAACCAAGCTTGAATGCATCTGTAGTCAGGGTATGTTGAGGTCGGAGTATCCAAAAAGGTGATCCTATGAGAAGGTAATTTGGGTTCACCACCAAAGGAGTGAGTCAGCCAGAGGGCCTGTTGCTTGAATGATATCCCATAGATTACCTGTTAACTGGGTCTACTATGAAGAGGGTCCAAAGCGTCAGTCGTATATGCAGTGTTGCATAAGGTATTACATGCACTGTGGATGCCATGTGGCCTACCAGGCACAAAAAGAATACTCACTCACCTGTAACATATGTAATCCGGGGAAAGCAGGAATCAGACCACACATATGGGTGACGTCGGCACCGACTGAGCCCTCGCCGAAGCATCCCCCCAGCTTTCAAAGAAAGCCTTTCGGAGATGCTACCACGCATGCATGGTCCCCTTTCCACCCAAGTGTGCCATCTTGTACAGTCAGATGACATAGCTAAAAGACGGCAAAAACAAGATGGTAAAAGAGCAACTCCATGGGGGGAAGGAGGATTGTGAGGATTGATTCCTGCTGTCCCCGGAGAAAGCATAGTTACTCACCTCTAACAGGTGATCTCCGGATACAGCAGGAATTTAGACATCACATATGGGTATCGTCGGTACCGACGGAGCCTGCGCGGGAACGCTCCCCAGCGTCCAATCAGAAAGCTTTTGGGAGCATCCCACAGCGCCTGCGTGCTGCCTTCCCGCCTTTCCCAACTGCCTCCCTCCAGTTGAGTTTTAAAGCTGAGAGAGAGAGAGAGAGAGAGAGAGAAGGAAAGGAAAGAGATAGATAGAAAGATACAACTCCTAGGGGAGGTGGGTGGGTTGTGAGGACTAAATTCCTGCTGTTCCCGGAGATCACCTGTTACAGGTGAGTAACTATGCTATCTCCAGGAACAAGCAGGAATGTAGTCATCACATATGGGGCCTCCCTAGCTTTAGGTGCCAGGGAGAGACCCCAGAAGTTGTGTGTCCCTGAACAGGGCTCCACTTCCCCCCATGGATCTCTGGCATCCTACCAGGGATGGTGGGTAGGAGTTGATTAGGTATGGAACAGGTGTTTGAGAACAGCCTGACCAAACAAGGCATCCCGGCGGGAGTCCTTGCCCAAGCAATAATGGGCTGTAAAGGTATGAACCGAGGCCCAAGTGGCTGCTCAACAGATGTCATCGATAGACACAGAGTGCAGATGAGCCATTGAGGTTGCCATGGCTCTCACATTGTGAGCTGTGACATGGCCCTCCAGAGAAAGGTTCTTACTCTGATAGGTGAAGGAAATACACTGAGCAATCCAGTTAGAGAGTGTTCTCTTGGAGACTGGAAGTCCCAAATGAGAAGGATCAAAAGCAACAAAGAGTCGAGAGGACTTTCTATGTTGCTGTGTTCTTTGTAAATAAAAAGCTAGAGCTCTTTTACAGTCCAAGGTATGAAGATTCCTCTCTGCATTTGATGCATGAGGCCCTGGAAAAAAACACAGGTAGGTAGACTGCTTGGTTCAGATGAAAAGGCGAGACCACTTTAGGCATAAAGTGTGGATGAGTCCTAAGGACTACATTGTCATGATGGAACCTTGTATAAGGTGGATTAGCTACTAGCGCTTGCAACTCACTAATGCGACGTGCTGATGTGAGTGCAATGAGAAAGATAACCTTCCAAGAAAGGAATTTCAAGGAGGTGGTAGCTAAAGGTTCGAAAGGTGGCTTCATGAGCTACCTGAGAACCAGGTTTAAGTCCCATGCCACCGGTGATGGCCTAATGGGAGGCTTAGTTAGAAGAAGGCCTCTCATAAATCTTGCTATAAGAGGATGAGAGGAAATAGGCTGTCCATTTAGAGGCTTAAGGGAAGCTGCAATAGCACTCAAATGGACTCTTACTGAATTTGTCTTAAGGCCTGCATTAGATAAATGAAGGAGATACTCCAGCAAAGATTTCAGAGGTATCGCAAGAGGGTTAAGACCCTTTTCCGAACACCAAACAGTAAACCTTTTCCACTTGAAAGCATAAGAGCGTCTAGTGGAAGGTTTTCTGGAAGCATAAAGAACATCTTTCACTTGCTGAGAAAGATTAAGAACTTGGAGATCTAGGCCTTCAGCAACCAAGCCCTGAGATGCAGAGACTGGGGATTGGGATGCCATAACATTCCGTCCTCCTGAGATAGGAGATCTGTAGCAGACCCTAACTCCAGGGAGGGAGCTTGAGAGAGATGTAGAAGCAGAGGGTACCACACTTGCCGTGGCCAATGTGGTGCTATGAGAATCATATGGCCTCTGTCTCTCTGAAGCTTGAACAGGGTTTTGGGAATTAGGGGAATGGGTGGAAAGGCATACAGGAAGTCTAGACCCCAGTAAAGGAGGAAAGCATCCCTGGCCTGAGCCCACTGAGCCGGAATTCTGGAACAGAACCGGGGAAATTTGGCATTCCACGGACTTGCAAAGAGGTCTATGTCCGGGGTTCCCCAAAGTTGAAATATCTTGGTCACCTGGTCTGCATGCAGAGACCACTCGTATGGAAGCAGAACTCGATTGAGTCTGTCCGCCCAAGAGTTTTGAATGCCTAGAAGATACACTGCCAGAAGATGAATCTGATGCTCTCTGGAGAGAGCCCATAGTCGCAAAGCTTCGTTGCAAAGCGACAGAGAGCCCGTTCCCCCTTGCTTGTTCACATAGAACATGGCTACTTGATTGTCCATATGAATGAGGACTGTCTTGTAGCTGAGCAAGGAGTGGAACACTCGCAGAGCAAGAAAGATTGCTCTGAGTTCCAAGAGATTGATATGTAGACAACTCTCTTGTGGAGCCCAGGTGCCATGGGTGGAGAGGTCTTGCAGATGAGCTCCCCAACCCCATTGGAGAAGCATCTGTTGTGAGAGTTGCTTGGGGTAAGGGTTGCTGAAAGGGGGACCCCAGCAACAGGTTTTGAGTGGACTTCCACCACTGGAGGAACAAAATGAGGCGACTTGTGTTTGCTATTTTGTCTGACAGGCACCCTGATGCCTGGGTCCATTGGGTGAATAAAGTCCACTGAGCTGCCCTCATGTGGTGGCGAGCATATGGAACCACATGCACGGTGGATGCCATGTGGCCTAGTAGTTGTAGCATTTCTCGGGCAGTGAGATGAGGCTTTAGCACTGCTTGAGAAGCTAACTGCACAAAGTGAAGGCAACGGGCTTGGGGGAGATAGGCCCTTGCCCTTGTGGTATTCAGGAAAGCTCCTATGAACTCTAAAGACTGAGTGGGAGTTAGACTGGATTTTGGATGTTTATTACCAGCCCTAAATACTGAAGGATACGCATTGTACAGGATAGAGAAGTCCTGGCCTCTGACTGTGTTGGAGCTCGAATGAGCCAGTCGTCCAAGTAAGGGAAGACAAATATCCCTAGAGTGCCGAGAAATGCTGCTACAACAGCCATGCATTTCGTGAACACCCTTGGTGCCGAGGCCAGACCAAAAGGAAGCACCCTGTATTGGTAGTGCTTTCCTTGAAAAAGGAACCGAAGGAACCTTCTGTGGGTTGGATGGATGAGGACATGGGTGTACGCATCCTTGAGATCTAGAGAACAAAGCCAATCCTGACTCTGAAGGTATGGTAGCAGAGCTCTGAGAGAAACCATCTTGGATTTCTCCTTGACAAGGAATTTGTTCAATTCTCTGAGATCTAAAATAGGCCTGTAACCCCCTGTTTTCTTTGGAATAAGAAAATAAGGAGAATAGAACCCTGTGCCCTGTTGATGAAGAGGTACTTCTTCTATTGCCCCTTGGGCAAGAAAGATAGCCACCTCCTGACCTAACAGGTTGATGAGAGAGGTCGGAGAATTGAACTGCTTCACTATTGTGTGAGGGGGCATGCTTGAAAAATGAAGCTTGTACCCCTCCTTTATGATGGAGAGTGTCCAATGCTCTGCTGTTATTTGCCACCATCTGGGGGCAAAATGACATAACCTTCCTTGAATGGTGGAAGGTTCTGGTCCCTCCAGAACCAGAAAGGCTAAGTTCTCTAGCTGAAATTCAAAGGCCCTGAGGAGGCTGAGGCTGCTGGGCCAGTGGAGGCCTAGCAACCTTTGCTTTCTTCTGTTTGGGTGGTTGCTGACGTTTCCTTGAAAGCTGACCTGCAGAAGATGCCTGCTGAACATAAGCAGGATAAAATCTTTTCTTTTTAGAAAAAGATAGTTTCTTGAACAATTTCTTTCTAACAGGATCAGCAGTGGACTTGGATAGTTTATCCAAGGTGGAATTTTCAGCATCCATTTCATTGGCCTTTTCCTGCCAATCTTTACCAAACAGGCTCTCACCAGTACAAGGGATATTTCCCAATTTGTCTTGTACCCAGAGCTCTAGATCAGATGCCTGGAGCCAAGCAATTCTACGTGCACCTATGGCGATAGCAAAGGTTCTGCTTATACACTCAAAGCAGTCAAAGGCTGCATGGTTGGAAAATTTAGAAACATCTTGGGCATGTTTGACCCAAGTGAGAAAGTCCTGTCTTTTATCCTCAGAAATGAAAGGACTTAAAGTCTGTAAATTATCTGTGACCTCCTTTAGGAACATACCCATGTAGAGACTATAGGAACTGATCCTGACAGAAAGCATGGAAGCTTCGAAGACTCTACGTCCAAAAGCATCCAGGGTTCTGCATTCACGTCCTGGAGGATTAGAGGCATGCCTTTTTGCACTTCTGATCCTTCTCATAGCTGACTCCACCACAATAGAGTGGTGAGGAAGCTGAGTGTTTTGGAATCCAGGACGAGGGACTCGATACATAGTATCCAATCTACGAGAATGAGGAGAGGTGGTAAGAGGTGTTTCCCACATCCTCAACATGAGATCATATAAAATCTCATGAATGGACAAGGTAGCTGCCTCCTTAGGAGTTTTGGGATATTGTAGAATTTCCAACTCCTTGGCCCTTGGCTCTGTTTCAGGGGCCACAGTAATGGACAGGTCCCGATCCATCTCCCTGATGAAGTCTTTGAAGGACATATCCTCTGGAGGAGACATCCTGCGTTTAGGGGAGGACGACTCCTCTGGAAGAAGCATCGCTGCATCGACAGAACATTCAGAATCCTCAGATTCTTCTGAGGACTCGAAGTATCGTCTGTCCAGATGCTCTTGCAGAGCCCGATACCCGTACCGACCAAGGTCGGTACCGGGAATAACCGGTACCGGAGAATCGGTACTGGAGGGCAGCGGAGGACAGGGTACCGGCAGAGCAGACACCGATGACAATGGTACCGGTACCGATACCGGTGCCAGTGCCGGTGGAGTTGTCTGTCACGGTACCAAGGGCATCGATGCCACAAGAAGAGCCGCCAGACTGCATTCTATAGCCAGACCTCTCTGGTCTATCGACGCTGCCAATGCCTGGATGTCGGTACCAGAGGAGACCACCGGTACCCCAGAGCATGGCACCAGGAGATCTGTCGAGGCCGAGCCATCGAGAACATCATGGAACCCCGATAGTGCTTTGGAAGCCGAAGCCTCCCGCTGGGGTAATTTTGCCGGTGCAGAATCCTAGAGGGCAACGCCAGAGGCATCTCGATGCTTAGAAGGAGATCTACCCTTCGAGGAATGGCTGGATTTATGTTTAGTTATTTGAGATCCACGGGAGGAAGAAGCCCTGGAAGATGTCGATGCCACCGAAGCTGCATCAGAGGGAAACAGGGTACTGAGCTTGGCAGCTCGGTTCTGCCGACATCTTTTAGACATCATGGCACAGGACACACAATCCGTGATGGAGTGGTCAGGACCTAAACATTTTAAACACCATTCATGGGTGTCAGTGACGGAAATGGTACCGCCACACTTGGTGCACTTTTTAAAACCTGAGGCAGGTTTTTTCATGTTAAGGAAAACGTTTTGGGCCTAAGGCCTAAAAAGGCGCGTGCACCTGAAGAAGAGGAAAAAAAGATTTATTTTTTATTTTTTTTTTTTTTACAGAAATAAGAAAAGAAAGACCGGAGGTACCGGTAGAGCGTCGAAGGCGGCAGACGCGACCACAAAAAGAAAGAAAGAAAAAAGGAATTCTTCTGCGGTGACAGGAACACGACCTGCTGGCTCCGCGGAAAAAGAAGAACTGGAGAGAGGCAGTTGGGAAAGGCAGCATGCAGGCGCTGTGGGATGCTCCCAAAAGCTTTCTGTTGGACGCTGGGGAGCGTTCCCGCGCAGGCTCCATCAGTACCGACGATATCCATATGTGATGACTACATTCCTGCTTGTTCCTGGAGATCACCTGTTACAGGTGAGTAACGACACTTTCTCCGGGAACAAGCAGGAAGTCAGTCCTCACATATGGGTCTCCCTAGCTACAGGCTACCAAAAGCCCATAGCAAAATTAGGGGTTTCCTCACAGGGAGCCACAAGCAGCAGCAATTTAGTCCATGTCCACAAACCAAAGTAGGACCCCTGTGTCCGATGAAACCAGCACTCTAGTAGCCTGAACACAGAAGGGTCAGAGGGTAGGAGTTGCCTAAACCCAAAAAGATTAAGCAGCAGAGCCTGGCCAAAGGCACTGTCCAATCGGGACACTCTTTCCAGGCAGTAATGGGCTCTGAAGGTATGGACTGAAGACCAAGTGGCAGCCCGGCAGATGTCCAACATCGGGACAGAGCGCAAGTTTTCCACACAGCCCACATGGACCTGACACAGAGCGCCATGACGCGGACTTCCAGAGGGAGCCTCGCCTGCTCATAAGCGAGGGCGATACAGTCCGCCACCCATGTGGACAGCATACGATTGGTCACCGTCTCTACCAACCTACTGGGGTCATAGGAGATGAAAAGCTGAAGCTTTGCGGTGACCCTGAGTGCATAGATATAGGACGACAAAGCCCTCTTACAGTCCAAGATGTGAAGGACCGTCTCCACCCGATTGGAGTGAGGTCTTGGAAAGAAGATAGGGGGTACAACTTCCTGGTTGAGATGGAAGGGCGATACTACCTTCAGCAGGAATTTGGGGTGCATGCGAAGCACCACTCTGTTCTTGCAGAACCTGGTATAAGGTGCTTCTGCCACAAGTGCGTAAAGCTCACTAACTCTGTGAGCGGAGGTGAGGAAAACCAGAAAAGCAACCTTCCAAGCGTGGTAGCAAAGGTGGCAAGTAGCCAGAGGATTGAAGGGTGGGCGAGTGAGCTGCCCCAACACTATACAGAGGTCCCATTCGGTTAACAGAGGGCAAACCAGGGGCTTTGATAAAAGCAGGCCCTGAAGAAAATGGGTCACTAACGGTTGGACCGAGAGGGGCTTACCAACCACCGAATGGTGGTGCACCGCCAGGGCACTGAGGTGCACTTGGACAGAGTTAGATGAGCCCGAATTGAGAGAGGGCAGTCCTCAAGGGGATGGGGGTCTCCACCTTCAACCGGACAAGCAGCGGGTACAACGGTTGCCTGGGTCACCGAGGAGCTATCAAGATGAGAGTTCCTGTCGCGGAGAGTCCTTAACAAGGTTTGGGTGATCAGTGGTGTGGGAGGGAAGGCATTCATGAGGCCCTCCGACCATGAGACAAAGAACGCGTCCACTGCCACCATGGAGGGGTGGACCTCTTGGGAATAGAAGGGCAACTGGAAGTTGCTGGGCTGGCGAACAGGTCCATCACAGTTTCCCCCCAAAGAGCTGGAAAAGTCGACTGGCTACCCTGGGGACCAGCTGCCACTCGTACAGATAGATTATTCTGCTCAGCCCGTTGGCCAGAAGATTGTCCTTGCCTGGCAAGTATACTGCCTCCAGGAGAATACCCTATTGGATTGCTACGAGCAAAGGACCTGTACCTCCTGACAGAATGTATGAGACTCTGTGCCCTCCTATCTGTTCACGTAGAACAAAGCCACCTGGTTGACCGTCTGGTTCAGCACCAGCTGGTAACGCAGGTGGTGACAGAAGACTTGCAGGGATAAGTGCATGGCTCGGAGCTCCAGGAGGTTGATCTGCTGGGTGCTATCATCTCGTGAACTCTCTGCAGTGGGCTCCCCAGCTGAGCAGGGATGTGTCCGTGGTGAGAAATCGAGGGGCTTGGGGCCTGAAAAGGCATATCCAACTCGAGATGCTGGAGAGACTGCCATCAAACCAGGAAGACCACCAATTGGAGGGTTACAGAGACTGTCTCAGAGGCAGCCCGTGGCCTGAGACCACTGGTCCAGGAGACACCACTGCGACACCCTCATGTGGAGGGAAGCGTCTGGGGTGATGTGGACCGTGGAGGCCATGAGCCCGAAGAGGCACAGAAGCCGCTGAGCAGCACAGAGGAATGGCACTTATCTCCCGTGCAAGAGTCCTGAGAAGGTCGGCTCGGTCCCTGAAAAAGAAGGCCTTTGACTGGAGAGTATCGAGCTTTGCCCCAATGAACTTCAGGCATTATGCCGGGAGGTGGTGAGACTTGGGGTAGTTTATGAGAAACCCTAAGCGTTACAGGATCTGGATGGTGCGTATGGTGGCCTGCTGCACCTCTGAGGCCGTGCCTCCCTTTATGAACCAGTCATCCAGGTAAGGGAAGACAAAGACTCCTGGAGACGGAGGAAGGTGGCCACAACTGCCAGGCATTTTGTGAAGACTCTTGGGGAAAAGCCAAAGGGGAGCACCCTGTGGTGAAAATGCCTGCCCCCCACTACAAACCACAGGTACTGCCTGTGGTGGAGTGGATGAGGATGTGAAGATAAGCATCCTTGAGGTCTAAGGAGCATAGCTAATATCCCTGCTGGAGGTATGGCAGCAATGTTCCAAGGGAGAGCATCTTGAACTTCTCCTCCACCAGGAATTTGTTGAGGTTGCGCAGGTCGAGGATGGGCCTTAGGCCTCCTGTCCTTTTTCGCACAAGTACGTACATGGAGTAGAACCGCTTGCCCTTCAGATGGTGGGGCACCAGTTCCACCGCTTTGTCCTCAAGAAGACCTGCCAACTCCTTCAGAAGGTGGTCCGGGTTGAGGGGAGACCTGAGGGGCTCTCCCGGAAAATGAGGTGGCAGCGTCTGAGTCAGGTAGAGGAGGTAACCCTCCCTGACTACCCAAAAGTACCCAGGAGTCAGTGGTGATGGGTCACCCACCTCTGGGCATAGAGGGCCAGATGTCCCCCTTTGGGCTGCTGATCTCCTTGGGGAAGATAGGCTATGCTCAAGGAGTCAAAAACTCCCCCCTGGCTGGGCCAGAGTCAGTGCCTGGGGTTTTGAAGCCTTCTGCTTACGAGGACCATGCCATGTCACTTGGCCTGCTGACTCTGTTGGGGAGCTGGGGAGGCCTGATAAGGTGGGTAGTTTCGAAAAGCAGCTCCCTTCCTCAGGTAAATGGACTTTTTAACTGAGCCCTTCCGTCGGGGAGGGGTAGCGGTCTTTTTGGAGAGCATGGTCATCGTCATGAACTCGATCTCCAGCTCAACAGCACTGTCTGTCTTGCGTTTGCCAAAGAGGCTCTCTCCTTGGCAGGGGACATCGACAAATTTGTCCTGAACCCACTGCTCGAGGTTGGACGACTGTAGCCAAGCTTGGCGCTGTGCACTGATGCCCATCACTGCTACTCGAGCCAGACTCGAACCAATGACAGGCCACTCGAAATATGAATTTGGGGTATTCATGGACTGCCTTGTCCAGCTTCTTGTACCGCTGCAAGGATTCCTCGAAGAGACCAGCTGAGAACCCAGCAAGTTCCTTCCCCAGGTCTCTTCAGGTACATAGCACTTTCTGCCAAATGCATCCAGAATGCAGTCCTCCCTACTGGGGGGGCACCAAGGAGTGTGTCTTCTGGCTTTTCAGCCAATGCATGGCTGACTCCACCACCATGGAGTTATGCAGCAGCTGTGACTTTTGGAAGCCTGTGCTGCAGCGGACTCGGTACATCAGGTCAAGCTGTTTAGCACACCACCAGTACCGAAGCCAGTGTCTCCCACATCCGGAGCATCAGCCGTTCCAAGATGGGAGGAAAGGGCACTGTGAGCGATTCCCTGGGAGGAGCCTCGTACTGGAGGATTTCCAACTCATCCACTCGAGCGTCCTCCTCAGACTCGGTAGGGAATTCCAGGGCCTTTGACATATCCTTGACATAATCAAGGAAGCCCATTATCCTCCAGCAGGGACCACTGTCAAGGCTCAGAGACAAGAGAGTCAGATGGCATGTCGTGGTGGTGACAGGTATGGGGGACTGCTCATCCTTAGTCTCACACAAGGAGTAGTCCATCAAGGACTCCTAAGAGGGCTGCTCCATGGGCCTCGAGGCCCCCGATGTCCTGCGGCCTGCATAATTGCCAGGGATGACCACGGTCCCGTCGAGCGGGACTCAGATCGCAACCTCAGCTGAGGATCGGCTCAGCCTCCATTGATGTTTTGGACGTCGAAGGCCCGTTGGTCGGGACGGATGAACCGGTCGTGCCAGACAACAGCGCCTGCTGCTGGCCCATGAAGGCATACAAACTGAGCTGCCATTCTGGACTCCAGACCAGAAGGCTCTTCAGCCTTCGGTGCAGGCACCGAGTGACTCGGGCATGATGCCGGCTCCCCCAAAGGGGAATCCTTGACCATGATGGTGTCTAGGAACTGAGACCGGTCTGCAGACGGATCCTTTCTGGGGACCTTTGCAGGCTGCTCCCTCTCTGAAGCCTTGGAAGAACATCTCGGACCGCGGGAGCCGGGGAGCATCTGGACGGTCAGAACCACCCAAGGATGCCACCTTCGAGGGTTTCTTCTTCCTGGGTTTCATCGAGGGATACCCCCTTTCTGAGAACCCACGATGGGGCTCTGGTTCGTGAGGTTCCATCCAAGACATCGAGCCTCAGACGAGGCCCTGGCCTTCGGAGGCACCGGGGACTCGGGGAAAAACTTAGCATGCTGCTGCTGGTGGCTCTTGAGAGCCTTACTGGAATCCTTTTGCAGAGACCGCAGGCTGCCGGGTCATGGTCTGGCCCAAGGCAGCAGAGACAGCAGTCGTGTGTGTCGGTCAAAGAATTTTAGAGCACCGATCACACTCCTTAAAGCCACTGGTAGACATTGGGGAAAAAAAGTACCCCTGAGAGGTCGAAGACTCTCTGGGCTGCCAGCGGGAGAAAAAAGGTGCAAAGATGCCAGGAAAAGAAAGAATAAAAACTACCAAAATAGACCCGAACTCGACGCCGAGGGAACGAGGTCAGTGGGCAGGAAGAGTACCAGTGTGATACCTGAGATGAGTATGAAACCCGGAGAGAAAATTTAACTTTCTCTGGAGACAAGGCAGACAAACATCTGAAAGGCTCCGCGGAAAAAAAAAAGACTGAGCAAGATGGCACCCTAGGGCGGGAAGGGGACCACGCATGCAGGGTGTCATCTCCCAAAGGCTTTCCTTGAAAGCTGGGGGATGCTTCCGCAAGGGCTCCGTCGGTGCCGACGTCACCCACAAGTGAGGACTGACTTCCTGCTTGTTCCCGGAGAAAGGCTCGAGTTGTTGCAATCTTCTGCTGGTGCATGTGGTGACTAGATCCACCAATTGGTTCATGCATCGGCCTCGCATCTGCATCAAAAGTATTCACAAAGTGCATGGCCGTTGTAGTAGCATATCTGCGAAACAACAAAGTCTTTGTCTTCCCTTACATAGATGTCTGGCTGATAAAGGCAGACTCTCCACAAGAACTCTGCTCTTTGCTTCAAAAAAACTATTGCAACATCTGGGATTTGTCATAAACGTCCCAAAGTCCCATCTTTCCCCATCTCAAAGGTTGGAGTTCATTATGGCTGTATTGGACACTCAACCATGTCCATCATGAAGATGGTAGGCCAAAGCCCAGTGGGCAGAAGGCCCTGAGGGAAAAAATTATTTGAAAAAGAAAGAAAACTATTTTTCTTTTTTTTTTTTTTAAAGGGAAAATCAAAGAGAAAAATGATAAAGGAATCAGGTGATACCAGTGAGGTGAGGCAGAAGTGCTTTCAGAAAAAAACAATGGAAAGGGTTTTTTTTCGGTGACAGGGATTTGACCTATTGGTACCACAGAAAAAGAAGAACTGAGAAGAGGGAGTTGAGTGCGGGAAGACAGTAGCGCAGGGGCAGTAGAATGCTCCCAAAGGCTTTCCTATTGGTAGGTGGGGAGCTTCCCGCATGGGCTCAGTCGGTATCCGATGTCACCCATATGTGAAGACTACATGCCTGCTTGTTCCTGGAGATAGATCAGTAACACCAATTTCCCCTTAACCAGACAAGCATATATCCTGTCCATCATAGCCACTAGCAGGGTTTCCACCCCACACCCTGGGTGAAATCCTCCCTGCCCTACATCCAAAAGTCCATTATCCTCTACAAATCTTCCAACCTGTGATACCACCTCCCTTTCCAAATTTTGCCAGAGGCAGATTTGAAATAGGGTGGTAATTACTGCAATTCTGTGGGTCATCCCTGCCTTCTTAGGGACCAGTGTAACCACCACCTCCTTGAGACGGGGTGGGACTACCCCTTGTGCAAAGGAGGCATCAGGCCCTGAATCGGGCAGCCTTTAGGAAACGAACGGGCACAGAATCCAAGCGAGAGGTGGTCTCACTTACACCATTAAACCACTGCCCTACCCTTTCACTCGCAACAGAGGTAAAAGCATCCAGAATAGCAGCACCCAAGCCTTCCCGGTCCTCCACAGCCAGAAGAGCACAAGTGACAACACTGGTCCTTCAATTTCCACACTTTACCCAAAAAGAACACCGCCATCCTCTCAAAATCCACTAACGTCCTACTTCCAACCAGGCAAGAGCTTCCCATCAAACCAGCCACCACCTGGAAAACTATCTGCGGCCGACTGCTTGCATGTCCTATCTGGAGTGAGAAAAAAAGTACGTTTTGCCTTCACTGTTACCAACTGATAGTTGTTTATGGCCTGACCCCATGCACGCCTATCACCCTTCAGCCATGTCTCTACCTTCTGCAACTCACGTTTTATGATACACAGCGCTGGCGTGAACAACAGCTGGGAACACTGATTCTGCACACATATACTGAACCAGCGACACCTCTTCCAGTGCGGCCCCCAAAGAGCGATCCCAGTCCTACAGCTGGGCTTCCATCAGACTCTCTGGCCCATAGGCAGTTGGGGCTTCTTGAAACTAAGGGCCTTCTGTGCCCAGTACATGAGAGTCCAGTCGGTGGCTGATAGTCTGCACAGACAATGTGTTATCCCACATGTGGAACAGCAGCCTCTGAAGTATTTAGTGCATCAGCATCATGATGGCTATATCTTCAGAAATGAGGGATACTGGAGGATTTCCAATTTTGTCCTTGCTCAGCTCATCCTCCTCCTCCAGAGAAAAAGTATTAACCATTAGCTCCTGGCAGGACATGTCCTCTTGGGGAGACTTCTGCAGTTCGTATGGCAGGGAAGAGCTCAGAGGGGATGTCTGGGGACTCCCTCTCAGTGGTCAGCAATAACTCCCCTGTCTCCCAGCCATCGGAGTCTGACTCCGAGAGGAAGTCAAAATACCGCCTGGTCCCCAGCTTCGGCTCTGCTCCAGTGGAGACTACAGCATTCCTGCGGGGCCAAAGGCAGTCTTCCCCCGAGCCCCAGTGCAGAGGGGCATCAGAGTCGGTGACAGCGGAGAGTTAAATCGTGGTCAGAAACGGGATGGACTCCAACAGCAAACCCGACATTCCCGACTCGACAGGTGGGGGGGGCATGGGTCTTGAGGACAGGTTGCACAGCCAGTGACGATACCACCGGAACCCATGCAGCCGAGAGCTGCCATGGGCACCTCAAGGGTCTGAAGATGCTCGGTAAGCAATGCAGTCTCCGAGGGCATTGGGGCCAGTACAATGATCTTGGCTACCGAATCTAGCACAACGATAAGATCATTAGGAGATTGCTGGTGGCCATCCAGGGCCCTTGGGAGTCTATTCCTCCTGCTGGGGCACCTTTGCAGGTAGCTCCCAGACATCGCCCTTGACATCAAGCCAAGAAGGCCTCCAGTGCCGATGCCCATGCTTGGCACAGTCTCTGGCCACCCCCTTTGATGTCACGGAGGCAGACAAGTCCTTTTGAGGCTCCAACCGGATGTTGATAGAGAGTATTTCATTCTGTCATGGCCTCTCAGATCTTCATGAGCACGGGCACTGCACAATGCCGTTGCCTCGGCAGAGTCCCTCGAGGGCATCGAGACAGATGTCAATGCCGGTGCTGAGGGTGCTGAGTCTGAAGGCCTGAAGAGTAACAAGCTGCTTCTCAGAGCTCTTGAAGCCCTTCATGGTCATCTGCAGGCACACATTTGAGGTGGAGGGCTCGTGGTCAGGGCTGAGGTACTGGAGGCACCAGTTGTGATGGTCAGTCACAGAAATGGTGTGTGCGCAGCATCTGCACTTTTTAAAAATGCTGGCCGTCTTCAACATTGGCAGAAAAATGGCCTCTGCAAGGTCGAAGGCCTCAATGCTGCTGAATGGTGCAAAAAGACCAGGAAAATGAAAAATGGAATTGACTGGGCAAAAAATGAGAAAAAGAGGGGAGAAAAGCACTGCATGATGGCTGGCACTGGCAAAACTGGTACCCTGACAACAGGAGGAAGAAAATGCAGGAATAAGCAAGAAAAAAAAGAAAACAATCACAACCCCAAAGATATAGAACAGCGTCTCTCAGTAGTTCAAGGAATATGTCCATGGAGCTCCGCAGAAAAAGTGAACTGAGGATAAGATGGCACCATGACAGGAAAGAAGGCAGGTGCGCATGCACCATGGGAGGCTCCCAAAAGCTTCCGGAAGGAGCTCTGTCCCCCAGAGCACAGGGCTCAGTTGGGTAATGTCACCCATACAGGATGACTTCTTCCTGCTTGTTCATGGAGAACAGCAGCTCTCTAAAAGTAAAAAACAGATACGCCAGTTGGCAACATCCTACCACATAAGAACATAAGATACGCCATACTGGGTCAGACCAAGGTCCATCAAGCCCAGTATCCCGTTTTCAACAGTGGCCAATCTAGGTCATAAGTACCTAGCAGTTTCCCCAAAAGACAGAGGTTCCAAAAAGCTTGTATTGGGGTCAAGCAGTGATATCCTGGGTCCCTTTTAGTTATGTTTATGGACTTTTCTTCCAGGAACTTGTCCAAACCTTTTTTAAACCTAGCTACACTAACAGCTTTTACTACATCCTCTGGTAACAAATTCCAGAGTTTGATTACACGTTGAGTGAAAAAATATTTTCTCTCATTAGTCAGAAAGAGTTTACCATGTAACTTCAGTGCATGTCCCCTAGTCTTTCTATATTCTGATGACGTAAACCAGAGGTTCCCAACTCCAGTCCTGGAGGGCCAAACACCGTTCAGATTTTCAGGCTGTCCCTAATAAATATGCATGAGATGCATTCGCATGCACTGCCCCCATTGTATTCAAATGTATCTCATGCATATTAATTAGGGACAGCCTGAAAACCTGAATGGTGTTTGGCCCTTCAGGACTGGAGTTGGGAACCTCTGACGTAAACAATCGATCTACGTTTACCTGTTCCACTCCATTCATTAATTTATAGACCTCTGTCATATCTCCCCTCAGCCGTCTCATTTCCAGGTTGAAGAGCCCTAACCTTTTTTAGCCTCTCTTCATAGGGGTATCCTTCCATCCCCTTTAACAAGCACACCTACGTCATATTGAAGTACTCATCATGTAAATAGTTAACAGAGCATGTCAAACTGACAGAAACATATCCATGACACAATTGCTCAGTTTCTATATAGTTACCCCTGTTTGAATCCCAAGTTGTAATACCTGGTTTTTGTAAAGTTCAATGTATGTGCGCAGCCCGCATTGTACAAATTTGTGTTACTTGTAAACTGCATTGATTCTAAATAGCGCGGTATAAAAAATATCTAAATAAAATAAAAAATAAACATTTTTGTGGCTCTTCTCTGGAACTTTTCTAATAATGCTATATCCTTTTTAAGATACGGCAACCAGAATTGCACACAATATTTAAGGTGCGGTCACACCATGGAATGATACAGAAGCATTATATCATCCTTTGTTTTATTTTCCATTCCTTTCCTTATGATACCTAACATTCTATTTGCTCTCTTGGCCGCCGCTGAACACTGGCCGGAGGGTTTTAACATGTTATCCATGATGACGCCTAAATCTTCTTCCTGGGTGGTGGTTCCTAATGTGGAACCTTGCATCGTGGAACCATTGCTTGGGTTGCTCTTTGCTAGGTGCATAACTTTGCACTTGTCCACATTAAATTTCGTCTGCCATTTGGATGCCCAATCTTCCAATTTTCCACAATCCTCATGGGTTTAACAACTTTAAATAGTTTCCTGTCATCTGCAAAACTGATAACCTCACTCGTTATTCCCATTCCCATGTCATTTATGAATAGGTTAAAAAGCAGCAGACCCAACAAAGATCCATGGGGTACTCCACTATTCACCTTTCTCCATTGGGAAAATTGGCCATTTAGCCCTACCCTCGGCATTCTTTTAAACCAGTTCCTGATCCACAATAGTACACTGCCTCCTAACCCATGACTTTTTAGTCTTGTCAAAAATCTCTAATGAGGGACCTTGTCAAAGGCTTTCTGAAAGTCCAGATAGACAAAGGTGAGTCAGTTGATATAGTGTATCTATTTATTCACACCTTCAAAAAAACATAAGAGATTAGTAAGACAAGACCTTCCTTGGCTAAAGCCATTTGGCTGTCTCCCATTAAGTCATGATGTTCAGTAATTTTGTTCCTTATGATGGTTTCTACCATTTTTCCCGGTACTGACGTCAGGCTCACCGGTCTGTAGTTTCCCAGATCACCCCTAGAACCCTTTTTAAAAATTGGCATTACATTGGCCATCCTCCAAACTTCAAGTACTACAGATGATTTTAATGATAGTTCACAGATTACTAATAGCAGGTCTGCAATGTCATATTTCAGTTCTTTCAACACCCTTGTATGTATACCATCCGGTCCAGGTCATTTGCTCTCTTCAGTTTATCAAATAGTTGTAATACATCTTCCCAGTGTATCCATATTTCTTTCATTTCTTCCAAAGTATCATCTTTAAATATCACTTCAGCCATGGGTAACATCCCTACATCTTCCTCAGTAAAGACCGAAGCAAAGAATTCAGTCTCTCCGCTATGGCCTTGTCCCCTCTTAGTGCCCCTTTTATCCCTCTATGATCTAATGGTCCAACTGACTCTCTCACAGGTTTTTTTTTTTACTATGAATGTACTTGAGAAAGTCTTTATTATGTGCTTTTGCTTCCACAGCAAGCTTCTTCTCAAATTCTCTCTGTGCCTGCCTTATCAATGCCTTGCATTTAACTTCCCAGTGCTTGTGCTTCCAGTTTGTCATTTGACTCTTTTTACATTTTTCATGAAATATGCTTTTTTTGGCAACAGCCTCTCTGACCTCACCTTTAAATCATGCTGACAATTTTTTTGACTTCCTTCCATTTTTCTTAAACCGTGGAATACAGCTGGTCTGGGCTTCCAAGATATTATTTTAAACAGCACCCAAGTTTGCTGTAAGTCTTTAACCTTTGCAACTGCTCCTTTTAGTTTTTTCTATAACTTTTTTCCTCATTTTATCATAGTTTCCTTTTCGAAAGTTAAAAGGTAGTGCTGTGGCATTCCTTACCATCCCTCCTCCATTAATCAAATCAAACACGATCATGCTATGATCACTATTGCCAAGTGCCCCAACACCCTTATCTCTTGCACCAGATCTGGTGTTCCACTAAGGACTACGTCCAAATAGTCTGCCCCTCTGGATGGTTCATGATCCAGCTGTTCCAAGAAGCAGTCATTTATTTCATCTAGAAACTTTATCTCACTAGCATATCCTGCCATGCCACTGACCCACTCAATACAGAGGTAATTGAAATCACCAATTATTATTACTGTGCTGTAAAGCGTAGTTACTCACCTGTAACAGATGATCTCCGGGAACAACAGGAATTGGGTCGTCACATATGGGTATCATCGGCACCGACGAAGCCAACGCGGAAACACTCCCCAGCGTCCTAAAGGAAAGCTTTTGGGAGCATCCCATTGCAACTGCGCTGCTGCCTTCCCAACTCTCCCTCTTCAGCTGGAGAGCCGAGACAAAAAGAGAGAGATACAACTCCTAAGGGAGATGGGTGGGTTGTGAAGACTCAATTCCTGAAGTTCCTGGAGATCACCTGTTACAGGTGAGTAACTACTCTATCTCCAAGAACAAGCAGGAATGTAGTCTTCACATATGGGGACTCCCAAGCTTAGAGATGCCAGGGAGATGACCCCATAGAGCAGAAAAAACCCAGGCTGAGGTGGGTCATGATTCCTCCCAAGGATCTCTGGTATCGAAACCCGGGACGGTGGGTAGTTGTTCTAAGTCTGAAAGAGATGCTGGAGAACAGCCTAGCCAAACAAGGCATCCTGGCGGGAGTCCTTGTCTAAGCAGTAATGGACCGCAAAAGTGTGAAATGAGGACCAAGTGGCTGCTTTGCAAATGTCATCGATGGACACCGAACGAAGGTTGGCCATAGAGGCAGCAATTGCTCTAATACTGTGAGCTGTGACATGACCTTAGAGAGAAAGTCCCTTACTGTCATAGGTAAAGGATATGCAATCTGCAATCCACCTGGAGAGTGTACTCTTGGAGACTGGTAACCCCAAGTGGCTGGAATCAAAGGCAAGGAAAAGCTGTGAAACCTTTCTATGCTGCTTGGTTCTCTGAAGGTAAAAGGTCAAAGCTCTTTTACAATCCAGAGTGTGAAGATTCCTTTCTGCATTCGAGGCATGAGGCCTAGGGAAGAAACAGGAAGATAAACCAACTGGTTTAAATGAAAAGGCGAAACCACCTTTAGCATAAAGTGAGGATGAGTCCTAAGGACTACATTATCATGGTGGAACCTTGTGTAAGGAGGATCAGCCACTAAAGCTTGTAGCTCACTGATGCATCTTGCAAAAGTGAGGGCAATTAGGAAGATTAACTTCCAGGAAAGAAGCTTTAGGAATGAAGTGGCTAAGGGATCGAATGGCGGCTTCATGAGCTGTCCGAGGACGAGATTTAAGTCTCATGCCATGGGTGATGACTTAATGGGAGGCTTAGTTAAGAGTAGACCTCTCATAAACCGCTCTACAAGCGGCTGAGAGGAGACAGAATGTCCATCAAAGGGCTTGTGGAAAACCATAATGGCACTAAAGTGGACTCTTACGGAATTGGTCTTGAGACCAGAGGATGACTGATGGAGGAGATACTCTCCAGTAACACCTCTACGGGAACTGAAAAGGGATTAAATTCCCTCTTTGAACACCAGATAGAGAACCTTTTCCACTTTAAAGCATAAGCCCGCCTTGTGGAAGGTTTCCTTGATGCTAAAAGGATATCCTTAACCTGTTGAGAGAGGTTGACATCCTGGAATTTAAGCTCTCAGCAACCATGTCATGAGATGTAAGGACTGAGGATTCTGGTGCAGCAGTGTCCCGTCTTCCTAGGATAGAAGATCTGGAGCACATCACAAGCCAAGAGGACTGGCTTGAGAGAGACGTAGAAGCAGTGGATACCACGTTTGTCATGGCCAACCTGGGGCTATGAGGATCATATGGCCCCTGTCTCTCTGGAGTTTGAACAGAGTCTTGGGAATGAGGGGAATGGGTGGGTAGGCATACAGGAAGTCCTGACCCTAGTGGAGGTGGAAAGCATCCCTTGTCTGACTGTTCTGAGCTGGAATTCTGGAACAGAATAGGGAAGGTTTGGCATTCTGAGGACTTGCAAATAGGTCTATATCTGGGGTTCCCCAGAATCTAAAGATTCAAGCAATCTGTTCTAAACGAAGAGACCACTCGTGTGGCAGCAGCACTCGACTGAGTTTGTCTGCCAGGAGATTGTGTGTGCCTGGAAGAAACACCGCCAGTAGGTGAATCCGAAGGCCTCTTGCGAAGGACCAGAGGTGTACAGCCTCGCTGCACACGCCTGAGAGCCTGTTCCACCCTGTTTACATAGAACAGGGCTACCTGACTGTCCATCTGGACAAGGACTGTCTTGTAGAGCAGATGGTCCTGAAAAACTTGAAAAGCATAGAAGATGGCTCTGAATTCTAGTAGATTTATGCGAAGACAAGTCTCCTGCTGGGTCCAGAGACCTTGAGTGGAGAGGTTGTCCATATGAGTCCCCCAACCTGACTTGGACGCATCCGTTGTCAAGGTAGATTGGTGCAGTGGCTGCTGAAAAGGTGACCATAAGAGAAGGTTTTCCAGTGTTTGCCACCACCGAAGGGAGGAAATTAGGAGTGCAGAGTTTCTGATTTTGTCCCTCAGATGACCCGACGCCTGTGTCCACAGAAGATAGGGTCCACTGAGCTGCTCACATGTGTAGGCGAGCATAGTGGACTACATGTACAGTGGACGCCATATGCCCCAGCAACTGAAGCATTTCTCGAGCAGTCAGGAAGGTTTTCATAGTTGCTTGAGATGCCAGTTGAACTATTCGAGCGCAGCAGTGTTCTGGCAGGAAAGCCTTTGACTGCCTTGTGTCTAGAACAGCCCCTATGAACTCTAGAGACTGAGAAGGGGCGAGATGGGATTTTGGGAGATTTATGACCAATCCCAGATATTGCAGGATTTGCATCGTGCAAGAAAGAGCTGAGCTGGCTTCTGGAGCAGTTGGTGCTCGGATTAGCCAGTCATCTAAGTAGGGGAAGACGAATATACCTAGAGTCCTTAAAAATGCTGCTACCACTGCCATGCATTTTGTGAAGAATCTTGGGGCTGAAGCCAGGCCAAAGGGTAGAACTCTGTACTGGTAATGTCTTCCCTGAAAGAAGAATCAAAGAAACCTCCTGTGCTCTGCATGAATAAGGATGTGTGTTTAGGCGCCTTTTAGGTCTAGAGAACATAGCCAATCCTGACTCTGAATGTAAGGGAGGAGTGTTCCGAGAGAGATCTTTATTTATTTATTTAACTATTTCTTTTATACCGCCCCTTCCAGAGATCAAGGGCGGTTTACATATAACAGGTTAACAGTCTTGTACACAGTTTGTATACATTTTACATAGAACAATAGAAATCAACTATTTACATTGAACATCTTCTTGAATTTTTCTCGGAAGAGGTACTTGTTTAACTCCCTGAGGTCTAGAATGGGCCTGTACCCTCCTGCTTTCTTTGGAATAAGGAAGTAGGGGGGGGAGTAGAAGCCCAGAGCCTGTTGAGAAAGAGGTAACTCCTCTATCACTCCCTGAGCGAGGAGTGAGGTGACCTCTTGACACAAGAGAGTGGTGAGGGGGGGGGGGGGCAAGAACTGAACTCTCTTGGAGTAGAGAGAGGGGGGCATACTGTGGAAGTGTAGTTTGTACCCCTCTGTCACTATGGTGAGAGTCCAATGCTCTGATGTTATCTGCTGCCACCTCTTGGCAAAGAAACACAGTCTGCCTGGAATGTTGAGAGGCTCTGGTATTTCTAGAGGAAGGATGACTAGGTTCTCTAGGAAAAAGTCAAAGACCTTGTGGAGGCTGTGACTGCTCGGCTGGTTGAGCTCTTGGGACCTGAGCCTTCCTTTGTTGTTTCGGCTGCTACTGTCCCTTCTGGGGAGCATGGACTGGACAGTGGCCAGCTTGGGTGTAAGATGGATAGAATTTCTTTTTCTTGTTGAAAAAGGGTTTCTTAGCTGTCTTTTTCTTAGCTGGATTGGCAGTGGTCCTGAATAATCTATTTAAGGTAGTGTTCTCGGACTCAAGCTGAGCAGCTTTATCCTGCCAGTCCTTGCCAAACAGGTTTTCTCCTGTACAAGGAATATTTCCCAGCTTATCTTGCACCCACTGCTCTAAACCAGATGCTTGTAGCCAAGCAATCCGACGTGTACCGAAAGAAATAGTAGTGGTTCTGCTAATGCATTCAAAACAATCAAAGGTTGCCCTGTTCATGAACTTAGAAACATTGTGGGCATGTTTAACAAGGGTAAGAAAATCAGCCCTCTTGTCATCAGGGAGTAGAGGGACCATGAGTTCCAAATCTCTAGTAATCTCACGAAGAAACATACCCATGTAGAGTATGTAAGAACTTATTCTGGCCGACAGCATCGACGCCTGAAAATATTGACGACCAAAGGCATCGAGAGTCCTCGCCTCACAGCCCGGAGGATTAGAGAAATGTGTCTTAGCACTTTTGATCCGGCGCATTGCTGATTCCACGACCATAGAATGGTGTGGTAACTGCGTCTTTTGGAACCTGTGACACTGCGGTACACGGTACATTGTATCGAGTCTTCGGGAATGTGGAGACACCATTAAGGGTGTTTCCCACATTCTGAGCATGAGATCATGCAAAATCTGGTGTATGGGAAGGGTTGCAGCCTCCTTAGGGGTTGCTGGATACTGAAGAATTTCGAGTTCAGCTCTTGGTTCTTTCTCGGGGGTCACGGTGGAGAGGCCCCAAGCTACATCCCGTCTAAGTCTTGAAAAAACATGTCTTCCAGAGGAGAAATCCACCGCTGTGGCGAAGGAGAGGGATCCTCCGGAAGAACTGCTCCGGTGTCAATGGATTCATCAGAATCATCAGATTCGGAAGACTTGAAGTATCGACGGGACGGGTGCTCATGTAATGTCTGTCATCGTTACCGATCGAAGTTGGCATCGGAATGTCTCGATACCGGACCCTCTATGACAGACACTGATTCTAGGACTGGCATGCGCGGTAGGATGGATGCAGATAGCTCCGGTACCAGTATTGATACCGATGGCTGCGGAACCAACTGCAGCAGCTTTAGCGGTACGGAGTGCTAATAAGGCTGCTAGGCTACGCTCAATGGCTAGGATACGTTGATCCATAGAGCCTGCTGATATCTGGGTGTCGGTATCGGCAGAGCAGGCCACAACCCCAGAACATGGCACCAAGAGCTCTCCGGAGGTGGACGTCTCGGGAACATCTTGGGACCCCGTTAATGCTTTGGAGGCAAGGACCTCTCGCCGGTTGTTTGGCCGGTATATTTTCCTCAAAGGTAATGCTCGAAGCATCTCGATGCTTAGAAGAAAATCTACCCTTTCAGGACAGACCAGTCTTCGAAGACGACCTGGGTTTAGTTACCTGAGATCTATGGGAGGAAGATGAAGCCCTGGACGACGTCAATGCAACGGACATTGCATCTCAGGCAAAAAGGGTGCCAAGTTTTGTAGCTCTATTTTGCAGGCCCCTCAGTCATATTTTTGCAAAGGAGACACTCCGATGGAGAATGGTCTGGGCCCAAACATTTAAAACATCAGTCATGGGTGTCAGTAGCGGAAATGCTACCGCCACATTTTGAACATTTTTTGAAACTACTAGATGGTTTCTCCATTTTGAGAAAAAAACAGATCGAGGCACCAAGAGGGGACAGACCCTCAAGAAAAAGCTTTTTTTTAATTTTTTTTTAAAAGAATAAAAAGACACCAGTGGGACCGGTATGGGCGTCGACGGGAAGGCAGGCACGACCACAAAAAAGGACATTTTCTGCAGTGACAGGAGTTGCTGCCTGTCAGCTCCGCGGAAAACGAAAAACTGAAGAGAGAGCGTTAGAAAGGCAGCAGCGCAGGTGCAGTGCGATGCTCCCAAAAGCTTTCCTATAGGATGTTGGGGAGCGTTCCCGCGCGGGCTCCATCGGTGCCAACGATACCCATATGTGAAGACTACATTTCTGCTTGTTCCTGGAGATCTTTTGTTAGCTTCCCTGATTCCTTTGAGCATTTCATCATCCATTTGTTCAATCTGGCCAGGTGTTCGATAGTACACCACCACTGCCATCGCCTTCCCCTTTTTACATGGAATTTCAATCCATAGAGATTCTACAGCAAATTTTGTTTCCTGCAAAACTAATTCTTTCCGACTCAATGCCCTCTCTAACAGAGCGCAACCCCTCCACCAATTTGATCAGCTCTATCATTGCGATATAGTTAGTACTCAGGTATCACAGTGTCCCACTGGTTGTCGTCCTTTCACCGGGTCTCTGAGATAGCAATCATATCTAACCTCTCATTTAGTGCTATATATTCTAACTGTCCCAACTTATTTTTTTAGACTTCTAGCATTTACATACAATCATTTTAGAGACTATTTTATTCATATTAATCTGGATATTGGTAGGCAGGAGTAATTTGGAATCTGTAAGCTCTGTCTTCTCTGTACTCAAGGGCATTTGGGCTACTTTTGTCTTTATTGGAACCTCTCTGCTGATATGCCCTAACCTCACTGATTTGGTAGTATCCTTCAAGGGATACATTGTTCCAGATCATGCGCTCTTGGGCGACTGTTGGCTCTCTCCTATTATCTAGTTTAAAAGCTGCTCTATCTCCTTGTTAAAGGTTAATGCCAGCAGCCTGGTTCCATCCCGGTTAAGGTGAAGCCCATCCCTTCAGAAGAGCACCTCCTTTCCCCAGAATGTTTCCCGGTTCCTAACAAATCCAAAACCCTCATCCTTGCACCATAGTCTCATCCACACATTCAAACTACGGAGCTCTGCTTGCCTTTTGGGTTCTGAGCGTGGAACGGGCAGCATTTCAAAGACCGCAACCCTGGAAGTTCGGGATTTCAACTTTCTACCTAAAAGCCTAAATTTAGCCTCCAGAACCTCCCTACCACATTTTCCTATGTCATTGGTACCAACATGTACCAAGACAGTAGACTCCTCCCCAGCACTAAGACCTTGTCTAGGTGGCGCATATCATCCGCTACCTTTGTACCAGGCAGGCATGTTACCAGGCGATCCTCACATCCACCAGCTACCTACATGCCTAATGATCGAATCACCAACTATAACAGCTGTCCTAACCCTTCCCTCATGGGCACATAGCCCTGGAGAAACTTCCTCGGTGCGAGAGGGTTTTACATCACCTGGAAGACAGGTCCTAGCTACAGGATCACTCATAGTACATCTGCTCTACTTCCTTCCACATTTTTTTCACCTTTGCATAATCCCACAACAAATGTTTTAAATCCCCTAGTTCCCCACACTTTTTCCAACATTCCCCACTTTCCTGTTTGTTGATCATTTTCAGTCGGACTGGCATTCAGTACATGCAATGCCTAATTTTGATACTATTTTCTAAATACGTGGTACCTGGTGCTAATTTTTTAGCCCATGTTATTATCTCTTCCCATCTTTTATGATCCCATACACTTCCAAGTTCCGCTTCCCACTTTTGATGCCCCTCCACTTCCCTGTCTTCTTCATCTACCTTTATATAATATGGAGAGCAATCCTCTTGGTGCTCTTTCTCTTGTCATGATCTGTTCAAGTGTCGCCATTGGTGCTTTCAAATTTCTTTGCACCTCCACCCTAAGCAAAAAGTAGTGTAACTGCACATACTCATAATAATCCCTTTAAGGGTCTCAAAAGATTCTACCTCTCCCTGCGCTGTTATGAGCTTAGCTGGTGGAAAATCCGTGATCCCCATTATGAAGGCCCTTCTTGAAAAATGTTTGCCTGCTAGCAGTTTCTTCCGTATTATCATCCAGATTTCCTGTCTAAGTACCCCAAATGGATTCTGCTCCTCACCCTCTTTTCTCTGCTCCCCCCTTTTGATAGTGCAAATCCCATACCCAAAGCTCCGCCTCCGTTAATGCCAAGTCTCCTCCTTGTTCCATTTGCACCCAATCCGAGATTTCTCCCTCTCCCTTCCAGGCTACTAATGCTCGTAACCGTGCTGCTTTATAGTACAATTCAAGATTTGGCACACCCAACCCCTCCTCCTGCCTCATAAACATAGTCTGTCTAGATATCTTGGGGCACTTCCCTTTCCAGACAAAATCCATGATTATCTGTTGCAATTTCTTTAATTTCCTCTTAGGCAATGAGCATGGAATTAAACTAAAGAGAAACAAGATCCTAGGCAGAATATTCATTTTAATGGTAGCTATCCTTCCCAACCAGGACAGAGATAACCCTTTCCATTTTTGTAGGTCATTCCTTATCGCTACCATTAATTTATCACGATTCCATATTCTCAAATTATTGTGTTACCCAAATCTATGCCCAAATATCTATAAGTACTTTTGATCCCCTTAAAAGTGAATTTCTCCTGAAGTCTTTTTTCCAAATCCCTAGGCAGATTAAATCCCAGTATCTCCGTTTTAGTATTATTAACTTTATATCCCCATACTTCACTGTACTCCTTGATTTCTTTCATTAGGAATGGTAATGTAGTAATTGTTTCCCTCAATGTTAGTATTACATCATCTGCAAACAGAGCAATTTTAGCTTCTAGCCCCCCCCCCCTCCCCCATCTACACTCCTTTGATATCCGGCTACCTCCTTATCCTCTATGCCAATGGTTTCATCACTAACGCAAAAAGGAGAGGTAAAAGCGAGCATCCTTGCCTTGTACCTCTACCTAACTTTAATGGTGCAGAGTACCCTCCATTGATTCGTATACAAGCAGAGGGATATGCATACATTGCTCTGATCCACCCTATAAACTTACTTCCAAAACCTACACTTTGCAAAACCTGCAACATATAGGGCCACTCTACCCGATCAAATGCTTTTTCTGCATCCACTGTTACAAACACCTCTTGTTGCCTGCTTTTTTGCAATTTCCATGTCAAATTTTCAATTTTCCTAATGTTATCACCATCCTGCCTTCCCCTTAAAGCCTGTCTGGTCCTTATAGACCAACCTGGGTAAACCCCTCTGCAATCTATGTGCTAAAATTGAAGCTAATATCTTGGCATCTACGTTTATTAATGATACTGGCCTGTAGGACCCACAGCTAGTAAAATCCTTACCCGGTTCAGGTAGTATAGTAATGCCCACTTCATCCATTGTATGTGGTAACTTCCCATGCACCAGAATATAATTATACACCTCCGTTAACAGGGGGCTCAGTTGTTCCTGGAACACTTTATAAAAGTTTGATGTATAAACATCTAATCCTGGCGCCTTACCCAATTTTAAAGCTTAATGGCTTCCACTACTTCCACTTCATTAATAGGCCAATCCAACCTTTCTATTGGACTCACTTTTGGCAACTCAATATCTTGTAAATATCGCTCACTTTTCTCTTCCCCATTTTTAACCTCATTTTTATATAAATTCTCATAAAACACCTTAAAGACCTGCCGAATCTCATCATTACCCATTTGCATCTTCCCTCCCAAATCTCTAATATCCCCGATTTGACTTTGCTGTGCTCTAGCCTTGAGCCTGCACGCCAATACCCTACCCGCCTTATTCTCTGCCTCAAAATAAGACTGTTTAAGCAGGTTTAAGTAATGCGCTATTTCACTTGCCCATAACCTCCCCAATTTCACTCTCAAAGAGTGCCGCTGTGCTAGCACCCGAGGATTAGTATCACTTTGACTACTTTCTAGCTTTACTATTGCTTGCAACGATTGTCCTGCTTGCCCAGCAATTTCCTTTTTTTTGCTGCAATTCCTATAAGATGTCCTCGCACCACTGCTTTTAATCCATCCCACCCTATCCCAGATGTTACTTCTCCATTCCTATTATTGTCCATAAGTACATTTCTAATCCTATCTAGTGACTCGTTCACCCAACAAAGAATCATTAAGTCTCCAAAATTTCAGACCCTCATGCCTATATCCCAGAATAAAGATGCTGCTGACTGGTGCATGATCGGACCACGTGATAGACCCATATTCCACATCTCGAACTCGGGACACCCAAACACCTCCCACCAACAGAATATCTAATCTGCTGTATGTCCCATGTGGGGATAAATAGAAAGTATAGCCTCTAGGGTGTCCGCACCGTCAAACATCCATTAGCCCCAACCTCTCTTTCAACTTTTTGAGACTACCTCTCTCGCATTTTCCTCCTGTCCTATCCCCCACTATCGTCTAGTCTTGGGTTCACCATTAGATTAAAATACCCATGATTATTGGTGTGCTCCCCAACTTTTCCATTTCTCCCAACATTCTATCATAGAATTCCTTCTTCCGTTCATTTGGTCCATATATACTCAACACCCACACCTCTTCCCTTGCTATTACCAATTTGACTCCCATGCACCTCCCCCCTCCTTATCGCGATATTCCCCCACCACCCAAACTTTAACACTCACCATTATTCCTACTCCCCCTTTTTTAGGGTCTGCCCACCTACCTTCCAGCAACACACAGGGATACTTTTGAGTTTGCAATAATTTTTTCCTGACCAATTTTCAAGTGAGATTCTTGAAAACATACTATATCAGCTTGCAATCTGCTCCCTTCACGTTCTACTAATCTCCTTTTACGTCAGGTTTTTTAATCCTTTTGTTTTTATTGTAGCAATTGTGAATAATTGCTCTCCAACTTATTTCATTCCCCCCTCCCCTATTTGCCCCTACATACCCTTTCCCTCCCCCCCTTAACTTCCCCTCCTCCTCCCAACCATCCGTCCCTCCCATGCTTCCCTCCCTCACTCCTGAGGAACTCCCTGGAGTAGTGTTCATCCTCCCAGACCCCAGTGTGTCCCCTCTAATACCCATTATATTTATATTCTCCCCTCACTCTATCCCTTGTTTACATATAAAAAACAATTAACTCTTCCCGAACCCTCTCTTACCAATTATATTTGGCTGCACTTCAAACATAACATTGAATAACCCACATCACCAGTATACCAACAGTATTATCATATATTTCATGTCTCTCTCATTTGAGCCCATAGGCCCTCATCCTCCTATCTTAATCATCTCTGTATATATCTTCCTTCTCCTCCTGTAGCCGATCGTTCCGTCCTGCTTCATATATGCGCCACATTCAGCCTGTTATCTTACCATTGTCGAGTCTCGCTATTCCACAGTTCTTGCTTTTTTGTCCGATCTCTTATTATATTGCCCTTGATTACTTGATTTGGCAATGGCACTTTCATTGTTTTGTGTTTGGTCTCTTGTCTGTTAATCCGCACAAATTAGTACTTTATATTCTTGCCACATATAGTTATCACTTTGACAAATTTTGGCCAATATGCTCTCTTTAAACTCTCAGTCTTTAAGGCATATTACAATGTCTCCTGTTTCCTAGACCGCATGCGCGGCGTTTTTTTGACTCTTTGCAACAATATGACTCGGGGTTTATGGGCATGACTGTTAAATAACATAAAGAATAGGCTTACCAGCCCCTGAAGAAACGGAATCAGTCCATGAAACGCGGCAGCGCTGAGGTTGGCGTTGGGAAACCACATTTCAAGATAAGCCTGACTTTATGCTTTTTATTGTCTAAATATTGGATGAATTTAAGAGCACTCATTTGGATGATTAATACCAAGACTTTTACATTTATATGAAAAACATTTTTAAAAATGGGTCGTTGATGTACAATAGGAGCAAACACTGGCATTTGTCAATGGAAGAAGCTCCGTGATAGTCTGAGACCCGCTTCACAAAAAGAAAAAGTCTTTTAGACAAGTTTATATCAGCTCCAGTGATATTCTTCATATATTTGTATATTTCAAAGAGATTCAAGCAAAATACTATTTAGTTATATCTGGAAATACAGCATTTACTATTAGAGTAATATATATTTATATAGGCTTAACAGTAATATTACTCCAAAGTTTGAGACCAAATAAGATTGTTTCATTCCAGAATGGGAGGCACCGGTACAGTAAGGGCTTCCCGAGGGGTAAAGTCATACTGGAGGATCTCGAGCTCCTTGGCTCGAGGCTCCTCTTTGGCCTCCGCCGGGAATGACAAAGCCTTTGCCGTGTCCCAGACGAAGTCCAATAACCTGGTGTTCTCTGGGGGTGGGGGGGGGGGAACTTCTCCGAGGTTCAGAATCCGGGAAATCCGAGGGAATGTACTTGGTCCGGTGGGTGACTGGTGACTCCTCGTCCTGTGTTTCCCAACCGGACCCCATCCGAGGAGGAAATGAGCGGCTCCGGCCTAGAGAGCTTTGGTCTCGACCGCCCCAACGCCGCTCCTGAATGGGAGGTTGAGCGGGAACTCGGCCGAGGATCGACTCGAGACCTTAGTGATTCGAGGATTGGCTCCGCCTCCGGGTCGATTTCGACGTCGATGTCCCGGTGGTCAGGGCAGATGGAATGGTGAGACCGGCTATCAGTGCCCGCTGCTGGTCCATGAAGGCAGTCATGCTGCGCTCCAAGGCCGCCATCCTGAGACCAAGCTCAGGAGGCTCCGCAGCCCCCGGGTCGGGACCCGATGCCGGCTCTCCCGGAGGAGAGTCCACAACGAGGAGGGTGCTTACCTGCCTCGGTGTCTCTGGTTCTTTATGAGGGAGTTGCAGGCCTCTCCGACTCCGAGAATCCAGGGTGGCAGGCTGGGTTCCGCGACCTATCCCGCGAGGGACCAGGCCGCTCGGAGCCGAGGGCACCGCCCTCACAGATATTTTCTTCCTCTGGTGTTCCCGCGAGGGAGACCCCTTTCAGAGGCCACTCGATGCTGCTCAGCGTCAGAGTGTTCCCGAGATGTCGAGGCCTCCGATGAGGTCCGGGCCGAGGCGGGTGCGGACTCGGGAAAAATCCTACCATGTTGCTGCTGCCTGCTCCTCAAGGCCTTGGAAGACATTTTCTTACATGGGCCACAGACCTTCGGGTCGAGGTCGGGCACGAGGCAACGGAGGCAGCAGTCATGTGTGTCGGTGAGAGCCATTAACCTCGTGCAGCAATCACAATTTTTAAACCCGCTGCAGCCATCGGGGGAAAAAGGGCCCCTGCGAGGTCAAAGGACCAGACTGCCAGCTAAAAGGAAAAAGAGCGCGAATGCTAGTCTATAATGACAAAACCCGAAAATTTGGACTGGACTCGATACCGGTGTACCGAGCCGAGGCAGGAAGGGGAACCGGAATCGTACCAGCTAGACAGAAAAGTAATTTTCTGGCTTTTTTAAAAACCTTTTTCGTGAGGGAACTTTGACGACGTCTGTTGGGCTCTGTGGAAAAAAGGATACTGAGCAAGATGGCACCCTTGGGTGGGAAGGGGACTGCGCATGCATAATGCAATCCCAAAGGCTTTCTCTGAAAGCTGGGGATTGCTCCGCATGAGGGCTCCGTCGGTGCCGACATCACCCATGTGAGGACTGACTTCCTGCTTGTTCCTGGAGAATAGTAGATTGCACACATTACAAGAAGGTTGAGGTGCAAAAACGACTCCTTGCTGGACCAATGGACCTGAGTCGTAAGATGTGTGAAATGAGTGTCCCAGCCCATATGAGAGGCATCTGTGGTTAAAGTTTGAGTGGTGGTTATAGAAAAGGTCATCCTACGGTAAGAGTGAATGGGAGAGTGTCCGCCACTGAAGAGACTGGCGCAACTGATGGTCTGGAGAGTGGCAGCAAAGGGGCTGAGTATGCAGGCAACAGGAGAGCTTGAATTCTCATTTGAGAGGCCACATATACAGGCATGTGAATGGAGCCACGTGTACTGAGGCCACCATGTACCCCAACAGGCTCAGGATGCTGCGAGCAGAGGTCTGTGGAGAAGCCAGCAGTCGAGTGGTGGCATGTTGCAGAGTGGATATCATCCGGTCCAGGTGATTTGCTACTCTTCAGTTTATAAAATAGTTGTAATACATCATCCCAATGTATCGATATTTCCTTCAATTCTTCCGCACCTTTAAATACCACTTCAGTCATGGGTAACATCCCTACATCTTCCTCAGTAAAGACCGAAGCAAAGAATTCATTCAGTCTCTCCGCTATCGACTTATCGCCTCTTAGTGCCCCTTTACCCCCTCTATCATCTAATGGACCAACTGACTCTTTCACAGGTTTTTTGCTACGAATGTACTTGAAAAAGTCTTATTTCACGTTTTTGCTTCCGCAGGAAGCTTCTTCTCAGATTCTCCCTTTGCCTGCCTTATCAATGCCTTGCATTTAACTTACCAGTGCTTGTGCTATTTCCAGTTTTCATCATTTGACTCCTTTTTCCATTTCCTGAAAGATGCTTTTTTGGCAACAGCTTCTCTGACCTCACCTTTAAACCATGCTGGCAGTTTTTGGACTTCCTTCCACTTTTCTTAAGGTGTGGAATACTGCTGGTCTGGGCTTCCAAGATAGTATTTTTCAACACCCAAGCTTGATGTAAGTCTTTAACCTTTGCAACTGCTCCTTTTAATTTTTTCTTAACTATTTTCCTCATTTTATCATATTCTCCCTTTCGAAAGTTAAAAGGTAGCACTGTGGATTTCCTTACCACCCCTCCTCCACTAATTAAATCAAATGTGTTCATGCTATGATCACTATTGCCAAGTGGCCCCAACACCCTTATCTCTTGCACCAGATCTGGTGTTCCACTAAGGACTATGTCCAAAATGCCTTCCCCTCTGGTCGGTTCATGAACCAGTTGCTCCAAAAGTAGTCATTTATTTAATCTACGAACCTTATCTCCCTAGCATGTCCTGCAGGGACACTGACCCAGTCGATACCGGGGTAATTGAAGTCACCCATTATTATTACTGTGCTGTAACTTTTGTTAGCTTCCCTGATTTCTTTGAGCATTTCATCATCCATTTGTTCATTCTGGCCAGGCGGTTGATAGTACACCCCCACTTCCATCACCTTCCCCTTTTTACATGGAATTTGAATCCATAGAGATTCTACAGCAAATTTTGTTTCCTGCAAAACTTTAATCCTTTCTGACTCAATGCCCTCTCTAACAGAGTGCAACCCCTCCACCAATTTAATCATCTCTATCATTACGATATAGTTTGTACCCAGGTATCAGTGTCCCACTGGTTGTCACCCTTCGACCATGTCTCAGATTCCAATCATATCTAACCTCTCATTTAGTGCTATACATTCTAACTCACCCATCTTATTTTTTAGACTTATAGCATTTGCATAAAAGCATTTTAGAGACTGTATTTTATTCAAATTAATCTGGCTATTGGTAGGCATGGGTAATTTGGAATCTTTAAGCTCTGTCTGCTCCATACTCAAGGGCATTTGGGCTACTTTACTCTTTTTTGGAACCCCTCTGCTTTTGGTAGCATCCTTCAAGGATACATTCTTCCAAACCATGCGCTCTTGGGCGACTGTTGGCTTTCCCCTATTATCTAGTTTAAAAGCTGCTCTATCTCCTTTTTAAAGGTTAATTGCAGCAGCCAGAGTAACTACACTTTCTCCGGGAAGAAGCAGGAAGTCAGTCCTCACATATCGGACTCCCTAGCTACAGGCCATGAGCATCAGAAAGCGAGTATTAAGGAGACAGACTCTCAAGAGATCAAAATGTCCAGTGAGAACAAGCACTCCGGTAGCTTGAACACAGAAGGAAGGGTCAGAGGGTAGGAGTTACCTACATCCCGAAAAGATGACTAAGTACAGCCTGGCAGAAGGCGCTGTCCTGTCGGAA
This sequence comes from Ichthyophis bannanicus, assembly GCA_033557465.1. Classification (NCBI taxonomy): domain Eukaryota; kingdom Metazoa; phylum Chordata; class Amphibia; order Gymnophiona; family Ichthyophiidae; genus Ichthyophis; species Ichthyophis bannanicus. The sequence continues at coordinate 200,381,874 of CM066035.1, read as the reverse complement.
CTCCATCTCCAGGCAGTAATGAGCTGCAAAGGTGTGGACTGAACAACAGGTGGCGGCCTGGCAAATGTCTGAGAAAGGGACAGAACACAGATTTACTACAGATGCCGCCACAGCCTCGACGCTCTGCGCCATGACCTGGCGCTCTAGCGAGAGTCCAGCCTTCTCATAGGTGAGTGCAATACAGGATGCCACCCAAGTGGACAGTGTTCGCTTGGTCACTGCTTGTCCCAGTCGACTGGGGTCATAAAAGATTAAAAGCTGGGAGGCTTTGCAGTGGCCCTGGGTATGTTAAAGGTAGAAGGACAGGGTCCTCTTACAAGCCAGGGTATGCAGTACAGTCTCAGCCCGGATGGCATGAGGCCACGAAAAGAAGGTGTGAAGAACCACCTCCTGATTAAGATGGAATGGGGGACAACACCTTAGGAAGAAACTTGGGATGTGTGTGGAGCAATATCCTGTTCTTATAGAACCTTGTGTACAGTGGATACATGACTAGCGCTTGAAGATCGCTTATCCTGCGTGTGGACTGAGCACCACTAGGCTCAAACGGTGGCCTGGTGAGCTTGGATAGCAGCTCACTGAAGTTCCACTCCATCGCGGGAGGGCCGATGGAGGAGTTGGATAGCAGGCGGCCCCACAAGAAGAGGGTCATGAGAGGTTGGACAGAGCTCTCCTATCTTAGCTTTCTCCTATCCTATCAGATTATGGCATTCCTTTGTATTGTTCACCACTTTTATGCTCCAGCCCAACAAAAACATGAATACAGAGAAAGATAAAGAGGAGCTTGCCCTAATTAAGGTGGTGGTGTACCACAGGGGCACTCATGTGCACCCTAAATAAGTTAGACATCAATTCTGCCTGCAACAGATGAAGCAAACATTGCAGTACAAGCTGCACAAAGTATGAGAATGGGCTGACATGCCGTTTCACGCACCACACAGAATCTGTCTCATTTAAAGGCATATGCTTGTTTCATGGTGACTCTACGGGAGGCTAGGATCACATCCTCTACCTCCCCCAAGAGGCTGAAAGAGCTAAGGCTAACCTTTCAGCAGCCAAGCCATTATCGACAGGGATACCGGTTTGGGGTATAGAAGTAAGCCTTCCTTCTGTGACAGTAGCCCCGGGGTACTCCCAGGGGGAGTGGTGTTGCTGTCGACAGGTGAAAGAGCAATGGGAACCAGTTGTCTGGCTACAGGGAATGGCTACAGGGAAGGGGGGCAATAAAAAAAAAAAAATCAGCGATGCCCCATCATGCTGAGCCTTGAACAGGGTCTTGGCTATCAGTGGTGTGGGCAGGAAGGCATAGAGCAGACCATCTGTCCAAGGGATATGGAACGTATCTGCTGCCACCAGTGAGGGCGATGGCTGGCGGGAGAAAAATCCAAACTCAGGGCAGCTGAGTACTGATCGGACTTGTGAAGAGATCCATCAGGGGAACTCCCCAGAGCTGGGTGAGCCAAGAGGCCACCTTAGGGTCCAGCCGCCACTCATGCGGCTGGAGGATCCTGCTTAGCTTGTCTACTAGGGCGTTGAAATCACCCAGAAGATACGTATACCACTCACAGGAGCATTCCACTGTGCAGCGCCAAGGAGCAGAGAGCCTCCACTTCCTGACAGAGGACATAGGATCCTGTGCCTCACTGCTTGTTCACAGAGAACATGGACACCTGGTTGTCAATTTGGACCAGTACTGACTGGTGCTGCAGACGGTAGCAGAAGGCACAGAGGGAAAGAAATACTGCCCGAAGCTCCAGCAGGATGATCTGTAGTTGGCTCTCTGACTGCAAACAGCTTCCCTGGGTGCAGAGATCTTTGCAATGAGTATCCCAGCCCAACCGGGAGGCGTCCATAGTGAGAACCCTCTGGAGATCAGGGATCTGGAAGGACATCCCTGCCTAGAAGTGATGCGGTACCTGCCACCAGCTGAGGGAGTCTGCAAGTTGATGGCTCACTGACATCCTGTCCTGGAGCTGTCCGGTGACCTGGGTCTGCTGGGAGCAGACACACCACTGGGCCGACCTCATATAGAGGTGGGCATCCAGGGTGGCATGGACCATGGATGCCACGTGGGACAGCAGGGATAGGCGAGCTGACACTGTGACTGCATTGCATATCTATGACCAGCGCACTGAAGTGGTCAGCCCTTTCCTAGGGTAGGAATGCTCTAGCCTGAAGTGCATGTAGCTGTTACTTGGGGTGGTTTATGACAAACATCAGGTGTTGTAGGATACATATGGTGTGGGCTGTGGCCTGCTGCACCTCAGCAGCCGAGCCACCTCTGATGAGCCAGAATTCCAGAGAGGGGAAGACGAAGGCTCTTTAGAGGTGGAACTATGCCTGACCACCTCTAAGCACTTGGTGAAAACTCTTGGGGCGGAGGCCAGGCCAAAGGGTAGCACCCTATATTGGTAATGGCCGCCTCCCACCACAAACTTGAGGTATTGCCTGTGGTTGGGACGGATAAGGATGTGTGTGTACATGTCTAAGGAGTATAGCAAATCTCTCTGCTGGAGGTATGGCAGCAGTGTCCAAAAGGAGAGCATCTTGAACTTCTACCTCACCAGGAACCTGTTTAGGTCCAAAAGGTCCAGAATGGGCCTTAGGCCCCCTGTTCTTTTGGTACAAGGAAGTACCAGGAGTAGAATCCCTTGCCCCAGAGGTGTAGGGGGTATGGGTTCCACTGCCTTGTCCTTGAGAAGGCCTGCAAGCTCCTACAGTAGCAGGGTCTGGTGGACGGGAGTCTTGGAGAGCTCACCCAGGAAGAAAGGAGGGGGAGTCTGGTCCAGGTGGAGGAGGTAACCTTCCCTAACTACCTGTAGTGCCCAAGTGTCAATGGTGATGGCTGGCCACTGGTGGGCAAACAAGGTCAGACATGCCCCTGTGGGCTGCTAGACTCCTGGGGGTGGAGAGGCTATGCGCAAGGAATCAAAAAATTCCAAAAGGCTGTGCCAGAGCAGGTGACTGGATTTTGGGAGACTTCTAATTACGAAGGCAATACCCTTGTCCCTTGGTCTGCTGACCCTGCTGGAGAGGCCTTAGACTGAAGGTATTTTCCGTAAGCTCTTCACTTCCTCGAGGTAAGGGGGCTTTTTACTCGAGGCCTTCTATCAGAAAGGGTAGCAATCTTCCTAGAGAGCCTAGTTGTCATCAGGAACTCGGACACCAACTATGCAGTCTTATCAGTCATGGGTTAAGAACATAAGATATGTCATACTAGGTGAGACCAAGGCCCATCAAGCCCAGTATCCTGTTTCCAACAGTGGGAAATCTAGGTCACAAGTACATAGCTGTTTCTCCAAAAGACACAGGTTCCACAATGCTTGCATTGGGGCAAGCAGTGGATATCTCGGGTCCCCTTTAATAATGGTTTATGGGCCTTTCTTCCAGGAACTTGTCCAAACCTTTTTTAAGCCCTGCTACACTAACAGTTTTTACTCATCCTCCGGTAACAAATTACAGAGTTTGATTCCATGTTGAGTGAAAAGCGTAGTTACTCACCTGTAAGAGGTGTTCTCCAGGGACAGCAGGAATCAGTCCTCACTTATGGGTGACATCGGCACCGACGGAGCACACGCGGAGCAATTCCCCAGCTTTCAAAGAAAGCCTTTGGAACTGCTGCCACACATGCGTGGTCCCTCTACCCACCCAAGGGTGCCATGTTGCTCAGTCAGGCCCCCTAGCTAGAGCCCTACTAAGCAGATGGCAAGGGAAAGACAAAAATAGCAGCTCTTCAGGGGAGGTGGGAGGGTAGTGAGGACCGATTCCTGCTGTCCCTGAAGAACACCTGTGACAGGTGAGTAACTACGCTTTTTTCAGGAACAAGCAGGAAGTCAGTCCTTACTTATGGGACTCCCCAGCTACAGGCTACCGAACCTGTAAGCCAAAAATGCCTCCATGAGGCCGTGAGCAGAAGTCGACGCTCGAAGGAGCCCGAGTCTTCGGATCAATGGGATAAAGCGCTCAGTAGCTGTAGAAGAAGGGTCGGAGGGCAGGAGTTGCTTATACCCCAAACAGATTACGGGACTCCCTCTCCAGGCAGTATATGACAGCGTCACAGCCAGGCAGATGTCCATTAGAGGCACTAAGCACAGCAAAGCCACAGACGCCACCTTGGCTCGGACACCATGCGCAGTGACCCGCTGATCCAGTGGGGCACCCGCCTTTGCTTAGGCGAAGGCAATGCAGTCCGCCACCCAGACGGAGATGGTGCACTTGGTGACTGCCTTCCAAAGGCGATTGGGGTTGTAGGAGACAAAGAGCAGGCCGGACTTGCGATGAACCTGGCTACGCTACAGGTAGAAGGCAAGAGTCCTTTTGTAGTCGAGGGTATGTAACACCTCACTCGCTATTCCCATTTCCAGCTCATTTGTGAATATATTAAAAAGCACAGGACCCAGTATAGATCCCTGGGGTACTCCACTATTCACCTTTCTCCACTGGGAAAATTGGTCATTTAGCCCTATCCTCTGCTTTCTATCTTTTAACCAGTTCCTGATCCACAATAGTACACTGCCTCCTATCCCATGACTTTTTAATTTCACCAAAATTCTCATGAGGGACCTTGTCAAAGGTTTTCAGAAAATCCAGATACTCTATATTAGCTGACTCACCTTTGTCTACCTGTTTATTCACACCTTCAAAAAAAACATAACAGATTTACTTAGTAAGAAAAGATCTTCCTTGGCTAAAGCGATGTTGGCTGTCTCCCATTAAGCCATGACTATCTACATGTTCAGTAATTTTGTTCTTTATAATGGTTTCTACCATTTTTCCTGGTACTGACGTCAGGCTCACCGGTCTGTAGTTTCCCAGATCACCCCTGAAACCCTTTTAAAAATTGGGGTTACACACTGGCCATCCTCCAATCTTCAGGTATTACAGATAATTTTAAAGATACTTCACAGATTACTAATAGTAGGTCTGCAATCTCATTTTTCAGTTCTTTCAACACCCTTGGATGTATACCATCCGGTCCAGGTGATTTGCTGCTCTTCAGTTTATCAAATAGTTTTAATACATCTTACCAGTGTATCAATATTTCTTTCATTTCTTCCAAAGTATCATCTTCAATACTTCAAATGCATCACATTTAAGCATAGTTACTCACCTGTAAAAGGTGGTCTCCGGGGACAGCAGAAATCAGTTCACATATGGGTGACGTTGGCGCCAACGGAGCCCACGTGGAGCAAATCCCCAGCTTTCAAAAAAAGCCTTTGGGATTGCTATCACGCATGTGTGGTCCCCTTCCTGCCCAAGGGTGCCATCTTGCTCAGTCAAATGACATAGCTAAAAGATGGCAAAAACAAATAAAGATGGCATGACTGCAACTCCAAGGGGAGGAGAGAGGGTTGTGAGGACTGATTCCTGCTGTCCCCGGAGAACACCTGTTACAGATGAGTAACTACGCTTTTTCCAGGAACAAGCAGGAAGTCAGTCCTCACATATGGAAATCCCCAGCTGCAGGCTACCAAGAACCTATAGCTAAAGAAGGGCTCCCTTGTGGAGAGCCACAAGCAGCAGCAATGAAGTCCGTATAAATGGAACAAACAGGACTCCTGTGTCCGATGGAACTAGCACTCCGGTAGCCTGAACACAGAAGGGTCAGAGAATAGAAGTTGCCTAGGCTCCAAAAAGATTACAGAGCATGGCCTGGCTGAAGGCACTGTCCTGTCGGGACTCTATCCAGGCAGTAATGAGATGCAAAGGTATGGACTGAAAACCAGTTGGCAGCCCGGCAGATGTCTGCTAACGGGACCGAATACAGGTTGGCTACTGAGGTAGTCATAGCCCTGACCTGGTGGGCCGTGACCCGGCCTTCCAACGGAAGCCTCGCCTCCTCATAGGCCCGGGCAATACAGTCTGCCACCCATGGGGACAGCGTACACTTGGACACTACCTCCCCCAGCTTACTGGGGTCGTAGGAAACGAAAAGCTGAGATACATTTCGGTGGCCTTGAGTGTATTGGATATAGAATATAGAAGGACAATGCCATCTTACAGTCCAAGGTATGGAGGACAGTCTCTGCCCGATTGGCATGAAGTCTGGGAAAGAAGATAGGAAGGACCACCTCCTGGATGAGGTGGAAAGAGGACACCACCTTCGGAAGGAATTTGGGATGTGTGCGAAGCACCACCCTATTCTTGTAAAACCTGGTGTAAGGCGCCTCAGCCATGAGGGCCTGGAGCTCGCTTACCCTATGGGCAGAAGTGAGCGTGACCAGGAAAACCACCTTCCAGGAGAGATAGCGAAGGTGGCAAGTAGCCAGGGGCTCGAATGGTGGCAGGGTGAGCTGCCCCAAACACCACATTGAGAAACCATTTGGTTGCTGGGGCGCAAACCGGGGACTTAGACAAGAGTAGGCCCCTTAGGAAGCAGGATACCTCTGGGTGGGACTGAGGGACTTCCCGTCCCCACCTAAATGCGGTTTGCTGCTAGGGCATTGAGATGTACCCTAACAGACTTGAGCCCCATATAAGAGAGGTGGAGCAGGTATTGCAACACCATGATCACCAGGCAAGAGAAGGGGGTCGGCCCCCTGCTCAGTGGACCAAAGTGCGAATCTATGCTACTTAACCCTTTGAAGGCCTACTTTAAAATTTTAATCCACATTCTGCAGCCGGGTTAATTTTTGCATATTTCAGGAAAATTGTACCCGTCGTATTCAATATGTTCTAATAGTGATTTTCCTTCTGCTATGGTCAAGTATTATATACCATTTGATAGGAATATTTAGTCAGAATTTTGGATCCCGAGAGTTTTGGGCTCGGCCTGGAAAGGGTTAAAAGCATAGGCCCATCTGGTAGATGCCTTGCGTGAGGCTAGCAGAACATCCTCCACCTCTCTAGGGAGGTGGAGTGGGGCTAAAGTCACCCTCTCAGCAGCCATGCAGTCAGCGAGAGGGAGCTGAGATTGGGATGTAGGAGAGAGTCCACCCTCCTGGGAAAGGAGTCGGGGAGCAGACCCCAGGGGTATGGGGTCCTCCACTGCCAGTTGCAGGAGCAGAGGAAGCCATGGTTCCCTGGGTCACCTTAGAGCTACCAAGATAACCGAGGCCCTGTCGTGGAGAGTCTTGAACAGAGTCCTGGCAATCAGTGGTGTCGGAGGGAAAGCGTACAGAAATCCCTCTGACCATGAGACCAGGAAGGCATCGGCAGCCACCCTGGAGGGGTGAGGCTGCTGGGAGTAGAAGAAGGGTAACTGGTGATTGTCCAAGCTCACAAAAAGGTCCATCACTGGTTCCCACCAGGTCTGGAAAAGCCTGCTGGCTACCCCTGGGTCCAGCTGCCACTCATGCGGCTCGAGAATCCTGCTGAGTCTGTCAGTCAGCAAGTTGTTTAGGCCTGGCAGGTATACTGCTGTGAGGAGGATGCCCTGTTGAACTGCGTAAGAGCACAGATCCAGGGCTTCCTGGCAGACGGCACTGGACCCTGTGCCTCCCTGCTTGTTCACATAGAACATGGCCACCTAGTTGTACGTCTGAACTAGGACTGACCAGTGGCCTAGGCGATCATGAAAGGCCTTCGGTGTGAGATGAATTTCCCACAGCTCCAGGAAGTTGATCTGCTGAGTGCTCACATACGGGGACCAAGTGCCCTAGGTGCAGTAGCCCACCAGGGAGGCATCTGTGGTGAGGACCCTCGAGTGGTTGGGGGTCTGGAAAGGCATGCCCGCCTCCAAGTGCTGGGGCAACAGCCACTAGATCAGGGACTTTACCAGCTGGCAGGTCACTCGGACTCTGTCCTGGAGGTGTCCTGTGGCCTGGAACCATCGGTCCCTGAGGCATCACTGTGCCGTTCACATGTGGAGACGGGCATATAGGGTGACATGCACCGTGGAGGCCATGTGCCCAAGAAGGTGCAGAAGATGTTTGGCTGGCACCGAGGGGTGGTACTGCATATCTCTGGCTAGCGCCATGAGCCGGCTGCCCTGTCTGCGGGAAGGAAGGCCTTTGACCGAAGGGTGTCAATTCTTGCCCCAATAAATTCCAGCCCTTGCAACAGGCAAAGATTCGACTTGGGGCAGTTTATAATGAAACCCAAGTGTTGCAGGACCTGCATGGTGTGTGTCGTGGCCTGCTGCACCTCGGGGCATGGGGTGCCCTTGATGAGCCAGTCGTCGAAATAGGGGAAGACAAATATCCCTTGGAGCCTGAAAAAGGTGGCGACCACTGCCAGACACTTTGTGAATACCCTGGGGACCGAGGCTAGGCAGAAGGGAAGCACACTGTATTGGAAGCGATTACCTCCCAACACAAAGCGTAGGTATTGCCTGTGGTTTGGGTGGATTAGGATGTGAGTATAGCATCCTTTAGATCTAAGGAGCATAGTCAGTCTCCCTGGCGGAGGTAAGGCAGCAATGTTCCAAGGGAGAGCATCTTGAACTTCTCCCTCACCAGGAATTTGTTGAGATTGCGCAGGTCGAGGATGGGTCTTAGGCTCCCTGTCCTCTTTGGCACAAGGAAGTACCTGAAGTAGAACCCTTTGCCCTTGAGGTGATGGGGCACCGGTTCCACTGCTTGGTCCTAGAGAAGGCCTGCCAACTCCTTCAGAAGAAGGTCCTGGTGAAGAGAAGACCAGAGGGCTCTCCTGGGAAGTAGTGTGGAGGTACTTGGCTCAGATGGAGGAGGTAACCCTCCCTGACCACCTTTATGCCCACAGGTGGGGAGCTATAACCACCAACTCCTGGGCATTAAAGGGTAAAGCGGCCTCCTGTAGGATGCTGGTCTCCGTTTGGGAGAGGGGCTATGCTGCAGGAGTCAAAAGCTCCCTCTAGGCTGGAACGGAGCCAGAGCCTGGGGCTTGGGAGCCTTCTGCTAAAGAGGGTCATGCCCCTATCCCTTGGCCTGCTGCCCTTCCTGGGGAGCCGGTGAGGCCTGGTAAGGTAGGTAGTTTCGGTAAGCAGTGGACTTCCTTAGGTAAAAGGGCTTTTTACCAGAGCCCTTTCTTCGGTGAGAAAAATTTAGAGCACTCATGGACAGCTTTGGACAGGCTCTTGAAGGGCTGCAAAGGTTCCTCGGAGAGACCAGATGAGTATCCGGCAAGTTCCTTTGTCAGGTCCCTCAGGTACATGCCCATGTACTGCTGGTAGGCCTGGATCCGGCAATTCAGCATCGAGCCCTGGTAGCACTTTCTGCCAAGGGCATCCAAGGTGCAGGCCTCCCAGCCAGAGGGCACAGAAGAGTTTGTCTTCTGACTCTTCAGCCGACGCATGACAGTATCCACAACCATGGAGTTGTGCAGTAGTTGTGACTTCTGAAACCCAGGGCTCAGGTGGACTCGAAACATCGAATTGAGCCGTTTGCTGACCACTGGCATTGACGCCAGTGTCATCCACAAGCAGAACATAAGCCACTCCAGAATGGGAGGAATAGACACCGTGAGTGATTCCTGGGGAGAAGCCTCGTATTGGAGGATCTTGAGCTCGTTGGCCCGAGGATCCTCCTCGGACTCAGTAGGAAAAGCCAAGGCCTTGGACATGTCCTTGACAAGTCCAATAAGCCCACATCATTCGGTGGGGACTTTCTCCGACGTTCAGAAACCAGGGAATCGGAAGGGACATCTCGGTGCTGACGGGTGTCTGGGGACTCCTCGTCCTTGGTCTCCCAGTCGGAATACTCCGAGGACGCGTGGTGGGCCGAGGGCCACGGTGCCGCATGCCCCGAGCCTGGAAGACTCGTCGGTGACAACCTCGGCCCTAACATGCAGGAGACCGAGCGCAACCTCGGCCGAGGAGCAACTCGGGCCTGCATGGCTTCGAGGATTGGCTCAGCCTCTGGGGATACTTCGGTGTCAAACGCCCAGTGGTTAGGGCAGAGGAACCAGATGTGCCGGGAAAAAGCGCCCGCTGCTGGTCCAAGAAGGCAGCCACCCTGCACTCGAAGGCCACCATCCTGGACACTAGTCCCAGTGGCTCCGCAGCTTTCGACGCAGGCACCGATGGACTCGGACCCGACGCTGGCTCCCCAGGAGGGGAATCCTCGACGAAGACTCTAACTGCCCAGGTCAGTAGGCAACCCAGTCCCTCCAGGGAATCTTGGATGGCCGCTCCCTCTCCGACGGCTCAAGCGGATGCCTGGGGCTCTGAAACCAGGTATGTGAGATTCTGGCTGATCCAAGCCATCCAAGGACGCCACCTTCGGGGGCTGCTTCTTCCTCTTCAGTTCCCTCGAGGGAGACCCCCTCTCCGAGGACCCACGACGACGTTCGGGTTCGGAATATTCCTCCAGAGGTGTCAAGGCCTCAGATGAGGTGCAGGCTCTTGGGCACTGGGGAGTCGGGAAAAATTTGGTCATGCTGCTGCTGGTGGCTCCTCAAGCCTTGGAAGACATTTTCTTACACAGGCCAAAGACCGCCGGGTCATGGTCCAGGCCAAGGCACCAGAGGCAGCAGTCATGTGTGTCGGCTAGGGACATAATCTAACCACACCGATCACACTTTTTAAAACCGCTGGTAGCCATGGGGGGAAAAAGAAACCCAGCAAGGTCGAAGACCCTTCGGACTGCCAGCAAAGAAAAAGGGTGCGAAGACGCCAAAAGAAAACTAAAACTTAAAGTAAAAGAATCAACCCCAATACCAAGGCACCGAGGATGGGGCAGGAAAGGTACCGGTGCAAGACTGGAGACGAGCAAAACACTTGAGAAAACTGACATTGTCTGGTGAAAACTCTGTGATCTGGCCACAATACCACAGCTCTTTTTGGTCTCTGGTCCTCAAGCAGCGAGAAACAGGCAGAGAGTAATACAGAACACAATCACACACACAAGTGCTATTTTCTTTGAGCTCAGAGGGAAGATGGCAACAGACGGTCTATGGACACGCATAGTTCCACGTCTGCCGAATTCAAATTCTTCCTCCTAAAAAGCTCCTTTTATTAAAGAAAAAGGGGAAGTAACAGTCATTTATTATAACCATGAAATAACACAAGGTGTCGCCAAAGTTCTTTCTACAGAGTAAGATCTGATTACAGTGTATTAGATGAAATTTACTTGATTATGACAAAGTTATTTATAATTGCAAAAGTTGCAAAAATTATGTTTTGTCAGCAGCACAGTTCATAGCCTATGTTTACTCTTTAAGCTAACGTTAACACTGTTCCATCTATTTTAAAGACGGTTACACAGAACTCATGATCATGACATCCTATTCTATTTAAGAGGAAGTAGGTGAAAAGCTAAACTTCTAAACACATTCTGTATTAAGAAATTCATCCATCTTCAATTACATATTGGGGATTCTGGTATCCCTTTATCTGTCCATTTCTACAGGCTCCATGGAAAGAAGGAGACTGAGCAAGATGGCACACCCCTGGGCGAGAAGGGGACCAAGCATGCATGGTAGAAATCCCAAAGGCTTTCTTTGAAAGCTGGAGATTTGCTCCGTGCAGGCTCCGTCTGCGCCGTCACCCATATGTGAGGACTGACTTCCTGCTTGTTCCTGGAGAAAACAGCATTTCAGTCATGAGTAATATCCCTACATCTTCCTCAGTAAAGACCAAAGCAAAAAAATCATTCAGTCTCTCTGCTATGGCTTTGTCCCCTATTAGTGCCCCTTTTACCCCTCTATCATTTAATGGTCCAGCTGACTCTCTCACAGATATTTTGCTATGTGTACTTGAAAACATCTTTGTTACGCGTTTTTGCTTCCACAGCAAACTTTTCTCAAATTCTCTCTTTGCCTGCCTTACCAATGCCTTGCATCTAACTTCCCAGTGCTTATGTTGTTTCCAGTTCTCGTCATTTGGTTCCTTTTTCCATTTCCTGAAAGATGCTTTTTTTGGGAGCAGCCTCTCTGACATCACCTTTAAACCATGCAGGCAGGTTTTTGGACTTGATTCCATCTTTCTTTAAGCATGGAATACAGCTGGTCTGGGCTTCCAAGATAGTATTTTTAAACATCTATGGCTTGATGTAAATCTTTAACCTTTGCAACTACTCCTTTTAGTTTTTTCTTAACTACTTTCCTCATTTTATCATAGTCTCCCTTTTGAAAGTTAAAAGGTTGCACTATGGATTTCCATACCATCCTTCCTCCATTTATTAAATCAAATGCAATCATGCTATGATCACTATTGCCAAGTGACCCCAATACAGTTCTCTTCCACCAGATCTTGTGTTCCACTAAGGATTAGGTCCAAAATAGCTTCCCCTCTGGGTGGTTCATGAACCAGCTTCTCCAAGCAGAAGTCATTTATTTCATCTAAAAACTATCTCCCTAGCATGTCCTGCTGTGACACTGACTGAGTTGATAGCTGGGTAATAGAAATCATCCATTATTATTACTGAGCTGTAACTTTTGTTAGCTTCCCTGATTTCTTTGAGCATTTCATCATACATTGTTCACTCTGGCCAGGCGGTTGATAGTACACCCCCACTGCCTTCACCTTCACCTTCTACTTTTTACATGGAATTTCAATCCATAGAGATTCTATAGTGAATTCTGATTCCTGCAAAGAGGTTCTTTCCTCGCTATGGGACTTCGACCAATTTGTCCTGAACCCATTGCTCCAGGTCAGAAGGACTGTAGCCAAGCCTGGCATTGGGCACCAAGGCCTGCCACGGCTACACTAGCCGCTGAATTGAAGCTCTCAGGCTGCTCAAGCCATGAACTTGGAGAACTCTGATGGCAGAGGACAGGCTCCAGAACCACTCGAGGGATTCCTCGGAGAGACCAGTCATGAACCTGGAGAGTTCCTTCGCCAGATCCCTCAAGTACGTGCCCATGTATAGCTGGTATACCTGGATCTGACTGATGAGCATCGAGCCCTGGTAGCACTTCCTGCCCAGAATGTGGGCCTCCCTACTAGGGGGCACCGAGTGTGTCTTCTGCCTCTTGAGCAGATGCATGGCCAACTCCACTACCATGGAGTTATGCTGTAGTTGTGCTTTCTGGAAGCCAGGGCTCTGGCGGACCAGATACATCGAGTCCAGCCATCTGCTCACAATGCACACTGATGCCGGTGTTTCCCACATGCAAAGGAGCAGCCATTCCAGGATCATGGGGACGGGCACTGTAAGTGCCTCCTTCGGAGGGGCCTTGTACTGGAGGATCTTGAGGTCTTCCGTGCGAGGGTCCTCCAACTCTGTCTCTAATGATAGTGCCTTTGACATGCCTGGCACGAAGTCAAGGAAGGCCATATCCTCTGGCGAGGAATGGTGCCAAATCTCGGAGATAGATGAGTCCGAAGGTATATCGTGGTGGTGATGGGTGTTTGGTGATTCCCTCATCCTCGGTCTCCCAGTCTGACTCGTAGTCTGTGGAGGAGTCGAGGCCAGGCCGGGGTGGGAGGTCAGGACTCAAGCCCGACCATCCATGCCCCTCGGAGGCTCTGCGGGCAGAGCCGCAACCACTGACAGGAGAATAATCAGGGTCCTGAGGATCAAGACAGAGATAAAGACGGATATCGAGGATTGCCTCTAGACCGATGGTACTCGAGGATCAGCTCGTGGTTGAGGTTCTGGGGGTCTAGGCAGATGACCCGGCGGAATCTGGCATCAGAGCCTGCTGCTGGGCCATGAAGGCAGACCTCGATAGGCTGCTCCCACTCCAACCCCTTGGACTCATGGCGTGGACTGTGGAATCGGGCATGAGACTTACCCGCCTTTCCTGACTCATCCACAGATGCCACCCTTGAGGATTTCTTTTTTTTGTGTTCCACCTCCAGGGTGCTCTGCTTGGAGGACACATGGCCTTGGTCAGAGACGGCAGGGTCCCAGAAGGGGGCTTGGAGCGCAGTGTCACTGGAGAGTCCGGGGCAGAATCTGACTTTTGGAAGATCTTGTCATGCTGCTGTTGAGGGCTCTTAATAGCCTTAGAGGACATCTTTTTATGGAGTCCACAATCCAAGTGGTCACGGTCTGCCCTGAGGCAGCAGTCATGTGAATGTGAGAGACACCAATCACACTTTTTGATGCCACTGGCAGAGGCCATGGTGTGAAAAAGGCTCCAGCAATGTCAAAGAGCCAGGGGTCTGTCAGTGAAAAAGGGCGTGAACCATGATGGTAGAAAAGTTAATGAAAAAAAAAAATGAACCAGATACGAGATGCCGGGGCAAGTGAGCTGGGGGACGGGAAAGGTAACCAGTGCAACCAGGGAAGAAATACTTCCAAGGAAAAAATCAACTCCTTTTCCAGGGGAAGCAGACACACATCCTGTGGGTTCCACGGAAAAAAGGAGACTGAGGCAAGATGGCACCACTGGGCGGGAAGGGGACCACACTAGTGTGGTGCATTTCCAAAGGCTTTCTTTGAAAGCTTGGAAGAAGCTTCTGCACAGAGCTCCAATGGTGTCAACGTCACCCATACGTGAAGACCAACCTCTTGCTTGTTTCCTGAGAACAAGAGGGCTCCTGTGAAGTCCGGTATCTGATGAGGTTTGTACTCAGACTTTTGGAAGTTGATGACAAAGCCAAGATGCTGCAGGAGCAAGAATGTTGCATGGATGGATGCTAGAGTCAAGGCCTTGTCAGGACCTGTGTTGAGCCAGTCGTCCAGATGATACACACAAAGGCCTTGGTTGTACAGGTGTGCCAAAGAAACCACCAGGCACTTCGTGAAGATTCTTGGAGTTGAAGAGAGACCGAAGGGTAGTACCCTGTACTGGTAATGTTCCAATTTGAAGAAGAAGCGAAGGTAAGTCCAATGACAAGGATGTATGGGAATGTGTGTGTAGGCGTCCTTGAGGTCTAGAGAGCAAGTCAGTCGTCCTGATACAGGAGGGGAAGAATGGTGGCTAGAGACACCATCTTGAACTTTTCTTTCCTGATGTAGAGGTTGAGGTCGACAATATGATGAAGACCTCCAGACGTTTTGATAAGGAAGAGCCGGGAGTAGAAGCCACAGTTGCATTCAGGCTCTGGAACAGTCTGGCTTGCACAGCTGGAGAGTAAGCCCGATATCTTCTCCTCCAGGATGGGCAGGTGGAGGGGAGGAATCCTGTTGTTGGGCAAGAATGCTGAGCTTGTTCCGGCATATGGGCTGACAGCCCCCTTACTGTGGAGGAATGGTCCTTCACTTCTGAAAGGTGAAATTAGACTTACCTGCTAATTGTTGTTCCTGGAGTAGATCCAGTCTAGTCCCGGACCTCTGAGTTGACAATCCCATTCAGCAGCCTGGAGACTGAGGAACCTCCTTTTTCTGTGATGTCACCTGTATATCTTCCAGGGATCCCCCTGCCTCCATCAGTTCACTATTGACAAAGCAGACTCTCCGGAGCAACAAGTAAGAATCAAACCTCTTTTTTGTTTTTTTTTAATCGCATAAAAATCTAATCCGAATACTAAGTTAAACAACCATCAGAAAACTTTAAATGTGCTGAGGCTTTCTCCCCATCTGATTGGGCGAAACCTGCCCCAGATATGCCAGCCTTGCTTTCAGGAAAGCTCCCCACCAGGCGGTTCGGCTTACCTGCCATAATCCCGACCTTCAGGCTGATATTTGCAGACTCACCATGCTGGGACGGGACTCGGGACTAGACTGGATCTACTCGAATGAGCCAATCGTCCAGGTAGGGGTGCACCAGGATCCCGTCCCTGCGCAGGGCCGCTGCCACCACCACCATGATCTTGGTGAACGTGCGAGGCGCCGTCGCCAGCCCGAATGACAAGGCTCGGAATTGAAACTGCCCGCAATCAATGTTCCCTCTAATTTTCTGTAGGCTGTGTGCGCATAAAATATCAGCTGTGTGCAGCTTTTGAAGGAAGGTTAAATTTTTGTGCGCCACATAACGACACTCGGCGTTATATACTTTAAAATTTGACTACACGTCAGAATACAGTATGTACACCACATTGATTTTAATCAAATTAAAATGAAAATAGACGATTACTAAGTGAAGCAGAACATTTCTAGTAATTGCAATCAGAACTTTAAAATTTTAAGACATCTGTGTTGTTTTCGATCAGAATCAGAACCGTAATTTTTGTGCGCTCTGTTGTAAAGTATGTGCGCTCGCTCGGCGAGGTGTGTGCGCGCGCACATGCGCACAGCTTAGAGGGAACAGTGCCCGCAATGAACCGCAAAGCGCAGATACTTGTGGTGGTCCGGCCGAATAGGAATGTGAAGATACGCTTCTGAAAGATCCAGGGAGGTGAGGAACTCGCCTTTCCGAACCGCAGCTATCACTGATCGCAGCGTTTCCATATGAAAGTGAGAGACGCGAAGACACCAATTTACTTCTTTTAGATCCAGAATGGGCCGGACTCCTCCGTCTTTTTTCGGCACCACGAAGTAAATGGAGCATCGACTGCAGCCGTACTGGTCCCGGGGAACAGACTCTATTGCCCTGAGGTCTAGAAGCCTTCGTACCGTCTCCCGCACCGCCAAGCGCTTGGCCGGCGACTTGCAGGGGGACTGTACGAAGGTGTCGCGCACTGGTCGTTGCAGCTCCAGCGCATAACCTTCTCCGATTACCTCCAGCACCCACTGATCCGTGGTAATCCGGCCCCAGGCGGCATAGAAATCCTGCAAACGCCCTCCCACATGAGCTACGGGCGCCTGGGCCCCCCTGGCATCACTGAAGTTTGCGAAGGTTAGAGGAGGAGGAGGAAGAGGCGGAGGAGGAACCAAAACCTCTACCCGCTCCTCGAAATCCCCGAAACGACTGACTTATACTGGAGAACTTGCCTCTGGAGCCGGAATTAAACCTTTGAAAGCGAGAACAGCAAAATTCCTGTTGCTGGCCCTTACCACCAGCCCCAGGACACCCCTGCTTAGGCTTGTCCTCAGAGTCTACCGCCTTTTGTTTCGCCCAGATCCTTGACCAGTTTCTCTAGATCTTCCCCGAACAGAAGACGTCCCTTGAAGGGAAGCTTACACAATCTTGCTTTAGATGAGTTATCTGCTGCCCAATTGCGGAGCCACAGATAGCGCCTTGCCGCCAACCGCCAAAGCCATGCTCTTTGACAAGCCGCGCATGAGATCATATTGGATATCTGCCATGTACGCCGCTCCTGACTAAAAACCTGGACGCGTCTTCTACCGCATCGGTCTCTTGCCTTCCTGGACTCCGCTGGGACCAACGCAAGCAGGCCCTGGCCACCCAAGCTCCACAGATAGCTGCCTATAAGGAGAGGGCATTCACATCAAAAATCTGTCTGAGTAAGGCATCCAGCTTTCTGTCCTGAAAATCCTTGAGGGCAGCACTGCCCTCCACTGGGATAGTGGTCTTTTTTATCACTGCCGCCAATGCGGCGTCCACCTTGGGAGGCTTGAAAATCTCCTTGTCCTGATCCACCAGAGGGTAAAGTCGACTCATCACTCTAGAGCCCTTCAGGGACGCCTCGGGAACATTCCACTCCTCCTGTATCAGTTCCTGAAACACCCTGTAAACCGAAAACGCCCTTTGAGTCTTTCGAAAGACCTGCAACAAAGGGTCCTCCAGGGTCGCATCCTCCGCTGCACTCTGGTCCGGCATATTCAAGGCTCTCAAAGTCTCCGCAATGAGTGCCGGGAGCTCCTCCCTGCGGAAGACCCGCACCACTCTAGCTTGCTCTTCCTTCTCAGCGAGCTCACCTTCTTCCAGTTCATCGTCCAGCTCCACACACCTGTCATCCTCCTCTGATACCTGATCCTCTGACACCACCGACAGATCCGCGAGATCTCCATCCAGCCGTGGCCTTTTGGGCCCTTCCAGAGCCTCTGCTGCAAAAGTGGACCCTTATCTCCTTAGTCCCCGACTCTCAGCATTGCACTTTACCTGCTTGGAGGGGAGGCCTTCCACCGCTCGCTGCAGGAGGCCTAGGAAGTCGGCAGAAAAAAACGACTCAAGCCCCTTGGGCCAGGCCATAGATGAAGGCGGGACATCCGGGGCAGCCGAAGTCCCTGCCACTGGCTCTCCCAGGGATGGAGCGACCCCCTGATCTACTAGAGACCCCGGCTTGGACTCCAGCCTGACTTCATCACCTTCCCTGGAGAGCTCCCGGGCAGCTGACTCTCTCGTGCAGCCTTTACACACACCGGAGTCTGCAAGAGTGCCTCTCTTGGCCCCACAGACTAAGCATTGAGCCTTAGCCGGCATGCCAGCACTGAGTGGGGAGCCTGTCAGACCTCGCGGCTCCCTAGTCATGCTGTTGTGCAGACTGGCAGGGCACGCTCAGACACAACCGCGTTCCTTTTTTTTTTTTTTTTTTATTCTTGTCCTTTTATTAACCTTGCCTGCTCCCGACCGGAGACCAGAGAGCCCTGAAACAGGCCCCCCTGCGCGGCTCCCGACGGCCTGAACTGCCGCGGTAACTGGGCCGAGACTGCGCTCGCGCTTCCCACGCCGGAGCCACGTGGCGAGGCCTACCCTGCAAAGCGCGCCCTTTCGCGCTGAAGAGAGACCCCGCAGCCGCTCGCTTACCTTTTCCAGCCGCCCCCCCTCTCGTCAGCGTGTCTCCGGCTTTCCTCCACTCACGGGGAAAACAAGCCGAGCTGACTCGGGGCCCCGGCCTGTGCACTGTGCAAAAGGCAGGCTCCTGGCTATCGCCGCGGCCAGCTCAGGCACGCTCACAAGCAAATCCTCTGCTGCGTGCCTGGCTGACTCCTTCTCCGCAGCACAGTGAAAGCTTCAGCGATTCAGCTCCGCTACTGCAAACAAGGAGCGAACGCTGCTCCTCCGTGTCCCCTGCTTGTCTGCCCCCCGCAGCAGCAACCACAGATCGGAGGAGAGCCTGTGCACCTTTAAAGTAGAGCAGGATAGATAATTCTTAGATAACCCCTAGACATCCAGACAATGCTAATCCTATCACTTTACAACTAACTATCCTTAATTGTTCCTCCAGTGAGCCCGGACCTCCAGGCTCACCATCCCCTTCAACTGCTTGGAGACTGAGGTAACTGATGGAGGCAGGCGGATCCCTGGAAGATATACAGGTGACATCACAGAAAAAAGAGGTTCCTCAGTCTCCAGGCTGCTGAATGGGATTGTAAACTCAGAGGTCCGGGACTAGACTGGAGCTACGATCAGGAACAGCTTCTTGCACTTTAGAGCTGAAGAGACACTACCCCTGACAGGGGGCATCCACTAAGCAGTCAGAGATCCTCTCTGAGACCGGATACTCGGAGCCACGCTGTGTGACGAGCAAAGATGGATGTACCTGTTTGGGCAGAGTCAAAAGCGACATAAGTAAAGTAAATGATATGATAGAGGGACTTCTGCAGATTGTCTTGAAGAGTGACACTCCAGATCTGGAGGGAAGAAGGGTCCAGCAGCTGTGAAAGAAGATCATGATGGTACTGGAGCATCTGAAGTTCATGGGCTAGTATCCTCATAACTAGCATATCACTCTGAAGTCTTTTTTGCCTACTAAGTCCAAAATATGATGATCTTTTCCTGACAGAGTTTGGGCAGAAACATTTGTGGACTTAGCCTTCTTTAGGACCGCCTCAGAAAAATGGACTGATAAGGGAGCTGTTGATGTTGGAATCCTGGCATAGGCGGCACTTTGTACTTAAGGTCAATGTGATGGGACATGGTGTGCCCTGATGCTGGAATGCTCCAGACCGAAGCAGCAAATCCTGCAAGACAAGCAGAGCAAGGACATCCCTGGATGTGCTACAAGCCCATAAGATGGATTGAAAGCCTGTCTTGTTAGTGGGGGTCTGAGAGTAACTAAGGGTCAGTACTGTCACACCCCAGCCCCCGGCCACGTGCCTAAAGAGCTAGGGTGGACATTATGTCCTTCATAAACGTGTTGAAAAACTATCTTCAGCACTGAGGCATGTTGGTAGTTGTAGTTTCCCTTCTAAAAGTATAGCCGTATCAAACCAGTATGAAGGTAAATGATATAGGTTTATTTCCCCAATGTCACAAGGTTCAACATAAAGCATCAGGATATTCTCTCCAGTTAGTATTTCCAAAGATATTTACAAAACTCAGGTTGCATGTGTTTCACAGTCATTACTTCTGTGCAGGCGTTTTAATCCAAAACATAGCAGATAAAGCAAAACCCAAGCTTCTTCATTCAGCTTAGTAAAAAAAATCTTCTCTTTTATCCTTTCATTCCTTAGTAACAACAAACACAGGTGCTAGGCAATATTCCTTTGATTAAACAAGCTCTTACTTTCAACAAGGTCAGACTTCTTTACTCTGTTACTCAAAAACCGCACATCCTGAAAGCTATTCCTCAGTTAAGGACTCCCTGCTTCCAGCCAAACATAATGTGCAATCCATGGGAAACTCAGGCAGCAAGGAATCCTGTTCGCTAGGATCTATCTGCATTTCTTCCTGCTCTGAAGAAACATCAACTTGCTCTGAGCTTTCCCCCGTGTCTCCCAGGATACACTTTCTTTGGGGATCTCTGTAATTACCTCCAGCAGTGGTCTACCTGATATGGAAGAAAAGTATCTGGGGTTTGAGCTATTACTTTCTGACTAGGTTCACAAATCTCTCTCCAGCTGTGGTTAAACAGTTCCTGGTCTCCTTGCTTAAGTTCCTCTCTGGTGTTAATCGATGGCTCCCTGTTCCAGGCTGGGTTCTTCTGCCTCCTTGCTTGAGCCTTGGGCACCCACCTCTGAACACGTTGAGACTGCCCATCCGGCATAGACGTGGGAAGACTTTTATGTTCTCTCTCTCTCTCTCTGAGCTGTGCTTTCCTGGTACCTCTCCTGACGGCTTCTCCTTGGAGCTCTCCACCTTGGGACTGCTGGCCTCTTTGGAACTTTCTCTTATCCTGCAACGACAGCCACTCTAGCTGCCTTGCTTGGTGCTGCTTCGTCACCTTCTCCCTCTTCTCCCCTTCTAAGCAAGGCTTATAAAGCTGCTTCTCTGTCAGGGTCTCTCTCACTACCCCAGGTGTGTGTGATTATCCCCTAAGTTTGTAACTATGACAGGATAGCTTGGGTGTGGCAACCTAACTTCAGACTCTCTGTGCTTAATCCCTCTAGCTGCACTCTGTAGTGTGTGTATTGCAGACCTGTCACATTCTTTAAAGGTACATTCACTAGTTTTTCCTATCTCCATAGGCTCACTAGCATCTTCTTCATCACAGTACTCTTGAGATTTTTCAGAAAACTTTAGGGTAAGAGAAATCCTCAGGCAGATCATGCTCTGTTATTGGAGATAGGAGGTATGGAGGAACCCCCAAGAGGGAGGGCTCTGAATCCCATTGATGGGAACAAGATGGACTTGCAGTTGAGTGCCATTGCCAACAGGAGTGGGATTTCGGCAGTCCCCAAGTGATGGGAGACCCCAAGGGGAGGTAGGAGTCTGGAAAGACAAAATCTATGTGAATGTTAGGCATTCTATCGATGGTGCAGTATCCAGTAGAGTGGCAATGAACTGTACGAAATGACGCAATAACTGCAGGAGGGGGTCCCTATTGAAGGATGTGTCCTCCAGTGTAGGAGGTACAGGAGTTGGGTCCAGAATGGTGTATGCATGTCATCTTGGTTTCTTGGTAGTAAGGGAGGAGGTCTCTTATAACTCATCCTCTGATTTACACTTGTGAGGCTGCGGCTCTTTGGAGCTGAGAACGTTGGCAGGGTTGCCCCTACAGCTATGCTTTGACTTACCGGCATATCTGGCCTCATGGAGTAATCAGCAGCAGCTTGGTTAGAAGGAGATGGAGTCTGGCCTCTGGCCTGACGTTTTAGGCAGCTTTTTGCCGCAGCTTTTGGAAATACTGCAGCTGCTCTCCGCCTCCTCCCAAAACAGAATTGGCGGCAGCTGGGGGAGCCCCGCCCATGTGTGCCACTGCAGCCACACACCTGGGGCAGCTGCCTTAGGCGGCTGCCTAGCTCACCTAATGGACGGGCCAGCCCTGCCTGCTGCCTTCTGAGAGCAAAAGAGGTGTGGGGGGACGACAACAACCTCCTTCTTAAATGTTTCCTACTTCCCTCACGTCGCCTTTTATTTATTTATTTATTGTAAAGCCTTGGTGAGAGAAATTTGGGGGAAGCAATCCTGCAGCAGCAGAGCCACGACAAACTTTTTTTTTTTAAGAAAATCCCAAGGAGCGGAGAAAATGGCAAGGGAGAAACAAAGTAAAAACAAAGAAATTAATTAAACGCAGCGTGATGACAGAGGAGGGGAGAGCCGTGGATGCTCACTAACGGTTGAGAGAAATTGAGGCACCTCAGAGTGGGACGGCAAGGAGGGAAGAGGTGCGCATACTCAAAGAGGTCCAAAGGACTTCTCTGAGCTTGGGGAGAGTCAGCAGATAGCACCGAGAATGTGCATGCATCCCTCTGCTTGTATATTTGTATATGGAGAAAAAGCCTTGGAGTTAGAAGGCTTGTTGTGGGTGGGGGGGGAATTAGATGTTTGGAGAAGTATTGGTAAGCAAGATCACAGGGTTTTTCAATAGTTTGACCTATGTAGACCCTCTCCTGAATCTAATGGCAGTGGCGGGATCGCAGTACTGCCTAAACTGTAAAGTGACCCAGTAGTCTATGGCTCATATAGACCTATATTTCAATAAATGATAAGATATTAGCCAGAATCTTAATAAGTAGATTGTTAAACATGATACCGGGACTTGCTCATCAGGATGAAATGGGGATTACACATGGCTCTCAGGCTGCGGACAATTATTGTAAGGATATTAAAACTTATGGTTATGTTTATGGTTTACTGTTCTTGATAAACCGCCCTTCAAGGAGTCTCAGCAGAGCGGTGTACAACAAAGTCTAAAATTACAATAAAAACATGATATAAGAAAAGAAATCCATTAAAAATAGAACGAGGGGGGTACCTGCCATTTATTAGCCCTCAACGCAGAGAAAGCAGTTACTTACCTGTAACAGGTGATCTCTGGGAACAGGAGTAAGTCTTCACATATGGGTATCGTCGGTACCGACGGAGCCTGCGCGGGAACGCTACCCAGCGTCCAAAAGGAAAGCTTTTGGGAGCATCCCACAGCACCTGCGCGCTGCCTTCCTGCCTTTCCTAACCGCCTCTCTCCAGTTCGAGTTTTAAAGCTGAGACAAAGAGAGAGTGAGGAAAGGAAAGAAAGATAGAGAGATACAACTCCTAGGGGAGGTGGGTGGGTTGTGAAAACTTATTCCTGTTGTTCCCAGAGATCACCTGTTACAGGTAAGTAACTGTGCTATCTCCAGGAACAAGCAGGAATGAGTCTTCACATATGGGGACTCCCCAGCTAGAGATGCCTGGGAGATCACCCAGGTTGTGAGTCCCTGGGAAGGGCTCTACCTCCACCCATGAATCTCAGGCATCCAGCCAGGGATGGAGGGTAGGAGTTGGTTAGGTATGGAACAGGTGTTTGAGAAGAGCCTGACCAAACAAGGCATCCCGGCGGGAGTCCTTGTCCAAACAGTAATGGGCTGTGAAGATATGAACCGAGGCCCAGGTGGCCGCTCGACAGATCTGGTCGATGGACACAGAATTTAGATGAGCCATAGAGGCTGCCATGGCACTCACATTGTGAGCTGTGACATGGCCCTCCAGAGAAAGGTTCTTACTCTGGTAGGCGAAAGAAATGCATTGAGCAATCCAATTAGATAGAGTTCTTTTAGAGACTGGAAGTCCTAAATGAGAGGGATCAAAAGCAACAAAGAGCTGAGAGGGACTTTCTATGTTGCTGTGTCCTTTGTAAGTAAAAGGCAAGAGCTCTTTTACAATCCAGGGTATGAAGATTCCTCTCTGCACTTGAAGCATGAGGTCCTGGAAAAAAGACAGGTAAATAAACCTCCTGGTTCAGATGAAAAGGTGAGACCACTTTAGGCATAAAGTGTGGATTAGTCCTGAGGACTACCTTGTCATGATGGAACCTGGTATAAGGAGGATTAGCCACCAAGGCTTGCAGCTCACTGATGCGGCGAGCTGAAGTGAATGCAATGAGAAAAATAACCTTCCAGGAAAGGAATTTCAAGGAGGTAGTGGCTAAGGGTTCAAAGGGTGGCTGCATAAGCTGACCAAGAACCAGATTCAAGTCCCATGCCACTGGAGGTGGATTGATGGGAGGTTTAGTCAAAAGAAGGCCTCTCATGAATCTTGCTATAAGAGGATGAGAGGAAATAGGCTGTCCATTGAGAGGTTTAAGGGATGCTGCAATAGCACTCAAATGGACTCTTACTGAATTTGTTTTAAGGCCTGCATGGGATAAATGCAGCAAATACTCTAGTAAAGAATTCAGAGGTATTGCAAGAGGGTTAAGACCCTTCTCTGCACACCAAATGGTAAACCTTTTCCATTTAAAAGCATAGGAACGTCTAGTGGAAGGCTTTCTGGAAGCATAAAGGATATCCTTTACTTGCTGAGAAAGATGCAAATCTTGAAGGTCTAGGCCTTCAGCAACCAGGCTCTGAGGTGAAGAGACTGGGGATTTGGGTGCCACAACGTTCCCTCCTCCTGGGACAGGAGGTCTGGAGCAGATCCCAGGTCTAGGGAGAGAGCTTGAGAGAGATGCAGAAGTAGAGGGTACCACACTTGGCGTGGCCAAAGTGGTGCTATGAGGATCATAGTCCCTTTGTCTCTCTGAAGCTTGAACAGAGTCTTGGGGATTAGGGGGAAGGGTGGAAAGGCATAGAGGAAGTCTTGCCCCCAGTGGAGGAGGAAGGCATCCCTGGCCTGAACTCCCTGACATGGAATTCTGGAACAGAACCGGGGAAGTTTGGCATTCCACGGACTTGCAAACAAGTCTATGTCTGGGGTTCCCCAAATTCGAAAGATCCTGGCTATCTGGTCCCCATGGAGGGACCATTCGTGTGGAAGCAGAACTCGACTGAGTCTGTCTGCCCAAGAGTTTTGAACCACTGGAAGATACACTGCCATGAGATGTATTTGATGCTCTCTGGCGAAGGCCCACAATCTCAGAGCTTCGTTGCAAAGCGACAGAGAGCCAGTCCCCCCCTGCTTGTTCACGTAGAACATGGCTACTTGGTTGTCCGTGTGGATAAGGACTGTCTTGTAGCTGAGCAGGATGTGGAAGACTCTGAGAGCCAGAAAGATTGCTCTGAGCTCTAAGAGATTGATATGTAGAGATGTCTCCTGTGGAGACCAGA
This sequence comes from Ichthyophis bannanicus, assembly GCA_033557465.1. Classification (NCBI taxonomy): domain Eukaryota; kingdom Metazoa; phylum Chordata; class Amphibia; order Gymnophiona; family Ichthyophiidae; genus Ichthyophis; species Ichthyophis bannanicus. The sequence goes on along the minus strand of CM066035.1, from coordinate 200,356,933 downwards.
TGCCTTGGGTGGAGATGTCTTGTAGATGAGCTCCCCAACCCTTTGGAGAGGCATCTGTTGTAAGGGTTGCTTGGGGTAGCAACTGTTGAAAGGGGGACCCCCAGCAACAGATTTTGAGTGGACTTCCACCACTGGAGGGACCAAAAAAGGCGAATGGAGGTTGCTATTTTGTCTGACAGGCATCCAGATGCCTGGGTCCATTGGGTGGATAGGGGCCACTGAGCTGCCCTCATGTGCAGGCGAGCATAGGGGACCACATGCACGGTGGATGCCATGTGGCCTAACAGTTGTAACATCTCTCGAGCAGTTAAATGGGACTTTAACTGAATCTGGGAGGCTAACTGCATCAAGCGTAGGCAACGGGCCTGGGGAAGATAGGCCCTTGCAGTGGTGGTATCCAGGAAGGCCCCTATGAACTCCAGAGATTGAGTAGGGGCGAGATGAGATTTTGGAATGTTTATTACAAGTCCCAGATACTGAAGGATACGCCTTGTGCAGGCCAGGGAAGCCTGGACCTCTGACTGGGAAGGAGCTCGGATGAGCCAGTCGTCCAGATATGGGAATACAAATATCCCTAGAGTGCGTAGAAATGCAGCAACTACTGCCATGCATTTTGTGAACACCCTTGGTGCAGAGGCCAGACCGAAGGGAAGCACCCTGTATCGATAGTGCTTTCCTTGGAAAAGGAACCGAAGGAACCTTCTGTGTGTTGGATGGATGAGGACATGGGTGTACGCATTCTTGAGATCTAGAGAACAAAGCCAGTCCTGACTCTGGAGGTATGGAAGGAGAGTACCGAGAGAAGTCATCTTGAATTTCTCCTTGCATAGAAACTTGTTCAATTTTCTGAGATCTAATATGGGTCTGTAACCCCCCTGTTTTCTTTGGGATGAGGAAGTAGGGGGAGTAGAACCCTGAACCCTATTGAAGAAGGGGTACTTCTTCTATTGCCCCTTGGGCAAGAAGGGTAGCAATCTCCTGACCCAGAAGGTCGAGGAGAGATGTTGGAGAATTGAACTGTCCCACCATGGTGTGAGGGGGAAGGTTTAGGAAATGGAGCTTGTAGCCCTCCTTTATGATGGAAAGGGTCCATTGCTCTGCTGTGATTTGTTCCCATCTGGGAGCAAAGTGAGCTAACCTTCCTGGAATGGTGAGAGGCTCTGGATGTTCTAGAGCCAGAAAGGCTAAGCTCTCTAGTTGTAAGTCAAAGGCCCTGAGGAAGCTGAGGCTGTTGGGCTGTAGCAGTCCTAGGAGCCTTAGGCTTAGCCTGTTTCGGTTGTTGTCTCTTTGTAGCAAAATGACCTGCAGAAGAGGCCTGCAGACCATAAGCAGAATAGTATCTGCCTTTTTTGGGGAAAACCCCCTTTTTGAACAACCTTTTCTTAAATGGAGCAGAAGTAGACTTTGAAAGTCTATCTAAAGCCGAATTTTCAGCATCCATCTGGGTGGCCTTTGCTTGCCAATCCTTGCCAAAAAGGTTTTCACCTGTACAAGGAAGGTTACCTAGGCCATCTTGAACCCAGGGTTCCAAATCAGAAGCCTGTAACCAAGCAACTCTACGTGCACCTATGGCAATAGCCGAGGCTCTGCTGGCACCTTCAAAGGAGTCAAAGGCTGCACGGTTGGAAAACTTGGAAACATCCTGGGCATGTTTGAGCCAGGTGAGAAACTCCTCCCTTTTATCTTCTGAAATAAAAGGAGATATAAAGTTTGCAGGTGATCTGTAATCTCCTTAAGAAACATCCCCATATAGAGACTATAGGAGTTGATACTGGCAACAAGCATACTGGCCTGGAAAATTCTCCTGCCAAAGGCATCTAAAGTTCTGCATTCTCTTCCTGGAGGAGCAGAAGAGTGCCTTTTTGTACTATTTATCTTCTTCATAGCAGACTCCACCACAATAGAGTGGTGAGGAAGCTGAGTCTTATGAAAGCCAGGACAAGGAGGAACACGATACATGGTGTCCAACCTGCGAGAATGATGGGAAATGTGAGAGGAGTCTCCCATATGCCCAACATGTGATCATAAAGAATTTCATGTATTGGTAAAGTGGCTGCCTCCTTAGGAGCCTTAGGATATTGTAAAATATCTAATTTTTTGGCTCTAGGCTCTGTTTCAGGGGCCACTGAGATGGAAAGGCCCCTGGCCACTTCCCTAATGAAATCCTGAAAAGACAAATCCTCTGGAGGAGACATTCTCCTTTTTGGAGAAGAGGGCTCCTGAGGATGGATCACCGATGCTTCGACAGAGACCTCTGATTCATCAGAGTCCTCAGAGTCCTGTCTGGATGCTCTTGCAGAGCCCGATACGCGTACCGGGTGGTATCGACATCGGGAGTGATCGGTACCGATTCGGTACCGATGGGCATCACAGAACAGTGTACCGCTGCAGTCGACACCGAAGCGGATGTCGATGCAATCGGTGTCGGTACCGGTGCCGGAGTTGGTACTGGCAACGGAGTTTGTTGCTGTACCGACGGCGTCGCAGCTTGTATGAATGCCGTGATGGCACGCTGCATGGTCAGGATATTCTGATCGATCGACACAACCAATGTCTGGATGTCGATACCAGTGGGAACCACCGGTACCCCAGAACATGGCAACAGGTGATCGGTCGAGGCCGAGCCATTGATGTCAACATGTGACCCCACAGAAAAAGCTTTGGAAGCCGGAGCCTCCCGCCGGGGTAACTTTGCCGGTGCGGGTTCCTCGAGGGCAAGCCCGGAGGCATCTCAATACTTAGAGGGAGATTTACTCTTCGAGGACCGGCTGGATTTAAGGTTGGTTACCTGAGATCCATGTGAGGAAGAAGCAGCCCTGGAAGACGTCGATGCAACCTGTAATAAGGAAGCTTATCATAGCTCAGGAAGGAGCTATAGAAAAGGTGAAGTGACTCTGAACAAGCAACCTGTCAGTTCTGGTAGAAATAAGAAAACAGAATTTTCCCATAAAAGACTACCAGTCCCAGAATGCACCAAGTTTCCAGCAGCCATTAGAGGAGCTTTCCTTTTGGACGCTGGGGAGCGTTCCCGCGCAGGCTCCGTCAGTACCGACGATACCCATATGTGAAGACTCATTCCTGCTTGTTCCTGGAGATAATATTTGATAAGGTAAATTGGGAATTTTTGTGGGAGATGCAAGGAAAAGTGGGAGTAGGGAATCAATTCATGGGTGGGTAAAGACAACATAAGCAAATCCTACAGCCCTTAAGAGTAAATGAGCTGTCAGTCAGAAACATTCTTATTTGCACAATCAGTGGAACCCTTAGCAGGTCAATTAAGGAACAAGGAGGATGTTCAGCGGATGAAGGTGCAGGGACATCATAACTAAGTCACCTTAGATAAGGGTCAAGAAAGTGTGGGGGGGGAGGGAGATTAGAGGGGAAAAGGTGATAGAAGGGTGCATGAAATATGATGGATGGCTGATGAAAACTGAGAAAGGTTGGAAATATGGTGAAAGGACAGCAAAGGAACAGACAAGGCGAGTATGAGAATGAATCTGAGGAACAAACAAAAAGTATAACAGGGAGCGAATATTTGGAGTTGTGGAATGGGAAATCATGTAATGCCAGGCATTCAAAGTGGTAAAAGGAGAAATTTCACTTACCGTTAATTTCCTTTCCTGGAATACTGCTAGCCCAGTCCAGACAAGCCGGTTATGTCCACCCGCCAGCAGATGTTGGAGACATAGAAAAAGCACTCCAGAGCTGTGATTGGTTGGGCTCTGGGTGACATAGGAGTGCCCCTAGAGGACCTAGTCAGTATTCTTTTGACAAGCACCAACATAAGGAGAAAACCTGGCTAACCAACTCAATAATGTACCATGAAGGGTGGAGAAGGATCAAACATCATTCCTTGGAGAAAAAAAACCTGAATCCACTGTTGTGGATGTTCTCCGGAATATGCAATTGTTTATGTCTGAAGTAAGAAGAACGTCGGCTCCTCTGCACCAGCAGTCGTGGCACTGACAATAGGGGGAGGTTCCGGACTAGTCTAGCAGTATTCCAGGGTCTGTAGCCCCCTGTTTTCTTTGGGATGAGAAAATAGGGGGAGTAGAACCCTGAACCCTGTTGAAGAAGGGGTACTTCTTCTATTGCCCCTTGGGCAAGAAGGGTAGCAATCTCCTGACCTAGAAGGTTGAGGAGAGATGTTGGAGAGTTGAACTGTTTCACCATGGTGTGAGGAGGAAGGTTTAAGAAATGAAGTTTGTACCCTTCCCTTATGATGGAGAGGGTCCACTGCTCTGCTGTGATTTGTTCCCATCTGGGAGCAAAGTGAGCTAACCTTCCTGGGATGGTGAGGGGCTCTGGATGTTCGAGAGCCAGAAAGGCTTAGTGGAAAGTCAAAGGCCCTGAGGAGGCTGAGGCTGTTGGGCCGTAGCAGTCCTCGCAGCCTGGGTTTTGGCCTGTTTTGGTTGTTGCTGCCTCTTTGTAGCAAAACGACCTTGAGAAGAGGCCTGACCATAAGAAGAAAATTTCCCTTTCTTTGGGAAAGATCCCTTTTTGAACAACCTCTTTTTGAAAGGAGCAGTAGTAGACTTTGAAAGTCTATCTAAAGCAGAATTTTCAGCATCCATCTGGTTGGCCTTTGCTTGCCAATCTTTGCCAAACAGGTTTTCGCCTGTACAGGGAAAGTTACCTAGACCATCCTGTACCCAGGATTCCAAATCAGAGGCTTGCAACCAAGCAACTCTGCGTGCACCTATGGCAATAGCCGAGGCTCTACTGACCCCCCTCAAAAGAGTCAAAGGCTGCACGGTTGGAAAACTTGGATACATCCTGTGCATGTTTAAGCCAGGTGATATATTCTTCTCTCTTATCTTCTGACATAAAAGGAGATAAGGTTTGCAGATGATCTGTAACTTCTTTTAGAAACATCCCCATATAGAGACTATAGGAGTTGATTCTGGCTACAAGCATGCTGGCCTGGAAGATTTTCCTGCCAAAGGCATCTAGAGTTCTGCATTCTCTTCCTGGAGGAGCAGAGGAATGCCTTTTTGTACTCTTGATCTTTTTCATGGCAGACTCTACCACAATGGAGTGGAGAGGAAGCTGAGTCTTATGAAACCCAGGACAAGGAGGAACACGATACATGGTGTCCAACCTTCTGGAATGAGGGGAGGTGGAAAGAGGAGTCTCCCATATGCCCAACATGTGTTCATAAAGAATCTCATGTATTAGTAAGGCTCTTTAGGAGCCTTAGGATATTGTAGGATATCTAATTTTTTGGCTCTAGGTTCAGTCTCAGAGGTCATTGAGATGGACAGGCCTTTGGCCACCTCCCTAATAAAGTCCTGAAAAGACAAGTCTTCAGGAGGAGACATTCTCCTCTTTGGAGAAGAAGGTTCCTGAGGAAGGATCCCCGATGCTTCAATTGAGGCCTCTGAAGAGTCAGAGTCTTCAGAAGAATCGAAGTATCGACTATTTGGATGCTCTCGTAGAGCCCGATACGCGTACCGGGAGGTATTGACATCGGTAGTAACCGGTACCGGGCCGGCACTGATAGGCATCACTGGATAGCGTACCGCTGCCGTCAATGCTGATGTCGATGCAAGCGGTACTGGTATCGGAACCAGAATCGGATCCTGTACCGGAATCGGTACAGGTACCAACGGGGTTTGTTGCGGTACCGTAGGCGTTGCAGCTTGAATGAATGCCGTGATGGCACGCTGCATGGTCAGAATATTCTGATCCATCGACGCCACCAATGTCTGGATATCGGTACCGATAGAAATTGCCGGTACCCCAGAACATTGTAACAGGTGATCGGTCGAGGTCAAGGCCGAGCCATCGATGTCAACCTGTGACCCCATAGGTAGTGCTTTGGAAGCCGGAGCCTCCCGCCGGGGTAATTTTGCTGGTGTGGTATCCTCAAGAGTTAGCCCGGGGGCATCTCGATACTTAGAGGGAGATGAACTCTTTGAGGACCGGCCAGATTTAAGTTTGGTTACCTGAGATCCATGGGATGAAGAAGCAGCCCTGGAAGACGTCGATGCCACGGAAGCTGCTTCGGAGGGAAACAGGGTACTGAGCTTAGCTGCCCGATTCTGTAACCCTCTTTTGGACATCATAGAACAGGACTCACAATCCGCAATGGAGTGGTCAGGACCTAAACATTTTAAACACCAGTCATGGGTGTCGGTGACAGAAATAGTGCTACTGCACTTGTGCATTTTTTAAACCCGGAGGCGGGTTTTTCCATGAGGGAAAAATAACTCTGTAGGCCTAAGGCCCCAGAAGAAAAATGCACTGAAAAAGTAGAAGTTTCTTTTTTTTTTTTTAAAGAAAGAAAAAGAACTGGTAGTACCGGTGCGGAATCGAGAAGGCAGACACGCGACTAAAGAAAAAGAAAAAGAAAAGAAAAGAAGAAATTCTTCAGCGGTGACAGGAAACACGACCTGCTGGCTCCGCGGAAAAGAAGAACTGGAGAGAGGCAGTTAGGAAAGGCGGGAAGGCAGCGCGCAGGCGCTGTGGGATGCTCCCAAAAGCTTTCTTTAAGGACGCTGGGGAGCGTTCCCGCGCAGGCTCCGTCGGTACCGACGATACCCATATGTGAAGACTCATTCCTGCTTGTTCCTGGAGATAGGAAATAAACGGTAAGTGAAATTTCTCCTTCCAGTTCATACTGCTAGACCAATCCAGACAAGCGGGAGCTACCCAAGCTAATGAACCCCAGGGTGGGCAGAGAGCCGCTGACAGCACACTAGCCCCAAAATGACTGTCCTCACGTGCCTGAACGTCCAGGCGATAATGCTGGACAAAAGTAGACAAGGAAGACCAGGTTGCCACTCCACAAATATCAAGAGGGACTACGTGTGATCGCTCGGCCAAAGACATGGCTTGAGCTCGAGATGAATGTGCGCGAAGACCGGCAGGCACTGGCTTGCCTTGCAGAATATAGGTTGATTTGATAGTACGGCATATCCATCTGGCGATAGTAGATTTTGAAGCTGCCATACCTCGGCGCAATCCCGCAAAAAGCACAAAAAGATGGCCGGTCTTGTTTATGTTTATTAAGACTTTTGATATATCACCCCCCGCTACATCGGGGCGCTTTACAATACAAATAAAAAAAAAAATCAGAAAGGGAAAGGAAATTACAATTCACTATAAAGAAAAGTGAGAGAGGAAAGTGGGAAATAGACAAAGAAAAAATTCAGTAGAGGTAGGGAGTGGGGAATCGAGAAATCAGGGGGGAAGGTTAAAGGCAGAGGAGAAGAGGTGAGTTTTCAGGAGGGACTAAAACTTGGGGTAAGACTCTTCTAGTCGAAGGGTGGTGGGCAGGGAATTCCACAGAGGGGCCAAGGTAAAAGAAAGCTGACTGTCTGGTTGATTGAAGGTGAGCTTGTGAGGGGGAGGGGAGATGGAGACGGTTAATGTGGACAGAGCAGAGACTACGAGTGGGTGTATGGAATTTTAGTAAGTCAACTAAATACTGAGGTCTGTGTGAGTAAATGGCATTGTGTACCAAAGTAAGGATCTTGAATTGTATTCGGAAATTTATCGGCAGCAATAGAGGTATTGTAGGATTGGAGTGATATGATCTCGGGAAGAGGCATGAGATGCCATCTGGGCTGCAGTGTTTTGTATTAACTGTAATCGGAAACGTCTTGAGGAAAAAATTGGTGACTTTGAGATAGGCAAGGAGAATCCTTTTAAAATCAACCACCCGGAGATTCTTGGAACGTCCGGAACATTGTTCCTTTGAAAAGGCAGGCAACAAAAGAGGCTGATTGACATGAAAAGGAGTAATCACCTTAGGCAAGAATGAGGGAACAGTGTGAAGGGACACTCCCCTCTGCGGAGAATGACAAGTACGGATCCCTGCAAGAGAGGGCCTGTAGTTCCGAAATGCAATGAGCTGAAGTTATTGCCACTAAGAAAACCGTCTTAAGTGTCAAATCCGTTAAGGAAACTTCCTTTAGAGGCTCGAAGGGTGGAGACATCAAGGCCCGTAGTACCAAAACAAGATCCCAAGAAGGGATAAGTGGACGGACCGGAGGGCGTAGAAGCTTGACTCCTTTAAGAAAACGAGACACATCGGAGTGGGACGCAAGAGAATGACCGCAAATCTGCCCTCTATAACGCGTCAGCACTGAAATCTGTACCCGTAGAGTGCCAAGAGCTAAGCCTTTGTCGAGGCCCTCCTGAAGAAAGGCAAGAATGTCTGGAATTTCTGTACTCCAAGGAGAAAGATGATGTTGAGTACACCAGGACTCAAACACTTGCCACACCCTAGCATATGCTAACGACATAGACAAACGGCAAGCGTTGAGGAGTCTCGATACTAACTTGGAAGAACAACCCTTAAGGGCTAATCTACGGTGTTCAAGAGCCAAGCCGTAAGCAAGTAAGGAGTTGGATCTTCCATTGAGATAGGTCCTTGCCTGAGAAGTCCGAAGGGAGTTAGTAGTCGCAGAGGAGGGATTCGAGATAGTCTTATGAGATCGGCATACCATGGTCTTCGGGGCCAGTCCGGGGCCACTAAGATTACTGGACCCTGGTGTTCCCTGATCCGGATTTGTTGCAGGACTCTTCTGATCATTGGCCAAGGTGGGAATACATAGAGCAACTGGTGTTTCGGCCATGACTGCGCCAAGGCATCTATGCCTTGAGATTTGTGTTCCCTCCAGTGACTGAAGATCGTAACTTTCGCATTCGAGGCTGACACCATGAGATCTACTTTCGGCTGCCCCCAGTTCTGAACTATCGTCTGGAACGCTTGTGGGGCCAGTTCCCATTCGCCGGGATCTAGAGTGTGTCGGCTTAGAAAATCCGCCTTCACGTTGCTGGTTCCCGCTATATGCTGTGCTGAGAGAGCTTGAAGGTTCCTTTCTGCCCAAGGGAAGAGAAGGGACATCTCCTTCAATACCTCTGTGCACTTGGTGCTGCCCTGGCTTTGAGGTAGGACACTGCAGTGGCATTGTCGCATAGGATCCGAACCGCTTGACCCTGTAGGAACCAGTGAAACTTCAGTAAGGCGAATCGAGCTGCTCTCGCTTCGAGCCTGTTGATCGCCCATCGCGCGTCATCCACGTTCCTTGCGGCTCAGTGAGTGCGACAGTGCGCTCCGCATCCGGACAGACTGGCATTGGTTGTCAGCAAGATCCAGCGTGGGTTTTCCAACGGTACTCCCTTGAGGAGATTGTGAGATGCAAGCCACCACTATAGACTGTGGCGGACCTGTAGCTTTAACAAGTGACGGGTTTGGTAGTCTTCTGTCACTGGGGACCATCTGGAAAGTAGAGCGGCCTGTAGACACCGCATGTGAGCCTTTGCCCAAGGCACGAGCTCGATGGTGGCAGTCATGGATCCCAGGACTTGGAGGTAATCCCATGTCCGGGGGGCTCTTTGGGCCAAAAATCTTCAGAGCTGAGAAGTCAGCTTTAGGAAACATGCTTGAGTCAGGAATACATGCCCTTGACAGGTATCGAAGCATGCTACGAGAAATTTGATCTCTTGAGACAGATGGAGGCAACCTTTGGTGCGGTTGAACACCCAACTGAGCTGCTGTAGTAAGGCAACTACTGTAGAAACAGTTTTGTGGGATTCTGGAAGGGAGTCTGCGCGAATCAGCCAATCATCCAAGTACGGGTGTACTCTGATTCCCTGCTTGCATAAGGCTGCCACCACAACCACCATCACCTTTGAGAAGGTTCGAGGTGCCGAGGCTAGGTCAAAGGGCATTGCCTGAAACTGAAAATGTTGGCCGAGGACTGAAAAACACAGGAAACGCTGGTGATCTTCTCGAATGGGAATATGAAAATATGCTTCCGTGAGATCCAAGGATGCTAGAAACTCTCCCCGGCATATCTTTACCTTTATCTTTAGTAAAACATTTGATAGACTGCTGCGGCCACAGCATAAAGCGGTGTACAATAAAAAAGATCCACACTGCAAACTATAGAAAAGAACGCCATAAATAATAGGAAAGCAAAACAAAGCAGCACACAGAAATACTGAGAATGACTGACCGTAGGGTCTCCATCCGGAAGTGAGGTACTCGAAGGCTGCGATTTACGCCTTTGAGGTCCAAAATTGGACGAAAAGAGCCATCTTTCTTGGGCACCACAAAATAGATGGAACAACAGCCTAGCCCTCTTTCTAACGGAGGGACTGGACAAATGGCTTTTAAGGAGAGAAGCCTCTGAACGGTAGTTTGAATGGCCACTCGTCTCTCCGCTGAGCATCCTGGAGAGACCAGGAAGGCATCATGAATGGGTTGGCAACATTAGAAAGAATAGCCGTGAGAAACTATAACGAGGACCCATCGATCTGAAGTTATGAGTGCCCACTGTCAAGAAAAATGGGTCAACCGTCCGCCTACAGGCAGAAGGATCTCGAGTGGGCAGACCGTCCTGTCAGCGGAAAGAACAAGAGGCTCCAGGGAACTTCCCTGGGCTAGAATAGGAGTCCGTTCCTTTGCGGGCTCCTTGAAAGGACTGAGCTCTCTGTCCAAAGTAAAGGGCAGAAGCGGAAGAAGCACCTGGCTTAAAGGCGTGGTATCTTCGTGAGTCCTGAGATTTAGAAAATCCCCGAAAACCGTGGGATCGAGATCTATGACGAGAGGATGTCTTTGGCCTGTCCTCGGGTAAACATTGTGGCTTCACCTCTCCTTGATCTTTCACCAATTTATCAAGATCCTCGCCAAAAAGGAGTCTCCCTTTAAAAGGCAACTTAGACAGACAGGTCTTAGAGGCAACATCCGCTGCCCATTGATGCAACCATAGCCATCTTCTAGCCACTGCCACCGCCGCCAGGGAACGAGCTGACAGTCGAAGATCATAAAAGGCATCTGCCAGGAATGCAGCGACTGATTCGAGAAGCGCCAACTCTGGTTCGTCTGTAAGCTGCTGAATCCATTGGAGGGAGGCTCAAGCCGCCAAACCTCCACAAACTGCAGCTTGTAGGGAAAGAGTGGAGGACGAAAAAGCTATCTTAAGTAGGTTCTGGACCTTACGTCCTGTTGGTCTTGGAGTGCCGCTCTGCCCTCCACTGGAATAGTTGCATGCTTAGTGACCCCAGTCACCAAAGCATCCACTTTCGGGTTTGTCAGCCAACGGTCGAGGTCAGAGGGAGACCAAGGATACAAATGACCAATACGGCGTGCGGTGCGGAAAAAGAATCTGGAGAGTCCCACTCCCGAGATACCATTTGCTGCAATTCAGCAGGAAAGGAAAAGGCTTTGGAAAGTTTACGAATACCTTGCAAAATAGGATCCGGCTGCAACAGAGCTTGGGAACTCTGTGGATCAGGCGTGTCGGCGAGGCGTATTGACTATCACCTGTGTGATTAGGGTTGGCAACTCCTCTTTCCAAAAAAGTCTGATATCTTGAGAGTGCTCTTGAACTGTCAGCGAAGAATCAGACGGAGAATATTCCCCATCTTCTTTCTCCGGTGAATCAGGGCTCATCTCTGAAGATTTAAAGTCTTCTTGGATATCCGTAGTGTCCCACAAGCCACATGCAATGTTCCTGGGAGGACGTACTGCTTTAAGGTCTGAGGTCTTATGGGACCCCGCCATATCTTTGTCTGCTACCGTGATGGGTGCTGGAGGTATTCCAAAAGACTCCAAACGCCACAGGTGCCATGCCTGGCGGAAGAGCATCAGGAACTTACTGTCAGCCGAAGCTGCTGTGGCTTCCAGCAGCTGTGGAAGCAAAATGGGAGCCGACTGAGTCCTTTCTGCAGGCAGACCCAGCTGCAGCGGCTCTAAGGAGGGAGGAGTTAAGGCGCAGAAGTTCCCCAGCTGGCAGCGCAGTGGGTATGGGGGAAGAAGATTCTCCTGGATGCAGCATACAGGTGGAACACAAGTGATCTATTAACTCCTTCTGCTTCTTATTACATACAATGCACCTGTGCAGAGAAATAGGCATTGCAGAGGCTTAAACCTTTTATTTTTTTTTTAAACAAAAATCAATGTAGGCTTAGGGAAAAGACTCTTCAAAGAAAACAGATTTTGAAACTCCCTGTGCCTTCACAGCATGTTAAATGCTTTGAAATGGTTGTCCAGAGCTGTTCCTGCCAAAAAAAACACTGAAGAGAAATCTCTACCGATTCAAAATGGCTGCCGGCATAGAAAAACTGCAAATTAAGTTTCCTAAGCTCTAAAAACCTCAAAAATGCGACGAAATTGCTAGGGGAGAGGAGTGCTGCCAAAAATTGAAGAGACACAGACTCGGTGATCCCCCCTGCCGTTAAAAAAATGGAAGAAAATCGCTGCGAGGGAACCCAAGCAGGTACTCACTGTGCTGCAGAGAAGCAGAGGCTTGCAGGGAAATGCTCTAAAGATGCTGTAAAAATTATAACTGTGACTGGATGGCAAAAAATTTGATAGACTGATCCACCCCCAGCTACACAGGCTCTGTGGCAGAGGCTAGGAGCTGATAATGCGGAGCGCCACTGATCTAAGGATCAGGAGCTGAGACCCTGCTGTATTGTCACTAACTATAGTTTAAAAGCAATACAGCTATAAGAGAGGGGGACCTGGGAAACTCAGAGAAACACCTCTTGTGTGCTCTGAGTGCATCCATGTAAGAGACAAGATTGTTTAACACCTTCATCTGCTGGAGACAGAGAAAATACTGACTAGGTCCTCTAGGGGCATTCCTATGTCACCCAGAGCCCAACCAATCACAGCTCTGGAGTGTTTTTTCTCTGTCTCCAACATCTGCTAGCGGGGGGATATAACCCGCTTGTCTGGACTGGTCTAGCAGTATGAACTGAAACTGAATATATACAAATTCACGAAGCTGAGCAAATTAAGGTGTAAAATGGTAATGTATATCTGTTTGTATTGTTGCTAACCATTAAGATAAACGATAAAAAAAACAAACCCTAAACCAAAATGGCCCTAGTCGCTGATATGTACCTGTACAGTATATTAGGAATCCAAGGTTAACTATACCAATATTATGAAAGAATTAGAGAGACTTAAGGGATTACCTGTATTTATTTTAAAACCTTCTACCAAAGCACTAATATATCTTTGGAGGCAAAGGAAGTAAAGACAATAAAAGGAGGGTTTTCCCTTTAGGTGGGGGAGAAATAGCATACAGTATTTAGGTACTCAAATTGGGAAAAATACATTGTAGGATCTTAATTAAAATAAATTAATGAGTACTCTTCAGTGGGACATTGATAAGTGGCATTGAGGGGGGGGGGGGTGGTCTTTCATTGTGGGGAAGAATTGCAATGTGAAAATGAATGTCACCCATAACTATTTTGCTCCTGTCACTTCTAATTGAGGTCCTGGGAGGGGGGGGAAATTGCGAAGGATTATTGGGAGATTCCTTTGGGGATATAGCAAACCAAGAGGTGTACTCTCTATTTTATATAAGCAAAAAGAGGAAGGAGAATTAGCTGTCCCTAATTGTAGACCGTTATCAGGCAGAGAAGCTGAAACATTAGCTGGACTGGGAGGTAGGGGAGGGAAAATCATCAGTTTTAGTGGAAGAGGGATTGGAAGGTACTATGCAAAATTTTCTACCCTGGTTGGGGAAGGGGATTTTAAATTGAAGGAAATAACTAATCAATCTATTAAACATTTGAAATTGAAGGGGTTAGAAATGGGGAGATTTTAGTTTATATCAATTCAATTCCACCAAGAAAATATCAAAGGTAGGGGACAGGGGATGTTTTGAAGGTGTGCAGAGTTGAGGTTAGCAAGGTTTGGGCAAGAGACTGACTTGGAAGAGACTATCACCTTTAAGGAACTTTTATTTTATTTATTTAGTTAGGCTTATGTACCACTTTTCTACAAGTCAAAGCAGTGTACATTCAGGTACTGTATATACTGTAGGGTGGCCCAAAAAAGTGAGAACATTTCGTAAATTAAAAGCTTAAATAGTTTACTTATTTACCTTTTTTAGCTATATACTACCCAATCTTCCCCCTCCCCATCGCAACTGGCTTCGTTCTTTACCACAAAGATTGTCTCTCTGAGGGATTCTCTACCCTTATGCCCTGCTCCCATCTCTTCCCCTCCTCCTCTTCCTTCTCCCCCGCCTGTCTCTCAGCTTTCTCATTTCTGGGCTACCTTCTCTCCTATCTCTGCACCCGAACTTCACTACCTCATCTCCTCATCTCATAAGACCTCATGCTCGTCTGATCCTATTCCCTCCTCTTGGCTCCTCACTCCCTCCCTGGGTGTCCTCCCCTATATCCTTGTTATGTTCAATTCTAGTCTTTCCACCGGGGTCTTTCCTACTCCTTGGAAACATGCATTGGTCCGCCCCCTCTTAAAGAATTCCTCCCTTGATCCTTCCCTTCCTTCCAGCTATCGTCCTGTCTCTAACCTTCCCTTTCTGTCTAAACTCTTGGAGAAATTCGTCTTTGCACAACTCTCTCATCACCTTGATTCTATTAACTTCCTTCATCCTCGTCAATCAGGTTTCCGTTCTGGGCATAGTGTTGACACAGTTCTTTTGGCTTTCACTAATGCACTACACACAGCTCACGATCAGGGTGATATATCGGTGGCGGTTGCTCTGGACCTTTCAGCAGCCTTTGATCTGGTCGATCACTCCCTTCTTCTTCACCGTCTTCGTGAAGCTGGTCTCTGCAGTACTGTCTATCACTGGTTTCACTCCTTTCTTTCCTCTCGTTCTTGCACGGTTCTTCCTTCTTCAACTGCCTCCTCCCCTTCTGATCCACAGCACCTCCTCTGTGGGGTTCCACAGGGCTCCGTTCTTGCCCCCCTTCTTTTTAATCTCTTTCTTGCTCCCCTTGCACTTCTTATTCAACAGTCGGGTATTTCAGCTTTCTTTTACGCAGATGACATTCTCTTACTCCATCACACTTCTTCCTCCTGTCCTGATCTCACCCCTCTGAACTCTTGTCTTTCCTCTGTTGCAGATTGGCTCACCTCTAACTGTCTTCATCTTAACCTCACAAAGACCCTTGCTATCTGGTTCACATATGGTGCTCCCCCCCCCCCTTCTTTTTCTAACTCCCCAGTTCCATTAGTTTCTACCTTCCGGTATTTAGGCATTCACTTTGACTCGGATCTCTCCTTTCATTCTCACATCTCTCATATTACTAAAACCTCTTTCTTTTTCCTTCGACAAATCCGTTCTATCCGCCCTTTTCTCTCCCCTTCTGCTCTGACCACGTTAGTACTGTCTTTAGTTATGTCACGGGTGGACTTTTCTAATGCTTTGTTTCTTGGTCTCCCCAAAGATCAGGTGAATCGGCTCCAGAGAATACAACATACCGCTGCACGTCTCATCACTCATTCTGCTCTACGAGATCATGTCACTCCCTTACTTTTTCACCTCCATTGGTTGCCGGTCCCTTTTCGCTCTCAATTTAAACTGTTGACTTTACTCCATAAAGTCTATCACACTGGTATCCCATCTTATTTGTCTGACCTCCTATCTTTTCACTCCCCCCGTTACACTCCACGTTCTTTCCATCTTAACCGCCTTGCCCTTCCCCCACCTTCCCGCGCTCACCTTCAGTTCACGCGTCTGTCTGCTTTCTTCTTTGCTGGTCCCGCACATTGGAACTCTCTTCCCCCTTCCCTCCGACTGGAACCACAATTCACAATTTTCAAGAAAAATCTTAAAACTCATCTCTTTTCATTGGCCTTCAATATCCCTTCCCCTTTTGTGTGAATCTACTCCTGCTGTACCTACCCACCTATTGTATCCTGTCTTGTGTTCTCTGCATACCAGCTTCTATCCTACACCAATTGTATATTTCCTTTCTTTTCTGGCTTGCCCAAAGTTTTATGTAATATGTTGCCCAAAGTTTATGTAATATGTTTATGATTTGTATAAATTATGCTACGTATTTTATAATTTTACTTGTATAATTTTATTCTATGTATTTTATGAATTTTTATGTATTTTATCAATTGTACACCGCTTTGATTACCCAGAAAGGCGGTCATATCAAATAAATAAACCTAAACCTAAACCTATAACGTCTATTTCGACAATTTCCAGTCGCCATCTTTTTTCTTTAATTTGTCAATCGTTTAAATCTGTCTTTTTGAATTTTTTAATAATTTATATGCTATGAGAGGTTCTCACTTTTTTTGGGCCACCCTGTATATATATATTTATATTCCCTTGTTCCTTAAGGGCTCACAATCTACGTTATCATATCTGAGGTAACGGAGGGTTAAGTGGCTTGCCCAAGGCGACAAGGAGCTCCTGTAGGACTAGAAACCCCTGTCCTTCCAGCCCAAGACTGCTGTCCTCTAGTGGGATTCAAACCTCTAAGGATTGAGGCAACTTTCCCCAACCACTAGGGCACTGGTCCCCTAAAACATAGGGAGGAGCATATATATCATACATAGAAACATGATGGTAGAAAAATATCACATGGCCTATCTAGTCTGCCCTTCCATATCAACTACAACAGTCACCTTTTTTTCTCCTCTGTGTTTGTCCCATGCTTTTTTTGAATTCAGACACCGTCATCTCTATCACCTCCACTGAGAGACTATTCCATGCATCTACCACTATTTCCGTAAAGAAATAGTCTCAGAAATAATACACAGAAATATCTCTTTTCATCCTCATTCTATGTCCCCTTGTAGCAGAGCTTCCTTTCAATCAAAAGAGGCTCTCCTCCTGTACATTTATATCACGGAGGTATTTAAACATCTCAATCATATCACCTCTATCCTGCCTTTCCTCTAGCAGGGGTTCTCAACCCTGTCCTCGGGACCCACCGAGCCAGTCGGGTTTTCAGGATAACCACAATGAATATGCATGGGAAACATTTGCATATAATGGAGGCAGTGTATGCATATCTCTCTCATACATATTCATTGTGGTTATCCTGAAAACCTGACTGGCTAGGTGGGTCCCGAGGACAGGGTTGAGAACTCCTCTCTAAAGTATACATATTAAGATCCTTAAGTCTGTCCTCATATGCTTAATAAGTGCAGCACTATATGAAAAAAATGGGATGTAAGAAGAGAAGGAAAGGGCAGACAAGCTGGAAACACTGAGGCTCGAATGAGCAAGTTAAAAGGGGCAATTACAAAATTCTATCAGTATTTAATGGAGGGAGAGTTTCAAAAATATACTTTTATGAGGACGTGGAAAGTAGACATATGGAAGAATTAGACACAGAAAAAAGTGGAGGCGGGTGTCTGAGGAGGTGAGCAAGATATCTATCTCCACTTACAAAATAAAATGCATACAAAGCATAGTTACTCACCTGTAGCAGGTGATCTCTGGGAACAGCAGGAATTTAGTGTTCACATATGGGTATCGTCGGTACCAACGGAGCCTGCGCGGGAACGCTCCCCAGCGTCAAATAGGAAAACTTTTGGAAGCATCACACAGCACCTGCGTGCTGCCTTCCCGCCTTTCCCAACTGTCCCTCTCCAGTTGAGTTTAAAGCTGAGACAAAGAGAGAGAGAGGGAAAGGGAAAGAGACAGAGAGATACAACTCCTAGGGGAGGTGGGTGGGTTGTGAAGACTAAATTCCTGCTGTTCCCGGAGATCACCTGTTACAGGTGAGTAACTATGCTATCTCCAGGAACAAGCAGGAATGTAGTCTTCACATATGGGGACTCCCTAGCTGAAGATGCCAGGGAGAAACCCCAGAAGTTGTGTGCCCTTGAGAAAGGGCTCCACTCCCCCCCATGGATCTCTGGCATCCTACCAGGGATGGTGAGTAGGAGTTGATTAAGTATGGAACAGGTGTTGAAGAACAGCCTGACCAAACAAGGCATCCAGGAGGAAGTCCTTGTCTAAGCAGTAATGGGCTGTGAAGGTATGAACCGAGGCCCAAGTAGCTGCTCGACAGATGTTGTCGATATGTTTATGTTTATTGAGTTTGATATACCGCCCTTCAGGGGAAACAGAGCGGTTTACAATGTACAAATAATCCAAAAAGCAACAGGCTAGAGAAGAAGAAAAGGAAGTTACAATCTTAAACAAAGCCAGAGGAGGAGAGGGTATAACACGAGACTTAGAATAAAAAACTTACAGGAAAGGGGAGGGAAGGTCAAAGGCGAGGGAAAAGAGGTGGGTCTTCAGGTTACACTTAAAAGTAGGATGGTGGGGCTCGAGACGAAGGGAGGGGGTGGGAGGGAATTCCAAAGGGAAGGGCCTGCAAAGAAAAAAGCTGAGGAGCGTGTGGACTGGAGGTGTGCAAGGGAGGGAGAGGGGAGGGTGAGACGGCTGAGGTAGAATGAACACAGACACAGAGTGAAGATGAGCCATAGAGGTTGCCATGGCACTCACATTGTGAGCGGTGACATGGCCTTCAAGAGGAAGGTTCTTACTCTCATAGGCAAAAGAAATACACTGTGCAATCCAGCTGGACAGTGTTCTTTTGGAGACTGGAAGTCCCAAATGACCAGGATCAAAAACAACAAAGAGTTGAGAGGACTTTCTATGTTGCTGTGTCCTTTGCAAGTAAAAGGCCAAAGCCCTTTTACAGTCCAAAGTATGAAGATTCCTTTCTGCATTTGAGGCGTGAGGCCTTGGGAAAAATACAGGAAGGTAAACCGCTTGGTTTAAATGAAAAGGTGATACCACCTTTGGCATAAAGTGTGGATGAGTCCTAAGGACTACCTTATCATGATGGAACCTTGTATAAGGAGGATCAGCCACCAACGCTTGCAATTACTGATGCGATGTGCTGATGTGATTGCAATAAGAAAGATGACCTTCCAGGAAAGGAATTTCAAAGAGGTAGTAGCTAATGTTTCAAAAGGCAGCTTCATGAGCTGACCAAGAACCAGATTTAAGTCCCATACCACCGGTGGTGGCTTAATGGGAGGCTTAGTTAAAAGAAGGCCTCTCATAAATCTCGCTATGAGAGAGGATGAGAGGAAATAGGTTGTCCATATAGAGGCTTGAAAGAAGCTGCAATAGCACTCAAATGAACTCTCACTGAATTGGTCTTAAGCCCTGTATTAGGCAAATGAAGGAGATACTCCAGTAATGATTTCAGAGGTATCGCAAAAGGGTCAAGACCCTTCTGCGAGCACCATATGGTAAACCTTTTCCACTTGAAAGCATAAGAGCGTCTTGTGGAAGGTTTCCAGGAAACAAAGATATCCTTTAGCTGCTGAGAGAGGTTAAGACCATGAGGTTCTAGGCTTTCAGCAACCAGGCCCTGAGATGGAGAGAGCCTGGGGATTGGGATGCCAAAGCATCCCATCCTCCTGGGAAAGGAGACCTGGAGCAGATCCTAACTCCAGAGGCGGAGCTTCAGAGAGATGCAGGAGCAGAGGGTACCACATTTGCTGTGGCCAATGTGGAGCTATGATAATCATATGACCTCTGTCTCTCTGAAGCTTGAACAGGGTTTTGGGAATTAGGGGAATGGGTGGAAAGGCATACAGAAAGTCCTGGCCCCAATGGAGGAAAGCATCCCAGGCCTGACAATCCTGAGCCAGAATTCTGGAACAGAACCGGGGAAGTTTGGCATTCAGCGGACTTGCAAAGAGGTTTATGTCTGGGGTTCCCCAAATTTGAAAAGATTTGGCCACCTGGTCTGCATGGAGAGACCATTCGTGTGGAAGCCAAAATCGACTGAGTGTGTCTGCCCAAGAGTTTTGAATGCCTGGAAGATACACCGCAAGGAGATGAATCTGATACTGTCTGGCGAGGGCCCATAGTCGCAAAGCTTCACTGCAGAGTGACAGAGAGCCTGCTCCGCCCTGCTTGTTCACATAGAACATGGCTACCTGATTGTCTATTTGAACTAGGACTGTCTTGTAGCTGAGCTGGGTGTGGAATACTCGAAGAGCAAGGAAGATTGCTCTGAGTTCCAGGAGATTGTTGTGTAGATAGGTCTCCTATGGAGTCCAAGTACCCTGGGTAGAGAAGCCTTGCAGGTGGGCTCCCCAACCCACCTGTGAGGCATCTGTTGTCAGAGTGGATTGGGGTGGGGGTTGTTGGAAAGGGGACCCCACCAGAAGGTTTTGGGGCGATTGCCTCCATTGGGGAGACAAAATAAGACGATCTGAGTTTGTTATTTTGTCTGACAGACAACCTGATGCCTGAGTCCATTGAGTGGATAAAGTCCACTGGGCTGACCTCATATGGAGGCGAGCATAAGGAACCACATGCACGATGGATGAGATGTGGCCTAGCAATTGTAACATTTCCCGAGCAGTGAGGTGAGGCTTTAGCACTGTTCGAGAAGCTAACTGCAGAATGCGAAGGCAGCGGGCTGTGGAAGATAGGCCCTTGTCTGTCTGGTATCCAGCAGAGCTCCTATAAACTCTAGAGACTGAGTGGGAGCAAGGTTGGATTTTGGGAAGTTTACGACAAGTCCCAAATACTGAAGGATGCGCATTGTGCGAGAGAGAGAAATCCTGGCCTCTGGCTCTGAAGGGGCTCAAATGAGCCAGTCGTCTAAGTAAGGGAAGACGAATATTCCTAGGGTGAGAAGAAATGCTGCCACCACAGCCATGCATTTTGTGAACACCCTTGGTGCCGAGGCCAGGCCAAAAGGAAGAACCCTGTATTGGTAGTGCGTCCCTTGAAATAGAAAGCGAAGGAACTTTCGATGAGTTGGATGGATGAGAACATGAGTGCACGCATCCTTGACATCTAGAGAACAAAGCCAATCCTGACTCTGAAGGTATGGCAGCAGAGTTCCTAGAAAAATCATTTTGAACTGCTCTTTGAACAGGAATTTGTTCAATTTTCTGACATCCAAAATGGGTCTGTGTCCTCCTGTTTTCTTTGGAATAAGTAAATAGGGGGAGTAGAACCCTGTACCCTGTTGGAGAATGAGTACCTTTTCTATTGCACCCTGGGCAAGAAGCAGAGTGACCTCTTGACCTAACTGGGCATTGAGAGAGGTCTGAGAATTGAACTGTCTTACCATTGTAGGAGGGGGCAAGCTGAGGAAATGAAGCTTGTACCCCTCTCTCACAATGGACAAAGTCCAATTTTCTGCTGTTATCTGCCCCCATCTGGGGGCAAAATGACATAACCTTCCTGGAATGGTGGAAGGTTCTGAGCCGTTCAGGGCCAGGAAGGCAAAGTTCTCTAGATAGGAGTCAAAGCACCTGTGGAGGCTGAGTCTGCTGAGCCGGTTGAGGCTTAGCAGCTTTTGTTTTTCTTTGCCTAGGTTGTTGCTGCTGTCCCTTTTGGGCAGACTGACCTAAACGATGCCCCTGCTGGGTATAGGAGGAGTAAAACTTCTTCTTACTGAAGAATGGTTTCTTGGAGGATTTTTCCTTGCAAGATCAGGTGTAGATTTATACAATATATCCAAGGTGATATTGTCAGCATCTATCTCATTAGCTTTTTCCTGCCAATTCTTGCCAAAGAGCTTCTCTCCTGTGCAAGGAATATTCCCAAATTTATCCTGTACCCAAAGTTCCAAGTCAGATACCTGGAGCCAGGCAATCCTACGTGCACCTATGGCAATAGTAGAGGTTCTGCTTAGGCACTCAAAGCAGTCAAAGGCTGCACGATTTACAAACTTGGAAACATCCTGAGCATGTTTGGCAAGGGCAAGGTAATTCTGCCTCTTATCAGGAAGGAGAGGGCTCATAAGCTCTAAATCTCCTGTGACCTCCTTAAGGAACATTCCCATATATAATATATAGGAACTGATCCTAGCAGAAAGCATGGAAGCCTGGAAGGTTCGACGTCCAAAGGCGTCAAGAGTCCTACACTCACGTCCTGGAGGATTAGATGCATGTCTTTTTGCACTTTTGATCCTTCTCATAGCTGATTCCACCACCATGGAATGGTGTGGTAACCCAGGACAAGGAGGAACCCGATACATGGTGTCGAGTCTTCAAGAGTGAAGAGAAGTGGTTATGCAAGATCTCATGAATAGGTAAGGTAGCTGCCTCCTTGGGAGCTTTAGGGTATTGCAGGATTTCCAATTCCTTTGCCCTGGGCTCTTTTTCAGGAGCCACTGAGATGGGAAGACCTCGAGCCACATCTCTGATAAAATCCTAAAAGGACATATCCTCTGGAGGAGACATCCTACGCTGAGGAGAAGAAGAATCCTCAGGAAGAAGTACTCTGGTATCGGCAGAGCTTTCAGAGTCTTCAGACTCATCCGAGGATTCAAAGTATCTCCGATCCGGGTGATCGTGCAAGGCACGGTACCATTACCGATCGAAGTTGGCATCGGAGGGGTCCAGTACCGACTTGTCGATACCGGATGAATAAGCATGACTCAGTCCCGGTAGAATACCTGCCAATGTCGATGAAGTCGGTACTGGTACCGAGGTCGGTGCTGGTAACGGTTGAATTGTCTGAAGCGGTTTCAAGGGCATTGAGGCCATGAGAAGAGCCGCCAGACTGCATTCAATAGCCAAAAACCTCTGGTCTATCGACGCTGCCAATGCTTGGGTATGAGTACCGGATGAAGCAGCCGGTACCCCAGAGCATGGCACCAGTAGTTCTGCCGAGGTTGGGGCCTCGAAAACATCCTGGAGCCCCGGATAATGCTTTGGAAGTCGAAGCCTCCCGCAGGGGCAATTTTGCTGGTACAAGTCCCTCAAGGGCAACGCCAGAAGCATCTCTATGCTTAGAAGGAGATCTACCCTTTGAGGATCGGCTAGATTTATGTTTAGTTACCTGAGATCCATGGGAGGAAGACAAAACCCTGGAAGACGTCGATGCCACAGAGGCTGCATCGGAGGAAAAAGGGTGCTAAGTTTAGCAGCTCGGTTCTGCCGGCCCCTCTTGGACATCATCCCACAGGCAACAGACTCCGAAATAGAGTGGTCAGGACCTAAACATTTGAGGCACAACTCATGGGTGTCGGTGACGGAGATGGTACCGCCACACTTGGAACACTTTTTAAAACCCGAAGCAGGTTTTTCCATTTTAAAGGAAAAGTTGGGCCTAGTGCCCAAAATGGCGCGTGGCACCTGAAGGAGAAAATAGCTGGAAGAGACTCCAGAAGAAAGGGCTTGTTTGTTTGTTTTTTAAAAGGAAAGAAGAACCAGCGGAACCGGTATAGCGTCGAGGGAAAGCAGACGCAACCACAAAAAAGAAGAATAAAAGGGAATATTTTCTGCGGTGACAGGATGTGCGACCTGTCTGCTCCACGGAAAACGAAGAACTGGAGAGGGACAGTTGGGAAAGGCGGGAAGGCAGCACGCAGGCGCTGTGGGATGCTCCCAAAAGCTTTCCTATTGGATGCTGGGGAGCGTTCCCGCGCAGGCTCCGTCGGTACCGACGATACCCATATGTGAAGACTACATTCTTGCTTGTTCCTGGAGATGATACTTTACAGATGGTTTTACACGCTGGATCAATTGAAGAGGATATTCCCTATGATGGAAGATTTTTGTTGGAAGGGGTGTGGAGACAGGGGGAGCTTTATACATATTTGGTTGAGTTACCATATTATAAAGCAATTCTGGGAAAAGAATTTTAGAAACAGAAATACGAAACAGGAATTACGGTACCGCTTTGCCCCAAATGGTCAATGTTGAGCCTGTATCCAAAAAGGCTGCAAAGAAGAGTGATGCAGATGGTGATGGTGAAAGAGTGGTGCAAAACTGCATCTTATTGGCTTGATCGAGATGTAGCTGGTTAACACAATTGGTCTCTCACTACCAGCCCTCTTTCCCCTGGCTATTCCTTCTTTTCCCTCCACCACGAGCAGTGATGTGGTGGTGGTCTCACCTTATTCTTTTCCCCTTCTCTGGTTTCAGTGACCTGTCACAATTCTGCTGTTTCCTCTTTGTTAGAAATCCTTGTGGCAAAAATCTCTACGGATCATTTTTCCTTCTTACCCCCTCCCCCCACCCCATCTCCTTGGAGTCCTTGCATGCCCTCTACAACTTCATCTCCTCTTTTTACGATTCAGCTATTGTAATTGGGGGACTATAATCTTCACACCTCTCCCCCCTGCCAAATATTTTCTAGCTTTCCTTGTTTCTCTGGGCTTATGGCAATTTGCTACTTCCCCTAACCATGTTGCTGGGCATGTCCTTGATTTGCTTATTAGCTCTCCCGCTCTCTCCACTCCATCACTCTCTGCAATCCCTCTTCCCTGGGTCTGATCATTATCTCATTACCTTTTCCCTTCGCTAGGAGCCCTCTTCCTGCCCCTGCACTTCCGTAGTGTCAACACCTTCATAAATTCACTCCAGACTCTTTTGTAGCCAATTGCCCTTCTTTTCCCCTAGATTTCCCTCAATGTCCTCTTGACGAACCACCTCATCTTTTCATCTCTGCAATGTCCTCTAGTTTTGATCACGTTGCTCACCTTAGATCTTCCTCTTCTCAATCCTGGTGTCATCTTGGGTTTCAAATTCTACAGCGCCAGGTTCACTATCTGGAGTACTGTTGGCATAAATCACGGTCTCCCTCTCTGCTTTCTTCTTTCCAGCATGCTTTCTGCCATTAACACATCACTGTTACTAAAGCTAAGCAGTTTTAGTATTCTTCACTGGTTCACCAAGACACCTCTTTCTCTCACCTCTATTACATTTTACACACCCGAATGATCCCCCTGTTGCGCCCTCTCCTACTTCATCTATTCCCCCCCCCCCCCTCCAGACTTTTGTTAGTGCCTTCCATCAGAAACTCACTTTTTTTTCAGTCTTCCCTGCCTCCTGATGACCCTGGCCTTCCCCTGACTCCCAACTCCCTCTCCTGCCATCACCCTTTCCGTTCTTTCCCCTCCCAGTTTTTCTGAACTATCACACATCATTGCTTCTTCTCACCCTACCACTGCCCCTTTTGATCCATTACCCTCTCGACTCTTAAGCTTCCCAGCAATTTCCATCTTCCGCAGATCTTTTCGATCACACTTATATCTGGCCTATTTCCATCTTTGTGGAAGGAAGCCATTATTCTTCATCAACTTAAACCTGCTGCTACGGATTCTACTGACACTCTTAATTATCATCCTAGCTGCCTTCTTCCCTTCCTCTCTAAGGTCACCAAAGCTTGGTTGCACGTCAGCTTCAAGATTTCCCTCTTTCTGCTCATGCTCTTCGTCTCAGACTGACTTTCATCCCTCTCTCTTGACCGAACATTTTTTGGTGACTATTATCTTCACATTGTCCTGGATTCACATCATCAGGTTCTTCTTGTTTCTCTCAACCTCACTGCGGCTCTTAACTTGGTTAATCACTCTTTCCTTCTTTCCCAGTTTGCCTCTAATGGTGTCTCTGTGTCTGCTCTTAACTAGTTTCGTTCCTCTCTTTCTGGTCACTCTTACAGGGGTTGCCTCGTCCTCTCAGCTTTCTGTCCCATAATCTCTCCACCACGACGTTCAACAGGGTTCTGTTCTCGATCCTATTCTCTTTAATGTTTTCTTAGCTCCCCTTGCCTTCCTTATTGAATCCCTAGATATTGTTTTCTTTATCTACGCTGATGATATTCAGCTCCTATTTTGTTTTCATGCTTCCTCCCCCTTGGTCATTTCACAAGTTTCTCAAAAGCTTGATGTCCAGGCACTGTTCAATGTATTTGTGAGTGATATTGCTGAAGGACTGCATGGAAAAGTTTATCTTTTTGCAGATGACACGAAAATTTGCAACAGAGTGGACGCCCCTGAGGGAGTGGATAACATGAGGAAAGATCTACAAAAACTGGAAGAAAGTCTAATGCTTGGCAGTTAAGATTTAATGCGAAGAAGTGCAGTGTCATGCACTTAGGAAGCAGAAATTCAAGGGAAATGTACATGATAGGGGGGCGAGAGGTTGGCGTGCACGGACCAGGAGAAGGAACTTGGTGTGATTATTTCTGCGGATCTCAATGTGGCAAAACAGTGCGACAAGGCAGTGGCAAAAGTCAGGAGGATGCTGGGCTGCATACAAAGAGGAATTACTAGCAGAAAGGAAGAGGAACTAATGCCACTAATAAGTCACTGGTGAGGCCTCACTTGGAATACTGTGTTCAGTTTTGGAGACCATATCTTGCAAAGGATATAAAAAGACTGGAAACTGTTCAGAGGAAGGCGACCAAAATGATTTGGAGCCTGTGTCACAAGCCTTGAAGACCTAAACAGGGCCGTACCGATGGCGAAATGCGCCCTGTTCGACTTACACATCGGGCGCGCCCCGCCCCTCCCCCCCCACACCCATCTAGCCACTTTATGGGGGCAGGAGAGAAGAGGCACGCTCCTGACGTGCAAGCCGCCTGCTGCCGGCATGCTAAGCAGGTCTGGTCCCTCCCGGAGAGACCAGACCTGCTTAGTGTGCCAGCGGGAAGACTTCAGGGGCGCATTTCAGCTCTCTGGCATTGCCTACCGCAACAGCAGAGAGCCAAAATATTCCCCTGAAGTCTCTGCACCCTGTGCGGCCGCACTGCTCGCACAGGGCTCGGTATGGTCAGGGACCTAAATACGTACACTCTGGAGAAGAGGAGGGACAAGGGAGATATGATTCAGACCATTAAATACTTAAAGAGAAATAATGAACAAACAAACCTCTTCCAAAGATGAGGAAGCTGTAAAACTAGAGGGCATAACATGAAGCTGCAAGGGGATAAATTGAAAGGCAATGTCAAGAAATGCTTTTTCACTGAAACGGTGGTGGATGCTTGGAATGCCCTCCCGATGGAAGTGGTGGGGGCAAATAAGAACATAAGAACATAAGATATGCCATACTGGGTCAGACCAAGGTCCATCAAGCCCAGTATCCTGTTTCCAACAGTGGCCAATCTAGGTCATACGTACCTAGCAGTTTCCCCAAAAGACACAGGTTCCACAATGCTTGTACTGGGTCAAGCATTGATATCCTGGGTCCCTTCTTAATAATGGTTAATGGACTTTTCCTCCAGGAACTTGTTCAAACCTTTTTTAAACCCAGCTACACTAACAGCCTTAACTACATTCTCCGGAAACAAATTCCAGAGTTTGATTACACGTTGAATGAAAAAATATTTTCTTTTATTAGTCTTAAATAGTTTACCCTGTAGCTTCATTGCATGTCCCCTAGTCTTTCTATATTCTGATAACGTAAACAATCGATCTACGTTTACCTGTTCCACTCCGTTCATTAATTTATAGACTTCTATCATAACTCCCCTCAGCCGTCTCTTTTCCAGGTAAAAGAGCCCTAACCTTTTTAGCCTTTCTTCATAGGAGTATCCTTCCATCCCCTTTACCATTTTGGTGGCTCTTCTCTGAACCTTTTCTAATAATGCTATATCCTTTTTAAGATAGGGCGACCAGAATTGCACACAATATTCAAGGTGCGGTCTCACCATGGAACGATATAGAGGCATTATAATATCTTTTGTTTTATTTTCCATTCCTTTCCTTATGATACCTAGCATTCTATTTGCTCTCTTGGCCGCCGCTGCACACTGGGCCGAGGGTTTTAACATGTTATCCACAATGACGCCTAAATCTTTTTCTTGTGTGGTGGTTCCTAAAGTGGAACCTTGCATCGTGTAACCATAGTTTGGGTTGTTCTTCCCTAGGTACATAACTTTGCACTTGTCCACATTAAATTTCATCTGCCATTTTGATGCCCAGTCTTCCAATTTATCAAGATCCTCTTGCAATTTTCCACAATCCTCTTGGGTTTTAACAACTTTAAATAGTTTTGTGTCATCTGAAAATTTGATAACCTCACTCGTTATTCCACTTTCCAGGTCATTTATGAATATGTCAAAAAGCAGAGGACCCAGCACAGATCCCTGGGGTACACCACTATTCACCTTTCTCCATTGGGAAAATTGGCCATTTAGCCCTACCCTCTGCTTTCTATCTTTTAACCAGTTTCTGATCCACAGTAGTACACTGCCTCCTATCCCATGACTCTTTAGTTTTGCCAAAAGTCTCTGATGAGGGACCTTGTCAAAGGCTTTCTGAAAGTCCAGATACACTATATCAACCGACTCACCTTTGTCCACCTGCTTATTCACACCTTCAAAAAAACATAACAGATTAGTAAGGCAAGATCTTCCTTGTCTAAAGCCATGTTGGCTGTCTCCCATTAGGCCATGACTATCTAAATGCTGAATAATTTTATTCTTTATGATGGTTTCTACCATTTTTCCCGGTACTGACGTCAAGCTTACCGGTCGGTAGTTTCCCGGATCACCCCTGGAACCCTTTTTAAAAATTGGTGTTACATTGGCTATCCTCCAATCTTCAGGAATTAGAGATAATTTTAATGATAGTTCACAGATTACTAATAGCAGGTCTGCAATCTCATATTTCAGTTCTTTCAACACCCTTGGATGTATACCATCCGGCCCAGGTGATTTGCTACTCTTCAGTTTATCTAATAGTTGTAAAACATCTTCCCGATGTATCGATATTTCCTTCAATTCTTCCGCACCTTTAAATACCACTTCAGTCATGGGTAACATCCCTATATCTTCCTCAGTAAAGACCGAAGCAAAGAATTCATTCAGTCTCTCTGCTATCGCCTTGTCACCTCTTAGTGCCCCTTTAACGCCTCTATCATCTAATGGACCAACTGACTCTCTCACAGGTTTTTTGCTGCGAATGTACTTGAAAAAATCTTTATTTCGCGTTTTTGCTTCCGCAGCAAGCTTCCTCTCAAATTCTCTCTTTGCCTGCTTTATCAATGCCTTGCATTTGACTTGCCAGTGCTTGTGTTGTTTCCAGGTTTCGTCGTTTGGCTCTTTTTTCCATTTCCTGAAAGATGCTTTTTTGGCAACAGCCTCTCTGACCTCACCTTTAAACCATGCTGGCAGTTTTTTTGACTTCCTTCCACTTTTCTTAAAGCGTGGAATAAAGCTGGCTTGGGCTTTCAAGATAGTATTTTTAAACAACACCCAAGCTTGATGTAAGTCTTTAACCTTTGCAACTGCTCCTTTTAGTTTTTTCTTAACTGTTTTCCTCATTTTATCATAGTCTCCCTTTTGAAAGTTAAAAGGTAGCACTGTGGATTTCCTTACTATCCCTCCTCCACTAATTAAATCAAAGGTGATCATGCTATGATCACTATTGCCAAGTGGCCCCAACACCCTTATCTCTTGCACTACATCTGGTGTTCCACTAAGGACTAGGTCTAATATTGCTTCCCCTCTGGTCGGTTCATGAACCAGCTGCTCCAAGAAGCAGTCATTTATTTCATCTAGGAACTTTATCTCCCTAGCATATCCTGCTGTGACACTGACCCAGTCGATACCGGGGTAATTGAAATCACCCATTATTATTACTGCACTGTAACTTTTGCTAGCTTCCTTGATTTCTTTGAGCATTTCATCATCCATTTGTTCATTCTGACCAGGCAGACGATAGTACACCCCCACTGCCATCGCCTTCCCCTTTTTACATGGAATTTCAATCCATAGAGATTCTACAGCAAATTTTGTTTCTTGCAAAACTTTAATCCTTTCTGACTCAATGCCCTCTCTAACATAGAGCGCAACCCCTCCACCAATTTGATCAGCTCTATCATTACGATATAGTTTGTACCCAGGTATCACAGTGTCCCACTGGTTGTCCTCTTTCCACCATGTCTCTGATATTCCAATCATATCTAACCTCTCGTTTAGTGCTATATATTCTAACTCTCCCATCTTGTTTTTTAGACTTCTAGCATTTGCATACAAGCATTTTAGAGACTATATTTTATTCATATTAATTTGGCTATTGGTAGACATGGGTAATTTGGGATCTTTAAGCTCTGTCTGCTCCATACTCGAGGGCATTTGGGATACTTTACTCTTTTTTGGAACCTCTCTGCTTTTTGTAGTATCCTTCAAGGATACATTCTTCCGAACCATGCGCTCTTGGGCGACTGTCGGCTTTCCCCTATTATCTAGTTTAAAAGCTGCTCTATCTCCTTTTTAAAGGTTAATGCCAGCAGCCTGGTTAATGCCTGGTTAATGCCAGTGACAGAATTCAAAATGGCATGGGACAGACAGTGGATCCCTTTACAGCAACAGGATAAAATAAATATAAACTTAACTATCTAATTTCTCAACATACAGGGGTGTCCTACACGGAGCGGTGGGTTCACCCCTAAAACAAAGACATGGGGAGGGGTGGCCTGCACGGAGCAGCAGGTGCACCTAATCTTGACATCTTATTGGGAAGACTAGATGGACCATACTGGTCTTTATCTGCCATCATTTACTATGTTATGTTGTTACTATGTCATCACAGATTAGCTCTCTGACCATGAACTGGTACTTAACACCTCTAAGTCAGTCTCTCTCTTGTTCGCCAATCTTAGCCCACTTTCTTTTCCTGCTCCCCATTCCATTCA
Organism: Ichthyophis bannanicus; assembly: GCA_033557465.1. NCBI lineage: Eukaryota > Metazoa > Chordata > Amphibia > Gymnophiona > Ichthyophiidae > Ichthyophis > Ichthyophis bannanicus. The sequence goes on along the minus strand of CM066035.1, from coordinate 200,326,815 downwards.
TGGTACTCTGCTCCCTTTCCAAACCTCTTAAAATTCTGGGTGTTCTTTTTGATTCTCGGCTTTCCTTCACATCTCCTCGATGGTCTAGGGCTGCTCATGTTCTTTGCCTGATCTGTTCTATATCTATGCTTCTTGATCAATCCTCTATCAGTTTACTTCTCATTTCATTGGTTATTACACGTCTTGATTATGCCAATTCCCTTCTTTTTGGTATTCCCCAGTATCAAATTCTATTACAACTAATCTAAAACACTGCTCTCAGACTCCTTCACAATGCACGCCACCATGATTATGTCACCCCTCTTTTCCTTGCCAAGAACTGGTTCTCTCTCCCTTCCATGTTCAGTATAAGATTCTTATTCTCATTCATCATGCCCTTCTTACTAGTAATCCTCCCTTCTTGTCACAACTTTCCATCTATTCTCCCCTTCATGCCCTCCGTTCCACCATTCAGAGTATCCTGACCATCCCTGGCCCCCATCTGGTTAGCATGTCCCTGGCCCGCTCATTTTCTTTATGCATTATTGCTCCAACCTTTGAATTCAATTATTGTTTGTCTGCTTTAAATCACAGCTAAAGGCTCACCTTTTCACTCTTGCTTTTTCTCCACTCCAACAGCCAATTTGCCTCCTTCCCCTTATGCTTCTTACATATTGTGCTCATACTGCTCTGCAACAGAGGCCCTCCTCCCCTTCTTTTCCACTGTGGTTTTTTCTCCATCCACTGTACTGTGCGCGCTGTTTTGTTTGCCTTCCCTCTTATTTTCTTTTGTAAAGAACCTAGTTGCGATGCTATAGGTGGTACATCAAGCCAAATAAAACTGTAAACTGTAAGACAACAGTATTGCCCAGAAAGCGTAAGTGGCAATTCAAATGTATGCATATTTGTGAAGTGGAAGATCTTACTGATATAAGATGGGGGGGGGGGGAGTGTTCTTTTAGAGAATGAGTGGAAAATGCTGAATGCGTAATTTCAGCTAAGAAGGCATATACTGTAAAGCAGGTAAGCAGAGGGATCTCACTGGAGGATTATTCATAAAGAAGTGATGACTAAATGACTGGGGGAATTATAAAGCGAGATCCTACAGGGGAGGAGGGAAGGGAGAGTTGGGCACTAGTACTGCATAAAGTTAAGAAGGAAATTGTTTTAAAATATGAAAATAATAAACGTCACAAAAATTAAAAAAAAACCTATATCTGCAGTTCCACTAGGGCTCTCACTCAAGGTTTACGTGCCTACTAAAAAAGCACACCTACTTGCCACTGCTTAGCTACTGCAGCTCTTATGGCCAAGCAATAGTCATGCCTTCCTGAACAGCAGATGCACCATAAGATACAGAAGCTGATGGTTCATATGCCAAGTATATTTTTTGTCAAAAAATGACTGAAATGATCCCTTCTCTATCTGATCTTTGATTTGGGGGGGGGATCCAAAACTGAATGAGAAATGCCTTTTCTTTCTTTTTTTTTTTTTTTAATTTATTTTTTTATTAAGTCAGAAATACATAAATACAAGAAAAACAAAATATAAAGAAATGCCTTTTCTTTGGTGAAAACAAGGTTCCTATTACTACACTGTCTTGATCGTTTAATGATAGAAAACTGCAAATGTCTTCAGTACTATGCTAACAATCCTTCACTTGATATTTGATACCTTATTCACTCTACTCCAAAACTGAAACGCTCTAGGTTCTGTACCTCAAGTTTAGCAGAGATTCCATGTCTGAGGTATATTGTTCCAGGTCTGTGCTAAGGCTTTTGACACCTAGACATTAGGCTGCGGTATCCAGCACCTACAAGTCAAATCCCTGATGTGACACTGATCTTTGGTGCCTGCCTCTGGGCACTGAGGTGAGGCATCTACTTTAAGGTGCTGAATGAATAAGTCTATTTTGCTCTTCAGCTGCAATCTCATCTTCCCAGACCATGACGGGAATCTAAAGGCTACTGAATGCAGGGAAAGAGTAGTTACTCACCTGTAACAGGTGTTCTCCAGGAGCAGCAGGAATCAGTCCTCAAATATGGGTGACATCGGCGCCGACGGAACCCTCATGCGGAGCATTTCCTAAGCTTTCAAGGAAAGCCTTTGGGAATGCAGCGTGCATGTGCGGTCCCCTTCCCGCCCATGGGTGCCATCTTGCTCAGTCTGATGACATAGCTAAAAGACAGCAAACAACAAAATGAAGGATATGACTGCAACTCCAGGGGAGGAGGGAGGGTCATAAGGACTGATTCCTGCTGCTCCTGAAGAACACCTATAACTACTCTTTCTCCAATTCCAAGCAGGAAGTCAGTCCTCACATATGGGACTCCCCTGCTCTAGGCTACCAGGAACCCGAAGCTGAAAAATATCTCCCTCTCAAGAGCCTCAGCATTTGTGATAAGAATATCCTCTGAGAACACCCCTGTACGGTAGCCCAACACAAGGGCCGGAGGGTCGGAGTTGCCTAAACCTCAAAGAGATTACAGAGTACAACGTGTCCGAAAGCACTGTCTCTTCAGGACTCTCTCTCCAGGCAGTAATGGGCTGCAAAAGTCTGGCTTGAAGACCAAGTTGCCACCCGGCAGATGTCTGCCAACGGAACAGAACAGAGATGAGCTACTGACGCGGCTTTCGCCATGACACAGTGGGCCGTGACGCGACCCTGCAAGGGGAGGTCGGCTGCCCTGTACGCCCAGGTGATACAATCTGCTACCCAAGTGGACAACGTATGCTTGGAGACAGGTAACCCCATTTTATTAGGGTCAAAGGAGATGAAGAGGTGAGTAGCCCTTCGTTGCTCCCGCGTACGTTCTATGTAAAAAGACAACGCCCTCTTACAGTCCAGGGTATGTAAGACTTTCAGCCCGGCTGGTATGCGGCCTGGGAAAGAAGGTCGGAAGAACCACCTCCTGGTTAAGGTGGAAAGAGGAGACCACTTTTGGAAGGAACTTCGGATGGGTCCGTAGGACCACCCTGTTCCTATAGAACTGTGTGTAGGGTCTATCAGAAACCAGAACTTGTAGTTCACTCACATGTCTGGCCGAGGTAAGAGCCACCAGGAAGAGCACTTTCCAAGAAAGGAAGCGCAAATGGCAAGTAGTCATTGGCTCAAATGGTGGGCAAGTAAGTTGCTGCAAGACCACGTTCAAATCCCACTCAGTCGCCGGTGGATGAACCGGAGGCTTGAGAAGAAGCAGACCTCTGAGAAATCGGGACACCAAGGGGTGAACCAACAGAGACTGTCCTTCCACCGATGAGTGGTGCGCTGACAGAGCACTGAGGTGGACCCGAACAGAGTTAGACTTAAGGCCTAGGTCTGACAGGTGAAGTAGATACTGCAGTACTACTGGCACAAGGCAAGAGAAAGGATCTTCATTGCGCTGAGCACACCATACCGTAAACCTACGCCACTTGAGAGCATAGGGACTTTCTGGTGGACTGTCTCCTAGAGGCCAAGACCACCTCCTCAACCTCCTTAGGTAGAAGTAAGGGAGCTAGCACTATTCTTTCAGCAGCCAGGCCATCAGATTGAGGGATCTGAGATTGGGGTGCAAAAGGGAACCCTGATCTTCAAACAGGAGATCGTGCTGCAACCCCAGAGGGAATGGAGTTTCCACCGCAAACTGCAGCAGAAGTGGAAATCACGGCTGCCTCGGCCATCTGGGGGCTACCAGAATCACTGAGGCCTTGTCCTGGAGAATCTTGAACAGAGATTGGGCCACCAGGGGCGTGGGAGGAAAAGCATATAGGAGGCCCGTAGACCAAGAGATCAGAAAAGCATCTGCTGCCATCCTCTGGGAATGCGGCTGTCAGGAGCAAAACCTGGGTAGCTGACGGTTCAGTGGACTTACAAAAGATCGATGGATGGAAGTCCCCAGCGGAGGAAGATCTGCTGGACCACCCATGGATTCAACTGCCATTCGTGAGGCTGGAGAATCCAGCTTAGCTTGTCTGCTAGGAAATTCCCCTGACCAGGTAAACTGCTTTGAGAAACATGCCTTGTTTGACTGCAAAGGAGCAAAGGGCCAGCAGCTCCTGACACATAGGAGCCTGGACCCCACGCCCCCTTGTTTGTTCACATAGAACATTGCCACCTGATTGTCTGTCTGAACTAGGACAGACTGGTGAGAGAGGGCATGAGAAAAAGTCTGTAGAGCTAAGCGGATTGCTCGCAGCTCCAAAAGATTGATTTGCTGCGTGGCCTCTCGAGGAGACCACAGGCCTTGAGTGCACGTGCCCTGGCAATGTGCACCCCAGCCCTTTAAGGAAGCATCGGTCGTCAGCACCCTTGTGTATGCTGGCGCCTGAAAAGGTACCCCCCCTGAGAAGGTTTGGAAGATGTAGCCAACACTGTAAGGAGTCCAGAAGTGGTTTGGACACCTTTATTCTGTCTTGGAGGTCGCCTGTGGCCTGCGTCCACTGATCTCTGAGGCACCACTGAGCAGCCCGCATGTGTAGATGGGCATTTGGAGTCACATGTACCGTGGATGCCATGTGGCCCAGGAGCCGCAGGTATTGCCTGGCGGAGACACGAGACTTGCTTTGGAACTGGGTGGCCAAGTCTATCAGTCTGTGGGCCCTGTCTTTGGGCAAGTAAGCTCTTGCCTGAAGGGTGTCTAAGCTTGCCCCTATAAACTCTAGGTTCTGAGAGGGGAGCAAAGTGGACTTTGCGTAGAGGGGCAGAGGTTAGGCCAAAGGGAAGTACCCTGTACTGAAAATGGTTTCCTCCCACCACAAATCTGAGATATTGTCTGTGGTCTGGATGAATGAAGATGTGAGTATAAGCATCCTTTAGATCTAAGGAGCATAGCCAGTCTCCCTGCTGGAGGTAGGGCAGCAGTATCCCAAGGGTAATCATCTTGAACTTTTCCCTCTCCAGAAACTTGTTTAAGTTTCGCAAGTCTAGGATAGGCCGGAGGCCTCCTGTCCTTTTTGGTACCAGGAAGTACCTGGAGTAGAAGCCTTGCCCTTCCAGGTGGTGAGGCACCGGTTCCACCGCCTGTTCCTTTAGAAGACATGCGAACTCCTGAAGGAGAAGGTTCCTGTGTAGAGGGAGTCTTGGAGGCTCCCCTGGGAAGTAGGAGGGGGGTAGCTGTGGAAGTGGAGCATGTAGCCCTTTTGGACTATGCTCAGTACCCAGGTATCCCCTGTGATGGCTGGCCACCTGTAGGTATACAGGGTCAGCCAACCTCCTGTGCTGAGTGGAGCCACCGGCGGAGAAGAGGCTATGCTGTGGGAGTCAAAACACCGCTCCCTGCTGTGCAGGAGCCAGAGCAGGTGGCTTGGGGTTCTTCTGCCTACGGGGCCCATGCCCCTGCCCCTTGGCCTGCTGGCCCTGTTGGGAAGCTGGAGAGGCCTGATATTCCAGGTAGGATTTGTAGGCAGCACCCTTCCTTGGGAAAAAGGGCTTCTTTCCCGAGCCCTTCTTTTTTTGAGAAAGGGCAGAAGTCTTTCTGGACAGCCTTGTCCTGGTGAGAGTCTCAGTCTCGATTTCTGCAGCCTTTTCAGTCATGGGCTTACCGAATAGGTTGTCACCTCGGCACAGGACTTCGACCAACTTATCCTGCACCCATGACTCCAGGTCCCATGACTGTAGCCAGGCCTGACGGTGTGCACCGATGCCGGCCACGGCTACCCAGGCCGAAGCCTCGAAGCCATCATAGGCTGCTCGAGAGATAAACTTCGAGCACTCTCGGATCCTTGTCAACAAGGCCTTGAACCTCTGCAAGGGTTCCTCGGAGAGGCCAGCTGAGAACCCGGCCATCTCCATTGCCAGGTCTCTTAGGTACATGCCCATGAACAGCTGGTAAGTTTGGACACGGCAAGATAGCACAGAGCCCTGTAAGCACTTTCTACCAAGGGCATTCAGGTTCCGGGCCTCCCGGCTGGGGGGCACCAAGGAGTGCATCTTTTGAATTGTGCGGTAGCCGCGCCTTTTGGAACCCAGGGCCCTTACAGACTCGATAAATGGAATCAACCCATTTGCTAAGACCCGGCGCCGAGGCCGGTGCCTCCCACATACGGAAGAGCAGCCGTTCCAGCATCGGAGAACCAGTACAGTAAAGGCTTCCTTCGGAGGAAGATCATACTGGAGGGCATCAAGCTCCTTGGCTCGAGGCTCGTCCTCGGCGTCCGCAGGGAATGCCAAAGCCTTGGCCATATCCCTCACGAAGTCCGAGAACCAGGTATCCTCCGGGGGGGGGGGGGACCTTCTCCAAGGCTTGGACTCCGGGGAGTCCGAAGGGACGCATCGGGTCCTGAAGGTGTCTGGAGACTCCTCGTCCTCCGTCTCCCACGCCGACTCCTCCGAGGAGTCATCGAGCGGCTCCGGCTGTGTGGGACTCGGTCCCACCCACCCCGACGCCAAGGGCACCGGCTTCGACAACCTTGGCCCTGCACAGGAGGTTGAGGGGGACCTTGACCGAGGATGAGACTTCATCGACTCGAGGATCGGCTCGGCCTCCAGGGTCGACTTAGAAATCGAGGACCCAGTGGTCTGGGCAGATGCACCAGTCAGACCGGCGATCAGCACCCGCTGCTGTTCCATGAACGCAGCCAAGCTGCTCTCCAAGGCCGTCAGCCTGAGTCCAATGAGAGGAGTCCAAGCTCAGGAGACTCAGCAGCCCCCGACTGCGTCGGGCCCGACGTCAGTTCTCACAGAGCAGAGTCCACCAGGACAACAGAACTTACGTGACTCGGGGACTCCGGCTCCATGCGAGGTAGTTTGGATGGCCTCTCCGACTCTGAGAGCCTGGGGAGGCGGTCAGGGCTCCACCGACGCCGCCCTCACGAGCTTCTTCTTCCTTTTGTGCTCCTGGGTGGGAGATCCCCTTTCAGAGGAACCACAACGGCGCTTGGGGTCAGACTCCCGAGATGTCGAGGCCGGACACGGACTCTGAAAAATTCTTGCACGTTGATGCTGACGGCTCCGAAGTGCCTTCGACGACATTTTGCCGCACGGGCCACAGACCAGCGGGTCATGGTCGGGCCCGAGGCATCGGAGGCAGCAGTGATGTGTGTCGGTGAGAGACAAGTTTCTTGCACCCATCACATTTTTTGAACCCGCTGGCAGCCATAGGGGGGAAAAAGGGCCCCTGCAAGGTCAAAAGACCAGGCTGCCAGTGAAAATAACAAAAAAGGCACGAAAGCTAGTCACAAAGGCCATAAAACGAAAAAAGAAATTCCAGACTCGGTACTGGTGTACAGAGTCCAGGCGGGAAGGGGAACCGGCGTCGAACCGGATGATAAAAAAAAAAAAAAAAAAGAAAAACACAGAAAAAAATCTACTTTTCCCAGGGGACACGAATTCACGTCCGTTGGGCTCCGCAGAAAAAGAAAGACTGAGCAAGATGGCACCCTTGGGTGGGAAGGGGACCGCGCATGTGCGCTGCATTTCCAAAGGTTTTCCTTGAAAGCTGGGGAAATGCTCCGCACGAGGGCTCCGTCGACGCCGTCACCCATATGCGAGGACTGACTTTCTGCTTGGTCCTGGAGACTATTCCTTTTCTTTGGCCATGATGTTCAGTGCCCTCGGGACAAATATTTTACTTGTTTTTCTTGCAGCAGAAATAAGTATAATGATGATCATATTAATTTTTTTTTTTTTAAGGGGGGGGGGGGGAAATTCACCAACCACAAACAAAAACCCTTGAGCAGTAGAGAGTTAGAAAGTACATCCATTTGGTAGAATAAATAAGAAATAAAAAGATAGCTCTCTTGACTTAAAAGTAATGAAAAAAGCTGAGTGTAACTCCAGTCTGGCTCAATGTCACTCACTTGTTTGTCTTATTCATCCAGCTTGTCAACAGTGGAATATGAGCTATAAAATCTTATCTATTTCTTGCAAAATAATTATCTACTGGAGTTGGACTTGGAATTAGCGCCCAACCTTTCTCAGAAAATCAAGGCAAGTTACATTCAGATACAGTAGGTATTTTATTTTCAACAGAGAGCTTACATTTTAAGTCTGTATCTGAGGCAAAAGGAGAGTTAAGCGACTTGCCCAAGATCACAAGGAGCAGCAGTAGGGTTTGAACCCTGGCTTCCCAGGTTCAAGCCCTCTGCTCTAACCATTAGACTACTCCTATTATTTACCTGTCCGAATTCTACTTATTTGTATAGCACTGCAAGACGTACCTTTTGGTGCTTTAGTGAGACTTTCCTTGAGCACAGTAGGTGGTTGAACTCCAGTAACCTCCTCAGCTTTGGGAACTGCTAACACCTAATCAGGAGTTAGTGGGCCTGATTACCTGAGAGCAGCTGAGGGCCTGCATAAAAGGCTCCAGTGCCCTACCCTGTTCAGGCTTTCCTACAGGAGCTCTCCAGATCAACCAACAGTAAAGATTTAAGGGTTTGTTTTATTATATTAAATTGTTAGCTCTCTGACTGGGAGCTCTTAAAAGGGTTTTTTGTACATTTTTAAAGCAAGGTTACTTTCTTTTTGGTGCTTTAGTGGGACTTTCCTTGAGCACAGTAGGTGGTTGAACTCCAGTAAACACCTCAGCTTTGGGAACTGCTAACACCTAATAAGGTGTTAGTTCCCTCCGTACCCACCCCGACTCCCACCCACCCCTAGCGAGTAGTCTTGCTTTATAGGGCACCTCCCCATTTGACAAAGCACAGAGAATTGGACCAGCACATTTTGAATATAATTAAGGAGATTTAACTGCTTTTTCTCTGAAAGGACAGCTGGGAAACCGGCTGGTACTTGGTAGATCTCTCTCTTTTGCTTTAGCAGATACCTAAGCTCCATGAACAGAACAATGGCTGGGAAAAATCATATCGCTAAAGCTGTTGCCTCCGTTACAGCTTCTACCTCAGTCCAGACAGAGCCCCTAATGCCAGTTGAAGGACTGGTTCCATGTGCAGGGTGCCTGCATGCTGAAGCTCTAAGGAAACAAGTGGAGGAACTCAGAGAGGAGGTGGCGAGACTGAGGAGCATGCAAGACAGTGAGAAGTACATTGATGAGATGCTTCTTGCAGTAACCAAGCTCTCCAGCAGAGGAGAAGATGGGTGCCAACAGAATGTCAATGGTTGGACACAAGTCACCAGGGCCTGCAAAATCACCAATCCAACTTCTCCAGCCCTTGAATTGAAGAACCATTATGCAGCCCTGGAAGTGGAGGTGGTGAAAGCATCCCTGGAAAGGGAAGAACCAGAGCTCAAGTACCCCAAAGTTGCAGAATCAGTGACCACAAGGAAACAAAGGGTAGTGGTGGTGGGAGACTCTCTTCTGAGGGGTACTGAGGCGTCCATCTGCCGACCAGACTTGATGTCCAGAGAAGTATGTTGTCTGCCTGGTGCCAAAATCCACGATGTTACGGAGAGTTTGCCGAGATTCATCAAGCCCACTGACTATTACCCAATGTTGCTAATCCATGTTGGAACAAATGATACTGCCAGGTATACCTCGGAACGTATCAAAAGTGACTTCATGGCTCTGGGACAGAGGGTGAAGCAGTTAGGTGCACAGGTGGTGTTCTCTTCAATCCTCGCTGTTGAGGGTAAAGGCCAAGGCAGAGAGGCTCGCATCCTGGAGATGAATGCATGGCTGCGTGGATGGTGTCATCGAGAGCGTTTTGGTTTCCTAGACCATGGGATGCTGTTTCAAGGGTTGCAGAGCAGAGATGGCATCCATCTGTCCAAGAAAGGTCAACGCGTCTTCAGTAGTAGACTGGCTAATCTACTGAAGAGGGCTTTAAAGTGGATTCGTTGGGGATGGGTGAAGAAAGACCCCAGGTAAGTGAAAGCCCCCAGGTAGGTGATACATTAAATAACTTTATGGAAATGGGTAACAGGGGTAACATATGGAAAGCAGTGTGTATAAATGCCCGTAGCATGGGAAATAAGATCCCTGATGTTGAAGCGTTGGTGGGAGTGGCTGACTTGGATCTAGTGACAGTTACAGAAACATGGTTCACAGAAAGCCATGATTGGGATGTAACTATACCTGGCTATACTTTATTCAGAAAGGAAAGGGTAGGAAGGAGGGGAGGAGGAGTGGCACTATATGTAAAAACTACTATTGAAGCTTTGGAATTACAGAGCTTAAAAGGGAGAGGGGAGGCATTGTGGGTTAAACTAGAAAGAGGGAAAGAGAAATCTATTTACATTGGTGTGATCTACAGACCTCCCTCACAAGAGTAAGAGGTATACAGAGAGTTAATTGAAGACATGAGCAGCATTGCTAGGAAAGCACAGTTACTTACCTGTAACAGGTGATCTCTGGGAACAGCAGGAATAAGTCTTCACATATGGGTACGTCGGTACCGACGGAGCCTGCGCGGGAACGCTCCCCAGCTTCCCAAAAAGGAAAGCTTTTGGGAGCATGCCACAGCGCCTGCGCGCTGCCTTCCCACCTTTCCTAACCATCTCTCAGTTCGAGTTTAAAGCTGAGACAATAAAGAGAGAGAGGAAAGGAAAGATAGAAAAAGAGATACAACTCCTAGGGGAGGTGGGAGGGTTCTGAAGACTTATTCCTGCTGTTCCCAGAGATCACCTGTTACAGGTAAGTAACTGTGCTATCTCCAGGAACAAGCAGGAATGAGTCTTCACATATGGGGACTCCCTAGCTAAGATGCCTGGGAGATCCCCAAGGATATGAGACCCTGGGAATGGGTCTACTTCCTCCTATGGATCTCAGGCATCCATCCAGGGCAGGAGGGTAGGAGTTGTTTAAGAATGGAACAGGTGTTTGAGGACAGCCTGACCAAACAAGGCATCCCGGCGGGAGTCCTTGTCCAAGCAGTAATGGGCTGTGAAGGTATGAACTGAGGCCCAGGTGGCTGCTCGACAGATCTGGTCGATGGACACAGAATTTAGATGAGCCATAGAGGTGGCCATGGCCCTCACATTATGAGCTGTGACATGGCTCTCCAGAGAAAGGTTCTTACTCTGGTAGGCGAAAGAAATACACTGAGCAATCCAATTGGACAGTGTTCTCTTGGAGACTGGAAGTCCCAAATGAGAAGGATCAAAAGCAACAAAAAGCTGGGAAGACTTTCTATGTTGCTGTGTCCTTTGTAAGTAAAAAGCAAGAGCTCTTCTACAATCCAGAGTATGAAGAGTCTTCTCTGCATTGGATGCATGAGGAGCTGGAAAAAAGACAGGTAAATATACCTCTTGATTAAGATGAAAAGGTGAGACCACGTTAGGCATAAAGTGTGGATTTGTCCTAAGGACTACCTTATCATGATGGAACCTTGTATAAGGTGGATTAGCCACTAATGCCTGCAGTTCACTGATGCGGCGAGCTAAAGTAACTGCAATGAGGAAAATAATCTTCCAGGAAAGAAACGTCAAGGAGGTAGTGGCTAAGGGTTCAAAAGGTGGCTGCATAAGCTGACCAAGAACCAAATTTAAGTCCCATGCCACCGGAGGAGGCCTAATGGGAGGTTTAGTTAAAGTTAGGCCTCTCATGAATCTTGCAATAAGAGGATGAGAGGAAATAGGTTGTCCACTGATGGGCTTAAGGGATGCTGCAATAGCACTCAAATGGACTCTTACTGAATTCGTTTTAAGGCCTGCATTGGAAAGATGCAGGAGATAGTCTAACAGAGAATTTAAAGGTAGTGCTAGAGGGTCAAGACCCTTTTCAGCACACCAAATGGAAAACCTCTTCCATTTAAAAGCATAAGAACGCCTGGTGGAAGGTTTTCTGGAAGCATGGAGGATATCCTTCACTTGTTGAGAAAGATTCCAGTCTTGAAGGTCTAGGCCTTCAGTAACCAAGCTCTGAGGTGTAGGGACTTGGGGTTTGGGTGCCACAAAGTCCCTTCCTCCTGGGACAGAAGGTCTGTAGCAGCTCCCAAGTCCAGGGAGGGGGCTTGGGAGAGATGTAGAAGTAGAGGGTACCACACTTGGCGTGGCCAGCATGGAGCTATGAGGATCATAGATCCTTCATCCCTCTGGAGTTTGAACAGAGTCTTGGGAATCAAGGGAATGGGTGGAAATGCATACAGGAAGCCCTGACCCCAATGAAGGAGGAAGGCATCCTTGGCCTGAACTCCCTGACACGGAATTCTGGAACAGAGCCGGGGAAGTTTGGCATTTCACGGACTTGCAAAGAGGTCTATGTCCGGGGTTCCCCATTCTTGGAAGATTCTGAGTACCTGATCCATGTGCAGGGACCATTCGTGTGGAAGCAGAACTCGACTGAGTCTGTCTGCCCAAGAGTTTTGGACTCCTGGGAGGTATACTGCCAGGAGATGGATTTGATGCTCTCTGGCGAAGGCCCACAATCTTAAAGCTTCGTTGCAAAGCGACAGAGAGCCAGTTGCTCCTTGCTTGTTTATGTAAAACATGGCTACTTGATTGTCTGTATGAATGAGGACTGTCTTGTAGCTGAGGAGGGTATGAAAGACCTTCAGAGCTAGAAAAACTGCTCGAAGCTCCAAGTGGTTGATATGAAGAGAGGTCTCCTGTGGGGACCAAGTGCCTTGAGTGGAGAGGTCCTGTAGATGGGCTCCCCAACCTGTTTGGGAGGCATCTGTTGTGAGGGTTGCTTGGGGCAACAACTGTTGGAAGGGGGACCCCAGCAACACATTTTGAGTGGACATCCACCATTGGAGAGACCAAAAGAGACGTTTGGTGGTTGCTATTTGGTCTGAGAGAGCTCCTGAAGCTTGAGTCCACTCGGTGGACAAAGTCCATTGAGCTGCTCTCATGTGTAGGCGAGCATAGAGTACCACATGCACTGTGGAAGCCATGTGGCCTAGCAGTTGTAGCATCTCCCGGGCAGTTAAGTGGCTCTTTGACTGAATCTGGGAGGCTAACTGCACTAGACGTTGCCAACGGGCCTGGGGAAGGTAGGCCCTTGCAGTAGTGGTATCCAACCAGGCCCCTATGAATTCTAGGGACTGAGTAGGAGTGAGCTGAGACTTTGGGAGGTTTACCACAAGTCCCAGATACTGCAGAATGCGCCTTGTGCGGTCCAGGGAAATCTGGGCCTCTGACTGAGATGGAGCTCGGATGAGCCAGTCGTCCAGGTATGGGAAGACAAATATTCCCAGAGTGCATAGAAATGCAGCAACTATTGCCATGCATTTGGTGAACACTCTTGGAGCAGAGGCCAGACCGAAAGGAAGGACTCTGTATTGGTAATGTTTTCCTTGGAAAAGAAATTGTAGGAATCTTCTGAGAGAGGGATGGATGAGGACATGTGTGTACGCATCCTTGAGATCTAGAGAACAAAGCCAATCCTGACTTTGAAGGTATGGAAGGAGAGTGCCCAGAGAAAGCATCTTGAACTTCTCCTTGCATAGAAATTTGTTCAATTCTCTGAGATCTAAGATGGGCCTGTATCCCCCTGTCTTCTTTGGGATGAGAAAATAGGGGGAGTAGAACCCTGACCCTTGATGAAGAAGAGGAACTTCTTCTATTGCCCCTTGGGCAAGAAGGGTAGCTACCTCTTGATCTAGAAGGTCGAGAAAAGATGTGGGAGAATTGAAGAGTCTCACCATAGTGTGGGGAGGAAGGTCTGAGAAATGAAGCTTGTAGCCCTCTTATGATGGAGAGGGTCCACTGCTCTGATGTTATTTGCTCCCATCTGGGAGCAAAATGAGCTAACCTTCCTGGAATGGCGAGAGGCTCTGGCTGCTTTAGAGCCAGAAAGGCTAAGTTCTCTAGCATCAAGTCAAAAACCCTGAGGAGGTTGGGTCTGCTGAGTTGCAGCAGCCTCTGTAGGCTTAGGCCTGGCCTGTTTAGGTTGCTGACGCTTAGTGGTAAAGCGATCTGTAGAAGATTGTTGGCCAGAAGTAGAAGGAAATCTGCCCTTTTTAAAGAAAGACTTTTTAAAAGGCTTTTTCTTGGCAGGAATGGAGGTTGACTTTGAAAGTCTATCCAGAGCAGAGTTTTCTGCATCCATTTGAGTGGCCTTTATTTGCCATTCTTTACCAAATAGGTTTTCACCTGTACAGGGAAGATTTCCTAAGCCATCTTGAACCCAGGGTTCTAAATCAGAAGTCTGGAGCCAAGCAATCCTGCTGGCACCCTCAAAGGAGTCAAAAACTGCCCTATTGAAAAACTTTGAAATGTCTTGAGTATGCTTAAGCCAAATGAGGAATTCCTCCCTTTTATCCTCTGGAAGAAAAGGGAGGAAAGTGTGCAGTTTTTGTCCAACTTCTTTTAGAAACATACCCATGTAAAGGCTATATGAGTTGATTCTGGCAATAAGCATACTGGCTTGGAAGATTTTCCTACCAAAAGCATCCAAGGTCCTGCATTCTCTTCCTGGAGGAGCAGAAGAGTGTCTCTTTGTACTCTTTATCCTCTTCATAGCTGACTGCACCACAATGGAATGGTGAGGAAGCTGAGTTTTCTGAAATCCAGGACAAGGAGGGACACGATACATAGTGTCCAATCTGCGAGAATGAGGAGAGAGAGTGAGAGGAGTCTCCCATAGATTAATCATGTGTTCATAAAGAATCTCATGAATTGGTAAGGTGACTGCCTCTTTAGGAGCTCTAGAATAGCCTAAAATATCCAATTTTTTAGCTCTAAGCTCTGATTCAGAAGTTACTGAAATAGAAAGTCCTTTAGCTACTTCTCTTATGAAGTCTTGAAAGGACAAGTCCTCTGGAGGAGACATTCTTCTTTTTGGAGAAGGCGGCTCTTCAGGAAGGGCTATGGATACTTCAGGAGACTCGTCTGATGTATCAGAATCAGAGGAATCAAAGTATCGCCTGTCAGGATGCTCTTCCAACGCTCGATACGCGTATCGAGCAGTATCAACATCGGGAGTCCCTGGTACCGGATCGGTACCGATAAGCAGCCCTGGACAAGGAACCGCTGCAGCCGGTATCCTGGTCCATGTCGATGCAGTCGGTACCGGTATCGGCGCTGGTGCCGGTACCGGAGCCGATACCGACAACGGAGTTTGTTTCGGTACCAGCAGCGTCGCAGCTTGAATGAAGGCCGTAATAGCCTGCTGCATTGACAGAACATTGTGATCCATCGACGCCATGAATGCCTGGAAGTCTGTTCCGGGAGATTGTGCCGGTACCCCAGAGCATTCTAACAGGTGATCGGTCGAGGCCGTTCCATCAATGTCAACCTGTAACCCCATTGGAGGAGCTTTGGAAGCCAGTGCTTCCCGCCGGGGTTGTTTTGCTGGTGCAGGGTCCTCGAGGGCAAGCCCGGAGGCATCTCGATGCTTAGAGGGAGATCTACCCTTCGAGGACCTGCTAGGTTTATGTTTGGTTACCTGAGATCCATCAGGAGAAGAAGACCTGGAAGATGTCGATGCTACCGACGGTGCATCAGCGGGAAACAGCGCATGGAGCTTAGCTGCTCGGTTTTGTAAAACCCGTTTAGACATTAGAGAGCAGGACGGACAATCCAGAATGGAGTGTTCAGGACCCAAACATTTAAGACACCATTCATGGGTATCTGTAACAGAAATAGTACCGCTACATTTAGTGCATTTTTTGAAACCGGAGGCTGGTTTTTCCATGAGGGAAATTTTCTTGTAGGCCCTGAGGCCCAAGAGGAAAAATACACTAAGTGAAGAAAAATAGATAGATAGATATATTTTTTTTTTGAAGAAAGAAGAGAAAAAGACTGGCGGTACCGGTCCGAAGTTGAGGAAGGCAGACACGCAACCAAAGAAATAAAATAAAATAAAGAACTTCTTCAGCGGTGACAGGGCTCGACCTGCTGGCTCCGCGGCAAAAAAGAACTGAGGAGAGTTGGTTAGGAAAGGCGGGAAGGCAGCACGCAGGCGCTGTGGGATGCTCCCAAAAGCTTTCCTTTCTGGGAAGCTGGGGAGCGTTCCCACTCGGGCTCCGTCGGTACCGACGTACCCATATGTGAAGACTCATTCCTGCTTGTTCCTGGAGATAGGGGAAGTGCTACTGATAGGAGATTTCAATATGCCAGATGTTGATTGGCACATTCCTGCTGCAGTATCATCTAGAAGTAAGCAGATCCTGGATTCTCTACAGCATAGGTGTCAAACCTGTCCTGGAGGGCCATAATCCTGCCAGGTTTTGGGATAGCCCTAATGAATATGCATGAGATATATATGCATTAGAGATATCCTGCCAACCTGACTGATTTGTGGCCCTCCAGGACTGGATTTGGAGACCACTGCTTTACACCTCTGTCATTTAAGATGGTGAGTGGGCAAGGTACAGATGTCCTAGACATCAAAAGGGTAGCTAGAATGTGTCACATTCATCCTCGATTCTCACCACCACCAAAAAGATGTCTAATGGACAATATTTTGGTGGTGGTGAGAAGTGAGGAGGAATGTGACAAATTCTATCTAACCTTTTTGATGTCTTGGACATCTGCACCTTGCCCACTCACAATCTTAAATGACAGAGGTGTAAAGCAGGGGTCTCCAAATCCAGTCCTGGAGGGCCACAAACCAGTCAGGTTGGCAGGCTATCTCTAATGCATATATATCTCATGCATATTCATTAGGGCTATCCCAAAACCTGGCAGGATTGTGGCCCTCCAGGACAGGTTTGACACCTATGCTCTACAGGGAGAACTATTCAGGCAATTGGTAACAGACCCCACACGTGAAGTGGCCATACTGGACTTGGTGCTTACCAATGGTGAAAGTGTTTCTGATGTTGTAGTGGGAGATCATTTTGCATCCAGTGATCACCAGATGGTGTGGTTCAGTATTAGGACTAGGGCTGTTAGAATCCATTCAAAGGCGAGGATATTAGACTTTAGGAAGACTAACTTTGCAAAGATGGGCCAATACCTCAGAGAGTCATTAGTTGGATGGGAACAGCTGAGGGATGTAGAAAAACAGTGGGAAAAACTAAAAAGGGATATTTTAAGGGCAACCAACCTTTTTGTTAAAATGGTAAATAAAGGTAAAAGGAAAAGGAGACTGCTATGGTTTTCGAAAGAAGTAGCTGAAAAAGTGAAGAAAAAGAGGGAGGCCTTCATGAAATACAAGAGATCACAGAGAGAGGAAGACAGGCATCTGTATTTGGAAAAACTTAGAAAAGCTAGCAAAGTAGTCAAGAAGGCAAAGATTCAAAAGGAGGAGGAAATAGCCAATGCAATAAAATGGGGGGATAAGACATTTTTCAGATATATTAGTGAGAAGAGGAAGGGCAAGAGTGGTATTGTCAGACTCAAGGGTGCAGGGGAGAAATATGTAGAAGCTGATAAGGATAAAGCGGAATTGATTAAATATTTTTGTTCTGTGTTCACAGATGAAGAACCAGGAGCAGGACCTCAGAAAACACCCACAAATAGGAACAGAAGCAAAGGACATCTTGAACAATTTTCAAAAGACTGCGTTCATGAGAAACTATCTCAACTTAAAGTAGACAAAGCGATGGGACCGGACGTGATACACCCGGGAATACTGAGGGAATTTGGGGATGTTCTAGCAGTTCCACTGACTGACCTTTTCAATGCCTCGTTGGAGTCGGGAGTGGCGCCAAAGGACTGGTGTTAGGCTCATGAGATGCCTTTACACAAAAGCGGAAGTAAGGATGTGGTTGAAAACTACAGGCCGGTTAGTTTAACTTCGGTGGTGAGTAAATTATTGGAAACGCTGCTGAAAAAGAAAATAGTGAGGTTTCTGGAGTCCAGCGGATTACAGGATCTAAGGCAGCATGGATTCACCAGATGCAGGTCTTGTCAGACAAATCTGATTGATACCTTTGACTGGGTGACTAGGGAGTTGGACCGAGGGAGAGCCCTAGATGTGGTGTATTTAGATTTCAGTAAAGCCTTTGACACTGTTCCTCACAGGCGACTTATAAACAAACTGAGCACCCTCGGGATGGACCCTAAAGTTACTGCTTGGGTTAGAAATTGGTTGGGTGGGAGGCGACAGAGTACAAGTAAATGGAGCTCACTCTGAGGAGAAGGATGTTATCAGTGGTGTGCCCCAGGGATCTGTCCTTGGTCCGATTCTTTTTAACATCTTTGTTAGTGATATAGCGGAAGGGCTTTCAGGTAAGGTTTGCCTCTTTGCGGATGATACCAAAATCTGCAATAGACACCCAGGAAGGGGTAGATAACATGAGGAGGGATCTAGCTAAGCTTGAAGAATGGTCTAGAATTTGGAAGCTGGGATTTAATGTTAAAAAATGTAAGGTCATGCATTTGGGCTGCAGCAATCCAAGGGAGCAATATAGTATAGGGGGTGAAGTACTTTTGTCCACTGAAGAAGAGCGGGACCTAGGCGTGGTTGTGTCTGATGATCTTAAAGTAGCTAAACAGGTAGAAAAGGTGACGGCAAAAGCTAGAAGGATGCTTGGGTGCATACGGAGAGGAATGGCTAGCAGAAAAAAGGAGGTGATAATGCCTCTGTATAAGTCTTTGGTGCGACCTCAATTGGAGTATAGTGTGCAATTCTGGAAACCGCACCTTCAAAAGGATGTGAACAGGATGGAGTCGGTGCAGAGGGTGGCTACTAAAATGATTAGTGGTCTTCATTATAAAGCATATGAGGACAGACTGAAGGATCTTAATATGTACACCTTAGAGGAAAGGCGGGACAGAGGTGATATGATTGAGATGTTTAAATACCTCCGTGGCATAAATGTTCAGGGAGAGAGCCTCTTTCAATTGAAAGCAAGTTCTGCTACGAAGGGACATGGGATGAGGGTGAAGGGAGATAGATTCAGGAGTGATATGCGGAAATATTTCTTTACGGAAAGAGTAGTGGATCCGTGGAATAGTCTCCCAGTGGAGGTGGTAGAGATGAAGACAGTAACTGAATTCAAAAAAGCATGGGCCAAACACAGAGGATCTCTAAAGGTAAAAAGGGGACAATGTAGTTGTTATGGAAGGACAGACTAGATAGGCCATGTGGTCTTTTTCTGATGTCATATTTCTATGTACCCAGTACAGTACATATACACATGGGAGGAAGTCCCAGCACTGAACATATATACATGAGAGGAAATCCTTTCTTAACAGGGTTTACAATCTATGCAAGACAAACACAAAGATGGGTGTCAAGATCATCTCTAGTCCTATGTGTGATAACCAGGAGAATAAAGGATCAGGATCTGAAAAACTTCAAGGGTTTGCAATAAGACAGGTGAAAAATCAAAATAAACACCCAGTGAGGTAAGGCTATGCTTCACTTGGGTAGACTCAACCTTAATTCCACTTGCATTTCTCTGCCTGTATATCTACTATGTATCCAGAGTGAATTCTCGTTTGTTTTTGCTATCATAAGGCTTATGTTAACCATCATGGTTGTCCTGTATGAGCTCGAACAGCAGCATATCAAATACTGAATAAGTAAAATAAGTAGTGGGGTAAATCATTTGTCTATGCAATTTTTCTCCCATATGTATGGATTCATATTTTGCTGCTGAAAATTATTAGCTGTACGTTTGTAATGTGTATATTTGAGCATTTTCATGTAACTAATTCCACATATTTTTCCATAAGATGGGTGAAACATCAAAATAAATGAATATCCAGAGATTAAGGCCATGCTTCACTTGGACCAGATTCAGCTTTGATTCCATTTGCATTTCACTGTCCGAGGTCTTCTTTAAAATACAACTTCAGCACCACTAATAACTGCTGCTCTAGGCCAGATGCTGGATTCTCGCTATTTATTCTTAATCAACTGAAGAAATACTCAGTGTGTGGGGTAGGGAGGGCCAGCCCATCCATTGTGCGAGAATGCTGTTCGCACAGGGCCCCGCGCTTCAGGGGGCCCCGTGCCAATAACATCCTGCATTGAATGACAGGAAGGGCAGCTTTAGAGGGAGCCAGAGAGGCCCCAGCTCACATCTAACAGTTGCCGAAGTGAAGCACGTCTTTTTCCTTCACTTCAACAGCTGTACTGAAGTTTAGAACGCTGCTGAGCTGAGCACCGGAAAACAGAAGTCCCCTTTGACCTCAGCGCGGCAGCGTTCTAAACTTCAGTACAGCTGCCAAAGTGAAGGAAAAAAGATGTGCTTCACTTCGGCAGCTGTTAGAGGTGAGCTGGGGCCTCTCCGGCTCCCTCAAGCATTTTAGATAGCCACAGGGATCTTTTGGAGTGGGGGGGGGGGAGTTTGGACTGGAAATGGTCTGGGGGAGGGAGCTAGGACTGGAAATGGGCTGATGGGTTAGGATTGGAAATGGGTTGAGTGGAGGGGGGCTTGAACTGGAAATAGCTGATGGGGAGGGGGAGCTTGGACTGGAAATGGGCTGATGGGGGGCTAGGATAGGATTAGAAATAGTCTGATGGGGGGACTAGGACTGGAAATGGGCTAATGCGGGGACTAGAAGGGAGCGGATGCTGGGTGGGGTTGGAACTAGAAGGGAGCTGATGCTGGGGGAGGACTACAATGAGATGGTGCTGGGAGAGTGAAATGGAGAGGGGAAAAATATTTTGTATGGGAGAGAAGAAAAATCTACAATTGGCTGGGTATTGGGAGAGTAAGTGGGGATTGAGGATGGAGGTGTAAAATTTGAGTGGATGAAAAATGAATAAAGAAAGAGATGGAGGAAAGAGCAAAAGGAGAAAGATCAGTATGTTAAAGCAGATGTAGAGAGAAAATGGAAAAAAAACTAGAAGAGAGAAGAAAGGACAAATGGACAGCAGACAATGGAGAGATAGCAGAAGACAAGAAGAAACCAGAAGAAAGTGACTGGAGGAATTGCAACTGAAAAATAAAATGCACAAACAAAAGGTAGAAAAAAACCTTTTTATTTTGAATTTATGAACTGGAATATGTCAGCTCTGGGAAATGTGCCTCTTTAACATCTGCATTTCTTTTTGTACAAGAGGAAATTAATTTATAGTTTTATTTCTCAGTGCTGTTGTACATTCCTAGTTTGGCTTTTGGGGTTGGTTCCCAGTTTAATTATTTTCGTCCTATTTCTAAATTTTGATCCCTTGTTCTTTTGTTTGGTGATAGAAACTACATAAACAGAATACCTCAGCTTGGTTACACATGTAGAACATAGACTATTTGTCAGTGCCACTTGTTCTCTTTCCCCAGTAGATGTTTTGGTATTCTCTGAGATGTATTGGTTTAATATTTGCAATGTTGCCTTTTGATAGGTAGGGTATGGTGCTTTATGAGTCCTGGTAGTACTGTTATATGGTGGGTTTGCTATGGGTTCTAAATGGGCAGTGTTTGAAGTACTTCCTAATGTGTCTGGTGGTTGGCACTGGAGTATAGTAATGTAGAAATCAGATAGCCTTTATCCATACACTCATTAAGAGGCATGTTTACTAAAAGTTAGCGCATGTTAACATTATGCAACTATTTATACAAATGATGCCCTGTACCAAGTCTCTGCACATGGCCCCGCACCCTCCTTGGGCCACCCCTAAGTCTATGGGGACGGGATGAGTCTTCCTCTGGAGCTGAAGAGATCTCAGGGACCAAAGTCACCAAGCTATTCACCCTTATCTGCGAGCCCTAGGACTTTTTTTTTCCTGTGTTAAGACTATTATCTAGGCTATAAGAATCAAGTCTGTAAAGCCATTCACCAAGGAAGGTGCAGGAGTGTAAACCCTTGCCTTACCCTCCCTTGTTCCCCTCACAAAAGCTAAGGGTGGCAAAATTAATGAGAAAATGACTTTTTTTTTTTTTTTTTTTTTTTTTTTTTTTAGAGTTCCAGCAGACATCTTCCTGTTCTGACATCACTTGATTTCTTAAAATCTGGTCTTTCAAGTTGCGGGTATCACTTTCATAATTCATAACAATGATTTCAAAATCTTTGGCAGATTTGATACCTTTTATAATAGCAATTTGGAAGACCATACACAGATACCAAAGAGCATGAACTTCTAAAAATGGCAGATGACGACTTCTCATTCACTTCACATAGGTCTCTTCATGTTTGACATCAAACAAATTGGTTCAATACTGTAAAACATAGGGGCATCAAACTGCAAACACATCAGTTTTCACCAGAGCCAATATAATGCTGAGTTCTCCATAGCTAAACTTCCAAGAAATCAGATGTTTTTAGTATTTTAATGTATCATGCCTACATGGTAACAATCACCACAATAATGTAGATCTGCAAACAAAATTTTAACTTACTGAATTCTGTGGAAGAATATCTTTCAGTGAGCAAGATATTGCCAGTGGCGGTATATTTTTCAGCTGTGCTTCCATAAGGGAATCGAGTTTTCTTACAACCGGACGCAAATCTTTTACTAGCAAATGCTGTAAATTATAATATTCTGGTTTCATTGCATGAGGTCCACCAATGCTATTGTAGAAAACAAAATAAAGAATTAAAAAATAGAACAGCTAACAAATAATTTCTGCACAAAAACCAGAAAAACAATCCTATCTTCCAAGGTATACAATTTGCATTCAATGTACAAGTTATTGAACTATACCATCAATATCTGAAATTAGTTCACATGTTGTCAGAAAGTTAAATAATGTTGAAAAAAAGACATCAAGACCAGTGTTAAACAAAGCTGAAATCTAAAGTATAGCATGGACTGATTACAGTATAAGAAAGCCTTTGAAAGCATCATGCATTCTTTGATAATAAATTGCCCTGCAAGTAAAAAGTAGTCACTCACCTGTAGCAGGTGTTTTCCGTGGACAGCAGGAATAAGTCCTCACGTATAGGTGACATCCTCAAACTAAGCCTATGTGGGAATACTCCTCAGCTCCTATTGGAAGTTTTTGGGAGGCTCTACTGTGCCTGTATGCCTCCTTCCCGCCTACCGCCATCTTAAACTAGTTTAATAGCATAGCTGTAGCAGAATACAACTCCTTAGGTGGAAGGTGGGAGAGTTGTGAGGACTTATTCTTGCTATTCACAGAGAACACCTGCTACCTGCTCCATGAACAAGGAGGAACGAGTCCTCATGTAATGGACACCCTAGCTACAGTCTACCGAAAACAGAGAAGAATGCAGGGAAGCCCAACAGGGGTAATAAGCCGTTTGTGTAATGGCAAAAGGCTTTAGTGGTCAGAGACTCATACAATAGCAGAGAATCTCTCTATCCCTTTTAGGGGTTTTTTTTTGTAGTCTGGATGGAATAGAATGGGCCTAGGAGAAATGGAGTTGGATTCTAATCCACAACTTGATTCTGGAGTAGAGATTTGTCGATGCTGCTGTTAACAGTGGGAATTCCTGTCTAGATAATAGTGAGATGTGCATTTGTAGACAGAAGACCATATCACAGCCATGCTGAACTCCTCCAGGGAGGTTGAAGATAAGTTCGCTCCAGGACCTTATGAGTTGTAACATGATCATGAAGGCTCAAGCATACTTGGGCATAAACCCAAAGGATGCAGTGTCCAGTCAAATTGAAAGTGTGTGCCTGGAAACAATAGCCCCTAGTTTGCTGGGGTCTAAAGAAACAAAAAGCTGGATGCACTCTCTATGGCTTTTGTCCGCTCCAAGAAGAAGTTAGAGGTTTGTCTGCAGCTACAACTGTATAACAGTTTCCCCTTTGTGGGCGTAAGGCTCAGAAAAAATGATGGTACAACAGTTGACTGATCAAGATGCAAATTAAATACCATCCCCGGAAGGAATTCAGGAGGGGTAGACATGGAGGGGTAGACTATTATGGAATTTGGTGAATAAACTACTGGAGCCTGAAGCTCGCTCACTTTGCATGGTGAAGTAGCCGCCAAACAATACCTCCAGGACAAAACAGAGAGTAGGAATAAAGAGAAATCAAGGGAGTTTCCAGGCGCTGCCTAGGAAACACAATGAGGTCTCAAGGCACTGCAGAAGACCTACAAGGAGACATCCAGAGAAGCAACCTCCACCTGGAGCGCAACGCTAAAGGCTGTATTGAGATAGACATTCATTCCACTCCCCGATGGTAAGTTCCCATTGCAGTGAGATGGACCTTGCTGGAGCTGAGACTGAAGTCTCAACACAGAGAGGTGCCGAAGATACTCCAGCAGTTTGTGTGTGGAACGGACAAAAAGATCTAGGACCTGGCATCCCGCCAGACAGCAAGCATCTTCCATTTACAGGAAGAAAACCTTTACATTGAAGCCTTCCTGGAAAACAAAATGACATCGATCACACAGGCCAACAGATGGCATTCAGACATTGAGAGCCTCTCAACATCCATGCCATACAGGCCAAGGACTGGATGTTGGGGTGCAACATCATCCCATCTCCAGAGAATGCAAAACAGCTGTGGCCCAGAGTGGACCTTGACTAGAGAAGGAAACCAAGGCTATCCGGATAGTAGGGAGTGTTGAGAAACATCATGCTTCCATCTGTTTTAAGCTTCAGGATGGTCTTTGAAATGACAGGGATTGGACAATATGACTACAGACAACTCTCCCCCTCAAGGTGGGAGAAAAGCATCTGAGGCCAGTCTGCTATACGATCTTACCCTGAAACAGAACTAATCTGATTAAGCATTCTGTGGAGTGGTGAACAGAACTATCGAGTGGGTGCTCAATTCCTTAAAGATGTTCTCCATCCCATATTCACTAATGTGGCTAGAAGACTAGACTCATTCTGTCTGCCAGAATGTCCTGTTCACCTGGCAGGAACCCGGAACTCAAGATCAACCCATGTGCGAAGGCCAACCTACAGAACCTGAATATACAACACAGGAGGTTCAAGCCCGTTCAGCCCTACCTGTTGCAGTAGACCATTGCGTCTTGATTGTCTGAATCAGGACAATTTGGTTAAGCAGTCAGTCTGGGAAAGCATCCAGAGAGCTTGTAACTCACAGAAGTTGACCTGGCAGAGACCTTCTTGGACGGAGCAAGTGCCCTTGGTGAGAAACACATCGTGATCTTAGCACCCCCACCCCCCCCCCCCACCCCCAATTTGGGATGTCTGCCATCAAACATTTTGAAGAGGAACAATGTGGAAAGTGTGGAAACGTCTAACACTAAGGTGGATTTTCCTCTATTGCAGTGATTGAACGAGAGGACTGATGACATACAAATGATCCCCAAGATGCTTGAACGTACTGAGCACTTGGAGTCTGCTGAGCCTGCCTCCAATGGAAGTGTGTCAAGCGTGTGGTGTGCACTGTTGAGGCCATGTGGCCTAGTAGAGTTAAAATCCTATTAAGTGTTATCTGCTGACTCAAATGAAACCCAACACTGTTGATGCCAGTCCATGAAGTCAGTCGCATGGGAGGAAGGGTATCACCTGATTTATGCCAAGCAGGGCTCCTCTGCATACCAATTACCAGGTGGGTTTAAGTTGGGACTTGCGGTAAGTTATAATAGACCCTTCTCTGCACCTTTTCTGCTCTATCCTTTTTAAGATATGGCGACCAGAATTGCACACAATATTCAAGCTACAGTTGTACCACAGAACGATAAAGAGGCAGCATAATATCCTTGGTTTTATTCTCCATTCATTTCCGTATGCTTCCTAGCAGTCTATTTACCTTCTTGGCTATGGCTGCACACTGGGAAGAGGGTTTCAATGTCTTATCCATGACGCCTAAATCTTTTCCTGGGAGATAGTCTCTAGGTGGTAACTTGCATTGTGTAACCATAGCTTTGTTTGTTCTTTCCTAGATGCATAGCTCTGCACTTATCCATACTAAATTTCATCTGCCATTTAGACATCCAATCTTCCAACTTATCAAGGTCCTCTTGCAATTTTTCACAATACTCTTGCGCTTTAACAACTTTGAATAATTGTGTCATTTGCAAATTTGATCACCTCGCTCTTTATTCCTATTTCCAAGTCATTTATGAATATGTTAAAAAGCAGTGGGCCCAGCACAGATCCTTGGGGTACTCCACTAATTGCCTCTCTCCATTGAGAAGATAGACCATTTAGCCCTATTCTCTGCGTTCTATCTTTTAACCATTTCCTGATCCACAATACCACACTACCTCCAATCCCATTATTATTATTCATTTATTAAGCGCTACAAGGCATATGCGGCGCTGTACAAACACAAAGAAAGGCAGTCCCTGCTCAAAGAGCTCACAATCTAAAAGACAAACAGACGTGACAATACAAGAAGCATGAGATCAAAGGGAAGAGGCAACACAAGGAAAACAAGAGGTATGTTTTGAAAGGGGAGAGAAGAGACCTGACGCAGAGATAGGGGAAGCTTATTCCAGACATAAGGAGCAGCAATGTGAAAAGGATCGAAGTCTGGAGCTAGCATTAGAAGAGAAGGGCATAGAGAAAGACAGACAAGAGGAGCAGCGTTCACAAGGCAGGAGTAGAAAGAGAGAAGGGAGGAAAGAAAATGAGGGACCATAGATTGAATGCATTTAAAGGTTAGGAGTATTGGTTTGAAATAAATATGGAACCAAAAAGGAAGCCAGTGAAGCGATTTCAATAGAGAGGTCACATGAGAGTAACCTGGCTGGCAGAAAATTAGTCATGCCGCAGAGTTCTGAACAGATTAAAGAGGAAAGAGGAGGGACTCAGGAAGACAAAGATGAACTTGCAATAGTCAAGACAGGAGGTAATTAAGGAGAGAATAAGAGTCCTAGCAGTGTCTTCAGAGAGGAAGGGCTGAATTTTGCTAATGTTAAACAAAAAGAAACGACAGGTTTTAACAATCTGTTGAATGTGAGAGGAAAAGGAGAGCATGGAGTCGAAAAGGACTCCAAGGATACAGGCTGAAGAGACAGATTGTAGAAAAGTATTATCGACAGTGATAGAGAAAGGAGGAAGTGGGGAGGAGGGCTTAAGAGGAAAGATAAGAAGCTCAGTTTTATCCATGTTCAACTTCAGACGGCGGAGAGACATCCAGGCAGTGACATAAGACAAACAAGTGCAGATACAGGATTGGAGAAATATCACGTGAGAAAATACAGATTTGAGAATCATCAGCATAAAAACAATACTGAAAACCATGGGAAGAGA
The DNA here is from genome assembly GCA_033557465.1 of Ichthyophis bannanicus. Lineage (NCBI taxonomy): Eukaryota > Metazoa > Chordata > Amphibia > Gymnophiona > Ichthyophiidae > Ichthyophis > Ichthyophis bannanicus. The sequence goes on along the minus strand of CM066035.1, from coordinate 200,300,087 downwards.
GGAGGGCACCAAGAGAGAGAAAAGGAGAGGTTCTAGAACAGACCATTCAGGTACACCATCTAAGAGGGGAATGGCAGAGGACGACATATCTGAACAAAACTAAAAGAACGATTCTAAAGATAAGAAGCAAACAAAGATAGTACAGAGTCTATAAAGCCCAGAGAAGATAATGTGTCAAGGAGGAGAGAGTGATCAACAGTATCAAAAGCCGCAGAGAGGTCAAGAAGAATAAGGACAGAATAAAGACCTTTGGACTTGACTAAAAAGAAATCACTAGACATTTTGGTAAGACACTTTAATTTCACCAAGAGGTCTCTCATGAGGGACCTTATCAAAGGCTTTTGAAAATCTGTATATACTATATCAACCAGCTCACCTTTGTCTAGCTGTTTATTCACACCCTCAAAATAAATATAACAGATTAGTGAGACAAGACTGTCCTTGGCTAAATCAAGTTGGCTTTCTCCCATTAAACAAAGATTACACAGGTACACTACCAAAAAACTGCCTCCAGTTTTGCAACTGATTCCTATAGATTTTGGGGTGCTGAATCCAGGAAAAATAGCCAAAATGTTCCATCACGTCACGTTTTCTTGCAAAATTAGATTTCTTACCCATATAAGGAATGTTCACATAATTTCTTTTTAGCCGACTGCAGTTTATTTTCTTGGCCCAAAATAGAGGTTGTAATGGTTAACTAACTAGAAACACTCCCTCATGATATTTTAGAGTGTTTTGTATTCATTTTATACATTAACAGGACAATTGGGAGGCGGGGGGCTAAATCCAGTACTCGCGCTGGCGCATGTTCTTTCCTGTTCGCCTCGCCTCGTTCGCTCGCTCAAACACGGTGGTTGCGATATGAACGTTCCTGTCAAATTTCAGTTTCTTGCAAGTTCATTATTACCTTTTGTTTGCTCAGTCGTAATCCAGCTTTATTCCGAAGTGGTTCACTACAGTTGTAGTTTGCAGTGCTGTGTATTTGTGATGGCTCACAGAGCCAGAGGTTGCGTCAACTCTCCGGACAGTTTTTGTTTTATTTGTGGGGAATATACCGTGAAAAAGCGGCAGAGGAACATTTCTGCATTTATTAAGAAAGTATATTTCGCCTATTTCGGTTTGAAGTTAGGCGATCAAGACAAACCGTGGGCTCCTCACAAAGTGTGAAAGACATGTGAGGAAGATCTACGCTTATGGATGAAAGGTAAAAAACAAGCATTTCGTTTCGGAATACCTATGATGTGGCGTGAACAAAGAGACCACAGCAGTGACTGCTATTTTTGCTCTTGCATTGTGAAGGGATACAACTTAAAAAATAAGAACGTAATAAGTTACCCCAACCTTCCCTCAGCAATTAGGCCTATGCCTCATAGCAATGAAGTACCTGTGCCTGAACCACCAAAATCTTTGGATCATATTTGTGTGGACGGTTCTGATCATGATGAGACTCATCAGATGGCTTTTCCCGATGAGTCCAGTACTTCCGAGTTTGAAACTGAACCAGATCTGAAACCTGAACTTTTCTCTCAAGCTGAATTGAATGATTTAGTCTGGGATTTAGGACTCCCAAAAGATGCTGCCCAACTGCTAGGTTCTCGGCTTAAACAGAAAAATCTACTGTCACCAGGAACAACTTTTTATTGGTACCGCAACCGCGAGACACAATTTTTGAAGTATTTCAGCAAAGAGGAAGATTTGGTATTTTGCAACGATATATACGGAGTGATGGAAAAGTTTAAACTCAAGTATGATCCTGCTGAATGGCGGCTGTTCATTGATTCGTCAAAAGACAGCATAAAAGGTGTTCTTCATAATGGCAACACATTCGCTTCAGTTCCTATTGCTCACTCTGTTATTCTCCAAGAAAAATACGAGAATTTGGCCCTGATTCTTCAGAAGATTCGTTATGATGAGCATAAGTGGATGATTTGTGGAGACTTTAAAATTCTATCCATGCTATTAGGGCAGCAATCCGGTTTAACCAAATATCCCTGCTTCCTTTGCTTGTGGGATAGCCGGGCCCGCGACCTACACTGGGGGGAAAAAAGACTGGCCAATTCGGGAGTATTTGAGACCCGGTGAGAAAAATGTTCTTCATGAGAGCTTGGTACCTCGTGATAAAATTCTATTACCACCTCTCCACATTAAGTTGGGTCTCATTAAGCAATTCATCAAGTCCCTTCCAAAAGATGGTGAGTGCTTTCGGTACCCTTGCTCAAAGTTCCCCCGACTTTCTGAAGCAAAGCTAAAGGAAGGAGTGTTTGTTGGCCCTGATATAAGGAAACTCATTTCAGATGGAGCATTCGCTGAAACGATGTCTGAGAAGGAAAAAGAAGCCTGGGATTCCTTCAAGGATGATGTTCTCAAATTCTTGGGGAACAAGCGGGATGAGAACTATAAGGATATTGTTGCCAGGATGCTCAATGCCTTTAAAGAACAAGGCTGTAACATGAGCCTGAAAGTCCATTTCTTGCACTCCCATGTGAACTACTTTCCCGAAAACTTGGGGGCGTACAGTGAAGAACAAGGTGAAAGGTTTCACCAGGACATCAAGGACGCAGAGAGAAGGTACCAAGGAAGATGGAACACCACTATGATGGCTGATTTCTGCTGGTTGCTGCTGCGGGAAACCCCAGATGAAAAATACATCAAGCAGCGCACCAAGAGAAGCATTCGGGGGAAGAAGAAACGGGCCCACCAGGAGATTGATTGACCCAAGAATGACTTTAAAATCTAAACTGTGTTGACAAATATCGTGTTTTTACTAAACTTTGAAATAAAAATTTGCTAGTTATTACCACAGTGTCGGATCTCATTTATTAGAATTTTATTTTCACACCATCGGGTGTTTGTCTTCATGTATTGCAATGGTGCGGTTTGCGTTTTCTATTCTTACATACATACCTGTACAACATTTTTTGCACATTTCTTTGCTTTGCTTTGTGTCTAACCTCGCTCTTATATGCTCAATGTTTGTGCACATGTATGTGGCTGTTTTAGGTGCAGACAATTTTGCTACCATCACAGTGTGTTTTGTTGACATTACTCTGTTCTTATGTGCTGCCTTGTTACAATTTTCTTTATTCTAATTTGAATAACTACTAAACAATTAGTATAAAGAATTCATCCAAGAAACTTTTATCTCGATCGCACTCAATCTGAAACGTTCACCTCAAACTGCTAACCCAATGTAGCAAAATATCTGTACGTGATGGAGCAAATTGGTTACCAGATTTGGATTCAGCGCTCCAAAAAATGTAAAAATCAATCGAAACATTTGAGGCAGTTTAAAAAAAATGTTTTTTAGTGTACCTGTGTTATCTATGTGTTCAGTAATTTTATTCTTTATAATGGTTTCTACCATTTTGCCTGGTACTGACATCAGGCTCGCCGGTCTGTAGTTTCCCGGATCACCCCTGGAAACCTTTTTAAAAATTGGGGTTTCATTGACCATAATCCAATCTTTCAATACAATAGATGATTTTAATGATAGTTCACGGATTACTAATAGGTCTGCAATCTCATATTTCAGTCCTTTCAACACTCTTGGATGTATACAATCAGGTCCAGGTGATTTGCTACTCTTCAGTCTATCAAATAGTTCTAATACATCGTTCCGGTTTATCAAAGTTTCTTTCAATTCTTCTGCTACATCACTTTTATATACCATTTCAGGCATGGTTAACTTCCCTGCATCATCTTCAGTACAGGCTAAAGCAAAGAACTCATTCAGTCTCTCCACTATGGCCTTGTTCTCAATTAGCGCCCCTTTTACCTCGCTATCATCCAATGGTCCAACTGACTTCTTTGCAGATTTTTTGCTATGAATGTACTTCAAAAATTGTTTATTATCCGTTTTTTGCTTCCACAACAAGCTTCTTTTCAAAATCTTTCTTTGCTTGCCTTATCAATGTCTTACATCTAATTTGCCAATGCTTATGTAGTTTAATGTATTCGTATTTGGCTTCTTCTTCCATTTCCTGAAAAATGATTTTTTGGCAACAGCCTCTCTGATCTCATCTTAAAACCATGCTTGCAGCTTTTTGGCATTCTTTCCATTTTTTTTTTAAAGCGTGGGATATATCTGGTCTGAGCTTCCAAGATAGTAATTTTGGACACTGCCCATGCTTGATGTAAGCCTAGCTTTTGTAAGCCTTTTAGTTTCTTAACTATTTTTGTAATTTTGTCAGTCTCTCTTTTGAAAGTTAAAAGGTAGTAATGTGGATTTCCTTCCCACCCTCTTATTTATTAAATCAAATGCAATCATGCTATGATCACTATTATCAAGTAGTCCCAAAACCCTTCTCTTGCACCAGAAATGATTAGGTCCAAAATAGCTTTTCCTCTTGATGGTTCATGAAACAGCTGCTACAAGCAGCAGTTATTTCATCTGTGACATTGATCCAGTCGATACCGGGGTAATTGAATTCACCCATTACTATGGTGCTGTATCTTTTGTTAGCTTCCCGGATTTTTTTCAGAATTCATAATCCATCTCTTCATTATGGCAAGGATGTTGGTAGTACATCTCCACTGCATCACCTTCACCTTTTTACAAGAATTTCTATCCATAGAGATTCTACAGTGTATTTTGTTTCATGCAAAACTCGAATCATATGTGATTCAATGCCCACTAACAGAGCACAACCCCTCTGTCAATTTGATCTACCCTGTCATTGCAATATAGTTAAGTACCCAGGTATCACAATATCCCATTGGATTTCCTCCTTCCACTAGGTGTCTAAGATGTCAATCATATCTAACCTTTCAGCTTATTTTTTTTTAGACTTCTAGCATTTGCATAGAGGCATATGGAATATTTCAGCTCTGTATTTAAGGACACCTGGGTTATTTTTATCTTTATTGGAACCTCTCTGTGGGGATGCTCTTAAATGTCCTCTTTTGCTACTATCCTTCAAGGAAACATTTTTCTGAATCATGCACTTTTGGGCGACTGCCAGCTTTCCCCTATTATCTAGTTTAAAAGCTGCTCTCTCTCCTTTTTAAAGGTTAATCCTAGTAGCCTCATTCCATCTCTGTTAGGGTGGAGCTCCACACTTCAGCAGAATGCTGCCCAGTTCCTAATAAATCCAAAACCCTCTTCTTTGCACCATCGTCTCATCCACGCTTTGAGAATCTGGAGTTCTGCCTGCCTCTTCGGTCCTGAATGTGGAACGAGAAGTTCTTGAAGTTCTGAACTTTAACTTCCCTACCACACTTTCCTTTGTTATTGGTACCAACATGTACCAAGACAGCAGACTTCTTCACAGCACTATAGAAACCTTGTCTAGGTGGCATGTGAGGTTAGATACCATCGCAACAGGCAGGCAGGTTACCAAGTGATCCTCACATCCACCAGCCATCCAGCTATCTACATGCCTAATGAACAAATTGCAAATTATAATGGCCATCCAAACCTTTCCTTCATGGGCACATGGCCCTGGAGAAACCTCCTCACTATGAGAGGGGTTTACATCACCTGGAGAACAGGTCCTACCTACAGGATCATTTCCTGTCACACCAAGGTGATGCTCTCCTTTCACATGACCTCTCCAATCCATGGCAACTGCCAGATGAAGTGGGACATCAGTACTATGTCCCTGTAGGTCTTGTCTATGTAGCTCTCTGTCTTCCTTATGTCCAAGTCTGCTACTTTAGTTTCCAGAGATCGGACTCCTTCCCTAACTGTAAACAGCTCCTTGCACCTAGTGTAAACGTAAGACCCCTCACCATATGGGAGAAAATCGTAAATGTGACACTCAATGCAAAAGACTGGATGGCCATCTCTCTGCTGGACTGCTGTATGCATCTTAGCTTTAAGGATTTGTTTACCTATTTAGTGTAGTTACTCACCTGTAACAGGTGTTCTCTCCAGGGACAGCAGGAATCGGTCCTCACATATGGGTGATGTCAACGCCGACGGAGCCTGCATGGAGCAAATCCCCAGCTTTCAAAGAAAGCCTTTGGGAATTGCTACCACACATTTATGGGTCCACTTTCCGCACAAGGGTGGCCATCTTGCTCAGTCAAATGACATAGCTAAAAAGACGGCAAAACAAATAAAAAATAATTGGACTGCAGCTCCAAGGGGAGGAGGGAGAGTTGTGAGGACTGATTCCTGCTGTCCCAGAGAACATCTGTTACAGGTGAGTAACTGTGCTTTCTCCGGGAACAAGCAGGAAGTCAGTCCTCACCTATGAGACTCCCCAGCTAAAGGCTACCCTGAACCTATAGTCAAAAAAGGCTCCCTCATTGAGAGCAACAAGCAGCTGCAATGAAAACCCTAACCAGGGAAGTAGCACTCCGGAAGCCTGAACAGAGAAGGGTCGGAGGGTAGGACTTGCCTAGACCCCAAAATGTTTACGGAGTACAGCCTGGCCAAAAGCACTGTCCCGTCAGGACTCCCTATCCAGGCAGTAATAAGATGCGAAGGAATGAACCGAAGACCAGGTGGTGGCCCGGCAGATTCTGCCAGAGGAAAAGAGCGCAAGTGAGCCACTGATGCCGCTATGGCCCTGACCCTATGAGCCGTAACACGGCCCTCCAGCGGAAGCCTGGCTTCCTCATAAGCCTGGGCAATACAATCTGCCACCCATGTGGACAGTGTATATTTGGCCACCGCCTCCCCAAGCTTACTGGGGGTCGTAGGAAATGAAAAGCTGAGAGGCTTTCCGGTGACCCTGAGTACGCTGAATGTAGAAGGAGAGCGCCCTCTTACAGTCCAGGGTATGGAGGACCACCTCAGCCCTACTGGCATGCGGCCTGGGGAAGAAGGTAGGAAGAACCACCTCCTGATTGAGGTGTAACGAGGATACCACTTTCGGAAGAAACGGGGTGCATGCGAAGCACCACCCTATTCTTGTAGAACCTGGTATAAGGCCTCTCCATCACGAGGGCATGGAGCTCACTCACCCTCCAGGCAGAAGTGAGCACAACCAAGAAACCACCTTCTAGTAGAGAAAACGGAGGTGACACGTGGCCAACAGTTCAAAGAGCGGCCGGGTGAGCTGCCCCAACACCACATTGAGATCCCATTCAGTCACCAGAGGGCGGACAGGGGGCTTCGACAGGAGTAGGCCCTTTAGAAACCGGGACACCACTGGGAGAACTGAGAGGGGCTTCCCATCCACAGAGTAGTGCTTTGCCGCTAGGGCAATGAGATGCACTCTGACGGAGTTGGATTTGAGCCCCGTCTGGGAGAGGTGGAGAAGGTATTTTAACACCACAACTACCGGGCAAGAGAAGGGGTCTACCCCTTGCCCACTGCACCAAAGCGCAAATCTGCAACACTTAAAGGCGTACGCCTGTCTGGTAGACATTCTGCACAAAGCCAGTAAGACCTCTTCTACGTCCTTTGGAAAGAGGAGCGGGCGAGTGTCACGCTCTCAGCAGCCATGCCATCAGCGAAAGGGAGCTGAGGTTGGGATGCAGAAGAGAACCTCCCCCCTCCTGGGAAAGGATCCACAAAGACAATTCCAAAGGAATGGGGGTCTCCACTGCTAGCTGCAGGAAAAGCGAGAACAACGGTTGCCTGGGCCACCATGGGGCTATGAGGATGACACAGGCTCTGTCTTGGAGGGTTTTGAACAGAGTCCTGGCGATCAGAGGTGTTGGGGGAAAAGCATACAGAAGACCCACCGACCATGAGAGTAGAAAAGCGTCGGCTGCCACCCTGGCTGGGTGTGGCTGCCTTAAGCAGAAACGGGGCAACTGGTGATTGTCAGGGCTTGCAAAACAGGTCCATCACTGGTTCCCCCCAGGTCAAGAAAAGCCTGCAGGTTACTACCCTGTCCAGCTGCCATTCGTGCGGCTGGAGTATCCTGCTGAGCCTGTCGGCCTGCCAGGTGTCCTGGCCCAGCAGGTATACAGCCCTGAGGAGAATCCCCTGCCAGACTGCATAAGAGCACAGATCTAGAGCTTCCTGGCAAAGAGTACAGGACCCTGTGCCCCCCTGTTTGTTCACATAGAACATGGCAACATGGTTGTCCGTTTGCACTAGAACAGACCTGTGGCCCAGACACTGCCTGAAAGCCTTCAGGGCGAGACGGATGCATACAACACCAACAGGTTGATCTGTTGTGCACTCTCATCCGGGAACCAAACCCCCTGTGTGCGGTACCCCTGGCAATGGGCTACCCAGCCCAGCGGGAAGGCATTTGTGGTGAGGGACCTGGAAGGGCATCCCCACCTCCAGGTGATGAGGCAAGAGCCACCAGGTCAGGGAGTGTACCAGATGCCCGGTGACTCTGACCCTGTCCCAGAGATGTCCTGTGGCCTGGGACCACTGATCCCTGAGACACCACTGCGCAGTTCGCATGTGAAGGTGGGCATCCGAAGTAACATGGACCGTGGAGGCCATGTGCCCGAGGAGGCGCAGCAGATGCCTTGCTGGCACTGAAGAACGGTGCTTTATGTCCTCGGCTAGGGTCATGAGTGCTTGCCCTATCTGCAGGCAAGAAAGCCTTTGACTGAAGGGTGTTGATTCTTGCCCAATGAATTCCAGCTTTTGAGCAGGGCAAAGGTTGGACTTGGGGTAGTTGATAACAAACCACAAGTGTTGCAGGATCTGGGTGGTGTGAGTTGTGGCCTGCTGCAACCTGGGGGCTGAAGTGCCCCTGATGAGCCAGTAGTCGAGATAAGGGAAGATAAAGATCCCTTGAAGCCTAAGAAAGGCGGCGACCACCGCCAGGCACTTTGTGAATACCCTGGGGGGTGAGGCAAGGCCAAAGGGGAGCACTCTGTATTGGCAATGATTGCCCCCTACCACAAAGTGTAGGTATTGCCTTTGGCTTGGGTGGATTAGGATGTGAGTGTAAGCATCCTTTAAGTCCAAGGAGCACAGCCAGTCTCCCTGGTGGAGGTAAGGCAGCAATATTCCAAGGGAGAGCATCTTGAACTTCTCCCTCACCAGGGATTTGTTGAGGTTGCACAGGTCGAGGATGGGCCTTAGGCCCCCTGTCCTCTATGGCACGAGGAAGTACCCGGAGTAGAACCCCTTGCCTTTGAGGTGGTGGGGCACTGGTTCCACCACCTGATCCTCGAGAAGACCTGCCAACTCCTTCAGAAGGTGGTCCCAGTGAAGGGGAGACCTGATAGGCTCTCCTGAGAAGTAGTGTGGAGGCACTTGGGCTAGATGGAGGAGGTATTCCTCCCTGACTACTTGCAGTGCCCATGAATCGGTGGTGATGGCTCCCCACCTGTGGGCATACAAGGCGAGCCAACCTCCTCTGGCCTGCCCAGCTCCAGCTGGAAGAGGGGCCATGCTGCAGGAGTCAAAAACCCCAACCAGGCTGGGATGAAGCCTAGGGATTGAGGGCCTTTTGCTTACGCGGGCCATGCCCCTGTCCTTTGGCCTGCTGCCCCTGTGGGGAAGCTGAGGAAGCCTGGCAAGGGGGGTAGTTTCAGTAAGCAGTGGACTTCCTCGGGTAAAAGGGCATTTTGCCCGAACCCTTCTTGCGAGAAGGGGCAGAGGTCTTCTTAGAGAGCCATGTTCTCATCAGGAACTCGGTCTCTAGCTCTGCGGCCTTGTCGATCATGGGCTTTCTGAAGAGGTTCTCCCCTTGGCATGGGACATTAACAAACTTGTCCTGAACCCGTTGCTTGAGGTCAGACGACTGCAGGCAAGCTTGGCAGCGTGCAAAGATGCCTGCCACGGCTACCCGTGCCGCCGACTCAAACCCGTCATAGGCCGCCCGAGACATGAACTTGGAGCATTCAAGAACAGCTTTGTACAGGCCCTTGAAGCGCTGCAAAGGTTCCTTTGGGAGACCAGCCGAGAACCCGGGGATTTCCTTCGCCAGGTCTCTCAGGTACATGCCCATGTACAGCTGGTACGCCTGGATCCAACAATTCAGCATTGCGCCCTGGAAACACTTCCTGCCGAGGGCATCCAAGGTGCAGACCTCTCTATCGGGGGGCACAGAGGAGTGCGTCTTCTGACTCTTCTGTTGATGCATGGCCGACTCCACAACCATGGAGTGCGGCAGTTGTGATTTTGGAACCCAGGGCTCCGGCAGACTCGATACATCGAGTCGAAACGCTTGCTGATTACCGGCGTCGTTGCCGGTGTCTCCCACATGCGGAGCATAAGTCATTCCAGGACAGGAGAAATGGGCACAGTAACAGCTTCTCGAGGGGGAGCCTCATACTGGAGGATCTCGAGCTCGTCGGCATAAGGATCCTCCTCGGACTCCATCGGGAACGCCAAAGCCTTGGACATCTTCCGCACGAAGTCCAGAAAGCCCATATCCTCTGGTGGGAACCTTCTCTGAGGTTCCGATACTGGGGAATCAGAGGGAACATCCCGATGATGCCGAGTGTCCGTGGACTCCTAGTCCTCGGTCTCCCAAGCGGAGGCCTCCGAGGACGACTCGTGGGAGTCCTCGGACAGAGGTACCCAGCGCCATCCGCCCCAACACCTGCAGGCTCGGCAGTGATGACCTCACTCCTGATGCACAGGAGGCCGAGTGCGAACTCGGCCGAGGATCAGCTCGGCTTCCGGGGTCGACTTCGACGTCGAGACCCAGGTGGTCGGGGCAGAGGAACCGGATGTGCCGGACATCAGCGCATGCTGCTGTTCCATGAAGGCAGCAAAACTGCGCTCTAAGACCGCCATCCTGGACACCAGTCCCAGAGGGTCCGCAGCCTCCTGATCGGGCACCAACACGCTCGGGCCCGCAGCCGGTTCCCCAAGAGGGGAGTCCTCGACTATGACAGTATGTACTTGCCTAGGCCAATCCGCATCCATATCCCTGCGAGGAACCTTGGCTGGGCACTCCTTCGCTGCCCCCCAGGCAGGTGATCGGGACTCCGCGACCGGCCCCGAGTGGTGCCAGGCCGTTCGGAACGGTCCAGAGATGCCGCCTTCGAGGGTTTTTTTCCTTCTCTTCTGTTCCCTCGAGGGAGACACCCTCTCCGAGGAACCTCGATGACACTCGGGTTTGAAATGTTGCTCCAGAGTTGTGGAGGCCTCAGACAAGCTCCTGGCTCTCGGATGCATGGGGGAGTCAGGAAAAATCTTATCATGCTGCTGCTGGCGGCTCCGCAAACGGGACATCTTTTTACACAGATCACAGACCGTTGTGTCGTGGTCCGGTCCAAGGCACCAGAGGCAGCAGTCATGTGTATCGGTAAAGGACATCATTTTCCCGCACCGATCGCACTTTTTGAACCCGCTGGTAGCCATCGGGGGAAAAAGAACCCCAGCAAGGTCAAAGACCCTTTGAGCTGCCAATGAGGGAAAAATGGACGTGAAAAGAAATGCCCAAAGAAATAAAAATCAAACTAGAGGAATCGACCCAATATCGAGATACCGAGGCCGAAGGCGGGAAGGGTACCTGTGTCGAACCGGTGGAAGATGAAAGACACAAAAAAAAAAAAATCAACTTATCCCAGGACACTGCAAACGTCTGATGGGCTCTGTGGAAAAAAGGAGACTGAGCAAGATAGCACCCTTGGGTGGAAAGTGGACCATGCGCATGTGTGGTAGCAATTCCCAAAGGCTTTCTTTGAAAACTGAGAATTTGCTCCGCGAGGGTTCCGTCGGCGTCGACGTCACCCATTTGTGAGGACTGACTTTCTGCTTATTCCCAGAGAAACTATGTTTTCTCTGGGAACAAGCAGCAAGTCAGTCCTAACATATGGGACTCCCAAGCTACAGGTTACCAAAAGCCCATGACAAAAAAAAATATGATTTTCCTCAAGCAGAACAGCAAGCAGCAGCAATTGAGTCCGTACAGTAGGGCCTCTGTGTCAGATGAAAAACAGCACTCCGGTAGCCTGAACACAGAAGGGTGGGAAATACCTAAACCCTGAAAAGACTATGGTGCACAGCCTGGCCAAAGGCACTGTCCCATCAGGACTCTCTTTCCACACAGTAATGGGCTGCAAAAGTATGGACTGAAGAGCAGGTGGCGGCCCAGCAAATGTCCACCATTTGGACGGAGCACAAGTTTGCCACATAGGCTGCCATAGCCCGGACATGGAGCGCCGTGACTTGGCCTTCTAGCAGGAGCATCGCCTGCTCATAGGCAAGGGGGATACAGTCTGCCATCCAGGTAGATAGCGTACGCTTGGTCACTGCCTCCCCCAGTCTACTGGGATCATAGGAGATGAAAAGCCGAGCTGCTTTATGATGGCCCTGAGTGCACTGGAGTTAGATGGACAAAGCCTCTTACAGTCCAGAGTGTGAAGGACCGTCTCACCCATATTGAAGTGAGGTATTAGAAAGAAGGTGGGAAGTACCACTTCCTGGTCAAGATGGAACCATCTTCGGAAGAAATTTAGGGTGCGTTCAAAGTATCATCCTGTTTTTGTAGGACCCAGTAAAAGGCGCTTCCGCCACTAAGACCTGAAGCTCACTAACTCTGCGAGCGGAGGTGAGCACGACCAGGAATGCCACCTTCCATGAGAGGTACTGCAGGTGGCAGGTAGCCAGAAACTCAAGTGGCAGGCAAGTGAGCTGCCCCAATACTACATTAAGGTCCCACTTGGTCACTGTAGGGCGGACCAGAGTCTTCGATAAGAGCAGACCCCATAGAAAGCGGGTCACCAACGGTTGGGACGAGTGGGGTATGCCATCCATCGGGTGGTGGTGTGCTGCCAGGGTGCCGAGGTGTACCCCAATGGAGTTATATTTGAGCCCGGATTGCGAGAGATTGAGAAGGTACTGCAACACCAGTCCCACCGAACAGAACAGGTCAGTCCTGTGCTCAGCACACCAAGATGAGAACCTGCGCCACTTGAGAGCGTAAACTTTCCTAGTAGAAGCCTTACGAGAGGCCAGCAAGATGATCTCTACCTTACCCGAAAGGCTGAAAGGAGCTATGGCAGGGGTTGGCAAACATTTTGACTCGAGGGCCGCAATGGGTTCATATATTGGACCCGGGGGCCGGACCAAGAGTAGATGGACGGTCTGTATGTGTGAATTAATATAAATTAAATTTAAATTTGTAACATTAAATGTTTAGATTAATTTAAGGTAGAAAAGCATAAAAAGAGTTATTTTACAAAACTTTTATGCAATGTATTTCTTTCATAAAATAGTACCTTCAATTTTAGTGGGAACAGTGTTGTTGGTCTCCCTTTTTTGTTAAGGCATCAAAGTCAGGAGATAGCTTTGTTGTTGCAATTCGCAGAATAGATCTGAGGTGTTGGTCTGTTAACTGGGATCTGTGACGGGATTTATTGATGTTCATGACGCTGAACGTCTGCTCACACACGTAGGTCGAGCCAAACAAGGCCAGAATCTTCTGTGCCATCCCCCGGAGGTTTGGAAAACAGTCATCTTTAAGTGAGGCATAGAACTCTTTTAGTGGAAGAGAGTGGAAGTTCTCCTTTAAGATTGCATCAGATTGAAGATCGATTAGTTCCAATTGCACTTCTTGTGGTGCTGTTTCTGGGTCTTGTGACAAGGGACAGGCCACCAGCTGAAGTGACTTTTCAATTTTTTCCAAATCTGAAAACCGACAGCAGAATTCTTCATGCAGGTCATTCAGTGATTTGCTATATTTATTCACATTTTGGATGGTCTTTTCCTGTGTGGCTAGTGTGGGGAAAATGAGAGAAGTTTTTCTTTGAAATTTGCCTAGAAAAAAAAGTCAACTTGGCTTTGAAGGCATTTACATTACTATACATATCGTGAATATACAGGTCTTTTCCCTGTAGCTTGACGTTAAGCACATTCATGTGAGAAAAAATGTCAACAGCAAACGCAAAGTCATACAGCCAATTCTTGTCGCTCAGCTCTGGAAAATCATCAGACTTCCCCTTTAACTCCAAAAATGTATCAATCGCTTCTTTAAGATCCCACACTCGTTTAAACACTTTGCCCAAACTCAACCAGCGGACACGAGAGTGGTAAAGCAAGTCTTGGTGGTCTGCGTCGGTTTCCTCCAGAAATGCAATGAACTGACGGTGCTGAAGTCCCTTTGCTCGTATGCAGTTAACAAGCTTTATAACTGGATTCACAACATGACTAAGCTGTAATACAGATTTACACAAAGATTCTTGGTGTATGATGCAGTGGAGAAAAATAACTTCTTGCTCAGGGTTTTCCTCTTTCACTTTATCCTGAATTCTTTTCAGCAATCCCACATTTTTTCCAGTTAAATTTGGAGATCCATACGTAGTGACATTAGCAAGTTTACTCCAAGGTAGCTTCATACTCTCGATGACAGCAGACACCCGGTCATACAAATCTTCTCCCCGTGTTTTTCCTTTAAGTGGCTCCATGGCCAAAAACTCCTCTGTTATTTCAAAACTGTCGCTAATCCCTCGGATAAAAATTAAGAGCTGAGCTGTGTCTTTTATGTCTGTACTTTCGTCCAGTGCTAGCGAATATAATTTAAAGGACTCTGCAATATTATTTAACTTGTTTGTTATTTATTTATTTATTTATTTACATTCTCTTATATACCGCGCTATTCTGCATCAGTGCGGTTTACATTGAACAAACTGAAATTACATTGAACAGGGCATTATAACTTGGAGATAACTATTTTACAGGGAACATAGGCTATGGAGGGTTAAGTGGCTTGCCCAAGACCACAAGGAGCACCTGTGAGACTAGAAACCCCAGTCCTTCCAGCCCAAGGTTGCTGTCCTCTAGTGGGATTTGAACCCCCGACCTTCCGGCCTGAAGTACCTTGTACCTTGTTATGTCTTCATCAATCAGTTCCACACGACGAGTCACTGTCCTGCGTGATAAACTGAGTTTTTCAAACTTGTCTTTGCTCTCTGGACACAAAAGACCTGCGGTATCAATCATGCATTCTTTCAAAAACTCTCCTTCAGAGAGGGGTTTACTAGCTTTTGCTAATTTGAATGAGAGCATAAAACTTGCTTTGGTACTTGACTCTTGAATCGCAGTTTGTCTGTGAAATAAATTTTGCTGAGCCTGTAATTTAGCCATCAACCTCCGAGCTGTAGACCCCCGTTCTTGGGGCGACTGCTTGCTAGCATAGTTAGCATGCTTCGTGGCAAAATGACAGCTGATATGATATTCTTTGAAAACCGCAACAGTTTCCTGGCATATGAGACATACAGCCATTGATCGGACTTCCGTAAAAAAATATTTTGCTATCCATTCCTTATTAAACACACTGCATTCACTGTCCACTTTTCTTTTCTTTGCCCCACTCATTTTGGGATTCTGCACTACACTAGCCGGCCATCGCGAGATTACGCTGCGTCCTCTAGAAAGTGAGGTGAATAAATGAATAAATTAGCTAGCGCTCCGCGGGCCGGATTAAAAGGTCCGCGGGCCGTAGTTTGCCCATTCCTGAGCTAGGGCCATCCTTTCAACAGACACGCCGTCAGTGACAGAGACTCCAAGCTGGGGTGCAGTAGAGAGCCCCCTTCCTGAGACAGTAGTACCGGAGAGCTCTCCAACGGGATGGGGTTCTCCACCGATAGTCTGAGGAGTAGCGGAAATCATGGCTGCTGGGGACACAGAGGGGCTATCAGGATGAGCAAGGCCTTGTCAAGGAAGGTCCTGAACAAAGTTTTGGCAATCAGCAGCAAGGGAGAGAAGGCATACATGAGGCCCTCCGACCACAAGAAAAGGAACTAGTCCATCACCATCCTGAAGGGGTGGGGCTGCCAAACAGGTCCATCACAGGCTCCCCCCAGATCCGGAAGAGACGCCACTCATGCAGCTGGGGGACTCTGCTCAATCTGTCAGCCAGTAGGTTGCTCTGGCCTGGTACGTAAACTGCCTGCAGGGAGATACCCTGTTGGACTGTAAAGGAACAGAGGAGCACCGCCTCTTGGCAGAGGTCATGAAACCCCTTGCCCACCTGTTTGTTTATACAGAACACCACCACCTGGTTGTCCATCAGGACCAGCACCGGCTGGTGACACAGGCAGTGGCAAAAAGCTCAAAGAGCGAAGTATACTGCCCGCAGTTCCAGGAGGTTGATGTGCTCGGTGCCCTTATCCAGTGACCAGCTGCCCTGGGAGTGCAGTGCCTCGCAGTGGGATCCCCAACCGAGCAGGGAGGCATCTGTGGTGAGGACCCTTAAGGGGTTCGTCAGCTGAAAAGGCATCCAAACTGCGAGATATTTGGGGGTCTGCTACCAGGTCAGAGAGTCCAACACCTGGCAGGTCACGGAGACTTTATCCTGGAGATGCCAAGTGGCTTGCGTCCTCTAGTCCCGGAGACACCACTGCGCAGCCCTCATGAGGAGGCAGGGGTCTGGGGTGACATGGATCATGGAGGCCATGTGTCCGAGGAGGAGCTGAACAAACACAGAGGGACAGTGCTGTACGCCCAGTGCTAGGGCCCTAAGGCAGTCGGCCAGGTCCCCAAGCAGAAAGGCCTTTGACAGGAGAGTGTCTAGCCTTGCCCCGATGAACTTCAGACATTGTCTCGGAAGGAGATGAGACATGGGGTTGTTTATCACAAAGCCCAAGTACTGCAGGACCTAGATGGTGTGTGCAGTCACCTGCTGCACCTCTGAGGCCGTGCCTCCCTTTATGAGCCAGTCATCCAGGTATTGGAAGACAAAAAACCCCTGGAAGTGCAGGAAGTTGGCCATGACTGCCAGGCATTTTGTGAAGACCCTTGGGGCAGAGGCCAAGCCTGACTGATAGTGTCCGACTCCCACCATGAACCGCAGGTACTGCCTGTGGTTGGGGTGAATGAGGATATAACTGTAGACATCCTTCAGATCCAAGGAGCATAGCCAATCTCCCTGCTAGAGGAAAAGCTCCCTGCTGGAGGAAAAGCAGCAATGTTCCAAGGGAGAGTATCTTGAACTTCTACCTAACTAGGAATTTGTTGAGGTTGTGCAGGTCAAGGATTGGCCTTAGGCCCCCTGTCCTTTTTGGCACGAGCAAGTACCTGGAGTAGAGCCCTTTGCCCTTGAGATGATGGGGCACTGGTTCCACCGCTTTTTCCCTCGAGAAGATTTGCCAGCTCCTTCAGAAGGTGGTCCTGGTAAAAGGGAAGACGTGAGGGGCTCTATTGGAAAATAAGGGGAAGGTGTCTGAATCAGATGGAGGAGGTAACCTTCCTTGACCACTCGAAGTGCCCAAGAATCGGTGGTGATGGTCGGCCATCTCTGACCTCCATGAGGTAGAGAGGCTATGCCCAAGCAGTCAAAAACTCCACCCTGGCTGGGTCTGGGCCGGTGTCAGGGGTTTTGGAGTCTTCTGCTTACAAAGGTTATGCCCATGTCCCTTAACCTGCTGATCCTCTTGGGGAGTCGGGGAGGCCAGGAAAGGTGGGTAGATTCTGTAAGCAGCCCCATTCCTTGGGTAGAAGGGCTGTGTACCGAGACCTTCTGTCAGTAAGGGGCAGCGGCCTTTTTAGAGAGCCTGCTCCTCGTCATGAACTTGGTCTCCAGCTCGGCAGCTTTGTCAGCCATGGGTTTCCAAAGAGGTTCTCTCCTTGGCATGGGACATCAACTAATTTGTCCTTAACACATTGTTTGAGGTCGGACGACTGGAGCGAAGCCTGGCATGGGCACCGATGCCCGCCGCCGCTACACAAGCTGTTGACTCGAATCCATCATAGGCTGCCTAAGACAAACTTGGAGCACTCACGGACGGCCTTGGACAGGTTCTTGAACCACAGCAGGGGTTCCTCGGATAGACTAGCTGAGTACCCGGTGAGTTCCTTTGCCGGGTCTCTCAGGTACATACCCATGGGTAAGCATGGATACAGCCTATGAGCATCGACCCTGGTAACACTTTCTGCCGAGGGCTTCATCACCATGGAGTTGTGTGGAAGCTGTGACTTATAGAAGCCAGGGCCCCGGCGGACTCGATAAATCGAGTCTAGCAGCTTGTTCACCACCAGCACAGATGACAGTGTTTCACAGAATGGGAGGGATGGGCACTGTGAACGACTCCCTCTGAGGGGCCTCATACTGGAGGATTTTTAACTCATCCGTCTGAGGGTCCCTCCTCCGATTCCATTGGGAACACCAGGGCCCTAGACATGTCCTTGACGAAGTCAAGGAACCCATGTTCTCTGTTGGGGACAACTGCCAGAGCTCATAGGTGGGAAAGTCCAAGGGGACGTCGCAGTGGCGGCGGGTATCAGGCGATTCCTCATCCTCCGTTTCCCACTCAGAGTAGTCCGAACAGGACTCGAAGAAAGGCCCATGGCCTTCCGAGGCCCTGCGGTAGCACCAAGCACACTGGCCGGGGATGATCGTGCGGGAAACAGATCGAGCAGGAACCGGATTGAGACCTCAGCCTCTAAGGACGTCTTCAACGTTCAGGACCCGGTGATCGGGGTGCTTGAACTGGACGTATTGGACAACAGCGCCCACTGCTGGTCCACAAAAGCAGACAAATTGCGCTCCAGGGCCGCCATTCTGGATGCCAGACCAGAGGGCTCCGCAGCCATTGACACAGGCACCGAGGGGATCGAGCCCGATGCCGGTTCAACTGAAAAGGAGTCTTCGACAAGATGGTGTCTGGCGACTGAAGCCGGTCAGAGGTCAAGTCCTTAAGGTGGACCTTTGCAGGCTGCTCCCTCTCTGATCCCACTGATGAGCGTCTCGGACTGCGGAACCTGGCCCGGGGAACACCCGGCTTGTCGTTTCCATCCAGGGACGCTGCCTTCGAGGTTTTCTCTTTCTTCTTGGGTTTTCTCAATTGAAACCCCATTTTTGAAAAACCACGGAAAGGTTCGGAGTCGGAGGGACCCACCCGACATACTGAGGCTTCAGAAGAGGTCCTGGCCTTCAGTACTCTAGGGAAAAAAAAAAAAAACCCTTATCGTGCCGCTGATGGCGGGGCTCTTGAAAGACTTGGAGGACATCTTTTTGTAGAGACCACATGTTGCAGGGCGTGGTCAAGCCCGAGGCAGCGAAGGCAGCAGTCGTGTGTGACGGTCAAAGACAATTTTCATGCACCAATCACATTTCTTGAAGCCACTGGTAGCCATGGGGGGGGGGGGGAAGTACCCCCACGAGGTGAAAGATCCGCTGGTTTGCCAGTTTCAGAAAAAGGTGCGAATACACCAAAAACGAAATATTACAAAAGAAACCCGAACTCGATGCAGAGACAGTGAGGTCGGGTGGCTGGAAGAGTACTGAACCAATACAGGAGGAGAGTATGAAACTCAGACAAAAAATAAATCAACTTTTTCTGGGGACAAGTCAGATGGATGTCTGAAAAGCTCTGCGGAAAAAAGGAGACTGAACAAGATAGCACACTTGGGTGGGAAGGAGAACGTGCATGCGTGGTAGCATCTCCCAAAGGCTTTCATTGAAAGATGGAGGGATGCTTCCGCGAGGGCTCCGTCGGTGCCAACGTCATCCATATGTGAGGATTGACTTCCTGCTTATTCACGGAGAAAAGCGATTTTCTTAAAATTGCTAGGGATATTTGTACTGATACAACTATAACAATAAAGTTAAAGGACCTTGTTCACCTTATGAATTAGCATAGTTACTCACCTGTAACTGGTGATCTCCGGGAACAGCAGGAATTTAGTCCTCACATATGGGTATCATCGGTACCGACGGAGCCTGAGCGGGAACGCTCCCCAGCGTCCAATTAGAAAGCTTTTGGGAGCATCCCACAGCGCCTGTGTGCTGCCTTCCAGCCTTTCCCAACTGCCTCTCTCCAGTTGAGTTTTAAAGCTGAGACAAAGAGAGAGAGAGAGAGGGAAAGGAAAGAGATAGATAGAGAGATACAACTCCTAGGGGAGGTAGGTGGGTTGTGAGGACTAAATTCCTGCTGTTCCCGGAGATCACCTGTTACAGGAGAGTAACTATGCTATCTCCAGGAAAAAGCAGGAATGTAGTCATCACATATGGGGACTCCCTAGCTTTAGGTGCCAGGGAGAGACCCCAGAAGTTGTGTCCCCCTGAACAGGGCTCCACTTCCCCCCATGGATCTCTGGCATCCAGGGATGGCGGGTAGGAGTTGATTAGGTATGGAATAGGTGTTGGAGAACAGCCTGACCAAATAAGGCATCCCAGTGGGAGTCCTTGTCCAAGCAGTAATGGGCTGTGAAGGTATGAACCGAGGCCCAAGAGGCTGCTCGACAGATGTCGTCGATAGACAGAGTGCAGATGAACCATTGAAGCTGCCATGGCTCTCACATTGTGAGCAGTGACATGGCCCTCCAGAGAAAGGTTCTTACTCTGATAGGCGAAAGAAATACACCGAGCAATCCAGTTAGACAGTGTTCTCTTGGAGACTGGAAGTCCCAAATGAGAAGTATCAAAAGCAACAAAGAGTTGAGAGGACTTTCTATGTTGCTGTGTTCTTTGTAAGTAAAAGGCTAAAGCTCTTTTACAGTCCAAGGTATGAAGATTCCTCTCTGCATTTGATGCATGAAGCCTTGGAAAAAACACAGGTAGGTAGACCGCTTGGTTCAGATGAAAAGGCGAGACCACCTTTGGCATAAAGTGTGGATGAGTCCTAAGGACTACCTTGTCACGATGGAACCTTGTATAAGGTGGATCAGCTACTAGCGCTTGCAACTCACTAATGCGGCGTGCTGATGTGATTGCAATGAGAAAGATAACCTTCCAAGAAAGGAATTTCAAGGAGGTAGTAGCTAAAGGTTCGAAAGGTGGCTTCATGAGCTGTCCAAGAACCAGGTTTAAGTCCCATGCCACCGGTGGTGGCCTAATGGGAGGCTTAGTTAAAAGAAGGCCTCTCATAAATCTTGCTATAAGAGGATGAGAGGAAATAGGCTGTCCATTTAGAGGCTTAAAGGAAGCTGCAATAGCACTCAAATGGACCCTTACTGAATTAGTCTTAAGACCAGCATTAGATAAATGTAAATACTCCAGCAATGATTCCAGAGGTATCACAAGGGGGTTAAGACCCTTTTGCGAACACCATATGGTAAACCTTTTCCACTTGAAAGCATAAGAGAGTCTTGTGGAAGGTTTTCTGGAAGCAAAAAGAATATCTTTTACTTGCTGAGGGATATTAAGATCATGGAGATCTAGGCCTTCAGCAACCAAGCCCTGAGATGCAGAGACTGGGGATTGGGATGCCATAACATTCCGTCCTCCTGAGATAGGAGATCTGGAACAGACCCTAACTCCAGGGAGGGAGCTTGAGAGAGATGTAGAAGCAGAGGGTACCACACTTGCCGTGGCCAATGTGTAGCTATGAGAATCATATGGACTCTGTCTCTGAAGCTTGAACAGGGTTTTGGTAATTAGGGGAATGGGTGGAAAGGCATACAGGAAGTCTTGACCCCAGTAAAGGAGGAAAGCATCCATGGCCTGAGCCCCCTGAGCGGGAATTCTGGAACAGAACCAGGAAAGTTTGGCATTCCATGGACTTGCAAAGAGGTCTATGTCCGGGGTTCCCCAAAGTTGAAATATCCTGGCCACCTGGTCTGCATGCAGAGACCACTCGTGTGGAAGCAGAACTCGACTGAGTCTGTCTGCCCAAGATTTTTGTATGCCTGACAGATACACTGCCAGAAGATGAATCTGATGCTCTCTGGCGAGGGCCTATAGTTGCAAAGCTTCGTTGCAAAGCGACAGAGAGCCTGTTCCCCCCTGCTTGTTCACATAGAACATGGCTACTTGATTGTCCGTATGGATAAGGACTGTCTTGTAGCTGAGCAGGGTGTGGAACACTCGCAGAGCAAGGAAGGTTGCTCTGAGCTCCAAGAGTTGATATGTAGATAACTCTCCTGTGGAGACCAGGTGCCCTTGGTGGAGAGGTCTTGCAGATGAGCTCCCCAACCCATTGGAGAAGCATCTGTTGTGAGAGTTGCTTGGGGTAAGGGTTGGTGAAAAGGGGACCCCAGCAACAGGTTTTGAGTGGACTTCCATCACTGGAGGGACAAAATAAGGCGACTTGTGTTTGCTATTTTGTCTGACAGGCATCCTGATGCCTGGGTCCATTGGGTGGATAAAGTCCACTGAGCTGCCCTCATATGGAGGCGAGCATAGGGAACCACATGCACAGTAGATGCCATGTGGCCTAGTAGTTGTAACATTTCTTGAGCGGTCAGATGAGGCTTTAGCACTGCTTGAGAAGCTAACTCCACCAGGTGAAGGCAACGGGCCTGGGGGAGATAGGCCCTAGCCTTTGTGGTATCCAGCAAAGCTCCTATGAACTCTAAAGACTGACTGGGAGTTAAACTGGATTTTGGGATGTTTATTACCAGCCCTAAATACTGAAGGATACGCATTGTGCAGGATAGAGAAGTCCTGGCCTCTGACTCTGTTGGGGCTTGAATGAGCCAGTCGTCTAAGTAGGGGAAGACGAATATCCCTAGAGTGCGGAGAAATGCTGCTACAACAGCCATGCATTTCGTGAACACCCTTGGTGCTGAGGCCAGGCCAAAAGGAATCACCCTGTATTGGTAGTGCTTTCACTGAAAAAGGAACCGAAGGAACCTTCTGTGAGTTGGATGGATGAGAACATGGGTGTACGCATTCTTGAGATCTAGAGAACAAAGCCAATCCTGACTCTGAAGGTATGGCAGCAGAGATCTGAGAGAAATCATTTTGAATTTCTCCTTGACAAGGAATTTGTTCAATTCTCTGTGGTCTAAGATAGGTCTGTAACCCCCTCTTTTCTTTGGGATAAGGAAATAAGGGGAATAGAACCCTGTATCCTGCTGATGAAGGGATACTTTCTGCTATTGCCCCTTGGGCAAGAAGGATAGCAACCTCCTGACCTAACAGGATGATGAGAGAGGTCGGAGAATTGAACTGCTTTACTACTGTGTGAGGGGGCATGCTTGAAAAATGAAGCTTGTACCCCTCCTTTATGATGGAGTGTCCAATGCTCTGCTGTTATTTGCCCCCATCTGGGGGCAAAATGACATAACCTTCCTGGAATGGTGGAAGGTTCTGGTCCCCCGAGAACCAGGAAGGCTAAGTTCTCTAGATGAGAGTCAAAGGCCCTGTGGAGGCTGAGCCTGCTGGGCCGGTGGAGGCTGAGCCTGCTGGGCCGGTTGAGGCATAACAGCCTTTGCTTTCTTCTGTTTGGGTGGTTGCTGACCTTTCCTGGCAAGCTGACCTGCAGAACGTCCCTGCTGAACATAAGCAGGATAAAATATTTTCTTTTTAGAAAAGAATGGTTTCTTGAACAATTTTTTTCTAGCAGGATCAGCAGTGGACTTGGATAATCTATCCAAGGTGGAATTTTCAGCATCCATTTCATTGGCCTTTTCCTGCCAATCTTTACCAAACAGGTTCTCACCAGTATAAGGGATATTTCCCAATTTGTCTTGTACCCAGAGCTCTAGATCAGATGCCTGGAGCCAAGCAATTCTACGTCCACCTATGGCAATAGCCGAGGTTCTGCTTATGCACTCAAAGCAGTCAAAGGCTGCACGGTTGGAAAATTTAGAAACATCTTGGGCATGTTTGACCAAAGTGAGAAAAACTTGTCTTTTATCCTCAGGAAGTAAAGGACTTAAAGCCTCTAAATCATCTGTGACCTCCTTCAGGAACATTACCATGTAGAGACTATAGGAACTGATCCTGGCAGAAAGCATGGAAGCTTGGAAGACCCGATGTCCAAAAGCATCCAGGGTTCTGCACTCACGTCCTGGAGGATTAGAGGCATGCCTTTTTGCACTCTTGATCCTTCTCATAGCTGACTCCACTACAATAGAGTGGTGAGGAAGCTGAGTTTTATGGAACCCAGGACAAGGAGGGACTCGATACATAGTATCCAGTCTACGAGAATGAGGAGAGGTGGTAAGAGGTGTTTCCCACATCCTTAACATGAGATCATATAAAATCTCATGAATGGGCAAGGTAGCTGCCTCCTTAGGAGTTTTGGGATATTGGACAGGCCCCGAGCCACCTCCCTGATAAAATCCTGGAAGGAAATATCCTCTGCAGGAGACATCCTGCGTTTAGGGGAGGAGGGCTCCTCTGGGAGAAGCATCGCTGCATCGACAGAACTGTCAGAATCCTCAGATTCTTCTGAGGACTCAAAGTATCATCTGTCCGGATGCTCTTGAAGAGCCCGATACCCGTACCGACCAAAGTCGGTACCGGGAGTAATCGGTACCGGGGTATCGGTACCAGAGGTCATCGGATGACTGGGTACCGGCAAAGCAGACACCGATGCCGATGTCTATGCTATCGGTACCGATACCGAGGCCGGTGCCGGTACAGTTGGAATTGTCTGTCGCGGTTCTGAGGGCGTCGATGTCGCAAGGAAAGCCGCCAGACTGCGTTCCATAGCCAGAACTCTCTGGTCTATCGACGCTGCCAATGCCTGGATGTCGGTACTGGAGGAGACCGCCGGTACCCCACAGCATGGCTTCAGTAGTTCTGCCGAGGTCGAGGCCTCGAGAACATACTGGAAACCCGATAATGCTTTGGAAGCCGAAGCCTACCGCCGGGGTAATTTTGCCGGTTCAGAATCCTCAAGGGCAACGCCAGAGGCATCTCGATGCTTAGAAGGAGATCTATCCTTTGAGGAACGGCTGGATTTATGTTTAGTTACCTGAGATCCACGGGAGGAAGAAGCAGTCCTGGAAGACGTCGATGCCACCGAAGCTGCATCAGAGGGAAACAGGGTACTGAGCTTAGCAGCTCGGTTCTGCCGACCTCTTTTAGACATCATGGCGCAGGACATACAATCTGTGATGGAGTGGTCAGGACCTAAACATTTTAGACACCATTCATGGGTGTCGGTGACGGAAATGGTACCGCCACAATCGGTGCACTTTTTGAAACCTGAGGCAGATTTCTCTATGGTAAGGAAAGTTTTTTGGGCCTAAGTCCCAAAAAGGCGCGTGCACCTGAAGAAAAAGAAAAAATTGAATATATATATTTTTTTTTTACAGAAATAACAGGAGAAAAAAACGGCGGTATCGGTAGAGTGTCGAGGAAGGCAGACGCGACCACAAAAAAGAAATAAAAAATAATTCTTCTGCGGTGACAGGAACACGACCTGCTGGCTCCGCGGAAAAAGAAGAACTGCAGCAAGGCAGTTGGGAAAGGCGGGAAGGCAGCACGCAGGCGCTGTGGGATGCTCCCAAAAGCTTTATAATTGGACACTGGGGAGCGTTCCTGCGCAGGCTCCGTCGGTACCGACGATACCCATATGTGATGACTACATTCCTGCTTGTTCCTGGAGATAATTTATTTCAGGCTTTAATTAATCTATTCCTGGTGAGGATAACCAGCTATACCTGAAAGTGAATTTGACCACCTCTCCCAATATAATAGGTTTGAGAGACTATAAAGCAAAGATTATATGCCTAGAGCCTATAAAGCTAAAATTATGAATGTGATAGGTGGGAGTTATGGTAAATCGGAGGGATTTAACACCCAGTAAAGGCTGGCTTGCTATACAGGTACCAGACTGGAGCTTCTAAGATTGGCTTTAACATCTATTAAAAACAAATTCCGAGATCTCTTGCCTCCGAACTGGAAGGCCTCTTTGTAAAGATTTCTAGAAAGAATTTCAACTCAAATATTTACCCTATTCTTCCTTCTATGCTAAGCTATACTCTAATAAGATATAAATTAAAAAGCTCTCTGCTGATACTAGACCTAGATTTTTAAATTTAAACTAAAAGCTGAAACTGAAAGCTCTCTGGTTTTAAATTGAAACTAAAGCGCTCTACTGATATTAGGCTCTGAGTTAACAAATCTGTATATTTTAGAATCCAGTGTATGAGTTTTAACCCAAAGAATTCCCTTTTCCCCAAGATTTAGAGAATTTCCCATAAGTAAATGCTGACAAGTGCAGATTTCTTTCCAGCAGTAGTAATCTCTTTTGGTCTCCTACAAGACTTAGGACTACTAAAGGGGACTGCTACTGCTGGAAAAAAAATCTACACTTGTCAGCATTTACTTCTGGGAAATTCTCTAAAATTTTTTGGGAAAATAATTCTTTGGGTTAAAGCTGATAAATCTGTGTATTTTAGAATACAGTGTATTTATTAACTCAATCATGGCTTAGTAGCAGCAGAGAGCCTGTAGTTTAAATTTAAAAATCAAGAGAGCTTAAAAGATTAGAGCACTTCAACTTAGAAAAGAGATGAATGAGGGGGGATAGGATAGAGGTCTATAAATTAATGATTGGAGTATAATAGGTAAGGGATGATAGTTTAGTTACTCACATGTAACAGGTGCTCTCCAGGGACAGCAGGAATCAGTCCTTACATGTGGGTGACGTCGACACCAAAAGAGCATCTCCCCAGATTTCAAAGAAAGCCTTTGGGAGATGCCACCACACATTCCTGGTCCCCTTCCTGATCATGGGTGCAATCTTACTCAGTCAGATGACATAGCTAGAGCCGGCAAAGTAAGATGGCAAAATTACTACAGCAATTCCAAAGGGAGAAGGGAAGTTTTGAGGACTGATTCCTGTTGTCTCTGGAGAACATCTGTTACAGGTGAGTAACTATGCTTTCTCCAGGAACAATCAGGAAGTCAGTCCTCACATACGGGACTTCCTAACTACAGGCTACTGAGAACCTATAGAAAAAATACAGCCCAGCCGTGAGTGGCCAAAAGTGAATCTGAGGACAGATTCCGAGGACCCCAGTGTCCAGGGATAACCATGGCTCCGGTAGCCTGAACAAGAAGGGTCGGATGGCAGGAGCTGCCTAAACCCCAAACAGATTACGCAGTATAGCCTGGCCAAAGGCACTGTCACGTCAGGACTTCCTCTCCAGGCAGTAGTGAGCTGCAAAAGTGTAGACTGAGGATTAGTTTATTTAATTATTTATTTATTTATTTAACTGGTTTTATATACCATTTTTCTACAAGGCAAAACGGTTTACATAGAACAGGAAAGCATAGTTACTCACCTGTAACAGGTGATTTCTGGGAACAGCAGGAATTTAGTCTTTACATATGGGTATCGTCGGTACCGAAGGAGCCTGCGTGGGAACGCCCCCCCAGCGACCAATTAGAAAGCTTTTGGGAACATCCCACAGCGCCTGCGTGCTGCCTTCCCGCCTTTCCCAACTGCCTCTCTCCAGTTGAGTTTACAGCCGAGACAAAGAGAGACAGAGGGAAAGAGAAAGAGACAGATATAGAGATACAACTCCTAGGGGAGGTGGGTGGGTTGTGAAGACTAAATTCCTGCGGTTCCCGGAGATCACCTGTTACAGGTGAGTAACTATGCTATCTCCAGGAACAAGCAGGAATGTAGTCTTCACATATGGGGACTCCCTAGCTTTAGATGCCAGGGAGAGACCCCAGAAGTTGTATGTCCCTGTGAAAGGGCTCCACTTCCCCCCATGGATCTCTGGCATCCAACCAGGGATGGCGGGTAGGAGTTGATTAGGTATGAAACTGGTGTTGGAGAACAGCCTGACCAAACAAGTCATCCCGGCGGGAGTCCTTGTCCAAGCAGTAATGGGCTGTGAAGGTATGAACCGAGGCCCAAGTGGCTGCTCGACAGATGTCGTCGATAGACACAGAGTGCAGATGAGCCATTGAAGCTGCATTGTGAGCTGTGACATGGCCCTCCAGAGGAAGGTTCTTACTCTGATAGGCAAAGGAAATGCAATGTGCAATCCAGTTGGACAGTGTTCTCTTGGAGACTGGAAGTCCCAAATGAGAAGGATCAAAAGCAACAAAGAGTCGAGAGGACTTTCTATGTTGCTGTGTTCTTTGCAAGTAAAAGGCTAAAGCTCTTTTACAGTCCAAAGTATGAAGATTCGTTTCTGCATTTGAAGCATGAGGTCTTGGAAAGAACACAGGTAGGTAGACCGCTTGGTTAAGATGAAAAGGCGAGACCACCTTTGGCATAAAGTGTGGATGAGTCCTAAGGACTATTCTTGTCATGATGGAACCTTGTATAAGGTGGATCAGCCACTAGTGCCTGCAATTCACTGATGCGGCATGCTGATGTTATTGCAATGAGAAAGATAACTTTTCAAGAAAGGAATTTTAATGAAGTAGTAGCTAGGGTTTCGAAAGGTGGCTTCATGAGCTGACCAAGAACCAGATTTAAGTCCCATGCCACCGGTGGTGGCCTAATGGGAGGCTTAGTTAGAAGAAGGCCTCTCATAAATCTTGCTATAAGAGGATGGGAGGAAGTAGGTTGTCCATTTAGAGGCTTGAAAGAAGCTGCAAAAGCACTCAAATGGACTATTACTGAGTTAGTCTTAAGTCCTGAATTGGATAAATGAAGGAGAAACTCCAGTAATGATTCCAGAGGTATCGCAAGGGGGTTAAGACCCTTCTGCGAACACCATATGGTAAACCTCTTCCACTTAAAAGCATAAGAGCGGGACTTCCGGTGATGCGGTGAGCACGAGCAGTCGCACGCTGCTCGAGCTCTGGGCCTCCTCGCCCCTCCGGCGACGAAAAATGAGCTGCAAGAGCCAGGTTTGGGGCTCCGAGCCTCCCCCCTGCGTCCCCGACTGGACCGCCGTGTGAAGTGGCGCTCCCGAGCCCCCACCTCTCCCCCCCGTGCTGAACAGCGGCCGTGGCCTGGATCTGGGCAGCCGACGTGGAAGACCAGGAGCCTGCATTGAACGCCAAGCTGTGGGGAGACCCGGTAAGCCGCGGTAAGCAGCGACGTGCAGCCAGATTTTCGAACCGCCTGATTGAGCCCCATTGCTCCCGCTACCTCTCTCAGCTATTTTTTATGCTCCAGGAGGGTGGCTGACACCGAATTCATTGGGGGTGGCTGGAGCCCCCCTGTTGAGACCTGGGCAGGGCCGCTGCCAGTTTGTTGGCCCTGGGAGATCCTCGGGGGACGCCTAGCCTGGCGTAAGGCCCCCTGCAGGTGTTGGGGATCCGAGGCGTGCCGCTGGACCGGGGACGGAGAAGGCCTTTCCCCCCCCCCCCCCCGTGGCAACAGAATCACGCACCCGCGTGGGAGGCTTCTACGCCGTTGTGATCTGCAGTGAGTGGGGGGACGGGGGACGAGACCCCGGCGGATCGACGTAGCTCGGGCATGGCGGCAAAGGGAGCCCGCCGTGTGGAAAAGGAGAAGACCACTCTGCCGCCAAGAGGGGGGGGAGCAGTCCTCGCCGCTGAAGGGGGAGGTTAAAGCCGGGATGGTGGATGAAATCTCCGTGGCCGTGGCGGGGGCGCTGTCAGCACAATTTGAGGACCTGCGGAGCCGAATGGACCTCCTCCAAACTTCTGTGGGGGCCCTGGGGAGTCGAATGCAGGAAGCAGAGGGCCGGATAGAGCGGACGGAGGAGCACGTGCTGGAGCTGCAGCAGGAGCTGACCCGTATGAAAAAGCTACTTCAGGGTCAGGAGGCCAAGCTGGACGACCTGGAGAACAGGTCTCGCCGTAACAATTTGAGATTTCTGGGGATCCCGGATGCCATTGAGGACAGGGACTTACAACCCTATTTGGAAGATCTGGTGAAACAACTTTTGGGGAATGACCCTGAGGGCACCCTAGTGCAAATAGAGAGAGCGCACCGGGTCGGGCCTAGGAGAGTCAGTGACGGCCGACCCAGGGTGGTTCTGGTGCGGTTCCTGCGATTCCAGCAAAAGGAAGCGGTTTTGCGTGCAGCGCAGAAGAGAGGAGTAGTCCAAAAGGACAATGTTAAGCTGCGTATTGTTCAGGATTATTCGACGGCCCTGGGACAGCGACGACGAGAGTATGGACCATTGTGCCAGATTCTGATAGATAACATCAGATTCATGGTGCAATACCCTGCCCGGCTGATCTTCACTCATGAGGGGACTCGCCGGTCCTTTGACTCAGCGACGGCAGCTACACCCTATGTGGAAGGGATACGGCAAAGGGCGACTGCAGCGGCCGAGACATGAGGCCCAGAGGAGGCCAGGCTGGAATCGACGAACGATTTGGTATATGCTGCTTTGGACTGTGGAGAAGCAGCGGCGGTAATTTTGTGGGGGGAGGTGGTGGTAAGGGGATTGGTAAAACTCTTATGTTTTCCCTGTTGGTTCCTCCTTATGTTCGGGGGGGAGAGAAGGGAGTCTTGGGTTGTTGGGGTAGAATGGTATAGGGGGAGTGGTGAGGGCCGGGCTTTTGTGGTGGGGGTGGTGATTTGGGGGGGTGGCTCTCCCTGCCTGGGCGGCTTGTAGATGAGCCGGTATATGGGAGGGGCGGGGTGGTACCACACGCATCTAGAAGTCACAGAGTGGGAGAGAGGTAAATGGGCGTAGAGTTAGGGGTAAGGAGAGGGGAGGGGTAAGGGGAGGGGTAAGGAGAGGGGAGGGGGTGGAGGGGGGGAGGAAGGGGGGAAGGGGAGGGTGGGGGGGAGAGGGTGGGAGGGGGAGTAGGAGGGGAACAGTACTTTCGGGGACCAGTGGAGGGGTGGATGACAAGAGGGAATATTCCTGTGGGGAAGAGGGGAGGACCTCAGGCTGGGGGGGTGCCTTCCCTGTATCAGGTATGGTTTGTGCTGTATTGTAGGCGGCCTATTTTTGTATTACATGCCGCTTAAGATAATTTCTTGGAATGTCTGTGGTCTGGTCAGCCCCATTAAACGGGCCAAAATCTTGCAGGCTCTAGCAAGGCAGAAGGCGGACATCACCATGCTTCAGGAAACCCACCAGACTGTCGAAGAGCACCGTAAATTATGCCGGGAGTGGGTGGGACAGGTCTGGGGGGCCCCAGCTCAGGGGAAGAAGGGGGGTGTAGTGCTCCTGATTCATAAACGGGTGAGGCTGGAGGTTGTCCGGGACTTTGTTGACCCGACAGGCAGATTCATCTTAGTGCAGGGAGTTCTCGAGGGGAGGCCTGTTATTCTCGGAAATCTGTATTGTCCTAATGTGCTCGACTTGCCCCTTTATGCCCGTCTGGCCTCCAAGCTTGAGACATTGCTGGAGTCCCCCTTGATTTTGGGGGGAGATTTTAATGGTGTCATGGATGTCGATCTCGATACTTCTAAGGGGGGGGGGGGAGCAGAGAGACAGAATCGCGACGGTTCGGGCGTTGCGACGTTTGTGTTCCCGGCTGGGGTTGATGGACCCTTGGCGACTATTACATCCGACCGAGCGGGATTATACACACATATCTCGGGCTCATGGTACTAGCGCCCGTATAGATTACCTGTTGATTTCTACTGGTCTGTTTGTTAAGGTGGCGGATGCTCAGATAGGGCCTATGGAGATATCTGACCATGCGTTTGTTTGGCTTGACGTTTATTGGAATGGGAACTCTCCCCGGTCCCCGACATGGCGATTCCCACTTGAATTATACAGGGACGCGCAGTTCCGTTCTTTTCTTCAGCAACGATGGCAGGAATTTGAAGCTGATCATCGGGGTCATCAGGAGGTGGTTCTGCGGGGGGACATTATAGGGTTCCTTGCCCGGAAGAGAAGACTGAGGGCCGAACGTATTATTGCTTTAGAAAAGTTGGTGACGCAGCTGCGGCGTCAAGGGGCTCAAAACCCAACGGCAGGGCTTAAAAAGCAGCTGTGGGACTCTCAAACGGAATTAAATGAACTTTTGCATCAACGGGCAAAGAAATCTGTGTTACACTATCGTTACCAGCTTTATCGCTACGGGGATAAGCCCGGGAGATTATTGGCCAGATGTCTTCGGGGACCCCGGGGCTCCAAATTGGTGCCGGGCTTGCGGGATGACTCGGGGGTGTTACATTGGGAGAACCCGGAGATTGTGCGGGTTTTTCATTCCTTTTTCCAGAGCCTCTATACAGCGGAGTCGCCCTCCCTCATGCAGATGGAGGAATATGTGGGGGCCTTGGACTTACCGCGCTTGTCCGCGGAGCAAAAAGCGCAGTTGGATCGGCCGATAACTGCGGCTGAGCTGCAGGGGGCCATCTCCAGGGCCAGCTGTTATAAATCCCCGGGATCTGACGGGCTGGGTGCTGAATTTTACAAAATTCTTAACGACCTGATTTCCCCAACGCTGGCCGCAGTGCATAATCGGAGGGTGCAACAGGGCTACTTTCGGTGGGGGGCTAATCATGCCCATATTGTCCTTATTCCTAAACCGGCGAAGGACCCCCTCTCTGCGGCCTCGTATTGTCCTATCTCACTGCTTAACTTTGATCTTAAATCGATGGCCAAAATTTTAGCAGATCGCTTGGCGGAGTTTTTGGGGTTGTTGGTACATGATTCTCAAGTTGGGTTCGTGAAGGGGCGATATGCTGTTCGTAATCTGCGCAAAATTGTGGCATCCTTAGATTGGGTCCAGTATAGACAGTTACCCTCCTTGCTTGTCAGTTTTGACGCGGAAAAAGCCTTCGACCGGGTGGACTGGCAATATCTGAAGTACATTCTCCCTTGCTATGGTATAGGGCCTTTATTTTGTAGCATGGTTGCGAGCCTGTATGCAATGGGGTGGTATCCGAGAATTTCTCGTTGCACAGGGGGACTCGTCAGGGCTGCCCTCTCTCTCCTCTTCTTTTTGTTTTGTCCTTGGATCCCCTCCTGCGGAGAGTGGCGGGAATGCGTTCCATAAGGGGGTTAGAATAGGCGCCCAAGAATTTAAGATATCTGCTTTTGCCGATGACCTGTTGGTACATTTACTCTCGCCTATAGATTCCTTGCCGCTTCTCCTAGGAGAGTTCCGAACTTTTGGGCAATTTGCGGGGCTAAGCATTAATAGGGATAAATCTGAAGCCCTGGACGTGTCGGGAAGCCTTCGGAATGGCTGGCCGGGGGTGTTTCCTCTTAAATGGGCCGAGAATCAATTTATATATTTGGGGATTGTCCTGCCCTGTCATCCGGGTCGATTGTATAGGTGCAACCTACAGCGAATGCTGACCAAGGTGAGAACCCAGTTGCAGGCCTGGCGGCCTCTCCCCTTGTCCTTATTGGGAAAGATTGCGGCGATTAAACTGGTGCTCTTGCCGCGGATCTTGTATTGGCTGCAGACCCTTCCTGTTTGGCTTCTCCAGCGGGATGCCCGGTGCTTTGAGGCGGAATTTCGAGGCCTCCTCTGGGGGGGGCGAGAGCCCGTGTCCCCTACGGTCGGCTGGTGGGGAGGATGCGGAGCGGGGGGTGGGGGCTTCCGGACCTTGGTGCTTATGCATTGGCCTGCCAAGCGCGTCATTTGGGGGATTGGCTAGGTGACACTGGCCTTTACACGCCCACAGCCTTGGAGGAGGCATTTGTGGCACCCCACTCTCTGCAGGCCCTCTTGCACCTGGAGGTTAGCCAGTGGGCTACTCACTTGGCCGAGAGTGTGTTGCTACTTCCGGTGTGCAGGACCTGGCGACAGTTGAATGCTTATTGGGGCCGTAATTGGAAGGTGTCGAGTTGGCTACCCCTTCGGGGAATGCCAATTTTACACCGGGAACTGAGACCGCTGTCTTCCATTTTTGGGGGGAGAGAGAGGTCCATAGTGTGGGACATGTGGTGGACTTGACGGGGAAGCCTAAACCCTTCCTTGCGCTCTCCCGCGAGTTTGACTTGCGGCCTCACCATTTCTTTGCGTATATGCAAGTGGCCCACTAGGTGGCCTCCCTTCCAGGAGGAGAGTTACATAGCGACCGCTCGGTCCAGATTATGGCGTTTTTCGGCCTGGGTGACGCGACACGACAGTCAATTCGGGGTTTTCACCTCCGGCTGGAGCAGATTCGCCAGCGGCCAGACTATTGTAGAGTGGAACAGGCTTGGGGGACCGAAATGGGGCGGGAGATCCCCCATGGCACTATCCTGGTGGCCCTACGGCGCGTGGTGAGCCTGGTGGAAGGGGCACGTTGGCGGGAAATACAATTTAAATGTTTAACTAGGATCCACTTCTCCCCGCGGAGGGCCCTTTGTTGCCACCTGACTGCGGATGGCAGTTGTCCGCGGTGTGCGGCGCCCCTGGCGACTTTGTTACATATGTGGTGGGGATGCCGACGGATTCGCCCATATTGGCGGAGGATTGCCCTGTACGTAGCTAATCTGCTAGGACAACCAGTTCATTGGGATGCAGCCTTGGTGGGGTCTTGGACTTTTTGGCCCTCACCTCTCCGAAGGGGAAGTGGGGTCGCTGGCTTGTGCGTAAGGCATGTCTGGTGGGTAAAGGGCCTCTGTTGCGGCGGTGGAGGGATATCCACCCTCCCTCTTTTTGGGAGTGGCAGAACTCCTTCCATCAGCTTATGCTCCTGGAGTGTAGGGCTGCCCGGGGCCATGTCCAGCGATGGTCCGCCTTCTTGCTAATTTGGGATCCATACATTCAAAATTTAAGTGCCCGGACCCGTAACACAGTCTTGCAATTGGGTTGTTGATACCCTTATTTATTGTAATGTTATTTGGGTGATATGTGGAACTTCCAGATGGTCCTGCGTGGCCTTGATTTACAGGGGGGGGGGGGGGGGAGGTGGGGGAGGGGTGGGGGGAGGGGGGGTACTTAATTTCAGAAAAAATTCATGTAACCATCAATGTGTACCGCCCCTGGGGATAAGAGCCAACCCCAGGGAGTGGCGATTCTTTGTTCTGTACTTGTTGTTTTCTGTTGATGCTTCTAAATAAAACTTTGGAAAAAAAAAAAGCATAAGAGCGTCTTGTGGAAGGCTTCCTGGAAGCATAAACGACATCTTTTACTTGCTGAGGGAGGTTAAGATCATGAAGATCTAGGCCGTCAGCAACCAAGCTCTGAGATGCAGAGATTGGGGATTGGGATGCCATAACATTCCGTCCTCCTGTGACAGGAGATCTGGAGCAGATCCTAACTCCAGGGAGGGGGCTTGAGAGAGATGTAGAAGCAGAGGGTACCACACTTGCCGTAGCCAATGTGGAGCTATGACAATCATACGCCCTCTGTCTCTCTGAAGCTTGAACAGGGTTTTGGGAATTAGGGGAATGGGTGGAAAGGCATAAAGGAAGTCTTGACCCCAGTGAAGGAGGAAGGCATCCCTGGCCTGAGAACCCTGAGCCGGAATTCTGGAACAGAACCGGGGAAGTTTGGCATTCAACGGACTTGCAAAGATATCTATGTCCGGGGTTCCCCAAATTTGAAAAATCTTGGCCATCTGGTCTGCATTTAGAGACCATTCGTGTGGAAGCAGAACTCGACTGAGTCTGTCTGCCCAAGAGTTTTGCAAGCCTGGAAAATACACTGCCAGGAAATGAATCTGATGCTCTCTGGCGAGGGCCCATAGTCGCAAAGCAACAGAGAGCCTGTTCCTCCCTGCTTGTTCACGTAGAACATGGCTACTTGATTGTCCGTATGAATGAGGACTGTCTTGTAGCTGAGCAGGGTGTGGAACACTCGAAGAGCAAGGATGATTGCTCTGAGCTCTAAGAGATTGATATGTAGATGAGTCTCCTGTGGAGTCCAAGTGCCTTGGGTGGAGAGGTCTTGCAGATGAGCTCCCCAACCCATTGGTGAAGCATCTGTTGTGAGAGTTGCTTGGGGTAAAGGCTGTTGAAATGGGGACCCCAGCAACAGGTTCTGAGTGGACTGCCACCATTGGAGGGACAAAATAAGGCGATTTGTGTTTGCTATTTTGTCTGACAGGCACCCTGATGCCTGGGTCCATTGCATGGATAAGGTCCACTGGGCTGCTCTCATATGGAGGCGAGCATAAGGGACCACATGCACTGTAGATGCCATGTGGCCTAGTAGTTGTAACATTTCTCGGGCAGTGAGACGAGGTTTTAGCACTGCTTGAGAAGCTAACTGCACCATGCGAAGACAACGGGCCTGGGGAAGATAGGCCCTCACTTTTCTGGTATCCAGCAAAGCTCCTATGAACTCTAGAGACTGAGTGGGAGTTAGATTGGATTTTGGGATGTTTATGACTAGACCCAAATACTGAAGGATACGCATTGTGCAAGATAGGGAAGTCCTGGCCTCTGACTCTGATGGGGCTCGAATGAGCCAGTCGTCTAAGTAGGGGAAGACGAATATCCCTAGAGTACGGAGAAAAGCTGCTACCACAGCCATGCATTTCGTGAACACTCTTGGTGCTGAGGCCAGGCCAAAAGGAAGCACCCTGTATTGGTAGTGCTTTCCTTGAAAAAGGAACAGAAGGAACTTTCTGTGAGTTGGATGGATGAGAACATGAGTGTTCGCATCCTTGAGATCTAGAGAAAAAAAACAATCCTGACTCTGAAGGTATGGCAGCAGAGTTCCCAGAGAAATCATCTTGAATTTCTCTTTGAACAGGAATTTGTTCAATTCTCTGAGGTCTAAAATAGGTCTCTGTCCTCCTGTTTCCTTCGGGATAAGGAAATAGAGGGAGTAAAACCCTGTACCCTGTTGATGAATGGGTACTTCTTCTATTGCCCCTTGGGCAAGAAGCATAGTGACCTCTTGATCTAACAGGTTGATGAGAGAGGTCTGAGAATTGAACTGTCTTACCATTGTGGGAGGGGGCATGCACAGAAAGTGAAGCTTGCACCCCTCTTTTATAATGGAGTGTGTCCAATGTTCTGCTGTTATCTGCCCTCATCTGCGGGCAAAGTGACACAACCTTCCTGGAATGGTGGAAGGCTCTGGACCATTGAGGGCCAGGAAGGCTATGTTCTCTAGATGAACGTCAAAGGCCTTGTAGAGGCTGAGACTGCTGAGACGGTTGAGGCTTGGCAGTCTTTGCTTTCCTTTGTTTAGGTGGTTGCTGACCTGCAGATCAGCCTGTCCGGAAAGAACATCCCTGCTGGGAATAAGAAGGATAAAACCTCTTCTTTTTTGAGAAGAAAGGTTTCTTGTAAGTTTTCTTTCTTGCAGGATCAGCTGTGGCTTTAGATAACCTATCCAAAGTGGAGTTGTCAGCATCCAACTCATTGTTTTTTCTTGCCAATTTTTGCCGAATAGGTTCTCACCTGTACAAGGATATTTCCCAGTTTGTCCTGCACCCAGAGCTCCAAATCGGATGCCTGGAGCCAGGCAATTCTTCCTGCACCTATGGCAATGGCAGAGGTTCTGCTTATGCATTCAAAACAGTCAAAAGCTGCACGACTGACAAACTTAAAAACATCCTGGGCATGTTTAACTAGTGTGAGAAAATCCTGCCTCTTGTCCTCAGGAAGGAGAGGGCTTAAAACCTCCAAGTCGACTTCCGGTGACGTCACCTACTGAATGGCGGCGTAGCGGAGGAGCTCCGCCACCAACCCGCAACAATTGGAGCACTTTAGCCCCCACGGGCAACGGAGCGGTGAGCCGAGGGGCGACGGAGAGAGCGGGGAGTGCCGGCGAGCCGCGGCGGCGGCGCAACAAGCGGGAGCGGAGGTGCAGAGAAGCTGGTGGGAGCGGGCCGGACGAGGCAGCCTGACTTTCAGGGGGCTTCTGGGCCGGTGGCCGCGCTGAGCCGGACCTGCTGGGAGAGAGTCAGCAGGGCCAAAAAAGAGGCTTGCCGGTGAGCAGAGGCAGTGGGCTTCCCCGTGGAGGACGCCACGCCGCCGACCCCCACAGACAACGTGGTGGCAGAAGAGGGTGGCCAACAGAGGTGAATCCGGAGACAGAGGGGCCGAGAAGGCCTAGCACGTGGCTGGGAGAAGCAGGAAGCAGGGACCTAAGCTGGCAGCCCACAAGACGCAGAGTGCAGAAGCAGCCAGCAGTGGTGAGTCTCATGCCCCCCCCAACTGCACTAAGAAAGGGAGCAGAGGCAGAGAACTACCAAACCCCAGAAGTGTTCCCAGCAGCAGCTATAGTGTGGTGTGTGGACGCCCTACCAGCTCTATAGGCCGGGGAGATCGGGGAGAGAGGGGCTAATCAGCCCAAAATGGAAAAAAAATAATAAAAAAGAGACTCTGGCAAAAAAAAAGCTGGCCGAGTTCCGCTCCCCATATGCAACCCCCAAAGGAGGGAAGGAGGCGGAAAAAAAAAAGCAGGGAAACCTGTGACAGAAACCTCACAGAGCCCGGAGGGGAGTGAAGGAGGAGAGGAGGGCTTGTCGACAGCAGAACAGATTAAACAATGGCTCCTAGAGTTAAAGGAGGAACTGAAGATGGAGATGTGTGGGGTTAAAAATGAAATTAAAGAAGCAGTGCAGACTATGCGCCAAGACCTGCTGGAGCTGGGGGGACGTATAGAAGAGGTGGAGACCAAGTTGGAGAGTCAAGAGGAGACCCTGACGCAGGTCCAGAGCAGCTGGGAAGAGCTTCAGAGGACGCAGGAGACCCTCAAAGCCAAAACAGAGGACCTGGAGGACCGCTCGCGCAGATGCAACCTCCGAGTGAGAGGGGTGCCGGAGGAACCACAATATAAGAACTGTGAGGAGGTGGTCCAGCGGATCTTCCGGGAACTACTCGCAGCAGCTGGCCCAGGGAGACCTGCAGAGGAGACCCGCCTCGAAATGGAGAGGGCGCACAGGGGTATGGGGCCCATCCGAGACAATAGGCCAAGAGACATTGTGGTCTGCCTGCACTCCTTTAAGAGTAAGGAACTCCTGCTGGGTGCCAGCCGCAAGCTGAAAAATTTCCGTTGGGAGGGGCATACGGTGGAGCTGTACCAAGACCTGTCCCAAGGCACGCTACAAAGACGGAGGGAGATAAGAGAGGTCACCGCATATCTCAGACATGCTGACCTGCGCTACAAGTGGCTCTTCCCCTTTGGCCTCTTTATCACGGTGAAAGGACGATCGAGGACGGTGAGATCCAGTGTGGAGGCGTGGAGAGCACTGAGAGAGCTAGGTGCTGAGAATCTACCAGAGCAAGCCGAGGGCTCTTTCACTCCGCCGAGAACGGGATCCAGGACCGGAGGAGCCGCACAGATGAAATGGCAGAGGGCAAGTGGACGTAGACTGGCAAGAACCACCAAGGACGTGCACCAGAACCGGACTACAGAACAAGAGACTGGCTGAGCTGAAGCATCTTTATAATGGACTGGTATTCTTGAATAAGTTGGGCTGTGGGCGGGGGGGGGGGGGGTGGGAGAGATTGGCAGTGGGCGAAGGGGGAGAGGGAGAGGGGAGGAGGCGGGGACTAGGCTGAGAGGGAGAGAGCCCAGGCTGAGTGGAGAGGGGAGGGGGTTTAGAGGGGGGAGAGTTGGCAGCGAGGGGGGCTTAGGCAGGGGAGTGGGGGGGGGGCGGGGCAACAGTTGAGGTGGGTAGGTGGGGAGGGAGAGAAGGTCACCGAATTGGAAGTCGTGTCTCCGCAGAGGAGAGTTATGAGGGGGGGAGAGGGAGGAGGGGAGGGAGTAGCGAGGGGGGGAGAGGGAGGACGGGAGGGAGCAGCGGGAGGGGGAGTGGGGGGTGGGGGGAGGAGGGGGTGGGTAGGGGGGGAAGAGGGGGCCAGAGGGGGAGGTGGGGGCGGAGGGACTTAGGGGGACGAGGCAGGGATCTGGGGGTAGGAAAGGAGTTAAAAATTCTCACGTTAAATGTGAAAGGTCTAAATTCACCAATGAAAAGACAGAAATTATATAAGGAGTTAACAAGACACAATGCAGACATAGTGCTGTTGCAGGAGACACATCTATTGAGACAACACGAGACATTGGTGCAGCCCCGGGGGTACAAGCACCGTATGTTCGCTTCTAATCTTAAAGAGAAGAAGAAAGGCGGGGTGGGGGTCTTCATCAGAGAGACAGGCCCCATGGAGGTCCAGGTAGTGTCCCGGGATAGGGGGGGGCGGTATCTCCTGCTGAGGGTAAAGATAGGTGAGGAGTGGTTTTGCGTGGTAAATGTGTATGCCCCTACGGGCCCGCAAACTGAATTCTGGGATGCTTTGAGTGCGCAAGTGGCGGCAATGGGGGATGGGGTCCTAATCTGTGGTGGGGATTTCAATGTGGCATGGGAGATAGGGAGAGATACGACTGGGCGCAGGGAGGGGAGAGGCACCGATAGGAAACATTACCACCATTTTGTGCGGGAGAGAACGGCCTGATAGATGTATGGCGGACACTAAACCCGGGGCGGAGGCAATTTTCTTTCTATTCTGCAGCACATGGCACTTACTCCCGGTTGGATGCCATATGGGTAGGGAAGGAGTTATCAGGGCGGCTTCTAGGGGGCGAGCTGGAACCCATTACCTGGTCCGATCATGCTCCGGTGGTGGTGCGGGTGCGGGTGGAAGGGGAAGATAGAGGTCGCCAGTTCTGGAAGTTGAATGAGGGGCTCCTTGAGGACGAGAGGGTGGTGCGGGAGATTGAAAGGCTCATCCCGGAGTACTTTGACCAAAATGGCGGTGGGGAAGTGCGGGATGGAACAGTCTGGGACGCCTTCAAGGCTGTAATTAGGGGGGTTCTCATAAAGTGGGGAGCCCGCCTAAAGCGAGAGAGGGCGGAGAGGGAGGACCGGTTACGCCGGCAATTGCGGGAGATGGAGGAAAGAGACGGCCAGGACAGAACTGGACAGGTACGGGGTGAGGTGCTGGCACTACGAGCCCAGGTGAATGCTCTTGAAGCGGAGAAGATACAATTCCGCCTGCAGCTGTTAAAACAGAGGTTCTTTGAAGGGGGGAATAAAGCGGGGAAACTTCTCGCGAGACAATTGAAGAAGCGGAGGGAGTGGAATAGGATTACACAGATTAGGAGTACAGGGGGGGTAGTGCGAGAGGCTCCACGAATAAGGGAGGAATTTGTGTCCTTCTATAGCAACTTGTATGCAGCCCGAGCTGCAAGGTCGGGAGAGGACATTCGGGAATACGTGAGGGAAGCAGGGCTCCCGACTCTAACGGGAGACGAACAAGAGGGGCTCGACAGGGAAATACAAGCTGACGAAGTCAGCCAGGCTATCAAGGGCTTAAAAAATGGGAAGGCCCCAGGGCTCGATGGACTGACGGCAAAGTTTTACAAGCGCTTTGGGAGCCTCTTGCTGAATCCGTTGACCAGGGTATTTAATGGACCGGGAAGGGGGGAGGCACTACCTGAATCAATGGGCTGGGCAGGTATTACGCTTATCCACAAAGAGGGGAAAGACCCGCAGGAGTGTGCGTCTTACCGTCCGATCTCGCTGCTGAACCTAGATGCGAAACTGCTGGCGAAAGTACTAGCGGTGCGCCTCAATGGAGTGTTAGGTAAATTGGTGCATGAGGACCAGGCTGGATTTGTACCAGGCCGGCAAGTGGCGGATCATATCCGCAAAGTGTTAAATGTGCTGTGGTCGACACAGCGGCAGAGGAAGGGGGCCTTGTTGGTATCACTGGATGCAGAGAAGGCCTTTGACCAGGTGTCCTGGGATTTCCTCTACGCGGTGTTGGAGGCCCAGGGGTTTGGACCGGGGTTCACACAGTGGATAAGGGCTCTCTATGCTCGGCCGAAGGCATGTGTCCGTGTGAATGGGGGGTACTCTGGTTTCTTCCCCCTAGAAAGAGGGACGCGACAGGGATGTCCACTGTCCCCCCTACTTTTTGTGCTATCCTTAGAGCCATTGGCAGCGAAGTTGCGCGGCAGCCCTGATATCACGGGGGTTAGGGTGGGACGGCAGGAATGCAGAACGTCCCTCTTCGCAGACGATATACTGCTGACACTCACGAATCCCAGCGAATCCCTGAGGGCAGTGATGAGAGAGATTCAAGATTATGGTGAAAGGGCGGGCTTCCGGATTAATTGGGGGAAATCGGAGATCTTGAGTGTAGGGGGGAGGGGGAGGGGCAGCGTGACTGGCAGCAGAATCTCCCCTTCAAATGGGCAAAGACATCGATCCGGTACCTCGGGGTTCATCTCGGTAGAACCTTGGAGGAGTTGTATGATTTAAATTACAAGAAGATGGTGGGGCAGGTGGAGGCGAAGCTACAAGGCTGGAGCAGGGGATATTACTCGTGGTTTGGACGAATAGCGACGGTTAAGATGATGCTTCTCCCCCAGTTCCTCTTTTTGTTTCAGGCTTTGCCAGTCCCAATCCCCCCGAAAGTGCTAAAGAAGATCCAACAACAGGTCGAGCGGTTTATCTGGGGGTCGAGGCGTCCACGGGTGGCGGCAAGGACGCTACAAGTCTCGGTACGGGATGGAGGGATGGGGGTTCCCAATTTCCGACTATATTATGTGGCAGCACAATTGCGAGCAGTCTACGCGTGGTTGCGGGAACCCCAGAAGCAGTGGGTTCAGCTGGAACTGGCCGAATACAGGCCGGGTGCACTTGAACGGTTAGTATGGGAGGGGAGGGGAGAGAAGGGGAGGAATCCCATTGTGGGGCATACTTTGAAAGTGTGGCAGCAGTATAGAACGCGGCTGGTGGGTGACAAACGATGGTCGGCCACCATGTCATTACAAGCCTGCTGTGCGGAGAGCGGGGGACCGGGAGCCACAGTGCTCCGTAACTGGGCGGCGTTAGGATTGTCCCAGGTGTCTCAGATTGTGGTAGGAGGACATTGTAGAGGATTTGAGGGGGTCCGGGACCTCTATCGTTTGGGGGAGATAGATAGATTCCCGTATAGGCAGCTATGTTCGGTAGTGAGTACAAAGGGAAGGGAGCAAGGGGGATGGGGGGGAGGTGAATGGTTTGAGGGTGCCTGCCTGGGATCCCTGGGAAGCCAGGGGATGCTCTCCAGGATTTACAGAGGGTTGACAGCGAGGGGGGAAAACAAGTTGAAATACATGGAAGCGTGGGAGAAGGATTTAGGGGTAAGCTGGGGGGTGGAGGAGTGGGAGACCATGGCACTAGGTATAGCACGATTCTCCATTGCCACAACATTGCGAGAGAATGGGTTTAAGGTGCTGAGTCGCTGGTATCTCACACCGGAGCGGTTGTGTAAGGCAGGGGTGTTGCAAACGGATGAATGTTGGCGAAAGTGTGGGGAGCGTGGCTCCTGGCTGCATATGTGGTGGACGTGTCCGGTAGTGGGAGAGTACTGGCACCGCATAGGGGCAAACATCAACAAAATGATGGGGGCGAACCTTGAACTTGGCCCTGAGATGTGTCTCCTGCATAGACCTGATGGGAAATGGGAGGGGGATTGGAAAATTATCTGGTATTGTGTCACAGCGGCCCGCTGCGAAATTGCATGGTACTGGAATAGATCAGCTCTACCCTCCATGGCGAGCTATGCACGCAGGGTGTCGCATCTTTATGCCATGTATAAATTGACTGGGGAGCGGGGAGGGAGAGGGGAGCAAATGGAGAAGCGGTGGGCAGGGGTTTGGAGGTGGTTGCGCGGGAAGAGGGGTGGAAGTAGGGAGGGGGTGGGGGGATGGCAAATAGGAGGAGAAATGATTAGACTGTGTGTTAGTTGAAGAGTTGTCTCTTATGCTGTTTGCTGAACCCTTGATGCCTTGGAGTTGTTGAGTATATGCTAATGTAACTGTTACAAATGTTAATAAAAATTTAAATTAAAAAAAAAAAAAAAAAAAACCTCCAAGTCTCCTATGACTTCTTTAAGGAACATTCCCATATATAAAATATAGGAACTGATCCTGGCAGAAAGCATGGAAGTCTGAAAAGTACAACGTCCAAAGGCATCCAAAGTTCTACACTCACGTTCTGGAGGATTAGAGGTATGCCTTTTTGCACTCCTGATCCTTCTCATAGCTGATTCCACTACAATAGAGTGGTGAGGAAGCTGAGTTTTCTGGAAACCAGGACGAGGGACTCGATACATGGTATCCAGTCTGCGAGAGTGAGGAGAGGTGGTAAGAGATGTCTCCCACATTCTCAACATGAAATCATGTAAAATCTCATGGATAGGCAGAGTAGCTGCCTCCTTAGGAGCTTTGGGATATTGTAAAATCTCCAAATCCTTAGCCCTGGGCTCTGTTTCAGGAGCCACAGTAATGGACAGACCTTGAGCCACCTCCCTGATGAAATCCTGAAAGGAGATATCTTCTGGAGGAGACATCCTACGTTTAGGAGAGGAAGGCTCCTCCAGGAGAAGTATACCGGTACCGGCAGAGCTGTCAGAATCCTCGGAGTCCTTCAAGGATTCAAAGTACCGTCTGTCCGGATGCTCTTGAAGAGCCGATACCCGTACCGACCGAAGTCGGTACCGGGGGAATCGGTACCGATGTATCGGCACCGGAAGGCATCGCATGACTGGGAGCCTGCAAAGCCGATACCAATGTAGATGCTGATGCTGTCGGTACCGGTTAAACTGTCTGACGCGGTTCCGAGGGTGTCTATGCCGCAAGGCCAATATTCCCAATGGAAAAAGGTGAATAGTGGAGTACCCCAGGGATCTGTACTGGGTCCGCTGCTTTTTGACATATTCATAAATGACCTGGAAAAGGGAATAACTAGTGAGATTATCAAATTTGCAGATGACACAAAACTGTTTAAAGTTGTTAAAACCCAAGAGGATTGTGGAAAACTGCAGGAGGATCTGGATAAATTGGAAGACTGGGCATCCAAATAGCAGATGAAATTTAATGTGGACAAGTGCAAAGTTATGCACCTAGGAAAGAACAACCCACACTATAGTTACACGATGCAAGGCTCCACATTAGAAACCACCACCCAGGAAAAAGATTTAGGAGTCATTGTGGATAACATGTTAAAACCCTCCGCCCAGTGTGCAGCGGCAGCCAAGAAAGCAAATAGAATGCTAGGTATCATAAGGAAAGGGATGGAGAACATAAGAACATAAGATATGCCATACTGGGTCAGACCAAGGTCCATCAAGCCCAGTATTCTGTTTCCAACAGTGGCCAAT
The DNA here is from genome assembly GCA_033557465.1 of Ichthyophis bannanicus. Lineage (NCBI taxonomy): Eukaryota > Metazoa > Chordata > Amphibia > Gymnophiona > Ichthyophiidae > Ichthyophis > Ichthyophis bannanicus. Next base: position 200,255,791 of record CM066035.1, on the reverse strand, counting down.
CTAGGTCATATGTACCTAGCAGTTTCCCCAAGGGACACAGGTTCCACAATGCTTGTATTGGTTCAAGCATTGATATCCTGGGTCCCTTCATAATAATGGCTTATGGACCTTTCCTCCAGGAACTTGTCCAAACCTTTTTTAAACCCAGCTACACTAACAGCCTTTACTACATCCTCTGGTAACAAATTCCAGAGTTTGATTACACGTTGAGTGAAAAAATATTTTCTTTTATTAGTCTTAAATAGTTTACCCTGTAGCTTCATTGCATGTCCCCTAGTCTTTCTATATTCTGATAATGCCTCTGTATCGCTCCATGGTACGACCGCACCTTGAATATTGTGTGCAATTCTTGTCACCGTATCTTTAAAAGGACATAGCGTTATTAGAAAAGGTACAGAGAAGAGCCACCAAATTGGTGAAGGGGATGGAAGGCTACTCCTATGAAGAGAGGCTAAGAAGGTTAGGGCTCTTTAGCCTGGAGAAGAGACGGCTGAGGGAGATATGATAGAGGTCTATAAATTAATGAATGGAGTGGAACGGATAAACGTGGATCAATTGTTTACGCTATCAGAGTATAGAAAGACTAGGGGACATGCAATGAAGCTACAGGGTAAACTATTTAAGACAAATAAGAGAAAATATTTTTTCACTCAACGTGTAATCAAACTCTGGAATCTGTTACCGGAGGATGTAGTAAGGGCTGTTAGTATAGCTGGGTTTAAAAAAGGTTAGGACAAATTCCTGGAGGAAAGGTCCATAAACCACTATTAAAAAGGGACCCAGGATATCAATGCTTGACCCAGTACAAGCATTGTGGAACCTGTGTCTTTTGGGGATATTGCTAGGTACGTATAACCTAGATTGGCCACTGTTGGAAACAGGATACTGGGCTTGATGGACCTCGGTCTGACCCAATATGGCATGTCTTATGTTCTTATGTTAAGGAGAGCCGCAAGACTGCGTTCAATAGCCAGGAACCTCTGGTCTATCGACGCTGCCGATGCCTGGGTATCGGTAACAGAAGCAGCCGGTACCCCAGAGCATGGCACCAGTAGTTCTGCTGAGGTCAAGGCCTCGAGAACATCCTGGAGCCCCGATAATGCTTTGGAAGCCAAAGCCTCCCGCCGGGGCAATTCTGCCGGTACAGAACCCTCAAGGGTAACGCCAGAGGTATCTCGATGCTTGGAAGGAGATCTACCCTTTGAGGACCGGCTAGACTTATGTTTAGTTACCTGAGATCCATGGGAGGAAGACGAAGCCCTGGAAGACGTTGATGCCACAGAAGCTGCATCGGAGGGAAAAAAGGGCGCTGAGCTTAGCAGCTCGGTTTTGTCGACCCCTCTTGGACAGCATGGCACAAGCCATACACTCGGTGATGGAGTGGTCAGGACCTAAACATTTAAGACACCATTCATGGGTGTCGGTGACGGAGATGGTACCGCCACACTTGGTGCACGTTTTGAACCTCGAAGCGGGTTTTTCCAGAGTGGAGGAAATTTTGGGCCTAAGGCCCAAAATGGTGCGTGCACCTGGGAAGAAAAGTTTGGAAAAAATATATAATTTTTTTATTTTTATTTTTTTAACGAAAAAAAAAGAAAGGAAAGAGAACCGGCGGTACTCGTATAGTGTTGAGGAAGGCAGAAGCGACCACAAAAAAGAAAGAATAAGGAAAACATTTTCTGCTGTGACAGGGACGACGACCTGCTGGCTCCGGGGAAAACGAAGAACTGGAGAGAGGCAGTTGGGAAAGGCGGAAAGGCAGCACGCAGGCACTGTGGGATGCTCCCAAAAGCTTTCTATTTGGATGCTGGGGAGCGTTCCCGCGCAGGCTCCGTTGGTACCGACGATACCCATATGTGAAGACTACATTCCTGCTTGTTCCTGGAGATAAGGACATTTACATGGAACAGTTGGAACTACTTTTATGTATTTATTTATTTAACAGGTTTTATATACCGCTTTATCATTTCAATCAAAGCGGTTTACATTGAAACTTAAACTTGGTAATGTATATTAAACAGGGACATTGATAACTTGGATTTTTCTGGAGGGTTAAATGACTTGTCCAAGGCCACAAGGAGTGCTAGTGGGAACTGAACCCTGGTCTCTAGGTTCCCAAGCCAGGGTTCTTAACCATTAGGCTACTCTTCCACTCCAAACTATGTACAAGTAACTGATACAAAGATTACAATTCAACACGAGAATGTTTACAGAGAAGAAATTGAAACTATTTACAGCGATGCGCTATGATCCTGTGCTCGAGGGAGAGGCCAGCTCGCTCAAAGGCGAGGGCAATACAGTACACAACCCAAGAGGACAGAGTTTGCTTAGTCAAAGGGAGCCCCAGTCTGCTGGGGTCATAAGACATGAAAAGCTGAGGAGCTTTGCGATGGGCCTGGGTCCACTGTAAGTAGGAAGACAGGGTCCATTTGCAATCTAGGGTATGAAGTACTAGTTCCTCTCTGCTGGTGTGAGGCAAAGGGAAGAAGATGGGGAGGACCACCTCTTGGTTGAGGTGTAAGTGAGATACCATCTTCAGGAGGAGCACGGGGTGTGTGCAGAGCACTACCCCGCTTTTATAGAACCTGATATACAGTGGGGTCCACAGCAGAGCCTGGAGTTCGCTCACTTGTCGAGCGGATATGAAGACTACCGGGAAGGCCACTTTACAGGACAGATACGGCAGGTGGCAAGTATCTAGAGGCTCGAATGGTGGTTTGGTGAGCTGGGAGTATACCACATCGAGGTCCCACTCTGCCACCAGAGGGTGGCGAGGGGACTTGGTAACAGGAGGTCCTGGAGGAACCTGGAGACCAGGGGCTGGCTTGAGAGTGGTTACCATTGATAATGTGGTGGTGAGCTGCTATGGTGCTCAGGTGTACCCTCACAGAGTCAGATTTCAGCCCAGTGTGTGACAAGTTCAGTAGGTACTGGAGCACTACCTGCAGCTGGCAGAAGGGGGGGGGGGGGCTCTCCTCCTTCTCTGCAAACAGACAGAGAACCTTCTCCACTTAAAAGCATAGGCCCATCTGATGGAGGGTTTTCAGGAGACCAGTAGGATCTCCTCGACCTCTCCCAGGAGATTTAAAGGGGCCAACACTACCATTTCAGTAGCCATGCTGTTAGCGTCAGCGACACCAGATTGGGGTGCATGAAGGAGCCCTCCTCCTTGGACAGGAGGTCAGAGGCTCAGCCCAATGGGACTGGGGGTGCTACCAACAGTGAAAGCAACAGAGGGATCCAAGATTGCCTGGGCCATTTGGGGGCAATCAGTATAATTGAAACTCTCTCGCTTTGGAGCTAGGGGGGGGGGGGGGGTCGGTGTAAATGCATAGAGTAAGCTCTCGGGCCACGAGATCAGGAAGGCATCTGCCGCCACTCTCTCTGGGTGTGGCTAACGTGAGCAGATATGAGGCAGCTGTGTGTTGTCCGGGGAGGTGAATAGGTCCATCATGGACCAGCCCCAGAGGTGGAAGAGCAGCTTCGTTACCCTGGGGTTTAAGCACGTGTGGATGAAGGACACTGCTCAGCTTGTCCGCTAGGCAGTTGTCCTGGCTAGGAGGTACACTGCTTGCAGAAGCATGCTTTTGCATGCTGCAAAGAAGAGGAGGGCCACCGCCTCCTTGCAGAGGGTGTAGGAACCCATGCCCCCTGCTTGTTGATTTAAAACATGGTGACCTGGTTGTCCATCTGGATCAGTACAGGCCGGTGTCGCAGGCGATGGTGGAACGCTTGTAGGGCCAAGAATATTGCCCTGGGCTCCAGGAGGTTGATCTGTAAGACTGACTCCTTTTGAGACTAGCTGTCCTGTGTGCAGCAGTCCCCGCAATTCACCCCCGCAATCCAGTAGGGAGGCATCTGGTCAGGGTCTTCTGCAGCGCAGGTACCTGAAAAGGCATGCCCACCTGGAGGTGGCGCAAGTTTTGCCATCAGTTTAGGGACTCCGCCAGTTGGCAGGTAACCTTGACACTGTCCCACAGCTTGCCTGTGGCCTGAGTCCACTGTGAATGGAGGCACTACTGGACTGTCCACATGTGCAAGCAGGCTGAGAGCAGGACGTGGACCGTCAAAGCCATATGGCCCAGCAGGCGGAGGAGGAGATGAGCGGCACTGACCAGCGGTATTGTACCTCTCTACCTAATTGCCTGAAGTGCTCTAACCCTCTCTCTTAGGAGGGCGGCCTTGTCCTGTAACGTGTCCAACAGAGCACCTATGACCTCCAGACTTTGGGCTGGATAGAGGTGGGATTTGGCATAGTTGATGATGAACTCCAGGTGCTTCAGAAGGAGTGTTGCATGGTCTGCGGCCTGACTGATTTCTAAGGCTGTACCGCCCCTGATTAGCAAGTCGTCTAGGTAGGGAAAGACGAAAGCCCCTTGTAGGCGCAGCTTGTGACTACCACTGCCAGGCATTTGGTAAAGACTCTTGGTGAGGAGGAAAGACCGAAGGGTAGCACCCTATACTGGTAGTGCCCTATTCCTACCACAAACTGTAGGTACTGCCTTTAGGAAGGGTGAATCAGGATTTATGCGTATGCATCCTTTAGATCCAAAGAGCACAGCCAATCTCCCTGGTGGGGATAAGGCAGTAGTGTTCCAAGGCAGAGCATCTTGAACTTCTCCCTCACCAGAAAGTTGTTTAGTTTCTCAGGTCTAGTATAGGTCTGAGGCCCCCAGTTCTCTTTGGGACAAGGAAGTATCTGGAGTAGAAGCCTTTTACCCAAAGGGTGCTTGGGTAGAGGCTCTACTATGCTGTCCGAGCAGACTTGTGAGCTCTGAGAACAGAAGGGTCTGGTGAAGGAGAGGGCACACCGGCTCTCCTGGGAAGAACCTGGGTGATACTTGCTGTAGGTGGAGGAGGTATCCCTCCCTTACCACCTGTAATATCCCCTGGTCCGAGATGACATTGGCCCACCTGTGGGCGAAGAGTGCCATGCGGCCCCATGTGAAATGGTGAAGGTATCCCGGGGGAGAGGAGGACCTGTCCTGGGAGACAAAAAGCTCCCCCAAGATTGGGGGGAGCTGGGGCTAGGGGCTTATGATCCTGGGGCTTTTGAGCTAAATGGCCTTGTCTTTTAGGGTAAAAACCCTGCTGCTGGCCCGAGAAGGGCTGGTAGTGGTGACTCTGTTGGATATGCCCCTTTTTTTCTTGGGAACAGGGGCCTTTTTCACAATTATTTCCTATGGGGAAAGGAAGAGGTCTTTGAAAACCTCTGGAAGGTCACCACATTGGCAATAGGTTTGCCGAACAGGTTCTCCCAGATGCAGGGATGTTGAGCAGCTTGTCTTGGAACAACTGCTTGAGGTCTGAAAGCTGCAGCCAGGCTTGGCATCGGGCACTGATCCTGGCCACTGCTACTCGAGTTGCTTAATCGAAGCAGTCACAGGCCGTCTGGGAGAGGAACTTAATCCCAGAGGTCAGAGATTGGAACTGTTGGAGGGGTTCCCCGGAAACCCTGCTGAAAACCTAGACAACTTCTGGGTTAGGGCCTTCAGATATATGCCTATGTAAAACTCATAGGCCTGGATTCGACACACCAGCATCGAGCCCTGGTAGCACTTGCACCCAGGGCTCTAGCATCCCTTCCAGGGGAAACAAAAGAGTGGGTCTTCTGGCTCTTAAGCTTTTGCATGGTTGACTTGACAACCATGGAATTATGTGGATTGTGGAACCCCGGTCCTTTCCTGAAGTGGTACATGGCATCGGGGCACTGGCTGATCACTGGTACCGATGCCAGGTTCTCCCACATTCCAAGCAGTAGCTGCTCGAGGATCGGCTACACAGTCACCGTGAGTTTCCTTGGGTGGAGACTTGTACTGGAGAATCTTCAGTTCTTCGGTGCATGGATCCTCCTCTGCCTCGGTTTGCACCAAGAGGGCTCTGGTCAAACCTTGACAAAGTCATGGAAGGCCACGTTCTCCAGAGGAGAATGGCACAGGAGATCGGTCCAGAGGGAATGTCTCAGTGCCGTCTGGTTTCTCGGGATGCCTCGTCGGTCTCCCACCCGACTCCATGCCTCGAGGCCAGCGCTAAGGGCCTCCAAAGGACCTGGGGTCTGAGTCGCGGAACTGGCTTGGGAATATTGGATGCCAAGGAACGGGAATGGTACCGAGCCCTCAACCGGCGCAGAGGGCTTACCTGAGGACAGTGGCTCTCGGAGCTTGGCTTGACAACCAGGGACACCCCCGCAGACAGGGGCCCAGTTGTCAGGGCAGATGATGTGGACAATCCAGCTATCATTGCCTGCTGCAAGGACACCATTTTGGTTTGCAGACCAGAAGACTCCGCAGCTTTCGGCACAAGCACAGAGGACCTCTGGCCTGGCGCCGGCACTCTTGCAAGTGCGTCCTCAATGAGGACTATGGTCTCGAGGAACATCAAATGGTCTCCCCGCTAGCTGAGGAATCCTTTCAGAGTATCTTAGTAGTGTGCTTCTTGGAGCCACCCCTCCAAGCGATTTACTGGGTTTCTCTGGTGGAACCTCAACGGACTTTGAGGATTTTTTCTTCTTTTTCTAAGGGTACAGAGTCTTCTCGAAGGAGCCGCCACGGCGGGACTCAGAGGACACTTGGGCCTCATGGGAAATGCTGGGCCTGGAGCTTGGCGTCGGGGAGGCCAGTGAGGAGTCGGACCTTGGGAACAGTTTTCTCCTGCAACTCCAACCTCTTTTTATTGACCTTAGGCATCATGGCCTGGCACAGGTCGCAGGAGGTACTGTCATGGTCCGGTCCCAGTCAGCGTAAGCAGCAGTCATGTATGTCAGTAAATGGAAATTACACTTACCTGGTAATTGATGTTCCTTGAGGGAGTACAGTTCAGTCCTCCACCACTGGGTAGTGCACCTCCTCCTGCAACATGGAGACTGGACAAGTCAAACTTGTGACATCACCGGGTATATTCTGCTGGTCTTCTCCCATGATCCCCCAGTGACCTACTGTCAAAGCAGACTCAAAGGAGCAAACAAACAACCAGTTAAAGTACTAAATACAAAGCTATGCTCAAACTTCAACTTTAAAATCACAGGGTCCCAAAAAGAAAGGCCGAAAACACCCTCCTCCGTGCCCCTGTCCCCCTGCGCACCAAACAGCGGAAGACAGAGAGCTAGAAGGAAGGAGAACTAAGGAAGAGTATAGGCAGAAAAGGTTGCTCTCGCGATTACCTGCCAATCAGAGCCCGTTGCCGACTCTAGGATCCGAAAGCATACTCGGAACTGACGCCTCGCGTCTGAAACATCCATCCCCGGGCGGGAATGAGGACTGAACTGTACTCCCTCAAGGAACATCAATTACCAGGTAAGTGTAATTTCCATTTCCTTATCGGTCCTACAGTTCAGTCCTCCACAACTGGGATGTACCAGAGCAGTAATCATTGGGAGGGACCTAACCAGTCGGCTCGGCCCCTAAACGAACAGAGCAGGCACCGACCCCAGCCCGCTCCTCACGTCAACAGGCGGTAAGCCAACCAGGAAGACACGACCGAGAGCCCACTTGGATCCTCTTCACTGGTGAAAACAGCACAGAACTCTGCCCCAAGCAGCACTAGTGCTTCAGAAAGACAAATTCGCCATCGCAAACACACTGAACGCCCTAGAAGCAGACCTACTGAGAAGGCTACCGGAGCTCCGCCTGAAAAATCCGCTTGAGCTCCCCCTTGGCTCTCGACCCCACCAGGGTGTCAAGTGTTAGCAACCGCTCCTCTCCCGCAGAACCCGCCTCCACGGAGGGACAGGCAGTGAAGAGACCTCCCAGAAAGCGACGGAACCTCACCTAAGGTCCAAGGAACACAGGTTACAAGCAAAGTGTTCTTGCGTAAGTCCCAAACCGACAACTAAACAGGCACAGCCGGATTCCACGAGGGAGAACGGAACCGAGGTCCATCCAGACAGAGGTGGGAAGCAAAAAGAGGGAAATGGAAAAACCACCAGCGTCAAACACCCTATTTGTCACACCTCTTAAGGGCTTTATTCTTTGCAACACAAAGTAGCTCTACAGCTATGTCCTGGACCAGTTGGAGTCTTTAATTGAGAATGCAGCTAAGCAATGAGTTGCAATAAACCAAGCGTGATCCACCAAGGGCATATAAGAGGGTGTCAAGTGCCCCAGAGTCCAGCGTTGTTTCAGAAGAAGTGGAGTCTTACATGGTGTGACAAAAAAGAAAGGAGACTCTGGTAGCCATGCCCACGACGCAATGCCAGTAGGCCAACCGCTTACATCACCTGGATATGCCCCGGAATTGGAGGAACCATGCAGAAGTAGCAATCGCCGACGTGATCCATGGGCCCTCTCCAGATCATTGGAACCGCAAAAGACTTTGATGGTCTTTTCCCATCCATCCACAGCCTGAGATCTGCTACACATGTATTGCAGCATATGTGTGGCGCCTAGCTTTTATCCTGATCTTTTATTCTGCAGCCAAAATATAAATTGTAGGCTTTCTGAACTGCCACAGTCATATGCCATTTTTGTGATGTAAAAGTCACATCACCACAACTAGAGCAGAAATTATCTGCATGATTAACACCAGGACGAGGAATCGCCAAATATGCTGTGAGTGACCTATCGGTATAAAATAAATGTGTCTTTTTTTTTTTTTTTTTTTACTGTCAAGCAAGGCAAATTTAAGTAGTGACTGCATCAACTGGTTTTGGACAGTTATTTCGATTGGTTGCAAGTAAAGATTATGCAAGCTCACGCAAATGTTGCAGAATACACTGGTAATGGTCCCCACTGACTAATGAAGAGCACATATCTAAGCAACCAGCCCCAGTCGGCCATTTTCACAATGACCTCTGAAAGGCATAGAATGGACCGGGCCACGGCCCCGTACCAATGCGTCGATGCTATCCAGTAGCCTCATATGTCCTCTGCTAAACATCGACCCGTCGCCGCAGACTGACAGGTCGCCATGAGGTCCAATATGGGCTGACCGCATCTGAGCACACGCGGCGCGCACACCGCCTGATGCAATCTCACTCCTCCGGCAAACACTCGGACCCCGCTAAGGACTTTCGCCACCACAGTGTCCCCACCAAAACGCAGGCTGCCAAGGCTTCAACCACGCACGCTGTCCCTTCGCTCGGGCCACCCTGACCACCCGACCGACTCCACCCTGCCGATCGAAATAGGCCACCATCCCGGAGATCTCAGACAGCACCTACAGCGCTCGATCCGCTACCGTGTCCGTGAACGCCTGCCACGGCTGACGTACCGCGTACCATTCCAGTCAGACGATGGAACACTGGGCGTGCTGCGTACACTAAAACGCCTTGTACATAAAGGATCCCCAAAATGTAGCTGAGTCTAACCACGCTCCGGCCAAGCTCCCGGAAGAAAGGGACAGAACCTTATAAAAAAGAAGTGGGGACAATTAGGAAGGCTTTCCTGTTTGATTATTCTTTTTTTTTTTGTTTTGTTTTTCCTTTTTACAACTCCATAAGGGCCACAAGGCACACAACCGAACAGGGCATTGTCCAGAGAACGCAAGGCCCCTCCTCCAGGCTGACTCCACAGCCTAAACCGGCAGTCACCTTGGCTGATGCCGAGCAGCGCGGAAGCCAACTTGTAAGCCCAGCATATGAAGTATGCCTACTAGTACAGCATTCCACAATGGAGGGACATGTAACCGGACGGCTTTGAATATGAACCTACAGATATCCCGCGCTTGCTCCAAGACAAGCACTGTGCAGCCTACTGGTCTTCTCGGAGCACTGCCACGACCCGAAGACCTAAACCGGCCAGCAAAAGACGACGTACGCTGGGCCCGAAGGAACCTGGTTGAACGGATCCCAGCACTCCCTGTATTGTTAGGATCGGAGCCTCCCCCCAAGGACTCAGCCCTGGCTGGAACCGGCTGAGCATAACTCCAGGCCCTGCGGCGAGCCCCCACGAAGAAGTGGGACGCAACGATGCCTTGAGGAAAGGGAAGGCCCAATGGGTGAAGCAAGTTGCTAGCCGACCAAGGGAGTAAACCCCACACGCGCACCTCAATGGAAGGTCAGAAGAACAGAGGATTCTGGTCCCACAGGTGCACCTGCTAGCCTTTAACAACATACACCTCCGCAGGTACAAAAAACTTAAATTGTGAGGCTTCAGGGGTAAGGGGAATAGACCACAGCCTCCGACTGTTGACCACCTTGTCTTGCACAACAGACAGTAGCACCCCACCAAACAAATGATTGGGAATATATGACCTCAGAACCCCAAGACAGAGGTAAAACAGTAGAACGTGCAGTGGACGTGAATTTCCAGATCTGCCAGCCCCCCCGCCCACATTGAGAAGAGGCAGAGAAGAACTGCACCGGCGGATCTGGAGGGGTGCCTCCTGGACAGCCGGGCCACCGAAGGGAAAGCTGATGACTGAGGCCCAAACTCCTCAGGATGGCCCCGTCTTGCATTGGCAACCCCATGCAACACCATGACAACCCTGCTCACGATATCCCAAGCGATCTCTGTCATTGCTGCAACAATCACCTGAGCATGAGATCACAGACGGAACACGGACATGCAGACGCACTCAAGGAGAATGCACCTAAGAAGTATGAGCCTATCCAACATCCAGCACCACATGTCCAGGTGTCCCACTCCTGTCACCCAAAACACAGGACGCTTGAACCTAGGTGACCGTCATAGCAAAGACAGGGAGGCCTGACTGCCGCTATCAACCCTTCCAGGACCCTGGAACACTAAGCCCCGGACTGTGCCATCCAGCAACACTTCTCACGATCCCCAGCAGGGGCCTTTCCCCAGATGGCCCAGATGGGCAGTGTTCCCGCCAAATGGGCAAGCTGCGCTCTGATAACATAGTGCAGAAAACCAAATCAAAGTGTCTTAACCTAGCTAATTTTTGTCTAATAGTGATCATTCATAATATCAGCCAGACTCAATCATAACATTAGTATTAATGATCTCTAAAGATTGAAGAGTTACTAATGTAACACTAATTGGGTTTTTTTTTTTTTTTTTTTTGGAAGAGCTTCAAAGGCGATCTTGGAAACTACAGACCAATGAATCTGAGTTCAGTGCCAGTTAAATGATAGAACTTGTTCTGAAAAGCAGCACCAAGCTGTCTTTTCAAAGGGTTAATAAACATGTGAGTAAGCCAAATGATATGTATCTGGATGTTTTAGAAGGTACTTGACAAAGCCCCTTATGAACTTCTCCTGAGGAAGGAGATGATGTGCTATTATAGAATGGGAAATGGATCAAAAACAGGAACACAATAGGACTAAATGGCCAGTTTTCTCACAGGAGACCCGTAAATAGTGGAATGTCTCGGGATCTGCACTGGAACTGGCATCTGGTAACATCTACTGCACTGAAATGATCTGGAAAAGAGATCAGCAAACATGGCGATCAAATTTGCAGATGGCATAACGACATTTAGAGGCTGTCTGCACAATTTCCAAGCGTATAAACATGGAAATAGCATCCTTATGTAAATGACAATTTCAGAAAGGGCTCAATTTGTAGGTGGTTGTGCCGCCGATGACCCTGAATGGCCAAATCCTAGCACGGAAACCTGCTGCTGACAGACGTTGCTAACTGCCAGAATGCAGACAAAGGTAAAGGCACCCCAAGAAGTAAAACCCAAACCAATCACATTGCATTCAAAGAACTATAAACTATCATGAAATTAAAAGGAAATTAAAATTAAAAGGAAATTAAAATTAGAATTAAAATTAAAAGTAACAGCAAAAGGAAGTCCTTATCTGGGTGTAGCCGCGTGGAACAGCGTCGTCTGCTCAAACGCGGGGCTGCTCCGCTCTCCGCCACGAGGCCTCAGCCCTGCCGAGAAAATGGCGCCAATCCGAAGCAGGCCCGCTTGGCGCCAAACACCACAGAGGCGGCAAGAGCTCAGAGCCCCTCCATGCGGACTCGAGAGACTCCCTTGTGGCGTCGGGATGCAGCAGTTACCCCGCTGTAGCTGCGGGGTGAAGAGCTGTCCAGACACGCTGCTGCCTCGTGCCACCAGAAGTAGCAGACGCTGCGAGCCCCGGCCCACCGGCTAAAGAACCTCGAACGGCCTGAGGCTCCCGCCGCGATGGGAATCTGCTGCATGGACACTGCCAAAATGCAGGTGTTCCACAGAGCTCTCCCCCGTACAGTCCTGGGGGAGAGATCATCACCGGGCACAGAGACCGAAGAATCCCAAGCAGAGAGGCTAGCTGGCAGCGTGAACTTTGAAAAGGGACAGAACCCCCCTTTACACTAAGGCAGACTAGGTGAAAATAAATAAAGTAAAAGTAAATGAAATTAAATGAAAATGAAAATGAATTCAATTTACAGGATTACACCTAAAGAAGGGCAAAAGAAATGCAAGGTAAATCAAATCCTGACTAACTGCTCCTAAACTGCTTCTCAAGTGAGCCCAGCACCTAGGCTCACTACGTCCTCATGCTGCATGGAGACTGGGGGATCATGGGAGAAGACCAGCAGGATATACCCAGTGATGTCACAAGTTTGACTTGTCCAGTCTCCATGTTGCAGGAGGAGGTGCACGACCCAGTGGTGGAGTACTGAACTGTAGGACCGATAAGGAACTGACAATGGTTCGACTGCAGTGGTCACATTTTTTGATCCCACTGGGAGATATGGTGGGAAACACCTGGCCGGAGCCAATGACCCCTGGGTGAAAAAAGGCATGAACATTGGTTGAGGCAAGCATTGATCAAAAAAATAGGAAGGAGGCAAGAACAGCGCCGGGTCTGGCACCAGCTCAAGGCAGGAAGAGGAACCAGTCTGCAAACAGGAAAAACTAACTTTTAAGGATATTGACAAGGATTTTTTCTGGGGAAACCGGACAGATGTCCATTAGGCTCTGCGGAAAAAAGGAGACTGAGCAAGATGGCACCCTTGGGCGGGAAGGGGACCGCGCCTGCGTGGTAGCATGTCCAAAAGGCTCTCTTTAAAAGCTGGGGAAATGCGCCGGACAGGCTCCATCGGCGCAGACGTCACCCTTATGTGAAGACCGACTTCCTGCTTGTTCCTGCAGAAATATTAGCTATGAAGCAGAAGAGGAATAGAACCCATCCATTGGGAGCCACAGAAAAATAGATTAGTTTAAGATGGCGCAGCAGGGGCAGGCAGAAAAGAGGTGCACATGAACAGTACAGCCTTCTAAAAGTGCCAACAGGAACTGAGGGGTGGTTACAGCGTGGGCTCCATTGGAGGACTGCTTGTCCACGGAGAAAGTGTAGTTATTAACCTGTAACAGGTGATCTCTGGGAACAGCAGCAATTTAGTCTTCACATATGGGTAACGTCGGTGCCAACAGAGTCCGCGCAGAAACGCTGCCCAGCGTCCAATAGTAAAGTTTTTGGGAGCATCCCATTGCACCTGCATAGCTGCCTTCCTGCCTTTCCAACTCTCTCTCCTCAGTTGAGTTTGTAGCTGAGATAAAAGGAGAGAAGGAGAAAAAGACGATGACCTATAACTCCAAGGGGAGGGAGGGTGGGTTATGAAGACTAAATTCCTGCTGTTCCCGGAGACCATCTGTTACAGGTGAATAACTACAATATCTCTGGGATCAAGCAGGAATGAAGTCTCCACATATGGGATTCCCTAGCTCGGAGATGCCAGAGAGATGACCTCAGAGTAAGCGGTGGATCACAGACATAACTAAGTAGGTCATGTATCCTCCAAAGATGTCTGGTATCAAAAGCCGGGACGGAGGGTAGGAGTTGATCTAAGTCTGAAAGAGATGCTGGAGAACAGCTTGGCCAAACAAGGCATCCCAGCAGGAGTCCTTGTCCAGGCAATAGTGAGCAGCAGAAGTGTGAACAAAAGACTAAGTTGCTGCTTTGCATATCTCATCAATCGCTACAGAGCATAGATTTGCCATAGTGGCAGCCATGGCCCAAACACAATACAACACACACTCAACAAAATCCGCACCCTCACTGCATGTATAACACACTCACACTACCAGATTGTTTGCTGTGATACCACCTTGATTATTATGATAAGGCGGTTTAGAAATACTGTTAAATAAATAAATAAATAAATAATGTGCAGTGACATGACCCTCAAGAGAGTCCTGCACGTTCATAAGCAAATGAGATGAAATGCGCTCTCCACCTGGAGAGAGTTCATTTGGATACTGGCAATCCCAGGTCACCCGAGTCAAAGACGATGAACAGTTGGGAAGCTTTTCTGTGCTCTCGAGTTCTCTGGAGATAAAAAGCCAAAGGCACGTTTGCAATCCAGAGTGTGAAGGGTTGCCTCTGCCCTAGAGGAATGAGGTCTAGGGAAAAAGAAAGGAAGGAAGACTGACTGGTTTAAATGGAAGGGCGAGACTACCTTCGGCATAAAGTAAGGATGAGTCCTAAGGACTACCTTATCATGGTGGAATCATGTATAAGAAGGGTCTGCCACCAAAGCCTGGAGCTCACTAATGCGTCTTGCTGAAGTGAGGGCAATAAGGAAGGTGACCTTCGATGTGAGAAACTTCAGTGAGGTAGTGGATAGATGTTCAAAGGGCGGCTTAAGAAGATGTCCTAAAACTACATTAAGATACCATGCCACTGGAGGGGGCTTAATGGGAGGTTTGGTTAATAGAAGACCTCTCATGAAGCATGCTACAAGCGGCTGAGAAGAGATGAGCTGACCATCTAAGGGCATGTGAGAGGCCACAACTGCACTTAGGTGTACTCTTACCGAATTGGTTTTGAGTCCAGAAGAAGATCGGTAGATGCATTACAAGTATCTTTTCCACCTGAGCTGAGAAGGGGTTAAGCGCCCTCTGGGAACACCAGAGAGAAACTCTATGCCACTTGAAGGCATAGGAGCATCTGGTGGATGGCTTCCTAGAAGCTAAAAGGATATCCTTAACTTGTTGAGAGAGATTAATGTGCTGGAAGGCTATGCCTTAAGCAGCCATGCTGTAAGATGGAAGGACTGCTGAATGGGATTGAGCAGCATCCCCCCCTCCTGAGAGAGGAATTCTGGAGCAGACCACAGATCTATGGGTTCAGTTCTAGACAAAAGTAGTAGGAGAGGATACCATGGTTGTCGTTGCCAGAGTGGGGCTATGAGTATCATATGGCCCCTGTCTCTCGGGAGTTTGAAGAGTCTTGGGAATGAGAATGGGAGGGAAGGCATATAGGAAGCCTTGACTCCAGTGGTGGTGAAAAGCATCTACCTGCTGGCTGTCTGATGCAGGAGTCCTGGAGCAGAAGCGAGGAAGCTTGGCATTCGGAGGACTTCCGAAGAGGTCTATCTCTGGGGTTCCCCAAATCTGAAAAATGTGAGCGACCTTGTCTGCATGAAGAGACCACTTGTGGGGTAGGAGGACTCGACTCAGTTTGTCCACCAAGACATTGTGTTTGCCCAGAAGATACTCGCATGCAGGTGAATGTGATGTTGTATGGCAAAAGACCACATATTCAGGGCCTCGCTGCAGAGGGTCCAAGAGCCTGTTCCGCCCTACTTGTTGAAGTAGAACATGGCTACTTGATTGTCCATCTGGACTAGAAATGTGCGGAATCAAAGATGGTCCTGGAACACTTTGAGAGCATTGTGAATGGCTCTGAGTTCCAGCAGATTTATGTGAAGTTGTGACTCCTGATAAGACCAGAGCCCCTGAGTGGAGAGATTGTCCAGATGAGCTCCCCAGCCCAATTTGGACACATTCGTCATCAGGGTACATTGATGTTCTGCCATCTGAAAAGGTGACCCTACCAGGAGGTTTTCTGGGGATTGCAACCACTGGGGAGATGAGATTAGGCAGGTAGAGACCATTATTTTGTCTTCCAGGCGACTCGATGCCTGAGACCACTGGGAAGTCCGTGTCCATTGAGCTGTGCACATATGCAGACGAAGCATATGGAACATCATGCACTGTTGATGCCATATGACCCAGAGGTTGTAGCAGTTCTCGAGCAGTGAGGAAGTTCTTGAGGCATGCCTGAGATGCTGAGTTGAGCGAAGGGGTTGGGGCAGAAATGCTTTGATTGTTGAGTGTCTAGGAGAGCTCCTATGAACTCTACAGTTTGAGGGGGAATGAGTTGGGACTTTGGAAGATTTATTACAAACCCCAAGTGTTGTAGCACTTGCAATGTGCGCGAGAGGGAAATACTGGCCTCTAGAGAGGTGTTTACTCGAATGACCAGTCGCCTAAGTAAGGGAAGACAAATATCTCTAGAGTCCTTAGGAATGCGGCTACTACCACCATGCTCTTTGTGAAGACTCTTGGGGCAGAGGCGAGACCGAAAGGCAGGACTCTGTATTGATAATGTCTCCCTTGAAACATGAAGCGTAGGAACCTTCTGTGCTGTGAGTGAATACACGAGGTATGACAAAAAAGAAACGAGACTGTGGCAGCAACTCCCATGACTCTATGCCAATTGGCTAACCACTTATGTCACTGTGTTGTGCAACATCTTGCCACTATTCTGTAATAATATTTTTCATCTCTCTCACTGTTTTTCTTTTTCAGGTTTTTTTTGTAGCATACTGCTCCATCGCTTTGTCAAGCAACTGGAAGTGGCAGAAATATGGAGCAAAGAATCAATTTGAAATTTCTGGTTAAGTTGGAGAAGGGGCCCAACTGAGTGTCTCCAACTTCTCCAAAAGGCTTATGGAGAAGATGCAATGTCAAGGCCGCGAGTCCTCGAGTGGCACAAACGTGTCAAGACTGGCCGCGAGGAGGTGGAGGATGACCCCAAGTCAGGATGTCTTCCACGACAAAGACGGCTGAGAACATTGATAGAGTGAACCAGCTGGTGCGGAGTGATCACAGATTGATGGTGCGTATGATAGCTGAGCTGCTCAGCCTGAACAGGGAGTCAGTGCAGACCATCTTGGTGCAGGAGCTGGGGATGCAGATGGTGTGCACCAAGATGGTGCTCAAGCTTTTATCGGACGACCAGAAAAAGCACCGAGTCAATCTTTGTCGAGACTTGCTAGAGAAGATCGGAGAAGATCCAGAGTTCATTGGCTGTCATCACAGGAGAAGAGACTTGGGTCTTCCAGTACGAACCTGAAAGCAAGAGACAGAGCCTACAGTGGAATACTCGACTGTCACCCAGACCCAAGAAGGCGTGCATTTTCAAATCAAGAATCAAGGTCATGCTGATCACATTCTTCGACCAGAAGGGAGTGGTCCATCATGAGTTTGTGCCTGAGGGTCAGACAGTCAACCAGCACTTCTAACAGCAGGTCCTCAATAACCTCCATGACCTGGTTCGGCGCAGCAGGCAGGCTTCTGTGGAGAGGCAAGTCATAGCTGCTACATCACGACAATGCACCCGCACACACCATGCTCAGTGTAAGGCAGTTCTTGGCCAACAGATCACAGCTCTCGACCACCCTCCTTATTCCCCAGATCTCGCACCGTGCGACTTCTGGCTCTTCCCCAGGCTGAAGACTGTCCTCAAAGGAACTCATTTTGCCTCTGTAGAAGAGATCAAGACCACTGTGACAAGGGAGCTGAGGGAATTCAAGAAGGAGGACTTTACCGAGCGCTTCCGTACGTGGCAGAAGCAAATGCAGAAGTGCATTAACACTGGGGGGGGGGGGGAGATTACTTTCAAGGGAACAATGCATAATTTCTCTGTAGATTTTGTAAAAAAATATTTATGGGACAGTCTCCTTTCTTTTTTGTCACACCTCGTATGCCTCCTTTAGATGTAGAGAACAGAGCCAATCCTGACTCTGGAAATAGGGAAGAAGGGTGCCTAAGGAGATCATTTTGAATTTCTCCCATAGTAGGTACTTATTCAGTTCTACAAGGTCCAGAATGGGCCTGTATCCTCCTATTTTCTTTGGAATGAGGCAGTATGGAGAATAAAAGCCCATTTCCTGCTGGGATGGTGGCACCTCCTCTACTGAGCCCTGAGAGAGAAGGGAGGTGACCTCTTGCAACAGAGCAGAGAGATGGGGCTGAGAGAGGAACTCTTTTGGAGGAGTCCTTGGGGGGGGTAGATTTTGTAGATGAAGCTTGTACCCCCTCCCGTACTATGGATAGTGTCCACTGCTCTGATGTGATAAGATGCCACCTGTGGGCAAAGTGACAAAGTCTGCTGGGAATGTGAATGGGATCTGGAATCTCCAGAGGCAGAACGGCTATGATCTCCAGAAAGGAGTCAAAGACCCTGAGGAGGCTGGGTCTGCTGAGGTGGCTGTGACTTAGGAGTCTGAGCCTTCTTTTGCTGTTTTGATGGCTACTGCCCCTTCTGAGGAGTATGGTGTTGACATTGTACAGCAGGGGTGTAGGAAACAGAGCACTTATTATTGAAAAAAGCTTTCTTCGCTGCTTTTTTCCTAGCTGGGTTGGCAGTAGATCTAGATAGTCTATTAAGAGTGGTGTACTTGGATTCCAAATGACTGACCTTGTCCTGTCAATCCTTGCAAAAAAAGGTTTTCACCGATGCAAGGGATATTACCTAGCTTATCTTGAACCCATTGTTCAAGATCCGATGCTTGGAGATTAGCAATCCTGCGTGCACCGATGCAGATAGATGAAGTTCTGCTGCTGCACTCAAAACAGTCAAAAGTTGCCCTGTTAAACTTTGAAACATTCTGAGCATGCTTTACAAAGGTGAGATAATCTGCTCTCTTGTCATCAGGGAGAAGAGGAGCCATTAACTCCAAATCCCAAACCATCTCTCTAAAGAACATGCCCATATAGAGTATTGTAGGAACTGATCCTGGCTGATAACATGGAGGCCTGAAAACAACATCGATCAAAGGCATTGAGGTATTCTCTACCTGGAGAGTTCGAGGAATGTGTATTAGCAATCTTTATTCAACGCACTGCTGATTCCACCACCATGGAATGGTTCGGTAATTGCACGACCACAAAAAATAAGGACACATTTTCTGCCATGACAGGAACACCTTCTTGTCGACTCTGCGGAAAACGAAGAACTGAGGAGGGAAAGCTGGAAAGGCAGCTATGCAGGCGCAGTGGGATTCTCCCAAAAGCTTTCCTATAGGACGCTGGGGAGTATTCCCACGTGGGCTCCGTTAGTACCGATGTTACCCATATGTGAAGACTACATTCCTGTTATTCCAGGAAATTAAAATAAACCCTCCTTTGATAGAGTAAATTAATTTCACTATGAAAATATGGCAAACCACACTCAATTTGAAGAAGTCAGTTTGTCATTCCTAATATCAAGATCTAACAAGGAATATTATCAGGGAGACTCCGTCGCCACTTTTTTCTTTGGCGCTTAATACACACCGTATTTGTATAGACTCTTTGGGATACAGGTTTAGCATTAATCCTAAAGGTGGTAACAAACCCAGCGGTGGTAACATACTTGTTTGTAGATGACCTGAATCTCTATAGTTCCTGTGACCAACAATTAACAGAATGACTACATGTAGTCGAAAATCTTTTCAGATGACATCAAAATGACTTTTGAAAATGACAAATTTACTAATGCAACCTTCCTTAGATAAAGCGTAGTTACTCACCTGTAACAGGTGATCTCCGTTAATACCAGGAATTTAGTCTTCACATATGGGTATCGTCGGTACCGACAGAGGCTGCGCGGGAACGCTCCCCAGCGTCCAATAGGAACACTTTTGGGAACATCCCTCACCACATGCGCGCTGCCTTCCCGCCTTTCCAACTGTCCCTCTTCAGTTAAGTTTGTAGCTGAGTGAAAGGATAGAGGGAGAGAGGAAAGAGAGGAAAGAGAGAGAGAGACAACTCCTAGGGGAGGTAGGTGGGTTGTGAAGACAAAATTCCTGCTGTTCCCGGAGATCACCTGTTACAGGTGAGTAACTATGCTATCTCCTGGAACAAGCAGGAATGTAGTCTTCACATTAGGGACTCCCTAGCTGAAGATGCCAGGAAGATAGCCCCAGGAAGGTGCCACTATAGAAAGGAGGGAATCCTTCCTCCCATGGATCTCTGGCATTCCACCAGAGTTGGTGGGTAGGAGTTGAATTAGGTCTGAAAGAGATTTTGAAGAACAGCTTGGCAAAAGAAGGCATCCCGACGGGAGGCTTTATCCAGGCAGTAGTGGGCTGTGAAGGAGTGTACCGAAGCCCAGGTGGCTGCTCGACAAATATCACCGATAGACACAGAGTGGAGATTAGCCATGGAAGTTGCCATAGCTCTCACGTTATGAGCTGTGACATGGTCCTGAAGAGGAAGACCCTTACTCTTATAAGTAAAGGATATGCATTGGGCAATCCATTTAGATCAAGTTCTTTTGGAGACCAGTTGTCCCAAATGACTAGGGCCAAAAGCCATAAAAAGTTGCGAGGACTTTCTATGTTGCCGTGTTCTCTGTAGGTAAAAGGCTAAGGCTCTTTTACAATCCAAAGTATGAAGGTTTCTTTCTGCATTAGAGGCGTGAGGCCTCGGAAAAAATACAGGAAGATAAATTGATTGATTTAAATGAAAAGGCGAAACCACCTTTGGCATAAAGTGTGGATGAGTTCTAAGAACAACCTTATCATGGTGAAACCTAGTATAAGGAGGATTAGGCACTAAAGCTTACAGTTCACTAATGCAACGTGCAGAGGTGATTGCAATTAGGAAGATGAACTTCCAGGTCAAAAACTTAAAGGTTGTAGTGGCTAAAGGCTCAAAAGGCGGCTTCATGAGCTGCCCGAGAACCAGATTTAGATCCCATGCCACCGGTGGTGGCTTAATGGGAGGTTTGGTTAATAGAAGAGCTCTCATAAATCTGGATATGAATGGATAAGAGAAAATTTGTTGTCCATTCAGATGCTTATAAGAAGCTGCAATTGCACTAAGATGGACTCTTACCAAATTAGTCTTTAGACCAGAATTCAATAAGTGAAGGAGATATTCTAGTATCGATTCTAAGGGTATGCCAAGGGGGTTTAATCCCTTCTTGGAGCACCATATAGTAAAACGTTTCCACTTGAAGGCATAAGATCTTCTTGTGGAAAGTCTCCTAGAAGCCTGAAGGATATTCTTTACCTGTTGGGACAGGTTGAAATCCCGGAGATCTAAGCCTTCAGCAACCAGGCCATGAGATGCAGGGACTGGGGATTCGGGTGCCATAGTGTCCCGTTCTCTTGGGAAAGGAGATCTGGAGGATGCCCTAACTCCAGAGGTGCAGCTTGAGAAAGATGCAGAAGCAGGAGATACCACGCTTGGCATGGCCATCGTGGTGCTATGAGAATCATGCGACCCCTGTCTCTCTGATGCTTGAAGAGTGTTTTGGGGATGAGGGGAATGGGTGGGAAGGCATAAAGGAAGCCCTGACCCCAGTGAAGGAGGAAGGCATCCCTTGTCTGACAATTGTGAGCCGGAATCCTGGAACAGAACTGGGGAAGTTTGGCATTCAGTTGACTTGCAAAGAGGTCTATGTCCAAAGTGCCCCAGAGATGAAATATCTTTGCCACGTGGTCCAGGTGGAAGGACCACTCGTGAGGCAGCAGTACTCGACTGAATTTGTCTGCCCAACGGTTTTGAATGCCTGGAAGATATACCACTAGAAGGTGAATTTGAAACTCTCCGGTGAGGGCCCACAGTCGTAAAGCTTCGTTGCATAATGACAGAGAGCCTGTCCCGCCTTGCTTGTTCACATAGAACATTGCTACTTGATTGTCCGTCTAGACTAGGCCAGCCTCCTGTGGAGTCCAGGTTCCCTGACTAAAGAGATGATTCAGGTGTGCTGCCCAACCCACTTGCGATGCATCTGTTGTTAGGGTGGCCTGAAAAAGGGGTTGATGAAAAGGAGACCCCATTATCAGATTTTCTAGGGATTGCCACCATTGGAGGGACATGCATGAGAGTTTATTATTTTGTCTGATAAGTGTCCTGTGGCCTGTGTCCACTGTGTGGAAAGGGTTCACTGAGCTGCTCGCATGTGGAGGCGAGCATATGGGACTACATGAACTGTGGATGCCATATGTCCCAGCAACTGTAGTAGCTCTCGAGCAGTTAGGGAGGATTTCCCTGCTGCTTGAGAAGCTAGTTGCATTATGCGAAGACACTGGGCTTGTGGAAGGAAAGCCCTTGCCTGTCTGGTATCTAGACAGGCTCCTATGAATTCCAGGCATTGGGAAGGAACAAGTTGGGATTTTGGGAAGTTTATTACCAACCCCAAGTATTGGAGGATTCGCATTGTGCGAGACAGTGCAGTGCTGGCCTCTGCAACTGTAGGGGCTCGAATGAGCCAGTCTAAGTAAGGGAAGATGAATATCCCCAGGTTTCGTAGAAATGCAGCCACTACTGCCATGAATTTCGTGAATACCCTTGGTGCTGAAGCTATACCAAAGGGAAGAACCCTGTACTGGAAATGTTTTCCCCTGAAAAGGAATCATAAGAATTTCCTGTGATCTGGATGGATCAGAATGTGAGTGTATGCATCCTTTAAGTCTAGAGAGCAAAGCCAATCCTGGCTTTGAAGGTATGGCAGAAGAGTTCCTAGAGAAATCATTTTGAACTTCTCTCGAAACAAGTATTTGTTCAATTCTCTGAGGTATAAAATGGGTCTGTGTCCTCCTGTTTTCTTTGGAATAAGAAAATAGGGGGAGTAGAACACTGCATCCCATTGAAGAATGGGTACCTCCTCTATTGCCCCTTGGGCAAGAAGTGTTGAGACCTCGTGATCTAACAGATTGTTTGCGGAGGTTTGAGAATTGAATTGCTTTAGAATTGTAGGAGGGGGCATGCTGTAAAAATGAAGCTTGTACCCTTCTCCTACAATGGACAAAGTCCAATCTTCTGCTGTTATCTGATGCCATCTGTTGGCAAAGTGGCATAACCTGCCTGGGATATTGTGGGGTTGGGGACCCCTCAGAGGCAGGAAGGCTAAGCTCTCTAGGAAGGAGTCAAAGCCCTTGAGGGGGCTGAACCTGCAGAGCTGGTTGGGCTCTGGGGCCTTTTGGCTTCTCTTGCTGTCTAGTTTGTCCCTTTTGGGCAACCTGACCCTGAGATTGACTCTGCTGGGTATAGGAAGGATAAAATTTCCTCTTTTTGCTGAAAGAGGGTTTTTTTTTATAAGACTTCTTTTTGGCTGGAGTGGCTGTAGATTTCGACTATTTATCAAGAGTAGTATTGTCAGTATGTAACTCATTAGCCTTTTCCTGCCAGTTCTTGCCGAAGAGATTCTCTCCCGTGCAAGGAATGTTGCCTAACTTGTCCTGTACCCAAGTCTCCAAGTCTGATGCCTGAAGCCAGGCAATCCATCGTGCGCCAATGGCAATAGCAGAGGTTCTGCTGATGCATTCAAAGCAGTCAAAGGCTGCACGATTTACAAACTTGGAGACATCTTGAGCATGCTTAACCAGAGCAAGAAAGTCTTGTCTCTTGTCATCTGGGAGAAATGGGCTCATAAGCTCCAAATCTCCTGTAACTTCCTTGAGGAACATTCCCATATACAGTATGTTTGAACTGATCCTAGCTGAAAGCATGGAAGCCTGAAATGTTTGGCGCCCAAAAGCATCCAGAGTCTTGCATTCACGACCTGGAGGATTGGATGCATGCCTCTTTGCACTTTTCATCCTACGCATGGCTGACTCCACCACCATTGAATGGTGTGGCAGCTGAGTCTTTTGAAATCCAGGACATAGCAGAACTCGATACATAGTATCAAGTCTCCTAGAGTGAGGAGATGTAGTCAGAGGTGTCTCCCACATTCTGAGCATCAAGGTATGCAGAATTTCATGGATGGGCAGAGTGGCTGCCTCCTTTGGAGCTTTAGGATATTGGAGAATTTCCAATTCCTTTGCTCTGGGTTCCTCTTCAGGAGCCACCGTGATTGAAAGGCCCTTGGCCATATCACAAATAAAATCCTGAAAAGACCTGACCTCTGGAAGTGACATTCTGCGTTGGGGAGAAGAGGGCTCCTCTGGGAGAAACCCTCTAGTACCAGCAGAATTGTCAGAGTCTTCGGAATGGGAGGATTCGAAGTATTCCTGACCACGATGCTCATGCAAAGCACAGTCCCGGTATCGATCGAAGTCGGTACCGAGTTGATCCGGTACGGATCTGTCGACTGCAGCCAAAGATGGCGTGGGAAGAATTCCCACCGGGGCCGGTACCTTTGGTACCGGTACCGGTGTCTGTACCAGTGTAGGTACCGGCATCAGTGTCGATGTCGGTACCGGTGCCCGTTGGACCAACGGTACCACAGCTGAGAGAAGAGCTGTGATCCTGTGTTCAATAGCGAGGAACCTCTGGTCTATCGACGCTGCCGATGCCTGGGTATCGGTACCGGTGAAAACGGCCGGAACCCCTGAGCATGGCACAGGTAGTTCTTGTGAGGTCGGGGCCTCGAGAACATCCTGGAGCCCCACTGATGCTTTAGAAGCCGAAGCCTCCCGCCGGGGCTGCTTTGCCGGTGTGGTTCCCTCAAGGGCAATGCCAATGGCCTCTCGATGCTTAGCAGGAGAGCTACCCTTTGAGGACCGGCTTTTATGTTTAGTTACCTGAGATCCATGGGAGGAAGAGGAGGCCCTTGAAGATGTCGATGCAATGGATCTGGCGTCTGAAGAAAAGAGGGTACCAAGCTTTGCAGCCCGGTTCTGTCTTCCTCTTTTAGTCATCCCCCATACAGGAGTGACATTCAGATGGAGAATGTTCAGGCCCTAAACATTTAAGACACTAATCATGGGTGTCAGTGACAGAAATAGTACCACCACACTTAGTACATTTTTTTAAAACCACTAGTTGTTTTTGCCATGTTTTAGGCATATGGGGCCTAGTGCCCAAAATGGCGCCTAGCACCAAAAAATTAAAGTTACTGAAGAGAAACAGCTTAAAGTATAAGTTTGTTTCTTTTTTTTTGAAAAAAGAAAAGAAAAGAACCGGCGGTTCCTGTAAGCGTCGTGCGGCAGGATAACGCGACCACAAGAAAACAATTTTAAAGATGGAATTTTCTGCGGTGACAGGGTATGGAACCTGTCGGCTCCACGGAAAATGAAGAACTGAAGAGGGACAGTTGGAAAGGCGGGAAGGCAGCGCGCATGTGCTGAGGGATGCTCCCAAAAGCGTTCCTATTGGACGCTGGGGAGCATTCCCGCACAGGCTCCGTCGGTACCGACGATACCCATATGTGAAGACTACATTCCTGCTTGTTCCTGGAGATAAAAATTAAGCAAAACTTAAAACAACTCCTAACTGAGGAATGCGACATCAAGGAACTTAAAACAAGGTGTACATAAATATCTAGGAGGAAGGAGACACAACCAAGCAAAAATTACAGAGAGAAAACGTCAGCAAGAATTATTACAGAGATTAAAATGATTAATGAAAAGTGCATTATCATGGAATAAGATACAAGCCATTGATCAGTTAGCAATTCCTGTACAGCTCTGGGATGGGAGACTGGCCTTATAAAGAACTTGAAAAATTGGATGTATGAACAAAAAAAAACCCCAACTTCCTTACCCATGAAGTAATTTAAGAACCAATGTATGCGGAGGCTGTACATCCCTAGAGCAGGAGGACCAGGCTTCAAATCTATTATATATACGGAGCTACTATTGTAGACCTACAGGCCTACTTATAAATACACAAATAGTGCTGAACTATGAAAGTAAACATCCAGAATCTGTCTCCATCTTTAAACTAGGACAAGCATTCGGGCAAGAAGGGGGGATGGGGAGAATTCACCAGCACACATAAGTAAAGAAACAAAAGAATTTGTAAAACAAGAGGGAAAAAATGGCATTTTTGTTATCAGATAATGTCCTTTCCTGGAGCCCCTGTTAGACCAGTGCAGAAAAGTAGGTTATGGCCCCTACCAGCAGAAATGTAAACAAAAAAAAAAAATCCTTAGAAATTTCCAGTGACATTATCCTGATACTTGAGCTACTGCACCTAGGGGCATACACTTCATTATTCGTATCCAAGCAAAGGTCAAAAACCTGACCATACTGAAACTCATTGAGGGTAACAAATAGAACAAGATAATTATGTACAGAAATGCCATCATCCAGAACATCTGCCATGAAGGTCAAAGCCAAAAAAGCTAAATCACTGAGACAGCAGAACTCATGGGGTGGGTCCTGGACTAATCTAGTAGGACTCTAGGAAAGGACACTATCTGGTAAGGTAAATGTCAGTTTCCAAATCGTCCTGTTAGACCATTCATGACAAGTGGAAAGTGACAAAGCAACTACCTCCACTGGACAAGAATAAGAGACAGTTTTATTTTAACAGATTTGTTTATACTGTCTTTCTACAAATCAAGACAGTTTACGAGTTACTCAGTGTAGTAACATGAACAATACAAACAGTAGTGCACGGTACACTGAACATAATGAATACATTCTAACAAATACTATTAATGAACTCTCAAATAAGTAGCTCTAGTATGTACATGTTGTGATGCAACACAGTAAATTGCTTAGAGTTCAAGGTGTATGTTCTGTGCATGGAAGTGCTGTGCTAGTTATGTGTCATTTGTTGCTAGACCATAGTATTCTGTGAACAGGAGGGTTTTCAGGGATTTTCTGAAGTCTTGTAGAGTTGAATGTCTCTTATTTGTGGTGGAAGCGAGTTCCATAGTGCTGGGACATATATCGAAACAGCCCTGTTATTGGTCCTTTGGCTGTCTTTTGATTTTTTCTGCTAGGATATCCAGCATGTTAGACATGCCCTGTCTTAAGGGTCTATTGCAGCTGCGGGTTGATATTAAGACATGCAGAGTGGGAGCTGAGGCATTGTGAATGATTTTGAGTGTGTTGATCAGGACTTTATATTTGATTGTTTGTGATAAGGGCAAACCAGTGAAGTTGCTTAAGGAGTGGCGTGATGTGGGAGTGGCGAGCTTGTCCCGGTATAATCCTTGCAGCATTATTCTGTGCTAGCTGCAGTGGATATAGTGAGCTCTATGGAACTGATAAACTGTGTTGCCATAGTCGAGCATCGATGTTATTAGGGCTTGACATATGGACTGGAAGTTGGCTGGTGAGAGGAGTGGGTGTAGGTTCGTTATTATACGCAGCTTGTCGCTTATTGCAGATGTTGTATGGTTTGTGTGTGAAAGCAGAGTGAGCTGCTGGTCTAGTGTTATGCCAAGGTATTTAATCTCTTTTTTTATGCTAATTTTAATGTTGTCCAATGTGATTGTAGGTGGTGATGTGAAGCTCTGGTCTCTGGTGATGTATAATAGCTCAGCTTTGTTATGGTTTATTGTTGAGGTTGTGTGCCTTGAGTCATTTAGACACTGCTGTGAAGTGGTTGTTGAGTTTTGTGTAAAAAGGGGTACTTGTGATGAATGGCGTGAACATACGGTGCCTAGTGTATGCAGACGACAACATAGAATTGAGTTCCATTCCATGTTGTCATCTGCATACAATAGGCACCGTAAGTCAAAGCTCTTGATCACATCGCAAATTGGTTGTTAAGTAGATATTCAAGAGGATAGAGGAAAGCGCTGATCCCTGTGGTACAACTTGTCTGAGGGAGAAAGGGAGGGATGTGGTTGATCCTATTTTATTTTTGTTGTCAGCAGTTGGAAAGGTAGGAATGGAACCATCTTAAGGTGGTACTTCGTATTCCAATCTGCTATAGCGTGTTTGGGAGTAGATAGTGTGATACAGAGTCAAATGCCGCAGAAATATCTATGAATAGCAGTATGAATCCTTGTGATAGTTTTTCTGTGCCTAGGATTAGGGTGTTGAAAAGTTAGGTGAAGAGGGTTTCAATTCCATGATTCGGTCTGAACCCGTGCTGCAGCAAGTCTAGAGGTGTGTGTTCATCCAGATGCTCCTGAAGCTGCGATTGGACTGCCTTTGTGATGATCTTAGCAATGAAAGGAATACTGGATATAGACCTGTAAGAAGTTGGGTTTGTTGGATCTAGGGTGGGTTTCTTGAGTATGGGTCGTATTGAGGATTGCTTGAGCTCAGGTGGGAGATTTCCTTGTTTTAGGGAGTCATTGACCATGGTAAGTATGAAGGGTATGAGGGGTTTTCTTGCTGCTTTGATCCAAGATACTGGGCATGGGTCGTGAGGAAGTAGTGGTGTTGAGGGCGGATATGATATTATCCACTTGGTCGGTGCTAAAGGGATTGAAGGTAGACCATAGGTTGATGCTTCCAGGCTGGATGTCTACATGTTGGGTTTCTATTTCACTGTCTTCTGCATTTTTATTCTTGGCTTATAGGCATAGTGCCATGTGGGGTGGACTAAGTGCCTTGTCTATAGGTTTTCTATTAGGGTTCCTTGTGAGGGAGTTAACTATGTCGAATAGCTCTTGTGATTTGATTGATTGATTTTTTTTATGAGATTTGAGTAGTATTCTTTTTTGGCCTTCAAAAGCTCTGCATCAAAGGTCGTGACTGACCTGGACCTTCACAGTTGCCTCCAAAGGCTCTGCATCAAAGATCGAGACCACCCTGGACATTCAAGCAGTAATGCTTGAAAAAGGTAGAGAGGAGGGGAGGAGGTGGTAATCAAGATGGCGACAGGACGCTCTGACCTGTTGAGCTGCGTCTGTTGAAGCTCCTGTGTGTGTCCGTGGCTGGCCCCGTTTGGATTCTGATGGGGCGAAAGAAACGGAAGCAGGCAGCCCTTCCTACTGGGGCTGGCTTGCCGGTGCCATCGACCCAGCGAACTTTGCCTGACTGCGGCTTTGGGGTCGGAAGACAGGCTGCATCTTCGGCAGCGGCAAGGGTGGAGAATTTTTCGCTGGGTGCATCGGGTATTCTTTTCTCTTCGGAGGAACGTACCCCCCCACCGCGCCCCGGAAGTGTTTTCTCACCAGAGGCTGCCTTTCCCACTGGTTTGCTGGGGAGTACACCGGTGGATGGGGCGGCAGGAGATACTCTGGGTGTTGGAAACTGCCCTGTAGAGGCTGGGAGGCAGAAAGGATCTGCGAAGTCGGCGAGTTCCAGGCAAAGACGTTCGCCTGGGATGCCCAGTCGAGTAGAGGCTCTTTCAGGGCTTCCTGCTTTGGAGAGACCTGCGGTGATATCTTTGGAGGCACTCTGGGATGGTCTTGCAGCGCTCAATGCTTCCCTAAAGGACATTTTTCGTCATGTGAGTACTGAGATGGTAGAGATTTGAGCTTCATGTGGAACTCTTTCTGGTGTACAAGTGCAACAGGCAGAGAGACTCTCTACAGTGGAGCATAAACTTGGACAGCTGCGGGAGACGGAGGCTGCCCAAGTAAAAGACAGAGCTGTAACCGCTAAGAAACTAGAGTATTTGGAGAATCAAGTTCGGCGTTGCAATCTAAGCTTTTTGAACTTTCCACGATCTCCTATATTGTCACCGATGGAGATGGTAAAAAAATACTTTGGAGAGATTCTGCAGATCCCTTTGGATCAGTTACCACCTATGGTGCACGTGCAGTATTTGTCTAGGGGTCAGGGGGCCGTTAGGTCCAATGACCCTGAGGCTGCCCGTGTTAGAGATGATCTTACGGGGTTTTTAGAATCTTCCCTAGAGGTCATCTCAGAGAAGTCTACTCTACCTGTTACCTTCGCACTAGAATCTGACAAATTTTTTATCCTCAGATTATACTTTAGGAACCTCAATGAGGAATTTCTGGGGTCTAAAATACGTATTTTTCCTGATATAGCCCGGAATACGCAACTGAGAAGGCAGGAGTTTCTAGTACTGCGCCCTAGGGTGGTGGCATTGGGAGCCTCCTTCCAGCTTAAATTTCCTGCAAAGTGTTACGTGATGTTTAAACAAAAATGTTTTTTGTTTTTTGATCCTGGGCAATTGTTGGAGTTCCTGGAGGCTAGGAAAGATGTTAATGTTGCTCTGTCGGGACCCCCGGTATTGGCTGATGCTTAAGTTCCTACCTGTCGTATATTGTTAAATTTCCTGTGTATTTTAGATAGTTCAGGTCTTGGTTTTAGACCTTTACTTTCTTGTTTTTCCTAGAACCTCCCCATATTTCTTTTTTATTGTGGTCTGTAATATGAGCGTTAGTTATATTTAGGTTGTTGTGTTGATAGCCTCTGGGGGGTTGCTGAGTACTTTTGTATAGTTTATTTCTTTTGATAACTATGCTCATGTTTGTATCATTCAATGATGTTTCTTGGATGTAATAATTGTTAAAATTGAATAAAATTTTAAATTAAAAAAAAAGAAGAAAAGGGTAGAGAGGGATAACCCAATTGCCGCCCTACAAATGTCAATAGGGGCGACTGAACTGTGCTCTGACCCAAAGAAGCTAAAGTCTGAGCAAGTTATGCCCACAATCCCTCAGAAAGAGATCCATTCTGAAAAAGATAGGCTTAGGACACTGCCTCTTTTATCCAACAGTCCAAGAAATCCTTAGATGCTACTTCAATCAGAAACACCATTTGACCTTTGGAAATAATTAGTGACCTTCGGAAAAATGAGAGACCCCCTTCATCCAACAACTAAATGAAGATCCTTGATCTTCTCCTTACACTACTCTGAGAAAGGATGGAAGGCAGAACACCCGTTGGACACGAAAGGCTGAAACTACCCCAGGCAAGAAGGAAGGGACCAGCCAGATAGACATGTCCTCCACCAAGGAGAGCAGGAAGGATCTCTGCATGAGAGAGCCTGCAACTCCAAAATGCAACATGCAAAGAAACTGTAATTTAAAAAAAAATCCTGTCTTGTAGCACTGAACTGAGCTCCATCCTGACTTCAATATTTCCTAGACAGACAAATGGTCCTGCAAGAGGAAGAGTTCTGTTGAGAAAGATCCTGCAGCTCGTGAGGGACCCTCCCCCCCAGGTCTGGTCCTATGGAGGAGTTTGGCCACCATGAGCCATTCAACTGATTCTGCTACTGCCTGCTCTATGGGAAGAATTGCTGGAAACGCAGCTGGATGAAGAGATTTCATTTAGCCTGAATGATCATCAACTCCCTGCTGATCCAGTGACAATATCAGTGAGAAGAACTGAATGAGCACTGGATTCTGGTGTGGATGGGGCTGCCCACTCCGAGCAGAGAGACAGCAGCAGCAAAAGTGGAGCTTTGAGCTTTGGTGAACAGCAGGGATCTGCACAGCAGGGGATGTTTGGAGACGCAGCAAGGAGACAGTCTTAGAATGGATCCGGTCAACAACCTCACTGTTGAGTCCACTCGCACAGCTCTAGAACGCGGCTCAATTGCTATGCCAGGAAATTGAGTTACATTCCATCAGCCATGGCAAACTTCCATAAGCAGACGGCTTCCCAGGAAAGGAGGTATGACCACATGCCAACCTGCCTGTGAACATAGACCACCACCAAATTTTCTGTCTGAATCAGCACAGTTTGATTTGCCAAATGAACCTGGGATGCCCAGAGGGCATTTGCTATAGCTTGCAGATCAAAGAAGTTGATCTAATGCAAGCTCCCCTGCTCGGACCACAGGCCCAGCATGAGCAGGCTGTCCAGATGAGTCCCCTAGCCTAATTTGGGGGTTCATCTGTCATCTACATCCTAGGGGCTTCATGGAAAAAGAAGGCTGGGGAAGGTGGCATCATGGTAGGTGGGAAGGACCCACATAACAAAAACTTTAAGTACATTTGTAGCAAAAATCCTGTGAGGGTGTCAGTTGGACCATTAGATGACAGAGGAATAAAAGGAGGACAAGGCCATAGCAGAGAGAATGAACTCTTTACTGAAGATGATATAGGGAGGTTACCCAAACTTGAAATCAAATTTAAAGGTGATGTACCAGAAGAATTGAAAGAAATATTGATAAACCAGGAAGATGCATTACAACTATTTGATAAACTGAAGAGTATCAAATCATCTGGACCAGATGGTAAACATCCAAGGGTATTGAAAGAACTGAAATATAAGACTGCAGATTCACTATTAGAAATCTGTGAACTATCATTAAAATCATCTTATAGGGCCTGAAGATTGGAGACTAACCAATTTAATTCCAATATTTAACAGTTCCAGGGGAGATCCAAAAAACCTCAGTCTGGCGAGCCTGACATCAATTATGGGCAAAATGGTAGAAACCATTATAAACAATAAAATTACTGAACATGTAGATAGTCATGGTTTAATGGGAGAAAGTCAACATGGATTTAGCCAAGGAAAGCCTTGTCTTACTAATCTGTTATATTTTTTTTGAAGGTGTGAATAAACAGATAGACTAAGACGAGCCGGTTGATATAGTGTACATGGATTTTAAGAAAGCCTTTGACAAGGCTCCTGAGACTCTTGTTCAAATTTAAAAGAATCATGGAATATGAGGCAGTGTACCATTGTGGATCAGAAACTAGTTAAAAGATAGAAAGCAGAGAGTACGGCTAAATGGCCAATTTTCTCAATGGAGAAAGGTGAATAGTGGAGTACCCCAGGGATCTGTGCTGGCCTCGCCGCTTTTTAACATATGTATAAACGACCTGGAAATGGGAATAACGAGTCATTAAAACACAAGAGGATTGTGAAAAATTGCAAGAGGACATTTATAAATTGGAAGACTGGACATGAAAACGGCAGATGAAATTTGATGTGGACAAGTGCAAAGTTATGCACCTAGGAAAGAACAACTCAAACTATGGTTACACAATGCAAGGTTCCACATTAGGAACCACCACCACCCAGGAAAAGTATTTAGGCATCATCGCAGATATGTTGAAATGCTCCATCCAGTGTGCACCCGCAGCCAAGAAAGAAAACAGAATACTAGGAATCAAAGAAAAGCCTGGAAAATAAAACCCAAGGATATTATAATGCCTCTGTACTGTTCCATTGTGCGACTGCACCTTGAATATTCTGTAGAATTAGAAAAAGTACAGAGAAGAAAGTCCAAAATGGTAAAGAGGATGGAAGGATACCTCTATGAGGAAAGGTTTACAAAAGGTTAGGGCTCTTCAACTTGGAAAAAAGACAGCTGAGGGGAGATATGATAGAGGTCTGTAAATGAATGAATTGAGTGAAACAGGTAAATGTAGATCAGTTTATGCCTTCAAAAGGTAGAAAGACTAGGGGACACACAATGAAGCTACCATCTTACCCATTTAAGTCTAATAAGAGAAAATATTTTTTTCACTGAACGCGTAATCAAACTCTGGAATTTGTTATTGGAGGATGCAGTAAAAGCTGTTAGTGTAGCTGCCTTTAAAAAAGGTTTTGAAAAGTCCATAAACTATTACTAAAGAGGACCCAGAAAATCCACTGCTTATCCAGGGATAAGCATTCT
Organism: Ichthyophis bannanicus; assembly: GCA_033557465.1. NCBI lineage: Eukaryota > Metazoa > Chordata > Amphibia > Gymnophiona > Ichthyophiidae > Ichthyophis > Ichthyophis bannanicus. The sequence continues at coordinate 200,222,761 of CM066035.1, read as the reverse complement.
GGAACCTATGTACCTTTTTGGGAACCTGCCAGGTACTTGTGACCTGGATTGGCTACCGTTGGAAACCGGATACTGGGCTTGATGGACCTTACTCTAACCCAGTATGACATTTCTTATGTTCTAATGTTCTCCCCAAAGCTTCCAACAACAGCTGGGGAGCGTTCCCACATGGAGCTCTGCAAGTGACGTCACCCATACGTGAGGACTTATTTTTGCTTGTCCACAGAGAAAGATTTATCAATCAAGCCAGGACACTCCTTAACCAAGGATAAGAGATTGATATTTGCAGTTCAGAATAGTGGATTATGGATGAGATTCTGGAAACAGTTACTCATTACGTAGCTGATTGTGATGTTCTGATGGCAGAAAAGCTCTATACAGAAAGGCACAATAAATTGTTATGCCTCATCTACTGGAAACTTTGTAAACACTAACATCACTGAATTGGAAAAGCACTGAATCATGACCCTAAGAGAATAATGGAGAATGAAGACATTATGATAACTTGGGACATTCCAATTCCAATGGACAATAAGCTGGATGCGAGGAAACCTGACATAGTGGTAAAGGAGAAAAAAACAAGAGCAACTTGAAAAATGAGTTGCCAGTTCCAAGCAATTACTCTAAATTGTGTGGAGATGTAGAAGATATTGAAATAACAAGAAATGCAGTCAGTGACAAAGAAAATATGGTAGAAAGATACAGAAATATTTTCCATTTTATTGGGAGTCACGGGATTGATTAATAAGAATTTCGAATCACACCTTAACAAGTTGTCTCTGCTTTCGTAACATTTTCAGCTCTTCGGAACTGCTGACACCTAATCAGGAGTTAGTGGGCCTGAATAGCCTGTGAATGAACTGAGAGCAGCCGAGGCCTGCATAAAAGGCTTCAGAGCCCTGCCCTGTTGAGGCATTCCTAACAGGGGCTATACAGTTCAAACAGTAAGAATTTGAGAATTTATTTTTTTTTTAATTGTTAGCTCTCTGACTGGGAGCTCTTAAAAGGGTTTTAGTATATTTTTAAAACAAAGTTACATTCTTTTTGGTGCTTTAGTAGACATATTTTCTTTAGTAGGGTAGGTTTAAAACTCTGCTTTGGTAACTTTCACAGCTCCTGGGAACTGCTGACACCTAATTAGGTGTTAGTTCCCTCCCTACCACTACCACCCCCAACTCCCAGCCACCCCTAGTGAGCAGTCTTGTTTATAGGGCACCTCCCCATTTAACAAAACACAGGGACATGGAACAGCACATTTTGAATGTAATTAAAGAGATTTAACTGCTGTTTCAATGAAAGGACAGCTCGGAAACCTGCTGGTACTTTGGTAGATCTCTCTCTTTTGCTTTAACAGATACCTAAGCTCCACAAACAGAACAAAGGCTGGAAAAAAATCGTATCGCTAAAGCTGTTGCCCCTGTTACAGCTTCTGCCTCTGTCCAGAGGTCCCAATGCCAGTTGAAGGACCTGTTTCATGTGCAGGGTGCCTGCATGCTGAAGCTCTGAGGAAACAAGTGGAGGAACTCAGAGAGGAGGAGGCGAGGCTGAAGAGCATTCAAGACAGTGAGAAGTACATTGATGAGATGCTTCTTGCAGCAAGCAAGCTCTCCAGCACAGGAGAAGATGGGTGCCGACAGAATGACGAAGGTTGGACACAATCACCAGGGCCTGAAGAATCACCAATCCAACTTCTCCATCCCTTGAATTGAAGAACCATTATGCAGCCCTGGAAGTGGAGGAGGTGAAAGCATCCCTGGAAAGGGAAGAACCAGAGCTCAAGTACCCCAAAGTTGAAGAATCAGTGACCACAAGGAAGCGAAGGATAGTGGCAGTTGGTGACTCTCTTCTGAGGGGTACTGAGGCGTCCATCTGCCGACCAGACTTGATGTCCAGAGAGGTATGCTGTCTGCCTGGGGCCAAAATCCAAGATGTTACGGAGAGTTTGCCAAGACTCATCAATCCCACTGATTATTACCCAATGTTGCTAATCCATGTCGGAACAAATGATACTGACAGGTATCCCTCTGAGCGTATCAAAAGTGACTTCATGGCTCTGGGACAGAGGGTGAACCAGTTAGGTGCACAGGTGGCATTTTCTTCAATCCTCGCTGTTGAGGTTAAAGGCCAAGGCAGAGAGGTTCGCATCCTGCAGATGAATGCATGACTGCGTGGATGGTGTCATCGAGAGCATTTTAGTTTCCAAGACCATGGGATGCTGTTCCAAGGGTTGCTGAGCAGAGATGGCATCCATATGCCCAAGAAAGGTTGACACGTCTTCAGTAGAAGACTGGCTAATCTACTGAAGAGGGCTTTAAATAGATTCATTGGGGATGGGTGAAGAAAGCCCCCAGGTAAGTGATACATTAAATGTTTTTATGAAAATGGGTAACAGAGGTAACATATGGAAAGCAGTGTGTATAAATGCCCGTAGCATGGGAAATAAGATCCCTGATGTTGAAGCTTTGGTGGCAGTGGCCGACTTGGATTTAGTGACAGTTACAGAAACATGGTTCACAGAAAACCATGACTGGGATGTAACTATACCTGGCTATACTTTATTCAGAAAGGACAGGGTAGGAAGGGGAGGAGGCGTGGCACTATATATAAAAAAATACTATTAAAGCTTTGGAATTACAGAGCTTAAAAGGGAGAGAAGAGGCACTGTGGGTTAAACTAGAAAGAGGGAAAGAGAATCTATTTGCATTGGCATGATATACAGACCTCCTTCACAAGAGGAAGAGGTGGACAGAGTTAATTAAAGACATACGCAGCATTGCTAGGAAAGGGGAAGTGCTACTGGTAAGGGATTTCAATATTCCAGATGTTGATTGGCACATTCCTGCTGCAATATCATCTAGAAGTAAAGAGATCCTGGATTCTCTACAGGGAGAACTATTCAGGCAATTGGTAACAGACCCCACACGTGAAGGGGCCATACTGGACTTGGTGCTTACCAATGGTGAAAGTGTTTCTGATGTTAAAGTGGGAGATCATTTTGCATCCAGTGATCACCAGATGGTGTGGTTCAGTATTAGGACTAGGGCTGTTAGAATCCATTCAAAGGTGAGGGTCTTAGACGTTAGGAAGACTAACTTTGCCGAGATGAGCCAATACCTCAGGGAGTCATTAGCAGGATGGGAACAGCTGGGGGATGTAGAAAAACAGTGAGCAAAACTGAAAGGGGATATTTTAAGGGCAACCAACCTTTTTTGTTAAATGGTAAATAACCGCTCTGACCCGGTGAAAAGCGGGATATAAATACAGTTAAATAAATAAAAATAAATAAAGGTAAAAGGAAAAGGAGACCGCTATGGCTTCCGAAAGTAGCTGAAAAGGTGAAGAAAAAGAGGGAGGCCTTCATGAAATACAAGAGATCACAGAGAGAGGAAGACAGGCATCTATATTTGGAAAAACTTAGAGAAGCTAGCAAAGTAGTCAGGAAAGCAAAGATTCAAAAATAGGAGGAAATAGCCAATGCAATAAAATGGGGGGATAAGACATTTTTCAGATATGTTAATGAGAAGAGGAAGGGCAAAAGTGGTATTGTCAGACAAGGGTGAAGGGGAGGAATATGTAGAAGCTGATGATGATGAGAAGATGGCGACTGTAGTCGCTACTGAGTGAGCACGTTATTGCTTCTATGGGGAGAAAGCGTAAGGGGAAGGCTGGGCAGGCGCCCTCGCAGCCTCAGCTTACCTCGACGCCTCTTGTCGCTTTGGGTCCATTGGAAGCTTTTGTAGTTCATGCAACTCGGGATCCAGTTGTTGCAGGTGGGGAAGACTGGCTGGTCGGCCTGCCGAAGTCGGAGAGCTCGGTGTCGGAGAGCTCGGTGTCGGCCTCAGTGTCATCTCTCCCCCCTGGTGTGAGCCCAGCGTCGAAGGTTCCTCGTGGTAGCCTGTTGCCAGAAGGCTTCCTGGAGGTTTCCCCCCAGGAGGATTGGGAGAGGGGATTACCTCGCAAGGACCAGGGAAAGGTGCACCGAAGAAGCCTGGAAGTGAGGCTATTGGAGCCTCCCATCTTTTGCCATCTTCGTCGTCTGTTGGAGGATTGCGCATAGGAGAAGTTTCCTCTCCTATACGTTTGGAAACTTTGCAGTCTGCTGAGCGGATGGAGAATGCGCTAACTGCTACCCCGGATGGAACTTTTGTTATTCAACGCCCTGCGACTTTCACTCTGGAATCGATATGGAATGCAGTTGTTTATCTTGGAGAAGTATTGCTTCCACAGATTACATCTGTATCGTCTAAAGTTAACTTGATTTCTGGGACAATTGCGGTTCTGGAGGAGAGGGTGTCCAATCTTTCCACAGCGTTGGAAGAAGAACAGAAGAAAATTAAAGTTTTGGAGGACTTTGCAGAAACTTCTCAAAAAAACGCCTTGATAGTGCATTCAAAACTGGAGCATTTAGAAAACGTTTCTCGTGGTAACAATCTTAGAGTTGTTAATTTCTCTAAATTAGTGTCTGTTTCTCCTAGGGATATGTTTAAAGAGTATTTGCTTGATATTCTGGGGGTTTCTCCTAATCTTATACCACCTTTGGTTAATGTTTACTATATTCGTAAGGCTAAGCGTGTTTCTACGCTGGGAAATTTAGGGGATGGTAATGTGCAGGAGGATTCCCTTAATGTCACAGATTTAATTGAAAATTCTGGTTTAGAGTCTCAGGAGCCCTCAATCCTTCTGGTAACATTTGCTTTAATATGACAAGGAGTGGATATTGAAACTCTTCTTTAGGAAGAGAAAGCTCTTATTCCGGGGTTTGGCAGTGCGTATATACCCTGATCTTTCTAGGGAGACTCAAAAGCGTCGCAGAGATTTTTTACTACTACGCCTTGGAATTTTGAAATTGGGGGGGTTATTTTTTCTGAAGCACCCTTGTAAATGTCCGATCAAATATTGTTCAGTTTCTTATGTGTTTTTTGAGCCCTCACAATTGGTTACTTTTATTAACGCCAGATGACTGGAAGCTTTCATTGTTTCCTCTTAGTGCTCATGTAATTAGTGTTTCTGGATTCGCGATTATGGTCTATTGCTTGTAAGCTTTGATGTTAATCTTTTTTTTCTTTGAGATGCTCCTTCTCTTTTTGTGGACTAGAGAGAGTTAACACTTTATTTCTTTGCCTTTTTTTTATTACCTGAGATCCGAGCATTTTTCGTGAAATGTTTTTCAAGTTGTAGCCCTGTTTCTTGAGTAAGGTTTTTATTAAGTACCTTCTCCAATTTATTGTAAATTGCATAAGCAAAAGAAGCTGATGAGGATAAAGCGGAACTCTTTAACAAATATTTTTGTTCTGTGTTCACAGATGAAGAACAAGGAGCAGGACCTCAGAAAACACGCACAAAAAGGAACAGAAGCGAGGGTCATCTTGAACAATTTTCAGAAGACTATTTGTGAGAAACTAGCTCAACTTAAAGTAGACAAAGCGATGGGACCAGATGGGATACAACTTAGAATACTGAGGGATCTTAGGGACATTCTAGCAGCTCCACTGACTGACCTTTTCAATGGCTCGTTGGAGTCGGGAGTGGTGCCAAAGGACTGGAGAGAGGCTCATGTGGTGCCTTTACACAAAAGCAGAAGTAAGGATGTGGTTCAAAACTACAGGCCGGTTAGTTTAACTTCGGTGGTGAGTAAATTATTGGAAACGCTGCTGAAAGAGAAAATAGTGAGGTTTCTGGAGTCCAGCAGATTACAGGATCCGAGGCAGCATGGATTCAGCAGAGGCAGGTCTTGTCAGACAAATCTGATTTATTTCTTTGACTAGGTGACCAGGGATTTAGACAGAGGGAGAGCACTAGATGTGCTGTATTTAGATTTCAGTAAAGCCTTTAACACTGTTCCTCACAGGCGACTTATAAACAAACTGAGCACCCTAGGGATTGACCCTAAAGTTACTGCTTGGGTTAGAAACTGGTTGGGTGGGAGGCAACAAAGAATACAGGTAAATGGAGCTCACTCTGAGAAGAAGGATGTTACCAGTGGTGTGCCCCAGGGATCTGTCCTTGGTCCGATTCTTTTTAACATCTTTGTTAGTGATATAGCGGAAGGGCTGTCGGGTAAGGTTTGCCTCTTTGCGGATGATACCAAAATCTGCAATAGAGTAGACACCCAGGAAGGTGTAGATAACATGAGGAGGGAACTAGCTAAGCTTGAAGAATGGTCTAGAATGTGGCAGCTGGGATTTAATGTTAAAAAATGTAAGGTTATGCATTTGGGCTGCAGCAATCCAAGGGAGCAATATAGTATAGGGGGTGAAGTACTTTTGTCCACTAAAGAAAAGCGGGACCTAGGTGTGGTTGTGTCTGATGATCTTAAAGTAGCTAAACAGGTAGAAAAGGCGACGGCAAAAGCTAGAAGGATGCTTGGGTGCATACGGAGAGGAATGGCTAGCAGAAAAAAAGGAGGCGATAGTGCCTCTGTATAAGTCTTTGGTGCGACCTTATTTGGAGTATAGTGTGCAATTCTGGAGACCGCACCTTCAAAAGGATATAAACAGGATGGAGTCAGTATAGAGGGTGGCTACTAAAATGGTTAGTGGACTTCATTATAAAGCATATGAGGACAGACTGAAGGATCTTAATATGTACACCTTAGAGGAAAGGCGGGATAGAGGAGATATGATTGAGATGTTTAAATACCTCCGTGGTATAAATGTACAAGGGGAGAGCCTCTTTCAATTGAAAGCAAGCTCTGCTATGAGGGGACATGGGATGAGGGTGAAGGGGGATAGATTCAGGAGTGATATGCGGAAATATTTCTTTACAGAAAGAGTGGTGGATCCGTGGAATAGTCTCCCAGTGGAGGTGGTAGAGATGAGGACAGTATCTGAATTCAAAAAAGCATGGGACAAACACAGAGGATCTCTAAAGGAAAAAAGGGGACTGTTGTAGTTGTTGATATGGAAGGACAGACTAGATAGGCCATGTGGTCTTTTTCTGTTGTCATATTTCTATGTTTCTATGTATTGTATCTTATAAACTCCAGAAGAAAGCTCTCCTTAGCACAATGCAAATATTATGGTCAGAGCTAGCAAATCCACTAGGCCAATTAGAATGTCGACTAGGGAGGCAGACCCTGGTGGGCAGCTTGGCCTTAGACAGCTCAGATGTGCTACCCCCACAACACCACATGCTGTTGCTGCGCCATCCAACATCCAGCCTCTCAGTGGTGATTGATAGGCAGCACAGCAAGCACCTCTTTGAAGCCGCAGCAGTCTTTGAAGTATGCAAGTTTGCGCATTGCATACTGCCACTCCTGCCTCCTCCGACAGGAAATCTAAAGGGGCAGGAACAGGAGACCATGAGTGCATACTTGCATATCAAGGCCTGCCATGGTGTCCAAAAAATGATAGCCGTAACGCCCATCAACCCCTTATGAGAGGCTGGGTGTCAGGGGCAGCGAGGCAGTGCAGTGGGAGAAGCACATCGGGCCTGCCTAGTGTGGCAAGAACCCTTGGGCCTATTCTGATTACGTTGAGTGTTAGCAGTAAATCTAAAAGACTGAGATCATAAGGATAGCTGAATTGAAACCTATGAACCAGGACAATGGATTATGTAAGAGATGGTTTACAGCAAGCATTGAAAAAACTGTCTAAACAGACTTATGAAGAAAGAGCTGGAAATGGTTACTCATCTCATGGCCGACTGATGTACTGATGGCAGAAAACCTCTAAAATGAAAGGCACAATAAGGTGGTGCATCTAATCCACTGGAAACTCTATAAAAACTATACCACTATACTGGTAAAGCACTGGGGTCAGGACCCTAAAAGGATTATTGAGAATGAATAATTACTATAACCTGTGATACTCACATTCTGATATAAAAGATCATCAATACAAGCAAACCAGGAAGTGGTCAAGCAGAAAAACACCCGAACAGCACTGACAGAGATGTCAACACTCAACATTTATTATATGAATTGAATGGAGAGGGAGAAGATCCTCAAGTACCAAGAAAGCGTAGTTACTCACCTGTAACAACTGTTCTCCGGGGACAGCAGGAATCAGTCCTCATATATGGGTGACGTCGGCACCAATGGAGCCCTCGCAGAAGCATCCCCCAGCTTTCAAAGTAAGCCTTTGGGAGATGCCACCACGCATGCATGGTCCCCTTCCCACCCAAGGGTGCCATCCTGCTCAGTCAGATGACATAGCTAAAGATGGCAAAAAAGAAAAAATTATAAAGAAGCAATTCCAAGCGGAGAAAGGGGTGTTGTGAGGACTGATTCCTGTTGTCCCTGGATAACACCTGTAACAGGTGAGTAACTACGTTTTCTTCGGGAACAAGCAGGAAGTCAGTCCTTACATATGAGACTCCCTAGCTACAGGCTACCAAAAGCCCATACAGAAAAAACACGGTTATCCTCAAGGGAAGCCGTGAGCAGGAGCAATTCAGCCAGCAGGAGCAGACTAAAGTAGGACCAGTATGTCCGATGAGAACCAGCACTCCAGTAGCCTGAATGCAGAAGGGCCAGAGGGTAGGAACTGTCTAGACCCCAAAAGGATTACGGAGTACAGCCTGGCAGAAGGCACTATCCCGTCAGGACTCCCTCTCCAGGCAGTAATGAGCTGCGAAGGTATGGATGGAAGACCAGGTGGAGGCCCGGCAGATGTCCACCATCGGGACGGAGCACAGGTTTGCCACAAACGCTGCCATGGCCTTGATATGGTGCAACATGACCCCGCCATTCAGAGAAAGCCCCACCTGTTCATAGGCCAGGGTGATACAGTCCGCCACCCAGGTATACAGCATACGCTTGGTCACCGCTTCCCCTAGTCTACTGGATCGTACGAGACAAAAAGTTGAGAAGCATTATGGTGGCCCTGCATATGTTGACTGTAGAAAGACAGGGCCCTCTTACAATCCAAAGTGTGGAAAACAGTCTTCACCCTACTGGCATGAGGTCTCGGGAAGGTGGTGTTGATTGAGAAGAAAAGGAGATACTACATTTGAAAGGAATTTGGGGTGTGTGCAGAGCACAATCCTGTTCTTGTAGAACCTGGTACAAGGCGCCACTGCCACCAAGGTCTGGGACTCGCTGACTGCGAGCGAAGGTGAGTGCAACCAGGAACACCACCTTCCACGAAAGATATCACAGATGGCGAGTAGCCAGGGGCTCAAAAGGCGGGTGAGTAACCTGCGCCAGTATGACATTGAGGTCCCACTCGGTCGTCGGGGGGCATCAACGGCTGGGCCGAGAGGGATTTGCCATCTACCTGGTGGTGATGTGCCACCAGGGCACTGAGGAGCACTCTGACAGTTTGATTTGAGTCCGGAGTGCGACAGATGAAGGTAGTACTGCACCACCAGCTGCACCGGACAGAATGAACTAATCCAGTGCTCTGTGCATCAGACTGAAAACCTGTGCCACTTGAAGGCGTATGCTCTTTGGTGGAGGACTTAGGGGAAGCCAGCAGGATTCTCCTCCACTTCCCCCGCGAGGTTGAAAGGGGCTAGAGTCATCCTTTCAGCAACCACACAGTCAGCGACAGGGACCCCAAGTTGGGGTGCAAGAGAAAGCCCCCCCCCCCCTTGTTAAAGGAGGACCTGGGCAGCTCCCCAACAGAATGGGAGTCTCCACTGAAAGCCGGAGGAGTAGCGGGAACCACAGCTGCCTAGGCCAACAGGAGTCTATCAGGATAAGCAAGGCTTTGTCACGGAGGGTACTAAATAATGTTTTGGCAATTAGTGATATGGGTGGGAAGGCGTACATGACACCTTCCGACCATAAGATGAGAAACGCATCTGCAGCCACCCTGGAAGGCTGGGATTGCTGAGAGCAGAAGCAGGGCAACTGGTAGTTGTTCGGGCTGGCAAACAGGTTTATCCAGGGTTCTCCCCCCTCAGAGGTGGAAGAGCCGGCTGGCCACTAGCTGGAGGACCATGCTTAATCTGTTGGCCAGTGTGTTTCCCTGGCATGGCAGGTATACTGTCTGTAAGAGTATTCCTGCACTGCGTAGGAGCAGAGGGCCATCGCCTTGCGGCAGAGGGTGTGGGACCCCATGCCCCCCCTCCTTGTTCACATACAACATCGCCACCTGGTTGTCTGTTTGGACCAAAACTGTTTGGCGCCATAGGCAGAAGCAAAAGGCTCGGATGGCTAGGTGTATCGCCCCGTAATTCCAGGAGGATGATCTGCTGGTTGCTCTCACCCTGCAAACAGCTGCCCTGGGTGCAGAGGTCCTCGCAATGGGCACCCCATCCCAGCAGGGAGCATCAGTCGTGAGAACCCTTAAGGGTCACGGAGTTTGGAAGGGCATCCCTGCATTGAGGTACTGGGGATTTTACCACCAGGTCAGAGGTTCCGCCAACCGGTGGTCATTACGACTCGCGGAGATGTCCTGTAATTTGTGTCCAATGGACTCTAAGGCACTACTGTGTGGCCCTCATGTGGAGGCGGGCACCTGGGGTGACATGGACTGTGGAGGCTATGTGTCCGAGTAGGCGCAGCAGAAGCCGAGCGGATACCAAGGGATGGCATTGTATGTCCAGGGTGTCTAGTCCTGCCCCTATGAACTCCATTGTGTTGGAAGGAGGTGGTACTTAGGGTAGTTTACCACAAACCACCGACTTTGCAGGACCTGGATGGTATGTGCAGTTGCCAGCTGCACTTCTGAGGCTGTGCCTCGGTTTATGAGCCAATTGCCCAGGTAGGGGAAGAAAAACAACCCCTTAGAGGCAGAGGAAGGCGGCCATGACTGCCAGGCACTTGGTGAAAACCTTGGGGTGGAAGCCAAGCTGAAGGGCAGCAACCTGTAATGGTAATGGCCGTCCCCACCATGAACCTCAGATACTGCCTGTGGTTGGAGTGAATGAGGATGTTTGTGTAGGCATCCTTCAGATCCAAGGAGAATAGTCAATCTCCCTGCTGGAGGTAAAACAGCAATGTTCCAAGGGAGAGCATCTTGAACTTCAGCATCAGGAATCTGTTCAGATTGCGCAGGTCGAGGATGGGCCATAGGCTACCCTATTCATTTTTATATGAGGAAGTACCTGGAGTAGAACCCCTTGCCCTTGGGATTGGGGGAGGGGGGGGGGTTGGTTCAACCACTCTGTCCTTGAGAAGACCTGACAGTTTCTTCAGTAGAAGGGTCCATGTGAAGGGGAGACCTAAGGGGCTCTCCTGGAAAGAAAGGTGGTGGTGTCTGGGCCAGGTGGAGAAGGTAGCCCTCCATGACCACTTAGAGTGCCCAAGAATTGGTGGTAATGGCTGGCCATCTCTGGGCATAGTGAATGAGACATCCCCCTGTGGGCTGCTGACCTCCTTGGGGTAGATATGCCCAAAGAGTCAAAAGCTTTCCCCTGGCTGGGTAAGATGCAGACGCCTGGGGCTTGGGAGCCTTCTGATTACGAGGACCATGCCCATGTCCCTTGGCCTGCTGACCCTGCTGGGGAGGCAGGGAGGCCTGAAAAGGCGGGTAGTTTCTGTAAGCAGCCCCTTTCCTCGGGTAGAAGGGCTTTTTACCTGAACCCTTCTGTTGAGGAGTGGCAGCGGTATTTTTAGAGAGGCTGGTCTTCGTCATGAACTCTGTCTCTAGCCTGGCAGCCTTGTCGTTCTAGGGTTTGCAAAAGAGGTTCTCTCCTTGGCATGGGACATTGACCAATTTGTCCTGACTCATTGCTCGAAGTAGGACATCTTCCTTTCCTATCTAAAATACTGGGAAAGGCTGTCTTTTCTCAACTTTCTCACCACTTGGACACTACTAATTTCCTTCACCCTCGTCAATCAGGTTTTCGCCCCGGACACAGTGTGAAAACAGTTTTTCTTGCCTTCAACGAATTACATGTTGCAGATGATAGTGGTGACATCTCTGTGGCAGTTTCCCTGGATCTCTCAGCTGCTTTTGATCTTGTAGATCATTCTCTCCTTCTCTCACGTTTATACAATGCTGGGCTCCGTGGCACTGTTCTTTGCTGGTTCCATTCCTATCTCTTTTCTCGTTCCTTTTCTGTCCTCTCTCTCACTCTCCTTCGATTGCCCCCTCTGATCAGTTTCCCTTACTCTGTGGGGTTCCTCAAGGTTCGATGTTGGCCCCTGTCTTGTTTAATGTCTTTCTGGCACCCCTTGCACTTTTGATTCAACAATCTAGCATTCAGACTTTTTTCTATGCAGACGACATTGTTCTCATTCATCATACTTCCCCTTTATCTCCAGATCTTTCTCCTCTCAATTCCTGTCTTCACTCAGTTTCTACCTGGCTTGTCTCCAATTGTTTACATGTTAATCTCTCTAAAACACTTGCAATCTGGTTCCCTCATGGCAGTCCTTCCCCTTACCTGGCCCCATCCTTTGCTAGCTCTCCTATTCCTTTAGTTTCTTCTTTCCGCTATCTTGGTGTCCTCTCTGATTCTGGTCTCTCCTTTCATGATCATATTTCTACTGTCACAAACCCCTCTTTTTTTCATCTCTGTCGGATTAGGGCCATTTGTCCTTTCCTCACTCCCCAAGCCCTCACTGTTCTGGTTCTTTCACTGATTACCTCCCATCTCGATTTCTGTAACTCGGTACTTATTGGCATTTCCCTCTCACAATCTAATAGACTCCAATGCATTCAAAACATAGCAGCACGTATCATTACACACTCTTCCCGATTTGATCACATCACTCCACTTCTCATTCATCTACACTGGCTCCCTATTGAATTTTGCACCCGCTTTAAGATTCTTACCCTTGTACACCACGTCATTTACACTCACACTCCTCAATATCTTGCCAACCTCATCCGCTCCCATACCCCCAGCTGCACTTTACGGTCACTCCATGTCAATCGACTTCACCTTCCATCTCCCTCCCAAGCTCACCTTCAGTCCACACATACCTCTGCCTTCTTCTTCATTGGACCAGCCCTCAACTCACTACCCACCCCTCTCAGACTAGAACAAAACTTCATCACCTTCAAATCCCTCCTGAAAACCCATCTGTTTTCCATTGTGTTCAACCTCCCCTCCCCTTCTACATGACCCCTTTTCCACTTGTATGCTCCCTTTGTCTAGTATGCCTGTTCTTTTCTTTACTGTCCTATCAAAATTGTAACTTCTTTTCATTTTCCAGGCCAATGGCCAATTACTTTTGATTTTTGACTGTACACCGCTTTGTTTGTACACAGAAAGGCGGTATATCCAATTTAATAAACTATAAACTGTAACCAAGCCTAGCGTTGGGCATCGATGCCCACCGTCGCTACTCAAGCTGCCAACTCGAGGCCATCATAGGCTGCCCGAGATATAAGATATGCCATACTGGGTCAGACCAAGGTCCATCAAGCCCAGTATTCTGTTTCCAACAGTGGCCAATCTAGGTCATATGTACCTAGCAGACAAACTTGAAGCACTCACAGACAGCTTTGGCCAGGTTCCTGAACTGCTGCAGGGATTCCTAGGAAAGACCAGCTGAGAACCCGGTGAGTTCCTTCGCCACGTCTCTCAGGTACATGTTTATGTACAGCTGGTAGGCCTGCATGTGTCCAATGAGTATCGAGCCCTGTTAAATCTTTCTGCCAAGGCCATCCCAAGGTGCGTGCCTCCCTGCCGGAAGGCAACAAGGCATGCGTCTTTTGACTCTTCAGCCGATGCATGGCCGACTCCACCACCATGGAATAGTGCGGCAGCTGTGACTTCAGGAAGCACAGGCTCCAGCGGACTCGAAACATCGAGTCGAGCCACTTGCTCACCCCTAAAACCGATGATTGAGTCTCTCACATACAGAGCATTAGCTGTTCCAGGATGGGAGGGATGGGCACTGTAAGCGATTTCCTTGGAGGGGCCTCATATTAGAGGATTACTAGCTCCTCCTTCTGAGGGTCCTCCTCAAATTCCATCGGGAACACTAGGGCCTTGGACATTTCCCTGACGAAGTCGAGGAATGCAATATCCTCAGGAGGAGACAGACACCGGGAGGCTGAAGGGATGTCGCAGTGGCAATGGGTATCCAGCAACTAATCGTCCTCTGTTTCCCACACAGACTAGTCTTTCAAGGACTTGAGGGAAGGGTGGCTCGCGGGATATGGGGCTGAACCCTGTTTGCGGCTCTGGGAGTCCCCATGGCCAGCGCAGAGCATACATGGCTTGGAAAGATCATGGCCCCATAGAACGGGAGCCAGATCAAGACCTCTACTGAGGATCGACTTGAGGCCAAAAAACCTTGAGGATCAGCTCGGCCTCCAGGAATATCCTCAACGTTGAAGGCCCAGTGCTCTGGGTGGAGGAACGGTGGTACCAGACAATAGTGCACGCTGTTTGTCCATGAAGGCACGCTCATTATCAATATGGAACCTTGATCACATTCTGGTTATCTCTTATACTCACTACAAACCAGAATGTGATCAAGGTTCCATATTGATAATATTGAGCGTGTCAGTTTATTGTTAGTATTACTAATAAGTAATCGCTCAGAGAGAGACCATAATTAATTGGTCCATGATGGCAGACAAGCCACGTTCCAGGGCTGCCATTCTGGACTCCAGGACAGAAGGCTCTGAAGGACATCGAAGTGGGCACCGACAGAATTGGACCAGGCGCATGTTCTCCCGAAGGGGAGTCCTTGACGAGGATGGTGTCAGGCGACCGAGGCCGGCCAGAGGTAGAGTCCTTTTGGAGGACCTTCAGAAGTCGCTCCTTCTCCAATCCCTTGGACGAGCATCTAGGACTGCGGGACCTGGCTCAGGACTTACCAGACCCGTCTGAACTATCCAGGGATGCCGCCTTCGAGGGCATCTTCTTGAGTTCCCTTGAGGGAGACCCCCTTTCCGAGACACCACTGCATCAGTCAGGGTGCGTGATGCTACCCTGAGATTCCGCAGTTTCGGAGGAGGCCTTGGCCTTCAGAAGTACCGGGGACTCCAAGAAAAGCTTATCATGCTGCTGCTTGCAACTATTGAGGGCCTTGCTGGATATCATCTTACAGAGGCCGCATTCCGTGGGATCGTGGTCCGGTCCCAGGCAACGAAGGCAGCAGTCGTGTGTGTTGGTCAAGAACATTATTTTGGAACACTGATCACACTTTTTAAGACCACTGGTAACCATGGGAGAAAAAGGTATCCCAGTGAGGTCGAAGATCCGCAGTGCAGCCAGTTGAAAAAATGGCACGAAGGCACCAAGAAGGGAGAAAAAGCGTAGTTACTCACATGTAACAGGTGTTCTCTGGGGAAAGCAATAATCAGTCCTCACATATGGGTAATGTCGGCCCCGACAGCCCTCACGGAAGCATGCCCCCAGCTTCAAAGAAAGCCTTTGGAAGATGCTACAATGCACACGTGGTCCCCTTCCCGCCCAAGGGTGCCATCTTGCTCAGTCAGATGACATAGCTAAAAGACAGCAAAAATAAAATAAAAGATGGTACAGGAGCAGCTCCAAGGGGAGGAGGGAGGGTTGTGAGGACTGATTCCTGCTGTCCCCAGGGAACACCTTTTACAGGTGCATAACTACACATTCTAAGGGAACAAAAGCAGGAAGTCAGTCTTCATATATGGGACTCCCCAGCTACAGACTACTGAAAGTCCATAGCAATAACATGGTCACCCTCAAGGGGGGCCCGTGAGCAGCAGCTTATAAGTCTGTAGCTACAGACAACAGTAGAATCCCTCTGTCCGATGGAAACCAGCACTCCAATAGCCTGAACACAGAAGGAATTTGATTTAAGCCCGCATTGCGAGAGGTGGAGAAAGTACTGTAGCACCAGACCCAGCGGGCAGGAGAATGAGTCAGTCTAATTTCTGCACACCAAATTGAAAACCTATGCCATTTGAGGGCATACGCTTTCCTAGTGGAAGCCTTACGAAAGGCCAGCAGTATCTCCTCTGCCTCACCCAAGAGGTTGAAAGGGGAGAAATTGTTTCAACCTCGAAAAGATTCCAGACCATGGCATGCCCGAAGGCACTGTCCCGTCGGGACTCCCTTTCCAGACAGTAATGAGCTGCGAAAGTATGGATGAAGACCAGGTGGCAGCCCAGCATATATTCACCATCGATACAGAGCGCAGGTTTACCACCAAGGCTGCCATGGCCCTGACACAGTGCGCCATGACTTGGCCTTCCAGAGGGAGCCCCACCTGATCATAGGCGAGGGCAATACAGTCCGTCACCTAGGTGGACAGTGTACATTTGGTCACTGCCTATCCCAGTCTACTGCGGTCGCACGAGATGAAAAGCTGAGCAGCTTTGTGGTGGCCCTAAGTATGCTGGATGTACAGGGACAAGGCCCTCTTACAGTCCAAGGTGTGGAGGGACCGTCTTCCCCCTACTGAAATGAGGTATCGGAAAGAAAGTGGGAAATACTATCTCCTGATTGAGGTGGAAGGACGATGCCACCTTCAGAAGGAATTTAGGGTGTGTGCAGAGTACCACCCTGTTCTTATAGAACCTGGGAAATGGCACCCCTGCCACTAAGGCCTAAAGTTTTCTAACTGTTCATATGTAAGTTGATTCTCCTGTTCATATGTAAACACAAAGTACTATTGGAAATGTGTATGTTCGTTGTTTATTGTAAACCGCACTGATGCTGAATAGCGCGGTATAGAAGAGACTTTAAATAAATAAATAAATAAATAAAATAAATAAACTATGCGAGCGGAAAGGAGCACAACTAGGAACGCCACCTTCCACAAGAGGTAGCACAGGTGGAAGGTAGCCAGAGGCTCAAAGTGTGGGAGAGTGAGCTGCCCCAATACTACATATTAAGGTCCCACTTGGACATGGGAGAGCTGACAGGGGACTTCGATAAGAGCAGACCCCTTAGAAAGTGGAACAACAATGGCTGGGCCTAATGGATTTGCCATCCACCGGGTGGTGGGGCGCTGCCAGGGCACTGAGGTGCACCCTGACGGAGTTCGATTCAAACCCGGATTGCGAGAGGTGGATAAGGTACTGTAGCACCAGACCCAATGGGCAGGAAAATGAGTCAGTTTCATGCTCTGTACACCAAACAAATCCTATGCCATTTGAGGGCATACGCTTTCCTAATGGAAGCCTTACGAGAGGCCAGCAGTATCTCCTCTGACTCAAATGAAAGGTTGAAAGGGGTTAAAGTCACCCATTCAGCAGCCATACTGAAAGCGCCAGGGACCCCAGGTTGGGGTGCAGAAGAGAGCACCCCTCCTGGGACAGGAGCCCTTCAGAGTTTCCCAATGGGACAGGGCCATCGAGGGGCTATCAGGATGAGCGAGGCTTTGTTGCAGAGGGTTCTGAAAAATGTCTTGGCAATTAGTGGTGTGGGTGGGAAGGTTTACATGAGGCCTTTGGACAACGAGACAAGGAACGCGTCCGCCACCACCCTGAAGGGATGGGCCTTCTGGGAGCAGAAGTGGGGCAAATGGTAGTTGTCTGGACTGGCGAACTGGTCTATCTCGGGTTCCCCCCAGAGCTGAAAGAGACGGTGGGCCATACTGGGGTCCAGCTGCCACTCGTGCGGCTGGATAACCCTGCCCAGTCTGTCAGCCAGTAAGTTTTTCTGGGCCAGCAGGTATACTGTCTGCTGGCAGAGGGCACGAGACCCCATGCCCCCATTTGTTCACATAGAACATGGCCACCTGGTTGTCCGTCTGGACCAATACAGGCTGGTGCCAGAGGCAGTGACAAAAGGGTCAGAGGGCTAAGTCTATGACCCATAGCTCCAGGAGCTTGATCTGCTGGTTGCTCTCGTCCTGAGACCAGCTGCCCTGGATGCAGAGTTCCTCGCAGTGGGCGTCCATGGTGAGGACCCTTAAGGGGCTCAGTGCTTGGAAAGGCATACCCGCCTCGAGGTTTTAGGGTGTCTGCCACAAGGTCAGGGAGTCCACCAACTGGCAGGTCACAGACTTTATCCAGGAGGCGTCCCGTGGCCTGAGTACAATGATCCCGAAGACACCATTGAATGGCCCTCATGTGGAGGGTGATGTCTGGGGTGACGTGGACCGTGGAGACTTTATGTCCGAGTAGGCGCAGGAGGAGCCAGGCGGGTACAGAGGATCGGCACTGTATGTCCAAGGCCAGGGCCCTGAGACGGTCAGCATGTTATCCAGGCAGGATGGCCTTTGCCTGGGAAGTGTCCAGTATTGCCCACAAACTCCAGAAACTGTCGGGAGTAGGTGGGACTTGGGGTGGTTTATCACAAATCCCAAGGGTTACAAGACCTGGATGGCCTGCAGCACCTGAGGCAGTGCCTCATTTTATGAGAAAGTCGTACAGATACGGGAAGACAAAGACCCCCTGAAGGCAGAGGAAGGTGGTTATGAATGCAAGGCATTTTGTGAAGACCACTGGAGTGGAGGCCAAGCTGAAAGGCAGCACTCTGTATTGGTAGTGGCAACCCCACTATGAACCGCAGGTACTCCTGTGGTTGGGGTGAATGAGGATGTGGGTGTAAGCATCCTTCAGATCCAAGGAGCATAGCCCTGCTGGAGGTAAGGCAGCAATGTTCTAAGAGAGCATTTGAACTTCTCCCTCACCAGAATATTGTTCAGGTTGCACAGGTCAAGGATGGGCATAGGCCTCCAGTCCTTTTGGCCTGAGGAAGTACCTGGACCCCTTGCCCTTGAGATGGTGGGGCACTGGTTCCACTGTCTTGTTCTTGAGAAGACCTGCAAGCTCCTTCATTAGAAGGTCCCGTGAAGGGGAGATCTGGGGGACTCTCCCGGAAAGTAAGGGGGAGGAGTCTGAGTCAGGTGGAGGAAGTAGCCCTCCCTGACCACCTCAAGCGCCCAGGAATTGGTGGCAATAGTCAGACACCTTTGGGCATAGTGGCTCAGATGTCCCACTGTGGGCTGATGATCTCCTTGGGGTGGAGAGGCTATGCCCAAGGAATAAAAAACTCCTGCCTGGCAGGGCCGGGGCTGACACCTGGGAGCCTTCTGCTTACGAGGGCCATGCCCATGTCCCTTGGCCTGCTGACCCTGCTGGGAAACCAGGGAGGCCTGAAAAGGTGAGTGGTTTCTGTAAGCAGCCTATTTTCTCGGGTAGAAGGGCTTTTTACCCGAGCCCTTCCGTCGGGGATGGGCAGCAATGTTTTTAGAGAGCCCAGTCCTCGTCATGAACTCAGTCTCCAACTCGGCAGCCTTGTCGGCCATGGGTTTCCCAAAAAGGTTCTCTCCTTTGCATCAGACATCAACCAATTTGTCCTGAATCCATTGCTCAAGATTGGATGACTGTAGCCAAGCCTGGCATTGGGCACCGATTTCCACCACTGCTACTCGAGCCGACAGGAAGCAGTCTTAGACTACCCGAGACAAACTAGGAGCACTCATGGATGGCCTTGGCCAGGTTCTTGAACTGCTGGTAAGGGTTCCTCGGACAGACCAGCCGAGAACCGGGCATTTTCCTTCGATACGTCTCTCAGATACATGCCCATGTACAGAAGGTAAAAGCCTGGATGCAGAAGATGAGCATCAAGACCTGGTAACACTTTCTGCCGAGGGTGTACAAGGTGCATGCTTCCCTGCTGGGAGGCACCAAGGAGTGTGGTCTTCTGACTCTTCAGTCGACACATGGCCAACTACACCACCATTGAGTTAAGCAGCAGCTGTGATTTCTGGCAGCCCGGACTCAGGTGCACTTGATACATCAAGTCGAGCTGCTTGCTCACCACCGCCACTGATACTGGTGTCTCCTACATACAGAGCATTAGCTGTTCCAGGATGGGAGGGTTGGGCACCGTAAGCGATTCCCTCGGAGGGGCTGCGTACTGCAGGATTTCTAGCTACTCTACCCAAGGGTCCTTCTCTGATTTAGTCAGGAACACTAGGGCCTTAGACATGTCCCTGAAAAAGTAAAGGAATGCCATGTCCTCCGGCGGAGACTGCAGCCAGGGTTCCGAAGTGGGGAAGTCCAAGGGGATGTTGTGATGGCGATGGGTGTCTGGTGACGCCTCGTCCTGTCTCCCACTCAGAGTAGTCCATCGAGGACACGATGGAAGGATAGTCCACGGGCCCCGGGACTGACCCCGTGCTGTGGCCCTCAAAAGCCAAGCGGCTGGCACCAAGTGCACTGGCTGTGGACAATCACGATCTCCTTGAGTGGGAACCGGATTGAGAACTCGGGCAAAGATCGACTCGAGTCCAAAGGGTCTTGCAGATCGGCTCTGCTTCTGAGGATGTCTTAGATGTTGAGGACCTGGTGGTCAGGGCAGAGGAATCGGTCGTGCCAGACAACAGCGCACACTGCTGGTCGATGAAGGCAGACAAACTGCACTCCAGAGCTGCCATTCTGGACTCCAAGCCAGAAGTCTCTGCAGCCATCGGCACGGGCACCAAAGGAATCGAGCCCGACACAATTTTCAAAGAGGATGGTGTCTGGCGACCGAGGCCAGTCCGAGGTAGAGTCCTTCCGGGGAACCTTCGCAGGCCGCTCCCTCTCAGATCCCTCGGATGAGCGTCACAGACTGCAAGACCTGGCCCGGGAAGCACTCAGCCTGTCAGATCTGTCTAGGAAATATTCAAGGTCGTCTTCTTGGGTTCCCTCGAGAGACAGACCCCCTCTCCGAAGAATCACGGTGCTGCTCTGGTTCCACAGAACTGCCCCAAGATGCCATGGCTTCAGATGAGACCCTGGCATTCGGAGGTACCAGGGACTCTAGGAAAAACTTATGCTGCTGCTGGTGGCTCTTGAGGGCCTTGTTGGACATCTTTTTGCAGAGACCGCATGCTGTGGGGTCGTAGTCCAGCCCAAGACAGCGAAGGCAAAAGTCGTGTGTGTCGGTCAAAGACAAAATTTTGGCACACTGATCACACTTTTTAAAACAACTGGTAGCCATGGAGAAAAAATGTACCCCAGTGAAGTTGAAGACCCACCGAGCTGCCAGTTGGAAAAAAAAGACGCAAAAACGCCAAAAGTAAAAAAAAACTACAAAAAAGGACCCTAACTCGATGCCGAGACAGCGAGGTCAGGTGGCAGTTAGAATACCATTGCAGAACCAGAGGAGAGTATCAAACACCGGTAGAGAAATCAACTTTTTCCAGGGACAAGTCAGACGGACGTCTGAAGACCTCTGCAGAAAAAAGGAGACTAAGCAAGATGCCACCCTTGGATGGGAAGGGGACCACGCATGCATGGTGGCATCTCCCAAAGGCTTTCTTTGAAAGCTGGGGGGATGGCTTCTGCGAGGGCTAAGTTGGCATTGACGTCATCCATATATGAGGGCTGACTTCCTGCTTGTTCCCAGAGAAATGCTGCTGGAGACCAAGAAAACATGGTAGAAAAGTACAGAAATATATCCTTTCATAGAGACACAGGCCTAATTAAGCATAGTTACTCACCTGTAAAAGGTGTTCTCCGGGGAAAGCAGGAATTAGTCCTCACATATGGATGACAGACGCTGATGGAGCCCGCGCAGAGAAAATCCACAGCTTTCAAAGAAAGCCTTTGGGAATTGCTACTACGCATGTGCGGTCCCCTTCCTGCCCAAGGGTGCCATCTTGCTCAGTCAAATGACATAGCTAAAAAGACAGCAAAAACAAAAGAATATAATAGGACTGCAACTCCAAGGGGAGGAGGGAGGGTTGTGAGGACTGATTCCTGTTGTCCCAGGAGAACACCTGTTACAGGTGAGTAACTATGCTTTCTCCGGGAACAAGCAGGAAGTCAGTCCTCACATATGGGACTCCCCAGCTTCAGGCTACCATGAACCTATAGCCCAAAAAAGGCACCTTCATCGAAGGAATTAGCACTCCGGTAGCCTGAACACAGAAGGGTCGGAGGGTAGGAGTTGCCTAGACCCCAAAAAGGTTATGGAGCACGGCCTGGCCAAAGGTTATGGAGCATGGCCAAAGGTACTGTCCCATCGGGACTCCCTATCCAAGCAGTAATGAGCTGCGAAGGTATGAACTGAAGACCAGGTGGCGGCCCGGCAGGTGTCTGCCAGAGGAACGAAGCACAGGTGAGCAACTGATGCCGCCATAGCCTTGACCCAGTGTGCCATGACACGGCCTTCCAGTGAAGGCCTCGCCTCCTCATAAGCCCAGGCAATATAGTCCGCCACCCATGTGAACAGCATACACTTGGTCACCGCCTCAACCAGAATACTGGGGACATAGGAAACGAAAAGCTGGGAGGCTTTTTGGTGGCCTTGAGTACGTTGAATGTAGCAGGATAGCGCCCTCTTACAGTGCAAGGTATGGAGGACCGCCTTTGACTGACTGGCATGCGGTCAGAGAAAGAAGGTAGGGAGGACCACCTCCTGGTTGAGGTGGAAAGAAGACACCACCTTCGGATGAAATTTGGGATGCGTGCGCAGCACTACCCTATTCTTGTAAAACCTGGTATAAGGTCTCTCCGCCACAAGCGCCTGGAGCTCACTCACCCTTTGGGCAGTAGTGAGCACAACCAGAAAAACCAACTTCCAAGGTGTGTCACGCCCTTAGCCCCTTATATCGGTATGGAGGGGCGTGGTTTTGTTTTTGCCATTGGGGTGCTTCAACTTTCTGGCCTTTTTCTAACTGGATGCCTTTTAATGCATTATGGGAAAGGTAGTTCAGTTAGATATTATTTGGGCTCAGATGAAAAAAAACACCTTCATTGTAGTTGGGTTGAGTAGGTGCATTGACAAGAATTTATTCATTAGAAAAATAGAAGACACGCTAGGTTCACAGATCCACCTTTTTAGATATTTTCACCAGGAATTCTTGTAACTCATTACAGGATAACCTGAACTGAAACAAAACAGCTTTCCTCAGCTTAATAAACAGCACCTGCTTTCAGCAGAGCTTGCCGTGCAGTCCAAAACATACAGAAAAAAAACTATAAACCAGGTTTTCTTTCCCTTTCTAGTCCAGAACAAATACCTGGCTATCTTGTATGCTTAAACACAGCACTTCATACAGATAGTCAAATTCTCACAAGCAGATAAAACTCTTTTCAAGGTTTTCTCAGTAGTTAGTCAAATAAAAGCATTTCTTACTTCCTCAGTTGAAACGGCAACAGACTGAGCTCAGCACTGCTCACAGCTGTTTCTCAAAAGATAATCAGGAAGATTCAGCTTTGCACTGCCTCACACTTCTCCTGAGCTTAGAACATTAACAAGCTAACACAGCTCTTAGGGCTTTGGACACTGGAGGCTTCTCTTTACGGTTGACACCCTTGCAACCCCTCTGAATTGGCAGACTGGCATGCAGAGCAGTCCATGTATGAGACCTCTTCTTCACAAGGTAAATCTGGCTCCCCCAATTGCATTGGTTCACTATCTGGCTCAGATTCAGATAGCTTACTTGATTGCCTTCTGTTATGGTTAAAGCTGTCTCTGGTAAATTCGTAGTGCTCTTTATTAGCTAAGCTTCTGGGACTCATACCTTGATCAAAGCCTGTAGTAGCTTCACTTCTTACATGCTCTGGCCACCATCCAGCACGCCCTGTTCTCCAATTAGTACTTCTGGTTCTTACTGCTCCATTCCTTCTTGAGTAGGCAAAACTTCTGCTCTCTCTTTCTTTCTGGTCAGCAGTTGCAGCACTCTCAGGTCTCAGGAGTCCTTCCAGTTTTTCTCCACATGTCCTGCTTGTCCTCTTCTTTCTGCTTGTCCCTGGTCTGCTTTCTGGTCTCACTGAGCTAAACTTAAACCCCTCCGGTTCCTGCTCCACCCTCTCTCCTCTCAGGTGAGAGATATCAAACTCCCTCGTGGCAGCTGAGTGATTAGGGAATGCAGTGACGTAAGGGTTCCTTACCCTGGGCCTGTATTCCCTCTCCTTTCCACCACTAGGGGCATTCTGTACCTCATTGTAGCCAGGAATTACCTGCTTTCTATGAGCAAATGGAGTTTTAAGTCCCTGACGTTTTAAAATGGGTCCCTTTATTATGGTAAATTCCTTCCTTTTACCCCTCTCTTCTAGGTCCTGATAAGCTTCCTTATCACAGGTGACACATAGCCAGAGGCTTGAAGGGCGGCAGGGTGAGCTGCCCCAACACCACATTGACATCCCATTCAGTCGCAAGACGACGAACCGGGGGCTTAGACAGGAGTAGACCCTTTAGGAAACGGGACACTACTGGATGAAGCGAGAGAGGTTTCCCGTCGACCTGATGATGGTTCACGGCCAGGGTACTGAAATGCACACTAACAGAGCTAGACTTGAGCTCCATCCTGGAGAGGTGGAGAAGGTATTGCAACAAAATGACCACCGGGCAAGAAAAGGGGTCGACCCCCCCCCCGTTCAGCACACCAAAGTGCAAAAAAAAGTGTAAGAAAGTCTGGTAGACGCTCTGCGTGAAGCCAGAAAAACATCCTCCACTTCTTTCGGAAGGTGGAGCAGGGCTAAAGTCACCCTCTCAGCAGCTGAGATTGGGATGCAGAAGAGAACCCAACTCCTGCCCTCCTGGTAAAGGAGCCCTGGAGCTGACCCCAAGGGGATGGGGGCCTCCACCGCTAGCTGCAGAAGCAGTGGAAGCCACGGTTGTCTGGGCCTCCGTGGGGCTGATGATTGAGGCTCTGTCGTGGAGAATCGTGAACAAAGTCCTGGAGATCAGTGGTGCCGGGGAAAAGCATACAGACGGCCCTCCGACCATGAGACCAGGAAGTCATTGGTGGCCACCCTGGCAGTGTGCGGCTGCCTTGATCAGAAACAGGGTACCTGGTGATTGTCCAGGCTCGCAAACAGGTCCATCACCGGTTCCCCCAGGTTTGGAAGAGACTGCTGGCTACCCCTGGGTCCAACTGCCACTCGTACGGCTGGAGAATCCTGCTGATTCTGTCAGCCCCTAAGTTCTCTTGGCCCAGCAGGTATACTGCTGAGGATGCCCTGTTGGACTGCATAAGAGCACAGATGAAGGGCTTCCTGACAGAGGGCACGGGACAACGTGTCCCCCTGCTTGTTCACATAGAACACGGCTACCTGGTTGTCCATCTGTACTAAGACAGACTTGAGGCCCAGGCGCTGCTGAAAAGCCCTCAGGGCGAGATAGCTTAGTTACTCACATATGTGTGACACTGGTGCCGATGGAGCCCTCGTGCGGAGCAAATCCCCAGCTTTCAAAGAAAGCCTTTGGGAGTTGCCATCACGCATGCACGGTCACCTTCCCTCCCAAGGGTGCCATCTTGTTCAGTCAAATGACATAGCTAAAAAGACAGCAAAAAGAACAAAATATAATAATAGGACTGCGACTTCAAGGAGAGGAGGGAGGGTCGTGAGGACTGATTCCTGCTGTCCCTGGAGAACACTTGTACAGGTGAGTACGCTTTCTCCAGGAACAAGCAGGACACCAGCCCTCACATAAGGGACTCCCCAGCTATGGGCTACCGAAAACCCATAGCTGAAAAAGGCTCCCTCTACAAGAGCCATAAACAGCCGCAATAGCAATGCAAACTAAGGGACTAGCACTCCTGTAGCCTGAACACAGAAGGGTCGGAGGGAAGGAGTTGCCTAGGCCTCGAAAAGGTTATGGAGTACAGTCTGGATGAAGGCACTGTCCCGTCAGGACTCCATATCCAAGCAATAATGGGTTGCGAAGGTCTGACCCGAAGACTAGGTGGCGACCCGGCAGATGTCTGCCAGAGGAACAGAGCGCAAATGAGCCACTGATGCCGCCATGGCCCTGACCCTATGGGCTGTAACACGACCCTCCATCGGAGGCTCGGCTGCCTTGTAGGCCCAAGCAATACAGTCTGCTACCCAGGTGGACAGCGTACGCTTTGATACCACTACCCCCAGCTTACTGGGTCATAGGATACGAAAAGCTGAGAAGCCTTCCGATGGGCTTGCGTACGCTGGATATAGAAGTCCAATGCCCTCTTACAGTCCAGGGAATGCAGGACCTTCTCTGCCAGACTGGCATGTGGCTGGGGAAAAAAGGTAGGCAGAACCACCTCCTGGTTGAGGTGGAAGGAGAAAACCACTTTCGGAAGGAATTTGAGGTGCGTGCGAAGCACCACCCGTTCCTATAGAACCTGGTGCAAGGCCTTTCTGACACTAGGGCCTGGAGCTCACTCACCCTCCAGGCTGACGTGAGTGCCACCAAGAAAACCACTTTCCAAGAGAGAGTGTAGATGGCAGGTAGCCATTGGTTCAAAAGGCAGCCTAGTAAGCTGCTCTAACACTACATTCAGATCCCACTCGGTCACAGGGGTCGGACTGGGGGTTTTAAGAGAAGCAAGCCCCTCAGAAACAGAGAGACCAAGGGGTGGGCGGAGAGAGGCTTCTCATCCACCGGAAAGTGGTTCGCCGCAAGGGCACTGAGGTGCACCCTGACAGAGTTGGACTTGAGACCCAAATCAGAGAGGTGGAAAATGTATTGCAAAACCATCCCCCAAAGGCAAGAGAAAGGATCTGCCTCCTGCTCCTTGCACCACGATGCAAATCTGCACCACTTCAAGGCGTAAGCCAGTCAAGACGAGGGCCTCCGCGAGGACAGCAAGACCTCTTCAATGTTCCTTGGAAGGAGGAGCTGAGCGAGAATTACCCTTTCAGCAGCCACGCCATCAAGGTGAGGGAGCTGAGATTGGGGTACAGGAGAGAGCTCTCCTCCTGGGATTGGAGGTTTAGGGAGGACCCCAAGGGAATGGGAGCCTCCACCGCTAGCTGCAATAGAAGCAGGAACCAGTGTTACTTGTGCCACCGTGGGGCGATAAGGATGACCGAGGCTCTATCCTGGAGAATCTTGAACAGTTGGCCACCAGAGGCATCGGGGGAAATGCATACAGAAGGCCAATGGACCATGATATCATAAAATCATCGGCAGCCACCCTGTGCGGGTGCGGCTGCCTGGAGCAGAAACAGGGAAACTGGTAATTGTCTGGATTCGCAAATAGGTCCATCACTGGCAGCCCCCAGGTCCGGAAAAGCCAACTGGCTACCCCGCGGTCCAGCTGCCATTCATGGGGCTGGAGAATCCTGCTGAGCCTGTCGGCTAGCCAGTTGTTCTGGCCCGGCAGGTAGACTGCTTGGAGACGAATGCCATGCCAGGCTGCGAACGAGCACAGGTCCAGGGTTTCCTGACATAGGGGACGGGACCACGTACCACACTGTTTGTTCACATAGAACATGGCCACTAGGTGGTCTGTCTGCACCAAGACAGGTTCGTGGGCCAGGAGCTGCCTGAAACCTTCTAGGTCTAGGCGGATGGCACGGAGTTCCAAGAAATTTATTTGTTGGGTCCTCTCACTTGGGGACCACACACCCTGAGTACAGAAACCCTGACAATGGGCCCCCCCAGCCCAGCAGAAATGCATCTGTGGTCAGGATCCTCGTGTGTAGAGGAGCCTGGAAAGGCATTCCTGCCTCCAAGTGATGCGGTTGGAGCCACAAGCCAGGGACCGTACCAGACGATTGGACACTTTGACCCTGTCCAGGAGGTGCCCTGTGGCCTGAGACCACTAGTCTCTGAGACACCATTGAGCGGTCTTCATGTTGAGGCGGGCATCTCGGGTCAAATGGACTGTGGAAGCCATGTGCCCGAGGAGGCGCAGGAATTGTCTTGCTGGCACTACAGACCTGCGACTCACTTGTCCTGCCAGAGCCATAAGCCTGCCTGCAGGCAGATAGGCCTTTGCCTGAAGGGTATTGATTCTGGCCCCAATGAACTCCAAATGTTGAGTCGGAGTGAGGCTGGACTTGGGGTAGTTGATTATGAAACCTAGGTGTTGCAGCACCTGGATGGTGCGAGTTGTGGCCTGGTGGACCTCGATGGCTGAGGTGCCTCTGAGGAGCCAGTCGTCAAGGTAGGGGAAGACAAATACCCCTTGTAGCCTGAGAAAGCCACTTTGTGAACACCCTAGAGGCCGAAGGGGAGTACCCTGTACTGGCAGTGATTGCCACCCACCACAAAGCGCAGATATTGCCTGTGGCTTGGGTGTATTAGGATGTGTGTATACGCATCTTTTAGGTCTAAGGAGCATAGCCAGTCTCCCTGGTGGAGGTAAGGCAGCAATATTCCAAGGGAGAGTATCTTGAACTTCTCCCTCACCAGGAATTTGTTGAGGTTGCGCAGGTCGAGGATGGGTCTGAGGCCTCCTGTCCTTTTTGGCACCAGAAAGTACCAGTAGTAGAAGTCCCTGCCCTGCAGGTGGTGGGGCACTGGTTCTACTGCCTGATCCTCAAGAAGGCCTGCTAACTCCTTCAGAAGGTGGTCCCGGTGAAGGGGAGACCTGAGGGGCTTCTCATGGGAAATAATGGAGGCGGCACCTGGGCTAGGCGAAGAAGGTAGCCCGCACGGACTACCAGTAAGGCCCAGGCATCAGTGGTAATAGCTGTCCACCTGTGGGCATACAAAACAAGCCTTCCTCCTGTGGTCTGCATTGCTCCTGTTGGAAGAGGGGCCATGCTGCAGGAGTCAAAAGCCACTACCAGGCTGGGCCTGAGCCGGTGCCTGGGGTTTGGGAACTTTAGGCTTATGTGGGCCATGCTCCTGTTCCTTGGCCTGCTGCCCTTGTTGGGGAGCAGGAGAGGCCTGATCATGGGGGTAGCTTCGGTAAGCAGCACACTTCCTCTGATAAAATGGCTTTTTACCCGAGCCCTTCTTATGAGAAGGGGCAGAGGTCTTCTTGGAGAGCCGTGTCCTCATCATGTACTTGGTCTCCAGCTCTGCAGCCTTGTCGGTCATGGGCTTGCCAAAGAGATTCTCCCCTTGGCATGGGACATTGACCAACTTGTCCTGAACCCATTGTTCGAGATCTGACGACTGCAGCCAAGCCTGGCGGCATGCACCGATGCCAGCCACAGCCTAGAATCAGTCATAGATCATCCGAGACAAACTTCGAGCACTCATGGATGGCTTTGGACAGGCACCTAAAGCGCTGCAAAGGCTCCTCAGAGAGACCAGCCGAGAACCCGGCGAATTCCTTCTCCAGTTCTCTCAGGTACATGCCCATGTACAGCTGGTATGCCTGGATCCGACAAATCAGCATTGCACCCTGGAAGCACTTCCTGCTGAGGGCATCCAAGTTGCAGGCCTCCCTGCTGGGAGGCACCGAGGAGTGCATCTTCTGGCTCTTCAGCCTGAGCATGGCCGATTCTACAACCATGGAGTTGTGCGTCAGTTGTGACTTTTAAAACCCCAGGGCTCTAGCGGACTCAGTAACATCGAGTCGAGCCATTTTCTGATCACCGGTGCAGACACCGGTGTTTCTGACATATGAAGAAGTAGTCATTCCAGGATCGGAGGCACGGGTACAGTAAGGGCCTCCCAAGGGGGGGGGGGGGCCTCATACTGGAGGATCTCAAACTCATTGGCTCGAGGATCCTCCTCGGAATCCCTGGGGAACGCCGAAGCCTTGGACATGTCCCTTACAAAGTCCAAGAACCTCACTGTCCTCCGAAGGGGACATTCTCCAAGGCTTGGATACCGGGAAATCGGAAGGGGCATCCCTATGCCGGCTAGAATCTAGGGACTCCTTGTCTTCTGTTTCCCATGCCGACGCCTCCGAAGAGGGGCTCGTCAGGCATCGAGGGCCCCAGCGCCAACGTCGGTAGGCTAGGCAGCGACGACCTCGGTCCCGAACAGGAGGCCGTGAGACACCTCGGATGAGGATCGACTTGGCCTCCGTGGTCTACTTGGATGTCAAGGGTCTGGTTGGTCAGGGCGGAGGAACCGGAAAGGCCGGCTATCAGCGCCCGCTGCTGCTCCATGAAGGCAGTGAAACTGCGCTCCAAGGCCACCATTCTGAACTAGAGTCCGGAAGGCTCCGCAGCCGCAGGCTCAAGCTCTGACACAGTTGGGCCTGACGCAAGTTCCCCCGGAGGGGAGTCCTTGATGAGGACAGTCAGTATTTGCCTCGGCTGATCCATCTCCCGAGGAGGAACCTTTGCCAGGCTCTCCTTCTCCGAAGATCTGGGACGGCGCAAGGTGCTCCGCGACAGGCCCCAGGAGGAACCGTGAGGCTTGGAGCTATCCAGAGAGGCTGCCTTCGAGGATTTCTTCTTCCTCTTGTGTTCCCTTGAGGGGGATCCCCTTTCCGAGGAACCTCGACACTGCTCGGGCTCAGAATGTTCTCCCCCAAGACATGGAGGCCTCGGATGAGGTCCAGGCTCTCGGAAGCATGGGGGACTTAGAAAAAATCCTATCATGCTGCTGCTGATGGCTCTTCAGGACCTTGGAGGACATTTTCCTACACGGGCCCAAGGCACCGGATGCAGCAGTCATGCGTATCGGTGAGGGACATAGGTTTCACGTACTAATCGCATTTCTTAAACCCGCTGGTAGCCATCGGGGGATAAAGGGCCCCTGCAAGGTCGAAGACCTGGGCTGCCAGTGAAAAGAAAAAAGGCACGGATGCCTTAAGTCAAAACTGACAAAAAACGAAAATAGAGATGGACTCTATACAGGCGTACTGAGCCGAAGGCGGGAAGAGGTACTGATGTCGACCGGTCGAAGGATACAGGAAAAAAAAAAATCAACTTTTTTCGGGGACATTATGGACTACGTCCGAAGGGCTCCGCAGAAAAAAGGAGACTGAGCAAGATGGCACCCTTGAGCAGAAGGGGACCGCGCATGCATGATGGCAACTTCCAAGGGCTCTCTCTGAAAGCTTGGGATTTGCTCCGGATGAGGGCTCCGTCGGCACCAACGTCACCCCTATGTGAGGACTGACTTTCTGCTTGTTCCCGGAGAAGAATTTCTCGCAGCTCCAAGAGGTTGTTCTGCCGAGCATTCTCGCCCGGGGACCAAGTGTCTTGGGTGCGGTATCCCTGACAATGGGCTCCCCAGCCCAGCAGGGAGGCATCTGTGGTGAGGACTCTCGAGTGATAAGGGGCCTGGAAGGGCATCCCCACCTCCAAGTGACGGGGGAAGAGCCACCAGGTCAGGGACTGTACCAGCTGCCTGGTCACTCTGACACTGTCCTGGCGATGTCCCGTAGCCGGGGACCATTGGTCCCTGAGGCACCACTGCGCTGTTCGCATGTGGAGGTGGACATCTGGAATAACATGCACCGTGGAGGCCATGTGCCCGAGATGGTGCAGCAGATGCCTTGCTGGCACTGAGGGACAGTGTTGTATATCTTTGGCTAGTGTTATGAGCCTGCCTGCCCTGTCTGCGGGCAGGAAGGCCTTTGGCTGAAGGGTGTTGGGTCCTTGCCCCAATGAATTCCAGCTCTTGTGACGGGCAAAGGTTCGATTTGGGGTAGTTGATAACAAACCCCAAGTTTTGCAGGACCTGTGTGGTGCATGCCATGGCCTACTGCACGTCGGGGGCTGTAGTGCCCCTGATGAGCCAGTCATCATTATAGGGGAAGACAAAGGCGAGAACATCCTCCTCCAGCCCCGACTGACGAGAGGGAGAGGAGCAGGCAGGCAAGCCCCTCCTTGCTCCCCACCATCTGGCCAATAGAGCCGAAGAAAAGAGCTGGACTTGCTTTTAAATTTAAAATGCCGCTTTGGGTGCCCACGCCTGGCAGGCCTGCACCCGAGGGCCTTGCCAGAGGGCCCTTTGGCGTGGCCCTTAGGTGGGGAACAGAGGCGGAAAAAAGGACATACCTACTCTCACAGACCATGTAAATCAACAAACAGTAAGTCATTTCTGTATGACGATTTAAGGAAGGGAATTGTCGCCTAACTATAGCTTAACATCCTATGAAATTACCAGTACCAGAAATAGCATAAGGAGAATTATATCATTCAAACCAGCACATACAGTAATATATGACAGATAACACTAAGTTATAATCCACTGCTGTTAACATAATACATAGGCATAGAGTATAAACTCTCAATCCACTTTACAAACCAAATACAAACCACAATGGAACCTAAGGAATAGTGATACAAGTCCTAATCCTCCTCCTCATTTCTGCCAAGATACTCAAGGCACTCTCCCACACGGAAGACCACCACCATCAGTTCTTCATACCCACCCTAAACTACTATCTAAGACAAAACTGGCACCCCACACACTTCACACGACTTCCGAAAGATCATAACACAAATAGCCACAGACTGAACCACAGACTAATATACATAAACACCTGGTCCCACTCACCCCTAAACAACACACAGACAAATTTAACACTGAGCTTCACCCTAATCAATTTGAAATCCATAAACAAAATCCCGCTTATTCGCAATCTCATCATAGATGAAAAAGCAGATGTACTTTGCATCACAGAAACATGGCTTACTAACACAGACAACGTCCTTATAAACCAACTAAAAGTTCAAGATTATAGCCTTTCCAACTGTACCAGAGACCATAAAAGAGGTGGCGGAGTACTTGCTATCACCAAAGACAACCTAGACTCTCCACCTCCATCTGCAGCAACTACGATGGTATAGGCATCCTCAAAGTGGAAAATAGAAAAATAGCAATATGCCTCATATATAGACCTCCCACTCACAACCACCAAAACATTACTACAATCCTAGAATCCACATGCTCCTCTACAACAAGAAAGCCACACATAATTCTGGGGGATTTCAATCTATCCTCCCTACCCTACACCCAAGCTAACATATTCCTAGAAGTAATGGAAGAGATGGGATTCCAACAACTAATTCAACAACCCACACACAGCAAGGGAAATATACTAGACCTGGTAATTATCCCAAAACAATACAATACTTTACCCAACTCACACACACCCACAAAGAGTAATTAGACCTTACCTGCTAATTAGCATTCCTGAAGGATCTCCAGTCCGGTCCCTTCTACTGGGTTGTGCCCCTCTACCAGCAGCTTGTGGACTGAGCACGTCATCTTTTGATGACCCTGGGGTATAAGTAGACTGCACCGCCCACCAACTCCAGTGACCTATTGGCAAAGCAGACTTAACGGAGAGACAAGTGAATACATACCAAACTTAACTGCACTATAAACTTAACACAAAGGAAAAACCTTCAGACCCCCTCCCCCGGGAGAACTTCCCATCACCCCCGGAGAAGAAAGGCTTACCTGGCCCGCTCGCACTGGCGAGACGCCTGACCACCCAACTCGCCGCACTGCAAAGGCCCCAGAGGAGCAACTGAATGCTCCCAATTGCGCTTATTTCTTCGGGCCGAGCATACCTGAAAAAGGACATCCAACGTCTGGGAGGGAACAGGGACTGGACTGGAGATCCTTCAGGAATGCTAATTAGCAGGTAAGGTCTAATTACTCTTTCCTTAGCGTCTCTCCAGTCCGGTCCCTTCTACTGGGATGTACCAGAGCAGTTCCAAAAGCGGGAGGGCCCAGCAATGCCGGACCGAAGAACCGCGCCCCAAAAACCGGCGTCCTCAGACGCCTGAAGTCCAACCTATAATGCTTAGCAAAGGTATGCAGAGAAGACCAAACCGCTGCTCTACAGATGTCCAGCGGAGGAACCAGACTGAACTCCGCCCACGACGCCGCTTGAGCCCGAGTGGAGTGCGCCCGGAGCCCCGCCGGGACCTGTTTACGTCTCACAATGTAAGCCGAAGAAATGGCCTCAATGATCCATCTGGAAATGGAGGACTTCGCTGCCGCCTCCCCCTTACGTGGCCCTGCAAACACCACAAACAACCGTTCAGACTTGCGGAAGGGCTCCATGCGCGCTAAGTATTGCTTTAGAGCTCTGCGCACGTCCAGGAGACGCAAACGAGCGTCATCCCATTCCCGGCGAACCGCAAAGGAGGGAAGAGAAACCAACTGATTCACATGAAAGGCCGAAACCACCTTCGGCAAGAAGGACGGGACTGTCCGGAGAACCACCCGCTCCTGAGAAAAAAACAGAAAGGGCGGACGGCAAGACAACGCCTGCAACTCCGAAATGCGTCTGGCCTAGCAGATGGCCACCAAAAACACTACCTTAAGAGCAAGATACTTCAGAGACGCCCGCTGGATGGGTTCAAAGGGCTCAGCGGAAAGGACGTCCAAAACGAGGTTGAGATCCCACGGAGGAACCAGCGATCTCTGCTGCGGTCTAAGCCGCCGCACCGCCTTCAGGAACCTACCTACGTCCGCATGCTCGCCCAAGAGCTTTCCCTGAATCCTGCCCCTGTAACAGGAAATCGCCGCCAGCTGCACCCTCAAAGAACTAGCGGCGAGGCCCTTGTCGAAGCCTGCCTGTAAAAATTCCAGAACCTCAGGCACCGAAACCGAGAGGGGCCTCAATGACTGTCTGCGCACCAGGCCTCAAAGATACGCCAGACCCTCACATAGGACAGACAGGTCGAACGCTTGCGGGAACTGAGCAGGGTGGAGATCATTGCCCCTGAGTAACCTCTTTCGCAACCTAGCCCTCTCAATAGCCAGGCCGTAAGCGAGAATCTATCCACCTGCGGCATGCGCACTGGCCCTTGGAACAGAAGATCATCCCTCACTGGCAGACGCCACGGACGATCGGCTAGAAGATGCATGAGGTCGGCATACCACGGATGACGCGGCCAGTCTGGGGCGACAAGGATCACCAGCCCCGCGTGAGCCTCTGTCCGTTGAATGACCCTGCCGATGAGCGCCCAGCTTCTCACTAGGGCGTCCAAGCCCTCTGACATCCTCTCCTTCCGTAGGCTGAAGAAACAGCTGGTTTTGGCTGACTCCCACGTCGCCATCAGATCCATGATGGGGGGACCCCATCTGCACACTATCCTTTGGTAGATCTCCGGCGACAGCTGCCACTCGCCGTGATCCACCTTGTGTCGACTTAGGTAATCCGCCGTCACGTTCTCTGATCCTGCCACGTGCTGCGCCGATAGGGCCACCAGATGGACTTCGGCCCAAGCCATCAGCTCCTCCGCCTCTTCCTCCAAGGCGGGGCTGCTCGTTCCGCCCTGCCGATTTATATATGCCACGGCCGTCGTGTTGTCGGAAAGAACTGTGACCGCCCTCCGGCCCAGCCAGCTTCCGAATTCCCTGAGGGCTAGGCGAACCGCCCTCAGCTCCAACCTGTTGATGGGCCACTGTGCCTCCTGCATGCTCCAAAGTCCCTGAGCAATCCGGCCCTCGCAGTGTGCCCCCCAACCTGAGAGGCTGGCATCCGTCGTCAACTGTAACCAGTCTGGCTGTTCGAGGGGCATCCCAAGTTCCACAGGCCCTGGGAGAAGCCACCACTGCAAGGATTCCTTGACTTACGCCGGGCAGGGCAGTGTTACCGATAAGGCCTGTCTCTCGTGGGACCACCAACAGAGCAGAGCCCGCTGAACGGGCCGCATGTGAGCTCTGGCCCACGGAACCAGCTCTATTGTCGCCGCCATGGTCCCCAGCACCTGAAGGTAGTGCCACGCCGAGGGCGCCCGCAAGGCCAGGAACCGGAGGAGCAACTCCCGCAGCGCCGCTATCCTGCGCTCCAGCAAGAACACCCTGCCCGTGTCGAAACTTGCTCCTAAATACTCCAGCTCTCTGGAGGGAACCAATCTTCTCTTTGAGACATTGATGACCCAACCTAGGCTCTCCAGAAAGGACACTACCCGGTCAGTGGTGTCTCGACTCTCCTGCTCGGACTTTGCTCGGATCAGCCAATCGTCGAGATATGGGTGGACCAAAATCCCTTCCTTGCGCAGGGCCGCCGCCGCCACCACCACCATGACCTTTTTAAAGGTGCGTGGTGCCGTCGCTAAGCCAAACGGCATCGCTTGAAACTGAAAATGTCCCTGTGGGACTGCAAACCTCAGGAACTGCTGATGGGACTCGCGGATCAGAATATGCAAATACGCCTACGTGAGGACGAGAGAAGTCAGAAACTCCCCTTGACGTACCGCCACCAGCACTGACCTTAAGGACTCCATGCGAAAATGCAGCACCCGTAGGCACCTGTTGACTCCTTTCAAATCCAGGATCGGCCGGAAGGAGGAGTCCTTTTTGGGCACCACAAAGTAAATGGAGTACCGTCCGGTCCCGCGCTGAGCCGCCGGAACGGGAACAACCGCCCCCAGCGCCTGCAGTCTCCTGAGTGTCCCCTCTACCGCCGCCCGCTTGGACGGAGAACGGCAAGGGGAAAGAACAAAGGAAGGAAATACGGGCTTTGCGAACTCGAGCGCATAACCCTCTCGAACCACTTCCAAGACCCACTGGTCTGTCGTGACCCGGGCCCAAGCGGAGAGGAACCACCTCAACCTGCCCCCTACTGGCAGGTCCTCTCCCCGGGCCCCCGCAGCTTCATTGGGACTTCCTGGCAACCGAGGAGGAGGGGGAGGCTCCAAAACCTCTTCCTGCCCCCCGAAAACCTCTGAAGCCCTGTCCCCTAGAGGAAAACCTACCTCTCTGAAAGGACGAGGAGCAAGAGGTCCGAAACCGCCTCATCTCCCGTGGCTAAGCCCTCCCTAAGGAAGGGGCTCTATTCTGTTTCGGCCTATCCTCCGGGAGTCTACCCCCCTTAGACTCCCCCAGCTCCTTCACCAGCTTCTCCAGGTCCTCGCCAAACAATAATTTACCCTTAAAGGGCAGCCTACCGAGACGAGCCTTTGAAGAACCGTCCGCTGCCCAATTGCGGAGCCACAGATACCGCCGGGCCGCAACTACCGAGGCCATATTCCTCGCTAGGCTTCTAATGAGATCATACTGACTATTAGCCAGATACGCAGCACCCGACTCAATCTTTGCTGCCTCTCCTGAGCCTTCAACGGGGTTCTCCCAAGCCAGCTGGATCTGTTGGGACCAGCGCAAACAGGCCCGGGCGATCCACGCCCCACATACCGAAGCCTGAAGCGCTAGGGCACTGACATCGAAGGCCTGCATCAGCAGACTATCCAGCTTCCTATCCTGGGAATACTTAAGGGCAGAACTGCCCTCGACCGGAATCGTGGTCTTCTTGGTGACCGCCGCCACCACCGCGTCTACCCTGGGAGAGCACAGCAACTCCTTCGCACCCTCCGGTAGCGGGTACAGCTGAGCCATGGACCTTGCTCCCCGAATGGCCGCCTCCGGCTGATCCCACTCCTCCTGGATCATTTGGCGCACCACCCGATGAACCGGGAAAACCTTTTGAGATTTCCTGACCGCCTGAATCAGAGGATCTTCCAGTGCCTCTTCCTCCACCGGTCCCCCAGCCGACATGTTCAAGACCTTGAGGGTCTCTCCGATCAACGCTGGCAGTTCTTCCCTGTGGAAGACCCGAACAATCTTGGCCTGTTCTTCGGGGATCTCACCTTCTTCCAGCTCCTCCTCGTCCCCCCCTTCCCTGTCAGACAGATCCCCCCTTCCAAGGACTCTGACAATGAAGGGTGGGACTCCTCCTCCTGCGACAATCTCTGACGCTTCGTCGGCAGCGGGCCCACCTCCGCCAGCTCCCTGTTGTCCGCCTGCCGGGCCTTAGCCCCTGCCTGCGCCGGCTCCTGCCCATACCGCCCCTGCTTGCGGAGGCAAAACGCCTTGTGCAGAAGAAGAACAAACTCCGGAGAGAAGTCACCAGCCACCTCCTCCGCCAACTCCAGCCCCGCGGAGGAGGGACCTGGCTTGGGAGGTGTCTGAGTGGGTGGGTCCCCCGGCAACCCCAAGGGGGAACCCGGACGGCCCACCTCCCCAGGAGTACCCAAATCCTGGGAAGAAGAGGGAGGGAGATCCTGCCGGCTCCCTAACTCCCTCAAGGTCGCCTCCGCCCATACAGGCTTTGCAGAGGCCGGAGTCCAAGGCTCCCCCCTTACGGGACCCGCACACCATGCACTGGGCTTTAGCTGGCATAATTACCTCAGCAAGCCCTAGGGCTGAGAAAACAGAGGCAGGCCTAAAAGCCCTTCCTCACTCACTTAACCACCTAGACAGTAACCTTGCCTGTTTTCCCTTTCTTTTCTTTTTTTTTTCAAAACTAGCTCTTGCTGACTCCAAGCAGGCCTCGGAGTCCCGCAGTGGCTCGTCGATGCAGTTGATGTGTTTTTATTTATTCTTTTTTAATTGAGCCTGCAGCACTTGAAATTTCGCGCGCACGTGCGCGCACCACATGTGGGAAAAAAGGAAACAGCGGGTGACTCACCTCCCGACATGCGGGCCTTACCCAGCACGCGGTATGCGACCGCGTGTAGAGCCGCTTCCCCAGCAGTCCGCTGCCTCTCCTGCGCACTGCCACGAGCCTCCTCTACGGGTGCGCTGCTCCTCTGCGCCGCTAGGCCCGACGGCTCTTCGGCCCACCGCCCGCCCGCTCAGCCGCCTCAAGGGCTTCCGCGGCGCGGCGGGAAGGATGGAAGGCTTGACTTCCCTCACCAGCGAGGGAACGGCCCAGCACTGCCGGCCTCAGCCCAACTCCCTCTTGGGCGGCAAGGCCTCCTTCCAACCGCTCCCACACCAAGGGTGGGAGGGGGGAGGGGGGAAGTCTCCAAATGGGTATAAATAAAGAAAAGAAAAAGAAATGAACCCGCAAAGGTAAAACTAAAGAAATAAAGGAAAGGAAAGAAAAGAAAAGCAAAACCAAAAGCTGTCTAAGCTAGTCTCTCCAGAAAGCCAGATCCCTGGCTTGCTGTACCCCTACCAGCTGCTAGCAGACTGAGCACAAAAACAGGAGTTGGTGGGCGGTGCAGTCTACTTATACCCCAGGGTCATCAAAAGATGACGTGCTCAGTCCACAAGCTGCTGGTAGAGGGGCACAACCCAGTAGAAGGGACCGGACTGGAGAGACGCTAAGGAAAGCTCACAGATGCCATGGTCAGACCACTCTATAATCCGCTTCACATACTCCTTACCTATATCAACCCTCACACCACACATACAAAACACCACACAAAGCCGAGATTCAAACCATTTGACAGGGAAACTTTAATAAACAAGACCATACCCCAATTAAACTACACTTCAAATGACATTAATGAACTACTAACGAATTGGAATTCGATAATTACCACAGCAGCAAAACAATCAAAACGCTTAACCCTTCACGAACTGAGAAATGGTACACAGAGGAACTAATCAAATTTGAAAAAAACCCTGAGAAAAACAGAACACACATGGAGATCTAAAAAGACCATAGAAAACAGAACCCACTACATGTCAACAATGAATAACTACAAAGAAGCAATAAACAATGCAAAAAGAACATGTCACATAAAAACCCTTCCATCTTTGTAGATAACAAATCCCAGTGACAGTCTAGTTGTACAGAGTAAAATCACAATAACCTCAAACAACTCTGTATTGTAAACTGAAAGTAAGATGTTCTAAACAATAGCTGTCAGTATAGATATTAATGAGACGTTATTTTATGGCAACCCAGTGGTCTCAGTATCTCGGGGTATCAGTTAAAAACTGAAACTCATTACCCACGTGTGTCACATCAATGACCACTAACACTCCTGCTGCCTTTTTTTAATATATTTTTACTTGTTCGATTTGTTCTGTGACCAAAGAATGGGATGATTTCTGCCATAACGGTCAAACATATAAGTTAAGATCTAACACAACTTGTGCCTCTACATATGTGGTATCTGCATAATCTGCCCATGTTCTTTATTATACATCGGGAAAACTAATCGTACATTTCGCATTCGCATGATGGAACACAAGAGTAAATTAAAATGTAAACGCTTAGAAGCTCCCATAGTAGAGCACTGTCTGTTGTCACATCATGTCTTTGAAGATCTACAGTGTTTTTGTATAGCGCAAATACAACGGCCACACCAGGGCCGTACTAAAGATGAAACCTTATTGTACATGGAACAACGATGGATCCATCTTTTGCAAACTGTTGTACCATTTGGTTTAAATGCACGTATTGAATGGGAACTGTGTATATGAGGTCATTGGCGGGAGGTCCCATTCATGATTGGCTCTTTACAACATAAAAAGCGCATGCGCGGCGTTCTTTTTACAAATGCTTCGCAGTTCAGCATGTCTAATGCGGTTGGAACGCCGGCATGAACTATTGAAAAGTGAGTACATATACAATATACAATATCAATTTTTTCCTTAAGAGAGAACAAATGGTTTTTTGAGCACTGTTCTTGAAGAAAGTAAAGTTCACCAGCACTGTGTTATATCTTATTTCTAGAGCTTAGCAATTCCCCTGAGGAACCCTAATTTGGAGAAACGCTTAGCGCTTGGTAGCGTTGGGAGTATATTCAACGAAGGATGGAATTAATGTTGCCATAACAGAAATGGTGTGAAAGAAGTTTACGATCCATCAACAAACAAAGCTAAGCGATTTATTATAGATATATATTAATAGAGACATTTTTAATCTATCACTTTAAAAATATATTAAAAAAAGGCAGCAGGAGTGTTAGTGGTCATTGATGTGACACACGTGGGTAATGAGTTTCAGTTTTTAACTGATACCCCGAGATACTGAGACCACTGGGTTGCCATAAAATAACGTCTCATTAATATCTATACTGACAGCTATTGTTTAGAACATCTTACTTTCAGTTTACAATACATAAAAACCCTTAAGCCATAAATCAGCCAAGAGAACTCTTCGAATTAGTCAAGTCAATAACCAAATCACCGCTAGAAGATCCGACCAAAATAAATATTCAATCACAAATACTAGCTGATTATTATGCCAACAAACTAAAATACAATGATCCATTATGCCCTCCATCTTGGACAATGCCCTCCCCCTCTAGCAATAGCTGACACTCCTTCCATACCCTAGACCAAAGACAAATAGACATACCACCACATCTCCACTAGATCCCTGTCCAGTAGAGTGATCAAAACAACGAAAACAGAAATAGCCCCCGCACTATTAAACATAGTCAACCAATTCCTGCAACAAGGCATTATGCCAAACTCACTAAAACTATCCACAATACACCCTATACTAAAGATCAAAAACTTAAACAAAGAAGAACCCGCCTCCTACAGACCAATTGAAAGCATACCATTTGTAGCTAAAGTCATCGAAAAAGCCACACAGCGCCAGCTACAAGATTTCATTGACTCCACCTCCCCGTTGGATGAACATCAGTATGGATTACACCCCTTCCATGGAATGGAAATGTTCCTATTAGCACTAGTTGATACAATCATCTGGGGGATGGATAATGCTAAGCAAGCATTTACCCTGATATTCCTAGACATCACAGCCACCTTCAATAAACCACAACACCCCAATTACCAGACTCAACCAAATAGGCATAAAAGGTCAAACCCTAAAATGTTTCACATCATATATCACCAACAGATCCCAATATGAAAAAATAAAAAATAACCCCTCTACAACTTTCCCATAGCAACAAGGAATCCCACAAGGAGCAGCACTGTCAGCCCTACTCTTCAATTTATATATCCAACCAATATGCTCCATATTTAAAAAACACAAGCTTTACTATATGCAGACATCATGGTCTACGCCCCCATATACACACAAAACCCCTTCCCATGACATATTGGATACTTGCCTAAAAAGGAAGTAGAAAGCTGGCTAAAAACTATGAACCTGAGCATAAACTATAAAAAAAATACAGAAGCTCTGATCACAACTAGGGATCCTAATTTCACCCTACCTCAAACAATTCATATAAACACCACACCCATTCAAAAAAAAACAAGTAGTAAAATATCTAGGTGTCATCCTAGACAAATCTCCGAGCATGATCCCTCATCTAAAACATATCCAGAAATATATTTTATAAGTTAAGGATCATCCAACACATTAGATCACTCATAGACCACGCGGACTTCAGAACAGTTGTACAAGCCTTAATCACACCCCTCTTCGATTACTGCAACAGCATACATATGGAATACCCAAAAAGAATCTAACTATTCTTCAAATTGCCCAAAACGTTACAGCCAGAATCATAGTTAAGGCAAGATTATCAGACCATATCACACCCATACTTTATGAGCTCCATTGACTCCCAGTTGCCAGCAGAGAAAAATACAAAATCATAATGACCACCTTCAAGATAATTAAAGAAATAGCCCCCTCCTACCTCTCAACCCTTATTCATCCCCAATTCGACAATAGAATAAGGTGAAATATCAACCAGAACACACTAGCAGTACCTCACACAATCAGGAAAACAAAACAGAACACGAGCAATAGGGCCTTCACATATACAGCCCCCACACTTTGGAACTCCCTCCCCGAGTCCATAAGGGCAATCAAGGACCTTCAGGCTTTTCGCAAAGAACTAAAAACACACCTCTTCATTGAATACTACGATTCCCAACCCGTCGAAAGCAACCCAACCACTACCACCACACACAACATATAACCTCCCCTCCCATAACGTCCCACTAAATATAATCCACACTCAACACTTACAACACCAAAACATTTGAGCCTAATGGGAATGTATATAGCTGATGTAAATAGGGGTTTAATACCATCAATATTTCTACAGCCTAATTACAAGTTTAATGTACATGTTTAATTACTTAAAATTTGTTCCTTGTAAAAATTATGTTACAATGTCAACTGCCCCTGATCTCTAGAAGGGGTGATATAGAAAAATGTTTCAAATAAACAAATAAAGATCACCTGAAGCCTGAGAAAGGCGGTGACCACTGCCAAGGCACTTTGTGAATACCCTGGGGGCCAAGGCTCAAAGATCCTCTTTGGATTTCATCGGAAAAAAAACAAGGCCTTGGACATATCTTGGACAAAGTCCAAAAAACCCATATCCTCCAGTGGGGACCTTCTCCGAGGTTCAGACACCGGAGAATCGGACAGGACATCGCGATGACGGGTGTCCAGGTAATCCTCGTCCTCGGTCTCCCAGGTGGAAGCCTCCGAGGAAGACTCATGGAGCTCCTCAGGCCTCGAAGGGCCCGGAGCCGTCCGCCCCAATGCCAGCAGACTTGCTGGTGACAACCTCGGCCCTGACAAGCGTGAGGCCGAGTGCGACCTCGATCGATGATCCACCAGGGCCTCCAGGGAAGTCTTCGACGTCGAATGCTCGGTGGATGGGGCGGAGGAATTGGACGTGCCAGACATGAGCGCCTGCTGCTGTTGCAAGAAGACAGTGACAAGGCCGCCATCCTGGACACCAGTCCCAGAGGCTCTGCGGCCTGTGGCTCGGGCACAGACACATTCAAGCCCGAAGCCGGTTCCCCCGGAGGAGAGTCCTCGACTAAAACAGTGTGTACTTGCCAAGGCCGATCCGTGACCGGATCCTTCCGAGGAACCTTGGCTGGACGCTCCATCTCAGACGTCTTGGGCAGACGCTCAGGCCTCAGCGACCGGCCCCGGGAGGAGCCCGGCCGATTGGAGCCATCCAGAGAAGCCACCTTCGAGGGTTTCTTCCTTCTTTTTGGTTCCCTTGAGGACCCCCGACGACGCTCGGGTTCGGAGTGCTCCTCCCGAGGCGTGGAGGCCTCAGACAAGGTCCTGGTTCTTGGAGGCAGTGGGGAAACAGGAAAATTTTTATCATGCTGCTGCTGGCGGCTCCTCAAGGCCTTCAAGGACATCTTTTTGCACAGACCACAGACTGCTGAGTCGTGGTCCAGGCCGAGGCACCGGAGGCAGCAGTCATACGTATCGGTGAGGGACATGATCTTCCAGCACTGACTGCACTTTTTAAACCAGCTAGTAGCCATGGGGGGAAAAAGAACCCCAGCAAGGTTGCAGACCCTTCGGGCTGCCAGTGAAGAAGAAAGGGTGCGAAGACACCCAAAGAAAAATTAAACCTAAGTACAAAAAGGAATCGACCCAATACCAAGGTTCGGGGTTAGGGGCGGCAAAGGGTACCGGCACAGGACCAGAGACAAGCCAAAATCAGCTGGAAAAATCAACTTTTTCCGGGACGAAAACAGACGACGTCTGGTTGGGCTCTGTGGAAAAAAAGGAGACTGAGCAAGATGGCACCCTTGGGCGGGAAGGGGACCATGCATGCATGGCAGCAATCTCTGAAAGCTGGGGATTTGCTCCATGAGTGCTCCGTCGGTGCCGACGTCACCCATATGCGAGGGCTGACTTCCTGCTTGTTCCCCGAAAAAGAGGAATTTCTAATCACATCTTGTCAAGTTACCTATATGTGTTACATCTTCTGAACTCCTGAAGGAAACTCTCTCTGGTAAGATGCTCTGAATCATCGCATCCCTTGAAAATGTTCAAAACTCCGCTGTACGGCTTATCTTCTGCCAGTCTCGCTATGCTCATTTAA
This sequence comes from Ichthyophis bannanicus, assembly GCA_033557465.1. NCBI lineage: Eukaryota > Metazoa > Chordata > Amphibia > Gymnophiona > Ichthyophiidae > Ichthyophis > Ichthyophis bannanicus. Next base: position 200,178,956 of record CM066035.1, on the reverse strand, counting down.
CTCCTCTTATCAAGTCACTTCACTAGCTCCATATTTCCGAATCCAGTTTGAACTTCATCTACTGACCTACAAGTACATTAATTCTGCAGTTTCTCACCACCTTTCATCCCTTATCTCTCCATGCACCCCCTACTCGAGAACTCCGTTCCTCTGTTAGATCCCTCTTATCTGTGCCCTTCTCTGTCACTGCCAACTACAGACTTCCTGCATTCCACCATGCTGCTCCATATGCCTGGAACAAACTACCTGAGAGATGCTCCTTCTATAGCCCTATTCAAATTCAGACTAAAAACCCACCTCTGAGGCTGGTTTTGGATCCAGATGCCCTTCACCATTTATATTATCTTATCATACTCTAGTCCCCAGGCTTTGTGATGTTCTTTCATCTTAATTGGACTGTAAGCTCTAATGAGCAGGGACTGTCTGTTACATACATACATACAGCACCGTTTATGCCTTGTAACACTATTCAAATGATTAGAACTAAGTAGTATGATAAAAGAACTACGCCGAGCATTAACAGCAAAATCCGAGACTTAAATCATGCTCCATATAATCTAGGCTTAGAAGCAAGGTTCATTATACTCACAGTATGTGCAAAACTAGTCCATTTGGAGAAATTTCCCCCAATTAAAACTTCTATTTCACACCTACAGGTGCATTACATTTGAAGCACCTCATTACTTCACCTGTCTTATATCTCCCCACAGCCTTCATCAGGTAAGTCACGTATCTGTGCCCTTCTCCACTGCCCAACTTCAGATTCCATTCTTTCCACCCTTCTGGTACCAACTTCCTGAATTGGTGCATAATACTACCTTCTCTGGCCTCATTCAAATCCAACTGAAAAGCCATTCTTTTTGAAACTGCTTTTATTTCTTAGCCCCTTATTCTCTTGTTCACGCCCATGTTTTTAACAATTCCCATAAAGCGGAGTTACTCACCTGTAACAGGTGTTCTCCAGGGACAGCAGGAATCAGTCCTCACTTATGGGTGACGTCAGCACCGACGGAGCCCGTGAGGAGCAATGCCCCAGCTTTCAATGAAAGCCTTTGGGATTGCTGCCATGCATACATGGTCCTCTTCCCGCCCAAGGGTGCCATGTTGCTCAGTCAGGTGCCCTAAGCAGTAGGCAAGGGAAGGATAAAAATAGCAACTCTTCAGGGGAGGTGGGAGGGTAGTGAGGACTGACTCCTGCTGTCCCTGGAGAACACCTGTTACAGGTGAGTAACTACGCTTTCTCCAGGAACAAGCAGGAAGTCAGTCCTCATTTATGGGATTCCTCAGCTACAAGCTACTGAACTTGAAAGCCAAAAATGCCTCTGCGAGGCTGTGAGCAGAAGTCTATGCCTGAAGGAGCCCGAGTCTTTGGGTCCCCCGGGCGATGCTCTCGGTAGCTGTCAAAGAAAGGTTGGAGGGCAGCAGTTGCTTACACCCCAAAGAGATTACGGAGTACAGCCTGGCCAAAGGCGCTGTCCTGGCGGGACTGCCTCTCCAGGCAGTACTGTGAAGTAAAAGTGTTCGCTAAAGACCATGTCGCAGCTCGGCAGATGTCTGATAGAGGCACTGAGTGCAGTGAAGCCACCGAAGCCGGTTTGGCCCGGACTCCATGCGTAGTGACCTGTTGATCCAGTGGGGCGCTCACCTTTGTTTGGGCGAAGGCGATGCAGTCTGCCACCCAGAAGGAGATGGTGCGTTTGGTGACTGCCTGCCCGAGATGATTGGGATCATATGCAACAAAGAGCCAGTGGACTTGCTATGAGTTTGGGTACGCTGCAGGTAGAAGGCGAGAGCCCTCTTGCAGTCGAGTGCATGTAATACTGCCGATGCCTGGTGGCATGCGGTCTCGGGAAGAAGGTTGGTAGGAATATCTCCTCATTGAGATGAAAGTCCGAGACCACCTTCGGTAGGAACACGGGGTGGGTGCAGAGGACCACCCTGTTCCCGTAAAACATGGTGTATGGAGCCCCAGCCATGAAGGCCTGGAGTTTGCTGACTCGACGAGCCAAAGTCAAGGGCACCAGGAAGACCACCTTCCAGGAGAGGTGCTGAAGCAATCACATCGCCATTGGCTCGAAGGGTGGTCATGTAAGCTGCATAAGCACCACGTTGAGGTCCCACTCCGCTGAAGGAGGCTGGATGGGAGGCTTAGACAGCAAGAGACCTTGCATGAAGCGGGAGACCAAGGGCTGCCCTGAGAGGGGTTTCCCCTCGACAGGGAGGTGGTTCGCCGAAATGGCGCTCAGGTATACCCTGACCGAATTGGACTTCAGCCCTGCCTTCGAGAGGTGGAGATACCGAAGAACCCAGCGGGTAGAGCAGGAGAACGGGTCAATCTGGAGCTTGGAGCACCAGACTGAGAAGTGGCATCACTTAAAGGCATATGCCCGTCTCGTCGAGTCTTTACTCGACGCAAGGAGAACCTCCTCAACTTCCTCCGGGAGATGCAGAGGCGCTAAGGCAACCCGTTCAGCCGCCAGGCTGAGAGAGACAGCGAGGCCAGGTTCGGGTGGAACACCTGACCCTCCTCCTCTGTTAGCAGGCCCGGGGAACAGCCCAGGGGGACTGGAGGCTCAGACGGGAGTCAAAGCAGAAGCGGGAACCAAGGCCGTCGAGGCAACGAGGGAGTCACTAGGATCACTGAAGCCCGGTCCCGCTGAACCATGTGAAGGGTAATCACAATGAGGAGTGGGAGGGAATGTGTAAAGGCAGCTAGAGGTCCACCAGCTCAAGAGGAACGCATTCGGGGCCACCCTGCTCGGGTGCGGAACCGGGCCGCAGAAGCGGGGAAGCTGTGCGTTCACCGGGCTGGTAAACAGGTTCATGGATGAGGTCCCCGAACAATTGAACAAGAGATCAGCGACCTCCGGATCCAAGCGCCACTCATGTGGGTGGAGAATCCTGCTGAGTTTGCCCACAAGGACATTCTCCTGGCCCAGGAGGTAGACTGCTGATAGGGTCAGCCCCTGGCAAAGCGCAAAGGAGCAAAGGAGGATCGCCTCCCGGCAGAGGTGACAGGATCCTGTTCCCCCCTCTTTGATTATGTAAGCACAAACTTTCTCCACAGATAGTCCTCGAAGGCCCTCAGGGCCCATCGGACACCGCCCAAAACTCAAGCAGGTTGATGATCTGTTGAGACTCCTCGGTGAACCATTGCCCCTGTGTGCACAATGTGCCACAGTGGACTCCCCACCCCAAAAAGGAAGCATCTGTTAGGACAAGCTCGTGCTGTGGGGTTTGGAAGGGTATGGCCCGAAGGAGATTTTGGGTGTCCAGTCACCAACTCAGGGAGACGTGGAGACTGCAGGAGACCCGAACGGGGTCTTTGAGGTGGCCGAAGGCCTGGTTCCATTGTGCCCTGAGGCACCACTGGGCTGTCAGCATGTGCATGCGGGCGTGTGGGACCACATGAATGGTACAGGCCATGTGCCCCAGGAGGCACAGCATGACAAGTGTCATAACCCAAGCCCTGTTTTGGACATGGGTCACAACAGCCCAGAGGCGGTCTGCCCGGTCCACGGGAAGGAAGGTGGTCGTCCGCACCATGTCAAGGCGTGTGCCAATGAACGCCAGGGTCTGCACCGGCTCGAGGTGGGACTTGGAGTAGTTGACCAAGAAGCCGAGGCGTTCAAGAAGAATTGTGCCCGATGCCGCCAGGCGGGCTTAACCGACTGAGGACCCCGTGACGAGCCAGTCATTGAGGTAGGGGAAGACGGATATGCCCTGCCGCCTGAGGGAGGCGGTGGCCATGGAGAGGCCCCACGCACACCCTGTATTGGTAGTGTTCCCCCTGCACCCTGAAGCTCAGGTATTCCCTGTGCTGGGGATGGACTAGGATGTGGGCGTAGGCGTCCTTGAGATCCAAGGAGCATAGCAAATCGCACTGCTGAAGGAAGGGCAGCAGGACACCAAGCGATAACATTTTGAACTTCTCCAGCACCAGGAACTTGCTTAGGTTTGGAGATCGAGGACGGTGTGTAAGTCCCCCACCTTAAACGGAACGAGAAAGTAGTAAGAGTAGAACCCCTGGCCTTGAAGGTGCAGCGGTAAATTCTCGACCGCCCACTGGGCGAGGAGGTTGGACAGTTCTCACTGCAAGGTGGTCTGGTGCGAGAGAAGCCGAGTAGGCTCCGCTGGGGAGAAGGAGGGAGGGCGCCAGTCCAGGCGGAGATGGTATCTGTCTCAGTTCATCCGAAGGACCCAGGTGATCGACGCCCACTGCAGGGCGCACAGGGACAGGTGCTCCCCCCCACTGGCGGAAGTGCTGCCGGGGGGCAAGAGGCTATGCCGTCGGCATCAAAAACCCTGTGCAGGCTGTGGTGGCGCAGGTGGTTGGGCCTTAGGCCACTTAGGTTTGAGGTGGCCATGCACACATCCCTTCCCCTGCGTGCAGGGAGCCGGCGCAGAAGTGGGCGGAAAGGGTGTGTAACCCCAGTTGGGAAGCACTTTCCTTTGGAAAAACGGCTTCTTTGTTTGCAGCTTCTTCCTAGGGAGGGAGGCGGTCTTACACGAGAAATGAGTTTGAGTCACAAACTCCATTTCTATCTCAGCAGCCTTGTCCTCCATAGGTTTACCAAACAGTTGCTCGCCGAGGCAAGGGATGGTTCAGAAGCTTTTCCTGGACCCACTGCTCCAGGTCCGAGGAGTGGAGCCATGCCTGGCATCAGGTCCCGATGCCGGCTGCTCCACTCGGGCAGAGGACTCAAACCTGTCATATGCAGCGCGGAATAGGTACTTCGAACACACTGACGGATTTCAGGAGGGTTTGGAATCTTAGAGGGGGTTCACCCCAGAGGTCTGCGGAAAACCCACCAAGCTCCTTGACGAGGTCATGCAGGAAAATTCCCATATACAATTGGAATGCTTCGATGTGGCATGCGAGCATGGACCCCTGATAGGATTTGCGCCCCAGGACATCGCCAACTCCACAACCATGGAGGTGTGTGGAAGCTGGGTCTTCAGGAACCCCGGGCCGCATTGGACCCTGTACATGACGTCAAGGGGCTTACTCACAATGGGGATTGCAGCAGGTGCCTACAACTGCGGAGAAGCAACCTTGACAAAATGGGAGGAACTGGAACAGTAAGAGACTCCAGAGGAGGGATTCATACTGTAAAATATCAAGCTCTTCAGCTCACGGCTCCTCTTCAATCTGCATAGCCAGGCTGAGGGCCAATGCCATGTCTCGCACGAACACCAGGAATGATATGTCCTCGGGCGGCAAACGCCTCTGATAGGTGGGCGGGGCCGGTTCCGAGGGGAGGTCCCTGTGCACACAGGTCTTCGGTGAAGTATCCACGTCCGACTCCGAAGAGGAGTCCAACTTGGGCAGGTCGTCCCGTCCAGAGGCCGAGGTCCGCTTGGAGCCAGAGGCCTTGGAGGATCTCGCTCCCGAGGATGAGGAAGGCGAGCGAGACTGATGCCAAGGACGATTACGAGGCCCATGGCTCTCAGCGGTTTCCAGGGCGGGTTTCGGTGTCCCTCTTGAGGGAACCTCAGTCTCAAGGCATGGGCCAGCCGTACTGGGCATGAGTGTCTGCTGGGCAGCTAAGGCGGCAGAAACGTCATGCTCCAGTGCCAGCAATCGGGACTCCCATGCGGGCATGGGACCCTGTGACACCGACACCGGGGTTACTGGGTTTGACGAAGAGGAGGAGACAGGGTCCTCACTGGGAAGACCCTCAGGAGACCGGGAGCCATCACCGGAGGGCTCTGTGTCTATACAAGGTACCTTTCAAGGCTGCTCCTTGTCTGACTCTCGGGAATGCCGGGGTGGGGGGGCTGAGCAACTGAGTGCGGGAGGCACTCGTACTTGTCTGGAGCCCCCGACAACGACTTTGAGGTAGTCTATTTCTTACGCCACTCCACTTCAGGAGACCCCTGGTCGGAGTACCACTGAGAGCGCAGGGCCGAAGTGGGGAATCCCACCAGTGGAGGGACAACTGAGGGTGTCGCAAGGGATTCCGGGGTCAATGTCCAGAAAATGTCATCAGACTTCTAATTACAACTTAGCAGGGCCTTGGTTGACATTTTCTTGCAAAGAGAGCAGAGCTCTGGGTCATGATCGGCCCCAAGACATCGAAGACAGCAGTCATGGGTATCCGTGAGCAACGTTTTTGGAGCATGTGTCGCATTTTTTAAAACCGGCGGCCATTGGGGCAAAATGGGCCTCCGCTATGTCGAAGACCTTAGTGGCCAGTGGTTGAGGGAAGAAAAAGGGCGCGAAGCCCGCAAAAAGGGAAATATCCTTTACAGAAAGATGACCCATTACTCAAAGAGAATAAAGAGAGGAGAGGACGGAAGAGGACCGGTGCAACCAGAAAAATATAGGCCAGAGGCCGAAGACGAAACACTTTTTCCGAGGGACGAGGACGTGCGTCCGAAGAGCTCTGTGGAAAACGGGAGACTGAGCAAGATGGCACCCTTAGACGGGAAGAGGGCCACGCATGCATGGCAGAAATCCCAAAGGTTTTCTTTGAAAGCTGTGGAATTGCTCCGCATGTGCTCCGTCGGTGCCGACATCACCATAAGTGAAGACTGACTTCCTGCTTGTTCCTGGAGAATGTTATTCCCCAATTCTACTATTTGTTCAATTTGTCTTCTTAAAAAGATTGTAAGATCTGTATATGTAGAGCATTACAGACTCAAGAAAGCAACCAAAGTATCTGTAAAATACTATAGAACAAAAGAACAGATTCCCAGACTGGCAGAGTTTTCAGGTTTCAAAAAACCCTTTTCTTTATGTCCCCTACGTATTTCGGCCTGTCTCTATTACATAATTTTTATTCTCTAAAAATTTTATTTAAAGATGCTAGTGTGATTTAGATGTTGACGCTAAAATATTATTCATGTTTTTATGTGTTTACCTTTGATGATTTTCTTTTTAAATATGTTCTATTTATTTATTTTCTTATAGCAAACTATTTATTAATGGTCTTACATGGTATTAATATGTTATTGTCAATATTAATCTTTTTATCATCTGATATGCATTATTTATATGGTTTTTTTTTATTTTTTTTCTAGTGTCATATGGTCCTTATGTAATAGAGACCCTATACAAAGAAGGTATTGGTAGTTACATTTATACTCCAGTTATGTCCTCCTCATCTCATCTGTTGTCGTGATTTTAAGTTGCATATAGATTCACAGTACGGTTTACATGTATGTATTTTATCTTTGTGGCCATTTTTATGATTATGGATGTTAGCGGTATGTTTTTCCAGCTATTCTTTTATTTATTTTAATTTTTATATATTAATTTTTATATTATTTATTAACCAATTAATTTGTTTTAACTGTTATTATTTTGTTCTTTTGAGGTTTGCACCCTCATAATACCCCCCTGAAGAAGGCCGTAAGGCCGAAACACGTAGGGGAAATAAAGAAAAGGGATTTTTGAAACCTGAAAACTCTGCCAGTTTGGGTATCTGTTCTTTTGTTCTATGAAGAGCATTACATACATCTTACAGACATGACTCATAGCAGCAGTAACAGAACAAAAATGTTTACAGTGTAGTGCCCAATACAAAAGGGATAAGAGAATCATGAACTGGCTTAGCAACATGTTACACTATAGATTGATTACAAATAAAACAATTTTTTTCTGTAAGCAAAATACAGATGACCAGGGGATACTAGGGTAAGTATGCTAAACAAAATGAAAGAAATCATACCATGTCACAAAAATTTCAGAGCTCCCAAAATCAAACAGGAATACTTCCATCGCTGAAATATCATTAATTTCGTATTTTGTTGGACCACAGGGTTTTCCCACATTTTTACACTCCAGCGGAATTAATTCAGTGACTGTACCACGACACCATCCTCCTTGAGCTTTACTTTTAACCACCACCCTTTCACCTAAAAAAATAAAAAAACACACACATGTATCACGATAACATTCCTCATACGAATCAGATGTCAGATAAATCATACAGTTTCTGTGTCTCAACCTGAATGGATAAAAACTGATCTTCACAATTTTCACAGAAACGCTAAAAAATTTAATAAACTTCAATAATGATTATATTTTTTTTAACACTTCATGGGTGTATTTATCTTACATACATGCTATGAAAAACATGAATATATTTGAAAAAGTGCTCCATTTCATCTTAAAAAATGGACATCATAAAATGTTTAAAAGTAACCAGTTTGAAAATATTAAAACTAGAAGAATCACAATTTTTTTTTTATTGGCCATGTTTAACTTCTTCTTGGAGCAGCTGGTTCATGAACCAACCAGAGGGGAAGCAATATTAGACCTAGTCCTTAGTGGAACACCAGATGTAGTGCAAGAGATAAGGGTGTTGGGGCCACTTGGCAATAGTGATCATAGCATGATCACCTTTATTATTTATTTATTTATTACAATTTCTTATATACCGCGCTATTTAGCATCAGTGCGGTTTACATTATAACTTAACGACCATAACAACAAGCTGTCAGGTTTACATCGAACAGGAGTATAAACATGGAAAACAGGGTCAACTATATACATAATCTATTTACATTGGAAGGATAGATAAAAGTCAGATAATGCATGTAGGTCTTTTCTAACTAAATTGGGTCAATTCCTGGAGGGTATATCTAGGATCAATTGCTGTCAGGTAAGTGTTGGAGGAACAAGTGGGTTTTGAGGGCCTTCCTGAACTGATATAGGCTGGCTATGGCCCTAATGTCAGGGGGTAGAGCATTCCAGCATTTGGGTACGTAACCTTTGATTTAATTAGTGGAGGAGGGATAGTAAGGAAATCCACAGTACTACCTTTTAACTTTCGAAAGGGAGACTATGATAAAATGAGGAAAACAGTTAAGAAAAAACGAAAAGGAACAGTTGCAAAGGTTAAAGACGTACATCAAGCTTGGGTGTTGTTGAAAAATACTATCTTGGAAGCCCAGACCAGCTGTATTCCACGCTTTAAGAAAAGTGGAAGGAAGTCCAAAAAACTGCCAGCATGGTTTAAAGGTGAGGTCAGAGAGGCTGTTGTCAAAAAAGCATCTTTCAGGAAATGGAAAAAAGAGCCAAACGATGAAACCTGGAAACAGCACAAGCACTGGCAAGTCAAATGCAAGGCATTGATAAGGCAGGCAAAGAGAGAATTTGAGAAGAAGCTTGCTGCGGAAGCAAAAACGCGAAATAAAGACCTTTTCAAGTACATTCGTAGCAAAAAACCTGTGAGAGAGTCAGTTGGTCCATTAGATGATAAAGGGGTTAAAGGAGCACTAAGAGGCGACAAGGCGATAGCGGAGAGACTGAATGAATTTTTGCTTCGGTCTTTACTGAGGAAGATGTAGGGATGTTACCCATGACTGAAGTGGTATTTAAAGGTGTGGAAGAATTGAAGGAAATATCGATACATCGGGAAGATGTCTTACAACTATTAGATAAACTGAAGAGTAGAAAATCACCTGGGCCGGATGGTATACATCCAAGGGTGTTGAAAGAACTGAAATTTGAGATTGCAGACCTGCTATCAGTAATCTGTGAACTATCATTAAAATCATCTCTAATACCTGAGGATTGGAGGATCGCCAATGTAACACCAATTTTTAAAAAGGGTTCGAGGGGTGATTCGGGAAACTACAGACCAGTGAGCCTGACATCAGTACCGGGAAAAATGGTAGAAACCATCATAAAGAATAAAATTACTCAGCATGTAGATAGTCATGACCTAATGGGAGACAGCCAACATGGCTTTAGACAAGGAAGATCTTGTCTTACTAATCTGTTATGTTTTTTTGAAGGAGTGAATAAACAGGTGGACAAAGGTGAGTCGGTTGATATTGTGTATCTGGACTTTCAGAAAGCCTTTGACAAAGTCCCTCATGAGAGACTTTTGGCAAAACTAAAGAGTCATGGGATAGGAGGCAGTGTACTACTGTGGATCAGGAACTGGTTTAAAGATAGAAAGCAGAGGGTAGGGCTAAATGGCCAATTTTCCCAATGGAGAAAGGTGAATAGTGGTGTACCCCAGGGATCTGTGCTGGGTCCGCTGCTTTTTGACATATTCATAAATGACCTGGAAAGTGGAATAACAAGTGAGGTTATCAAATTTGCAGATGACACAAAACTATTTAAAGTTGTTAAAACCCAGGAGGATTGTGGAAAATTGCAAGAGGATCTTGATAAATTGGAAGACTGGGCATCAAAATGGCAGATGAAATTTAATGTGGAGAAGTGCAAGGTTATGCACCTAGGGAAGAACAACCCAAACTATGGTTACACGATGCAAGGTTCCACATTAGGAACCACCTCCCAGGAAAAAGATTTAGGCGTCATTGTGGATATCTTGTTAAAACCCTCGGCCCAGTGTGCAGCGGCGGCCAAGAGAGCAAATAGAATGCTAGGTATGATAAGGAAAGGAATGGAAAATAAAACAAAAGATATTATAATGCCTCTATATCGTTCCATGGTGAGACCGCACCTTGAATATTGTGTGCAATTCTGGTCGCTGTATCTTAAAAAGGATATAGCGATTTTAGAAAAGGTTCAGAGAAGAGCCACCAAAATGGTAAAGGGGATGGAAGGCTACTCCTATGAAGAAAGGCTAAAAAGGTTGGGGCTCTTTAGCCTGGAGAAGAGACGGCTGAGGGGAAATATGATAGAAGTCTATAAATTAATGAACGGAGTGGAACGGGTAAACGTAGATCGATTGTTTACCTTATCAGAATGTGGAAAGACTAGGGGACATGCAATGAAGCTACAGGGTAAACTATTTAAGACTAATAAAAGAAAATATTTTTTCACTCAACGTGTAATCAAACTCTGGAATTTGTTACCGGAGGATGTAGTAAAGGCTGTTAGTGTAGCTGGGTTTAAAAAAGGTTTGGACAAGTTCCTGGAGGAAAGGTCCATAAACCATTATTAAGAAGGGACCCAGGATATCAATGCTTGAACCAGTACAAGCATTGTGGAACCTGTGTCCCTTGGGGAAACTGCTAGGTACGTATGACCTAGATTGGCCACTGTTGGAAACAGAATGCTGGGCTTGATGGACCTTGGTCTGACCCAGTATGGCATATCTTATGTTCTTAAGTTGTGGTTGACGTTCACCTACAGCAACCATGGTAATCTGTAGATTATGTAGGAAGGTTTTTAAGAAGTTTCAGTATTGATCTTTTAATTTCATTCATAATCTTTTTGAGAACCTCTTTCAGCCCAGGAAGTCCATATTTATTTATTTATTTACATTCTCTTATATACCGCGCTATTCTGCATCAGTGCGGTTTACATTGAACAAACTGAAATTACATTGAACAGGGCATTATAACTTGGAGATAACTATTTTACAGGGAACATATATATGCATTGTAGATTTTAAAGTGTTACACCCTTTATTCAGCATCAGACACCCAGCAATAACCAAATTTCAATACTTTGTAGATATCTCATAAGAAAAAGCTTTTTGTTGCTGAGATCAAATGAACCAAAATCCCATGAATATTTGGCACCATAAAGACAATGCTAACAAAGTGAAATGTTAAAAAGTCATTACCTAGGGTCAAAACGGAAGAAGAACTTAAACCTGCATTCTGCTTACAAAAGTAGTCAAGTTCATTTTCCAACATTACTAATGTCTTTTTCTGGGAATACCTCTGAATGTAGAAGTTGCATGGATTTATCACATGTGAGACAAATACTAGCTCCTGAGCACCTGTTCAAAACAGTTTAAAGAACATTTAGTAAACAAAAATGTAAATAAATTATAGGCTACAAGAATCATCTCTTTTCTTCCATCTGGTCAAAATATGATCTAAACAAAATTTCACACAAAACATTGAGTTCAATCAAGTGCTGTGCTTAATTCAGAGTAATCCAAAACTCAATATTTCCAGTCATACACTTCAGACCCAGACCCATTGCCAAACTCACTTTATACAAAGCAAATACATACAGTGCTTTGCTGTAAAACCTTCTAGTTGAATTTTAAGAGCTAGAAGTAAATATATAACACTTTCCAGTGAAACTGAACTCAGTAGCTAATTCAAGGGTTTAATTGAACTTAAACTTACAGATAGTTCACTTAAATATGCTAAAATCCGTTTCATCTCTAACAAAAAGGTAAACCCATCAAAATCAACTTAGGAAAATTTAGAAAAAAAAATTAGAAAAAAAAAACGCCATGGCAAAACATGTCAGATAACTCCAAAATAAAAAAACAAAATCAAAACCTTTTTGTATAAATGGAGAAAGATAAGGCTTGTCACATGGGGATTAATAGATTACAACTTCTAAGCCCTTGATAAAGCAGTTACTCACCTGTAACAGATGATCTCCGGGAACAGCAGGAATTTAGTCTTCACATATGGGTATCGTTGGTACCGACGGAGCCTGCGCGGGAACGCTCCCCAGCGTCCAATTAGAAAGCTTTTTGGGAGCATCCCACAGCACCTGCGTGCTACCTTCCCGCCTTTCCCAACTGCCTCTCTCCAGTTGAGTTTAAAGCTGAGACAAAGAGAGAGAGAGAGAGAGAAGGAAAGAGAAAGAGACAGATATAGAGATACAACTCCTAGGGGAGGTGGGTGGGTTGTGAAGACTAAATTCCTGCTGTTCCCGGAGATCACCTGTTACAGGTGAGTAACTATGCTATCTCCAGGAACAAGCAGGAATGTAGTCTTCACATATGGGGACTCCCTAGCTGAAGATGCCAGGGAGATATCCCCAGGAAGGTGACACCGTCGAAGGTGAGAATCCTTCCTCCCATGGATCTCTGGCATCCCACCAGGGTTGGTGGGTAGGAGTTGGTTTAGGTTTGAAAGAGATTTTGAACAGCTTGGCCAAAGAAGGCATCCCGACGGGAGGCTTTATCTAGGCAGTAGTGGTCTGTGAAGGTGTGTACCGAAACCTAGGTGGCTGCTCGACAGATGTCATCGATAGACACAGAGTGGAGATTAGCCATAGAAGCTGCCCTGGCTCTTACATTGTGAGCTGTGACAGTCTTGAAGAGGAAGACCCTTACTTTCATAAGTAAAGGATATGCATTGGCCAATCCATTTAGATAAAGTTCTTTTGGAGACTGGAAGTCCCAAATGACTAGGGTCAAAAGCTACAAAAACTTGCGAGGACTTTCTATGTTGCTGTATTCTTTGAATGTAAAAGGCTAATGAATTTTTACACTCCAAAGTATGAAGGTTTATTTCTGCATTAGAGGCGTGAGGCCTCGGAAAAAATACAGGAAGATAAATTGATTGGTTTAAATGAAAAGACAACACCACCTTTGGCATAAAGTATGGTTGAGTTCGAAGAACAACCTTATCATGAAGAAACCTAGTATAAGGAGGATCAGCCACTAAAGCTTGCAATTCACGAATGCAACACGCAGAGGTGATTGTAATCAGGAAGATGACCTTCCAAGTCAAAAACCTAAGGGCTGTGGTGGCTAAAGGTTCAAAAGGCGGCTTCATGAGCTGTCCGAGAACTAGATTTAGATCCCATGCCACCGGTGGTGGCTTAATAGGAGGATTAGTTAATAAAAGGCCTCTCATAAATCTTGATAGGAGTGGATGAAAGGAAATTGGTTGTCCATTTAGAGGCTTATAAGAAGCTGCAATTGCACTAAGATGGACTCTTACTGAATTGGTCTTTAACCTAGAATTCGATACGTCAAGGAGATACTCTAGTATCGATTCTAAGGGTATGACCAGGGGGTTTAATCTCTTCTTGGAGCACCATATAGTAAAGCGTTTCCACTTGAAGGCATAAGATCTTCTTGTGGAATGTTTCCTAGAAGCCTGAAGGATATCTTTTACCTGCTGGGACAAGTTGAAATCCTGGAGGTCTAAGCCTTCAACAACCAGGCCGTGAGATGCAGGGTCTGGGGATTCGGGTGCCATATCATCCCGTTCTACTGGGAAAGGAGATCCGGAGCATGCCGTAACCCCAGAGGTGCCGCTTGAGAGAGATGCAGAAGCAGGGAATACCATGTTTGGCGTAGCCATCGTGGTGCTATGAGAATCATGCGACCCCTGTCTCTGAAGCTTGAAATGTGTCTTGGGGATGAGGGGAATGGGTGGGAAGGCATAAAGGAAGTCCTGACCCAAGGGAAGGAGGAAGGCATCCCTTGCCTGACAGTTGTGCGCCGGAATCCTGGAACAGAACCGGGGAAGTATGGCATTCAGTGGACATGCAAAGATGTCTATGTCTTGAGTGCCCCAGAGATGAAATATCTTTGCCACCTGGTCTAGGTGGAGTGACCACTCGTGAGGCAGCAGTACTCGACTGAGTTTGTCTGCCCAAAGGTTTTGAATGCCTGGAAGATATACCTCTAGAAGGTGAATTTGATGCTCTCTGGCGAGGGCCCACAGTCGTAAAGCTTCGTTGCATAACGACAGAGAGCCTGTCCCGCCCTGCTTGTTCACATAGAACATGGCTACCTGATTGTCCCTCTGAACTAGGACTGTCTTGTAGCTGAGCTGGGCATGGAACACACAAAGAGCTAAATAAATTGCTTTTAACTCCAGGAGGTTTATGTGTAAACCAACCTCCTGTGTAGTCCAGGTGCCCTGGGTAGAGAGATGATTCAGGTGTGCTCCCCAACTCGCATCTGTTGTCAGGGTGGCCTGAAAAAGGGGTTGATGGAAAGGAGACCCCACTGTCAGATTTTCTAATGATTGCCACCATTGGAGGGACAAAATTAGTCATTGAGAGACTGTTATTTTGTCCGACAAATGACCCGTGGCCTGTGTCCACTCTGTGGAGAGGGTCCACTGAGCTGCTCGCATGTGGAGGCGAGTATATGGGACTACATGAACTGTGGATGCCATGTGTCCAAGCAACTGCAGTAGCTCCCGAGCAATGAGGGAGGATTTGCCTGCTGCTTGGGAAGCTAACAGCATTATGCGAAGACACCGGGCTTGTGGAAGGAAAGCCCTTGCCTGTCTGGTATCCAGACAGGCTCTTATGAATTCTAGGCATTGGGAAGGAACTAGTCGAGATGTCGGGAAGTTTAATACCAATCCCAAGTATTGGAGGATTCGCATTGTACGAGACAGTGCAGTGCTGGCCTCTGTCACTGTAGAGGCTCGGATGAGTCAGTCGTCTAAGTAAGGGAAGACAAAAATCCCCAGGGTTCATAGAAATGCAGCTACTACTGCGATGCATTTCATGAATACCCTTGGTACCGAAGCCAGAACAAAAGGAAGAACCCTGTACTGGAAATGTTTTCCCCTGAAAAGGAAACGTAAAAATTTCCTGTAATCTGGATGGAGTGGAGGAGTGGCCTAGTGGTTGGGGCAAGGTACTTCAGGCCGGAAGGTCGGGGGTTCAAATCCCACTAGAGGACAGCAACCTTGGGCCGGAAGGACTGGGGTTTCTAGTCCCACAGGTGCTCCTTGTGGTCTTGGGCAAGCCACTTAACCCTCCATAGCCCATGTTCCCTGTAAAATAGTTATCTCCAAGTTATAATGCCCTGTTCAATGTAATTTCAGTTTGTTCAATGTAAACCGCACTGATGCAGAATAGCACGGTATATAAGAGAATGTAAATAAATAAATAAAATAAATAAATAAATATGGATGAGAATGTGAGTGTATGCATCCTTTAAGTCTAGAGAGCAAAGCCAATCCTGGCTTTGAAGGTATGGCAGAAGAGATCCTAGAGAAATCATTTTGAACTTCTCTCGAAACAGATATTTGTTCAATTCTCTGAGGTCTAGTATGGGTCTGTGTCCTCCTGTTTTCTTTGGAATAAGAAAATAGGGGGATTAAGAGTAGTTACTCACCTGTAACAGGTGTTCTCCAGGAGCAGCAGGAATCAGTCCTCACATATGGGTGACGTCGGCGCCGACGGAGCCCTCGTGCAGAGCATTTCCCCAGCTTTCAAAGAAAGCCTTTGGGAATTGCAGCGCGCATGCGCGGTCCCCTTCCCGCCCAAGGGTGCCATCTTGCTCAGTCTGATGACATAGCTAAAAGACAGCAAAAAATTAGCAAAAACAAAATCATATGACTGCAACTCCAAGGGGAGGAAGGAGGGTTGTGAGGACTGATTCCTGCTGTTCCTGGAGAACACCTGTTACAGGTGAGTAACTACTCTTTCTCCAGGACCAAGCAGGAAGTCAGTCCTCACATATGGGACTCCCCAGCTTAAGGCTACTGGAGACCTCAAGCGGAAAAAATGAGCTCCCTCTAGCTTGTCAGCACATAAGAAAGGAATCTTCTCCGAGAACACCCCTGACCGGTAGCCCAACACCAGGGCCGGAGGGTAGGAGTTGCCTAAACCACAAAGAGATTATGGAGTACTGCCTGTCCGAAAGCACTGTCCCTGCGGGACTCCCTCTCAAGGCAGTAGTGGGCCGCAAAAGTCTGGCTTGAAGACCAAGTAGCGGCCCGGCAGATGTCTGCCAACGGAACAGAGCGGAGATGAGCCACTGACGCAGCCTTCGCCCTGACACGATGAGCCGTAACTCGACCCTCCAACGAGAGGCTGGCTGCCCCATAAGCCCAGGCAATACAGTCAGCGACACACATGGACATAGTACGCTTGGAGACAGGAAGCCCCAACTTATTGGGGTCAAAAGAAACAAAGAGCTGAACAGCCCTCCGGTGCTCCCGCGTACGGTCAAGGTAGAAGGATAACACCCTCCTACAGTCCAGGGTATGCAGGACCATCTCAGCCCGGCTGGCATGCGGCCTGGGAAAGAAGGTCGGAAGAACCACATCCTGATTGAGGTGAAAAGGGGAGACAACCTTAGGAAGAAACTTAGGGTGAGTCCGTAAGACTACCCTATTCCTGTAGAACCTAGTGTAAGGAGGATCAGACACTAGTGCCTGAAGTTCACTCACTCGCCTAGCAGAGGTAAGAGCTATCAGAAATAAGGTTTTCCAGGAGAGAAAACGGAGAGGGCAGGTAGCCATAGGTTCAAAGGGCGGACAAGTAATCCGCTATAAGACCACATTCAGATCCCACTCAGGGGCCGGTGGACGCAAAGGAGGCTTACGCAGGAGGCGGCCTCTGAGAAAACGAGCCACCAAAGGGTGGTTGGAAGGAGTCCTACTGTCTACCGGCGAGTGGTGCGCTGAGAGAGCACTGAGGTGAACTCTGACAGAGTTAGACTTAAGGCCCAGATTGGAGCGGTAAAGCAAATATTGCAATACTACCGCTACCAAGCACGAGAAGGGATTCTCGCCGTGCTGAGCACACCATGCGGAGAATCTACGCCACTAAAGAGCGTAGGATTTCCTGGTGGATTGTCGCTTAGAGGCCAAGACCACATCTTCCACCTCTCGAGGCAGTAGTAGGGGAGCCAGGACTACCCTTTCAGCAGCCAGGCCATCAGATGAAGGGACTGGAGGTTGGGGTGCAAGAGAGTCCCCTGATCCTGAGATAGGAGATCGTGTTGAAACCCCAGAGGAAGAGGGGCGTCCACCGCTAGCTGCAGCAGAAGCGGGAACCATGGTTGCCTCGGCCACCTGGGGGCTATCAATGAAGCCCCGTCCTTGAGGACTTTGAACAGCGTTCTGGACACTAGTGGCGTGGGAGGAAAGGCATACAGTAGGCCTGTGGACCACGAGATCAGAAACGCATCCGCTGCTACTCTGAGAGGATGCGGTTGTCTGGAGCAAAATCTCGGGAGTTGCCGGTTCAGAGGACTGGCGAAAAGATCCATGGTGGGGAGGCCCCACCTGAGAAATACCTGCTGAACCACCAACGGGTTCAACCTCCATTCGTGTGGTTGCAGGATCCTGCTCAGTCTGTCCGCCAGGTAATTTTCTTGACCTGGGAGGTAGACAGCCTTGAGGAGGATTCCGTGATTGACAGCCCAAGAGCACAGTCGTTGTGCCTCCTGACACAGAAGGAAGGAGCCTGTGCCTCCTTGCTTGTTCACGTAGAACATGGCAACTTGACTGTCCGTTTGGACCAGTACAGACTGGTGAGAGGCGAGGTGGGAGAAGGCTCTCAGAGCTAGGCGTATCGCCCGTAGCTCCAGGAAGTTTATCAGTTGAGCAGCCTCCCAAGGGGTTCAGAGACCCTGAGTACATGTCCCTTGGCAATGTGCTCCCCAACCGAGAAGGGAAGCATCTGTCGTCAGCACTTGAGAATGCGGAGGGGATTGAAAAACCACTCCGAGTACCAGATTCGGAAGATGAAGCCACCATTGCAGAGAGGAGACTAGCAGGTCTGATACTTTTATTGAGTACGCTAGGATCCCCGTGGCCTGATGCCACGGAGTGCAGAGGCTCCACTGAGCAGGCCGCATGTGCAGGTGGGCATTGGGGGTGACATGAACCGTGGAAGCCATATGGCCGAGTAGTCTCAGGAATTGCCAGGCAGAGACCAGGGAATTGCTGTGAAACTGCCTGGCCAGATCCATCAGCCTGTGGGCTCTGTCCTTAGGCAGAAAAGCCTTCGCTTGAAGAGTGTCCAGTCTTGCTCCTATGAATTCTAAGTTCTGGGACGGGAGCAAAGTGGACTTTGCAAAGTTTATGACAAACCCCAAGTGCTGAAGCAGAGCCACAGTGAGAAGGGTGGCTTGATTGGCCTCCTGGGAAGATTGGCCCCTTATGAGCCAGTCGTCCAGGTACGGAAACACAAAAAGACTTTGAAGCCTCAGGTAGGCCACCACCTCTGCCAGGTACTTGGTGAATACCCTGGGAGCGGAGGACAGGCCAAAGGGGAGTACTCTGTACTGATAGTGGTTTCCCCCCACAACAAATCTGAGATATTGTCTGTGGTCTGGATGAATAAGGATGTGAGTATAAGCATCCTTTAGATCTAAGGAGCATAGCCAGTCTCCCTGCTGGAGGTAGGGCAGCAGGATTCCAAGGGTAAGCATCTTGAACTTTTCCCTCTCCAGGAACTTGTTGAGGTTGCGCAAGTCTAGGATGGGTGAGGCCTCCTGTTCTTTTTGGTACCAGAAAGTACCTGGAATAAAAGCCGTGACCTCTCAGGTGGTGGGGCACCGGTTCCACAGCCTGTTCCTTTAGCAGACTTGCTAACTCCTGAAGGAGTAGGTCCCTGTGCAGAGGCAGTCTTGGAGGCTCCCCTGGAAAATAGGAGGGAGGTACCTGGTGAAAATGGAGAAGACAGCCCTTTTGGACTATATGAAGCACCCAGGCATCTGATGTGACGGCTGACCACCTGTGGGCAAAGTGGGCCAGCCGGCCTCCTGTGCTGAGAGAAGCCAGCTGAGGAGAAGAGGCTATGCTTTCTGAGTCAAAAACCCCCACCCTGCTGAGCAGGGGCCGGTGTTGGTGGCTTGGGGGCCTTCTGCCTACGGGGCCCATGACACTGCCCCTTGGCATGCTGACCCTGTTGGGGAGCTGCAGAGGCCTGATGAGGGTATTGTTTATAGGCAGATGACTTCCTCGGGTAAAAGGTCTTTTTCCCCCGAGCCCTTCTTTTTCTGAGAAGGGGCAGAGGTTTTCCTGGACAGCCTAGTCCTGGTCAGAGTCTCGGTCTCAAGTTCTGCAGCCTTTTCAGCCATGGGCTTGCCAAAGAGGTTTTCACCTCGGCAGGGGACATCGACCAACTTGTCCTGTACCCATGGCTCAAGGTCAGATGACTGTAGCCAAGCCGGTCGGCGGGCACCGATGCCGGCCCCGGCTACTCAGGCCAAAGCCTCAAAGCCATCGTAGGCTGCTCAAGAGATAAACTTCGAGCACTCTCGAATACCGGTGGACAAGGCCTGGAACCTCTGCAAAGGTTCCTCGGAGAGACCAGCAGAGAACCCGGCAATCTCTTTTGCCAGGTCTCGGAGGTACATGCCCATGTAGAGCTGGTAAGTCTGGACACGGCAAGCAAGCATAGAGCCCTGGAAGCACTTCTTACCGAGGGCATCCAGGTTCCGGGCCTCCCGGCCGGGAAGCACCAAGGAGTGCATCTTCTGACTTTTCAGTCGATGCATGGCCGATTCCACAACCATGAAGTGGTGCGGTAATTGCGCCTTTTGGAACCCGGGGCTCTTGCAGACTCGATAGATGGAATCGACCCACTTGCTTAACACCGGCGTCGAGGCTGGGGTCTCCCACATGCAGAAGAGCAGCCGCTCCAGCATCGGAGGAACCGGAACAGTAAAGGCCTCCTTCGGGGGAGAGTCATACTTGAGGGCCTGGAGCTTCTCGGCTCGAGGCTCCTCCTCGGGATCCGCGGGGAAGGTCAAGGCCTTGGCCATATCCCGCACGAAGTCTGAGAACCGGGTATCCTCCGGTGGGGATTGTCTCCGAGGTTCAGACTCCGGTGAGTCCGATGGGACACACCAAGTCCGAAGAGTATCGGGTGACTCTTCGTCCTCCGTCTCCCAGCCCGACTCCTCAGAGGAGGAATCGAGCGGCTCCGGTCGGGCGGGCACCGATGCCCTCTGCCCCGACGCCGAGGGTACCGGCGTCGACGACTTCGGTCCCGAATGGGAAGCCGAGGGAGACCATGGCTGAGGATCGACTCGAGCCCGCATGGACTCGAGGATCGGCTCGGCCTCCGGGGTCGACTTGGACGTCGAGGTCCCGGTGGTCGGGGCAGATGCACCGGTGAGACCGGCGATCAATGCCCGCTGCTGTTCCATGAAAGCAGCGAAGCTGCTGTTCCATGAAAGCAGCGAAGCTGCTCTCCAAGGCCGTCAACCTGAGTCCGAGCTCAGGAGACCCAGCAGTCCCCGACTCGGGCCCCGACAGCGTCGGGCCCAACGTCGGCTCCCTTGGAGGAAAGTCCACGAGGACAACAGCACTTACGTGTCCAGGAGACTCCATCTCAACACGAGGATGCTTGGCAGGCCTCTCCAACTCCAAAGACCCGGGACGGCTATCGGGGCTATGCGACCTGGCCCTCGAGGAACCAGGAGCATCCACCGACGCCGCCCTCGCGGGTTTCTTCTTCCTGCGATGTTCCCGCGAAGGAGACCCCCGCTCAGAGGAACCCCGATGCTGCTCAGGGTCTGAGTCCCGAGACGTCGAGGCCTCTGACGAGATCCGGGCCCGGCTGGATGCGGAGTCAAAAAAAATCCTATCCTTTTGGTGTTGCCGACTCCTCAATGCCTTCGAGGACATTTTGCCACACGGACCACAGATCATTGGGTCATGATCGGGTCCGAGGCAGCGGAGGCAGCAGTCATGTGTGTCGATAAGAGACATAAGTTTCTTACACCGATCACATTTCTTAAACCCGCTGGTAGCCATCGGGGGAAAAAGGGCCCCTGCTAGGTCAAAAGACCGGGTTGCCAGGGAAAAAAGAAAAAAGGCGCGAACGCCAGTCACAAAGGACAAAAACCGAAAAAGAGAGAAAGGACTCGATACCGGCATATCGGTCCGAGCAGGAAAAGGATCCGGCGTCGAACCGGAGAAAAAACAGGGAAAATCAACTTTTTCCTCGGGGAAAAATGAACTACGTCCGTCGGGCTCTGCGGAAAAAAGAAGACTGAGCAAGTTGGCACCCTTGGGCGGGAAGGGGACCGCGCATGCGCGCTGCAATTCCCAAAGGCTTTCTTTGAAAGCTGGGGAAATGCTCCGCACGAGGGCTTTGTCGGTGCCGACGTCACCCATATGTGAGGACTGACTTCCTGCTTGGTCCTGGAGAAGAACCCTACACCCTGCAAAAGAATGGGTACTTCCTCTATTGCCCCTTGGGAAAGAAGTATGGAGACCTCGTGATCTAGCAGGTTGTCTGCAGAGGTTTGTGAATTGAACTGCTTTAGAACTGTAGGAGGGGGTAAGCTGTGAAAATAAAGTTTGTACCCCTCCCATACAATGGACAAAGTCCAATCTTCTGCAGTTATTTGATGCCATCTGTTGACAAAGTGGCATAACTGCCGGGAACATTGGGGGGTTGAGGACCCCTCAGAAGCAGGAAGGCAAAGCTCTCTAGGAAGGAGTCAAAGCCCTTGAGGGGGCTGAACCTGGAGAGCTAGTTGGGATCTCGGGCCTTTTGGTTTCTTGTTGCTGTCTAGTTTGTCCCTTTTGGACAACCTGACCTGGAGTCTGAGTCTGGTGGGTATAGGAAGGATAAAACTTTCTCTTTTTGCTAAAGGAAGGTTTTCTATAAGGCTTCCTTTTGACTGGAGTGGCTGTAGACTTTGACAATCTAAGGTAGAATTGTCAGCATCTAACTCGTTAGCCTTCTCCTGCCAGTTCTTGCCGAAGAGATTCTCTCCCGTGCAAGGGATGTTGCCTAACTTGTCCTGTACCCACGTCTCCAAGTCTGATGCCTGTAGCCAGGCAATCCGTCGTGCGCCAATGGCAATGGCAGAAGTTCTGCTGATGCATTCGAAGCAGTCAAAGGCTGCACGATTGACAAACTTGGAGACTCCTGAGCATGCTTAACCAGAGTAAGAAAGTCTTGCTCTTATCATCTGGGAGAAATGGGCTCATAAGTTCCAAGTCTCCTGTGATTTCTTTGAGGAACATTCCGATATATAGGATATATGAGCTGATCCTAGCTGAAAGCATGGAAGCTTGAAAAGTTCTGCGTCCAAAAGCATCCAGAGTCCTGCATTCATGACCTGGAGGATAGGATGCATGTCTTTTTGCACTTTTCATCCTACGCATGGCTGACTCCACTACCATTAAATGGTGTTGGCAGCTGAGTTTTCTGAAATCCAGGACATAGTGGGACTCGATACATAGTATCAGGTCTCCTAGAGTGAGGAGAAGGAGTCAAAGGCGTCTCCCACATTCTGAGCATCAAGCTATGCAGAATTTCATGGATAGGCAGAGTAGCTGCCTCCTTAGGAGCTTGAGGATATTGGAGGATTTCCAATTCCTTTGCTCTGGGTTCCTCTTCAGGGGCTACTGTGATTGAAAGACCTTTAGCCATATCACAGATAAAATCCTGAAATGACATGTCCTCTGGAGGTGACATTCTGCGTTGGGGAGAAGAGGGATCGTCTAAGAGAAACCCTCTAGTACCAGCAGAATTGTCAGAGTCTTCAGAATCGGAGGAATCGAAGTATTCCTGACCCCGATGCTCCTGCAAAGCACGATCCCGGTACCGATCGAAGTCGGTACAAAGGTGACACGGTATTACTTTATCCACTCCAGCCGGAGCTGGAATGGGAAGAGTTACCATCGGGGCCAGTACCGTCGGTACCGGCATCGTCAGTGTCTGTATCGGTGTCGGCACCGGTGCCCTTGGGACCACCGGTCCCGCAGCTGAGAGGAGAGCTGCGATACTGTGTTCGACAGCAAGAAATTTCTGGTCTATCGATGCTGCCGATGCCTGGGTGTCGGTACCGGTAAGAACGGCCGGAACCCCTGAGCATGGCACAGGTAGTTCTTGTGAGGTTGAGGCCTCGAGAACATCCTGATGCCCCATCGATGCTTTGGAAGCCGAAGCCTCCCGCCGGGACTGTTTTGCCGGTGTGGTTCCCTCAAGGGCAATGCCAATGGCTTCTCGATGCTTAGCAGGCGAGCTACCCTTTGAGGACCGGCTTTTGTGTTTAGTTACCTGAGATCCATGGGAGGAAGAAGAGGCCCTCGACGATGTCGATGCAATGGATTTCAACCGCAATAGATCCAAAAATCTTCAGAGTAATGTCACTGTTTAGCCACTAAATAAAATTAATTACTCCAATATATGAATATTTCCTTCATTCAATTTATTCTATAAAAGGTATTCCTTACAAAACTTATTATCTTTTTCTAAGCGGGTCTCAGACTTGCGGGCAACTTTCTGTGATGTGTATCACTTAGTGCACCTATTTGCATCAATGACCCATTTTCATGTCATTCTTAAAACTTTCTCATGACTTTTACTAAACTATTATTTCAAACGTCCAGTTAGATAATGAGAGATATTTTGTAACAGCAAGCTTATCTTTTGTCTTTTTCTTCAATGTCCCAACACCAGACTGGGCGCCTCTGCGTTTCACAGCCTTATGTTTCTTCAGGGGATTTTACTTAGACAGGCTTGTAATATCAATTATCTCTGGAAAAACGGAAACACCATATTTAAAATCATTCATTTTAACACCTTCAAACAAGACTACATATCGAATATACTGTTAAAAAATGACAGCTAAGTGCTGCTCACCCTCCGTTGTTTCTGAGCTCGAACCTAGTTTTGGATAGCAAAGGGACGCGCATACGGATGTGCGTTTTCCAAAGAGCTTTTAAACTTCCTGTTTAATCAGACTATGGGAAATGAAGAACCTCATTTGAAATTGTAGTCAGGTGCATAAAGCCCAATCTATTTGGGTATTTAAGCCTTGAGGGGTTATTGTTTGTAGTGTATAGATCCATCGTTGCTCTCGAAGGATCAAAGTTTGATCAAGAGTTCTACCCCCCATGCCGCTATAGACTCTATCTACACAAAAACAGCGTAAATCTGTAAATGTGTGATGAAAAAGGAGGCAATGTTCCACTATTGGAGCTGACAACGATTTACATTTCAACTTGCTTTTATGTTCAGATAATCGGACCTTAAAAGGGCGCATGGTTTTTCCAATATATAGTAATTGGCATGGACAACGTATAGCATATACGACCTGTGTAGAGCAACAATTAGTTGTATGACGTAGGAAATACTTTTTATCATGATATTGAAACCACGTTAATTCTTCATTGGCCTCACACAAGGAACAATCTCCACATCGTGAATGGCCCTTTAATTCATTAAGAGCTAAACTACTCGGTGTCTTGAGGACTGTAGGACACAGCATTTCCTTCAGATTCCTATTTCGAGTCCAGACACATCTGATTTGTTTTTCTTTCAATGCTGGCACACTTTGAATGACATTCATATGTTTTTGAAGTATGTCTTTAATTCCTTTACTATGAGACGAAAATTGAGTAACCAGATTGATTGTAGAATCCAATGTAGTAATTGATGTGGAAGAGCGTGGAGTTAATAATAACTCTCTATGATTAAATAATGCTCTTTTATATGCATTATTGACTATACGATCGGGATACCCCCGTTGTAAAAATTTATTCTTTAGACTCTTTGCATGCACTTTAAATTGTTGCGTGTCAGTACAATTCCTCCGATATCGGAGGAATTGAGAGAACGGTAAACTGTCTTTTAATCTTCGCGGGTGTAAACTATCGTAGTGCAGCAGAGCATTTCTATCTGTTGGCTTACAAAAAACATTGGTGATCCATCTGGTGGTTCCTTTTTGAACTTCCACATCCAAAAATGTAATATGTGTTTGGCTACAAGAGCTGGTGAATTTGATGGAAGCTTCCCTGGTGTTCAACCACTCCACAAACCTATCAAGTGAGTTTAGGGAACCCGTCCAAATGACAAAAATATCATCTATGTATCTACACCACATTCGAACTTGTGAAAAAAGATCGAATTGCTTTAACCAGTTTTCTTCAAATGCCCCCATGAAGATATTAGCAATGGAGGGGGCACACGTAGCCCCCATCGCCACACCGGATTTTTGAAGATATAAACAGTTCTCAAATTCAAAATAATTTTGAAACACCACCAATTTTGTTAAGTGTGCTAAAAAAGCTAAATGAGTTTCTGTTAAATCTGATCTAGTTCTTAAAGTGATCATCACCTCCTCATATGCTTTTTCTTGAGGAATGTTGGTGTATAAAGCACTTACATCTAAAGTGACTAGCCAAAGTTGTGGTTCCATAAGCCATTGTGTGTTATTTTCTAACAACTGTAAAAAGTGTGTTGTATCACGAACATATGATGGTATCTGTGATATCATTGGTCTTAAAAAGAATCTAGGTACATCGAAAGTGGTTCTAATACAGTACCCCTAGTCGACACTATAGGTCGGCCCGGGGGATTATTCAGATTTTTATGAATTTTAGGAACCAGATAAAAACGAGCTGTCACTGGATCAGAAGGGTTCAAAAATCGCATTTCTTTGAAATTAATTAATTTTTGTTGTAAAGCTTGAGTGGTAAGAGTTTTAATTTGTTTAGAGAGATCTTTAGTAGGATCTTTTTGTAAAATGTAGTAAATAGACGTGTCTGTAAGCTGTCGGTATGCTTCTTCTAAATAGTCCTGTTTTGCCATAATTACTACTGCACCGCCCTTGTCAGCCCGACGAATCACTAAATCATACCGTGACTGAATTTCACGTAAAACCACTTGTTCCTGTCGAGTGAGAGCGTGTCTATGAACAGGAGTATTCCGGGTTAAATCTTCCACATCACGTAAAACCAATGTACGGAATACAGTTAAAGCTGCTGGCAAAGGCCCTGGGGGGGACCAATTAGATTTTAATGGAAGTTTAATCCTATCGGATGATGGAATTTCAGAATTCAAAGGCACCATTCCCCCTCTATGTGGTGAATCAGTCGATTCAAAAAATATTCTTAAATGAAGTTTTCTAATGAGATGTTCAAAATTGATCCGAAAGGTAAACATATCAAAGTTGGTTTGAGGCACATAAGATAAGCCTTTTTCTAACAAATGAAAATAAGCAGGGGGCAAAACTTTTCCAGATATATTTACCACCAATGAAGGAGTAGAGATATTTACCGGCGGCGTGTTGGCATTCTTTTTGTTTCTGACGAGTTGTCTTTCTTCTTGACACGGCCTTCTTTCGCTATGGGAAAATCCTGTTGCTTACGATCTCCCTCAGAACCAGATGTAGTATCCCCATCGGAACTGTTATCAAAAGTGACTTTCTTCTTATCCTTTCTTCTGGGGTTCATCCAAGGATAAACGTAGCCGGACGTGTAGTCCCCATAGTCTCTCTTTAATTTATTGGACTTTATAGATAAATGGAACCACATTTTAAATAAGTGTTCCTGTGACCTTATGATGTTGATAGTGGATACTTCGAAAATGAACTTGGCAATTCTGAAGAAAGATGAGGATGGTTTAGTACACGAACTTAAGAAATCACATACTGATGAAAATTACAACAAAATGAATATGGAAATACAGCAAAAAGTGGCTGCTTTGCATGAAGAGGTTAAAAAACTAAAGTCCAATAAATTAAAGAGAGACTATGGGGACTACACGTCCGGCTACGTTTATCCTTGGATGAACCCCAGAAGAAAGGATAAGAAGAAAGTCACTTTTGATAACAGTTCCGATGGGGATACTACATCTGGTTCTGAGGGAGATCGTAAGCAACAGGATTTTCCCATAGCGAAAGAAGGCCGTGTCAAGAAGAAAGACAACTCGTCAGAAACAAAAAGAATGCCAACACGCCGCCGGTAAATATCTCTACTCCTTCATTGGTGGTAAATATATCTGGAAAAGTTTTGCCCCCTGCTTATTTTCATTTGTTAGAAAAAGGCTTATCTTATGTGCCTCAAACCAACTTTGATATGTTTACCTTTCGGATCAATTTTGAACATCTCATTAGAAAACTTCATTTAAGAATATTTTTTGAATCGACTGATTCACCACATAGAGGGGGAATGGTGCCTTTGAATTCTGAAATTCCATCATCCGATAGGATTAAACTTCCATTAAAATCTAATTGGTCCCCCCCAGGGCCTTTGCCAGCAGCTTTAACTGTATTCCGTACATTGGTTTTACGTGATGTGGAAGATTTAACCCGGAATACTCCTGTTCATAGACACGCTCTCACTCGACAGGAACAAGTGGTTTTACGTGAAATTCAGTCACGGTATGATTTAGTGATTCGTCGGGCTGACAAGGGCGGTGCAGTAGTAATTATGGCAAAACAGGACTATTTAGAAGAAGCATACCGACAGCTTACAGACACGTCTATTTACTACATTTTACAAAAAGATCCTACTAAAGATCTCTCTAAACAAATTAAAACTCTTACCACTCAAGCTTTACAACAAAAATTAATTAATTTCAAAGAAATGCGATTTTTGAACCCTTCTGATCCAGTGACAGCTCGTTTTTATCTGGTTCCTAAAATTCATAAAAATCTGAATAATCCCCCGGGCCGACCTATAGTGTCGACTAGGGGTACTGTATTAGAACCACTTTCGATGTACCTAGATTCTTTTTTAAGACCAATGATATCACAGATACCATCATATGTTCGTGATACAACACACTTTTTACAGTTGTTAGAAAATAACACACAATGGCTTATGGAACCACAACTTTGGCTAGTCACTTTAGATGTAAGTGCTTTATACACCAACATTCCTCAAGAAAAAGCATATGAGGAGGTGATGATCACTTTAAGAACTAGATCAGATTTAACAGAAACTCATTTAGCTTTTTTAGCACACTTAACAAAATTGGTGGTGTTTCAAAATTATTTTGAATTTGAGAACTGTTTATATCTTCAAAAATCCGGTGTGGCGATGGGGGCTACGTGTGCCCCCTCCATTGCTAATATCTTCATGGGGGCATTTGAAGAAAACTGGTTAAAGCAATTCGATCTTTTTTTCACAAGTTCGAATGTGGTGTAGATACATAGATGATATTTTTGTCATTTGGACGGGTTCCCTAAACTCACTTGATAGGTTTGTGGAGTGGTTGAACACCAGGGAAGCTTCCATCAAATTCACCAGCTCTTGTAGCCAAACACATATTACATTTTTGGATGTGGAAGTTCAAAAAGGAACCACCAGATGGATCACCAATGTTTTTTGTAAGCCAACAGATAGAAATGCTCTGCTGCACTACGATAGTTTACACCCGCGAAGATTAAAAGACAGTTTACCGTTCTCTCAATTCCTCCGATATCGGAGGAATTGTACTGACACGCAACAATTTAAAGTGCATGCAAAGAGTCTAAAGAATAAATTTTTACAACGGGGGTATCCCGATCGTATAGTCAATAATGCATATAAAAGAGCATTATTTAATCATAGAGAGTTATTATTAACTCCACGCTCTTCCACATCAATTACTACATTGGATTCTACAATCAATCTGGTTACTCAATTTTCGTCTCATAGTAAAGGAATTAAAGACATACTTCAAAAACATATGAATGTCATTCAAAGTGTGCCAGCATTGAAAGAAAAACAAATCAGATGTGTCTGGACTCGAAATAGGAATCTGAAGGAAATGCTGTGTCCTACAGTCCTCAAGACACCGAGTAGTTTAGCTCTTAATGAATTAAAGGGCCATTCACGATGTGGAGATTGTTCCTTGTGTGAGGCCAATGAAGAATTAACGTGGTTTCAATATCATGATAAAAAGTATTTCCTACGTCATACAACTAATTGTTGCTCTACACAGGTCGTATATGCTATACGTTGTCCATGCCAATTACTATATATTGGAAAAACCATGCGCCCTTTTAAGGTCCGATTATCTGAACATAAAAGCAAGTTGAAATGTAAATCGTTGTCAGCTCCAATAGTGGAACATTGCCTCCTTTTTCATCACACATTTACAGATTTACGCTGTTTTTGTGTAGATAGAGTCTATAGCGGCATGGGGGGTAGAACTCTTGATCAAACTTTGATCCTTCGAGAGCAACGATGGATCTATACACTACAAACAATAACCCCTCAAGGCTTAAATACCCAAATAGATTGGGCTTTATGCACCTGACTACAATTTCAAATGAGGTTCTTCATTTCCCATAGTCTGATTAAACAGGAAGTTTAAAAGCTCTTTGGAAAACGCACATCCGTATGCGCGTCCCTTTGCTATCCAAAACTAGGTTCGAGCTCAGAAACAACGGAGGGTGAGCAGCACTTAGCTGTCATTTTTTAACAGTATATTCGATATGTAGTCTTGTTTGAAGGTGTTAAAATGAATGATTTTAAATATGGTGTTTCCGTTTTTCCAGAGATAATTGATATTACAAGCCTGTCTAAGTAAAATCCCCTGAAGAAACATAAGGCTGTGAAACGCAGAGGCGCCCAGTCTGGCGTTGGGACATTGAAGAAAAAGACAAAAGATAAGCTTGCTGTTACAAAATATCTCTCATTATCTAACTGGACGTTTGAAATAATAGTTTAGTAAAAGTCATGAGAAAGTTTTAAGAATGACATGAAAATGGGTCATTGATGCAAATAGGTGCACTAAGTGATACACAACACAGAAAGTTGCCCGCAAGTCTGAGACCCGCTTAGAAAAAGATAATAAGTTTTGTAAGGAATACCTTTTATAGAATAAATTGAATGAAGGAAATATTCATATATTGGAGGGATGCAATGGATTTGACATCTGAAGAACAGAGGGTACCGAGCTTTGCGGCCCAGTTCTGTCTTCCTCTTTTGGTCATGCCCATGCAGGAGAGACATTCAGTAGGAGAATGATCAGGTCCTAAACATTTTAGACACCAATCATGGGCGTCAGTGACAGAAATGGTACCGCCACACTTAGTACATTTTTTAAAACCACTAGTTGGCTTTTCCATGATTTTGGAAAAATGGGGCCTAATGCCCAAAATGGCACCTAGCACCAAAAGAGAAAAGTTTCTGAAAAGAAACAGTCAAAGTGTAGGGGTTTTTTGTTTTGTTTTTTTTAGGAAAAGAAAAGAACCGGCAGTACCGGTAGGCGTCGTGCAGTAGGCAAACGTGACCACAAAAAAGAATTTTAAAAACGGAATTTTCTGCGGTGACAGGGAATAGTTCCTGTTGGCACCGCGGAAAACGAAGAACTGAAGAGGGACAGTTGTAAAGGCAGCGCGCATGTGCTGAGGGATGCTCCCAAAAGCGTTCCTATTAGATGCTGGGGAGCGTTCCTACGCAGGCTCCATCGGTACCGACGACACCCAAATGTGAGGACTACATTCCTGCTTGTTCCTGGAGATATTTAAAAAAAAGCAAATAAATAAATGAATGAATGAATGAAAACCTGGTCATGCTGGTGTAGTTGTCTAGTGGTTATGGTAGCAACCTGGGATCAGAAAGACAAGTGTTTGAATCCATTGACGCTCCTTATAGCCTAGGCCAGCGATGGCGAACCTATGGCACGCGAAGGCCTTGCAGCTGGCACGCGGGCCATAGGTCCGCAAAAAAAAGAAAAAGCTGTCTCTGACTGCGGACGCGGCAAGGGCAGAATGCAGCGTCCCGCGGGGCCCCCTCCGCCCGCTAAGCCCCTCTGCAAGAGCTTTCAGATTCGCGAGGGAGAGCGTCTCCCTCACGTCTCTGTTAAGCCCGCAGGGCTAATGGGAAATTTCCCATCAGCCCCTTTAGACGCGAGGGACTGATGGGAAATTTCCCATTAGCCCCTGCGGGCTTAACAGAGACGCGAGGGAGACGCTCTCCCTCGCGAATCTGAAAGCCCTTGCAGAGGGGCTTAGCGGGCGGAGGGGGCCCCGCGGGACATTGCAATCTGCCGCGGCAGCAGCCAGAGCCTGCTTTTTTTTTTTTTAAATTTGCCGGGGGGGGGGGGGGGTAGGACGGCGAATGGGCCGGGGGGGGGGGGGGGTTGGACTGCTAATGGGCAGGAGGAGGGGGGTTAGGACTGCTAATGGGCAGGAGGAGGGGGGGGGGGGTTAGGACTGCTAATGGGCAGGAGGGGGGGGTTAGGACTGCTAATGGGCAGGAGGAGGGGGGGGTTAGGACTGCTAATGGGCAGGAGGGGGGGTTTAGGACTGCTAATGGGCAGGAGGGGGGGGGTTAGGACTGCTAATGGGCAGGAGGGGGGGTTGGGGGGTTAGGACTGCTAATGGGCGGGGGGGGGTTAGGACTGCTAATGGGCGGGGGCGGGCGGGCGGGGTAGGACTGCTAATGGGCTGGGGGGGTAGGACTGCTAATGGGCTGTGGGCTGATGGGGGCTGTCTGGAAATGGGGTGATGGGGGTTTAGGGCTGGAAGTGAGTTGATGGGGGGGGCTAGGACTGGTATTGGGTTGGGGGGTTGCTAGGACTGGAAATGGGCTGATGCAGGGACTAGAAGGGAATGGATGCTGGGTGAGGCTGGAACTAGAAGGGAGCTGATGTTGGGGGAGGATTAGAATGGGATGGGTCTGGGAGAGTATATTGTAGATGGGAAAAATATTTTGTGTGGGAGGGATATAAAATCTACAATTGGCCGGGTATTGGGAGAGTAAGTGGGGATTGAGGATGGAGGGGTAAAATTTGAGTGGATGAAATAGGAATGAGGAAAGAGCAAAAGGAGAAAGATTAGTATGTTAAAGCAGATGTAGAGAGAGAGAATGGAAAAAAAAACTAGAAGAGAGAAGAAAGGACAAATGGACAGCAGATGATGGAGAGTTAGCAGAAAACATGAAGAAACCAGAAGAAAGTGGCTGGAGCAATTGCAACTGTGTAACTGAGCTGAGGTATTCTGTTTATGTAATTCCTTTTTGACATTGCCACTTGTTCTCTTTCCCCAGTAGGTCATGTATTGTTATTGTCTGAAATGTATTGGTTTAATATTTGCAGTGTTGCCTTTTGATAGGTATGGTGTGGTGCTTTGTGAGTCCTGGTAGTGCTGTTAGGATACGGCGGGTTTGCTATTGGTTCTAAATGGGCAGTGTTTGTAGTAGTTCCTAATGTGCCTGGCGGTTGGCACTGGATTATAGTAATGTAGAAATCTTTTAGTCTGTCTTTATCCATACACTCATTAAGAGACATGTTTACTAAAAGTTAGTGTATGTTAGCATTATGCAAATATTTATGCAAATTGACGTGCTGGCACTTTGAGGAAATTCTTTGGTTTTGTGCGGCAGTTTGGGCACTCGGGCTCAAAAAAGTTAGCCATCACTGGCCTAGACCAAGTCACTTAACCCTCTACTGCCTCAGATACAACCTTAGTTTGTAAGCCCTCCAGGGGACAGGGAAATACCTACAGTACCCACTTGTAACTCACCTTGATCTACAACTAGAAAGGCTTGAGTTAACTACTACTAAATAAGGTGTGATTGGGTCCATGCTAGAGTCGGAGGACCAGTACTCATCTGGCTGGTCCAGATTTCTGCTTATGGGTTGGTTCCATTTCCCAGGGTTTGAGTTTTGCCAAACTGTGTGTTTGCATATTTATTTCCTTTTGGGTGAAGGGGTGGTACGGGGAATGTGTATTGCAGAGTAGAGGCAGGGCTAGGTTGTAAGTTTGAGCTTGAGAGGCAGGGTAAATTGTGTGTTATGATTTACTGCTTCTCCTCCTCCTGTCACCTTTGTGATGGTTGTTTCTTCTTTTGCTCTTCCTTGTCTCTACCTCTGTCTCCCTCATATTGAGTTTTCTGGGAACAGCAGGTGGTAGTAACGGCAGAGCTCTCTCCTTTTCCCGTTTTATTGCATGAGGGGGTAGGAGAGGCTGGGGAGGGTGTCACATTTCCACTGCTAATAAGGTCTGGGGCATTTTTTTTGATAGGTAACAAAATCAAAAGAGCCCCTTACTCTCATCTAGTTGTTCATATCATCAATACGATTACAGAATATAACATGCCTTTTGTGTTTATGTCCACACTTCAAACTTCCTATCCGTACCTAAGAAAACATTCAACATTAACAAATAAATTCCAACTATTAGAGTGAAATACTTACTTCCTCTTGGTCCAAAAGGCACAAGGTGAGAGACCTTTTTCAATGGACTTTTTTTGTGTTTCTTCTTTTCTTTGACACATTCTGAGTAATAAACTTTAGAAAAAATAAAGTCACATGCAAAAGCTAATAAGCAATTGTGCTGATTAAATAAGATGTTAAAAATGAAGCACTCTATACAATGTGTCAACCTCATGAAATAAGATGACATGTACACACTACTTAAGAAGCATGCCAGCATTAATTCTACGTGTGCATAGAGATGTATTATCAGTTTCCGTATTCACTTTAAGCTTCTCCTTCTGATCTATAAGTGCATTCACTCTGTGGCTCCTCAGTACCTTTCTTCTCTTATTTCTCCTTATTTCCCCCATGTGTACTGTTTTTCTTCCCAATTGCTTCTTGCTATGTCCTTCTCTACTGTCAACTCCAGATTCCGCTCTTTTCACCTTGCTGCTCCTTACACTTGGAATAAACTTCCTTTGTCTATACGTTAGGCATCTTCTTTGCCCCTCTTCAAACTCAAGTTAAAAGCTCATCTTTTCGCCTCTGCCTTTGGCTCTTGATTTTGCTGTTCTCCTTCCTTCCCCTCTTTTATTTCACCTTTTTCTTCCTCTTACACTCGTTCTTACCTCTTTCCTTTGTCCTATCTCTCCTACTCTCGTCTCTTTGCCCTTGTTCTTATCTTTTTTCTACTCCTTTTCTTGCTTTGTCTTTTGAGCAGGGACTGTCTTTTGGTGTTTTCATTGTACAGCGCTGCATGCGCCTGGTAGCGCTTTATGAAGCGTAGTTACTCACCTGTAACAGGTGATCTCCGGGAACAGCAGGAATTTAGTCTTCACATATAGGTATCGTCAGTACCAACGGAGCCTGCGTGGGAACAATCCCCAGCATCCAATAGGAACGCTTTAGGGAGCATCCCTCAGCACATGCGCGCTGCCTTCCCGCCTTTCCAACTGTCCCTCTTCAGTTAAGTTTGTAGCTGAGTGAAAGGATAGAGGGAGAGAGGAAAGAGACAAAGAAAGAGAGAGAGAGAGAGAGACACAACTCCTAGAGGAGGTGGGTGGGTTGTGAAGACTAAATTCCTGCTGTTCCCGGAGATCACCTGTTACAGGTGAGTAACTACGCTATCTCCAGGAACAAGCAGGAATGTAGTCTTCACATATGGGGACTCCCTAGCTGAAGATGCCAGGGAGATAGCCCCAGGAAGGTGCCACCCTAAAAAGGTAGGCATCCTTCCTCCCATGGATCTCTGGCATTCCAACAGGGTTAGTGGGTAGGAGTTGAATTAGGTCTGAAAGAGACTTTGAAGAACAGCTTGGCCAAAGAAGGCATCCCGACGGGAGGCTTTATCCAGGCAGTAGTGGGCTATGAAGGTGCGTACCGAAGCCCAGGTGGCTGCTCGACAAATGTCATCAATAGACAGAGTGGAGATTAGCCACAGAAGCTGCCATGGCTCTCAGATTTTGAGCTGTGACATGGTCCTGAAGAGGAAGACCCTTACTCTCATAAGCAAAGGATATGCATTGGGCAATCCATTTTGATAAAGTTCTTTTGGAGACTGGAAGTCCCAAATGACTAGGGTCAAAAGCTATAAAACGTTGTGAGGACTTTCTATGTTGCTGTGTTCTTTGTATGTAAAACGCTAAGGCCCTTTTACAATCCAAAGTATGAAGGTTTCTTTCTGCATTAAAGGCGTGAGGCCTTGGGAAAAAATACAGGAAGATAAATTGATTGGTTTAATTGAAAAGGCGAAACCACCTTTGGCATAAAGTGTGGGTGAGTTCGAAGAATAACCTTATCATGATGAAACCTAGTATAAGGAGGATCAGCCACTAAAGCTTGCAATTCACTAATTCGACGGGCAGAGGTGATTGCACTTAGGAAGAAGACCTTCCAGGTCAAAAACATAAGGCCTGTAGTGGCCAAAGGTTCAAAAGGGGCTTCATGAGTTGCCCGAGAACTAGATTTAGATCTCATGCCACCGGTGGTGGCTTGATGGGAGGTTCAGTTAATAAAAGGCCTCTCATGAATCTTGATTGGAGTGGATGAGAGGAATTGATTGTCCATTTAGAGGCTTATAAGAAGCTGCAATTGCACTAAGATGGACTCCTACCGAATTGGTCTTTAGACCTGAATTCAATAAGTGAAGGAGATACTCTAGTATCAATTCTAAGAGTATAACCAAGGGGTTTAATCCGTTCTTGGAGCACCATATAGTAAAACGTTTCCACTTGAAGGCATAAGATCTTCTTGTGGAAAGTTTCCTAGAAGCCTGAAGGATATTGTTTACCTATTGGGACAGGTTGAAATCCTGGAGGTCTAAGCCTTCACCAACCAGGCCGTGAGATGCAGGGACTGGGGATTCTGGTGCCATAGCATCCCGTTCTCCTGGGAAAGGAGACCTGGAGAATGCCCTAACTCCAGAGGTGCCACTTGAGAGAGATGTAGCAGCAGGGAATAGCACGTTTGGCGTGGCCATCATGGTGCTATGAGAATCATGCGACGCCTGTCTCTCTGAAGCTTGAAGAGTGTTTTGGGGATGAGGGGAATGGGTGGGAAGGCATAAAGGAAGTCCTGACCACAGTGAAGGAGGAAGGCATCCCTTGCCTGACAGTTGTGAGCCGGAATCCTGGAACAGAACCGGGGAAGTTTGGCATTCAGTGGACTTGCAAAGAGGTCTAGGTCTGGAGTGCCCCAGAGATAAAATATCCTTGCCACCTGGCCTAGGTGGAGGGACCACTCGTGAGGCAGCAGTACTCGACTGAGTTTGTCTGCCCAAAGGTTTTGAATGCCTGGAAGATATACCACTAGAAGGTGAATTTTATGCTCTCTGGCAAAGGCCCACAGTCGTAAAAGCTTTCTTGCATAACAGAGAGCCTGTTCCGCAGTGCTTGTTCACATAGAACATGGCTACTTGATTGTCCGTCTGGACTAGGACTGTATTGTAGTGGAGCTGGGCATAGAATACTCGAAAAGCTAAATAGATTGCTCTTAATTCCAGGAGGTTTATGTGCAAAACAACCTCCTGTGGAGTCCAGGTGCCCTGGGTAGAGAGATGATTCAGGTGTGCTCCCCAACCCACATGTGATGCATCTGTTGTTAGAGAGGCCTGAAAGAGGGGCTGATGGAAAGGAGACACCACCGTCAGATTTTTTAGCGATTGCCACCACTGGAGGGACAAAACCAGTCGTTGAGAGATTATTATGTCCGACAAATGACCCGTAGCCTGTGTCCACTGTGTGGAGAGGGTCCACTCAGCTGCTCGCATGTGGAGGCGAGCATATGGGACTACATGAACTGTGGATGCCATATGTCCCAGTAACTGCAGTAGCTCTCGAGCACTGAGGGAAGATTTGCCTGCTGCTTGAGAAGCTATTTGCATTATGCGAAGACACTGGGCTTGTGGAAGGAAAGCCCTTGCCTGTCTGGTATCTAGACAGGCTCCTATGAATTCTAGGCATTGTGAAGGAACTAGTTGCGATTTTGGGAAGTTTATTGCCAATCCCAAGTATTGGAGGATTAACATTTTATGGGACAGTGCAGTGCTGGCCTCTGCAACTGTAGGGGATCGAATGAGCCAGTCGTCTAAGTAAGGGAAGACGAAATTCCCCAGGGTTCGTAAAAATGCAGCTACTACTGCCATGCATTTCGTGAATACTCTTGGTGCTGAAGCCAGTCCAAAGGGAAGAAGCCTATACTGGAAAGCACAGTTACTTACCTGTAATAGGTGATCTCTGGGAACAGCAGGAATTAGTCCTCACATATGGGTACGTCGGTACCGACGGAGCCTGCGCGGGAAAGCTCCCCAACTTCCCAGAAGGAAAGCTTTTGGGGCCTCCCACTGTGCATGCGCGCTGCCTTCCCGCCTTCCTGACCAACTCTCCTCAGTTCGAGTTTAAAGCTGAGACAATAGAGAGAGGAAAGGAAAGAGAGAGATAGATACAACTCCTAGGGGAGGCGGGTGGGTTGTGAGGACTAATTCCTGCTGTTTCCATAGATCACCTGTTACAGGTAAGTAACTGTGCTATCTCCAGGAACAAGCAGGAATAAGTCCTCACATATGGGGACTCCCTAGCTAAGATGCCTGGGAGAGCCCCTGAAGGGTATGAGACCCTGAAAGGTTCCTCATCTTCCTATGGATCTCAGGCATCCATTCAGGGAAGGTGGGCTGGAGTTGTTCAAGAATGAAACAGGTGTCTGAGGACAGCCTGACCAAACAAGGCATCCCGGCGGGAGTCCTTGTCCAAACAGTAATGGGCTGTAAAGGTATGAACCGAGGCCCAGGTGGCTGCTCGACAGATCTGGTCAATGGACACAGAGTTTAAATGAGCCATAGAGGTGGCCATGGCCCTCACGTTGTGAGCGGTGATATGGCCCTCCAGAGAAAGGTTCTTACTCTGGTAAGCAAAAGAGATACACTGAGAAATCCAATTGGAGAGTGTTCTTTTGGAGACTGGAAGTCCGAAATGAGAAGGATCAAAAGCAACAAAAAGCTGAGAAGACTTTCGATGTTGCTGTGTCCTGTGGCGGTAAAAGGCAAGAGCTCTTTTACAGTCTACAGTATGAAGGCTCCTCTCTGCACTGGATGCATGAGGAGCTGGAAAAAAGACAGGTAAATATACCTCTTAAGATGAAAAGGGGAGACCACTTTAGGCATAAAGTGGGGATTGGTCCTAAGGACCACCTTATCATGATGGAACCTTGTATAAGGTGGATTAGCCACTAGAGCTTGCAGTTCACTGATACGGTGAGCTGAGGTGACTGCAATAAGAAAAATAACCTTCCAGGAAAGAAATTTCAAGGAGGTAGTGGCTAAGGGTTCAAAAGGTGGCTTCATAAGCTGACCAAGAACCAAGTTTAAGTCCCATGCCACCGGAGGAGGTCGAATGGGAGGTTTAGTTAAGGTTAGGCCTCTCATGAATCTTGCAATAAGAGGATGAGAGGAAACAGGTTGTCCATTGATGGGCTGAAGTGATGCCGCAATAGCACTCAAATGGACTCTTACTGAATTCGTTTTGAGTCCTGCACTGGAGAGATGCAGGAGATATTCCAAAAGAGAATTCAATGGGAGTGCTAGAGGGTTAAGACCCTTTTGAGCACACTAAATGGAAAATCTTTTCCATTTAAAAGCGTAAGAACGCCTAGTGGAAGGTTTCCTAGAGGCATGTAGGATATCCTTCACTTGCTGCGAAAAATTGAAGTGGTTAAGGTCTAGGCCTTCAGTAACCAAGCTCTGAGGTGAAGGGACTTGGGGTTTGGGTGCCACAAAGTCCCCTCCTCCTGAGAGAGGAGATCTGGAGCCACTCCCAAGTCCAGGGAGGGGGCTTGGGAGAGATGCAGAAGTAGAGGGTACCACACTTGGCGTGGCCAGCGTGGAGCTATGAGGATCATGGACCCTTGATCCCTTTGAAGTATGAACAGAGTCTTGGGAATCAAAGGAATGGGAGGAAAGGCATACAGGAAGCCCTGACCCCAATGCAGGACGAAGGCATCCTTGGCATGAACTCCCTGACACGGAATTCTGGAACAGAACCGGGGAAGTTTGGCATTCCACGGACTTGCAAAGAGGTCTATGTCCGGGGTTCCCCATTTCTGGAAGATTCCGAGTACCTGATCCATGTGCAGGGACCATTCGTGTGGAAGCAGAACTCGACTGAGTCTGTCTGCCCAAGAGTTTTGGATTCCTGGAAGATATACTGCCAGGAGATGGATTTGATGCTCTCTGGCGAAGGCCCATAATCTTAGAGCTTCGTTGCAAAGTGACAGAGAGCCAGTCCCTCCTTGTTTGTTTATGTAAAACATGGCTACTTGATTGTCCGTGTGAATAAGGACTGTCATGTTGCTGAGGAGGGTATGAAAAACTTTGAGAGCCAGAAAGATTGCTCGAAGTTCCAAGTGGTTGATATGAAGGGTGGTCTCCTGTGGAGACCAAGTGCCCTGAGTGGAGAGATCTTGGAGATGAGCCCCCCAACCTGTTTGGGAGGCATCTGTTGTGAGGGTTGCTTGGGGCAACAATGGTTGAAAGGGAGCCCCCAACAACAGATTTTGAGTGGATATCCACCATTGGAGAGACCAAAAGAGACGAATGGAGTTTGCTATTTGGTCTGAGAGAGCTCCTGATGCTTGAGTCCACTGGGTGGATAAAGTCCATTGAGCTGCTCTCATATGTAGGCGAGCATAAGGTACCACATGCACTGTGGAGGCCATGTGGCCTAATAGTTGTAGCATCTCTCTGGCAGTCAAGTGGCTTCTGGACTGAGTCTGAGAGGCTAAGTGCACTAGACTTTGGCAACGGGCCTGAGGTAGATAGGCCTTTGCAGTGGTGGTATCCAACCAGGCCCCTATGAACTCCAGGGATTGCGTAGGGGTGAGTTGAGACTTTGGCAGATTGATCACAAGTCCCAGATACTGCAGGATGCGTCTGGTGCGATCCAGGGAAGTCTGAGCCTCGGATTGAGATGGAGCTCGGATGAGCCAGTCGTCCAGGTATGGGAAGACAAAAATTCCCAGGGTGCGTAGAAATGCAGCTACTATTGCCATGCATTTGGTAAATACCCTTGGAGCAGAGGCTAGACCGAAGGGAAGTACTCTGTACTGGAAATGTTTTCCCTGGAACAGAAACCGTAGGAATTTTCTGTGGGATGGATGGATGAGTATATGTGTGTACGCATCCTTGAGATCTAGAGAACAAAGCCAATCCTGACTCTGTAGGTATGCAAGGAGAGTACCAAGAGAAAGCATCTTGAATTTCTCCTTGTATAGAAATGTGTTCAATTCTCTGAGATCCAGAATGGGTCTGTACCCCCCTGTTTTCTTGGGAATGAGAAAATAAGGGGAGTAAAAACCTGATCCCTGTTGAGGAAGAGGAACCTCTTCTATTGCCTTTTGGGCGAGAAGAGTGGTCACCTCCTGACTCAACAGGTCTAGGAGAGATGGGGGAGAATTGAAACTTCTCACCATGGTATGGGGAGGAAGGTTGGAGAAATGTAGTTTGTAGCCCTCTCTGATGATAGAGAGGGTCCATTGTTCTGATGTGATTTGCTCCCATCTGGGAGCAAAATGAGTTAACCTTCCTGGAATGGTGAGAGGTTCTGGTTTTAGAGCCAGAATGGTTAAGTTCTCTAGATTTAAGTCAAAAACCCTGAGGGGGTTGGGACTGTTGGGCTGTAGCAGCCCCTGCAGGTTTTGCCCTGGCCTGTTTAGGCTGCTGACGCTTAGGAGCAAAGCGAGCTGCAGAAGATTGTTGGCCAGTATTTGTGGCAAATCTGGCCTTCTTGTAGAAAGGCTTTTTGAAAGATTTTTTCTTGACAGGGGTAGAGGTAGACTTAGAAAGTCTATCTAAAGCAGCATTTTCTGCATCCATTTGAATGGCTTTGATTTGCCACTCTTTACCAAACAGATTCTCACCTGTACAGGGCAAATTTCCCAACCCATCTTGGACCCAGGGTTCTAGGTCAGAGGCCTGGAGCCAAGCAATTCTGCGAGCCACAATGGCAATACCTGAGGCTCTGCTAGCACCCTCAAAGGAGTCAAAGGCTGCTCTGTTGGAGAACTTTGAAATATCTTGGGTATGCTTTAGCAAAAGAAGGAACTCCTCCTTTCTATCCTCTGGGATAAAGGGGAGAAAATGGCGTATCTTTAATGCAATCTCCTTCAGAAACATGCCCATATAGAGGCTGTATGAGTTGATTCTGCCAATAAGCATACTTGCTTGGAAGATTTTTCTTCCAAAAGCATCCAGAGTCCTACATTCTCTTCCTGGGGGAGTAGAGTGTCTTTTAGTACTCTTTATCCTTTTCACAGCTGACTGCACCACAATGGAGTGGTGAGGGAGCTGAGTTTTTTGAAACCCAGGAGAAGGGGGGACACGATACATGGTGTCCAGATGACGAGAATGTGTAGATAGGGTGAGAGGAGTCTCCCATAAGTCCATCATGTGTTCTTGAAGAATTTCATGGATGGGCAAGGTGACTGCCTCTTTGGGAACCTTAGAGTATCCTAAAATGTCTAACTTTTTTGCTCTAGGTTCTTTTTCAGAGGATACAGAAATAGAAAGACCTTTAGCTACTTCAATGATGAAGTCTTGAAAGGATAAATCCTCTGGAGGAGACATTCTCCTCTTTGGAGAAGAGGGCTCCTCAGGTAGAGTAAGGGATACTTCAGCAGAGTCATCTGATGAATCAGAATCATCAGAAGACTCAAAGTATCGTCTGTTTGCTTCCAGGGATCGATAAGCGTATCGACCGGTATCGACATAGGGGGTACCCGGAACCGGATCGGTATCGGGAAAAACCCCGGAACAGGGAACCGGAATCGGTATCCTGGTCAATGTGGATGGCCTGGGTACCGGTATCGGTTGTGGTACCGGAACCGGAGTCGGTACCGCAGGGTGCGGTACCGAGGGCGTCGTAGCCTTAATGAAAGCGAAAATGGCCTGCTGCATGGATTGAACTGTTTGATCCATGGACACCACGACTGTCTGGATGTCAGTACCGGATGAATGAGCCGGTACCCCAGAACAGTCTAACAGGTGATCGGTCGAGGCCGTGCCATTGATGTCAACCTGTAACCCCATAGGAGGAGCTTTGGAAGCCGGAGCTTCCCGCCGGGGTTGTTTGGCTGGGGCAGGGTCCTCAGGGTCAAGCCCAGGGGTATCTCGATACTTAGAGGGAGATTTGCCCTTTGAGGACCTGCCAGAGGAATGTTTGGTTACCTGAGATCCATCAGGAGAGGAAGACCTGGAATATGTCGATGCTGGAGTATCTGTAGAAAACAGCATGTGAAACTTGGCTGCCCGGTTCTGTAAGCCACGTTTAGACATCAAAGAACAGGATGGGCAATCCGGAATGGAATGGTCAGGCCCCAAACATTTAAGACACCATTCATGGGTGTCTGTGACTGAAATAGTACCGCTGCACTTGGTGCATTTTTTAAACCCAGAGGCTTGTTTCTCCATGAGGGAGAATTTGTGAAGGCCTAAAGGCCTCACAGAACAAACACACCAAGTGAGGAAAAAAAGATTTTTTTTTTTTATTTTTTTTTTAGAAATAAAGGAAAAAAGACCGGCGGTACCGGTCTGGAATCGGGGAAGGCAGACACGCGGCCAAAGAAATAAATTAAAATAACTTCTTCAGCGGTGACAGGAACACGACCTGCTGGCTCCACGGAAAAAGAAGAACTGAGGAGAGTTGGTCAGGAAGGCGGGAAGGCAGCGCGCATGCGCAGTGGGAGGCCCCAAAAGCTTTCCTTCTGGGAAGTTGGGGAGCTTTCCCGCGCAGGCTCCGTCGGTACCGACGTACCCATATGTGAGGACTTATTCCTGCTTGTTCCTGGAGATATGCTTTCCCCTGAAAAGGAAACGTAAGAATTTCCTGTGATATGGATGGATGAGAATGTGAGTGCATGCATCCTTTAAGTCTAGCGAACAAAGCCAATCCTGGCTTTGAAGGTATGGCAGAAGAGATCCTAGAGAAATCATTTTGAACTTCTCTTGAAACAGATATTTGTTCAATTCTCTGAGGTCTAGATTGGGTCTGTGTCCTCCTGTTTTCTTTGGAATAAGAAAATAGGGGGAGTAGAACCCTGCACCCCATTGAAGAATGGGTGCTTCCTCTATTGCCCCTTGAGCAAGAAATGTGGAGACCTCGTGATCTAGCAGATTTTCTGCAGAGGTTTGTGAATTGAATTGCTTTAGAACTGTAGGAGGTGGCATGCTGTGAAAATGAAGCTTGAACCCCTCTCCTACAATGGACAAAGTCCAATCTTCTGCTGTTATCTAATGCTATCTGTTGACAAAGTGACATAACCTGCCCGGAATATTGGGGGTTTGGGGACCCCTCAGAGTAAGGGAGGCAAAGCTCTCTAGGAAGGAGTCAAAGACCTTGAGGGGGCTGAACCTGGAGAGCTGGTTGGGCTCTCGGGCCTTTTGGCTTCTTTTGCTGTCTAGTTTGTCCCTTTTGGGCAACCTGACCTGGAGTTTGACTCTGCTGGGCATAGGAAGGATAAAACTTCCTCTTTTTGCTAAAAGATGGTTTTTTATAAGGCTTCCTTTTGGCTGGAGTGGCTGTAGACTTTGACAATCTAAGGTAGAACTGTCAGCATCTAACTCGTTAGCCTTCTCCTGCCAGTTCTTGCCAAAGAGATTCTCCTGCCAGTTCTTGCCAAAGAAACAGTTGCTTAACTTGTCCTGTACCCAAGTCTGATGCCTGTAGCCAGGCAATGCGTCGTGCACCAATTGGAATAGCAGAGGTTCTGCTGATGCATTCGAAGCAGTCAAAGGCTGCACGATTAACAAACTTGTTGACATCTTGAGCATGCTTAACTAGAGCAAGAAAATCTTGTCTGTCATCTGGTAAAAATGGGCTCATAAGTTCCAAATCTCCTGTGAATTCCTTGAGGAACATTCCCATATATAGGATATATGAACTGATCCTAGCTGCAAGCATGGAAGCTTGAAAAGTTCTGCACCCAAAAGCATCCAGAGTCCAAAAATTCACGACCTGGAGAATTGGA
Source organism: Ichthyophis bannanicus (assembly GCA_033557465.1). Lineage (NCBI taxonomy): Eukaryota > Metazoa > Chordata > Amphibia > Gymnophiona > Ichthyophiidae > Ichthyophis > Ichthyophis bannanicus. The sequence goes on along the minus strand of CM066035.1, from coordinate 200,135,209 downwards.
TGCATGCCTCTTTGCACTTTTCATCCTACGCATGGCTGATTCCACTACCATTGAATGGTGTGGCAGCTGAGTTTTCTGAAATCCAGGACATGGCGGAACTCGATACATAGTATCCAGTCTCCTAGAGTGAGGAGAAGTAGTCAGGAGGTGTCTCCCACATTCTGAGCATCAAACTATGCAGAATTTCTTGGATAGGCAGAGTGGCTGCCTCCTTAGGAGCTTTAGGATATTGGAGAATTTCCAGTTCCTTTGCTCTGGGTTCTTCTTCAGGAGCTATTGTGATTGAAAGACCTTTGGCCATATCACGGATGAAATCCTGAAATGACATGTCCTCTGGAGGTGACATTCTGCATTGTGGATAAGAGGGATCTTCTAGGAGAAACCCTCTAGCGCCAGCAGAATTGTCAGAGTCTTCGGAATCAGAGGAATCGAAGTACTCCTGACCCCGTTGCTCCTGCAAAGCACTATCCCGGTACCGATCGAAGTCGGTACTGAGTTGACCCGGTACCGCTTTGACAATTCCAGCCAGAGATGGCATGGGAAGAGTTCCCACCAGGGACGGTATCGTCGGTGTCGGTACCGGTGCCCGTGGGACCACCGGTTCTGCCGCTGAAAGAGCAGCTGCGATGCTGCGCTCAATAGCGAGGAACCTCTGGTCTATCGACGCTGCCGATGCTTGGGTGTCGGTACCGGTAAGAACGGCCGGAACCCCTGAGCATGGCACAGGTAGTTCTTGCGAGGTTGAGGCCTCGAGAACATCCTGAAGCCCCATCAATGCTTTAGGAGCCGAAGCCTCCCGCCGGGGCTGTTTTGCCGGTGTGGTTCCCTCAAGGGCAATGCCAATGGCCTCTCGATGCTTAGCAGGAGAGCTACCCTTTGAGGACCGGCTTTTATGTTTAGTTACCTGAGATCAATGGGAGGAAGAGGAGGCCCTTGATGATGTTGATGCAATGGATCTGGCATCTGAAGAAAAGAGGGTACCGAGCTTTGCAGCCCTGTTCTGTCTTCCTCTTTTAGTCATCCCCATACAGGAGAGACATTCAGTTGGAGAATGTTCAGGTCCTTAACATTTCAGACACCAATCAAGGGTGTCAGTGACAGAAATGGTACCGCCACCCTTAGTACATTTTTTAAACCACTAGTTGGCTTTTCCATGTTTTAGGAATATGGGGCCTAGTGCCCAAAATGGCGCCTAGAACCAAAGAGAAAAGTTTCTGAGAAGTAACAGTCTAAAGCCTAAGTTTTGTTTTTTTTTAAAAGAAAGAAAAGAACCGGCGGTACCAGTAGGCGTCGTGTGGTAGGCAAACGCGACCACAAGAAAAGAAATTTAAAGACGGAATTTTCTGCGGTGATGGGGAATAGATCCTGTCGGCTCCGCGGAAAATGAAGAACTGAAGAGGGACAGTTGGAAAGGTGGAAAGGCAGTGCGCATGTGCAGAGGGATGCTCCCAAAAGCGTTCCTATTGGACGCTGGGGAGCGTTCCCGCGCAGGCTCCGTCGGTACCGACGATACAAATATGTGAAGACTACATTCTTGCTTGTTCCTGGAGATATGCTTAGTAGTAGTAGTATAACTAAATAGAAACAGATAACTGAAAAAATAAAATAAGATACACTGGTGCTTTAACATTTTTTTACATTTAAGGTTACAATAACAGGTAAAGAAAGCGTAGATACTCACCTGTAACAGGTGTTCTCCGGGAACAGCAGGAATCAGTCCTCACATATGGGTGACATTGGCGCCAACAGCCCGCAGGGAGCATTTCCCAAGCTTTCAAAGAAAGCCTTTGGGAATGCTTCCACAAGTGCATGGTCCTCTTCCCACTCAGGGGTGCCATCTTGCTCAGTCAATGACATAGCTAAAACGGCAGTAAGAACTAAAATAAAATAGGGAAGTCAACTCCTAGGGGAGGAGGGAGAATTGTGAGGACTGATTCCTGCTGCTCCTGGATAAAGTGTAGTTACTCACCTGTAACAGGTGTTCCCCGGGAAAAGCAGGAATAGGTCCTCACATGTGTGTGACGTTGACGCAGCCCACGCGGAGCAAATCTCCAGCTTTCAAAGAAAGCCTTTGGGAGTTAGTACCATGCATGCGTGGTCCCCTTCCTGCCCAAAGGTGCCATCTTGCTCAATCAAATGACATAGCTCAAAAGACGGCAAAGTAATAAGAGAAAACAAAAATAATTCGACTGCAACTCCAAGGGGAGGACAACGAGGGTTGTGAGGACTGATTCCTGCTGTCCCCGGAGAACACCCGGTACAGGTGAGCAACTATGCTTTTCTCTGGGAACAAGCAGCAAGTCAGTCCTCACATATGGGACTCCCCAGCAACAGGCTACTTGAACCTATAGCCCAAAAAATGCTCCCTCTTCGAGAGCCGCAAGCAGTTGCAATGAAGCCCTAACAAGGGAAGTAGCACTCTGGTAGCCTGAACACAGAGGGATCAGAGGGAAGGAGTTGCCTAGACCTCAAACAGGTTACGGAGCACAGCTTGGCCAAAGGCACTGTCCCGTCAAGACTCCCTACCCAGGCAGTAATGAGCCTCAAAGGTCTGATCAGAAGACCAGTAGGCGGCCCGGCAGATATTCGCCAAAGGAACAGAATGTAGGTGAACCACTGATGCCGCCATGGCCCTAACCCTATGAGCCGTAACACAGCCCTCCAGCAGAAGACTCGCTGCCTCATAAATCCGGGCAATACAGTCCGCCAACTAAGTGGACAACATACGCTTTGTCACTGCCTTCCCCACTTTACTGGGGTTGTAGGAAACAAAAAGCTGGGAGGCGTTGCGGTGAGTTTGCATACGCTGGATGTAGGAGGACAGGGCCCTTTTACAGTCCAGGGTATGGAGGACCATCTCTGCCCGACTGGCATGCGGCCTAGGAAAGAAGGTAGGAAGAACCACCTCTAGGTTTAGGTGAAATGAAAAGACCATCTTCGGAAGGAATTTGGGATGTGTGCTAAGCACCACCCTTTTCTTGTAGAACCTGGTATAAGGCCTCTCCACTACGAAAGCCTGCAGCTCACTGACTCTCCGGGCAGAAGTGAGCGCAACCAAGAATACCACTTTCCAGGAGAGATACCGGAGGTGGCACATTGTCAACGGCTCAAAAGGCGGCCGGGTAAGCTGCCCTAAAATGACATTAAGGTCCCATTTGGTCGCTGGAGAACGGACCGGGGATTGCAACAAAAGCAGGCCCTTTAGAAACCGGGATACCATTGGGTAAGCTGAGAGAGGCTTCTCATCCGACGGAATTGGACTTAAGGCCCAACTCGGAAAAGTGGAGAAGGTACCTCAATACCACTACCACTGGGCAAGAAAAGGGGTCCATCTTTTGCCCAGCACACCAGACAGCAAATCTGCGCCACTTAAAGGTCTACGTCTGTCTAGTAGATGGCCTACGTGAAGCCAGCAAGACCTCCTCCACCTCCTGCGTTAGGAGGAGTGGGGCGAGAGTCACCCTCTCAGCAGCCACACCATCAGCGAAAAGGAGCTGAGGTTGGGATGCAAGAGAGAGCCCCTCTCCTGGGAGAGGAGACGTGGTGACGACCCCAGGGGAATGGGGGTCTTCCACCGCTAGCTGCAGGAGAAGCGGGAACCACGGTTGCCGGGGCCACCGTGAGGCTATGAGAACAGCTCTGTCTCAAAAGATCTTCAACAGAGTCTATGTAATCAGAGGTGTTGGGGGAAAAGCATACAGCAGACCTCCCAACTATGAGATTAGAAAGGCATCAGCGGCCAGCCTGGATGGATGTGACTGCTGGTGATTGTCTGGACTCGCGAATAAGTAGTCCACCAACAAAAGCACAAAACCACGTCAATTGAAGAAACCCAGTCTAGAAACATGGTAAGGAAAGACAAAGCTTTTTTATTGTACCAATAACCTGAGAAATTCCACATAAAAAAAACGACACAGGCCGTGTTTCATTTAACCTTCTTCAGGGGTAGCAGGGCATACTAGGGTCATAAATATATGAACAAAAATTATTAAAAATTATAATACAACCAAGAATAAATATAAAACATAATAAACAATGCAATTAAAAAAGAATTAAAAACAGGTGCGTGTAAAAACATGAACAAATGACTAAAAATACGTAGATAGCCTTATATAATCATACAATCATATAAAAAACTAATAAATAAGATAAAACAAAGATCACAGTAGTGAAACCATAATTGAAATACTAAAACCATAGATCAGGCATGTCCAACTTCCAACAGGTTGTGATCTACTTTTTCTGGCCAAAATTGCCGGTGATCTACCACCATGAAAATTAAGTTTCAAATTAAATTTTAACCCAATAAAGATGGAGGACTCCCCTCCCCATTTTTAATGAACCTTCTGTCATTTACTAGGATGTGATCAGCTGTTAAGCAAATTAAGCAAAAACAAAACAGAGAGACGAAGATCCAGTAAGAACTGCAAGGGGAAATGGAAAGTACATTTTTTCTTAAAGTTTATTGAGTAAGAACTAACTTTTATTGAGTAATTTGTGTTAAATTTACGTTGAGTATTGATCCAGGCTGATCGTGCACAATCTTTAATATTTCACTCTTGCTCATCAGTGATACATCTGAGCCTGCATTTCATCCACCAGCTTTGTGAAGTTGGGTGAATACTGCATGAGGGCCAGTTTCAGGGAATCCTGGTGATGTTCATCTCTCTTGTTGGAACGTTGTGTACTCAGTCATTTTCAGATGGGAAAACGCAGATTCACACAAATAAGTTGAACCGAAACAGGAGTGTACAGCTTCACTGCATCTTCTCAAGTTGGGAAATTTGTCTCTAAGCACTAGCTTCCAAAACGATTCTTGCTCAGCACGGGTCTCGAGAAAAATGTCATTTTTAAGGGTTAATATTTTGTTTTCAAGAGATGGCTTGTTCAATGAGTAATTTTTACTGATAGCAGCTGCAGTTTCTTTAATGTCCACATCTACTTTGAATGGATATGACAAGTACTCCACAACTGTTCCAATATTTTGGAAGTCGCAGAATCTATTTTCAAATTCTTGGATAACAGAACAGATTTCTGTCACATACTTCTCGTTCTGAAAAACAAGATTTGGATATTGTCCCGGATGGTCCTGCGTATTAGGAAAATGATCAAAAGTGTTGTTTGCAAGGTCAGTCATCATTAGCTCAAATTTGCTCTTGTAGGATGAAACTGTACTCATCTCGCCAATGCATTTGTTTTTAACTTGTAGTTCAAGGTTCATATCACTTAGTTCGCCTGTAAAGTCAGCGAGAAATGCCAGATCACATAACCACTCCTCATCTCCCAACTCTGCTTGGTCATCTTCCCTCTCCTTCAAAAAACCTATTTCATTTAGCAAATCACAAAACCTTTGCAGAAATGTGTGCCTACTTAGCCACCTTACATCTGTGTGCAAAATGATTTCCGCTGCCCCTTCATCAAGAGTAAGATTGAAAAGCCATCTTTGAAGTGATCTTCCATGAACTGAATTTACAATTTTAAAAGTGATGTCCATGACAGTCTTTGTATTGAGTCTCTTGCTTGCCAAAACCTGCTGGAGAATGATGCAGTGGTAAGAAAGGAAATATGGGAAGTCGTCATGCTGTCTACAGAGGGCTATGAAACTGTTAACCTCACCTGTCATTGCTCTTGCTCCATCAGTAGTGATGGAAACAAGTCTATGCAATGGAAGATTACACTCTGTCACAAAAGAATGGAAAGAACTGAATATTTCCTGACCGGTAGTTCTCCCTTTTAAAGAAATCATTCCAAGTAGATCTTCTTTAACACTGAAGTCTTCAAAAACCATCCGGATAAAGACTAGTAACTAGGCTGTGTCTTATGTCTGTAGATTCATCCAGTTGGAGTGAGAAAGCAACACAATTTGAAACATCCTCCAACAATTGTTCAGTTGTGTCTCCACACATCTTTTCTATTCGCCACACGACTGTGTTTCTTGACAATTGTAGATCTTGAATAGCAGCTATGATCTTTCTTATTTTTAAATCCTTCAAAAAGATTGTCAGCTGCTTCAAGAAAACAATCTTTTACAAATTCCCCTTCAGTGAAAGGTTTGCATTTCTTTGCGATCAGGTTGCTGACCTTGAAGGATGCTATGGTTGCATTGACCGAATGTGACCTTGGCTTCGCCATCAACTGTTGCTGAGTAGCCAGTTTAGATTTAAGTTCTTTGAGCTTCAGTTTACGAATTTATTTATTTATTTAGACAGATTTGTATGCCACCTTATCCTTCAATCAAGGTGGTCACATCACGTCACATCACAATTGGAGGGTAACATTTAACATTTAATATGAGGGTATTTAATAACGTATTATATTGTGTGTGTAGATAGGATGAGTGTGTGCCTATTTCACTTTTGGGTGGAAAATCAGCATCAAACTTATTGCTATGCAGAGCCTTATAATGACGTTTCAGATTACCCTTTTTGGGCAAGGATACTGGGGCGTTACAAATTAGACAACACTTGTCTTTCGCCATGAGGAAGTAGTAGCCCATTTCCCATTCATCATGAAAAGTGGTAGGTTTTGCTCTTCTTTGGAACACTCATCTTCATTATACTGGGGTGGCTGAATGTAAGAAGGCCAAATCTGATAAGTTAATATAAAGATTGGCTGAATCTGGTCCAAAACTGTCACTGTCCCAAAGTATTAAAGATCAACAGGACCGAAGACCTCTGGATGATGTGCAATACAAGGACTTGAGATGCCAAAACCACATATGCAGTTCTAAAAGTAAAAATAAGAATTCATCATACTGGCACCAATAACCAAATACCACCGAACAATCATCAAAAAAACTCTCAAACATCTGTCCAGCAAACCAGATAAAAACAAATACCACCAAACAAGTTCAAATGCCACCACACGCAATTTAATAAATTCTGCACACAGTGTAGAATAATGCAAAGGCAAGGCAAAATAAAATTGCAGAGGCAAGCAAAAGTCACAGTGGTTTGAAACAAAACGAAGGCAACGCATAGGCAAGTTAGAACAAAATTGGAAAAGCCCACCAAAATCACCAAATTCTTGACACTTTGTTGTGTCTGCCCGAAAACGTTTAATGAAAGCGAACTATAAAGCGAACGACCAGCACACGATACAACTAATACGCTAAGTGTATTCAGGTAAAGCCCGGGCGAATGGATATCACCCGGTATATAACACACATCTAAGGGGTGTTGGGGCAGGAATGGGTGATTGAGCGGCAGAAGACCAGGTATTACACCAGGCCTGTGGTGTCTCGTCGCGGGGCACGGACGGCAGCCCCCTTGGGTACCCACAAACTATTGCCACGAAAACAACAAGTGCCCCTAATACACCCGCAGGCAAGATTACTGCAGGCAGGGAAAAAAAGACAGGCAGAGGATCAGCAGCGGCAGCAAGCCCTCAGCAGACGCCCTGCCGGCATGAGCTCTCCCTAGCGACGGGGCGAGTTGCTGGAGAGATGGAGCCAAGTGGGGCTGGCGATCTACCTCTGACCCCTCCGCGATCTACAGGTAGATCGCAATCTGTTGGACATGTCTGCCACATATAATCATGCAAATATGGATAAAAAACAAATTGACAAATAGATATCACAAACAGCATAAATAAGACAGCAAAAACATTGATAAAACACTGATAAAAAACATTGATGTCTCAAAATTGACATAAGTATAAAAACTCGGTAATAAAACAGTAATAATGAAAACATTACTAAAAATACTACAATATAAAAATATCTGTATAAGGGTGTAACATTAACTAGGAATTGAGTGAATGTTTAGGTACCTCAGTAAAGCAGAGTTACTCACCTGTAACAGGTGATCTCCGGGAAGAACAGGAATTAAGTCTTCAAATATGGGTATCGTCAGTACTGACGGAGCCTGCACAGGAATGCTCCCCAGCGTCCAATAGGAAAGATTTTGGGAGCATTCCACAGCGCCTGTGCGCTGCCTTCCCGCCTTTCCAACTCTCCCTCTTCAGTTGAGGTTATAGCTGAGACCAAAGGAGAGAAGTAGACAAAGAGATAGATAGATAAAGACAATGCCCAGGGGAGGTGGGTGGGCTGTGAAGACTTAATTCCTGCTGTTTACGTATTTCACCTATTACAGATGAGTAACTACGCTATCTCCAGGAACAAGCAGGAATGTAGTCTTCACATATGGGGACTCCCCAGCTGAGAGATGCCAGGGGGATGGCTCCAGCAAGCTGCGAACCCAAGGTGAGATGGGTCATGCTTCCTCCCGTGGATCTCTGGCATCGAAACCCAGGACGGCGGGTAGGAGTTGTACTAAGTCTGAAAGAGATGCTGGAGCACAGCCTGGCCAAACAAGGCATCCCAACGGGAATCCTTGTCTAAGCAATAGTGGGCTGTAAAGGTGTGTACCGAAGCCCTAGTGGCTGCTCTACAGATGTCGTCAATGGACAAAGAACAAAGATTAGCCATTGAGGCTCCCATTGCTCTCACATTGTGAGCTGTAACATGGCCTTCGAGAGAAAGTCCCTTACTCTCATATGCAAAGGATATGCAATTTGCAATCCACCTAGAGAGTTCTTTTGGATAATGTTAATCCCAAATGACTAGAATCAAAAGCAACAAAAAGCTGAGAGGATTCTCTATGTTGCTTATTTCTTTGAAGGTAAAAAGGCAAGGCTCGTTTACAATGTAAAGTATGAAGGTTTCTTTCTGCATTAGAGGCATGAGGCCTAGGGAAGGCTACAGGAAGGTAAACCGCTTGGTTTAAATGAAAAGGCAAAACCACCTTTGGCATAAAGTGAGGATGAGTCCTAAGAACTACCTTATCATGGTGAAATCTTGTATAAGGAGGATCCGCCACTAAGGCCTGTAACTCATAGATGCATCTTGCAGAAGTGAGGGCAACTAGGAAGATGGCTTTTCATGAAAGAAAGGGCTCAAAGGGCGGTTTCATGAGCTGCCCGAGAACAAGATTCAGATCCCGTGCCACCGGCGGTGGCTTAATGTTTTTCCCGGCAATGTTCCTGTATGGGAAAGTGATAAACGTTACCTATTTTTTATGTACGTGATTTTCAAATACAAATATTCTTTGCAGAATGTGAACAAGTGGTGACGTCATATTTAACAGCGGTGCAAACATTAAATGGTCTCAGTTGCACAATTTTAATTTCACTTAAATTTTCACATTTTTTACAATTTGAGGGTAAGTCAAATTTAGCAGTTATAATTTTGAGATACTTGGTTGTTTTACATTTTGATGCTGATCATTGTGTACGAGGCATGCCTGGTCGTGTTGCACAGGTGCACTCACATTTTATTTGATATGTGATGGGGGGTAAATTTTATGTATATGTCTCATGTTCCTATATAGGAACACTGCCAGGATTAACCAAAAGTCGACTAACAATTGCCAATGTGCATCGTTTTCAGATAATTCCTTCAGTTTTGATAAACAATGGATACAAGAAGCTTCTATGGCACCAGACGTAGCAAAATTCATCGGGCAGTTACAGTCCAAGACGCTATGTCAACTGTGGAACGTTTAACTCATCCGACAACCATCACTGTGTTGCCATCTGCAGGTGATTCTGCAGCTGACAGTGATGTCGAAGATGTTCCTGACAATTTGAACAATGATGATCCCTTTGAAATTGCTGGCGAACTGGAAGTGAAAGCAGAAGAGACAGACAAAGATGAGAGTGTTAGTAGTGAAGATGAAAGCAGCCCTCCAGCAAAAAGTGTAAGAATTTGAAGCAGAAACAGGCAATTCAGTGGAAAAAGTCAACAAAGTTCACTAAGGTAATTTCATCGCTGGTGCCAAGTCATTTACCTGACAGTTTTCCTGTTCTGTTGTCGCTTTCTCAGTTTTCCAGTCAGTCAGTTTCAAGACACAGTGGATGAAATTTGTCGCTTTCTGGGAATCCTGCTGTTGTCTGGCTATTACGTCCTACCAAAGGAGTCAGACTACTGGAGCAGTCAGCAAGATCTAGGCGTGCCTATTGTCCATGAGGCCATGAGCAGCAAGAGGTATCAGACCATCAAAAAATACTTTCACTTGGCTAACAATGCTGAACTCAAAGCAGGCGACAAGACGGCTAAGATTGCTCCACTTATTACTGCCGCCAACGCGAATTTGGTGCACTTTGGGTTTTTCCACCATGAATTGAGTATTGACAAGTCTATGACTCCCGTACTTTGGCCGCCACAGCATGAAAATGTTTATAAGAGGAAAACCAATTAGATTTGGTTTTAAGTGGTGGGGTATGTGTGGCATCGATGGCTACCCTTACAACATTAAGCTGTACACCGGACGAGAAAGTTCTACGCATTTGATGGAACCTCTGGGCTCCAGGGTCATAAACCATATGGTTGATGTTATTGAAAAGCATTCAGATGTAATTCATCACCACCTGTTCTTCGATAATTTTTTTACAAGTTACGCACTGATCAAGTTACTCACAGAGAGAAATGTTGCAGCTACAGGAACCATTCGGGAACTGAGAACTGGCGGAGCACATAAAGAACTTCGAAGTACAAAGGACATGAAGAAGAGTGGCCGAGGAGACTATGATTACCGATGTGATGGGTCAGTCTATGTAGCAAAGTGGCATGACAATTCTGTTGTCTGCATTGCAGCAACAATCTCATACATGACCCCCTTCAAACCGCACGTCGCTGAGTGCTGTGTCTCAACCCTTTGTAGCAAAGCGCTATAATGAAGGAATGGGTGGAGTGGATCTCATGGACAGGCTCTTAGCAAGCTACAGGCCATCTGTGCGTGGAAAGAAATGGTGGTGGCCACTATTCACAAACATCCTCAATGTATCTGTCATGGCTGCTTGGAAAATACACTGTCACCTTCATGGAAGTGACATGGATCATCTGACATTCAGACGTGACATCACCTTGTGTCTCTTGAAGGGCACTGCCATTCAGGAACATTCAATCAGATCAAATCACGTAGCCAACTTGCCAAAAGATGTCCGGCAGGCACAGGAGTAACTTCATGAACGCATCAGCTGCACGCAGAGACGCTGTCGCATGTGTTCGAAGAACACTACCGTCATGTGCAGGGTCTGCAAGGTCCGGCTTCACTCCGATAAGGGCAAAACTTGCTTTGTGGACTACCACAAGTGACAGACATGCATTAGTCACTAGTATCTGCTTGATTTACTTGTTATTTTTGTGCTCTAGTAGGATGTTCTCTTGCATGGGTTGAACTTACAATTTCTTGGCAATGTTCCTGTATAGGAACATAGATAAAAAACTACAAAGACAAATTCTGAATCTATTGACACTATACTTACATCCTGCAGTCATTACATGTAGTAAGAAAAAGAACGCTGTTAAGAAATTAATAGCTTTTTTGTGGTAGTGCCGGGAAAAAGGTTAATGGGAGGTTTTGTTAAGAGTAAACCTCTCAAATCTCGCTATGAGTGGATGAGAGGAAATAGGTTGTCGATCCAGAGGTTCACGAAAAGCAGCAATGGCACTAAGATGGACCCTTACTGAATTGGTTTTAAGACAAGAATCTGATAAATGGAGAGGATACTCCAGAAGCGACTCCATAGGCACTGAATGGGGATTAAGTCCCCTATGAGAATACCATACAGAGGACCTCTTCCACTTAAAAGCGTAGGATCGCCTTATGGAAGGCTTTCTGGAAGCCACAAGGATATCCTTTACCTGTTCAGAAAGGTTGATATCCGGGAATCCTAGGCTTTCAAATAACCAGGCCTTGAGGTTCAGGGACTGGGGATTCAGGTGCAATAGGGTCCCGTTCTCTTGGGAAAGAAGATCTGGAGCATATCCCAACTCCAGAGGTGTGGCTTGAGAGAGACGCAGAAGCAGAGGATACCACGTTTGTCGTGGCCAACGTGGAGCTATGAGTATCATATGAACTCTGTATCTCTGAAGCTTGAACAAACCTGTGGGAAGGCATAGAGGAAGTCCTGACCCAGTGGAGGAGGAAAGTATCTCTTGCCTGACAGTTTTGAGCCGGAATTCTGGAACAGAATCGGGGAAGTTTGGCATTCTGTGGACTTGCAAAGAGGTCTATATCTGGCCTTCCCTAGATTCGAAACACTCGAGCAAGCTGGTCTGAGTGAAGAGACCATTCGTGTGGCAGCAGTATTCGACTGAGTTTGTCTGCCCAAAGATTTTGAATGCCCGGAAGATATACCATTAGAAGGTGGATTTGAAGCTCTCTGGTGAGGGCCCACAGTCGCAAAGCTTCATTGCGTAACGACAGAGAGCCGGCTCCGGCCTGCTTGTTCAAATAGAACATGGCTACTTGATAGTCGGTCTGGATCAGAACTGACTTGTAGCTGAGATGGGCCTGAAATACATCAAATAGCAAGGAAAATGGCTCTGAGCTCTAGGAGGTTTATGTGAAGACAAGCCTCCTGTGAGGTTCAGAGACCCTGACTTGAGAGATCGTGCAAGTGAGCCCCCCAACCCAACTTGGACGCATCTGTTAGGGTGGTTTAGCATAGAGGCTGCTGGAAAGGAGAGCCCATTGGAAGGTTTTCCAGTGACTGCCACCATTGCAGGGACAATATGAGACTTGTGGAGTTTCTGATTTTGTCCATTAGCCGACCCAAGACCTGTGTCCAATGAGAGGATAGGGTTCACTGGGCTGCTCGCATATGAAGGCGAGCATAGGGAACCACATGGACAGTGGATGCCATATGCCCCAGAAACGGAAGTATCTCCCGAGCAGTCACGAAAGCTTTCATAGCTGCTTGGGAGGCCAGCTGTACTATACTAAGACAACATGGCTGTGGCAGGAAAGCCCTTGACTGCCTTGTGTCTAGACAAGCCCCTATGAATTCTAGAGACTGATAAGGGGTGAGATGAGATTTTGGGAAGTTTATGACCAGTCCCAAGTACCGAAGGATTTGCATAGTGTGAGAAAGAGCGAAGCTGGCTTCTGGAGATGTTGATGCTCGGATGAGCCAGTCGTCTAAGTAGGGGAAGACGAATATTCCTAGAGTTCTCAGGAATGCTGCTACTACTGCCATGCATTTTGTGAAGCCTCTTGGGGCAGAAGCCAGACCGAAGGGAAGAACCCTGTATTGGAAGTGTCTTCCCTGGAAAAGGAATCAAAGGAATTTCCTGTGATCTGCATGGATGAGAATATGCATATATCCATCTTTTAGATCTAGAGAACATAGCCAGTCCGGACTCTGAAGATATGGCAGAAGTGTTCCGAGGGAGATCTTGAATTTTTCCCGGAAGAGATACCTGTTTAATTCTCTGAGGTACAGTATAGGCCTGCGTCTCCCTGTTTTCTTTGGAATGAGAAAGTAGGGGGAGTAGAACCCTGTACCGTTGGGATATGGGTACCTCTTCTATTGCTTCCTGAGCAAGAAGTGATGCGACCTCCTGACCCAAGAGATTGGTGACAGGGACATGAGAATTGAACTGTCTTATGATTGTAGGAGGGGGCATGCTGTGAAAATGAAGCCTGTACCCCTCTCGTAGAATGGACAGGGTCCAGTTTTCTGATGCTATTTGTTGCCATCTTCTGGCAAAATGGCATAACCTGCCCGGGATAGAAAGGGGTTCTAGACCTTTCAGGGGCAGAAAGACTAAGTTCTCTAGGAAGGAGTCAAAGCCCCTGAGGAGGCTGAGTCTGCTGAGCCAGTTGAGCTCTTGGAGCTTGTGGCTTCCTCTGCTGTCTGGTCTGTTGATGCCCCTTTTGGAGAGCATGAACTGGACAGTGGCCCTGATGGGTGTAAGATGGTTAAAATCTCTTTCTTGTTGAAAAAGGGTTTCTTGACTGACATTTTCTTTGCTGGGTTGGCTGTAGACTTTGATAGTCTGTTCAAGGTAGTATTTTCAGATTCAATCTGATTGGCCTTGTCTTGCCAATCCTTGCCAAAGAGATTTTCTCCTGTGCAAGGAATGTTTACCAGTTTATCTTCCACCCATTGTTCTAAGTCTGATAACTGAAGCCAGGCAATATGACATGCACCGATGGAAAAAGCAGAAGTTCTGCTAATGCATGCAAAGCAATCAAAGGTTGCACAGTTCACAAACTTAGAGACATTCTGGACATGTTTGACCAGAGTAAGGAATTCCCCCTTTTTTTTCCTCAGGGAGAAGAGGGCTCATGAGCTCCAAGTCTCCTGCAACCTCCTTGAGGAACATTCCCATATAGAGAATGTAGGAGCAGATCCTGGCTGCCAACATGGAGGATTGGAAGCATCGACGCCCAAAGGCATTGAGTGTCCTCAATTCACGGCCTGGAGGATTGGAAGAATGCGTTTTAGCACTCTTAATCCTACGCATCGCCGATTCCACTACCATTGAATGGTGTGGTAACTGAGTCTTTTGAAAACTAGGACAGCTTGGAACTCGGTATATGGTATCGAGTCATCGAGAGTGTGAATACACCGTTAAATGAGTTTCCCCACATTCTTAGCATAAGATCATGCAAGATTCTGTGAATGGGCAGGGTAGCTGCCTCCTTAGGAGCTTTAGAGTATTGAACAATTTCTAATTCTTCTGCTCTGGGTTTCTTCTCTGGAGTCAAAGTGATTGCAAGACCTCGAGCTAAATCACGTATGAAGTCCTGGAAGGACATGTCTTCTGGAGAAGACATTCTGCGTTGTGGAGGAGATGATGGATCCTCAGGAAGGATTGCTCTGGTACCGGCAGAGTCATCAGGGTCTTCGGAATTGGAGGATTTGAAGTGCCTCTGCGCTGGGTGTTCATGCAACGCAAGGTACCAGTACCGCTGAAAGTCGGTATCGGGGTGACTCGGTACAGGCCTTTCGATACCCAAGATAGACTCAAGGCTCGGCATGGGGGGGAAGCATACCAGCCGATGTGTTCGGTACCGGTACCTATGTCAGTACCGATACCTGTGGAACCGTCTGTAGCTGTCTTAGCGGTACCGAAGCTGCTAGGAGGGCCGCTAGACTGCGTTCGATAGCGAGGATTCTCTGATCCATCGCTCCTGCCGATGCCTGTGTGTCGGTACCAGTGGAAATAGCTACGACCCCAGAACATGGCACCAGTAGTTCTGCAGAGGTGGAAGCCTCTGGAACATTCTGGAGCCCCGTTAATGCTTTGGAGACCGAGGCCTCCCGCCGGGGCTGTTTTGCCGGTGAACTTTCCTCGAGGGCAATGCCAATGGCATCTCGATACCTGGAAGGATATCTACCCTTTGAGGACCGGCCAGTCTTAGAAGACTTAGGTTTAGTTACCGGAGATCCATGGGAGAAAGATGAAGCCCTGGAAGACGTTGATGCAACTGACATTGTATCTGCGGCAAAAAGGGTACCGGGTTTTGCAGCTTTATTCTGCAGGCCTCTCTTGGTCATCTTTCTGCAGGAGAGACACTCCGATGGAGAATGGTCAGGACCTAAACACTTAAGACACCAGTCATGGGTGTCGGTGACGGATATGGTACCGCCACACTTAGAACATTTCTTGAAACCACTAGCTGGTTTCTCTATGTTTGAATTAAAGTGGGCCTAGTGCCCAAAATGGCACCTAGCACCGAGATGGGAAAGGCCCCCTGAAAGAAAAAATCTTTTAGAAAGCTAGTTTTTTGATTTTGAAAAAGAAGAAAAGAGAACCGGCGGTACTGGTAGGCGTCGAATGAAGGCAGACGTGACCACAAAACACAAAAGAATAAGAATACATTTTCTGCGGTGACAGGGTATGCGTCCTGTCGGCTCCGCGGAAAACGAAAAACTGAAGAGGGAGAGTTGGAAAGGCGGGAAGGCAGCATGCAGGCGCTGTGGGATACTCCAAAAGCTTTCCTATTGGATGCTAGGGAGCGTTCCCGCGCAGGCTCCGTCGGTACCGACGATACCCATATGTGAAGACTACATTCCTGCTTGTTCCTGGAGATCTAGGCAATCCCAAATATGATGTTCTTGTGCTGAAGAGGAAGAAAAGATAGGATAACCAAACTAAGAAGCAAACAGGAGTGAGCCAACGAAAGACTGAATCTAAGGAGAACACTGGACACTAAAGTATAATCCATGTCTTTTTTATTTTAACTTTAAAACCATAAAAACATTATAAATAAAGTTAATAAATATAAAAAAGATTTTGAAAAAATGGAGGATTCAAAGTATGCAACAAAAATATTAAAATTGTTAAAAATCTTTTTGAACTATAGAAAACAATGTTCTTATTCTGATATAAAAAAATAATACAAACAATTAATACAAAACATTTTAAATTTTGTACCATAATTTGATCCAAAAGTATACTCTTAAAACTATATATGAAATAAATAATTAAAACCTATACTATAACCTGTCCACATTATCATAAAAATGCTTTTTGAATGAATTTTCAGGCAGCTACGTGCTTGAACTGAAAGGAACTGATTTTTTCTATAGCTATTCCGTCCAATCACGATACCATCTACTTCTACTAGTTATGCCGTTTTTTTAAAAATGAGGAGAATATCTCCGTATACGAGATTGCGGTGTGCTGACAAATTTTTTGTAAAGCTAAATTTCTCAACCGTGGAAGAATCCCCGAGAATAAGAGTTGGGGAAGAGGAATCCAGAAAGAAGGAAAGCCACAAGTCAAAGTCAGTGAGAAAGGTAGAAGTAGACTTGTCAGGAGGTCGATAAATAACAGCTACCCGGAGAGGTAGTGGAATGAAAAGGCAGATGGAGTGGACTTCAAAAGAGGGAAGGAGAAATTAGGCCTTACCTGCTAATTGTCTTTCCTTGAATTCTCTCCGGGCCAGTCCAGGTACAGTTGGGTAGTCAATCCCTTCTAGCAGCTGAGGACTGAATGCTGAAAAGTTTTGCTGGCAGATTCAATAGCTCCCTCTGGTGTCAGAAAGTCAGTTAACTATTGTCAAAGCAGAGTAGGAAGAGAATTCACCGGCCGCTAACTAAGAAAATAAAAAATATCTAAAAATATCTAAAAATGGAACCAAACCAACGGGCAACTCAGAATGACGTAGAACCAAAGCGCACCCTCTCATCAACCGTAGCAGGGCAGCTCCGGAATTCCAAAAACGAAGAGTACCCCCCCTCCGGGAGCGTGAACACATCAATATCCTCTTCCAAGCGCGAACAGGGCACAGTAGCACCGACATGCGCCCAAAAACCGAACAAAAAACCTGAACGCCCTAAGAAACTCCTTGCGAACCAGCGCTCACAGAACACTGAGGTGGGACCTGGACTGGCCCGGAGAGAACTCAAGGAAAGACAATTAGCAGGTAAGGCCTAATTTCTCCTTCCTCATCGTCTCTCCGGGCCAGTCCAGGTACAGTTGGGCAGTACCAAAGCAGTACCTAAACTGGGGAGGGTCCTGCGAGCCCCGCCAAAATGGCTGAAGCACCAACCGCAGCATCCTCCCGGGCTTGCACATCCAACCGATAGTGCTTCGTGAAAGTATTTAGCGAAGACCAGGCCGCCGCTCTAGAGATATCCGCTGGCGGAGTCAAAGTCATCTCCGCCCAAGAAGTCACTTGAGCTCTAGTCGAATGAGCCCTAAGCTCCCGCGGAGGTGAACAGCCTTGAGCCTCATAAGCTGTAGCTATCGCTCGTTTAACCCATCGGGCGATAGAAGCCTTGGTCGCCGCCAAACCTTTACGCGGACCCCCAAATAACACAAACAACCGATCCGATCTTCTAAACGGCTTTGTAAGACGAAGGTACTTTCGAAGAACACGCCCCATATCCAACTTTTGAAACGTCCGATCCCGCCTTTCGTCGGAGGACGGAAACATAGGAAGCGAAACAACCTGATTAAGATGGAAGCCGGAAACCACTTTCGGCAGAAAAGAGGGAACAGGCCGTAGAACGACTTTTTCCTTTGAAAAACGCAGATACAGCTCTCTACAGGAAAGCGCCTGCAACTCCGAGACTCTCCTAGCCGAGCAGAGAGCCACCAGGAAGGCCGTTTTCCAAGTAAACTCTCTTATACAACCGGACGGCTGCGATTCAAAAGGCGGACCGGTGAGGGCTTCAAGCACCAAGTTAAAATCCCAAGGCGGAACCACCCGCCGAAGAGGCGGGCGAATATTTTTTGCCGCTCGAAGGAAGCGCTGCACATCTGGATGCGACGCAAGAGACCAGCCCTGCACCCGACCCCGGAAGCACGCCAAGGCCGCCAAGTGTACCTTAAGGGTGTTAAGAGCCAAACCCTTATCTAGACCCTCTTGAAGAAACGCTAAGAGGTCTGGTAAGCCCGCGGAACGGGGGGCGATTTTCCGGTCCCGAGCCCACGCTTCAAAAACACGCCAAACTCTAATGTAGGATAAGGTCGTCGAACGACGCCGGGACCGCAACATCGTAGAGATCACTGATTCCGAGTACCCCCTACGCCGCAACCGGTCCTGCTCAAGAGCCAAGCCGTAAGCAAGAATCGATCCACCTGAGGCATAAGGATTGGACCCTGACTCAAGAGATTGATTCGAGAGGGTAACCGCCAAGGAGAAGCTACTAGCATCCGCACTAGATCCGCATACCAATGTCGCCTTTCCAGCTACATGAGCCGCGGAAATGGCCAACAGATGCAATTCCGCCCACTGCAGAAGGACCCCGCTCTCGAGAAGCAATGGAACACTGCCGGTGCCGCCCTGTTTGTTGATGTAGGACACAGTGACCAGATTGTCGGAAAACACCCGAACTGCCCAGTGTGAGATTAGCGCCGAGAAGTGAAGAAGAGCCAAATGAACCGCTCTCAGCTCCAGACGATTGATAGACCATCCGCTCTCTGCCAACGACCACGTTCCCTGCGCTACCTGAGACAGACAATGGGCCCCCCAGCCGGACAGACTGGCGTCCGTCGTGACCAGAATCCACTCCGGATCCTGTAGTGGCACACCCGCATAAAGATGTGCCGGAAGCCGCCACCATTGTAGACCGAGGCGAACTTTCTCCGCACAAGGAAGGCTTTGAGAGAGTGGATGCAGCTGTGGAGACCAATTGGAGAGTAAGGCGTGCTGCAGAGGACGCATGTGCGCCCTGGCCCACGGTACGAGATCCAAGGCGGCAGCCATCGACCCCAACAGATGCAGATACCGCCACGCTGATGGCGCCCGGAGCTGCAGGAAAGCATCCACTTGGGCTATCAACTTCTGCCCCCTTTCCATCGGCAGAAGAACCAAACCCTCCTTTGTGTCGAAAACCGCTCCGAGGTAAACCAGCCGTTGCGTTGGAAGTAAGTGACTTTGTCCAGTTGATGACCCAACCGAGGTGTTCCAGGAACTGCACCACCCGAGCCGTTGCCGCGACAGACTACTCCCGAGAACCTGCACGAATTAGCCAATCGTCCAGATATGGATGGACCTGGATGCCCTCTTTGCGAAGCGCTGCCGCCACCACTACCATAACCTTGGTAAAGGTGCGGGGAGCCGTCGCAAGACCAAACGGCAAGGCCCAAAACTGAAAATGTCCCATGGGGACTGCAAAGCGCAGAAAGCGCAGATGTTCCAGGTGAATGAGAATATGTAGGTAGGCCTCCGTAAGATCTATGGAAGAGAGCCACTCTCCCGGTCTCACTGCTCGAACAACAGACCGGAGGGTCTCCATGCGAAAATGGGGCACCCGCAAGCAACGATTGACGTGTTTGAGATCGAGGATCGGGCGAAACGATCCCTCCTTCTTGGGCACTACAAAGTAAATCGAGTATCAACCGACACCGCACTGGTCGGGGGGAACGGGAACCACTGCCCGCAGATGCAACAAGTGCTGCAGGGTGTCCGCAGTGAGAGAACACAAAGGCATCCACCACCGGCGCCGCGAACTCCAGAGCATAGCCGTCGCGGATGATCTCCAGAACCCAGAGATTGGAGATTATGGCGGCCCAGGCGGAGAGAAATTCCTGCAAACGTCCTCCTACCGGAATCTCCACCTGAACCAGCCCCCCTTCATTGCGGCTTCTTAGAGGGCTGTTGCTGAGAACTGAAGAATCCTCTGCTAAACCCCCGGGCGCCCCGAAAGGACTGACCCTTGGAAGGACAACGACCCCTCTGATAAGGCACAAACTGAGAACCACGAAATCGACGAACCTCTCTATTGTGCCCCTTCTGCATAGTATTTGCTTTAGCCCCTCTAGGCCTATCCTCTGGAAGACGACCGCCTTTGGAGTCACCCAAATCTTTCACGATCTTCTCCAAAGCTTCTCCAAACAGCAGCTTGCCCTTATACGGAAGCTTACTGAGACGGGATTTAGAGGAAGTATCTGCCAACCAGTTACGCAACCAAAGAAAACGCCGAGCCACTATAACAGAGGCCATGGCTTTAACAGAAATCCTGATCAAATCATAAAATGCATCCGCAAGATACGCCGCCGCCGATTCCAGCTTAGCGCCTTCCGGAGAAGCATCCTCCTGCTTCAGGGCGGGCTGCTCACCCTGACTCCAGCGAACAGCGGCCCGGGACACAAACGCCCCACAAACCGACGCCTGTAAGGCTAAGGCATTAGCATCAAAAGCTTGCTTAAGAAACGCCTCTAACTTTCGATCCTGAACATCCTTCAGGGCCGCACCTCCTTCCACCGGGATGGTGGTCTTTTTGGTAACAGCAGACACAAGAGCATCGACCTTAGGCATCTTCAACAACTCCCTCTCCTCCTGAGGGACTGGGTAAAGGCGGGCAATGGAACGCCGCCGCCGCCGCCCCCCCCCCCCCCCCCGTAAGCTACCTCCGGGCACTCCCACTCAGACTCAATCATTTGTTTAATCACTCTGTGCATAGGGAAGCAGCGCTGTTCTGCTTTAAACCCTTGCAATAAGGGATCCTCAAGAGGCTCCTGTTGCAAAGGAGGCGGCACAATATTTAGCGCTGCCAGTGATTGAACGATCAGCGCCCCGAGCTCCTCCTTCCGAAATACTCTAAAGACATTAGGATCCTCTCCCGGCCCCAGTTCCCCGTCCTCTAACTCTTGGGGACAAGAGTCCATACCCCCCTCTGAGGAGAGTTCCCCTTCCTCAGGTAGCAGGGAAGCAAGGGATGGAGGATTCCAGCCATCTGGAGACAGGCCCCCCTCAGGCAACTGAGTCGAGGGGCCCTCACCCGGGTCGCTCGATTTAAATTCCCTCTGAAGGGAAGGGCTCTGATCCCCTACAGAGGCATCCACCGTAGGAGGAGACAATTTCAATAAATAGGCTCTATGTAAAGCCAAAATAAACTCAGGCTGGAAAAAAGCTAGGGCTTCCTGAGAAGCGGAGGCAAAGGCTGAGAGGGACCTGGCACTGAAATCTCCTTGTGAGATTTAGACTTGCGTTTACCCGAGCGCTGCAAAAGCGCGGGAACAGATGTGACATCAGAAGGAAGAGAAGCCGCCGCAGCCTGGGACAGCTTCTTCCCCTGCGGTTTGTCACCCGCGAAATCCCCCGAAACTGAAGGCTCCATCTGGAAAAACACCCAAACGCACAAAACAAACAAAAATTGACGCCCCCGGCCCGATGAAATGTCCGGAGGACAGGGCAGAAACCAAGGTCCCGGCGCACAGAAAATGGCCGCCTGCCAAATCCCGCCGAAACGGAAAACGGACCAGGGAACACTGCACGAACGACGAAGCCCACAACGAGATCAAGCAGAAATGTCAACTCACCTCCAGCAAAGGCAGACAGGCATAGTCTCTAGAGATCCGCTGCTAGCGAAAATGAGACTCGGGGAACCAGCGCGGGAATAGGATACTGAGGCCCCCAGCTCCTGACAACCCGCAAGTAGCTTCAGTGGATCCGCGGAAGCAGGCTCTGCCTCCGAAAATAGCAAAAACAAAAAAAAAGTTAAATTAAAATAAGGACCGCTGAAGCAATCGTGTCCCCGATTACTCCTCCCGTTGGGGGAGACAAGAAAACCACCTGCTATGACGCCCTGCTAGTGCCAGGGAGCAAGGTTCCTGTATTCAAATAGGAAATAGTTAAGCTGCCTGTTGCTGTCCAAGCCTTAAAGCCTGAAAGGTTTCCTCCTATGGGACTATTTATTAATTTCTTTTTTTTTTTTATACAC
This sequence comes from Ichthyophis bannanicus, assembly GCA_033557465.1. Lineage (NCBI taxonomy): Eukaryota > Metazoa > Chordata > Amphibia > Gymnophiona > Ichthyophiidae > Ichthyophis > Ichthyophis bannanicus. The sequence continues at coordinate 200,113,297 of CM066035.1, read as the reverse complement.
TAACTAAACTTGACTGATCCACTTTTGTCTCTCCTGGGAGCCTGCCAGAGATATGTCCACTCTAGCTGCTGAGGACTGAAGACTGACTTTCTGACACCAGAGGGAGCTATTGAATCTGCCAGCAAAACTTTTCAGCATTCAGTCCTCAGCTGCTAGAAGGGATTGACTACCCAACTGTACCTGGACTGGCACGGAGAGACGATGAGGAAAGGAGTGAGACTGAGGCAGCAGAAGGGGTTGGAATTGGCAGGAGGGAGAATGTAGAAGCCCAACACCACCACTGCCAGTGGAACGAGGCGTGTGGGAGAACTGATAGTCCCCATGACAGAGAGCAGCGACAGATGCAGTAGAGTAGTCCCTTGGACCACGAGATCAGGAAGTCATCTGCCGCTACTCTCTCTGGGTATGGTTGATGGGAGCAGAAGTGAGTCAACTGCGTGTTGTCTGGAAAGAGTGAACAGGTCTATCTCGGTCCAGCCTCAGAGGCTGAAGAGCCTCTCTACCACTGTGGGGTCAAGGCGCCACTCGTGTGGCTGCAGGACTCTGCTGAGTCTGTCCGCCAGGCAGTTCTCCTAGCCAAGGAGGTAGACTGCACATAGGTGCATGCCACTGCTTGCTGCTAAAAAGGGCTACCGCCTCCTGACAGAGGGAGTCCAATGTGAGCACAGGCACCTATGGGCTGTCCACATGTGCAGATGGGCTAGGAGTGTGACATGGATGGTAGAGGCCATATGGCCCAGCAGACGGAGGAGGTGGCGAGCCGGCACCGTTCTGCGGTGTTGGATGTCTCCTGTCAGCTGTTTGAGGCGTTCGGCCCTGGCCTGCAGTGTCCAGCTGAGCACCTTTGAACTCCAGGTTTTGGGCTGGAGAGAGATGTGATTTGTGGTAGGTGATGACGAACCCCAGGTGCTGCAGGAGGAGGATGGTATGCTCTGTGGACTGGCTAGCCTCTGCGGCTGAACTGCCTCTGATGAGCCAGACAACCAGATAGGGGAAGACGAACATCCCTTGGAGGCGCAGGTGTGCAGTTACTACTGCCAGGCATTTTGTGAAGACTCTCGTGAGGAGGCCAGACCGAAGGGAAGTAACCCTGTAGTGGTAGGGACCCCCTCTGACCACGAATCTTAGGAATTGCCTATGAGAGAGGTGGATCAGGATGCGAGTGTAGGCATCTTATAGATTCAAGGAGAACAGCCAGTCTCCCTGGTGGAGGAAAGGCAGCAAATTTCCAAGGGAGAGCTTCTTGAACTTCTCCCTCACCAGAAACTTGTTTAAGTTTAATAGGTCCAGGGTAGGCCTGATGCCCCTAGTTCTTTTGGGAACAAAGAAATATCTGGAGTAGAAGCCCTTTCCCCACAGATGTTGGGGTACAGGCTCTACTGCCTTGTCCATGAGTAGACCTATGAGCTCTGAAAGCAAGAGGGTCTGGTGAAGGAGAGGCTGCACTGGCTCTCTGGGAAAATACACCGGTGGTGTCTGCTGGAAGCGGAAGTGGTAACCCTCCCTCACCACCTGAGGTACCCATTGGTGTGCGGTAACCTCGGACCACTTGTGGGCGAAGAGTGCCAGACAGTCCCCTGTGGGCTGGAAAGGGTCTCCCGGGGGGAGGGAGGTCCTGCCCTGGGAGTCAAAAAGCTCCTTCCAGGTTGAGCCGGAGCCGGAGCCAGGGCTTGTGGCTTCGTAGCCTTTGGCTTCCTGGGTCCGTGTCCCTGGCTCTTAGGCTGGGATCCCTGCTGCTGTTGGCCCGAGAAGGCTTGGTAGTGGGTGGCTTTGGTGAAAAGGGCCCTTTCTTCCTCAACAAAAGTGGCCTTTTCCTCAATGTTTTCTTTCAGGGAAGGGCAGATGTCTTCTTTGAGAGCCTCTGCCGTGTCACAACCTCGGCCTCTATCTTGAACACCTTGTCAGCCATAGGCTTTCCAAACAGGTTCTCCCCGGTGCAGGGGACTTCCAGCAGCTTTTTCTGGACACACTGCGAGGTCAGCAGCCAGGCCTGGCATCGGGCACCGAGGCCTGCAGCCACAATCCGGGCTGCAGACTCAAAACCATCATAGGCAGCCCAGGAAAAGAACTTGGAAAAGTCCCAGATGCAGTTTACCAGAGTCTGGAACTGCTGAAGGAGTTCCCTGGCGAGACCCGCTGAGAATCCGACAAGCTCTTGAATGAGGCCCTTTAGGTACATGCCAATGTAGAGCTCATAGGCCTGTAACAGGGCAACTCAGCATGGATTCCTGGAAGCACTTGCGCCTTACCGTGTCAAGAACTCTGACCTCCCTGCCCAGGGGGACGGGGGGGGGGGGGGGGGGAGGGGGAAGGGGACAGGACAGAAGAATAATTCTTCTGGCTCTTTAGCTTTTGCATTGAGGATTCCACCACCATGGAATTGTGTGGGAGTTGGGACTTCTGGAAGCCCGGGCTCTTCTTGATGTGGTAGATAGCGTCGAGGCATTGGCAGACCGGAGGCCGGGGTTTCCCACATCCAGAGGAGAAGCCACTCAAGGATGGGTTGCACCGACTGAGTCTCCTTTGGCGGGGACTCATACCGGAGGATCTCCAGTTCTTCGGTGCGTGGGTCCTCCTCTGACTTGGTCAGGACCGAAACGGCCATGACCTCAGGTGGGGAATGGCACTGGGGTTGCGAGGAAGATGGCTCTGAGGAGATCTCAGTGTCGAGAGGTCTCGGGTGAGGCCTCTACGTTTGTTTCCCAGTCAGAACCGGAGGGCGTCGAGGAGTCTGAGGCTTGGAACTCCCGCACCTCAAGACCTGCTCTTTGGAATCGAGATCCCCCGGTGGGTCTTGGGTCAAACTCCCGGAAAATAACCGGAGAGGACCAGATACCTGGCAATAGGGACCAGGACCTCGATTGGTGCTGAGGGCTCGCCAGAGGCCGGTGGCCTTCAGTGCCCAGGTTAATGCCCAGGAACACCACTAAAGTCAGGGCCTAGTTGTCAGAGCAGATGATGCAAACGAACCAGACATCATTGCCTGCTGCATGGCCAGAATGGCAAAGATATTCTGCTACAGAGCCACCATTCTGGCCTTGATGCCAGTAGGCTCCGCAGTCTTCGGCGCAGGCACCGAGGTACTTGGACCTAGCACCAGCACTCTCGCAAATGCTTCCTCGATGAGGACCACTGCCTCGGGAGCCTTGCACCGTCACCGCCGGCCAAGTACTCCTTTTCTAGAGACCTTAGAGATGGTACTGCTCAGAATCATCCAAGTCCCGCCGTGGGACCTTACTGGGTTTCCCTGGTGGAACCTCACTGGGGTTCCTTGGTGGAACCTCAACTGGCTTCAAGGATTTTTTTTTTTTCTTTCCATGGTCTGGCATCTTTACCGAGAAGCCACCGCCACGGGACTTCAAAGAGGTGCTCAGCTTGGGGTTCAGCATCAGGGAAGCAGGGGCTGAGCTGGACCGTGGGAACATCTCCTGCAGCTCTGACCTTTTCTTGTTGGTTCTCGGAGTCATGGCCTGACAGGTTGCAGGAGGTACTGTCATGGTCCAGACTGAGGCAGTGCAAGCAGTAGTCGTGGGTAGTCTGTAATAGATATGATTTGACTGCAGTGGTCGCATTTCTTGAAGCCACTGGGAGACATGGCAGAATACATCCAGGCAGGGCCGACGACCCCCAGGCGAAAAAGGGCACGAAAGCCGGTTGAGGTAAGCCTCGACTGAAGAAGAAGGGAGAGCAGAGGATGCCGCTGGCTCGAAGTGGGAAGAGGAACAGATATGCAAACTGGGGAAAAAACAAGTTTTACGATCATTTTTAAAGGATTTTTCTGGGGACAGAGGAGAAGCATCCGTGTGGAAAAAAGGAGACTGAGCAAGATGGCACCCCTGGGTGGGAAGGGGAAAAGAGAATGAATTTTTTTTAAGTTATCTATTTTCTTTATTAGGCTGTTAAAGAGGGCAAGTAAAAGAGTTTCAACACCGTGGTATGGTCTGAACCCATATCGCTCATCATCTAGGAAGGTATGCAAATAAACATAGTCTTGAAGATGGCTATGGACTACTTTCTAAATTATTTGGCTAGGAATGGCAGACTAGATATTGGTCTATAGCAGGGGTCTCAAACTCAAATTGCTTTGAGGGCCAAATGAGGACTTGTAAAGTAACCCGGGGGCCGCATAAGACGCGGGGCCTCATTTGCATAAGGGGCCTCATTTGCATAAATATTTGCATAATGTTACCATACACTAACTTTTAGTAAACATGCCTCTTAATGAGTATGGATAAAGAAAGACTAAGGGGCTTGTTTACAAAGCCGCGGTAGTGGTTCGCGATCGCAGCCGCGGCCCCATTGAAATCAATGGGGCCGCGGCTCCGATTGCGATCGCAAACAGCTACCGCGGCTTTGTAAACAAGCCCCTAAAAGATTTAGAAACAGGAAGACAATAATTAAACTGGGAACCCCAAAAGCCAAACTTGGAATGTACAACAACACTGTAGAAATAAAACTATAAATTAATTTCCTCTTGTACTAAACAAAGCGCAAACATTAATGATGCACATTTCCCAGAGTTGACATATTCCAGTTAATAAATTCAAAATAAAGAGATATTTTTCTACCTTTTGTGCATTTTTTTCAGTTGCAATTGTTCCAGCCACTTTCTTCTGGTTTCTTCATATCTTCTGCTAACTCTCCATCATCTGCTGTCCATTTACCCTTTCTTCTCTCTCCTAGTTTTTTTTTTCCATTCTCTCTCTATCTGCTTTAACATACTAAACTCTCTCCATTTTCTCTGTCCTCATTCCTATTTCATCCACTCAAATTTTACCCCTCCATCCTCAATCCCCACTTACTCTCCCAATACCTGGCCAATTGTAGATTTGTCTTCTCTCCCAGACAAAATATTTTTCCCCTCTCCATTTCACTTTCCCAGCTCCATCCCATTCTAATCCTCCCCCATCAGCTCCCTTCTAGTTCCAGCCCCACCCAGCATCTGCTCCTTTCTAGTCCCTGCATCAGTCCATTTCCAGTCCTATCCTAGCCTCACCATCAGCCCATTTCCAATCCTAGCCCCCCATCAGCCCATTTCCAATCCTAGCCCCCCCATCAGCCCATTTCCAATCCTAGCTCTCTCCCCTCACAGCTCATTTCCATTCCAAGCCCCCCTCCCCATCAGCCATTTGCAGTTCAAGCCCCCCTTCCACTCAGTCCATTTCCAGTCCTAGCAACCCCCCCCCCCAGCCCATTACCAGTCCTATCCTCCCCCTGCCACTTATTCTCGTTTTTAACCAACCCTTCCCTTTCTTTCTTTCACCCTCTCCACATCCAGCATCTCCCCCCTTCTCTCCTACCCTATCTGCCCCTTCTCTTGCACCATCAGTGCTTCCCCCTCATTTTCTCATCCTATCCCTCCACTGTGTCCAGCACTCCCACATTCCCTCTCCCTCACCTATGTCCAGCATCCCCTCATCTTCCCCCACTGTGTCCTGTGTTCTCTCTCCCCATCCCATGTCTAGCATCCCCTCTCTCACCCCACGTCCAGCATCTGCCCTCGAGTCTAGCCCTACCCTGTATCCATCCTCTGCCCTCTATCCCCTCGCTCGTGTCCAGCATCTGTCCTTCATCCCTCCATGCATCCACCCCATGTCCAACATGCGCCTTCAACCCTCCATGTCTCTTACCCTATGTCCAGTATCTGCCCTCCATCTCTTACCCCCTGTACAGCATCTATCCCCCACTCCCCCACCCTGTATCCACCATCTGCTTTTCATCCCCTTATGCCCCTCACTCCATATCCTGCATCTCTTCCTTCACCTCTTTCCTTTCATTTCTGCCCTTTTCCACTCTTCTCTTCTCCCCCTCCTCTTGCTTTTTCCATCTCTCCCCTCCCCATCTTCCCTCATATCTCTCCCATTCCACCCCCTGTCTCTGGCCTTCCCACCCCCTGAACACACACACTCTCTGCTTTACTTCCCTCCTATGTGTCTCCCAATCTTCCTCCCCTTATGGCCCCCCAAAACCTCTTGCCACCTCGGTATCGCTAAAACAAAAACCCAAACCCCTCTCCAACATCCCCTGAACCTCTTGCTTCCTTTGGGGAATCGTTAAAAAAAGGCAACGCGGCACCGTGAGCTTCGCACTGAAGCACTGGGCAGGACTCTACAGGCCCCGCCCCCTCCGAAACAGTTCCTACTGCTGACGAGAGGGGGCGCAGAGCCTTGCCCAGCTTCTGCGTCGCGCTTAGTGCCGCCTTGCTTTTTAGTTTTCTTTTTACCAATTCCCCAAAGGAAACAAGAGGTTTGAAGGAATGTTGGGGGGCTTTTCTGGCGATGCTGCGGTGGCAACAGGTTGGGGGGGGGGCTATAAGGGGAGTTAAATGCTGCATGCAGAGAGAGGGGGAGGAAGAAAAAGGAGAGAATACTGTGCATGACAAGGGTGAAGTTCCAGCTACTGCTTAGAGGAGCGGGGCAGCAACAGGTCTCCGATCCCACGCGCAGAAGCAGAAGCCAGGGTTTTGGGGGGTTTTTTGTTTCCCTCCGCGGGCCGCACAACGTTCTCTCACGGGCCGCGTGTTTGAGACCCCTGGTCTATAGGATGTAGGGCTAGATTTATCAAGAGACTTGTGCTCCAGTATAGGTCGGATGACCACTTGCTTTAATTCGTCACTTGCTCAAGGTTACATGCCTAAAGAACATGCTCCTTGGGCGAGCTCCTTGGGGCGACGGTTGGAGCAATCAGTGCCTTCGGTCCCCTCCCAGCACTTTCTTTATCTGGCTGTGTCTCATTTCCTCAGCACTCTCTACAACCCTACTCCCTCTCTGACTTCTCCCCGTCCGTAACTGTGCTTCCACTATCTGAAACAACCTGCTCTGCTGAACATGGCTACTATCCCCGTCTTTTGGGGCTACCGCCCGTCTTTACCTGCCCCCCCCCCCTCCTCCTGGCTTTACAGCGCACAATCCGCTTTTACCTTCTCCCTTGCTGCTCTCGTTCGGTCCCCTCGATTCCTCCCCCCTCATTGTCTCTATCCCCCTTCTGCTGCTTCCCTCATTACACTCTCTCTGGTTCTCCTAAACTGTTGCTCCCTCCGTTCAAAACCCACTTAGTCCACGATCTCCTGATCCAGCACTCATTGGACGCCCTCTTCATCACGGTATCCTGGCTCTATGAGGGGGAAGATGCTCTTCTCCATTGCCTTCCCCCAGGCTACTCTGCTTTTCACACTCCTCGCCTCCGCCGCTCTGGCGGCGGTGTAGCGTTAATTTTCAGATCCACCCTCTCACTATCGCTTGTCTCGCCTCTCCCTGCCTACCCCGAATCCCTTCTAGTCCGCTCTAACTCCCCACCCCAATCTATTTTCTCCTCCTCTACGTTCCCCCTTCCTTACGCCCGGGTCTCTGGGATTCTCTCTTACTCTCCTTATCTGACCCTGTCCTCCTGTCCCCTCACTTAGTCATCCTGGTTAACCTCAATGTTCATCTGAGTACTCCATCGCGTTTGCGCGATAAGGCTCTTTCCGCACTCTTCTCTGACCTGTCTCTTACCCAACATGTAACCTGCCCAACCCATGCCTCAGGCCAGACATTGGACCTTATTCTTACGCTCGACCCCTCCCCTCACTTTCATTCTCATATTCACCCTATTCCTGTCCCCTGGTCTGATCACCTCTGTCTCCTTTTTTCCTTCCCTTTCCCCTCTCCTAGGACAGTAGGACCCCCCGCCCTCTATCCCTTCCGTTCCGTCTCTTAAACGGCACATTACCCCGCTCACCTTACACTCTTTCCCCCCGGCCGGCTCCCTCTTCCCTCCTGAATTCTCCTCCCTTTCTGTCGACCAACAAGTAGACACTTGGTCCTCCACTCTCTTCGCCGCTCTTAATACCTTAGCCCCCCTCCGCCCTGTGTCTCTCCACTCCTCTTCCCGTCACCCTTGGTATCACCCTGGGCTTTACTGCCATTGCACTCACCTTCGTCATGCAGAACGCCTTTGGAGGAAGCATCATTCAGCTGTCTCCTATTCTGCTTTTCGTCAGGCACACCTATCGCTTCCTGATAACGACAGCTAAACACTCATATTACTCTCATCTCATAGCTTCCTCCTCTAATTCTTATAGGCACCTTTTTCACATCCTCAAATCCCTTTCTTCCACTTCCTCTCTTCCTCCTCATACAACCCAATCCTCCCCCAGTCCTTCTATCCTCGCCTCCTTTTTCACCGATAAAGTTCTCTCCCTTCGCTCTTCCTTCCCTGCCTGCCCTCCTCCCCTCTCTCCCCATCCTGACCCCCCCCCCATTCCCCCTGCTGCTGTCTCCACGCCCCCTTTCTGTAACTTTCCTCATATTTGGCGCTCTTTCTGGCCCATCACTTCCCCTGAACTCATCAAAGCTATCTCATCTGCCCATCAGACCACTTGTCCTCTCGATCCCCTACCTTCTTCTTGGTTGCTCAATCCAGATCTTGCGCTCATCCCTTACATTCTCTCCATTTTCAATTCCAGTCTTACCTCCGGTTACTTCCCTTCCAGCTGGAAACATGCCATAGTCCTCTTCTGAAAAAACCTACCCTTGATCCCGCCATCCCCGCTAACTGGCAGCAAGTTGCTAACCTCCCTTTTCTCTCAAAAATCCTCGAGAAGCTTGTCTTCTTTCAACTTGCTACTCATCTTGACTCTGCCTTTGCACTTCACCCATGTCAATCAGGCTTTCGTGCCAGCCACAGCACAGAGACTATTCTCGTAGCACTGCTCTCTGAACTTCACCGTGCTCACGATCGTGGTGACTTCTCTCTCGTGGTTTTTTTTTTATCTTTCTTCTGCCTTTGATGTTGTCGACCACCGCACTCTTCTCACCCGTCTGTCTGATTTCGGTGTTCATGGCACAGTTTTGCAGTGGTTCCGCTCCTTTCTTTCCTCGCGCTCTTTCTCTGTTCATTCCGGCTCCTCTGCTTCCCTCCCCTCCCCCTCAATCTGTGGTGTTCCTCAGGGTTCTATTCTTGTCCCCTTGCTCTTTAATGTCTCTCGCCTCACTTGCCTTGCTTATTCAACAGTCTGGAATTTCTGCCTACATTTACGCCGATGATATTCTTCTGGTTCATCACACCTCCTCCTCCTCCCCTGACCTCGTCCACTCAATCTCTGTCTTACCTCTGTTGCTTCCTGGTTCGACCTAAACTTTCTCCACGCCAATCCCGCTAAATCCTCTGCGATCTGGTTTTCTTTCAGATTCCCCCCTCCCAATCTGTCACCTGTTATGTCCTCCCGCCCCATCCCCCTGGTGTCGACTCTTCGCTACCTGGGTGTAACCTTGGAGTCTTCTTTTTCTTTTCACCAACACATTTCCTCTTTCGTACGTACTTCTTTCTACCACCTTCGTCAGATAAGGGCTGTTCGGTCATTTCTTCCCCCTCCCTCTGTTGTCACTCTTGTTTTGTCGCTTGTGATCACACGTTTAGACTACTGCAATGCTATTTATGCAGGCCTCCCCTCCTTTCAGCTCCGCCGTCTCCAACTAGCCCAAAATGCAGCTGCTCGTCTCGTTACTTGTTCCCCTGCTCGTTCTCACGTCACTCCCTGCCTCTTCACCCTTCACTGGCTTCTGGTTAAGTTCAGGTTCATCTTCAAATTGCTCATCATCGCACACAACGCTCTTCATGCTAGCACCCCCCCAGTATTTGGCTGATATCATCCATCTTCAACCCTCTCCACGTCTTCTTTGCTCGGCTCACGGCAACCTTCTCTTCCTCCCTTCCCCTTCCCAGGCCCATTTGGAACTTACCAGTCACTCTGCCTTCTTCTTTCTAGGCCCCGCTTTATGGAATTCGCTCCCGCTATCGCTCCTCACTGAATTGTCTCACCCCCGCTTCAAAGCCCTCCTCAAAACCCATCTCTTTTGTCAAGCTTTCGATCTCTCACCTGCCGATGGTACTTTATCCCCCAGCCGTGCGCCCCACCCCCCTTAATATCTCCCCCTTATACTTTTCATCCGCCCTTTTCCCTTATTCCCTCCCCACCCCCCGTCATCTTGTTCTCTCTCTGGATCTTTTCTGTTTTCTATCTTCTTAACTGTCTCTCCCTGTCCTGTTGTTGATGGCGTTCCTTTCTGACTCTATTTTCAGTAGCCTATTCCTTTTGTATTGTACACCGCCCTGACACCCTGGCATGGGCGGTTTATCAAATCCTGCAAATAAAGATAAAGATACCATATTAAGTAGCATTGGGCCAAACTCTGATTGAGTTGCCTTTATCCAGCTGACTAGGTATGGGTCAAGATTAGATGTGGTACCGATGCCTAATATTTTTGATAAGTTGTCATATGAGACAGTATGGAATTCTGACCATATCTTCGGATGTGTTTGGTTTGGTAGTGGATGTAATTCTAGGTGATCATTTGATGCATTTGTCATCATGTTGTACTTTAAAATTTCAGCAGCTTTTGACAACATACATCAAATACCATTAAACTGGTTGTGAACCTATGGTATCAGCGTGAGGGTCACAAAATGGCTTCAGTCTTTTCTGAATGATAGATAGCAGCAGGAAGACGGGGACTAAGGCTGTCAGAATGGTCTCCATCTAGATACGAAGTACCACAAGATTCTCCACTCGACCACCCTTTTTAAATTTATATCTAAGGCCATTCTGCTATATCCTTATTTGTTTGGGGCTAAAATTAATTTATGCAGTTGATGTCAGGTTTGTTTTGACAGGTACTGGGAATGTGAACCTAGTGTTAGAACAAGAGGCTGCTGATAGTGTTGATGCAGAACGGTATGAATATGAATTTTAAGCCAATCTCCTGCTAGCCCAAAGGGAAATCAAAAGAGTTCCCCTGCCCAGGAAGGCAAAGGCTTCTACTATCCTTACTTTCTTCTCCTCAAGAAAACAGGAGGCTTCAGACTAATTCTAGGTCTGAGAGATCTCAACAAATTCCTTGTTCGGGAAAAGTTCAAAATGATTTCCCTTGGCACCCTTCTGCCATACCTTCAGAGGTATGACAGGCTATGTTCTCTGGACCTCGCTTACACCCATTTACTGATCCATCCTTACCCCACAGACAGTGACTGCGCTTTCGAGTTCAGCAAATCCACTATGGAATGCTGTCCCTTATTGTGGCAGGGGTTGATATTTAGGTCAGCTTCAGAGGACTATATAAATGTAAGATGTTATTTACATCGTTCTGTGGCCTCTAACGATTTCGGATGAGGAGGAGAATGGTTCAGGCTCAACCCCCTTGGTTCCTGGTGGAGATGATCCAGGGTAGATAGTCCCGACGTTTGCAGATGGTGTGCTCTGCAGAACAGATGACTCTCAGCCGTACTTCCCTGATAATTTACTTGGGGAGGTTCAGCAGGAGGTAAGCTGTGGATGATTCCTGGCTCTTTTGTCCAGCAAGAGAGCTACACAGCTGGTATTGGGGGGCAGTTTGTGCTCCGTGCCACGCTCAAGGGCCATGCCTAAGGGCCCTCTGGCGAGACCCTCAGGTATGCAAGAGCCAAGACTATCACAATTTCTGAAACTGTGGCAATTAGGAAACATTTGGTCCCCATATTAGAAAGAATCAATTATCGATGAGAGGATCTCTTAAGCCCCACTTGAGGCAAATGGTTAAAACTTAAATATTTGCTGATGGTTTCTATTTAGTTTTATATTTGGTAAGGACCCCAAATGATAACTGTTCCAAGGCCTACCTACAACTATGGTGAAAGTCTTACAGATTGTTCTTTATAAGGGATATTAGCAATTGCTGCTGAATTGTGAACTATTATCACACCAATCTTAATTGAACTGCATTGGCTACTTGTGGCTGCACAAAAAGTTTAAAGCAGGGCTCAACAAACCCCAGGCGCCAGAACGCCATTACGACTAAAAACTCAGACCTGGCGCCTGGAGCTCAAGCACAAGTGGGTTGGCGCAATTTGCCCGCAGGGATCCCATTTCACACTAACAGAAAGTCTGCAAAAGCCCACGATAGCAGCAGAGACTGGAAGAGTCTGCCCACGGGAAATGGGATTCTCATGAGCAGACAGCCCGGTCTCAGCTGCAATCGTGGCCTTTTGCAGCCCTTCTGGCCAAAGGAAAAGGGATCCCAACGGGCAGAAAGGTAGAAAAAAGGCTGCAATTGCAGAAGTATTGCCGGAACCTGCAGAAATAAAGGTTAGAAGTGGGGATATTGTTGCATACTCGGGTGAAAAAATTTAAAGGGGCAGCAGGGTATTTTTTGTTTTTTTAAAGAAAAGACAGAGGGGTTGGAGGGAAGGAGATGAGTGCAAGAGGGAGGGAGAAAGGGAGAGAGCCTAGGAAGGGAAACAGAGATGAGGTGGGAAAGGGGTTCAAGTGGGGAGGGGGGAATAGTGCAAGATGTTGGAGGGTGACTAGATGAATGTATGGGATGTATGGGTATATGTATGTGCAAAAGGCGCACCCTTCTCCAAACACACAACACTACTACAAATCATTTGTATAGCACTACAAGGCATATGCATCACTGTACATATAGATTTAAGTCATAGTCCCTTTTCATCAGAGATTACAATCTAATCAAGACAAAACACAGAGGCACATTCCGCTTTGGCCGTCCAGCCCCCCTGGTGGCCAATCGGAAGCAGGAGCCCAGCATTAGACCCAATTCTGATCCCGCAGGAGCTAGAAGTGCCTGCAGAATCAGAATCGGGTCTAAAGCATGAACGTGCAAGTCAGGCCCCAATTCCGATCGGCCTGTATACCCAGCAGATCTCCGGCTACTTCAGTCAGCTCCTAAATGGAGCCGCAGTGCCATGGCATCCTGGATCCATTTAGAAGCCACAAATGCCAGCCGCCACCAATTTCCTTCTTTCCCTGCAGCCGGACCCTGGATCCGGCCTCCCATGGCCAGGGTCAAGCTGCGGGGAACTTACTTCACACTGTCCCTACCTTTTTGTTTGGGCCCGGCAGCAAGATCCCGCAACATCCAGGGGGACTTATTCCAAGTCTGTGGTGGAATAACTCCCCCTTTCAAGGTCACTGCCCCGGACATACAGGGCCAACTTCTGAATCAGCCCTCTAAGTCTGGGGAGATGACCCGCCCTCATTCCACCTCCGTCTAAGGCACCCAGTATGACTCAGCTGTACATACGGGGAGCCTTGTACTAGCAGACGCATTTGCACAAAATAGCAGGGATGAACGTCCAGGCAGGACATACAGCCCCGCTATTGGTGGTTGTGAATGACCCCCATAGTGAACCTGGGTACTGGAGTATGGTAAGATACAAATAAGTAATGGACAAGAGAGTGAAGTGTGTGGGGATCCAAAAGAGGGTCACATGCAAGCACACCACCCAAGCACCACACACACAGACACGCACAGAGGTGTAGCTTAAAGGGTCAGTGCTGGTGGTGAGAGAGGGAACAGAGGTAGGAGTGGAGCCACTCTTTTCTGTTGGCACTGTGCAGTGACTCATTAACAGCCTGACAAACTCTCTCTCACAGAAAACGGGAAGAGAATCTTAGTAAATCAGGTCCCGCAAAATTCAAAATATAACTGCAAAGCACCTTTTTGAGAGGAGGGGGAAAGCACTGTGACCTAGGTTTTGGAAGACAGCTCCTAGATTTTTAGGCATGTTCCTAGATTTATTTATGTTATTTATTTATTTAACTGCATTTATATACCGCTTTTCACCGGGTCAAAGCGGTGTAACATATAACATAAGGGGGGCAATATTTTACAGGGTGGGGCCATCACCAGGGGCAACAATTAATGATTTGGGTGGGCATAGACATGTACAATTCTGCTGCATCTGAGTATTAGATCATGCGGATAGGGTGGTATTTCTGTTCAAAGATGTTCACGGAATAGGATTGTTTTCAGCTGTTTCTTGAATGATGTGATGTCAGCGTTGTTCCTGATGTGGTTTGGTAGAGAGTTCCAGAGGCATGGAGCATAAAGTTCGAAGGCTCTGTTGCAGGTCCGTTGTGTGGATTTGGTTCTTTTGTGGCGGACGATGATGGAGTTATTGGAGGATTGTCTGGTTGATCTGTTGTGGGATGGGCGAGGCAGTAGGGGGTGGAGTGAGGTGTTCCGTGTTTGGTGGATAGTCTTGTGGATGAGTAGGATAGCTTTGTACTTGATTCTTGCTGGAATTGGAAGGAAGTGGAGGTCTCTTAGGATTGGGGTGATGTGATCCCGTTTTTTGCATTCTGAATAATCCTTGCTGTAGTATGTAAGGCAGTTCGGAGGGGGTTGGTGTGTGAGGCGGGGAGTCCATGGTAGATTATGTTGCAGAAATCCAGATGAGGGAGTGTTACAGCTTGCATTACTGTCCTGAAGTCGTGAGGTTCTAGGAGGGGTCGGAGGCGTTGAACAGTTTTAGCTTTGTGGAATATCGTCCCAGCGGTTTTGTTAATTTGTTGTTTAAAGGTGAGAGCCTGGTCAATGATAACGCCTAGATACCTTATTTGGGGCTGGATTTGGATTTGCGTGGTTCCCATGTTGAGGTGGGTAGGTGGTTTGAAGTCAGGTTCTTTTGTCACTATAAGGGCTTCGGTTTTCTTTATGTTGATGGATAGATTGTTCTCCTGTAGCCAGTTGGCCACGTCGGTGAAGCAGGCTGATAGCTGGTCGTTTTTTGGGTTGGTGGTTGTAATCGGTGCGTAGAGCATTTTGTCGTCAGCGTATATGTGGAAGTTGATGTTGTGGGTGCTTATGATTGAGCATAGTGGACGGAGATATATATTGAACAACATGGCTGATAGGGTGGATCCTTGGGGTACTCCTTGATGTTGTTGGTAGGGGGGCGAGGTTGTGGAGAAGGTGCGGATCCGTTGCTGTCTGTTGATTAAATAGGATCTGAACCATTGTAGTACAGTTTCTTTGATTCCAATTGAATGGAGTCTGCTTATGAGGATTTCGTGGGAGATTGTGTCAAAGGCCGCTGATATATCTAGAAAGATCAGGATGTATCCCAATTGTTTCTCTTGGGTTCCAATGATGAGGGTGTTCATTAGAATGGTCATGAGGGTCTCTACTCCATGTAGTGGCCGGAATCCGTGTTGCTGCGGGTCAAGTATGTCGTTGGTGTCCAGATGATCTTGAAGCTGGCGTTGGACTATCTTTTCTATTATCTTGGTGGCGAGGGGGAGGCTTGCAACTAGTCTGTAGGAGGTGGGGTCCAGGGGGTCCAGGTTGTTCTTTTTTATGGTTGGTCGAATGATTGATGTTTTGAGGGCATCTGGTATGTATCCTTGTTTAAAGGATTTGTTTATGATGTGGGTTAATGGAGCACTCAGGTCTTCCTTGGTTTTCTTTATCCATTCCGTAGGGCAGGGGTCTAGCAGGGAGGTAGTGGTGTTCAGACAGGAGATGGTGGAAGATATCTCTTCTTTTGAGGTTTCATTGAATGTATTCCAGTCTGTGTTTATGGTGGTGTAAGGATTTGTCTTTGCGGTTGTAGCACAGAGGTGAGGTTGTTGAGGTTGTTGAAATTGTTTGTATTGTCGGGCCAGAAGATCCGAGGGGATATCTGGGAGTTGATCGGAAGTGGTCGGTGCCTTTGTCAGTTTTTTGGCAATTTGGAAGAGTTCTCGAGGTTTGTTTACAGCTGTGGTGATGATTTTGGTGTGGTAGTTTCTCTTCGCATTGTCGGTCTCCGAGTGGTAGTTAGTGAGTTCATAGAGGTATTGCTTTTTGTCCATTTCATTTTTGGTTTTCCTCCATTTTCTTTCTGCTCTTCTGTTTTTAGTTTCCGGAGGTCAGGGGTGAACCAGCGGGCCTTTGAGGAGATGGGTTTGTTGCTGGTTTTGTTTATAGTTGCGCTGGATGCTGAGGAGATTGTGGTGTTCCAGTTGTTTATGAGGTCGTCAAGGTTGTTGGAATTCGTAAGTAGGTTAGGTAGGGTTAGTGTCAGGAAGTCTTCTTTGCTGAATGCTTTGAATCTCCGTGTGTGTTGTGTGTTTCCTCTGTTTGTGTCTGGTTGATATGCGTGGGAGAGGTGGATGATGTAGTGGTCCGACCATGGTACTGGTGAGATTGTTGGACTGCTGCATGAGGAGGCTGTTTGTGAGTTCAGAAATATGAGGTCCAGTGTGTTTCCTTTTTCGTGCGTTGGTTCGTTTATGATCTGTGTCAGGTCCATTGCAGTCATGGCGTTAAGGAATGTTTCTGTTTGTGTGCCTTGGAGGGATGGGAGATTGAAGTCTCCCAAGATAATTGGTTCTTTTGATGGGTCAATGCTTTCAGAGATGAGGTGTAGTATCCTTGGTAGGTCGGAGTTTGCGGCGGGTGTTCTGTAGGCCAGGCATATGGTGAGGTGTTTGTTAGTGAGGGTGAGGATGTCTGCTTCATTGGAGGTTTCAGAGGCGTGAGTCCGTAGGTGGAGGATGTCCTTTGCAATGATGGCTACGCCTCCGCCTTTTGCGAGGCGTAGCCAAGGAAATTTCTCAAAGCTCCCTTAAGATTGTTGGTAACAATGTTCAAAGCTTTCAAATTACACATCCATTGGTGCAACTTACTCAACTTAAACCTTATCCAGCTTGCGATTTTCTGTATAGTTCTCAAGAAGGGCAGATACAAGTTACTGTGCAATTTTTATTATTGGTCTACATTTGTGAAT